>JALGPY010000002.1:134605176-136013926 GCA_023055425.1 Linanthus parryae | reverse complement strand
ATTGATCATTAGTAGCTCCAAACAAGATATCATCAACATAGATCTGAACTACTACCAAATCTTTCTCATGAGTCTTTATGAAAAGAGTTTTGTCTACATGTCCTCTTTTGAAATCATTTTCAAGCAAAAATTTTGACAACTTCATACCAAGCTCTTGGAGCTTGTTTCAAACCATAAAGAGCTTTGTCAAGTTTATAAACATGATCTCGAAAATTTTCATTTTCAAAACTAGGAGGTTGTGCTACATAAACTTCTTCTTGTAAGTTTCCATTTAGTAAAGCACACTTCTCATACATTTGAAACAATTTCATGTTCTTGTGAGATGCAAATGCAAGCATAATTGTAAATGCTTCTAACCTGAAAACTGGAGAAAAAGTTTCCTCATAATCAATACCTTCTTCTTGATTGTAACCTTGAGCAACTAACCTTGCTTTGTTTCTGATCACTTTGCCACTTTCATCCCACTTATTTCTGAACACCCATCTGGTACCACTGACAGACTGGTTTGTAGGTGGAGGAACCAGGTTCCAAACCTTATTCCTTTCAAAATCATTGAGTTCACTTTGCATAGAAATGATCCAGTCTGCTTCTTTTAATGCTTCCTTCACAGTTTTAGGTTCTATAAGAGAAATAAAAGCATTAAAAGCACATAATTTCTTCAACTGTGATCTAGTTTGTGTACCAGTGGTTGGACCTGAAATGATATTATCAAATGGATGAGATGAGAGATATTTGAATCTCTATCTTGGAGACCAGGGTTCAGGTTCTCCATAGATCTTATCTGGTCTTGAAGTAGTGGCTTTGTCACTTGTATCCTCCTGATCATCTTTTTCAAGGCTTTGAGGCATATTTTCAAGGACTTGAGCACCATTTTCAAGGTCTTGAAAATGTCTTCTGTTTTCTACTGAGCCTTTCTTGAATCCCAGTGGATTCTCAGTCTCTCCCTCTGATTCATGCTTGTTCAAATTCAAGTATGCAAAACTTTCACTCAAAGAACCATCATAGCTTTCATCAAAAATAACATGAATGCTCTCTTCAACCAGTTTGGTTCTTTTATTGTAAACTCTATAAGATTTTCTATTCAGAGAGTAACCAAGAAATATACCTTCATCACTTCTTGCATCAAACTTACCATGATTGTCTTTTCCATTGTTATGGATAAAACATGTACATCCAAAGGGTCTGAAGTATGAAATGTTTGGCTTCATCCCTTTGAATAGTTCATAGAGGGTCCTCTTTAGAGTAGTTCTGATCAAGCACCTGTTCAGTATGTAGTTTGCTGTATTCAGAGCTTCTGCCCAATAATGTTTTGGCAGCTTGTTCTCAAGAAGCATTGTTCTTGACATGTCTTCAAGAGTCATGTTCTTTCTTTCAACAACACCATCCTGTTGAGGAGTTCTTGGAGCAGAAAAGTTGTGAGTAATACCATACTTATCACAGAAAAAATAAAATTCTAACTGATCAAATTCTCTACCATGATCACTCCTAATTGAAGCTACATGTAGGTTTTTCATAGTTTGAAGTTCTCTGCAAAGCTTTGAAAATCCAGAGAGGACTTCAGATTTTTCTTTAAGAAACATAACCCAAGTATATCTAGAACAATCATCTACTACAACTAGCATAACCTTTTACCTTTTGGAGTAGGAGTTCTCATAGGACCACATAGATCCATATGAAGCAGTTCAATGGGTCTAGTTGTACTTAAAACTTCTTTGGCTTGAAGGAGCTTCTGGTCTGCTTCCCCTGAGCACAAGCTTTGCACAATTCATCTTCATTGAACTAAATGGATGGCCATCCCCTTACCAAGTCTTTTGAAATCAACTTGTTCAAAGTATGAAAACTGATATGACCAAGCTTCCTATGCCAAAGATTTCAATCCTCTTTCAAGGCCTTGAGACACTTCAAACTTTCTCCTGCAAATTTGTTAGTCTGAAAAGTATAAACATTGTTTGATCTAGAGACTGTGAGAATGCAATCTCCTTCAGATTGCTCTTTCAATTATGAGAATTGAGATCTCTATCCACTCATGTGTCTTGAGCAACCACTGTCCATAAACAAATTTTGTTCTTTGATGTTGGTGACAACCTGCAAACACCAATCACTGCCTTACCCAGCTATTAGACCAAGTGTTGAATTTGGATTCATATTTCATGATCAACCATGTTAGGTGGTCTAACCCCATTAGGAACCCAAATCTGTCTAACTTGTCCTTTGAATTGAAATGGAAAAGTGTTCCTCATTATGTGAGGGTCTCTTGTTCTGAAAGGAAAGTCATTTTAACGTGACCAATTTTGCAGCAGTAATGACACTTAGGAGAAGTTCTGTTTCCAGCTTTCACAAATCTGGTATTGTTCTTTCTTGGATAGTTTGGATTAAATCCAATACCAGCTTTGTGAACAGACTGTCAACTTCTTTCAAGAATCAAGTTCAACTTCTGTTCTGATCCACCAAGCCTTACTTTGACTAATTCAGATTCTTGAAGTTTCTCAGTAAGATTAGTCTTTTGTTTATCTAATTCATCAACTAGATGTTTCAGATTAACAAGGCTGTTACTCATCAAAGAGTACTCAGTGACTACTTCCTTGACTTGTGTTTTCAAGGCTTTGAAGCTGGTTTTCAAGGCCTTGAAATCACTGTCAGTCTTCTTCTGAGAGATTTCAAGATTCTGATTTTGATAAACAAGTTGCAAATTCTCTTTTGCTTGCTCATGAACCTTTTCTTTCAAAAGTCCGATATCTTTCAGATAATCTTCTTCATTTGAAAGCATTGTTCTGAGATAATCTGAAAGAGCTTCTTTTGGTTTTGAAATCAGACAGTTTACCATTACCTCAATGTTCTTATCGGAACTTTCATCATGTTTAGCCATGAAGCATAGGTGTGCATGTTCTTCTTCAGATTATGATTCACTTGAGCTATCTGAATCACTCCATGAAGCTATCATAGCTTTCTTTATTATATCATGGTCTTTCTTTTGAAAGCTCTTGCCTTTCTTGTGTGGACAATCTCTTATCAAATGTCCTGCATTACCACATTCAAAGTTGTTCATAACATTTGATTTATTTTGTGAAGAAGACTTACCTTTGTACTCCTTGCTACTGGATGGTCTATGTCTTTCTCTGTTGAAGTCTTTGTTTCCAAAGTTTCTTCATTTTGAGAATTCTTGTCAAGACTTTTGAAATCAAAGCAAATGGATCTTCATCATCACCATCATCAGATCAGGGTTTTGAGTTCCCTCATTCTCTTTGGATTTTAGAGCTAAGTTCTTGAAACTTTCTGGGAGCTCTCCATCAGCTTCATTCAGAGATATTTCATGTGTCAGAAGCTTCCCTTGTAGATCATCAAGTTGTAGAGTTGAGAGATTCTGGGCTTCTTCAATAGCTGTGGTATTTGGTTCCCAGTTTGCCTTTGGAAGACTTCTTAGAATCTTCCTCACCTTTTCTTCATTAGAAAAATGTTTTCCCATTGAATCAAGGTTGTTAAAAATGTATGTGAACCTCTTGAACATGTCTCTGATAGATTCATATGCATTCATCTTGAATAGCTCATATTGCCTGAGATAGATGTTGATCTTGGTTTGCTTTACTTGACTGGTTCCTTTAAAAGTTACCACAAGCTTATCCCAGATTTCTTTGGCAGTAGTGCAGCCTGAAATCCTGTTGAATTCATCTGTACTCAAAGCACAATATAATATGTTAATAGCTTTGTGATTCTTAGAGAATTGCTCTAATTTAGAAGATGAGAGTGGGTATTCAGATTTGGGAGTTCCAATCCCATCTTTCTCTGTGTAGAAAGTGTGAGGTCCATTCTGAATAATGGTCCAAAGTTCTATGTCTTGATCAATGATAAACATTTTCATCAAAGCTTTCCAGTGAGCAAAATTTTCTCCACAAAATAGAGGAGGGTTGTTAGCAGCTCTTCCCTGTTAGAAACCACCATCACCTGCAATACTCATGATCACCAGATGGTTAAATCTATACAGTGATATAAGTTCTGATACCAATTGAAAGTGTGAGTGTTCAGGTTGTAATGCAACTAAGATACTCTAGAAGGGGGGGGGGGTTGAATAGAGTATGCCAACTAATTGCAAAACTTGCTAAGAAGATGAAATCTTGTGAAAGCTAGTGAAGTTCAAGGTCTTGAAAACAAGTTCAAGCCCTTGGAATGAAATACAGTTTGTAATGGAACAGTCTAGTCTTTTTCAAGGCCTTGAAAGGAGTTTCAAACCCTTGAAAATAGACAAGTTTGAATGCTTTAAAAACTGAGTAAGTAAAGCAACTTTAAATGAAAGAGACAAGTGATTTATAGAGTTCAGTTCACTTGGACTTACGTCTCTACCTCATGGATCTTCTCCCTGCAGGATTTTCAACACAATCCTTATTAATCAAAATCTAAGCCCTAGATCTCAAGCACCGAGAATTGCCTCACTCGGTTACAGCTTGTGGTTCTTCCTAACCTATCTAGTAACTTCTCTAGCTAATTGATTAACTAAGAATTCCCTAATTTTCACCTTGAACAATCCTTGAGAATGAAGATAGAAATAATACAGAAATGATCTACCAATCAAGTACAATACAGAAGAACATGTAGAGTGTAGAAACTGCAATGGAGTATGCAGTGATCGTATGTCAAATGGATTGTGAGATGATTAAACTTATTTGATGCTTGTCAATCCAGAAATTTGTCTCTCTTTTTGCCCGTTGAGTAAAAGAGATATATTTAAACTTCAAACAACTCCTCAAAATCTTTCCAGATTTTCAGCAACAAATCTCCTATGTTGTAGGCAACAGACTTTGACTCTTTGAAAATCTTCTCCAATGGATAGATAATCACAATCTACAGAGATAATGTCGTGATCTTGCATTTGAATAGTTTGAGAAGTTGTTAAGTCATTCAGATCAAACACATAATCATCTTCTCAATTATTTCCTTCCCTGCAAAAGTCAGATTAGGAAATAATCTCTGCAAACTAGGAAATAAAATTCCCTGCAAAATCATAGTCAAACAGATGATATTCTATGTTCAATTGAGTTAGAACGATTTGCATTTCATCATCAAATAATAGTAAATCAAGCATATGAAGGAGATAAAGGAAATCAACTTAGAAGAGTTTACAGAAAACTCCCTATGAGAATGTTCATATAGGTTGGAAAATTTCAAGGCTTTGAATCCAGTTTCAAGGCCTTGAAAATAGCTATACTATTTTCAAACATGTGATAACTGATTCAAGGCTTTGAAAGCTGATTCAAGGCCTTTAAATAGTTAAACTATTTCAAGCCTTTCACAACCTGATCAACCTGATCTTACACGCATCATTCTTGCTGTGCGGACTTCCTCACTGTTTTGACAAGCTTCTTCCTCCCACTGAAATGTTGCCATAGTTTCCTCATCTTCCGATTCGTCTATGCAGAATATGACTACGACATCTGGTATTTTGGGGTCTTCTTGATGCGACATGAGAGGATTGTCTCGTACATCTTTAGACTACAATTCGATCAATAGTTATCCTTCACTGAACTTGTATATGATGAGCTGCCTCAAATTCCCGCATTCGATAATAGGATGAGAGATCATTCCGTGGCAATCACACCACTTGGGATCCCGCAGCTGGTCCCTATTTGGCGACTTCTCCAGAGCATGTAGCACCCCATCCCTTCTCTATTGTTTGCATATCTTAACTATATCTGCCTTCTCATAAGAAAAATGTGAAACCATTTGTGTTCTGGAAGTCCTCTGAATTTTGGCGGGGATCAGATTCTGCGAACATCAAAATTCCTTCCTTGCTCGTAGTTGTAACTCTTCACCTTGAAAGGATTTGCTGTGTTCCCGCACAATCACTTTCCTTTTGGTTTCCACTATCGGCTCGATATTCCTGGTACTTTCTGTTAATTTGGAAAGTAGGGAGATTGTGGTTGACCAACATTTCTTTGTATTCTAAATGCATTCCAAGGATCTTAAATGAAACATTCTTATGAAGGTTACACCATCTTCCTCCTTCTTCTCTGCCATGCACGAGAGATGAAGAATTGTGAATTTTTAATCCACATGGAAGAACTTGGTGTAAAATATTTACCATTACATCCCAAGTGCATATGGAATTTGGTTCCGAGGATTTATACCATTTGTATTCCGTAGTTCCCAATTGAAAGATCAGAAGCTCTTTGTAATCAAGATGTGGATATATACAAAGGCTGAGCTTTGGTTCCTTGATGATGAAAGCTAGAAACACTCGTGTAACACAAGTGTCAAAGCTTCAAAGCTTTGAGACACTGTGGTTGCCTTATATGTTCTTACCTGTTATATATTTTGCAGGTCTATAAGTTGGTGTTTGAAATGATTTTGTCATTCTCTATGATGTTCTATAAATACTATGGAATCATATTTAGGTAGGTACAACACAATGTGCAGGACTGAGATGGATTGGGAATCCAAGTTCATTTTGATCAACTAGCAGTCAAAGCTTCAAAGCTTTGAGAATTTATGAGTACATCTTACTGCTAAGTTCATCTAACCAGATCTGTGTATGTAGGTCAACGTGGGAATTGAAGAGTGTTACAAAAAGGAGAGATCAGATCGTACAATTCTTCAATTCATCAGGCCTATTAACACTGCAGAAGTAAGATCATTCATCATAGATTGAAGAACACTTCCAAGCTTTATTGCTTATTTGCATTCTATGTTCTTCACACTTGTACTGAATTTTTATTATCATTATGTGTTCTTAAACCTCACAAACTTAGAAGTTTAGTTGTTCAAGTGAACAACAAGAGGTTCTTATTGCTTAAACAGGTTGTAGCTAGAACTAGATAGGTTGGGAACCACAAGCTGTATAGGTGAAAGGGAGCTCACTTTGGATTGAAATCTACGGCTAACTCTGGGTGATTAATAAGAAATTGTGTTAGAATCCTGGAGGGATAAGATATCTCAGGCAGAGACTAGGTCCACTTGTGACTGAACTCGGTAAAATCGTTGTGTTCTTGCTGCTTACTTTTATTATCTTTTCATTCCAGTCTAAGAAGGAAGTTCCAAAGCTTTGGAGTTTTCCAAATCTCAAAACTTTGAAGCTTCAGTGTTCTGCAGATATATCTCTAGTTTCTCAAATCTTTTCAAAAGCATTTAGATATCAATTGCACACTCTCTCTAAGTTTCAAAATACTGTTATTAAGATAAAGTGGGCATACTCTATTCAACCCCCCCTTCTAGAGTATTTTGATCATGTTGATATACTTGCATTACAAACTTTCAATTGGTATCAGAGCTTGGGTCACTGTTTAAGGATCTAACAATATTGTGACAATGAGTAATGTAGGTGATGGAGGATTCTCACAAGGAAGAGCAGCTAATAGACCTCCACTGTTCTGTGGTGATAACTTTGTGCATTGGAAGGCACTGATGAAAATGTTCATCATAGATCAATACATGGAGCTATGGTGTATTGTTGTGAATGGTCCAAACTTGTTCTATACCACTGCTGATGGAATCAGAAATGTCAAATTAGGGGAAGATCTCTCAGTTACTGAACAAGAAAATGTATCAAAAAATTACAAAGGTTTGAACTTATTGTATTGTTCTCTTAGTGCAGATGAGTTTAACAAGATATCCAACTGCAAGAGTGCAAAATAGATTTGAGATAAGATAACTGTTACTTATGAAGGAACTAGCCAAGTCAAGCAGACAAAGATCAATATCCTTTTGAGACAGTATGAACTGTTTAAGTTGAATTCTGATGAATCCATCAAGGACATGTTCAAAAGGTTTATAGATATTGTGAACAACTTGGAATCCATGGGAAAAGCTATCTCAAATGAAGAAATAGTAAGGAAGATACTCAGAAGCTTGCCAAAAAGCTGAATGGGAGCCTAAGAAAGCTGCAATTGAGGAAGCTCATGATTTAAGAATCTTGGAATGAGATGATCTACAAGGAAAACTGCTCACTCATCAGATCTCAATGAAGGAGGTAGATGGTGACATGAGTGACAACATCAAGAACCTGGCACTCAAGGAAAAGGACAATGAGAAATCTCAAAGCCTTGAACAGGAGGATGATGGTGATGATGAAGAACCCTTAGCCTTGATTTCCAAAGCCTTGGCCAGAATTCTGAAAAAGAAGAGAAACTTTGGAAAGAAGGACTATAAAAAGGAAAAATTCTGATCCCCAACCAACAAGGATCAGAAAGGTAAATCTTCTTCACATTCATACAAACCTAAAGTTATGAATTTTTATGAATGTGGAGATGCAGATCATCCGGGAAGAGATTGCCCTCAAAAGAAGAAAAGATGACAATTTTCTAAGAAGAAAAATGACAACAGAAGAAAGAAGGCAATGGTAGCCTCATGGAGTGATTCAGACTCTTCAGACTCAGATTCTGATGAAGAGCAATCCAATCTCTGTTTGATGGCTGGACATCAAGAAGATCACTCTACAGAGAAGCCTATTGAAGGTATGGTAAAGAACCTTTTATCTATTACTTCTGATGCATTGCCTGAAATCCTCAAAATTATGTTTTTGAATGAGAAAAGTTACATGAATGAGATTTATTCCTTGAAAGTAAAGGTTCATGAGCAAGCAAAGGAAAATTTAGATTTAGTTTTCCAAAACAAATGTCTTCAATCTACTAAGTTAAAAATTGACAGTGACTTCAAAGCCTTGGACAGCAGATTCAAAGCTTTGAAATCACAAGTCAAGGAAGTTGTTCATCAAAACTCTCTTTTAACTGATAAAAATGTTGGTCTAAAGAGTCATTCAGATGATTTAGAACAACAGAATACTTCATTGACTAGTAAGCTTCAAGAATCCTAGAAAATTCTTTCAACCTTTGTTGGCTCAAAACATAAGCTAAATCTTATGCTTGGAGGAAGTATGCATTCTGTATACAAAACTGGAATTGGTTATAATCCAAATTTTCCAAAAAGAAACCAAAACACATTCGTAAAATCAAGAAGCAGACATTCTCCAGAATGTCATTATTGTGGTAAAATTGGACATGTGAAATTAACTTGTCCCTTTAGAAGGACGAAACCTCACATTATGAGGAACACCTATCCTTATCAGCTTAAGGAATAAGTGAAGCAGATTTGAGTTCCAAAAGGAATTAGACCACCTAACATGGTTGATTCTGAGTATGAATCCAAATTCTACACTTAGTCTAATAGCCTGTTAAGGCATTGCTTGAATTTGCAGGATGTCACCAAAGCTTTGAAGAATCAGAAATGGATTTTGGATCGTGGATGTTCCAGACATATGAGTGTAAAGAAATCTTTAATCACTGGGCTCAAAGAGCAATCACGAGGAACAATCACACTTGGTGACAAATCAAGGTGCAACATCATTGGTATAGGTAGTATTGGTAATCACTCTACATGGTCAATTTCAGATGTTTGTCTAGTTGATGGTCCTAAGTATATTTTTTTGAGTATATCTCAGCTTTGTGATAAAGGAAATAAGATATGTGTGGTGCAAGATGAAAAATCAGGAAATTGTATACTCATTGCTCCTAGGTCACACAATGTTTATGTACTGACAAAGTTGCAGGTGAAAGTCTGAAATGTCTCAAAGCTTTGAAGGATGACTCAAAGCTTTGGCATAGAAAGCTTGGGAAATGAAGCATCCATACCATGAACAAAATCATCTCAAAAGATTTGGTAAGAGGCTTACCAATCCTGGAATTCAACGATTATGAGATTTGCAAGGCATGTACCCAAGGTAAACAGACCAAGAGTTCATTCAAGCCAAAGAACTTTGTAAGTACTTCTAGAACTTTAGAATTGATGCATAAGGACTTGTTTGGTCCTATGAGGGTTCAAACACCCAAAGGTAAGATATATATGCTTGGTTTGGTTGATGATTATTCCAGGTTTACATGGGTTATGTTCATTAGAGACAAGCCTGAAGCATTATCTGAATTCCCAAAGCTTTGTAAGGAGCTTCAAACTTTGAAAAATTTACCTGTTACATCTATTAGAAATGATCATGGTAGAGAATTTGACCAACTTGATTTTGATTTATTCTGTGTAAAGCATGGCATCTCACACAACTTTTTTGCACCTAAAACTCCTCAGCAATATGGAGTAGTTGAGAGGAAAAATAGAACTCTTGAAGACATGTCTAGAACCATGTTACTTGAAAGTAATTTGCCAAAGTATCTGTGGGCAGAAGCTGTTAATACTGCCAATTATGGGCTAAATAGATGTTTGATCAGGCCTATTTTAAAGAAAACTCCTTATGAACTTTTCAAAGACAGAAAGCCAAGTGTTTCTTATTTTAAGCCTTTTGGCTGTACTTGTTTTGTGCATAACAATGGCAAAGATAATCTTGGTAAGTTTGATGCTAGAAGTGATGAAGGTGTTTTTCTTAATTATTCTCAAACTAGCAAAGCTTATAGATTTTACAATAAGTTAACTAAGATTGTAGATGAGAGTATTCATGTGACTTTTGATAAAAGTACCGATGATTCTCTAAGTGAAAGTTTTGCAGATCTCAAATTGAACAAGTATGAGGATGATGATGATTATGAGAAAGATAAAGTAAGCAAAACTGAGTTGCAGAAACACTCAAAAGAATCTCAAGGCCTTGAACCCCCTACTGAGCCAAAATCTCAAATCCTTGAGGCTGAGACTGATTGAATATGATGCTCCTTCTACTGTGTCCAGATCTCAAAGCCTTGAAGGATTATACACCTGGACACCTAGAAAGAAGTTCAAATACTTATCATATCATCACGCAGAAAACATTATATCAGATCCAATCACTGAACTCATACAAGAGGTCAACTGAAGAATTTGTGTGCTTTTAGTGCTTTTGTATCACTTATTGAGCCAAAAAATGCAAAAGGGGCACTAGAAGATGCATATTGGATCATTGCAATGCAGAATGAGCTGAATGAGTTTGAAAGGAACAAAGTATGGAATTTGGTTCCTAGACCAAAGAATCAATCAGTGATTGTAACTAGATGGGTGTTCAGAACAAACTTGATGAAAATGGTAAGGTTGTGAGAAGTAAAGCAAGACTGGTTGCACAGGGATATAATCAAGAAGAAGGAATTGATTAGGAGGAGACATTTGCCCCTGTTGCAAGGTTAAAAGCTATCAGAATACTTCTTGCATTTGCATCACATACACATATAAAGCTTTTTCAAATGGATGTCGAATGTGCTTTTCTAAATGGATATTTACAAGAAGAAGTATTTGTTGCTCAACCACCAGGTTTTGAAGATGACAATTTTCCTGATCATGTTTACAAATAGACAAAACCTTGTATGGACTTAAGCAAGCTCCAAGGGCTTGGTATGTCCCTCTAAGTTTTTACTTTAAAATGGTTTCAAGAGAGGACTTGTTGACAAAAATATTTTTATCAAGAATCATGAAAAGGATTTGTTAGTAGTACAGATATATGTTGATGATATTCTATTTGGTGCTACTAATGATTCTCTGTCAAAAGAGTTTTCAAGTCTAATGTGCAGGGAATTTGAGATGAGCTTAATGGGAGAGCTGAATTTCTTTCTTGGACTTCATGTACATCAAATGAAGAAAGGAATCTTTGTGCATCAAGGGAAATACACCAAGGACTTGTTAAATAAATATAATATGTGTCAGTCCAAGGTAGTTAAGACCCTATGAGTTCATCAGTATCCTTAGACAAGGATACAAGTGGTAAGAGTGTGAATCAAAAAGATTATAGAGGTATGTATAAGTGCTAGATTTCAAGAAGATCCTAAATAAATTCATTTGATTGCTGTGACAATAATTTTCAGATACTTAAATGGAACCAAAGACTTGGGGATTTGGTATCCAAGAAGATCTAACTTTATGTTGAGTGGTTATTCAGATGCAGACTTTGCAGGCTACAAAGTAGACAGAAAGAGTAATTCAGGATGCTTCAAACTTCTTGGTTCATCACTGATTAGTTGGCATTGAAAGAAGCAAAATTCAGTAGATCTATCAACTGCAGAAGCTGAATACATTGTTGCTGGAGCCTGTTGTTCTCAGGTTTTATTGATTGCTCAACAGCTAAGAGATCTTGGATATGAATTCAGAAATGTGCCGATAGACTGTGACAATACAAGTGTCATTTCTATATCAAAGAATCCAGTTCATCATTCAAGGACAAAGAACATAGATGTGATACATCATTTTCTTAGAGATCATGCTGAAAAAGGTGATGTTATTCTATCTTTTATTTCTACTACTATGCAAATAGCTGATATGTTCACTAAACCATTGCCAGATGAGAGGTTTGTATCCCTAAGGCTTGAATTGGGTATGTTGAACAAGGATGCATTGGTTTATAGGGAGTATTAGTTTCTATGTGTATTATATGTGTAAATGTCAAAGTCTTGAGATCATACTTTCTAGCCTTGAAAGTATGCCTCAAAGCTTTGAAGGTTTCTGTTATGTTTTGAAACTTCTCAAAGCTTTGAACTACTGTTCAGCTGCTTTGATTAAGTGGATATGCTTTTTATGAAAAATTGGATCATGGAATATTTTGTAATATCTTTGTAGATAACTACGAAATATTTCAAATGTTCAGAGATTTTGACAAAATATCCCAAAAAATATCTCATGAAATCTTATGCAATCTGATTTGCATGCAATCCCTCTTCAAATCAAACTCTTCTACCTACTTAAGCAAATTTCAGGGCTTATTTCGTTCATTCTCACCACTCTTCTCTTCATATCCATCTCTCTCTGTCAAACTCTCTCAAACCCTAACCATAATGGAGCGCAAATCTGAGAGGATCAAGCAACAAGGACGGACTTCCACAAAGAGGACAAAGAGGAAGGATAACAGGAAGATCACCATTCATGGATCATATTCAGAAGAGACAACTAGTTTCCATGAGACTTCAACTCCCTCAAAGAAGATCAAGAAGGGAAGGGAAGTTCAAGAACAACCAGAGGATGGGTCAGAATCTGAGTCTGCAACAGAAGAAGTTGTGAAGATCAAAGAACAGGGGAGTAAGGATCAGGGAGAAAAATCAAGCAAGAAGAAGAAGGAAGTGGCTGAAGGGAAAAGTGAGAAGAAGAGTGCACCATCTTCAAAGGAAAAGAACTCTGATGAGACGAAGGATGAAATAATTCCATAGAAGAAGAGATTGAAACATAGTGTAGTAAAGACCAAGAAAGCTACAAATTTTGGTAAGAACATTTTGCCTGATTATTGGTTTGTCAATTCAAATGTTAATACTGTGTGAATGGATGGGTATGCATCATCCAAGATATCCTTCTGTAGTCCAATTAGTACTAAGTTATGGGATTTATTGGACTTAGAATACATTAAAAAATTGAGAGAATCATCTATTGGGAGTTTGTTAAATCCACCATCTGAGGCTTACCATAGGCTAACTAGGCTTTTCTATCTGAACTTGATTCAAGAAGTGGATGATAGTGGCAATTACATTTTGACATCTAAAGTTGCTAGGATTGATATTAGCTTGGATCACAGGGTTTTTTCCAAAGTCTTGGGAGTTCCTAGAAAGTATAGGATTAATGATCATCCTGATAGAAGGAGATTTTGAAGAAAGCCAAAACCTTGTTTTTCCTGGAGAGAACCCCTACTGAACCAAAAAGAAGTAACACATTCTGTGTTTACTTGTGAACCTAAAATTATGTTTTCTCTTATTATGAGATTTGTAGTTCCCAGGGAGTATTCCAAAGAATTGGTGACATATATGGTGTTGATTCTTATGTATTTGATATGTCAAGGATTTGAAGTTGATCTTCCGACTGTTTTGATGGAGCATATGATTTACTGTGGCACTAGGACTAGGAACCATTCCATTCCTTATGCCAATGTGTTGCCTTTGTTTTTCAAACACTTTGTAGTCTCTTTGTAAGATGAGGAGAAGATTACAACTAGTTATAGGTTAATGGATGAGGCATCTATTCAAAGGATTGGGATAGCTCAAACTGTCAAAGGAAAGTGGAAATTCTATTATGAACTGGGTGCTAAGGAATTGAAGGAGAAGGAGTTCATCAAACCTAGAGCTGCTACAACCCACAAAGTGCCTGGTAATTTGGATTTTTCTCAAATACTGGATAGGGTTGAGGTTCTGGAAGATCGAGTGGAGGATTTGAGACAAGGGTTATTTGACCTATCTACTGACTTCACAAAGTTCAAAGGTTTGGTGAACAACAAGCTTGATCTCATCATCAAAGGTTTGAACCAGGAAATACTGTCCTCTTCTAAGAGCAGAGACACTAGCATTGATTGAGATAATTGGAGAAGTTATAAAGAAGCAGAAGAAGAAGAAGAAGAAGAAGAAGAAGAAGAAGAAGAAGAAGAAGCCAGTCCCTACTGTTCTTGCTTCCAAGGATCTTTTTGAGCAATCTGAGGATGAGACTGGTGGTGAGGAAACAGTTGCAGAGACTGCTGAGAAAGAAATTGTTGATTTGGATAAGGTTATTGATGAAGTGATGGCAAAAATTCAAGCTGAAACTGAGGAAGCACGGGGTGAGGAAGCTGATGAACAAGGTGAATAAAGAGAACAACAAGCAGAAGCTGAAGGAGACTCAGAAGCTGAGATAGCTGAGGAAGAACAAGAAGAGGTTCAGGACAAAGGAAAGGGAAAAGCTAAGCCAGGAAAGAAATCTGCAAAGAAGGATGCTGAAGCTGAATCTTCAAAGCCTTGAAACCTATTTTTCTTATTCTTTCTATCTTTTATTTATTTCAAGTCCTGAAGTGCTTTAATTTTTTTTTCTTTTTAAAACACTCTGAACAAGATCCTACATTCCGTCTACTCTTTTGATGAAAGTCAAAAAGGGGGAGAAGATTATATGTGTTTTAAGTTTTTGTCAAGTCTTGTAATAATTATGGATATTGTAGGATGCTGGTACTTTATGATTTTCATGCCTTTTTGCTATAAGTTAAGAATGGTTGTTTTGTTAAATGTTTTTCCATGATAAGTTAAGACTTCTTAGTTTGGTTTTATTACTAGTATTTGAGAATCACCTGTGTTTTTGAGTTGCATGAAAATATTCAAAAATTTCTTGATTTCAATAATAGTGTTTTGTCTTTCATCAAGGGGGAGATTGATAGATCATAAGCTCTTTGGTATCAATATGTGGATATATACAAAGGAGGAGCGTTGGTTCCTTGATGATGAAATCCAGAAAACACAAGTGTCAAAGCTTGAAAGCTTTGAGACACTGTGGTTGCCTTATATGATCTTAGCTGTTCTATATTTTGCAGGTTTATAAGTTGGTGTTTGGAATGATTTTTTCATTCTCTATGATGTTCTGCAAATACTATGGAATCATGTTCTGGTTGGTACAACACAATGTACATAACTGATTGGGAATCCAAGTTCATTTTGATCAACTAGCAGTCAAAGCTTCAAAGCTTTGAGAATTTCTGAGTACTTCTTACTGCTAAGTTCATCTAACCAAATCTGTGTATGCAGGTCAATTCATTTGGCTTTATAGCTTGTTATTAACTCTTACTAGTCTATTAATACTTGTTCTATAATGGTTAATTGGTATAGCTATTTAATTGTATGGATAAACTGTTTTTATTATCAAACAAAAATTAGCCTAATTTCTTCATGAACTGTCAGCATAATACTGATCAGATCTTAATGTTAGTTTGTCTGGATATTATTTGATTTTTTTTGTTGAGTATATTCAGGGTTGTTGGGAGTTCCAACATCCATAAACAAACCAGATAGCTATCCAAGCATAGTTGTTGAAAGAAGCATATCAGGGGAGAGGATTTTTAGGCATTCAGTTCCTAAAATCTCTCAGGTTGTTTCAGGGTGTTACTTAAGAGATCAGTGCTTTGAATTTCAAACAGAGAGACACACAAGGAGAGGTTGATCCATGGGATTTGAAGAGTGTTACAAACATGAGAGATCAGATCATACAATTCTTCAATTCATCAGGCCTATTAACACTGCAGAGGCAAGATCATTCATCAGAGATTGAAGACCACTTCCAAGCTTTATTGCTTATTTTCATTCTATTTTCTTCACACTTTTACTGAATTTGTATTATTATTCTGTGTTCTTAAACCTCACAAACTTATAAGTTTAGTTGTTCAAGTGAACAACAAAGAGGTTCCTATTGTTTCAATAGGTTGTAGTTGGAACTAGATAGGTTGGGAACCACAAACTGTATAGGTGAAAGGTAGCTCACATAGGCTTGAAATATGGGGCTAAATCTGGGTTATTAATAAGAAGTTGTGTTAGAATCCTGGAGGGATAAGATCCCTCAGGAAGAGACTAGGTCCAATTGTGACTGAACTCTGTAAAATCGTTGTGTTCTTGATGCTTACTTTTATTATCTTTTCATTCCAGTCTAAGAAGGAAGTTCCAAAGCTTTGGTGTTTTCCAAATCTCAAAGCTTTGAAGCTTCTGTGTTCTGCAGTTATATCTCTAGTTTCTCAAATCTTTTCAAAAGCTTTGAGATATCAAATGCACACTCTCGCTAAGTTTCAAAAGACCGTTTTAAGCAAAAGTGGACATACTCTATTCAACCCCCCCCCCCCCTTCTAGAGTATTTAGATCATGTTGATATACTTGCATTACAAAATTTCAATTGATATGAGAGCTTGGGTCACTGTTTAAGGATCTAACAATCTTGTGACAATGAGTAATTTAGGTGATGGAGGATTCTCACAGGGAAGAACATCTAATAAACCTCCACTGTTCTGTGGTGATAACTTTGTGCAAGGCACTGATGAAAATATCCACATGTGGATATTTATTTATTACAATATTTACACTTAAATGGTGTTATTTTATTTTATTCTATTTTTCAGATGATAAATGGTGCTATTTTTGTAAATGAATTTTAACAAATGAGACTACGAAGAATATAATTCAAACTGAAGAAAGATCAATACAAGAAGCACATATTTCAAAGTGATTAGTAATATACTCGACTTAGAAAATAATTGGTAAATGAAATATGTAAAATAATTTGACATACTGAAAATATGCTTAAGACTTATATTCCATTCAACGATGCAACTGGGTTTGAAAAACGTCTCCGATGATACATGTTTATTCTCCACTTAAGTCGCATAGTGCGGTCCACTTAGTCCTTGCTATGCCTCCAATGTATGGTACATTCCCGAAAATGATTACCCAATTTTACAAAGAAAAAAACAAATATTGTAAGAAATTGATGAAGAGAGAGAAAGTGTTGGCAAGATATTTTGAAGATTTTGAGTACTGGAGACTTCCTTTTATAATTGTAAATGTATCCATTCAAAAAGGCACAATTTGAATGGTCACAACTATTCAGAAATGAAACGAACTGAATAGTTACAACTGTTGAGGTTTATAGTCAAAACTCTTCGAGTTTAGTTTTATTGTAAATTTGTTGTTTTCTAAGGGCCAAAAGAACTGTTAGAACACTAAAACACCTTAACACTTTTAGAGAGTAGTATAAATTTACTGAAATGGATGTTATGTTGTTTCCCGGTACTAATCTAATGCAATTGTTTCTCATGGGGTTAGAAGCTTTCTATCCCTTCTATTGCAGAAAAAAAACATATTTTAACATTGGTATTCAACTGTTTGGACGATGCGTCAATTCTAGAGAGTTTTTTTAGAAGAGTCCTAGAACAAATTTTTTAGTGTTAGCTAGGTGACTGAGTGTTTTATCGATGTTTTGAAACAAATGATAGTTGCTAATGCACATACTTTTTTTATCTGGCCTCATTTGGGTAGCGGATACGTTATGTAGAGATAATGCTTATGCTGGGATAAGAAGAAAGATAAGTGATGTTGTCTGATAAGCCCTGATAAGATATGTTGGTTGTCAATTTGGGTGTTGTCGATAAGATGCATGATATGATGAAAGGTTAATGTGAAAATGACCACATTCCCTGCACAATTGTGATTTTGAATTCACAGATATATGTATTATAATTTATCATCAAAACACACAAATAAAGAAAACATATTTTGATAAACTTAATTAACGAACTATGACGTTAAAGTAATTTGGTTAATTATTTAACCAAATTATCGGAAGATGGTCAACTCGTGCGAGCTCTGTATCCTGGTCGTGAGAGCTCCAGTTTCGCTTTCTTCTCCTCTTCTGGTTTTTTCGATTAGATCAGAGATTGATGGAAGTTCTTTGATGATGGTCATCTTTATGGGTTTTGTGGATTGCGATGGTTGATGTTGTGGTTCAGAGCGAAAAATAAAGAGCGAAGGTGAAGGCACTGTCTTTCTCGCCGGAATTGACGGTGGGTTTCAGAGGTTTTTGTCGGATCCCATGGAGGAATCGATTGGTGCTGGTTGTAGGTTTCAAACTTTTGTCGGAGAAGATGGTGAGTTGGGTATTTGGGTTTCGGTGATACTGTGGTCTGGCGTTTTTGGTCGATTGGAGGTCTGATTTTAGGGAGATTGGTGGCTGGGTTGTTGGCGGTGATAGGAGTTGTTTGGTCAAAAAATTTTAGTGGGTTATGCTGCTTCCCCTTATCCTGCCTTATACCTAGGGGGAGGTGGTATAACCTTTCTTTACAAAAATGAAAAAGTTATGATGGGGGTATAACTTATGTTCCCGCTTATACCGGCATCCAAACACTGGATAAAAAAAGGACCGTAAGTTATGCTATGTTGCCCCCTTATGCTGCTACCCAAACGAGGCCTGGTGTATTATTTTCTTTACTTATACATCTTGTAAGTAGCGGTTTCTTTTTCTCCTAATCAGTTTCATGTTATGAAACAACTTTTTTTCCCTCTATGGTAAAGGAAGTAATTGCAAATTGCAAAGGTTATTAGCTGCCTGCTCTCGGTGAGGATATTGTAATAGCATATATAGTGATAAAAAAATATTTCATTTTTGTGACATATCAAGTATTGCGATTCACAAGAAAAGATGTACTTAATTTCAATGTAAAATGCATGGTGGGTGTGTCCTTTTAATGTTTCATGTGAAACAAACATTCATTTCTGTAAATTCATCTTAAAATAGACATTCTCATGATATGGAAAATATATTCTTGATCAACGGTAGGTTTAATTTATCTATTTTTGTAATTCAATCTTGATCAACCTGAAATAGAGTAGAAAAACACACTGAAGCTTCTAGCAATAACATACTGAAGCTTTCTAAAAGGACCTCCTACCAATGATAATGCTCTCCTATACAACATGAATGTGGATGGTGTAACACCCCCGATTTCTAGAAGAGCTGGAAACCGGGATGGTGCCCTCCGTACAGGGGATTTTACCCTTTCGTACGAGGAGTAGTAACGATAAGCAAGTGAAAAGAAACATCCAACTACTGATTAATTACGATAAAAGTTTACAACATTGGTGATTGGTTCCAAAAACTGGACATAAAACCTAACAAAATACATTTTACAACAAAAGAACTCTTCGGTTAATTACTAAGTGTTACTGCTTGCAAGTGAGAACGAGTCGTGATCCCAGCGTGTTACCCCAAGCAACCAATCATAAACCTGCGGGGAATTAAAAGAAACACAAGGACGCAGTTTTTCGAGTATCAGTAAAAACTGAGTGAATAAACAACTTAGCATGTAAAACAGAGTGGCTGAGACGGCTACGGGGTTTTGTATTTAAAAGAGTTTAAACAGTAACAGAGTATAAGTATAAACATCAGAGTAAAGACTCGAACTATTTTCATAAATATAAGCACGAGTAGAAGTGACGATTCTCAGAGTCCTCAAAAGTGCTATTTCCAAACTGAAAGTTATTAGGAGTAGCCGATCTGTTTACCGAGATATTCAACATGAAGTGAGACAAGTCATATTATTAAGTTGTAATAACCAGGGGAGAATATAGTAACAGATATTTGGAGCAGGACTCGGAGGTCCCGTTTTTAAGGGTCTGATGCCCTCAAGTAACGTAAAGTGACACGACGTAGACGTATAGCACTGTCGTAGACCCGAATGGTTCTGGTACTTGCAATTATTTCACTTTACGTTATTAATGCATTCTGATTTAGTGTCATTTGAACAATAAGTTTGCTGGTTCGAAAACGAGCAGAGAAGTGCGAAATCAATGTCGAGTAAAGCACGTATACACATAGTCGTAATTACAAACGAGTTCACACGTCCTATGTGATATGCTAACGGTAGTCCTAATTTGGATAAATAAGACTAAACCGACATTTATCAAATAACTAGTACATCATTTGTTTCTGAAAAAAACCAATTGTAATAATCAAAATGTAAGTCACAAACACACATTTCTTTAGTTATGTACTTTACAAATATAAATATATATATATATATATATATATACTCTATTTTTTTTTTTTTTTTGGTTTAAAGAAGTTAACTATAAACTAATTACATTATTTAATAAATAAAGAGTCCATAACTACAAGAGTCTCCCCCAACTAAACATTATAATTTTCTGAAACGTCACAATATACCTCTACAATTTTAGTTTGTATAAAATGACCCCACTCGCAAACATTCACAGTATACCCGTTCATACACCAAACCCAAATGATTCTAACTTGCATTCAAACTAGTAAAAATTCGATTTTCATGGTTAAACAAATGAATCGGGAGATGAAATAGAGGTTACCCACGCCGAAAACTAGTCGAAATGGTGGAGAACGGAGGCGGGCAGATTTTCCGGCGAGGAGCTCGCCGGCGATAATGGAGGAACGACGGAGGCGGTGCTGATTCGCCTTCGTGTGGGCTTTTCCAGGCCTCCTTTGTGGTCGTCGGTGCGATAGAGAGAGAGAGAGACGCTGGTGGTTTTGGTGGCTCTCGGTGGCTGCCTCTGTGGTGGTCTCCGAATGGAGCAGAGGCGACTGCGGGTGCTGCTGCTGCTGGTGTTCTGGTGGGCAGAGAGGAGATAGAGGCTGAGAATGGTGTCAGGTTGCAGTGGGTTGTGGCGGTGATTCGGCCGGAGGTGTTGGCGATGTTGGCGGTGTCGTGGTGGTGGTGTGTTCGGGAAAACAGAGAGGGAGAGGGAGTAGAGGGGACAGGGGAGATAGAGATGGCTCAGGGGTGGAGGAGTAGCGGGGAGGAGTTGCAGGTGGTGGTATTTGGCGGTGAAGATGGTGGTTGTTGTTGTTGACTGTGTTCTTGCCGAGGGAGAAAAGAGAAGAGGAACAAGATGGTAATGAAGGAAGGTGAAGAAGGAATAGAAAAAAAAAATGAATGAGGTAATGAGGTGAAATGGTGACATAAGCATTTTGTCAGGTGAAGTCAGAATATGAGGGAGAGAGTGTGATTATGTGTGGCAGGAATACTGATTAACGCAGTTGTTCGTCGCGACAAATAATTAAAACAAGACGGATAAAAATAATACGCGGCAAAAACAAAATGACAATACGCGATAAAATAAATATAAGAATAAAATACAAATACACATTCTAGTACATATAAATTATAGCTTTCACCATAAAGTTATAAAACTAAACCATTTATAATTTAATTTGCAATCTAAAAATTTAAATAAAAATCCGGGAGAAACGTTTGTACAATATAAGAAGCTTAGACTAATAAATTTATAAGATAACATTAAGATACAATTGGTAGTTCATAAATATTTCATTTAAATTGAAACTTGTAAAAGAACATTCCTTAAAAATAATTATAAAAATATGCTAACTTATCAAATTACGAATTGTTAATCACTACAGAAACACACATATTTTCTGCAACGTCTTATTACGACTGATACTAATATCAAACAAACACATTCTCACGTTCTCGAACAATGACGGACCGAAATACTAAAATGCCCCTAAGCTAGAATCTGGGTTATTACAGATGGGGCCTGAAAAGATGATCATTTTATGGGAGGGGTTTGAATTCAGATCATAGACGCGGGTGATATCGACTATGGGGTGATCGGAAGAAGTTTTAACGCGACAAGTCCTCTTCAAACCGAATTGCTAGCCGTGGATTTAGCATGTTTTATGCCATTCATAATTCTTATAAATGCATATATTAATACTGACTGCGCTCCATTCTATCTCTTTTGCAGGGGACAATTGATCGAGCCTATCAAGATGCAACATTTTTGGCTAGAATCAAAGGGCCGGCTATTCACTTCGACCTTACTATATATCTAAAGTAAATCGGCGTGCGGTTAGCAAGGCGCACAAGGCAGCCAGATCCGCCTATGCAAACTATCGGCCTTCGTATTGAAAGTTTGTAATATAGACTAAATACATGACCAAATACTATAGAAGGGGGGTTGAATAGAATATGGGAACTTTTTGCTAAAACACAGAATTTAACTAAGTGATGCAAGTATGAGACAGAAATCTCAAGGCCTTGAGATTTTGTAGGACTGGTCAGAAACTTCTTAAGTATAAAAGAAAGCTTCAAGGCCTTGAACTAGTACCAGTACCAAACAGTTTGTAAACCCTAATTTGAATTAGATCGCTTGCAAGAATAAATAGCTAAACTGTAAAGTAAAGAACACGGGGCAATTTACAGAGTTCAGTCCCAATGGACCTAATCTCTGCCTGAGGGATTTAATCCCACCAGGATTGGGCAAACACTTCTTATTACTCACACAGAAACAGCCCTAGATCTTCAAGCCTAAGTGAACTCCCTTACACCTATACAGTTTGTAGTTCCAAACCTATCTAGTATCGACTACTAATTGTTGAGCTAAAAAGAACCTCTTGTTGTTCACTTGAACAACTAACCACTAGGTTTTGTGAGAAGATAAGCAGATTGAAGTAAAAAAAGAGAAGAACGCAATAGAAGAATCAGTTGAGAAAGCCTGGATGTGTTCTTCAGGAATACTGGAATGATTGATCTTCTGAAAGCACTTGATTGAAGCTTGAAGTTGTGAGGATTTATGGTTTGATCTTCCACGAATGTATCTCTCCTTCTTTTCCTTTTATTTATGTTTTTTTAAGCTTCACTCTGTCTTTCAAATTCAAACCAGCTTTTATCTACTTCCAACAACTGAATGAGAGATTTTAGGATCTCTGTTCCTGCAAATCCTCATCCTTTCTAACTGCAATTCAAAACAGCTCTGAGTAGATATCCGTTGGAGTTTGTTGTGATAATATTGCACATTTGAAAAACCTACAACAACATTAAGCACAGCAAGAAACAAAATCCAACTACATAACAGCATTAAGTCTGTTTGGATATTCAGTTTCTGAATAAAGCTGAATCAAATAAATAAGTCATTAACCTGATTACCAAACAATCACATAAACCAACACAAACCAATTTAAGAATTGAAAAAGTCTTTAAACAATTAAAATAACAAATATCAAATCCTGCAAGAGAGAATCAAGTTATGTCTGTGAAAACTGTCAGCAGCTCGAGGCATATCTCAAGGCCTTGGAGCTCTGAACATTATTTACAGTTTTTTCCAACTGTAACACCGGGGTTCTTTGATTCACTCAAATTATGATATCTGCAATATGTTAGATATATAAGAAATAGAAAACAAGAATATTTACAACAAATATCTGATCTTAAACATCAGATTGACCACCTGCAACACAAGATTGTCAGAACACATTTCATAATAAAGTAGATGTCAAGGCTTTGAGGCTTTGATCAATATCTCAAGGCCTTGGAGCCTTGAAGACTTAGAGAATCTGTGTCTTTCATCACTCTAAATGATGACTTCCCAAAACACACTTAGAAGTCTTGATTCAACAATCTCCCCCTTGATGAAAGACAAAACCCATAATCATGTGTAAATATTCCTGCCACTTTCTGTAGGAAATAGATACCAGTATTTGCAAAATCTGAGCAAATAACATATTGTGTACGAGAGAATCCTGCAGAGAGGACTCAATAGACACCAAGAGCAGAGGATAGAAATGACACAGGAAGTTTGGGGTTGTGTGTAGGGAGAGAGTAAGGCAATAGCACTGTATGAGAGAGATACACGATTTTGGCAGAGCTTCCGCGTATCTCAGCTGTGTTCTCTCCTGTATGGAAGGGTTAACGATCCTATATATAACGGAGAATGTGACCGTTGTAGTGTGGTTAATGCGCCCATCAATGGCGACTTAATTAGCTTAACCACAACGGCACGTTCGTCCGCGTATATAGGGACCGTTACAGCACGTTATCCGCGTATACCGGAACCGTTATGGGGTTGACCGGGTTTGACCGGATTGACCGGGTTTATGGAGCTCGTGCCATAAATCTCTCAAAACCAGTTACTACAGGTCGCGCGCGGGCTTGGTTGTCGCTCGCGCGCGACAGGACTTACTCTAGCCTCCAAACCACTAAGTCCCTACAAGTCCCGTGCGGTGGTATGCGAGGGCCCTGTCTCGCGGCCCCATACGTGGATTAGAGCGGCTGGTGATCCAGTGTGTGTGGGGCACACTATGGTGTGCTGGATGGTCACCACGTGGCTAAGATCTTCCTGTCCAGAAAGCACTATCTACAATAGCCCCCTTTCTGCGCGTGAAGGCTCATAGCCGGATAGGCTTCCATGCGCAGGAACCAACGTACGCGTCGCCGCCACGCACCAATTCAAAACACGCAAATTCAGCCCCCGTGCGTGTCATTATGACCTAAAATCCCTAGATTCGTGCCGTCTGGTCTTTTAGGGTTTTAGGCGTGACGTCAGCTTGCCCTGTGATTACGCGATTCGACGGTGACGGTTGCAATTCGACTACTGAAAGGACGCAACCCTTCATTGTTTTTGGATAAATACTCTGTGCTCTCCATTGTTGCAAAGCATCACTTCTTTGTCTTAAAGTGAATGATACCCGGAAGCCTTGAAGAGCAGATTCAAATAATCAATCATCAATTCTTTCTTGTCAATCGTCTTCTTCAACTGTCCGCATCCAAGCAAGCTTTACCAAAACAAGGTTGGCCTTGTTCAATTTTATTTAACATATCGATGTATTCTTTGAACTTTGTTGGATCTGCAAACCCATGACTGTCTAAAACATACCATCCATTGGAAACTGCGAAGGAGACCTTGTTCTCTAAACTCTGAATTGATCTAATCCCAAGATTGTAAGGGTTTTGAATATGTGGGATTTCTGAAATTCCCAATAATGCAAAATTGACACTGAACTGTTCATCTTTCTTCTGATAAAGCATCGTTGCTTCAAACTAAATCTTGAAATTCAAACTAAAGTGTGTGTATTTCTCCCCCCTTTTTTCTTTCTTTTCCGCAGGAATGGAAAAGACAAAAGGAACCAAACCCGTCAAAGAGGTCGAAGAAATACCTGATCTTCCCCAGAACTTATGGCGGAAAGCCCCCTATCTGGGTGGCAAAGACTTTTACCATGCTAGGGTTAAGGTGAAGAACCTGCCAACCCCTGTTCCTGCTAAAGAATTGCAAACACTGACCCCTCCTGTTAATGCGGCCATGCTCGAATTGATCGATTCCAAGGATGTGGTTCGATTGGGGGTCGAAAATGGGTTTTTCCCGTATATTGCGATTTCTACTCAAGCGTTTGTTCAGAAATTGGACTTTATGGATGAGTGGATTGAACATGTATTGACCCATCATGCCATTGCTTTGAACGATGCTGGCATATATTTTGCAGTCCGTGCTATGAAGGGTGCTGCCGTGAAGCTGGACCATTCCATGCTTCTAAACCTTCTCTCGCGTTACTCGCCTGCGACTCACACATTCAACTTCGCTGAGTTCGAGGCTGCTCCCACTCTTGAAGATGTATACATGCTGTATGATCTAGGTGGATCCTCTGAGTCCCTTGAGGACTGATGCAGAGCTTGCTTTGTACAAGCAGATGGAGGAATACTTGTCAGAGGTGAAGAAAATTTCCACCCGGTGGACACGTGCGGAGCTTCTTCCCGACTGGCAACTGGTTGATACGTCTACGAAGAACACTTGGGGCAAGTGGGTGCAATACTTCTTCCGCGATTATGCGAGCAGTAGTATCACCAAGAAACTTCTGAGCCAGAACCCAAAGGCTAAAAATTATGTGAATGGCAAGGGCTATCATCTGACCCTATGGGCTTTTCTCTGCGCCTGGTTGTTGAGGTATTTGATCGATGGCCATCCTCATGATGGGGTCTTCTATCATGTCCTTTCTCTTGCTGTGAAACTGACCCTTGGTCAAAAGGTCGCACTTGGGCCTCTAGTCTTGGGCACCCTGTACCATAGATTGGACCAACTGGTTGTAGCAACCAAGGACTCGCGCGGTCGCCTCGATGTGCTGACCTATGTCAATATTGCCTTCTTGACTATGTGGGTCTTCGAGCGATGGCCCTCTTATGCTCCTGTTCCTTCTAAGCCTAGTAAGTGGTGTGTCCCAGGTGCGGAGGAAGAGCGTAATAGTGGCAGGGCTGCAAGATGGTTTGGAACTCACTTTCCTAAGAGCACCTGGAGCCTGATATGCGACAATCGCATCGAGTTTACAGCTAGGCATTATGCCACGCGCGTTGAGAATGTGCGATGGTTCCCAAGACTGTATCCTTCCAAGGCTGTTGCTTTCTCAGAGGATCTTCTTTTCGAGGGTGGGAAGCATTTCCACTGAGCGCTACCGCGAATTCTTCTGCTGGTGTCTAAGAGGTTCTCTTCCTGCTCTTGAAGAGTATGTTCGCGAGCTTACTCCTAGGTACGAGAGGATCACGGTGGATGTCGATCCGACTCGCGTTTCTCCCCAGTTTGGCTTTGATGCGGTGGCACCATCGATCTGGCCGCAGTTCGTCATAAGGGGCTTCTACAAGCGACTGCTGTCTGGCGAGTGTAAGACGATTCAAGGAGCAATCTTCCCTTCAAGCAGCCCCCAGGTGACCGCGTGGGTGGTTACTCCAAGAATTGGGTTGCCTATTGGAATACCCAGAAAGCAAGGTTTGAGACGCAGTCGATCCCTCGTCCAGGCAGAGCTCCTGTGATCAAGAGAAATTCTTTCCCTTTTCGTCCCAACTGTAGCCTGGACGACACCCAATATGGCTGCTATTCATTGTTGGACCACGAGAATCACCTATGTCCCTCTACCATCCTTGAAGAGAAGATGGCTGCAGTTAAAAAGGTGATTCGCACATCATCAAATACAGCGAAACTTTCGCCAAGGTAAACAATCTCTTTTGCACGCATTTAAGTTTCTTTATGCCGATGCGTCGAAACTTATGCTCCATTTTCTGCTGTAGTGCTATGTGAGGAGGTTCACATATGGTGAGCGCTCCAAGTCGCTGGTCACCACCATTGTTGCTGCGAGTAGGCAGGGGGAACCGGTTCGGCTAGCAATGAGAATGGCTCCCGCAGTTGAGACCCGAATTCGCGAGGTCATGGATGTTTTTGCTGACTCGCTGATAGAGAATACTCCAGCCTTGTCTCCACCCAGGAACGATCTATCTCCTCCAGCAAATGTTGCTCCAAGGGCAAAGAGGCCCAGGCAGAGGGGAATCACAATCTCTTCCCCTAGGAGCGCTCCAACCTCCCCTCCTGCGAGATCCCTTAATTCCATGGATAAAGTTAAAGGTCGCATGCCAAGCAAAGCACGGAAAGAGCTCGCAGTGGAAACCTTTGTTCCGTTTGGCCAGGAGGAAGAGGAGGCGAGAGAAAGAGATGAAGAAGAGGAAAGAGTCGATGTCAGAGAAGGAGAGAGAGATGAGATACAAGAGGAAGAGTCGGGAGGTATCTCAATCGTACTTCTCTTCTCATTATCTTAACTTTCGTAGTCTTGGCTGAGCAGTTTGTTCTTTTGCAGATGATGATGATGAGACCATCAGCGGCCTTTTTGCCAAGAGGCAGAAGAGGGGTTCTCATTTTGGTTTTTCCAACGAAACCATAGGCGAGGACATCCTTGTCGAGTCCAGGAGAACAGCTGCGGAGGCTGCTGAAAGAAGAATAAAGCGAGAAGAAGAGGAGATTGAACGCATAAAGCAAAGGAGTCTGGAAGAGCAACACGTCGACGACTTGGTGCGTCAAACCGATGAGGAAGATGCGTTCCCAGAAGATGCGGCCCCTCAAGTTGATGAGGATGATGCTGTTCAAGAAGAAGATGCGGCTGCTCTAGAGCAAGTCCAAGCGGACTTCGAGGAGATCGCAGGCGGCAATGAAGGTGAGATTTTTAATCTTGCGGTAACTTACCGAGATGTGATTGTTGGTGCATTAAAGCATGGCTTATCAAAAGCTGACATTCGCCGCTGGCTAGTAAACAAGTGCGGTGAACCTTCAGGTAATCATTTGAACAACATTTGTGAACTAGGCTTAGTAACCCAAACATTATCATGACTGGTTTCTTCGCGCCCCAGGTCACGCTCATCTTAAAGATATGCTTAATGAAGATACATTAATAGGACATGGTTCCGCGTCCTTAGCATATGACGAAGATGCTGCAATCCTACCCTCGCGTGGAGGTGCTCGCTCTTGGTTCACCAAAATAATAAAATATTGTTCGATACAAGTTACCTCACATCATCCTGTCTTGTATCGCAGGTAATGCTGGTGAAGCCATGCTGGGACAGAGGAGTCATCCTTCTGCATCTTATGTCCTGGTGCCAAGTTCTCATACCGAGAAGCCCGTCGCAGCTGCCGAGTATGCGGGAGAGCCCTTCGAGGACATCATTGAAGTTTCTGATAATGCCGAAGCTAACGCTGTGTTGATGGAGGAAGATACCAATGCTGCTGCTGATGAAACAGAAGCAGATGCTGCCGAGGCTTTCGCATCCGAAGGCATCCCTAATCGAGCTGCAACTTCTACTGTTTCCATGCCTCCAGCAAGGACTGAGCCTCCAGTGATTCCTCCTGCATGGAGCTTTTGGAGTTCGCAGGTAGGAGCTGCAATCGCACCTGGTGCGGCTTATACCCTTCCTGCCAACTATGAGGAGCTAGAGCTCGCAGCTGATAGGAGAGCAATGGAGCGAGGACAGTCTTCATCTGCCCCAGCAATGCGCATTCCTTCTTTGCGCGAGATCCTTGAAGGAACTGGTACGTTACCATTATCGTTCGCATCTTGCATTCTTCATTTACAAGCTTGATATTCTAACTTGAACCAACATGGTTAGGTTTGAAGCAAGCTGATGTGGACTGGCTGGTCCAAATGCGTCTCTCCTATCCTCGATCATTTGCGAGGTCCTTGGAGATAGAGCCTTTCAACAGGAGGCTGTTCTTGACCGAAGCCATCTGGATTTTGGAGCAACTGTCTGCGGCCACACCTGCGACCATCTCTCCTCAGAGCGCGCAGTTTCTTTTCAGCATGTGTCAAAACCTTCAAGCCAAAGTTCAAGGCAAGCTAGGCTTTGGGTATCTTGTCATCAGAGTCACCCAGATTCGCGCGACTGTGAATTTAAAGCGTGGCTTCCATAACCTCGCAGCTGAGGAGCAGAAGGTGGAGCAGCAAAAGCAGAAAGCTGAAGAGGCTGTGAAGCTCTTCCATGAAATGAGCGCCAACTACGAGCAGTTGAAGCGAGAAGTGGAGCAAGTGGCAAATTTGTCACGTCAGTTTACTCCTAATGACTCCCTGGTCAAAGGCTTATTTTAAAAAATAACAAATTTGTTTTGAACAAAATGTTAAAAAACATTATTGTAATGTTGGTAGGGTTTATCCCCCTTTTTTTTTTATAAATTTGAATGCCTGTTTTGCCCTTCCCGGGATTTGCTCGAATATCTTTGTGCATATCTATTATGACGTCATCTAGCGATATTCTGCCTTGATTTTCGCGCTAATTTCTTATCAAATAAGCACGCTTTCCTTGGGAAGTCCATCCGTATCATTACCTTCCGTCATTAATTAGGATACGCAACCGAATCGTCATAGCCTTTAGTAGGGTAATTGAATGTTACTTCTTTTCAAGGCGTAAGTGATTGATTCTTACCCCTTTTCCAAGTTTTGCTGACTCAGCTAAGCACCTGAAGAGTCTCAACTGGGTCTATATAAACCCCGCATTCTGCTACTTGGGTCTTTCATCCCAAAATGTGGCTTGCCATGAGTCCCTACGACTGCTGGCTTCACCGCTTGTCTTTCGTTGATTCATGGCAACTTCAAGTTGTGAAACCTGAGTTTGCGCTTTGTAACATAGAAATAGCTTCCAAGATCTTCTTTACGAGGCTTATTGGTCTTCATAACCATCATAAAGAAGATGCACATAATGTGTCATGCTTGCTCGAAGAATTTTCTTCGTATATTATGTTTGCAGGTCGTGCTTCCGGCCGCCTCCCGGCGAGGTACAGCGCCGTACTGGCCTTCTTACCGATTCGTAATGAACGGCGGATTTCTCCTCTAGCTTTCCCGGAGGATAATCATTCGCCACCACGTTCTTGAACTCGGGGTGGCGAGCCATTGTGCTCGTCTCCGTGGACATGGAGCCTCTTGCCCTAGGAGTTTCTGCTTGCCTGTTCTTCACCGCCGCATACGCCGGAACATGTGGTTTCTCAGGCACATCTCTTGGGGTGATGATCAGACATAGGCCTTGTCAGATCCTGGGATCTTGAACATAGCGTCGCATAGCTCTTGTAGCGTTTGTAGGCCGTTCGTTTTATAGAAAGACCCTACTTGCTACAGATCTTTGGTCGCATACTATTGTATCGCATAGCCTTTGTTAGGACCAGTACGCCGATCCTTTTACAGTAAGGATTTCCCGTCTGTGTAATTTTTGCCTGTAGGCTGCTATCTAGATGAATTGTAAGCCATGTTGGCTATGTAACTAGCTCAGTTTGAACTTTCGCTTTTAAGTTGCTATCTAGACAAATAGATTGTAAGCCATTTTGACTCATAAAATCGCTTTGTATGATTTGCTGTTCTTATCACAACAAATTGCAACATTCTCATGCGTATTGGCAAACTTCACTTTTTGTAGTGTCATATTCGCGCTTTGTGTTGTGGCTATAATTTGCTATCCAAAAGATAGTTTCGTAGGTTGAGAATCATTCATGAGAACTTCTATCTTAGCAGATGAGTTTTTAGATCGTTCGAGATCGCATTTGCATAGCTTTGCTATCTTGGCAGATAGGCTCGAGAACCACTTAAGATTAGGCTCAAGTACGGCTGCTAATTCGGCAGATAGGCTTTGGAGATCACTTAAGATCATAGTCGCATAATGCTGCTATCATGGCGGATAGGCTTAAAGATCATTTAAGATCATATTCGCATGGTGCTGCTATCATGGCAGATAGGCTTGAAGATCACTTAAGATCATATTTACATAGTGCTGCTATCATGGCAGATAGGCTTAAAGATCACTCTAGATCATATTCGCATAGTGCTGCTATCATGGCAGATAGGCTTTAAAGATCACTTAAGATCATATTCACATAGTGCTGCTATCATGGCAGATAGTCTTTAAAGATCACTTAAGATCGTATTCGCATAGTGCTGCTATCATGGCAGATAGGCTTTAAAGATCACTTAAGATCGTATTCGCATAGTGCTGCTATCACGGCGGATAGGCTTTCCCTATTGAGAAATGAAGAAATAAATAAAGCGATAAAGACAGCTGAAATCATAAAGTTCTTCCTATTTGGGGGAAGTCTTTTATTATAGAATACTCTCATATGGGAGAGGTGAGATTACATTTCCCTCATGTGGGAGAGAAGATGCATGAATCTTTAACGATACAGAGCATAAAGTAGGCATTGTAATCTAACGCATGTAATGAGAGGAGTTAAGGATAGTACTTCTTAATCCAACGCATGTTAACTGAGCTTGGGGTTGAGGCCGTCCCATGTAGCCTTTGTATGTTGCAGTAGCCACTGTCAAAGACTTCTGTGACTTGGAAAGGTCCTTCCCAGTTGGCTGCGAATTTTGGGTGAGCCGCCTCCCGCATGCAGTGGTCCGATGCGCGCAAGACCAAATCTCCAACTGCGAAATCTCGACGTTGGACTGTTTTGTTGTACGCGCGGGCGATCCTTTCTTGGTATCGTTTGTTACTCCGTTTAGCTTGTTCCCGTTTTTCTTCTAACAGGACCAAGTCGTGATCGCGTTGATTGTCGTATAATGCATGGAAGGCCAACCTTGCGGAGTTAACTTTTACCTCCGCAGGTACTACAGCTTCAGCGCCATAACATAGAAGAAATGGGGAGACTCCTGTGGGAGTCCTTGGAGAAGTTCGGTACGCCCACAAGGCTATGTTCAAAGAATCAGCCCATTTCTTATGGTCATCCGCAACCATCTTGCTCAAGATTCTTAACAACGTCTTGTTAGTTGCCTCCGCTTGGCCAGGCCCTTTCGGATAGTAGGGGGTAGAACATATCTGCCTTATGCTGTACTCCGCTAGCTTCGCAGCTACCTGGCGATTGACGAAGGGGGTACCATTATCTGAGAGAATGGTGTTAGGAATTCCGAACCTGCATATGATGTTCTCTTGGATGAAATGGACTACAGCGAGCGCATTTGCCGTCTTCAGTGGTATTTATTCTACCCACTTAGTGAATAACTCGGTCGCGGTGAGGATAAACTGGTTCCCATGCCAGTCTGGTCGGATAGGGCCAACAAAATCCAAAGCCCAAGTATGAAACGGCCATGTCGTTCCCAGTGCATGTAGATCTACGGCAGGACCGTGTACTAGGTTGCCTTTGAATTGACACTCCTGGCATCTCCTTACTTTAGCGCGGCAATCTGTTTCCATGGTGGGCCAGAAGTAGCCGACCGTGAGGAGCTGTCTGCATAACTTCGCACCTCCCTGATGTTCTACTTGATGAGAGAGGTCCATCACCTCTTGTGCTTCCTTGCAATCTAGGCATCGCAGCAGGTTACCCTCGTGGCCCCTTCGCCAGAGTATATTCTCTTGCACCACGTACCGGGCTGCCTTTCGTTTTAGATTTTCGGCTTCTTTTCTCGACTCAGGCTCAATCCCCTGTGTAAGAAAATCAAAGAGTGGCTTCCTCCAATCCATGTCATCATCGACCAGAGCAATTTCCAAAGAGTCCTTGATCAGCGCGCAACTCTCGCAATTTCCTTGAATCAATGCCGCGGCCGTTGACATGTCCGGCCAGTGAATCCCATACCTCTGGGCTTTCCGATAGATTGACACCTCACTTTCCCCACAAGTATGTTGGTGAATCTTTTCTAACAGCGTTTGCCCCTCCTGCTGTGAGACGCATCGCATGAGTATTCCGCCTGGGCCTTTATAGTAGAGGGTGTTGTCATGTATGCAATACCCCTTTGTGGACGCCCAATTTTCGTTGCTCGTTCCCTTTGCGATGGAACGCAATATTGATTTTCTCCAGTCTGCATCATCCATGCATTCGTCGTCGCACGCGTCTTCTGTCAACGCCGAGGACGTTCGCACTTCAATCGAGATTCTTGCGGGACACTTATCCGCACTAACCTTGGATCCCAGAGTGGCCAAAGCATCAGCATGCCTATTGTCTGCTCTGGGTTTATGCTCGTACCTGACATCGCAGAACTGCTGCACCAGCTTCTGTACCAAGGTCCGGTAGGGCAACAAGTTTATCTCCTTTAAACCGTACTCGCCTGAGGCTTGTTTGACGATTAGCTTGGAGTCCCCCATAACCGTCAAATTGCTTACTTCTAGTGCCCTTGCTGCGCGAAGTCCTGCGATGAGAGCTTCATACTCTGATTCGTTGTTGGTGACTGCGAAGTCGAGTTTTGTAGACATCTGTATGACCTCTCCATCGGGTTTTGGTCACGACTATCCCGATTCCTCCACCTTTCCTTGTGGATGACCCATCAAAATGGAGCGTCCAATAAGGCAACTCAACTGCATAGATCTCAGGACCCTCCAGTTCCTCCTCAATTACAGGCTCAAAACTATTATCAGGTAACTGTGCTAGCAAATCTGCCACCGCTTGCGATTTGATTGCCCGGGGTCAAACGCATGTGATGTCGTATTGGGAAATGGTCATATACCATTTTTCCAGTCTTCCCCCAGGAGTAGTGTGAGTCAAAAGATACCGTATAGGATCACTCTTCGTAACCACCACCACTTTATGCAAAGCAAAATAGTGCTTTAACTTCTCTATTACAAAGAATAGGGCAAGGCAATGACGCTCGGTGTCCGTGTACCTTGACTCTGCTGGCTGCAGTATGCGAGAAATGTAGTAGATCGGCCTTTCTTGTCCCTCATACTCCTGAGCCAAGAGTGCCCCTATAGACCTTTTCGTCGACGTTAGGTATAGCAAGAGCGGTGATCCGAGCTGTGGTGCGATCATTACCTTTGACGATGTCAACAGGTCATTTAGCTTTCCAAACGCATCTTCGTGCTCTGTAGTCCAATTGTACACATCATCCTTCTTGAGAAGATCGCTGAAACAGAAGGTGATTTCGGCGATCGCCAGGATGAACCTTCGCAGGTATGATAGCTTTCCCAAGAAGGTCTTCAAAGCACTTTGGTTGTGCGGCGCCGTCATGCTAGTGATGGCCGATACTTTCGCAAGATCAGGCTCTATTCCTTGACGATGTACTACACATCCCAAGAATTTCCCCGATGTCACTCCGAATGCGCACTTCATGGGGTTGATCTTTAACTGGAAGCTTCTGCATCTATTGAATACTTTCCGCAAATCCCCCAGGTGATCCGCCTCTTCTTTGGACTTGACAACCAGGTCGTCAACATAGAATTCTACTTCTTTGTGCATCATATCGTGGAACAGGGCCATCATGGCTCGCTGATAAGTTGCGCCCGCGTTCTTGATACCAAAAGGCATAACTATGTAATTGAAGACTCCCACCGGAGTGATGAACGCGGTTTTCCCTGCATCTTCGGGGTCCATCTTAATCTGGTTGTACCCACTGAAGCCGTCCATGAAGCTGAACATGCGATGACCCGCGGTCGAATCAATAAGTAGATCGATGTTGGGAAGCGGAAAATCATATTTGGGACAAAAACGATTAAGGTCTCGGAAGTCCACGCAAATGCAAAGCTGCCCATTCTTCTTCACCACAGGCACGATGTTAGCCAACCATGTAGGATGGTGATTCGGCTCGATGAATTTGGCAGTCAGAAGTTTAACGATTTCCTGCTTGATCTTTACGCTGAGCTCCGGCCTAAAGCTCCTTGTGCTCTGATTTACCGGTTTGGATCCTGGGATTACATCTAACCGGTGCATGGTGATGCTCGTGTCCAGACCAGGCATTTCATCGTATTCCCATGCGAACACGTCTTTGTACTCAGTCAGAAGTTGTAGCAATCTTTCCTCCTCCTCGCCCGTGAGGTCCGCACTCAGAAAGACTGGCCTTTTCTTTCCTTCGTTTGGGCTTAGGAGTACCTCCTTCAGCTCTTGATTTTGCGGTTTGGGCTTGTCCTCCATGCATTCGGGCGCTTCTTTGAGCTTTTCCTCTAAAACACTTGGCGTTGGTTTGTCTGGTTCCATAACCTGCTCAATTTGATTGATTTGCTCAGGGATATCCCCATGTTCGCGTGGGGACACCCCCGCGCACCTTCATATGCGGTAACATTTCTTCCCGTTGGCGTAGAAGCTCTCTATCTCCTTGCCTTCAGGATCATGTTTTGCTATCCTTTTCAAGGTATACACGTTCTTTCGCTGGTAGGCAATCTGCGGTGCCTCTTCTCGCGTAGACAGCTTTTCTTTGGACTCCTCTCTTGTCACTATCACTCCTGCCGGTGACTGATCTTTGATGTCTTCCCAACGAGGCAAAGGAGTGGGGTTGAATGGCCCCGGCGTTTGCTCCTCCACCATCTCAGTGAACCATACCGCCTGAGTGAGGTGCGCTTCATCCAGGTTGAAAGGGTTTATCGAGGCTGGTATCTCTACTATTCTGTCATTCCAGATAGCTTTCATCACTTGGTGAGCTGTTGAAGGGACCGCATCGAAGCGATGAATCCATGCCCGACCTATAATCATGTGATACGTAGTTTTCAAATCAATGACATAGAATTTAGCTGAACACTTGATTTTTCCAATCTCGACACCAAGGCGGATCCATCCTATCGTCATTCTGGAGTCGCTTCCGAATCCCATCAGCGGGGATGGACGCCTGACGATCTTGTGCTCTGGAATTCCTGCTAGCTTCAGAGTATTGAGCGAGACAACGTTAACTGCTGCTCCTCCGTCGACGAACGCTCTTTTGAACTCCACACCATTGATGACCGACGTTACATACAGAGGCTTCTGATGACTCACATCTATCTTCTTGTCGCTTGCGGAGAAGGTTATGACCTTTTCTGTAGAGCGAGATGCCCTGACAACCTTTCCGCTGGAGACCACGATATCCTCCTCGTAATCTTCCGCTATCCTCAAGATCGCCTTTGTCATTTCCTTCCGGCATTTCTCCGAGAAGTTCATCTCATCGAAGAACCTACTGAACCCGTGCGACCCCTTCATCCGATCGGCACGTTCGTCCTCCGTGTCTATGCTGTAGTCCTCGTCATTGTGGATCTCGGCAACGATGGGTAGACCATCCTCCGCAACCTCTTCAAGGTCCATAATCGAGATCATGGCAACCTCTTTGACTTTCGGCTCTTGCTCCGCGTGGGCAGGCAGTGGATTGTTTCGCACGTCCTGCCTCTGGTCGCTGACAATCAGCTCGCCATTTTTCATCTTTTGGCTTACCATGATTTTGAGCTTCAGTCAGCCGTGGGTGCATGACCTTTCCGTGACATTCACACCACTTTGGGTCCCTCACCATCTCCTTGGAGGGTGCTCTTTCGAGCGGCGGCAGGATACCATCCTTACGCCATTGTCTGCACAGGTCACTCGCTTCTTCTACCGAACATGGCAGAGGTGGCGCATCGAAATTTACTACCTTTGGCTGCTTTTGGGGCGAGACCGTATTCACTTCAGCCTCACGTCCTCTCTTGTAGCTGAATCTCCCAATTTTGAAAGTGTTCCCGCTCGGGGATCTCTCAGGAGCGTGTCTCTTTTTCTGCCTCTCCACTATAGGCTCAATAGTCTTTGTGCATTCGATCAGCTTCGAAAATGTAGGTGTTTGCAGGTTGATAAGCATACCTTTGTACTCGTCTCGCATGCATTGCAGGCATATCTCCACGAGTCTGCTCTCAAGTATCACGTCTTTGCATTCCAAGGACTTGGCCCTGAACTTCTTGATGAACGTGACTCCATACTCCTCGCGCTTCTGGTACATCTGCGAGAGATGAATCATACCTTTTCTTCCATTTGGAAGAATTTAGTGTAAAACTTCTGGACCATGTCGTCCCAGGTCTTTACGGATCCGGCTTCCAACGTCATGTACCACTTGTAAGCCACGTTCCCCAGGGCTTTCTGGAACTCGCGCATCAGCCGCTTAGGATCAGCCCCGTATGGCCCCATCACATCGATGAAACGCATGACATGCTCATGGGCATTCCCATTGACATCTTCAAACTTGTCCCATTTAGTAGCCTTGTACCCAGCAGGATTAGGCATGAGGTAGATCTCTCATGGAATAGGTGGATCGTTGTCAAGCTTCGGGATGATAGTGTCCGCGAACGATTGATTAGCCAGGATGGTTTCTATGCGCCGCTGCAGCGATGTCATACACTCCGGAGCACTTCCCTCAGCAGCAGGAGGGGGGTTGTTGCAGGCGGAGGCGACACATATGCTGCGGAAGGGCTAGGAACATATTGTGAATTCACGTTGCCCCACATTGCTGATGGAGGAGGCAAGGGGTATTGTGAGGTCGGATTGGGTACCAGAGTTGGAGGTTGAGGAGTGTGAGTGGCAAGATGCAACATTTGAGCCGTTGGCCCCTGAACTGAGGCTAACTGCGTCGTTGCCGGTGGAGTTTGAAGGTTAGGATTGGGTGGTGTGGTTGACACTCCCAATCCTTGAGTGGTGGAAGCTCCTCCTCCCTAAGAGACGGTAGTGGCTAATGCGGGATTTGGGGCGAGAGTCCCCAGGATAGCCATTATCCGTTCCAGCTGCGCAGATTGAGCTTTGAGAGCCTTCGCCTGGTTCAGGATGGTAGCGTCCAAGGCCTCTAACGTCGGAGCTTCACCGGCGGCTGTAGGAGTACGGCGGGCCTCCTCTCCTGAGGTGGTCTCCGTGAAAGGCGATCTGTTACTGACATCATCTTCATGAGACATGGTTGCTTGCAATGGTAAGTTCACGTCGGGTTCACCAAATGTGTACGAGAGAATCCTGCAGAGAGGACTCAATATACACCAAGAGCAGAGGATAGAAATGACACAGGAAGTGTGGGGTTGTGTGTAGGGAGAGAGTAAGGCAATAGCACTGTATGAGAGAGAGACAGGATTTTGGCAGAGCTTCCGCGTATCTCAGGTGTGTTCTCCCCTGTATGGAAGGGTTAACGATCCTATATATAATGGAGAATGTGACTGTTGTAGTGTGGTTAATGCGCCCATCAATGGCGGCTTAATTAGCTTAACCACAAACGGCACGTTCGTCCGCGTATATAGGGACCGTTACAGCACGTTATCCGCGTATACCAGAACCGTTATGGGGTTGACCGGGTTTGACCGGATTGACCGGGTTTATGGAGCTCGTGCCATAAATATCTCAAAAGCAGTTACTACAGGTCGCGCGCGAGCGTACTCTAGCCTCCAAACCATGAGTCCCTACAAGTCCCGTGCGGTGGTATGCGAGGGCCCTGTCTCGCAGCCCCCACGTGTATCAGCGCGGCTGGTGATCCAGTGTGTGTGGAGCACATTATGGTGTGCTGGATGGTTGCCACGTGGCTAAGATCTTCCTGTCCAGAAAGCACTATCTACACTAACTATACCAATAATATTGCATTTTGCTTTGTCACCAAGTGTAATTGTTCCTCCAGATTTCTCTGTGAGCTCAGTAAAAAGAGACTTCTTTCCACTCATATGTCTGGAACAACCACTGTCTAATATCCATTTCAGATCCTTCAAGGCCTTGGTGACATCCTGAAAAATTAAATCATTGCCTCAATAGGATGTTATACCAAGTGCAGAACTTAGAGTCATACTCAGAATCAGCCATGTTTGGTGGTCTAATTCCTTTTGGAACCCAAATTTGCCTAACATGTCCCTTAAGCTGATAAGGATAAGTGTTCCTCAAAATATGAGGTTCTGATCTTATGAAGGGACAAGTTAATTTGATATGACCAATTTTTCCCCAGTAAGGACACTTTGGAGAATGTCTGCTACCACATTTGACAAAAGTAGTTTGGCTTTTCTTTGGAAAATTTGGATTATAGCCAATTCCACTTTTATGCATAGATTTCAGACTTCCTCCAAGAATGAGATTCAGATTATGTTCTGATCCTGTAAAACTGGTTAGGACCTTTTTAGACTCTTGAAGTTTCTCAGTCAAAGAACAGATTTGTTGTTCTAAATCCTCTGAATGAGTCTTTAGATCAACATACCTTTCAGTTAAGAGAGTGTTTTGATCAACAATCTCTTTTATCTGTGCCTTCAAGGCTTTGAATCTACTGTCCAAGGCTTTGAAGTCTTTTTCAATTTTTGTCTTAGAAAAATAGTCTTGTTGGTGAAAACCAAGTCCAAGTTTTTTGTTACCTGCTCATGAACTTTAACCTTTAAAGAAGCAATCTCATTTCTATAACTTTCCTCATTGAAAAACATGCTCTTGAGAATTTCAGGAAGTACATCAGAAGGACTAGCAAGAAGATTTTTTACCATTTCCCCAATGTGTCTGTCTGAAGATTTTTCTTCATCATGTTTAGCCATGAAGCATAAATTTGCTTGTTCTTCTTCTATGTCTGAATCACTTGATGAATCAAAATCACTCCATGAGGCCATCATTTCTTTCTTCTTCCTGTTGTCATTGTCTTTCTTTTGAAAGTTCATGTTCTTCTTCTTTTTTGGACAATCCCTTACTAAATGATATGTATCACCACATTCAAAGCAATTCATTATTTTAGTTTTATGTGACTGTGATGAAGACTTACATTTGTAATCCTTGCTGCTTGAAGGTCTTGATCTCTCTATGTTGTAGTCTTTGTTTCCAAAGTATTTCTTCTTCTTGAGAATCATGGCCAAGGCCTTGGAGATCAATGCTAAAGCCTCTTCATCATCATGCTCATCTTCAGTCTCAAGGATTTGAGATTTTTCATTGTCTTTAGCCTTGAGTGCTAGATTATTGATGTTTTCACTCAGATCACCTTCTACATCTTTCACAGACATCTCATGAGCGAGCAGCTTTCCTTGTAGATCATCTAGCTGAAGAAGACTTAAATCTTGAGCTTCCTCAATAGCTGTTGTCTTTGGCTCCCACTTACCTTTTGGCAAACTTCTCAGAATCTTCCTGACTTTTTCCTCATCTGAGAAGCTTTTTGCCAATGACTCCAGATTGTTCACCACATCCGTGAATCTTTTGAACATCTCCTTGATAGTTTCATCTGAGATCATCTTGAACAGCTCATATTGCCTCAGAAGTATGTTAATCTTGGTATGTTTGACTTGACTTGTTCCTTCATATGTTACAACAAGTTTGTTCCATACTTCTTTGGCACTTTTGCAATTTGTCACTCTGTTGAACTCATCTGCATTAAGAGCACAGTATAACAGATTCATAGCCTTGTAATTTTTTGATACTTTTTCCAGTTCAGTAATTGAGAGATTTTCCTCAGACTTGATGCATCTAACTCCATCAATGGTAGTGAGTGAAATACTCATGAGGACCATTCTGAATTATTGACCACAATTCCATGTCTTGATCTATGATAACATCTTCATCAATTCCTTCCAGTGCATGAAGTTGTCACCACAAACGATGGAGGTCTGTTTGCTGCCCTTCCTTGAGAGAAGCCACCATCTCCTACATTACTCATAGTCACAAGATTGTTAGATCTATAGTAGTGACCCAAGCTCTGATACCAATTGAATTTTTTTAATGTAGACTAAATACAGGACCATAATACTCTAGAAGGGGGGGGGGTGTTGAATAGAGTATGGGAACTTTTTGCTAAAACACAGAATTTAACTAAGTGATGCAAGTATGAGACATAAATCTCAAGGCCTTGAGATTTTGTAAGACTGGTCAGAAACTTCTTAGGTATAAAAGAAAGCTTTAAGGCCTTGAACTAATACCAGTATCAAACAGTTTGTAAACCCTAATTTGAATTAGATCACTTGCAAGACTAAATAGCTAAACTGTAAAGTAAAGAACACTGGGAAATTTACAGAGTTCAGTCCCAATGGACCTAATCTCTGCCTGAGGGATCTAATCCCACCAGGATTGGCCAAACACTTCTTATTACTCACACAAAAACAGCCCTAGATCTTCAAGCCTAAGTGAACTCCCTTAGACCTATACAGCTTGTGGTTCCAAACCTATCTAGTATCAGCTACTAACTGTTGAGCTAACAAGAACCTCTTGTTGTTGACTAAAACAACTAACCACTAGGTTTTTTGAGGTATAAGATATACAAAAAATAAGCAGATTAAAGTACAAAAAGAGAAGAACACAATAGAAGAATCAGCTGAGAAAGCCTGGATGGGTTCTTCAGGCATACTGGAATGATTGATCTTCTGAAAGCACTTGATTGAAGCTTGAAGTTGTGAGGATTGATGGTCTGATCTTCCACGAATGTATCTCTCCTTCTTTTCCTTTGATTTATGTTTTCTGTAAGCTTCACTCTGTCTTTCAAATTCAAACCAGTTTTTATCTACTTCCAGCAAGTGAATGAGAGATTTTAGGATCTATGTTCCTGCAAATCCTCATCCTTTCTAACTGCAATTCAAAACAGCTCTGAGTAGATATCCGTTGGAGTTTGTTGTGATAAGATTGCACATTTGAAAAACCTGCAACAACATTAAGCACAACAACAAACAAAATCCAACTACATAACAGCATTAAGTCTGTTTGGATATTCATTTTCTGAATAAAACTGAATCAAATAAATAAGTCATTAACCTGATTACCAAACAATCACATAAACCAACACAAACCAATTTAAGACTTGCAAAAGTCTTTAAACAATTATAATAACAAAGATCAAATCCTGCAAGAGAGAATCAAGTTATGTCTGTGAAAACTGTCAGCAGATCAAGGCATATCTCAAGGCCTTGGAGCTCTGAACATTCTTCACAGTTTTTTTCAACTGTAACACCAGAGTTATTTGATTCACTCCAATTATGATATCTGCAATATGTTAGATATATAAGAAACAGATAACAAGAATATTTGCAACAAATATCTGATCTTAAACATCAGATTGACCACCTGCAACACAAGATTGTCAGAACACATTTCGTAAGAAAGTAGGTGTCAAGGCTTTGAGGTTTTGATCAATATCTCAAGGCCTTGGAGCCTTGAAGACTTAGAGAATCTTTGTCTTTCATCACTCCAAATGATGACTTCCCAAAACACACTTAGAAGTCTTGAATCAACACGTATGATTGGTTTTCTTTCAGTTCCTTTTGCTCGTGTTAGCTCTTGCAGTTTATTTCATGTATTGCTCAGTGTCTTGTAGTATGCTTCTCGTCTCTTCTACCATGGACCTTGCAAGAGACTTACATTGATAATGAAGTTGACCTTCTTCAGAAACATTACTGAAGCTTGGATAGTACGTAAAATGTTCAAAATCTCAGTACAACATAATCTGGAATATACATATCAAATTCGACATAAATCATGATATAGACACAGTCTACATGCACGAAATCTACATATACCATGATATATAGATACATTCCACGCGCACGTGCCCACATGCAGAGCACGTGGTCCTTACTAGTAATAGGAAATGTTGATGACAATGTGTAGAGCTCGTACTGGTGCATGGTACATAAATGACAAGTTCATGTTGAATTGCGATATAGTGATGAGAAATTTCTGTTTGCGACCATATTTATCAAAGCAATGAGGTATCCGAGATAGAGTTTTGACTCCAAGCTTCAATTTTTGGACAGTCTGCTTCATGTTTTTGTTTTGAGCGGTTTCTCTATTGTTTTTTTTGTTGACTCCAGTAAAAAGAACCGTAAGGTATTTAAGGGAACTATACATTGCAGAAGTAAACACTGAACATCTTGTTTCATAGTACTTACCTGTCTTGTCTTTGGGTTTCTTCGCGCCGTGAGCCAATGAGGTATTTTTACCCAAATGGGTACTGAATCTAACCCAATAGCCGTGTCAAATGGTTCCTTTTGGGAACTTAAATTTTGAGCAACACTGTGCGTATGGGGTCACTTGCAAGTTCTAACGCCAAGTTGTTACCCATGTAATAGAACCATTACTGAATTATATAATTATGAACTTTTGACAGAAAACCCTCCTACAGTATTGTCTCGATGACGCTTAGCTACCAGCAGTATTGATTTTGTCACAAAACCCTCTTACAGTTTTACTTTTACCGACATCGCGCACCATTTTAGTAGAACTGTTGGTAGCTAAGTGTCGGTAAAAGTGAAAATGCGGGGGGGGGGGGGGGGGGGGGGGGGGGTTCTTTCACAATAAGACCTGGACGATTATCCCTACCCCGGTAGCTTACGAGTTTACGTCCATCCCTGGTCGGATACAGTTTCCTTTCGATTTCTCCCTTGTAGCCGTTACCCGAATTCGCGCAAGTTTGTCAGAAAACCCTCTTACAGTTTCACTTTTACCGACATCGCGCATCATTTTAGTAGAACTGTTGGTAGCTAAGTGTCGGTAAAAGTGAAACTGCGGGGGGGGGGGGGGGGGGGGGGGTTCTTTCACAATAAGACCTGGACGATTATCCCTACCCCGGTAGCTTACGAGTTTACGTCCATCCCTGGTCGGATACAGCTTCCTTTCGATTTCTCCCTTGTAGCTGTTACCTGAATTCGCGCAAGTTTGTCAGAAAACCCTCTTACAGTTTCACTTTTACCGACATCGCGCACCATTTTAGTAGAACTGTTGGTAGCTAAGTGTCGGTAAAAGTGAAACTGCGGGGGGGGGGGGGGGGTCTTTTTTCTTTCACAATAAGACCTGGACGAGTATCCCTACCCCGGTAGCTTACGAGTTTACGTCCATCCCTGGTCGGATACAGTTTCCTTTCGATTTCTCCCTTGTAGCCGTTACCCGAATTCGCGCAAGTGTGTCCACACACCCCCCCCCCCCCAAAATGGACGAGGAATCCATTCTCGCGAACAAACACAACCCCTACACACACCTAGGAGCACCCCTTCCTGCATATCCATACAAGACCTGAGTAGGCGGGTCGAGGTCCTACGAGGTAGCCACCCCTTAGAGTGAGGTTACCCTCCCAAAAGGAAAAGATGTGTCTGTCGGGGGGGGGGGGTGTTTCTGTTTGAAAAATAGTGCGCGATGTCGGTAAAAGTAAAACTGCAGGGAGTTTTCTGACAAAATCAATACTGATGGTAGCTAAGTGTCAGTGAGACGATAATATGGGGTTTTCTGTCAAAAGTTCTATAAGAGTTTTATGCCCAAGTTAATTCGAATTGAAGGATTCAAAAAGAGCAAACTCATGTAAAATTTCATGCTCAGTAGTTCACAATGACGCCTAAAATTATCTTTCATTTACTTTTAGGAGAAATGTACATAACCAAGTGGCGGGAACCTCAGGACTGGCCAGCCAGAACAAATGGCCTCAAGAAAATAGGAAGGCCAAGAGTAACACATAACAAAGACACCCATTGTGACCGTACGCGTACGGTGGGACACATAAGATCCTAAAAGTCCCGCCAACATAGTTATATCAGAAGGCAGATCAGCATGATAGATGAAGTTAGCGAATGTGTGCCATACATGACCATGGGCTGCAAACGCAGATGCAAGCATACTACCCTGTAAATAGAGGAAGATCCAGGAATTTGATGCAGTTATACAAAAATTAATTAAATAAGAGTAAAGTCTTTTTTTTTTAAAAAAAAATATTGTGTAGGGGCTATAGTTCAAATTTTCTGAGACTAAACTGAAAAGTTTATATAAAAAAAAGGGTAAAACAAGAAGTTTTAAAAAATTAATGGGCTTGTATGGCTGTGGATATGTCGGACCAGGGTCCCAACCAGAACGCGACTGTATTGATTCTTAAAGTTATAGTAGAAATAACGATGTAAATAATCAGAAAATCTTGAAAGCAAGTACGATTGAAGCATTAACATTTTTAAATTCTAATGCAGAAGTTTTTGGCAAAATGAGAGTGTCACTAGTCAGCTACAATTAAACTTGCTGTTTTTAGGTTTCGATCAAGATATGCCTGACCTCAAAAAGAGTTTTCAGGTGGCAACATCTAACTGTCAGGAACAAATTGTAACAAAGTACCTTGTCCCTTATAATTTCGCCAAGAACCTAAGATTTTCAACTGTTATTCATACTGCTCATAAGGATTGGAAACTCGGATAATTGCTTTTGGCGAAGCTCGACAAAACAGCAACAACTCCTTGGAGATCTTAGATTCCATTCTGTCACTGACTGTTCCATCAACTCCAATAAACATCAACTTTAGGTGTGGAGAAGAAGCAAGCAGACACTCTATCAACTTCATCTCAGACCTTGAGCCGTGAAACGAAGGTAGGTTTATAACCTGAAGGTTGTTCAGCATACAGTCGTCTAGGGAAAATCTTGTGACTCCTTCCACAACATCACTGTCTCTATAAATGGCCTATAAATTAAAACATCGTTTAGGAATTTCACTGATCATGGATATTCTAGGCAGTTACAACGAGATATAGGATTACCCGAATCTCCAGCTGCTGCAAATTTGGTGCACTTCGCATTATGCAAACTGCAATTGAAATGTGAATATTGTCTTGGAGGTCCAACTGATGAAATGAAACATCCTTTAAGCAGCTTAATGAATTCCGCAGCATCGTCGGAGTACCTCTTGGAGCAGAAAACTGGAAAAAGAACAACATATGATCAAACAATTGACTATTCATTATTTTTTTTTAGAATTACATCATATATAGCCGGGTTCGAACCCGGGACCTCATGCAGGGGCTTCAAACGCTCTACCACTGAGCTAGCACCCTTTTGCAATTCACTATTCATTTTGAAAGACTGCACATTTATAAACATGAAACCTAAATGAAAAAAAAAAAAAGTCATTTAGTTCTCTGTAAAACGTTTGGTTGGGGGTAAAATATTTTCCCTTGTTTTAGTGTTTTGGTGCTGTTTGGTTGAAGGTAAAATATTTTCATGTAAAATGTTTTCCTTCAAATGTTGTAAAATGATTTACACATTCCATAAGCCATTTTCCGGAGAGTGAAGGAGCACAACAACTCATACTAACACCTCCACCACCAATGAGAACAACTACCACCTACCTACACCACGACCCATCACCGCCACCCACCTTCACAGCCGCACATCACTGCCATTGCTGTCACGGCCCACTGTTTTGGCAAGTGTCAACCAAACACGAGAAAATAATTGCAGAGAAAACTTTTTCACACAATATTTTACGCGTAGAACATTTTCCATTACGGAACATTTTACTGCGAACCAAACAGTGCAATGTTGCTACAAAGAACATTGCTTTTACAAACATCCTTTAAAATTAGCTTACTAGATAGGAAAACAGTGATCCTGACGTCTTTCTTACCCGAAACATTCCTGCTCCAAGATAAAGCTTCTCAATGTACTTTAACCTGCTAAGCTCGTCAATGATGTCATCTGCTTCCATTTCAAGAGAATTGGAAAACCCGCCTGTTTTTTTCAGAGAAAGCCTTCTAAGATTTATAGCTATCATGTGTATGCTTAGGAAATCACCTTCAACTTCCAAATGTTTGAGACTCGGGGCAGTAATATTGAAACGGAGTATACCAGAGATAGTCTTCAGCTTCATTGTTTCAAGTAAAAGAGCATTGGTGACTAGATTACCAAAACATTGTTCATCCAATGAAACCTGATAGAATTGCAGCCGAAGAAGGTTCGGAAATCCTGTAAACTTTGCGGGTGGAAGAAAAACACAACCGCCGAGGTCCAGATGTGTCAAGTTTTGACAAGCAAAGAAATTGCGTGGCAGCTTATATTCCGTCATAGGAAAACAGAACAAGTTCCTCATAGTAAACTCCTCCATTCCTTTCCTCGATAGGAAAAGTATCCAGTTGTCAATGTCTCCCATTGTAACATTGCTATGGAAGCGAACATGTACCGAGAAGCTAACAATGGGGCTTTCGTCGTGAAGAAGGAGAGTATTACTTACAATCTTAGAGAACCCTGCAAATAAATTTTGTCGTGCCAGATATTGCAAAAACTCACTTTCAAATCCAAGCTTCGACATTGAAGTCCACATGTACCTCCACCTTCTGGCCAATACACTTGTTCTGACCGCATCTTGAAAAGGCATGCGCTCTAGGATGGACTCAACCACATTCAATGGCAAGTTGCTGATCACATCTGTTTCTGCCGTGATACAATTTTTCTTCCGACCTCTGGGTTCCCCAGTATCTGCCATTATTTTCTAAACAAAGCAACCAGTGAATTTCAGAAGTTAGCCAAACATTTTGTTATTATTCCAGAGAGAAACCTACATCAACTGCTTATTCAAAGAGTGAACGAAATATATATCAAGGAGTAAAAGACAGAAAATGTCATTAGACTGACCTTGCACCCATCAACTGCTTATTCGCCCACAGAGAAAACCCTAATACTTGATTCCCGATAGTAGCCGCTCACATCATCAAAACAGCCGTGCTACCTATACTTTTGATCAATTTCACTTTGGTACCCATGGTTCCATTAGAGCATCTCCAACCCATTGCTTTTTCCCCCTCCCCTCACCTCCCCCTCCCCCTCCCCTTCCCCCCACGGGCCCACCATTTTCCCCCTCCCCCTCCCCCTCCCCTTCCGCCAAACTACTAATCGTCTCCAACCCATTTCTTTCCCCCCACCCAAACAATTAATTTGTAATATATATTTAATGATTTAAAAATGAATTATTAATACCAATAAAAGTAATGCAATTTTTTTTACCAATATACACACACACATACACACAAAAAAAGATGTTAATAAAAATAACAATGATATTAATACTAATAATAATTAAAATAATATTAACAAACAAAACTTGTATTCGAAAAAATAACGATTAAAAGTACGAAAAAGTCGTTATTACAAGAAATAAAATTAAACACTAATACAAAAATGCAACGAGTAGAGCGATATTTGGAATGCACAAGGGAAAAATTATGAGTGACGTCATTTGCTTTGTATCTAAATGCTATATTTTGTATCGTTATCATTGAATAAATTTGACGTTTTTAACCGTGTTTTTTAATTATTGAAATTAAAATTGTTAACTATATAAAAAATAAGTTTTATTAAATTTCAAAAAAATAAGATAACGATGACTTTTCGTAAATATACTTTCCAACAATCGTGAATACATTATTAATTTTAAAAAATAATACAAAATAAAATTTATTAATCATAATAATAAAATACATAATATAATCACAAAATATTGGTATGTGTAATTAAAATTATCAAATATTCAATTAATTAATCATTCCATGTAGGGGGAGGGGGAGGGGATGTCCATGGGGAAATCCCCCCTAACCATCCCTCACCCAAGGCAAAATTTATCCCCATAGCACCCCCTCACCCTCCCCCTCCCCCCATGGGGTTGGACATGAACCATATTTTTATACAATTTTCCCCTTCCCCCTCCCCCTCCCCCCATGGGGTTGGAGATGCCCTTAGTCGCATACGCGATACTTTGAAGGAATGATTGCACCTGTGGTACCCGTAGTTTAAGCTTTGTCTGAATTTAGTACAGATATTTTCAATTGAAGCAATGAGGTACCTAAACTTTGAAAATGATGCAATTATGTACCCTAAATGTACTTGCATCCCTAGTTAGTTAATACTCCGAATTTTTCCGTTTAATACCCGTCCGTACGTATAAATGAAAAATACTTCCGTATTTCGTACTATTGCTGGACCTATGAAAAATACTCGAATTTTTGAGCAAAAAAGTTTAATACCCGTATTTCACGTTTTAACGTACAATACTTCCGAATAAAACTTCTTGAAAACAATATTGCAATGAATAAATTATCATCCAAAATAGTGTAACTTTTAGTAATTAGTTATTATTAAATAGTTTTTTACTATTTATCTATTTTAAATATTAATTGTTATAAATATTTACAAATATTGTTATAAAACTTTGAAACGTTCTTTTAAAATAACTATAATTATATATGTGTGTGTATAGATGCATCTTCACTTTGACCTGGTGATTTGGATCATCAAACGATGCAATTTTTTAATAACTTTTTGTTGGTGTTGTAGAATGAAGTTTACTCTACAACATCGTGCAAAAATTATCAAAATCGTGCATCGTTTTACTAATCAAATCACCAAATTAAAGTGATTCAGTAAATGGTGGTAAAATGAAAGGGTGAAGATTCAGAGAGAACATAGGAAGTACTATTTTACACAAGTAATTAGTTAGGAGTAAATAGTGTAAATATCAAAAATGATAAACAATGGAGTACATGCTTTACTAATTATTTTTAAATATTTGATAAATGTATGAAAAGATGGCAATGTGTGACAAAAAGAACTCATTATATATTCTAAAATACTAAGAAATGCACCCGTATTTTTAATTCCGAATGAATAAATAGTATACGAACTATACACGTACGTATAGAAAACTCGAATTAATCAAATCACGTATTTTTAAGCCGAATTTTTACTAACGTATTTTTAACCTAAAATCGTATAATACACGTACGTACCGTATCATGTTTTATTTCCGTCCCGTATTTTACTAACTATGCTTGCATCCATAGTTGTAGATGTAAAATACTGATATGCCCTTTTATAGTCACCCATAAGGTTTTGCAGACGGACTTGTTTAATTTGGTAAATGGAGGAGGCAGAACGAATTATATATTGAAGACTGAGAGATAGAAAAACTCATAAACCTGATCCTACATCTACATCAACTGCTTATCACTTATTGACAAAACCCTATTTCTTGATTCATGCGAGCAGCCGCTCACAACATTAAAACAGCTGGGCTACCTATATTTTTTTGGTACTCATGGTCCATTCATTGCATACCCCGATACTTTGAATTTTGGTGTTTTTTTTCAATATCTAAACTACTCTTCTAAAGTGTGAGAGTTTTAATTTTCTATTGTTTTAACAGTATATTTATCCTTGTAATAGAATAATTACAACAAAATCATGCTCCTAAATAACCCTTGAAAGTTGATATATATACAAATACGAAGAGTTGTGTCTATCCAAATTAGAATATTATTTTAAAGGGTAAAAGACATTTTCCACCCTCTGATTATGGAGAAAAGACAATTTGCCTCATGATTTATGGAAAAGACATTGTTCACCCTTGTTAACGGATGGAGGGTGGAAAGATATCACCCTTCTGTTACAATCCGTTAGTGGAGGGTGCAAACTGACTTTTTGTGACCATTTTACCCTTATGGATTGTGGACAAATACCACCGTTTTTTGTTTATTATAGTGTCCATCATGTTCTTGGTGTTCTTGAGCACCACTTCCACTACCACCTAATCACCACCACCAGCAACAACAACAACAACAACAACAAATAAGTTTTCTGGCCACAAACTCAAAATTTAACAATTTTAGCAATACGACAGCACATACTCAAAATGACAACTCAAGAAGCAATAATGTGAAGAAGACACCAATAATCCTCATCTAGACCATCATGAAAATGTGCAAAAACAAACACAAATGACAGGTGTCGAGTGCTTTGGATCCCTACATGACCCATTTATATCGTGACTCTATCTTAACCTTCTTCACAATGGGCTTAAATGGCAGAACATGATTGCCTAATAGATTGTCTCTGCATCACAAAGCACAACCTCATATGTCATGATCCATAAAACGAATCCAGAGCATCAAAATCATCGCTTCGATACAAAAACTACCATTCCATCATTTGAAACAATCTCCACTCGCAACCACCAAGACCCGAACAAGTGAACATCCCACACCCACAACCTCCATCAACCTTCAACCTCGCAGACCCGTTTAATTCAAGCTCCAAACCGCGATTCTTCGTCCTTCCTTCGATCTGCTCTTGGTTTCGCATTTTAGTTTCCCAGATCTACCAGATCTGACCGTTTTGAGAAGGAAGAAAATCAGGTCTTCTTCATCACCAGTCGTCATCTCATCTCATCTCTGATGGCAGGGGTGGAGCCATGTAGGGGCACGGGAGGGGGGGGGGCAAAAAAAGTTTCGAAAACACTAAATAACTCTTACTTTGTAAAAAAATGAACAGTGCTTATGTAAAAATATAAAAGTCCCCCCCCCCCCCCGTTTAAAAAAGTGTGCCCAGCACAGTTGGTAAATTGGTTCAACTCCTACTATGCGCGTTTTTAAATTTTTTTCCACAAAAAAAAAAAAAAAAAAAAAAAAAAAAAAAAAACGTAACCAAGAGGAGTCAAGGTGGCCAAAGTCCAAATGGGAGTGCTTTGCAAACATCCATAAGGGAGTGTTTTACCAACTGAGCTACAAAACTTATATTGTCTTTCTAGATATTTAATGTCAATTTATATTCGAATACGAGTACAAATACTTGCAGCCGAATTATGCCCCCACCCCTTCGAAAAAATCCTGGCTCCGCCACTGTCTAGTGGCTGGTGTTTCGTCGGCGATATGTGATGAAGAAGAGAAGGACGGCAACGGCGAGGACACCAGATCCGGCGACGGGTGACTTAGACGGCGACGGTTGTGTACGAGAGAATCCTGCAGAGAGGATTCAATATACACCAACAGTAGGGGATAGAAAGGACACATGAAGTGTAAGGTTGTGTGTAGGGAGAGAGTAAGACAATAGCACTGTATGAGAGAGAGATAGGATTTTGGCAGAGCTTCCGCGTATCTCAGGTGATTACGCCCTTGTATGGAAGGGTTAGTGATCATATATATAACGGAGAATGTGACTGTTGTAGTGGGTTAATGCGCCCATTAGTGGCGGCTTAATTAGCTTAACCACAACGGCACGTTCGTCCGCGTATATAGGGACCGTTACGGCACGTTACCCGCGTATACCGGAACCGTTACGAGGTTGACCGGGTTGACTGGGTTTATGGAGCTCGTGCCATAAATCTCTCAAAGCAGTTACTAGGGCTCGCGCGCGGGCTTGGTTGTCGCTCGCGCGCGACAGGACTTACTCTAGCCTCCAAACCACTAAGTCCCTACAAGTCCCGTGTGGTGGTATGCGAGGGCCCTGTCTCGCAGCCCCCACGTGGATCAGCGCGGCTGGTGATCCAGTGTGTGTGGAGCACAGCTAGGTGTGCTGGATGGTCGCCACGTGGCCAAGATCTGCATGTATGGAAAGCACTATCTACAACGGTCTTGTCGCTCTTGGAGCAGACGGCGCGACCGTGGAGGAGGGAGGTCGGCGACGTGGAGGAGGGAGGTCAATCTCTGCTCCGAGAGTTGGATGAGGGAAGAAGATGAAGAAAGAGAAGATTAGAGAAAATATGTCTGGTTGAGAGAGAGAGGGAGAGAGAGAGAAATAGGTGGCTGCTAGGTTAGAATGAGAGGAAAAGGAGAAGAATTGGCATAAATAGTGGTGTGCTTTTTTAAATCTCGAGGGTAATTTTGACTTTTTACCCCTTCGTTAGTGTGGTGTTAGTTTTTGACTCTGACAGAGGTGCAAAATGTATTTTTCCATAAATCATGGGCCAAAATGTCTTTTGTCCATAGTCGGAGGGTGGAAAATGTCTTTTATCCTATTTTAAATTAAATGTAGATGATTTTAAATCTTAATAGTTGTGATTATTCAGTTCATACAGTCTCGGATGTGTAATTTTATCATTCCTGCATAGTTGTGACTATTATGTTCCTACCGTCTCGAGATGTGTATCTTTATCATTCCTGAATAGTTGTGACTATGCAGTTTGTGTCTTTTTGAATGGGAACCTTCACTATTATAAAAAGGGAGTCATTAGTCTCTAATATTTTCACTCGATTTTGCCAACTCTCTCTTCCTCATTTTCTTATGTGTTGTATTCTTTGGAGAATTGGAATTTATATCGAGACTACCATAAATTGGCGGCTTAGCAAGGCCTAAGAAGACGACACTATCTGACTAAAGTGGAGAACGAAACATCTATCACCAGAGACTTTCTCCAAGTCTATCTGCATCGTTGAGGGGCATAGAAATCTTAAGAAAATCATTTGTGTTGTCAATATTAATTTACACGCACTTCATTTTTTACTTATTTGCAGAGTTGAGTATTAAATATTGAGAACAACTTATTCCTCGATTTCGAAATTTTGCAATACTTATGTCATGTTTTTATCTTTCCGATTTCAAAATCAAATTTTTAAAAAAAGAATTAAATATAAGTGTTTGAGTTATGGTTCTCATTAATCTTACAAATATAAATAACACAGTATAAGTTTATATATTTGAAGATAGTCCAAGTCTGTAGACACGTGGAACAATCAGCAGCCCGCAGCTGGCCACCTCAGCAAGCGCCATGTCAGCATACAGGGACCTTAAGATAGTGTCACTCGCGGATCGCACCCCGCATGGGAACCAAGGGACCCAGTGGTTTGGAGGCTGGAATAAGGCTCATCGCATGTGGTTGCTGCCCCACCTGTGGTCCTTGTGTGCCATAAGGGATACTTGGTCAAATACTATATATGTGAATTCAGTAATGCCTTCTAAGATATCCGCCGCGATATTTACCGCTAACTTAATTGTCATAATTTGGGCGTGATTAATGTCGTAACACCCCCATGAACGCTGTTACCGAATGTGTACATACATGAGGCCTAAAATCTTCATAAAGGTTCTTCGGATAACTCATTTTTCATAGCCACAGCAAGTTGTCTCTGTCCTTTATCACATTGTGCTTATTTCCAACCCCAATCCACCAATCTTCCTATGTTCCTACACTCTTGGATCACTAGTTCTTGTATGAGCTAACATTAAGAACATCCATTCATCATCCCCATCATTAAACCCTAAATACATTGGTGAACATGACCTGAAGCTTCAACAAGATTTCTGGTTATTCAAATATGTCACGTGAAGGAGATGGTCACGATGGAACTGTTTCTCTCAACAATAGGGAGGCTTCACTCAGAACTCAAGACCACTCACAGTTTGTTAACCCACAAAATCCAACGGATGTTGACCCAGCAACAACATTCCTTCCAGCTTTAGCTGCCACCACCGTAACTATGCAGACCCATATGGCCCAAATGATGCGACTCATCAACGACATAGCCAACACTAATAATAAGATGAATGAGGCTCTCGCTAGATAGATCTCAGTTGTGCACACTGCTCTGAATACGTCAATCTTTTCACCTCCACTATCCAGGCCCTCTACGAAGACTGAGAACGCACCTAGAACCCAAAAATCACCAGCTATAGTGAGGAGGAACACGTCCTCCACAATTAACAAATTCGGGTAGACTCCCATGTGACACGATTTTTTTAATGCAAGTGCACGATTCTGTTGGAATAGATGCCTTAGAGGCAATCTAGTTTAGTATGAACTATTTGTGGCTAAAAATTCATTTATTATTTATTGGATATTTAATATAATGAAGTCCTTAGATTTACAATTGTGTTGTTTATCTAAAATATCCCTAGTCAAGTATAATGATTAATGGGACAATCATCTATAGACTAGTATGGGGTTGGATTGATATGGATATATCACGATCCAACACATAGGTGTGCATTAGGGAAATAATGATTATTTCCGGTGACACGATGCTCATAGATGATGAGCCTACTACCTATGAGGAGGCCATGAGTGGCCCAGACTCTTATAAGTGGCTGGAAGCCATGAGATCCGAGATGGAATCCATGTATACCAACAAAGTATGGACTTTGGTGGAACCACCCGATGGGGCGCGACCCATAGGGTGCAAGTGGGTCTTCAAGAAGAAGATCGACATGGATGGTAATGTGATTACCTATAAGGGCCGATTGGTGGCTAAAGTATTCAGACAGATTCATGGTATTGACTATGATGAAACCTTTTCACCAGTCGCTATGACCAAATCCATCCGAATCCTACTTGCGATTGCAGCATACCACGACTATGAGATTTGGCAGATGGATGTCAAAACAGCATTCCTTTATGGGAATCTCCTCGAGGACGTGTATATGATACAGCCGGAGGGTTTTGAGGATCCAAAGCAAGCCAACAAAGTCTGTAAGCTGCAACGATCCATTTATGGATTGAAGCAAGCTTCTAGGAGTTGGAATCGACGTTTTGATGAAGTGGTCAAAGAGTTTGGCTTCATCAGAAACGAAGATGAGTCTTGTGTCTACAAGAAGGTTAGTGGGAGCTCTGTAGCTTTTCTGGTCTTGTATGTGGATGACATACTACTCATTGGAAACGACATTTCCATGCTGAAATTTGTTAAAGATTGGCTAGGAAAGTGTTTCTCAATGAAGGACTTAGGGGAAGCAGCCTATGTAACAACCCGAGTTTTCCTAAGCTTCCCGTTCCGGACCGGAAAGCCCAGGAGGGTGCTGCCAAAAGTGACGGTGGAAATCGAAAGCATAACATCCTGAATTATTTATTACATAATATTAAACAGTACAAAGTCTTAAACATTACATAAGTCTTAGAACAAACGTGCGTCTCTAAGATTATTACACTAGGCTTAGCTAACCAAACTAGCTTCTACTCAAGTTGATTATCATCTAGGTGAGTCCCGTGCCCTGCTACACCAAGTCTCCTGCTGCCAAAACCTGCGGTGGGAAGAAAACAGGAACCGCAGTTTTGAAAGTCAGCAATAAATACTGAGTGAGTAACACCCAAGCATGTCAAACACGGAAGAGAGGAAATTTTACAGTAACAACAATAATATTGACAGCGGAAGTAAAAGATAAATGATTACACAGTTCCAGAAATTTCCAGAAAAACCAGACTTTAATTCATTTCCAATATCCTCATCTGAAAATTTTCAATTCAATTCCAATAAGCCAACTCTGATATTCTCATTTAATCGTAAATATCCAATTTCCTCATTAATAAACTGCCAATCCAAAATAACCAATTTAATTTCCTGAGTTGAACGGGGAAAATCCAATCGCACCATCAATATATCCCATCACAAGCTACCAAGACCTTAAGTGTCGACACCCCCCTAACAGGGTTCTTGCGCCCAGAAGGAGTGAGTACAAGGAGCGAACCAGAGGCAAATTGCAACCGGGCTAAAATAATATCAGGGTCGAGTGGTCGAAGCCAACAACGACCAAACCAAATCCATAATAATTCAAATGACGTTCCCCGCACAACTCTTTCGACTTTACGTTATTACGGATTAATTATCGGGTGAGAGTTTTCAAGAAAAAAATAAACAAATTCAACAAGTATCAAATAAGCAATTTTGAGACATGATATAAAACTCCACTGTTGACACGAAGGAAGCTCGGCACGCAAGGCTTGGCATGTATACTCACCTCAATTATCAGCACGCAACGATCCCTTAGATAGGCACGTATCCCTCGTCAATAAACTCGTCACCTACACATTACATTTTCTTAATCAATTACAAACTATCTACGCAAATAAACAACACGTAATGCTATAAGTCTAGCTAGTCATATTAGAAATTGCCTAATTTCCCCAACATTCAAATTTCTTAATAAAATTATCACTATTTAAGAGTCCACATTCTAAGTCTATTTTACTTGTAAATTTTCTAAATGCAAGTCAATTTAGTTAACCAACATTATTTTCATATAACCGAGAGTAATAAACAAAATAGCTATTTATTAGAGTTTTATAAATAAACTAAGAAATAATACTTCAAAAAGAGATATTAATTAGACATGAGGCATATAACTAAATAGTCAATTTGTTCAAAGCAAGTGTTTACTAAATAAATCGTAAATAAACAACTACTAGACATATTTTTAACTTGTGGATTCATAAATTTTAATTAGCTAGCAATTATCAATTTAAATGTTGTTATATTTTTATTTGAAATAGTTGGAAACAATTTAAATCCTAAAAATCACTTTTTATATTTATTTATAAATTTCAGTTTGTTAATTGATATTAAAGCTCCCAAGTTATGAGAAAAGAAGCAAATACCCCCCCTTTAACCATTTAAAGCAGTTTTTACACATTATACTCATTAGCCAAAAGTTTTAGAAACTACAAAATCTGCCCCCAACCAAGAACACATGAATCTGCCCAAATCAAAACACAAATTGAAGCCTTAAAATGAGAATCTAAGCATGAAAATCAGACTAGGGAGAGTTTTAGGGTGCACCTGATCAAAAAACCGCAAGAAACGATGAAGATTTGAGACGGGTCGAGGTCGACGGTCGGAGATCGCGGCAGGAGTGGTCTGCGGTGGTTCTCCGGTTGCTACAGAACGCTTCTGAGACCTCCTGTGTTCTGATCGGGCCTCAGGGAATCGCTTGGGGATGAGGAGAGAGGCTGGGGATCTCTGTTTTCTCTGGGTCAAGCTCTTGGCCGGTTTTAATGGCGTCCGGCGGCTGCCACGGTGGCTCTGCTTCGGCTGGAAGCTGCTGCCTTTGCCACCTCCTTCTTTCTTCTCGCTGGGTTGTGACAGAGAGGGGGAAAGGAGACGGAATCGAGAGGGAGTGAGGAGCAGAAGGCTGGGCTTCCTCTGCTCGGTGATTTTCCGGCGAAGTCACGGTGGTGGCAGCGGCTCTCCTTGACCGCTGCTTCCACTGCTTCCGGCGGCTCAGGGGTTGCTTCAGGTGAGCTCTGGACGACAAGGGGGTGGAGAACAAGCGGAGAGATGATGGCAGTGGGGTGGAGATGTTGGCGGGTGTTGGTGGAGTGTGGTGGTGAAGCTTGGTGATGAAGGTGGTGTTTCTGGTGAGGGGTGCTGGAACGAGCTGCTGGGGAAGGCAGCAAGGGGTTGGGGTGGTTTTATAGTGAGTTGAGGGCGGTTTGGTGAAGGCGGCGATGGGGGAGGCGGTACTTGGTTGGGGCGGCATGAGTCCTTTGCCGTGAAGGCAAAGGTTGGTTACGGGTGAAGACAAAACAGAAGGGGAGGGTGAGGGAGATGACAGGTGGAGGGGGATATTAAATATTAATAATAATAATAATAATATTTATAATAATAGTAATAATAATAATAATAATGATAATAATGGTAGTGGTGGTGGGAGTGCTATAGTGTGTTGGGTGTAACTTCTATCGCGGTGGCTACATACGTAGTGAAACTAATATACACACGTAACAATTAACGTTTCATCTTTTAAAATTCGCACAAAATTATAATAAATTTCCCGAATAATTTAGAAATAATTTAGAATTCATATTTTGCCTCCAAAATTACCAATTTACCCCTAATTAAATTACGGGGTATTACAGCCTATATACTCGGTATAAAGATCTATAGAGATAGATCTAAGAGGTTGCTAGGCCTAAGTCAAAGTACATATATTGATAAGGTGTTGAAACGGTTCATCATGCAAGATTCCAAGAAGGGATTCTTGCCCATGTCACATGGAATCACTCTTTCGAAGAGTGGTTGTCCCTCCAATGAGATTGAGAAGGAACGTATGAGTAGAATCCCCTATGCCTCGGCCATAGGGTCTATCATGTACGCCATGTTATGTACTAGACCAGATGTGTCATATGCCTTGAGTATGACAAGCAGATACCAATCCAATCCGGGTGAGAGTCACTGGATTGCAGTCAAGAACATCCTAAAGTACTTGAGAAGAACTAAGGATGCTTTCTTGATATTTGGCGGTGAGGAAGAGTTGCGTGTAAGGGGTTACACTGATGCAAGCTTCCAAACCAACAGAGATGACTTTAGATCACAATCGGGATATGTGTTTTGCCTGAATGGAGCAGCGGTGAGCTGGAAGAGTTCCAAGCAAGAGACGGTAGCTGATTCTACAACAGAGGCTGAGTACATTGCTGCAAATGGCGCAGCAAAGGAAGCTGTTTGGATCAGAAAGTTTGTTTCTGAACTTGGTGTGGTCCCTAGCATTGCGGATCCAGTTGAGTTGTTCTGTGACAACACTGGGGCGATCGCGCAATCGAAGGAACCCAGGTCGCACCAGAAGTCCAAGCACGTGCTCGGGAAGTTTCATCTGATTCGAGATATTATCGATAGAGGAGACGTTCGGATATGCAAGATTCCTACAGATGATAATCTGTCAGACCCGCTTACAAAGCCTCTCACACAGTGGAAGCATGAAGGGCACACTAGGAGTATGGGCATACGAGATGCGCCAGATTGGCTCTAGTGCAGGTGGGAGACTGTTGGAATAGATGCCCTAGAGGCAATCTAGTTTAGTATGAATTATTTGTGGCTAGAAATTCATTTATTATTTATTGGATATTTAATATAATGAAGTCCTTAGATTTACAATTGTGTTGTTTATCTTAAATATCCCTAGTCAAGTATAATGATTAATGGGACAATCATCTATAGACTAGTATGGGGTTGGATTGATATGGAGATATCACGATCCAACACATAGGTGTGCATTAGGGAATGTTGCACTGGATTGACCCATCTCCGAGAAGGCTACATACACGTTATGTTGAGTCACAAGCGCTTCTCGCGGTGCAATGGTATTGTCATCCTTAGACTTGAAGTCACTAGATATTCTAGTTGTGGATTATTGTGATCTTGGTAGCGTTAAACGCTACACCGTAACTGGGTAGTTATAAAGGCATGTGCTGGATACAATAAGAAGCAAGCTTAGAGATCGTAGTGGACGTAGATAGAATTTGTCCCTCCCACATAACGGGAGCAAATATCCTAGGCCACTCGAGGGATAGTGCTTATAGAATGTCAGGCTTGACTCAAATGAATCAATATGGGATATTGATGTTATTTGCACGAATAAGGCTATTCCCATGGATCGAGAAACTATGGATTGGATATACGAGTGTGACTTGTATGTCTCGTGTTCAATCCGGATATAGAGACAAAGGGATGAGACAATTACTTGTACAAGGGTTGTCGAGATGACTATTCTATTAGTTGGCTAGAATGGATGTTTTGCTAGAGACCGCTCCATATTAGCAAATAGTTGCTACCAACTAGATAGAACCTATGGGGTCACACGCTATATAGAGTTGAACTAGATTTGGGAATTAATTAATTGGATTAATTAATTAGAAGGATCACTTTGCAAAACCTTGCAAACTTAGTAGGGACTAATTTGCAAGGAAGGGACTAAATTGAATTCTAGTAGGACTAGAATAAGTCCTTTAGGTAGTTGGCAAGGAGTTGTTGGACTATATAAAGGACCTTCCTTCCTTCCTTCCCATATAACTTATGCTCATAATTGAACATAACAAGAGTGGGAGAGAACAAAAGGAGAGAGAGCAAGCAATAAAGGGAGCCGACCGCCCCCTTTGCCGCCGCCCGTCCCCGTCGGCCACAAGGAGGCCGATACCCTCCTTTTGGGTCTCGTTTTGCGTAATTCTTCTTCCTCTTCCGGGCTAGCACCAAGGATTTGGGAGATCTAGGATCAACTCTAGGCGTGGATCAACCATAGAGAACGTGACACAATTCGCGTTTGAAGTCATCAAAGGAGAACCCTAAGGTGTGTTATTGATTTCTTACCCTTACCATCGTTATGTTTCTTGACTTGTGATCCGTGGAGGGTTTTTCATGGTTTTATGATTGTTTGTGTTTCCGTTGCGCATCCATGAATCAAAACCCTACAGATTCGTGTAACATATGGTAGTATTTTAACCCCGATTTATCAATCCCAGGAGGACAATCCATATATTATTTAGTTAAAATATTAATTTAGACTGGAGGAGGAAGTTGGTTGATTTTAGAGTTTGCCACCCCCCAAACAAGTGCCTGTATAAAAGAACTTAACTGACAATATTTTTATGATTTTACAATTAAAGGAGGTTTAATTAAATATAAAGAAACACTATGTGATCTATGGATCATCTAGGGTCATAGACATTTTCAGATATTACTTTGAAACACGCAGAAATGTATGCTCTTGATGACGTTCTAACTACTTACAATCTTATTTATATCTCACGTAAGTCTAAGTTAAGTTCAATAGTCGTCATCTGACGATCCATATAATACATCTCTTAACAAGCATTAAGAACAATCCTATGCATCGATCTAAACCCTAATATTTGTCCTTCCGTCCATCATGATACGAGGTTTACTAACAATCCTAGATTCACAAGCTAATAAATCGTTCACCTAGTAGCTATCCTAGTTCACGACGCTAGGTTAACATAAATAAAGCAGAAGATAACTACAAGATCTAAATTCATTATTACTTTTAAGCAAAGACTTGGTTAAGCTATTACTCCATCTTCAATGGACGTTTCTATCATCCCTAAACGTGTCAATAGTGTAGGGTTTTGATAATGGATACGCATCCAAATAAACTATAATTAATCCATTCAAGACCCTCCAAGGATCACAAGTCTAGAATTCATAACGATAGTAAGTGTTTGATTATCAAAATACTTCTTGGTTCTCCTTTGATGAATTCACACGTGAAAAAGTATTCACGTCCCTATGGCTAGTCCACTCCTACGATTGAATTCGTATCCTTCAAGCCTTTGTGCTGTATGGGATTGAAGGAGGAAGAGGAAGAAGATCATGATCAAGCAAAACAGAGCAAGGAGGTGGGTGGTCCTCCTTGTGGCCGACGGGGTTGAGGGCGGTCCCAAGGAGGGTTCGGCCTCCTTCGGGATTTGCTCTCTCTCCTTATTTTTCTCTCTACTCAAGTTATGTTATGAGCATTAGTCATGAGAAAAATCTATGAGTGTTCTTTATATAGTCCAACAACTCCTTGTTGACTGTATAAGCACCTATCCTAATCATGTCCATACACAGATTAGTCCAACTTGCAAATTAGTCCTACTAAGTTTGCAAGTAGTTGAGTATTGATCTTTGATGCGCAATCTAACGTGTTGTTCCCAAGTATACGAATCAAGTAATATAGAGAGTATTAGCAACTCAGATTATCGATCCCACGAGGACTTTTGCCAGTTTTCTCAAGTAATCAGTTTTAAGAAACAGAGTGTAAGAAGGAGATATTGTTTGAGTTTGTGATTATGAACCAAGTACTGAAAGTAAATAACTGAGAAGTGAATATTTTTATGAGAATTTTCGTATAATCTTGAGTGTTGTAAATCTAGGGTGTAAGATACTAGATTCCAGGATCTCCTAGGGTCTCTTCAGATTTTCGTTCTAGTTTGGAAACACACAGCAGTCTAGTTATTCGTGCAACGTACCAGTTGTGCAGTAACTTTTCAGATCCCACACGTTATCACGATTTTGCAGACTTTCGGATTCCTGTTAAGCTGCCTAAGTCTGCAGTCTCGTTCTAAGTCTGCTAGGGGTTCTAACCTGTCCTAAAGGCCCGGGTCAGATTCTCTAACAGTTGGTCAAACGTCTTGAGTTTGGGCTTGCCAAAGCAGGACAACTTGATTCATCCTGATGTGGCCCGATGGCACAAGCAAGTAATGTCTGGCTGCAGAAGTAAGAGGTCAAACGCAACTAAATTGTTTCAATAGGATTGAAAGCTTAGAGGCAAGGCAATTGAGAGTTATATGTGAGATAGATAAGAATAAGGGGTTATTCTCCCTATTAAACCGAGAGTTGCATTGGATGCAATTGGAATATGTGCCCAATATAACCGAATTTTTGGGTGACCTGCCAAAGCAGGCTCAAAAGGAGGTGAAACAAGGATCTCGGCCCACAAAAAAATATATGATATCTTCTGCATTATAGTGAGGGCTGTTAATCCAAGAAAAATTGTGGGAGCTATATTTAATAATCTAGTCATTGTTAAGTATAGTATAATTGTTCACGATACTAAAATTGCATATTTCTTATTTTTTGGGTAAGCACACGCGATGGTAATGGAACCCCTCGTGGCCCTAACGTCCTCATAATTGAACACTCGCTATCTGTATATGTAGGAATCGTGGTCCCATAACATACGAGGGTCGCATGCGAGACTGGCACCTCGCATGCGACAATCTTTACTCTAGCCTCCAAGCCACTCGCACCCCCCGAGTCCTGTTAGCACAAGGCACATATGCAAAGGACCCTGTCTCGCAGTCCTTCGCATACACGCAGACAAAGGGCATGTTATGGTGATGTGTGGATCACGGCGTGTTATGGTTTATCAAGAGTGTCACAGTTTAGGGTATCTACAACATCACATGCCTGTTAAGAAATAAAGTTTGCGCACGACTGAAAACAAAAACTCATGGCTCGTTTGGGTAAAGTATAAGGAGAGGGGATAAGGATAAATTAGTACCTCATGATCCGTATCCCATGTTTGGGTGCATGATAAGGAGCATGTACAAAATCGATTTTCTTATCCCGCGGGTATAAGTGTTGGAATAGATGCCCTAGAGGCAATCTAGTTTAGTATGAATTTGTAATTGGCTAGAAATTCATTTATTATTTATTGGATATTTAATATAATGAAGTCCTTAGATTTACAAATGTGTTGTTTATCTTAAATATCCCTAGTCAAGTATAATGATTAAATGGGACAATCATCTATAGACTAGTATGGGGTTGGATTGATATGGAGATATCAAGATCCAACACATAGGTGTGCATTACGGAATGTTGCACTGGATTGACCCATCACCGAGAAGGCTACATACACGTTATGTTGAGTCACAAGTGCTTCTCGGGTACAATGGTATTGTCATCCTTAGACTTGAAGTCACTAGATATTCTAGTTGTGGATCATTGTGATCTTGGTAGCGTTAAACGCTACACCGTAACTGGGTAGTTATAAAGGCGTGTACTGGATACAATGAGAAGCAAGCTTAGAGATCGTAGTGGACGTAGAGAGGATTTTCCCCTCCCACATAACGGGAGCAAATATCCAAGGCCACTCGAGGATAGTGCTTATAGAATGTCTGGCCAGACTCAAATAAATCAATATATGGGATATTGATGTTATTTGCACGAATAAGGCTATTCCATGGATCGAGAAACTAGGGATTGGATATACGAGTGTGACTTGTATGTCTCGTGTCCAATCCGGATATGGAGGCAAAGGGATGAGACAATTACTTGTACAAGGTTGTCTAGATGACTATTCTATTAGTTGGCTAGAATGGATGTTTTGCTAGAAACCGCTCCATATTAGCAAAGAGTTGCTACCAACTAGATAGAACCTATGGGGTCACACGCTATATAGAGTTGTACTAGATTTTGGAATTAATTAATTGGATTAATTAATTAGAAGGATCACTTTGCAAACCCTTTCAAACTTAGTAGGGACTAATTTGCAAGGAAGGGACTAAATTGAATTCTAGTAGGACTAGAATAAGTCCTTTAGGTAGTTAACAAGGAGTTGTTGGACTATATAAAGGACCCTCCTTCCTTCCTTCCCTACACAACTTATGCTCTAGAGAGAACATAACAAGAGTGGGAGAGAACAAAGGAGAGAGAGAGCAAGCAACAAGAGGGACGCCGCCCCTTGCCGCCGCCCCCTCGTCCCCGACGCCACAAAGGGGCCGAACCCCCTTTTGTGCCTCGTTTTGCGTGATTCCTTCACCCTCCTTTCATTCCGGGCTAGCACCAAGGAGATTGGAGATCTAGGAACAACTCTAGGCGTGGATCAACTATAGAGAACGTGACACTATTCGCGTTTGAAGTCATCAAGGAGAACCCAAAGGTGTGTTTATGATTTCTTACCTTCACTATCGTTATGCATCTAGACTTGTGATCCTTGGAGGGTTTTGCATGGTTGTTTGTTTGATTATGCTTCCGTTGCGCGATCCATGAATCAAAACCCTACAGTGGTATCAGAGCCACAGGTCATAGAGCATAAACGTAGTTTATGTGTTACATTCTTGTTGTTTTACACCTTAATTTGTTGTTTATCGCGTAAAACAAGACAAATCAAGCATTGGATGCAATTTGTCAAAGAATTAATCATAACAAGACCCAATTATTGCATTGGATGCATGAATTGGTGAGTTTGAGAAATTTTAGGATCTTAGATCTAGGGTTTGGGCATCCTTGGGGAAGAAGGAGTTCTCCCACAACAAGGAAACAACCAAACTTGGGCTCCAAGCAAGGAGGTTGTTTTGGAAACAACCTCCACAAGGAGGTTCGGCCCCCTAGGGGACCGCCCCCCCTTGCTTGCCGCCCAAGCTTGGCGCCCTAAGGGGCCGGGCGGCCCTAACCCGCGGGCCTAGCTTGCGGGTTTTGGGCCGGGCCGGCCCTAGGGCCTTATGGTTCACTTTATTGGGCCCGGGCAATTTGATTGTTGGGCCCATGGACCGTTTTAACCCTAGAAATCCTAAAATCAATTAAAATTGACCAAGCGCGTTAAAATTGGATTTTAACTGTTTATGTGCAAATCGCATGGTGATTGGATATGGCCTTAGGATGTGGTTTGATGTGGATGTTTAATTTTGTGGTTTGGTTTTACGGCCTGCGAGCTGATCAATTAATTGTAATAATTATTAGGGTTTTATGGCCTGCGTGCCATTTTTTTTCTCAACTTGTGAGATTTATTTTATTTAGTATAGATGTTAGCTAGTGCTAGATAAAGTAGATTGTTAGCCAAGATTGGAGAAAAGAAGCCCAAAGCCAAAAGGAGCCACAAAAGATGGAGCATGGAGCATGGAGCACACCACATGACTATGAAGGATGGACCAAAAAGATCAAGACGCATGGAGATGTGTTTGTTTAGGGTTCATAGATAATTCCATTGGCTTGGAATTATCTTAGTCTAGAAAAAGGCCATATCCACATCACGTTTAATTTCTGTTTTTGTGGTTGTTTATTTATTGTCTTATTATTTGTGTGGTTGGTGTATGGATGATGCATGCAATTAGGATAATAAGATAATTAGACAACCCGGATCTATTATTTGGAGTTGTGCCCAAACTCAAATAGATAGATTAGTTGATATTGATCAACAAAATAATTAAAATTGAATTGAAAAATCCCTCAAATTTTAAAATATTGTGTTCTTGCCTTCTCGTTATTTAAACACTCATTATCATCATTATTTATCAAGTTCGTGCGTGCCAAAGCATGGCGACTTGGTTCATAATGATGGAATGCGATGGCACGTAACAATGTGCAATTGTTTAGATAAGAGGTTGAACACAACTAGGCTATTAATTTGATTAAGAAACCTAGAGGCAATCAATTGGGATTATCCATATGGATGGATAAATAAGGAGTTATTTGCCCGGTTGAACCAAGAGTTGCATATGGGATGCAATTGGAATTGTTCCTACCTAAGAAGTAATCGAATTATGGGTGACTTGCCAAAGCAAGCTCATAAGGAGATGAAAAAAGATGGATCTTGGCCCACTAGAAAATATAAGGATATTTTCCGCATTAATATCTTGAGGGTTATTAATCCGTAGTAAAATAGTGGGAGCTATATTTAATAAACTAGCCATTATTAAATATAGTCAAAAATTCACAAATACTAAAACTTGCGTATTTTCCTTTTGTAGAATTCCAAATGGCAAACAACTCATCGAGTTCACAACATTCCCTACGATCTGTCCTTGAGAAGGACAAGCTCTCTGGAACCAACTTTCTCGATTGGTACAGAAACTTGAGAATTGTTCTCAAGCAAGAGAAGAAGCTGTACGCAATAGAGGAGCATGTTCCAGAAGGTCCAGAGAATCAGACACCTGCTGCCTTAAAGGCGTATCAAAAGCGTGTTGATGACGCTAATGATGCGGCCTGCCTAATGCTTTGCACCATGACCTCTGAGCTTCAGAAGCAACATGAGAACATGAATGCTGTTGATAACTCCTTAATAAGAGTTATCCTACGTATGTTTCGCATTGTTATTTGTGTGTGTTTCGGTGCAAAGTGATGGATTTTGGGCTAATTTGAGAAGAAAATGCACTTTTGGATGTTTTTGAGCTTTAATGCACAATCCGGGCGTTTCTTAATGGTTTTCAGTATGATTTTGATAATTTATCACATTTGATCTTCGCGGTAGTGTTCATGTTGTTGTTTGACAGGAATTACGTATGCGGGAATCAAGTGGAGAGAAGAAACGAGCTTCGGAATAGAAGAAAAGACGAATTTGGCGCGTTTTGGATGTTTTCGCCAAATATTAGGCAATAATTGAGAAAAACGAGAAAATGATCCGGAAAACGGGAATTTCTCTACATGGATGAAGTCTACGTCGCAAAAGGAATCTAAAGGTGCAAAAATCACATTTATCGGAGTCGGACGATAAAGTTATGTCAAAAAGGATGCTCAAAGAGATAATACACGGCCACAAGCATCCGGAAATGCCAAACACGCCTTTCGAGGAGCTAAATTGATGAATGAAGGGTTCCCCGGAATTTGGGAATGTTTTATAGCATAAAAGGAGTCTCGAGGTCGAGGAGATACTTAAGGAAGCAAAGGCGCGGGCAAGGAATCGAAAATTAGTCGAAAAAGGATGTTTTTGGGTGACCCAGACTTCTCTTCGTACGAAGAGATTTGTCTTCGTACGAAGAGATTATACTTAGCCAAATTTTGAGTTGCTGAAAAAGTCTTCCTAAAACAGCTTGCAGTATCTATCTGGGAAGACCTTCCTACGAAGAGAAAAAGTCTTCGTACGAAGACTCTTCCTACGAAGACCTTCCTACGAAGAGAAAATGTCTTCGCAGGAAGACTCTTCCTACGAAGAGAAAAGTCTTCGTACGAAGACACTGTGCAGAGGCGGCCAAAATTAAGGAAACGATGCTTAAAACTTTCCTAATTGACCCGGGACTCTTAGGGAACGTATTTTAGACATATTAGGTCATATTTTCAGAGGAGAGACGCATTATTGAAGGACGGGACATCAACTGGGAGCTTAGATCACATCGTGGAGCTTGGGAAACCTTGTTTGATCTCTTTTCTCCTTCTTTTCTTTGTTTTTGATCATGATCACACGAACGCTTGTATTTGTGATCATGAATATTCGTATCTAAACTTCTTAGATCAGGACCCGAATTTGGGGTAGGGTTTTCACATTGATTATGCGTTTTATGAATTGAGATTCATGTTTTGATAAACCTAATTGATGATTTTACGTTTGCTATGATTGTTTTGTGCTCTTCATCCTATCTAGTTAAGTGGAGACGTCTTGTTAGCTAGAACTTAGTTTGCAATTATTTGGTAACTCGGTAATTGTTAAACCGGAAAATCAAACAATCACCCGTTCATAGGCTTGGTAAATCGGCTACGTCGAACGGGATCGTTAGAGTAGAATTCATCGTTAATGCATGTTTAGGGATAATTAGAACTTGGTAACTCGGTTTTAATCTAACCTAGGCATAGGATGCTCACTTGGTAACTCGGTGAGTTTGTATTGCTCGATTAGCAAAGTGAATTTTGTCTGTGTTTCACAAATCATAGAACGTCGTCAACAAGAAAATCCTAGCAATCCCCCAAACGAGGTGTCCTGGTTGTTTCTCCCATATTAAATCTTAATATTTAAATACTTAATTTGTCTTTTTAATTATTTAGTTTAGAAAAATCTCTCAATTGCTAGCCCACATAAAGTTAATCATACTAATTAGTTCACGACAAGTCCTTTGGGTTCGATAAACCCGGATTACCGGATATTACTACACGCGACAGCCGTACACTTGCGGTTGAATCGTGTCAAGTTTTTGGCGCCGTTGCCGGGGACTTCGGTTGAATTGATTAGGATTATTAACTTTAGGGATTTTATCTTTCTGTCTTTATTTATTTATTTGTTAATCTCACTGGCTCCCTAGAAAATTATTTTACAGATAACTTGGTGATCATGTGGGGGCAAAATTATTATGGGCAATATTCAGGCTATTCACCGTACTATTCCTATGGAGATATGTACACCCTTCCTCCTTGCAATCAAGAAGATGAGGAGATGAAAGAAATATTGAAGCTCGTGATAGCTCAAAGGGACAGAATGGAGGAAGGGCTGGATAGGATGGAGGAAACTGTCATGCGTCATGGACAACGCTTGGTAGAACTTTCGAGTGCATTGGCATATGCAGATAATGACGATGAGCCAAGTAGCATCATTCCTGACTTAGTTGAGGAGTGCGAAGAGGAAGACGAAGAACTCCCAGAGATCTATGTTTATAATACTGTCCATCATGAAGTAATAGATCCTCTGGTCGCTTCAGAATCAGATTCGGACTCAGATTGGGATGATATTGTGAAGCCTGTACAACTTGTGCCTCGAATAATTCCGGATCCATGGCATGAATGGGAGAGTGTGGACATCGCAAGCTTATGGCCCACTGAAGATATTTTCTTTGAGGAAGAAAGTCATGAAGCTAATGAATTACTGCATGGAGATGTTTGCAAGGACATGTATCATAAAGTTCCTCCGCCTAATTCATATCTCTTGGAGATCATAAAATTGGGTGAATCACATGAGAAAGACCAAATACCCCAGTTTTATGCAATCCATGATTTACCACCCGTGATTCCAAGAAAACAACGAATAAAGGAAGTAGGAAAGGAAGAACGCATGGTTGTAGTCGTTCCACTTGAGATACTAGATTCAAAGAGCCAATCCTCAACGACTGGAGTTTTGAAGAAGAAGAAGAAGAAGAAGAAGAAGAAGAAGAAGAAGAAGAAGAAGAAGAAGAAGAAGAAGAAGAAGAAGAAGAAGAAGAAGAAGAAGAAGAAGAAGAAGAAGAAGAAGAAGAAGAAGAAGAAGAAGAAGAAGAAGAAGAAGAAGAAGAAGAAGAAGAAGAAGAAGAAGAAGACAAGGAAAGGTAGAGTGAGGCATGTGGCGGCTAACAACTTTTCTTTCTTCTTGCCATTATCTTGTGCATGCTCGCTTGAGAAGAGACAGAAAGAGAAGCGATGGTGGAAGAAGAAAAAATGGAGAGAAAAACCTTCTTAACATCTTTTGAGGTAACTGGGTCGGGTCGTCGACCTTAAATTACAAGACGCTTGTTGGGAGGCAACCCAACGTATTTTTGCTTAAGTTAGGGAGTGAGTTTTTAATACAATTTTGTCTTTTTAGTTATTTATATGGAGAGATGAGAGAGAGAGGGACTAATGATGTTTCCTAGTGACATACATGAGCAGGTTATGGTAGAATCGACCCCGGTGTGCCATGGCACACATGACCTTTACAGGGACTCGTGCATGCGAGTTGGGGATTCTTCAGACATGGATTTTAGTAGAGGAGGGCAGTCGACCCCGGTGTGCGAGTACACATTGACTGTATAGGAGCATGGTGGCACCACTACTGTGCTTGGGGACTGCTTGGCGTGATTTCTTCCCCACCCTTGAGGTGGTTGTGAGTATCTTTTTCTCTTACTCAATTTTGTGTTTCTTTTATATAAGTAAGTCATGCTCCATCTCATCTACTGGCCTTACGCATTGATTGCTGAGTCCTATGTATACTCTCTGAGTTCGTTGAGGACAACGAAGCATTCAGTGTGGGGGTGATTTATCTGTTTGCTAGCCATAGTGTCTTGCATAGCCAGTTACATGTAGGATGTGTCTAGGTTGTATTGTGAGTCAGTATTGTGGTTTATGTTATGTTTTTCCTTATATTGTCGTATTGTGTAGAGTAGTTTACATACTGTGTGCACTTTTAAATAATTGAGTCTACCCACCAAAAAGTTGAGTTATGTTGTGTCAAATTTTTTTTTTTTCGTGTCAAAACCTTGCATATAGAGGTAGGATATAAAAAAAAATACAAAAAAATGAGAAAAGAGAAAATCCATCAAAATTGAAAAATTGAAAATTTGAGAAAAAGGCAATTGAGGATCTTGAAACTGAAGAGAGCTTAGTGAATGAATCCTTTTGAGTAGGAAGTGCCGTAGTAGGGAAATTTTTATTCTTTAATATTTTGTGTAGAGGTTTCACTAAGGATGTCCCGGGAATTTTTGGAAGTTGTGAAAGAATGACATGATAAAGTATACCTAAGTTTCCTATAGTGTGCTAATTAGATTGAGTTTTACTGTAGCTGAATATTCTGTTTTCAAGTGGAAACTTGTGGTCTCTTGTTGATCTGGGGTGGACCTTCGTGTAGAGTTGGTTTCATGTGGTATGGTTGCCTCAGCCTAAGTGAAGTTGAGGGGCGTACACCACCATCCCTTACGGTGGTCACAAGAGTTAACCGAAAAAGCCCACGCTCTTTATGCTCTATTGCACGGTTGTAAAAACAGAGGAGGAAAGAAAAGAAAATGAGAAAATCTGGAAAAAGAAAAATAAAAGAAAAAATGTGCTTCAAGGAGAAACAACCTAATGTGCTTCCGGTCACACGGAAAATTTGGATTCCATCCAAGTAGAGCTTAGAGAGGAAAACTAGAGTCAAGCCTTATTTCACAGGAGTTGTGACTCCCTTCACTGGGACAATTTGCATTCAAACGCAATAAAGGCTAAGAGGGTCTGAAAACCTCAGATGATTCGGCGAAGAAAGGTTACAGTGAAATTTGAGCTTAATTAGACCCAATGAAGCTTAGGAGGTACTTGTGTCTTGGTTTGAATTGGTGGAGGAAAGGGGACGCCTTAGTGAGATTTTGCACTGAATCAAATTTTTATTTCAAATTCTTGCTACGTGTATATGAATTTCAAACAGGATTAGTAAGAGCTTGATGATTTTTATTTGATGAGAGGGAGATTGCCTGATCTTACCAAAAAGAAAGATTTAAACAGTTTTATGTGTTGTGTTAAGATAGAGTCTAGAATTTGCATTTGCATCATATTGCTGCATTGTTGTGTGTTGAGTCATGTTAGAGTCGTTTGGGCCTTGTCGGCTAATATACAGTTAAATGCAGTAGATGAGACTTTGCTCGGGACGCGCAAATGGCAAGTGTGGGGGTATTTGATAACTCCTTAATAAGAGTTATCCTACGTATGTTTCGCATTGTTATTTGTGTGTGTTTCGGTGCAAAGTGATGGATTTTGGGCTAATTTGAGAAGAAAATGCACTTTTGGATGTTTTTGAGCTTTAATGCACAATCCGGGCGTTTCTTAATGGTTTTCAGTATGATTTTGATAATTTATCACATTTGATCTTCGCGGTAGTGTTCATGTTGTTGTTTGACAGGAATTACGTATGCGGGAATCAAGTGGAGAGAAGAAACGAGCTTCGGAATAGAAGAAAAGACGAATTTGGCGCGTTTTGGATGTTTTCGCCAAATATTAGGCAATAATTGAGAAAAACGAGAAAATGATCCGGAAAACGGGAATTTCTCTACATGGATGAAGTCTACGTCGCAAAAGGAATCTAAAGGTGCAAAAATCACATTTATCGGAGTCCGGACGATAAAGTTATGTCAAAAAGGATGCTCAAAGAGATAATACGCGGCCACAAGCATCCGGAAATGCCAAACACGCCTTTCGAGGAGCTAAATTGATGAATGAAGGGTTCCCCGGAATTTGGGAATGTTTTATAGCATAAAAGGAGTCTCGAGGTCGAGGAGATACTTAAGGAAGCAAAGGCGCGGGCAAGGAATCGAAAATTAGTCGAAAAAGGATGTTTTTGGGTGACCCAGACTTCTCTTCGTACGAAGAGATTTGTCTTCGTACGAAGAGATTATACTTAGCCAAATTTTGAGTTGCTGAAAAAGTCTTCCTAAAACAGCTTGCAGTATCTATCTGGGAAGGCCTTCCTACGAAGAGAAAAAGTCTTCGTACGAAGACTCTTCCTACGAAGACCTTCCTACGAAGAGAAAATGTCTTCGCAGGAAGACTCTTCCTATGAAGAGAAAAGTCTTCGTACGAAGACACTGTGCAGAGGCGGCCAAAATTAAGGAAACGATGCTTAAAACTTTCCTAATTGACCCGGGACTCTTAGGGAACGTATTTTAGACATATTAGGTCATATTTTCAGAGGAGAGACGCATTATTGAAGGACGGGACATCAACTGGGAGCTTAGATCACATCGTGGAGCTTGGGAAACCTTGTTTGATCTCTTTTCTCCTTCTTTTATTTGTTTTTGATCATGATCACACGAACGCTTGTATTTGTGATCATGAATATGCGTATCTAAACTTCTTAGATCAGGACCCGAATTTGGGGTAGGGTTTTCACATTGATTATGCGTTTTATGAATTGAGATTCATGTTTTGATAAACCTAATTGATGATTTTACGTTTGCTATGATTGTTTTGTGATCTTCATCCTATCTAGTTAAGTGGAGACGTCTTGTTAGCTAGAACTTAGTTTGCAATTATTTGGTAACTCGGTAATTGTTAAACCGGAAAATCAAACAATCACCCGTTCATAGGCTTGGTAAATCGGCTACGTCGAATGGGATCGTTAGAGTAGAATTCATCGTTAATGCATGTTTAGGGATAATTAGAACTTGGTAACTCGGTTTTAATCTAACCTAGGCATAGGATGCTCACTTGGTAACTCGGTGAGTTTGTATTGCTCGATTAGCAAAGTGAATTTTGTCTGTGTTTCACAAATCATAGAACGTCGTCAACAAGAAAATCCTAGCAATCCCCCAAACGAGGTGTCCTGGTTGTTTCTCCCATATTAAATCTTAATATTTAAATACTTAATTTGTCTTTTTAATTATTTAGTTTAGAAAAATCTCTCAATTGCTAGCCCACATAAAGTTAATCATACTAATTAGTTCACGACAAGTCCTTTGGGTTCGATAAACCCGGATTACCGGATATTACTACACGCGACAGCCGTACACTTGCGGTTGAATCGTGTCAGCTGTAGATATGATCGAACATCTAAAGCAGCTCTTCCAAGAGCAGGCGAGGGTAGAGAGGTATGAGGTCTCAAAGGCACTGTTCAAATGTCATCTGGCAGAAGGGAACCCGGTGGGACCCCACGTACTCCGAATGATCGGGTACTTGGAGAATCTCGCCCGGCTTGGGTTCCCGGTCGGCCAAGAGTTGGCAACCGATCTCGTGTTGCAATCGTTGCCCGAGAGTTATGGACAGTTCATTATGAACTATAACATGAACGAGATCGTTAAACCACTGCCAGATTTGCTCAACATGTTGAGGACGGCTGAACAGAGCATCAATAAGGGTAAGGGCAAAGCTATTATGATGGTGCATAAAGGAAAGGGTAAAAAGTTTGCCTCTTCCTCCAAGGGCAAAGGCAAGTCAGTTGCTAAGTCCAAGGAACAAGCCCTTAAGCCTGTTGGTGCCATTGCCAAGGTCGTGACTAAGGGTGAATGTCACTACTGTAGTCAACCTGGACACTGGAGGAGGAGCTGCCCAAAATATCTGGAGGACAAGAGGCTTGGAATAGTGATTCCACCACCACCAGGTATTTTTGTTGTAGATGTCAATTTAACTGTCTCTACATCATGGGTATTAGATACTGGATGTGGATCTCATATTTGTCGAAATATGCAGGATCTAAAGAGAAGTAAAAGATTGGCTAAAGGGGAGGTAGATCTGTGCGTTGGGAATGGAGCAAAGGTTGCTGCGTTGGCCATAGGCGTGTGCGAGCTATCTCTGCCTTCAGGATTAGTTTTAGAGTTAAATAATTGCTATTTTGTGCCTGCTATGAGCAGAAACATTATTTCTATTTCTTGTTTGGACAAGGAAGGTTTTATTATTTCAATAAAGAACAATTGTTGTTCCTTTTATTTGAATAATATTCACTATTTTAGTGCGCAATTATTTAATGGACCTTATGTCCTTGATCTAAGTAATCCTGTCTACAACATTAATACCAAGCGGATTAAAATAAATGATTTAAATCCTGCTTATTTATGGCATTGTCGTTTAGGCCACATAAATGAGAAACGTGTATCTAGACTCCATAAGGATGGATTACTAGACTCATTTGATTTTGAATCATATGAGACATGTGAGGCTTGTTTATTGGGAAAAATGACAAAGTCCCCTTTCAATAAGAAAGGTGAGAGGACTAGTGAGCAATTGGCGCTCATACATACTGATGTGTGTGGGCCATTTGCCACGCCTGCCAGGGGTGGTTATGTCTACTTCATTACGTTTACTGATGATTACAGTAGATATGGATTTGTGTACCTTATGAGGGCAAAATCCGAATCCTTTGAAGTGTTCAAAGAATTCAAGAATGAAGTAGAGAAGCAACTTGGCAAAAGTATCAAGGCTCTACGATCGGATCGTGGAGGAGAATACTTAAGCCAAGAGTGTGGGATCGTGTCCCAACTCACTCCACCCGGAACGCCACAATGGAATGGCGTGTCCGAGAGGAGGAATCGAACCCTATTGGATATGGTTCGGTCTATGATGTGTCAAACCGATCTTCCATTATCATTTTGGGGCTACGCTCTATTAAGTACAGCTTTCACCATTAACCGTGTTCCATCTAAATCAGTCATGAAGACACCATATGAGATGTGGAGTGGGAGGCGTCCCACACTGTCGTTCATGAGGATTTGGGGCTGCGATGTCTATGTAAAACGTTTACAATCAGACAAGCTAGGGCCTAAATCGGATAAGTGTAAATTTGTGGGGTACCCTAAGGAAACGAAGGGATACTACTTCTACAATCCAACCGAGAACAAAGTGTTTGTTGCTCGGACCGGCGTGTTTCTAGAAAGAGAGTTTGTCTCTAAAGAAGCAAGTGGGAGGAATGTAGAACTTGAAGAAGTTCAAGAACCACAAATCACAGAACCGATTATGGAACATGAACAGGAATCACAAGCAGTTGTGGAGCCACCTGTTCAGGTAACACAAGAGCTTCGTAGATCTAGTAGAGTGCGCCAGGAACCCGAGAGGTACGGACTTCTCGTAACTGATTCCGGTGACACGATGCTCATAGATGATGAGCCTACTACCTATGAGGAGGCCATGAATGGCCCAGACTCACAGAAGTGGCTTGAGGCCATGAGATCCGAGATGGAATCCATGTATACCAACAAAGTATGGACTTTGGTGGAACCACCTGATGGGGCGCGGCCCATAGGGTGCAAGTGGGTCTTCAAGAAGAAGATCGACATGGATGGTAATGTGATTACCTATAAGGGTCGATCGGTGGATAAAGGATTCAGACAGATTCATGGTATTGACTATGATGAAACCTTTTCACCAGTCGCAATGACCAAATCCATCCGAATCCTACTTGCAATTGCAACATACTACGACTATGAGATTTGGCAGATGGATGTCAAAACAGCATTCCTTTATGGGAATCTCCTCGAGGACGTGTATATGATACAGCCGGAGGGTTTTGAGGATCCAAAGCAAGCCAACAAAGTCTGTAAGCTGCAACGATCCATTTATGGATTGAAGCAAGCTTCTAGGAGTTGGAATCGACGTTTTGATGAAGTGGTCAAAGAGTTTGGCTTCATCAGAAACGAAGATGAGTCTTGTGTCTACAAGAAGGTTAGTGGGAGCTCTGTAGCTTTTCTGGTCTTGTATGTGGATGACATACTACTCATTGGAAACGACATTCCCATGCTGCAATCTGTGAAAGATTGGCTAGGAAAGTGTTTCTCAATGAAGGACTTAGGGGAAGCAGCCTATATACTCGGTATAAAGATCTATAGAGATAGATCTAAGAGGTTGCTAGGCCTAAGTCAAAGTACATATATTGACAAGGTGTTGAAACGGTTCAACATGCAAGATTCCAAGAAGGGATTCTTGCCCATGTCACATGGAATCACTCTTTCGAAGAGTGGATGTCCTTCCAATGAGATTGAGAAGGAACGCATGAGTAGGATTCCCTATGCCTCGGCCATAGGATCCATCATGTACGCCATGTTATGTACTAGACCAGATGTGTCATATGCCTTGAGTATGACAAGCAGATACCAATCCAATCCGGGTGAGAGTCACTGGATTGCTGTCAAGAACATCCTTAAGTACTTGAGAAGAACTAAGGATGCTTTCGTGATGTTTGGCGGTGAGGAAGAGTTGCGTGTAAGGGGTTACACTGATGCAAGCTTCCAAACCGATAGAGATGACTTTAGATCACAGTCGGGATATGTGTTTTGCCTGAATGGAGCAGCGGTGAGCTGGAAAAGTTCCAAGCAAGAGACGGTAGCTGATTCTACAACAGAGGCTGAGTACATTGCTGCAAATGGCGCAGCAAAGGAGGCTGTTTGGATCAGAAAGTTTGTTTCTGAACTTGGTGTGGTCCCTAGCATTGCGGATCCAGTGGAGTTGTTCTGTGACAACACTGGGGCGATCGCGCAATCAAAGGAACCCAGATCGCACCAGAAGTCCAAGCATGTGCTCAGGAAGTTTCATCTGATTCGAGATATTATCGATAGAGGAGACGTTCGGATATGCAAGATTCCTACAGATGATAATCTGTCAGACCCGCTTACGAAGCCTCTCACGCAGTGGAAGCATGAAGGGCACACTAGGAGTATGGGCATACGAGATGCGCCAGATTGGCTCTAGTGCAAGTGGGAGACTGTTGGAATAGATGCCCTAGAGGCAATCTAGTTTAGTATGAATTTGTAATTGGCTAGAAATTCATTTATTATTTATTGGATATTTAATATAATGAAGTCCTTAGATTTACAAATGTGTTGTTTATCTTAAATATCCCTAGTCAAGTATAATGATTAAATGGGACAATCATCTATAGACTAGTATGGGGTTGGATTGATATGGAGATATCAAGATCCAACACATAGGTGTGCATTACGGAATGTTGCACTGGATTGACCCATCACCGAGAAGGCTACATACACGTTATGTTGAGTCACAAGTGCTTCTCGGGTACAATGGTATTGTCATCCTTAGACTTGAAGTCACTAGATATTCTAGTTGTGGATCATTGTGATCTTGGTAGCGTTAAACGCTACACCGTAACTGGGTAGTTATAAAGGCGTGTACTGGATACAATGAGAAGCAAGCTTAGAGATCGTAGTGGACGTAGAGAGGATTTGCCCCTCCCACATAACGGGAGCAAATATCCAAGGCCACTCGAGGATAGTGCTTATAGAATGTCTGGCCAGACTCAAATAAATCAATATATGGGATATTGATGTTATTTGCACGAATAAGGCTATTCCATGGATCGAGAAACTAGGGATTGGATATACGAGTGTGACTTGTATGTCTCGTGTCCAATCCGGATATGGAGGCAAAGGGATGAGACAATTACTTGTACAAGGTTGTCTAGATGACTATTCTATTAGTTGGCTAGAATGGATGTTTTGCTAGAAACCGCTCCATATTAGCAAAGAGTTGCTACCAACTAGATAGAACCTATGGGGTCACACGCTATATAGAGTTGTACTAGATTTTGGAATTAATTAATTGGATTAATTAATTAGAAGGATCACTTTGCAAACCCTTGCAAACTTAGTAGGGACTAATTTGCAAGGAAGGGACTAAATTGAATTCTAGTAGGACTAGAATAAGTCCTTTAGGTAGTTAACAAGGAGTTGTTGGACTATATAAAGGACCCTCCTTCCTTCCTTCCCTACACAACTTATGCTCTAGAGAGAACATAACAAGAGTGGGAGAGAACAAAGGAGAGAGAGAGCAAGCAACAAGAGGGACGCCGCCCCTTGCCGCCGCCCCCTCGTCCCCGACGCCACAAAGGGGCCGAACCCCCTTTTGTGCCTCGTTTTGCGTGATTCCTTCACCCTCCTTTCATTCCGGGCTAGCACCAAGGAGATTGGAGATCTAGGAACAACTCTAGGCGTGGATCAACTATAGAGAACGTGACACTATTCGCGTTTGAAGTCATCAAGGAGAACCCAAAGGTGTGTTTATGATTTCTTACCTTCACTATCGTTATGCATCTAGACTTGTGATCCTTGGAGGGTTTTGCATGGTTGTTTGTTTGATTATGCTTCCGTTGCGCGATCCATGAATCAAAACCCTACAATAAGGCTCACATTTTTTCCTATAGCCTTACACCACCCATGCGGGGCAGGGGGGGGGGGGGGGAAGGACAAGTACAATATTCAATAAAAGACAATATTGCCAATATATGAATGTGTGTGTGCGTGTGTGCGTATATATGTGTGTGTATTTGTGTGTGTGTTTGTGTGTATGCATATATATATATATATATATATATATGTTGTGTGTGTTTGTATGTATGCATATATATATATATATGTATATATATATGTATATATATCTATGTACACACACACATATATACACTTACATATACACATATACATATAAGTGTGTATATATGTGTGTGTATTGAAATACACACACATATTTAATAATATTCACAAACACACACATATATTTAATAATATTCACACACACATACCCACACACACATATGTGTATATGTGTGTGTAATACTATACACATATACACACACATATATGTGTATATACACATATACATACACACACATATATGTGTGTATATACACATATACATGCACACACACACACACATATACACACTTATATATATACATGTATGTATTTACATCCAAATGTATACACTTTATATGTGTGTGTGTGTAAAAGAGAAATTGAAATTTGCTCCTTGAAAAGTGTTGATATGTGTTTATTATTATTATTATTATTATTATTATTATTATTATTATTATTATTATTATTATTATTATTATTATTATTATTATTATTATTATTATTATTATTATTATTATTATTATTATTATTATTATTATTATTATTATTATTATTATTATTATTATTATTATTATTATTATTATTATTATTATTATTATTATTATTATTATTATTATTATTATTATTATTATTATTATTATTATTATTATTATTATTATTATTGTTAAGCGAGTGATTTCTCAGGGCAGCTCCTCCGTGTTCCTGCAAGTAGAAGAACAAAACAAACGACACTTGTTAACCTGTTTGGGGACCGGAGATGAGAGCAAGGCAACATATGTTATTCATAGGTGAGACATTTATGGGTGAGTTGATCGCAGTAGCTGTTGTAGCTGTGTCTGTCTATTGTGTGTTCTCTTCGTTGTCTCTGTTATTCGTTGTGAATGGGACAAATCCTTTATATACATGCTATTAGACGGACGTGGATCGACACGCACGATGGTAATGGAACTCCTCGTGACCTTAACGTCCTCCTAACTGAGCGGCTCGCGACCTGTATATGTAAGGATTGTGATCCACGATTTTGGGGACGTGACAATCCGTTCGCGGGTCTCTAGATAACATACGAGGGTCGAATGCGAGGTTGGCATGCCTTATCCCATCACAATCCTATTAACCTCATATTCCAGTACAACACTCACCCCATAATTTTTGTACCTTACCCAAACGAGGCCTCGATCAACAGAGGCGGAGCCAAGTATTCAAAACACCTGTGCCACTCTTGCAAGGTATGCAAAATACTTAAGGCACTATTGTAATTTTGGCAAGGGCACAATTTGAACTTTTTGTACATTACATGATAAAAATTGTAGCTTTTCAAAATTTTAGTTAGGGCACGTGCCTACCCGTACCGCGACCTATCAATGAACAGGTAGCAAACTTGAGAGAAATTGATCCGTAATTGAGGTCAATATCCAAAATGATCAGTAAACGAAGTTGTTGTTTTTTTTAAATAAGGAAAAGAACAGTTAAATTAAGAGCATGGAATATTCATAGACTTCACCGACCTTAATAAAACGTGTCTGAACGTTGACGGATATGTTTCATTTAGACACGGTCATTGTAGGTATGTGTACCATAGTTGTAGGATCCGTTTCGTTCCGTTTCGATCCGGACGGAACGATCCGTTTTGGATAAAAACGGTACGGAATAGCCTTTGGTTCGTCTCGGTCAAAAATCCGGTCCGATCCGGCCAGTTTCGGTAATTCCGGGAAATTCCAGATTAATTCGCCCGTTCTGTTCCAGATCTAAAATAGCAGTTCAAAAATGTTAATAATTGTTATCTGTTGGGAATCGAACACAGGACCAATATGTAACACTTGAGTTACCTTACCGCTGGGCCTGGGCCAAATGGCCTGTTAGCATTTAGTTTGATTTTAAAATAATTTAGAATCACTTTGACTGATATTTTTTTATGAAGAATTTGGCTGAATTTATACCATTTGGCATGATTTAGAATCTAGTAGGACGGAACAATCACATAAAATAATAACATGGGTGTTTGGGTGTTCTTTTACCGAATATAAATTTAGTATCGTAATTCTTTGTTTGGAAAAACTTTTCCCACATTACTTTTAGAACTTACAAAAAAAAAAAAATTATAACTTTCTCATAAATTCTTTGTTAGACCTCAAATTTCTAGTTTGAAATGTCAAACAATATTGACATATGTTGGAAAAAATTGTATTTTAATGTTGATATGAAGCATCACTGATGTTTTGTATAATATGTATATTGTATATATAGAATATAGTAAAAAGTGCGACAAATTCGAAACGGATCGCGGTTCCGTCCGGATCCTCCAGAATCGTTCAGTTCCCAAGAGCAAAACGAAACGAGGACCGGAACGGTATTCACAACTATGATGCGTACCACTACAATAAAATCTGCAAACGATTGGGGACGACGAGAGATGGAAATGCAAACAATTGGTGTACATTATTAATAGAACTTTCGACAGAAAACACCCTAGCAGTATCAGTTCGCTGACACTGCGCTACCAACAGTTTGAGTTTTGACACATAACCCCCTTGCAGTATGTATTTCGCTGACATCGCGCACCAAATTTGTTAACGCCGTTAGTGGATGTGGATTTCCGTTAGTGACGTGGTGCTACAGTATGGAAATTGACATATAACCCCCTTGCACTATGGGTTTTACTGACATCGCTCACCAAAAATCTAAAAAAAAATAGTTTCTCTTTTAAATAAAATTATTTTTGAATTATATTTTTTATATAAAAAAGTAATCTTTTAAACAAAATATATCATTTTCATGTAGTAAATATTTGTTATATTTCAGTAAAAAAATATAAAATACAAGTCTGTTTTAAAAAATACACCTTTGAGAAAATATTAATAGCATAAAAGGTATATATTTTCTTTCTCTGTGTGTTCTTTTCTCATTTTTTTAGATAGATCGTTGCTATTTATTTAATGCAAAAGAAAAAATATTTAATGAGCCTTAATAAAATATTCAAAACTAAAAATATTGTCTTTTAGAATGTTGATGTATAGTCATGTCTAATTAATGACGGCCAAAAAAGACAATTTTTATGAAATATTTCTATTTCTTAACTCAGAAAAAAATACTTTAGTAACTAAGAAACTTCGAGGAAGGTCAAATGAGATTTTTTTTTTCTTAGAAAATATTAATAGAATAAAAAATCTATATTTTTTTCTATATGGTCTTTTCTCATTTTATTCTTGGGACATATCTATGCTATTTATTTAATACAAAAGATAAAAAAGTGAAAGAAATGCCTTTTTAATAAAGGCTAAAAAGACACTTTACACTTAAAATAAAGATAAATAAATAACTATTATGCGTTGCATTCTTAATATATAAATAATATATTTTATTATTTAGAAAAGCTAAATTTGAAAAAGAAACTTACTTAAAAAAGAAACAAAACTTTTTTATTTTATTTTTGGTGCGATATGTCGGTAAAACACATACTGCAAGGGTGTTATGTGTCAATTTCCATACTGCAATGCCACATCATTGACGGAAATCCATGTCCACTAACGACGTTATTAAGATTGGTGCGCGATGTCAGTGAAATACATACTGCAAGGGGGTTATGTGTCAAAATTGAAACCGTTGGTAGCGTAGTGTCAGCGAACTGATACTGCAAGGGGATTTTCTGTCAAAAGCTCTTATTAATATTATATCTTATGGGTAAAAGACACTATCACCCCCTCTAGTTTGACTGAAGGACACTCTCACCCCTTCCAGTCGGGGGTTTAGTTTGGGTTTAGACGGAGCATCTCTTCTATTCGTCTCCGGTGACGACAGCTTGGACAGAGACGATACCTCTCCATTCGGCAGATTGAAGACGGAGCCTCTCCTCTATTCGTCTTGGGTGACAGGTCGTTGCAATCGTCCACGACACAACGGTGAGTTTTCGTTCCTCTGGCTCCTCATCTCATTGTATATCATTTGGCGATTTTACTGGAACTGCGATAGGTCATCTATTAAGCCGTTCATATGCTTCTCGATGTATTTACTGCTTGTTTACATCGATGATTCAGTTTTAGAGATTGATTCAGAGTAAACACAGTTTTAAGTGGATGATTTAGGACTTCTGGTGTTCGTGGTATACAGTATCTATCCAAGTGGATCACAGTTTTTGTTACACGCTCTCTTCCATCAGATGGTCACAATTGTAGATTCTCGCAAATGATATTTAAAAGTTTTTTTTCTTCTTGTTGTCTCCACAAGTAGTTAAATTTTGTGTTCTCTACTCACAGCCAGAACTACACAATTAGTATGGTTTTTGTTTTTTTCTGATCAGTGCTTTGTAGTTGTTGAATCTGCTGCAATGCTTTTGTTAATGATGGGTGGTTGCTGAAATTCACATCACATAATTTTATTGCATAACTAGTGCATGGCCCGTGCGCACTACCCCGAAGAAATCATGATATAACACTTCTACGCACGGGCTTATGGCAGCAACTATACTCGAAGAATCATATTGAACCATGATCTGTGTTAACTCTTCCAATTGCAAAAAAATATAAGTCTTTCAAATGCAAATGGAATTTCGCATTCAAATATCCAAATGTTAGAAACGCTTTGACCTATATGCAGAAAACAAACAAATTAATTCTTGTATACAACGATGACTGAAACTTCAAGCTACAAAAGAAGAATAAAGTCGTAATTCGAAATTATCATATCCAAGAGCCCCTTGAACCTACTATGCATGGACAGTGACACTAATTCACAGTTCCTAGTTTCTAGAGATTACTCCACAATCTGAGACTTTGACCTGACTATTAGCTTCGAGAAGTTTCAGAGAATCACTCAAGGACATTTCCATGGCTCTGGCAAATATTCTCGTCTCCTCTTCGGCCACCTAGTTCACGAACAGAAGTGCATTAATATAGTACGTAATTACATCAGATGCTGGTAAAAGTAAAAAAATAATGGTGTTCAAACATGACTTCTTACCTCTTAATAGTTTACGAAATTAACTCCTGGAAGACATTTTGCTATTCCAATCAAAGAGGGACAGTAACGTAGAATTAGATAGTATTCACATGAGGCTACACAAATGAAGAAATTGGTCAAAACACTTCAACTGTCAGTCCATGACCCTCAGTGTAGAAATAATAGGTTAGGAGCAGAATAACGCAAAATAATTCAGAATTTTGATAATCCATGAATGCAAAAGTCACCCAGATTTTATTTTGTGGTCCAATTAGCCTAAGGAGCAGTCTAACCACGTATCTCGGGTTAAGCTTTTCTGAAGAACAAACATAAGGTTTTTTTCTTGACCTTTTGGCTTTTCAAGCGAGGCTCGCAAGCAAAGACAAACATGTTTTTGAACCTATTTTAAGCATCAAAGTGCAAGGTTACTTAGGTGTCCTGAAGTCAGTATCTCAGAGAGGCATTTTTGGCAACTAATAGCTGAATCAAGCGAATAAACCTCAGTCCAAATCCAGCATCCGAATCAACATGAATGATATATTAATGTATGCGACAGGAATGATATTCCCACATTGCTCATATCCCTATTTCCTTGAGCTATGAAAACAAATCTAGATTTTTGACAGTGTAAGGAAGATACTAATAAGGAAATTGTAGGCTTCTGTGATTGAAGCATCATTACCGGATTAGCAAGTAAGGGACATGTCTGGTCTTTAAAGTAATCAGGGAAAATTGTAAAAATACCACAATGTGAGTATACAACACCACATGACTACATGATTAACCATCATAACAAAACAATTATTTGGAATTTACAGAAACGTGTTACCTTGAGTCACCATTATGCCAGTAAGACAGAATCTGCCAGCGAAAGCTATACATTGTGTCGAATAGAAAATTCAGCACATAGAATATTTATAAACTTAAATGGGCATCAAGGGAAGGGGTTCAATTTCTGCAATGTGAGATTCCAGAGTATATTTTTGGTTTCCTACCAAATTACACCAGAGAGAGGGTACATGAGATCCTAGCGGATCATATATGCGAGCTTTGAGGACAGGAGCGGGTTAAGATCTCTTGGTACAAACAAACCAATACATTCAAAGGGTCTCTCAATGCCGTAGGGGTTGACCTGCAAAGGAAAAGGAAAAAAGTGATGCTGAAGCATTAGCTGTAGATACTGAAGTTCTTTGTTACATGTGTTCCTTCAATCATTCTAAACTCTTCCACTCTTTGAAACTATCACACATAACGTTATAGAAGAAATCAAATTCATAGGACATACAAAGAGATACAATCTTGGTCGTAGAAGGTTAATATTAGTAATTCATCTGAAACGCAATGGTCATGAAGAAGTAGCAATTCATTCAAGGAGAGAGCATCTGAAACATAATGCTCATGAAAAATTAGAATCTGAAATACAATGGTCATTAAAAACTAGATTCAAGGATAAGCTCAGGCAAACGCATGAATAAAGCTCGAGGACATTTTGGATATCATACGGAATACACTCAGTAGCAGGTAACTCCATATTAGAGTCCCAAGTACCAGAAACATGGTACTAATTAGACCTCTCAATCTCATGGCCAACTTCAGAAGTCCCTGATTTGGCATCCTATCCGAATCTCAGCCAATTTAGCTTAATTAGTGCATTATATGATGTTCAGTACATTCATAGATGACCAAACTCAATGAAACATCAAACCGAGGGGAAAGATGAAGATCACTCTGCAAGGCAGCCGAGCTTTGAACTAAGAAAACTTAAGACCTATTGAAACCAATGAGGACTACAAACTACTACAGGTGGACCTATTCATTACAGCGATAAGATCAAATATGCCAAAAGTAAAGGATAATCGATTTACTGATTCAGAAAACCAAGAAGATATGAAAGTAAGTGTCTAAGTAACGATCAATGACATGAAGAGAGCAGGAGTTGCACCAAAACAGTCCAAGATTTCCATTGGATACCCACAGATTGCACCAAATGCAAAACAGTTACCTTTTGTAGTATTAGGTGCGGTTCCAACTTTCTAGCGACCTGATCTTTATTCAAGACCAACACATATTACAGTGAAGGCATAAATGGGATGAAAAGGGAGAAGATAGTGCCCACAATACAAACAACTCTGTAAACCACCTGAACAGACAAACAGCCGCTTAGAAGAAAGTAGAAAAAGAGAACGGGCTTGAGCGTGCTACGCTGGACAAAAATAGAGTTAGATACAATGTGTCAGATAGGAAGATCACCTGCTTCAAGTCAGTAAATCGTACATATTCTTCTCACAAATTTTTATGAATACCATCGATATTCAGAAAGGGCTTTCCTTTATACTACCTGCGGGGTAATTATCTTAGAAAAAGGCTTTTCTCCATACTACATGTACTGAGAAAATTAATTCCTGTGTAAGATAAAATCCACTTTCAACTATTGTTACTACAGAGAGAGGTTTTGGAGAAACCGAGAGTATCTAATGGTGGCCAAGCACCATAAAGGGTGAAGCCAATTTCTCTATGTAGATTATATAGAACTGCTATTGAGAGGAAAACAGAGACTATTTTTTAAGAAGTAGAGAATTTCCAGACAGGTACTCAAAAGTTGAAAGACTAAAAATACAGCAAATGGAGGGTGACAGTTCATTCCATACAGAGATAATCATGTGGAGAGAAAACAACACAATTGCTTTAGTTTTTCATATGCGAATCAAGAAATAGAGGATTCCACGATACCAAAAGAACTTGATTGCGTCTCTAACAGAAGAATAGAGTTGAAGGTTTACAACACTCGAAGAAATATGAAGCCTGCAATAGATTGTGTGGATGCATAAACCGACCTAGATATCTAACAACATAAATCTAGCAGAAAACTGTACGAAGTTGTGCCTACCAACTATACGAAGAAGAAATCTAGAAGGAAGAGAAGCTCTTACTGTCGAGGAGAGAACCCATGGACACTTTGCAGGCTCCTATCTCCTATCTTCCATGGGTACTACTCTACGGGAGGAAGAGAAACACCTGCGCTCCGGTAAAGAGAGAAGGGAGAGAGAAGAGGGAAGAGAGCGAAAGGAAGCCGATTGGTCGAGATAGGTAGACTCGAGAGAAAAGAAGACCACATAGGGTTTTGAATTTCAAAAACTTCTCTGAGCATTTGACGGGACAGGAAAGGTGGGCGAGATGGACGGGCCACATTGAAGTCATGGATACTCTATGTTCCTCCATATTTCTTGGATAGCCAGAGAGTTGGATAATAGAGAGAGTCGTATAGGAGTAAATGTGTTGTTTGTAACTTTGTATAGCTGAACTTGCGTTTGGTAGGGTTTGTATAGATTTGGGATTGCTTATCCAACCAGTCCTGTTTTGGAAAGAGTTTTTCTGTCTGGTTTTTGTTTTCCTTGAAAGTGAACTGAGACAGTAATTCATTACTCGATCAAGATGGTACTTTCACAAAATCAATAATTGTCGCTTGGGAATCATAAGCATTGCATACCTTTTTACTCTTTATTTGCAAATTACAAGCTACTCTCCTTTCTTGTTGTTTCCCTAAATTCACCCCCGTGTGATCATTTGAATCGCCAAGGCTTTATTCAAATCTAAGAGGGGGAACCTCCAGGAAAAATCAATAATATATAAAAGAACTAGATGAGTAAAAAGAGACCCTAAAAATTTGGGAGTTCTGAGAAGAGACATGAAGCGGAAGCATTAATTCACTGGAGTGCCAAAGGGGACAGAAGACTAAGACTGCAGAAATCATTCAATCATGCTTGTCATTGGCACTTAATGAAGGTGCATAGAAGTATGAATGAGCTGTGGTACACACTGTTACTGACAAGTAGAAAGAAACAGTATTCACACGTCACAGACAGAAAGAAAAATACAATTTTGATCCAGATGATAGAGGTGTAATCAAATAAAATGTAAATGGTTGGTTGAAACGGCTTGGCAACTGATCCAAGGTATACGGTTTTGCAGCAATCAAAACCTCAATGAACTGTAGTTGATACAAACCGTAAAAAGTTGGCTTGATTCAAACTTGGTTGAATTTAAAGCTAGAAAGAGCTCACGTGTAATTAATTCAGGAGCCAACAAAAAATTAATAAAAAAAATAGCCAAGGAATGCTAAAAGCCTAAAACCAAAAAGGCAGCCTTTGTATTCATAGTTTTTATATAAAATTTGATATTCGAAACTTTGCCAGGCATGATAATGTCAACCGTAAACAGTATACTTATATGTGGTTGTTTCTAAATTCACATCATTTAATGCTTCCGAACTTTCTGACTGCTTCTGCACTTGGGCAAATGAGTGCTCTACTGTTTCATATGCGTATCAACATTCTGGTAGTCTTTTTTAGAATGCTCTCTATAATCAGAAGTTAGAATAGTAACTGAAGCAGTTAGTATAACTGTTGGGTTTTGAAAATGATTGGATTTGATGGAGACGAAAACAGATGCATTTTTTGTGCTCTTGACCAGCACATTTCATTAAAAAACATGAAATGTTACTTGATGAAATTCTGGAGGTAGAAGCTGGATTTCAAGCTGATATGGACTAATGAACATTTTTTTCAATAATTTGATTTTTTTCTTGCTTGGATATGAAGACTTTGTTTCACTGTAATATATTTTACCAAGAAAACATTGAATTATGAATTATTTACTGAAAATAAATTTAGTCATGTATTATATGGTTAGGAACTTTGAAAGAAAAATGTGTTATTTTTATTAAGAAGTTTTTTTTTGACTACTCAACGTAATAATTATTTTGGAAAATTCTAAATCATGGCAATGAGCCTATGATCAACCATGATCTGCGAGTGTGGGTGCAGTGATTGGAGGCGATACACAGTCAAAGATAACAGAGACTTCCCTGTTTTTTTTTCCCCTTCTTTTGTTGATGGGAACTTCATTTTGCACCACGTCTATAGAACACAGGACTGTATTGAACTCGATTCAAATCTTTCGTCTTATTTTCTGTTGGCTGTATCATATAAATGAATGTGTTATTGTTTATGATTACTGATTTGTTAAACTGCTTGCTCCTTCAATCCCTCCTCTTTCTTCCCTGATATGGTTTCTCTTGCGGTAGTTACTCTCTGTGAATTGCTGATTTTGATCACTATTTAAAAAAAAATTACAAATGATTTGTATGGATCATGTCGAGAACTTAGTGTATTTGCTATTGCTTCTAATTCAATGCTATGTGAGTTCAGGTGCAGGTTTTATTCGATTTCCTATTACAATTTCTGCACCTCCTGGCCCTCTCTGGTAATTTTTTGTCTCCACAGTGCATGGGAATACTGGATATAGGCAAACATATAATTTTTTTTGGCTAGTTGTGGTTGTGGCCCTTCTTTCACATTTGGGTGTTACTCGATTTGTAGAGCTCTTATCGCGCACTGCATTGGGAGCTTAATCAGAGTGAAACAAGCAATCATGGATGGTACGTGAGATTTCGATTATGATGCTATATTATTTCATCTACGTGTTTGTAAGAAATAAATCTCGAGCATCTTCAGTATATTTTCTTCTTCATATATATATATATATATATATATATATATATATTCACTTGGTTACGGAATTTGTGAAAGTTTTGCAAATCATTTCATCATTAGTCAAATTATAATCCCATAAGAAAATGCAGTGTCTCGGCTTAAACCTTGACGTAATGAAGGAGCCTTCTTGGAAGGTTTTACTTGGGTTATGATGATAATGGATGCAGGGAGAGTCGACACAAATAAACAGTACCACTCTGGTCTGGTCTGAGTTTAAAACTTTTAAGTGGTTTGCCAGTGAATAGATAGATGGCTTGCAGATGCACATTTCTTCTTTTCCACATTTCGATTAGTGGTGGCATTACAAGTCAGCAGAGGACAAAAAGAACTAAGATATTTGTGACAGTTCGTACCGACTGGCCTGTCAATCTAGCCCGTTAATTTAGAAAATGTGAAAGTGATTATGCAGTGCCGTATTGGTACCACTATGCCCAAGCAAATGCATAAGCTATAATCACTAGATATTTTGTTGTGGCCAAAAAACACCACTCCACTATATTATCCCTATTAGCTCATAAATTAAAATAAGCATGTGCTTCCCTCATTTTGTAGTTTCATGGTAAAAGCTACAAGTGACAATAATAATATAACTGCAAAGCTTATCAAAACACTCTTGACACCCTAGAGTAGAGATTCATCAATTTTAAGAAAAATTAATCATAAGACCCAGCTTCCTGGTCTTGATATTGTGCTAATATTAATAAATTTCGAACTCGTTAATCTTCAGCACCTTGTGCAACATAGGATTGACTGAGACTGGATTCTAGAGTTTGTATACAATACATAGACACGCTCAGGGGCGGATCCAGGAATTAGTTACAGTGGGGGCTAAATTAAAAAATTAAACAAAATATGTCAAAATTCGAAATTTGTAAAGTTGAGTGGGGACTATAGTGTAAGTTTTGCAGGACTAAACCAAGAAAACTAAACAAAACAAGGGTAATATCTCAATTTAAAAAAATTGAGTGGGGGCTATAGCCCACACATTCTACCATGTACTGCCCCTGGACACGTCTAGCACGAACCCTGATGATGGTACTGGAGAGCTTATTGAACGCTTGTATTGCTTATAGGATACCGTATAGATTGTTTTTCTTTAAATTAATTGCATACATACTCAACTCCATGCTCCTTAGGTCTTTGTTTGTTTATAATTTATCTTTTGAGGAAATTTTTGAACATATATGGTAACTAGTGCATAACCCTGCCCTCAGGGCACTACCCCGGTGCAACCACATAGGTTGCCATCGATCACGGGTGTGCATCTTCGTCAATGAATATTTTAGCAATTAAATAATTGTTTAATCTATGAAAATAAAAATGAATGTGCCCTAATAATATGTAAGGAAAGTTGATTAGGCAGCTGAAGAGCATCATTTATTTATCCAAAGAAAGATCATTAAAATGAGATGTTTATACTTTCTACATGGGATTTTGTTACCAAATGCAGACGAAATCCCCTCATGATAACCCAAGTTCGAAATGAGATGTTTTACTTTCTACATAAGCATAACTTTTCGCAACAGCTCTTGCCAGTCTCATATCAAACCTCTTCAAGGATATTTGATAAGGTTGCTCAATTTTTAATTCAAAGAATGAAAAACAAAGCATGACTTGTTAAGATTACAAAACCCAAATGGCCGGTCCGAATTTCAATTCATTATTCTAGTTCATAATATCTTTACTTTACCAGCATAAGTCAAAGTTTCGTAAAAGTCTAGCCAGAAATAAATTAAACTCAATGCAAACACAGTCTGCTATGGAGTTTCACTCCAAGAAATAATTGAAAGGGTTGAAACGTACATTTATAATTTGAAAAAATGGTTTAATACAAAAATCGTGACTGTCAACATTCAGTGGTTGACACAAAGCATCAGGCCACTACATCAAATGACACTAAAATGACTTTTTTGCAAAAATTACATCTAAATGTCATGAATCTAGATCAATTAAAACCGAGTTTTATAATATAACTTGTGTATTTGGTCTCGGTTGAACTCATTAAAAGCTGAAATGGGAGCATACACCTCATCAAACTTTCCCTAGAATTTCCCATGAGCATTCTGTTGTTTTTCGATGCAAAAGCCATTATCAACTAAGCCTACAAAGCTGCAATGAAGCTTGGTTCCAACTGCAAGGACATTCTGCAGAAGAGATGGGAACCAAAACTTACAAAATACCAAGGCAAGTTAAAAACGGTGAACCTACATTATAGGCAACCACACTTAACATGTACGTTTCATGGTGTTTAAACCTCCATGAACTCCTGCAGAGCATTGAAACCATGACTGTGTAGAAGAACGAACAAACTTCAGCCTCACATCAAGTGGAGTGAAGCCTAAAACCACCTTATATGGTAATTTTATCAACCGTGTATTGTGCACACTCTGGCACTCACCAAAGAGGTCCAAGATATAATTAAACAACTAAACTAATCAATCCCATTAGCCAAAACCCAGAGAGAGTGAGCTTAGAATCTTTTCTCACAAGCAAGTTAGCAACTACAATCTCATCCATGTAAGTGCTGGTAGAACTTTCTCTCATAAGGACATATCTACGTGACTTATAAGGATAAAGTGAAACAAATAGATAAGAAGACCAAATGCCATTGGCAGTGGTAGGGAGTTTTCATCACTGAAAAATAAGAAGAAAAATAACACACAAAAAATCAGTTCCTTTACGTCTACCTTTTGAACTCATGCTCCTATATCCTGAAACTTTAAACTTGCAATGCTATCATGATAGATAGATGCTTAGAGAAGGTTCAAATAAGAAACTTTCATAACAGTTTGAGATGTCTTTTATCTCTGGACCCTGCCTTCTCAGGTTCTGACCGTTAAATGGAACTCATCTGGATTCTATCAATAGCGAAGATTTTGGAAAATGATTAATGATTAATCCATTGTAGCTTTACTAAAAAATGACTATTTAATTAGTAGCTTTGAGGGTAGATTCTCAGGGACGGACCGACGGACCATAAAGCGCAAATCGATCAATCAAGAAATGCAAATGAAAGTTGAGTTCGATAATGGAACACGCCAAGTTCATTATAATGCGTTACCTCAAGCAATAGATTTGCGATTACGGTGCTAGACTGCGAGCATTTGCTCCCCCTGCAGTAGAGAAATGCATCAAATGGATGGAATTATTGCAACAACTTTCAAGCATACTGATATTCACCAATACCATATAGTACCTTCTTTCAATGAGTAGCAATCTGGAAATCAATGTCTCCATGTCGGTTAAGTAGCCACTGTTAGGGAGAAAAACAAAAAGAGATCATATTTCTATTTGGCTTCCACTCAATTCACATATTCAAAGATAACTTTTTTCATCCAACAAATTCAAGTGGATTTCATCTACTTCGGCATTTGCAGGCCACATTCTTCTCATAAGAACAAATTCAAGTACACCTTAAAGCTCAGAGAATAAGAGGGGGACACCAGAATTTTAAGTAGTCATAGGTATAATTATAAACAGTGGAATTTTCAGTCGTAAGAACAAAGTTGGGTACGCTTCTAAACAGTGAAATGAAAACCGAGGTATACTTTCAATTGAAAGACGCCGAAAACTAAGAAAATCAATAAATAGGCCTTACAAAGAATTCAGTTGGAGATCTGAAAAAATAGAGCACATATACCTTTTAACTTCATACTTTTTGAAGGAGAGACAGAGAGTACAATCGGATACGCATGAGCGAGAGAATCCACTCCAACCATCATAATTCAGAACTTTAAGCCTTGACGAACTGGATGTACCTGAGTAAAAAGCCAAATATCAAATAGGCGTTACAAAGAATAAGAAAGTAGAATTTGTTGAGAAGTCCCACATCGGACATTCTACTCCCCTCATTGCCAATTGGTTTTGAGGTGGAACCCCATGGATTCTTACATGGTATCAGAGTCTCGGCTCACACACGTGAATGGTCTAACAACCCACGTGCTCACCGCCACCCGTAGACAATAGAATCCACGTGTGGGCCAAGAATGCCACACGTGAGGGGGCGTGTTGAGAAGTCCCACATCGGACATTCAAGAAGAAGAAATATAATTAATAAGTGTCCTGGGCTACTCCCCTCATTGCCAATTGGTTTTGAGGTGGAACCCCATGGATTCTTACAGAAACCAAATCCTGTTGATTTGAAACCTAGGGTTACATTATTCCATGGATTTATGGAGATGGAGATAGGGTAAAGGGAGAGAGAGTGACAGGGATACCTCATCGAGTGAGTTGCTACGTTTCGGGTGAGAGATAGAGCTATTTGATAGAAGATAGCAACTGCCATGGCTCGAGCCTTCCAGCCTGGAATGAGATAAACAAAAATTAACAGTTGCAGGTACAGCCAGAGAGAGAGAGAGAGAGAGAAAGGATGCAGTTCGTGAATTAATCTAAACAGTCAGAAAACCAATGACCGGTATGGAGAGGAAGAGTCGAGAGGGAGAGAGAGTGCAGTTCGTGAGGGGTTTGAGAGGGGTTAGAAATTCAAAATCAAAAAGTAAAGCACATGTGCGTAGAATTCTTGTTTGGTGCGGAGTGTTTTAAATAACTACCAACCAAAAGTGTTATCCATGATTTTATCCCAATAATGACTGTTTCGAAGGCTATCCTCTCTGTTTGGTAGGGGGTGTCACCCATTGTTATATAGATAATTTTGATTGCTAAAGCCTTATGTAGTATTATATTTTTTTGTGTTCTAACTCTGTTTGTTCTACCTAGACAATTGACTGTTAGCTATCCCTTGAACGCCTATCTTTGATATCTGTTTACAACCTCAAATGAAAACATTAACTTTTCTAGGGCTATATTAGTCTGTTGCAGGTTAAAAAGAAGATTAAAAAGAAGATGGATCCTGAATTTTTGCAGATGTACACTTACCGTGTTGTTTTCTGTTTTGGCTTTAGTTGATTCGCAGCCAATGATGGAGGAAACTATTTTGGTGGGCGATGATCTTATGATGGGCCCACCATCACCGATCATTCCACCAGAAATTGCATCTCATGTATTAGAAGGTGTTGATTTGTGTGACGGGATATTAAGGAACCTGTTTTTGTGTAAGTACAGCCATCCTCTAGGTGTTGTACTCTCATAAATAATACTACTTTTGTTCTTGAAAAGTAACAATATATTATATCCTGTACTTTATAGGCTTGCAAATCAATGACATCGAACCATTCTGTCAAGACGAGATTGTTATTTATCGGCAATGTGCAGAAAAAAGGGTGAGATTCAGCATTTTATCCTGCGCATGTCATTGACAGTAATACATTGTACATAGAGGCATGCTAACATTGATTTTATGTTCTATCAAATTATCTGACTGTAGGACAAGGAACTAAGGGAGCGGCTTCAAGATAGTGAGTACAAATTGGGCTTGTCGATGCCATTAGATGAAGCTAATGACAGAGCTTCCCAACTAGAAAAGGAAGTCACTTCACTGGACCGGTATGTCCTGTGTTATATTTAAAAAACTATTACCAGACTTGCATGTGAGTAAGTGGAGGGGAAGCCCGGGCACAGATGAATGCAAGCTTACTCCTGCATGCTGGGATCGCAACTTGGATGTTGTTCTTTCCAGAGACAATGAATGGTTGAAAATTTGGGACAAACAGTTCACTTCGAAAAAATAAAATTGAGCCATCGAAAAGAAATTGTGCAAATGGGTGCTAGCTCAGTGATAGAGCATTCAAAGCCCCTTCATGAGGTCCAGGTTCGGGACCCTGCTAGATATAGGCTAGATCGCTAGATTAGGATTTATATGATGTTCCAAGTAATTGGCAAAAAAAAGTACAGGTTTCATGTTTAACTACTCATTTATAAGGGATTTCAGTTCCGCAGTTGTGTTTTGGTGCCACTTGTGTCTAGTGTTGTTATAGTGTTTACTGATACGCCACTCTTTTCTTATCGGTATTGTTGTAGGCGCTTAATTCTTGCAAGCGGAGTTCAAGGCATGGAAGGGTTTCGCCAGAGATGGAGCTTGCACGGTCGCTTGACAGATACCAAGTAATTTCAATGCATCTTTGTTTCCTTGGAAGAAACCGATTCTGTCTTTTCATATTTTGATGGTTCTAAACATGACTTGACCTTCCAGTTGACTAGATACTGGCAGTATCTTGACTGTCCGGCAATTTGAAAATTCAGAAGCATAAAGAGAGTATACTTGAACATCGCGGATGAGTTTGCTAGTTAAATCACAACCTTTTGTAAAAGGCTTCTCTGCTTGGGCTTTAAGAACACCTTTGAAGAATTGTAGAGATGTCTTGCTGTCTAGGCTTAACGTGTTTCACTCTAATCTAATGCCTTGGATATGATCTGTCTGTAGGCAAAGATTAGAGAGCCTCACCAAGGGGCTAGAGAGCAGAAAAAAGGACGACAAGCCAGTTGGAGGCGGCACTGCCACGAAGAAATGGTTCTTCTGGTGAAAGTTAAAAAGGGTTTATTGTAAATCACTTCTGCCATGTTGTGGAGTATTGTATTGAATTATTCAAGGACATTTGTTTCTCAGTTATACCCTATATAAAATGGATAGCTCAGTCACTGGTAGTTGTAGACTGCTATGTTTTTCTCTCGTCGTTTAGCAGTAGCATCAAGTACATGGAAAATACTGAAACTGTGAGGATATTTGGCAACATTACTATTCACAATTTTTTTTTTTATTTTTTTATTTTTTACCTACATCTCAGCCAATTAACATCACATACAATAAAAACTAAAGAAAGTATTAATTCGAGTAACTGTTTTCTAATACAAGTCAAGAACTCCCAAATCTAATTCATGGCTATGGGCTTTGGACTCGAGACTTGATGCAGTGGTTATTAGTGCTCTTACCACATCATTTCGTCGTGGTTGTCTATCAGACAAATTTTGTAATTTCCCTTTCTTGTCCTCCGCGACTGAGACTATCATAGGTGATAGGCGTAAAAGATTAAGAGCTCGTATGGTGATGCTTTTGGTGAATCTAAAAGCAATATTAATGTGTTTGATAAATTTATATTTTATTGTTTTCTGAAAAGCAGTTGCTTCACTACATTAATGTGTTTGATAAATTTATATTAATGTGTTTAATAAATTTATATTTGACTTTTTTTCGATAAATGTATTATTTGATATTCTTATTCGTTATTTAAAATCAATAATTATTATTGTAATAACACTATTTAATTATATCAAGTCTGATGTTGACATTTTGACACTAACATAAACTCTAAAATACTAATTACGAAACAAAATGTCAAAAGTGCTTTCTCGCAGCAGCTTAATACAGAATTTACCAAACACTTTTCGAGTATATTTCGATAGCAGCTTTCTCACAGTACATCCTACACAACAGCTTTCTAATACGCCGCAACATTACCAAACCAACCCTAACACCGCCTGGTTGATTCAAGACCAAACGATTCAGACGTTGCTCAACACCACTCTTTCTCAAGAGGCCGTCGTTCACGACATAGGCCAGTCTACCTCTCATCAGATTTTGTCGCTCTTGGAACACAGGTATGCCTCTCTTACGAGAGAAAACGATCTGTGGTTGAAATTCGAACTCCAAAACATTAAGAAGAAGTCTGATTCCATAGATGTTTACATGCAAATTGCTTAAATCTATCCATGCGAAACTTTATGTTGATTTAGTTCATATCGATGATGAAGATATGGTATTAATCTCTCAATGGTATTCTATCTGAATACAACGGGTTCGGTTCTCCTATTCGAAGCCGTTCTGATCCATTAGATTTTGAAGAGCTTCATGTTCTTCTCAAGGCTGAGGAATAGATGTTTGAGTCTCAATATGTGTCTGATTTAATTGTTGCTTTTAATTTTATGCAAGCTCGTGCAAACCCTGGTTTCATTAGAGGTTCTCGAGGTTGCAGTGGTCGTTTTGGTGGTAGATCTGGGCTTATTAATGGTCACTATGGTAGTTCCAATGGTTTCCCCAACTCCCGTGGTGGTCGGAACACTTATTCTAGTCGGGGTCGTTCAAGTTTCTACCGTGGTGGTGGTGGAACTGACAACCCCATGGGACGGTTCAATGGCACTCTGGTCAAACTTCCAACACTTATAATAAGAGAACCGGGTCTTCTCCTATAAATTATAATATATGTGGGTACAACTACCATACTTATCTTGACTGTTGGCACCGAATGGACCACAAATATGAAGGCAAGAAGCCTCCTAGTCAAGCTCACTGCCATGGCTACTAGTAATGTTTCCATGCAACCAAATTATTGGTAAACAGACATTGGTGCTACCAATCACATGATTGTTGATTCTGGAAATCTTTCTGTCTGATCTTATTTTGGCAGTGAGCATGTTGTTGTTGAATATGGTCACACTTTTCCTATAGCACACACTGGTACTACCCTTCGTTCCACTTCTTCCTGCACTTTGACATTACAAAATACTCTTTTAGTTCCTCAAATATCTGAAAGTGTACTTTATGTGCATAAATTTTGTGTTGAACACAACTGCAAATTTATTTATGATGCTGGTTACTTTTACATTTTGAACAAGTCTACGAGTCATCTTCTTTACTATGGTCAAAGTGTAAATGGGTTGTACCCTATTCACTCTACTTCTTTCAAGCCTCCATATCCTTCTGTTCAAGTCAATGTTGGCCACAAAGTCTCTTCCCTCTCTAGCATGCCAGATTGGGGCACCCTTCTGACACTGTTCTAAAGCAAGTTTAGTCCTTTTCTACTTCTGAAACTCCCATTGTTTGTGAATATTATTTGAAAGGAAAATGGCAAGGCTCCATATAAGTTGAATGTTTCTGAACCTGTTTCCCCCTACATCTCATGCACTCTGATGTTTGGGGGGCTGCTCCAACAAAATCTTTACAGGGTTATCTTCATTATGTTATTTTTGTGATGATTTTTTAACTTTTTTTTTGTTATTTCCTTTTTACCATAAATCTGATGTGCCTGCTGCTTTTGAAAAGCTTAAACTACATATTGAAAATCTTCTAGGTTATAAAATTTGAATTTTCATATCATATGGAGGATGTGAATACATTTCTTATATGTTTCAAAAAAAATGCTTGCTGATTATGGTATATATCAACAAAAAGCCATGTCCTCACTCTCCTAAAAAAAGTGGAGTTACTGAGAGAAAACATCGACACATAGTTGAAACTGTTGTTACAATGCTTGAACAAGATTTCATGCATAAACTTATGTGATTATCTAATATGAAAAGTATAGGGTTTTGAAACGGATTACGCAGCGGAAAAATAATAAATTGATTCCGTTCAAGACCCTCCAAGAATCGCATGATAAGCCATCATAACGTGATAAGGATAGAAACGTTGTGTACCTTGTTTGTCTGAAAGATCACTCCACGTATAATGCTATCCACATCTCTATGAATATCAACGCTTAGGATTGTACCAGATTCCTTGAAACGTCTATGTGCTAGCAACAAGAGGAAGGAGGAAGAAGTAGATCACGCAAACGGGACACCCAAGGTCGCCACCTCACTGAGGCCAACGGCACAGGGAGGGGGCGGACAGGGGGGTTTCGGCCTCCTTGTCTTGCTCTCTCTTGCTTTGTTCTCTCACAATAATGATGCACTACTGAGAAAATAAGCTAGGAGTGCATTTATATAGTTAATAACTCCTTATTAACTACATATTAGCCCTAATACTAATCATGTCGTACACGGATTAGTCCACTTTGCAAATTATCCTACTAAGTTTGCTTGTGGTTGCGTATTGATCATTCTATTTAATTAGTTCTACTAATTAACTCTCAGGTATAGTTTAATCCATAGGGCGAGTGACCCCATAGGTTTCTACTTAGTTGGTAGTAACAATTACTAACGTAGAGCGGTGTCTAGCAACACATCTATGTCACCCAACTAATAGAAATTGTCAGTGATCCGAAAAACGTTGTGACCAATGTTACCGTATTGTATCATCCCTTTGTCTCTATATCCAGATTGGACACGAGACATACAAGTCACACTGGTATATCCAATCCATAGTTTCTCGATCATGGGAATAGGCTTATCCATATCTGAGTCTCGCCAGACATTCTATAAGCACTACCCCTCGAGTGGCCATGGATATTTTCTCCCATTATGTGGGAGTGAAATATCCTCTCTACATCACTACCACCTCTAAGCTTGCTTCCTATTATGTTCGATAAACGCCTTTATTTCCACCCAGTCACGGCGCAGCGTTTAGCGATACCAAAACATAATACTCCACAACTAGAGTATCTAGTGACTTCAAGTCTAAGGACCACAATACCATTGTCACTACGAGAAGCGCTTGTGACCTTTACATAACTAGTATGTAGCCTTCTCTTGATGGGTCATTCCAGTATGCCATTACCCCTAATGCATACCCATGTGCTAGACTTGATATCTCCATATCAATCTACCCACATACTAGTCTTATAGTTGATCGTCCTATTAATCAATATAAACGGCTAGGGATATTTAAGATAAGCAATAATTGTAATCTAAGGACTTCATTATATTAAATATCTCCAAGGGAGGGAACATTATTCTAGCCAAAAATAATATTCATACTAAATAATAATGTTGATACTAAATAAGATTGCCTCTAGGGTATTTATTCCAAAAAAAATTGTTGTCTATTTGATTACTCGTATGCCTAGCAAAAAAACACAAATGGAAACTCCCCTTTTCTGATTATTTTTGGCAAGAAACCTGACTACTCTTATTTGAAATTGTTTAAATGTGCCTCTACCCTTATCTTAAACCTTATACTTTATCCAAACTTGATGCTAAATCTAAACAATGTGTTTTTGTTGGATATGCTACTCAGTGCAAAGGTTACATTTGTCTTGACGGAAGTACCGGAAAGATTTATGTTAGCCGAGATGTGATTTTTGATGAGACTTTTTTTTTATCACTCTACTACTTCTTCTACTTCTTCATCCAAAACTAAAAACTCCTCTCCTTGTCCCTCATGTACATTCACTATCCCTCGCTTGGAGGTACGAACTTTTGGTTTTAAAACCTCTCTGTCCCAGTTCGGTGAGGGCACCAGAACATGAACCTAATCAAGAGATGCACACAAGTGAGTCTACAGAACCTCCATCACCAGAAGTTGTTCAACCACCAGCAACAGGGCACCTTATGCAGACACGAAGCAAGTCGGGTATAAGCAAAAGAAAAGTTTTTTTTTAATGTTCAAACGAACACATCTTATACATAACGTACTTGTTTCACAGAGACTGTTAAATACCCTCAATGGAAACAAGCTATGATATAATTGAGGAGTAAAATAGCCTCTTGCAACAAATACTAAGAATTTAGTATGAACACAAAAACAAAATGCAAACATTGTGGGGAATAAATGGGTTTACCGCACCAAATATAATAATGATGGGTCAATTTCTCGACACAATGCGCGCCTTGTAGCCAAAAGTTTTCACCAAAATCCAAGAGTTGACTTTGATAAAACATTTAGTCTCGTAAATAAAACTTCAACAGATAAAATTATTTTAACGTATGTCTTTACGGATATTTAAAAGAAACTATTTCATGAACAACCCCACGGTTTTATTCTAAAATAAATCCCCAACTATGTCTGCAAATTGGTAAAGTCCATCCATGATCTCAAACAAGCACCTCATGCTTGGTTTGAGTGATTCACTTCTTATCTTTTGTCTCTTGGTTTTGCAGCTTCTGACGCAGACTCTTCTATTTTATCAAGACTTCTGATAACAACTTAACTTTTCTCTTACTATACGTTGATGACATCATCATCGCATACAATGATTGTAAGTATATTTCCACACAGCAGCAATAATTTTGTATGATAAATTTGGGCCCATTAGCTTATTTTCGGGGATTATAAATAAAAGGATATTCTCAGGGTATTTCTAAACAGCAAATAAATTATCTTTCAGACTTGTTAAAATACGACATGTCAAATTGCAAACCTTGTTCAACTACCTTACCAAGTAACACCAAGTATCACATTTCTGAGGGAAATCTTGTACCCAATCCAAATCCATATCGACAATTGTTTGGTGCTTTGTAATACTTGAATTTTACAAGACATGAAATTTGTTTTGCCGTCATCCACCTTCATCAATTTATGCATAATCCCACTGAAAAGCATCTAGTTGGTGCCAAAAGAGTTTAGCATTACTTGGCTGGATAAAAAAATCTTGGTTTATTTTATCAAGCTATTTATCTTCCTATTCAGGCCTCCTCCGATGCGGAATGGCTCGGCGATCCAATAGATAGATGCAACACTATTGGCTATATTGTGTATGTTAGCCCAAATTCAACTCATTGGGCTCCTTGCAAACAGCCACTGTTGCTCGGTCATCTACCGACTGTATATACTATATAGAGCCTTGGCCTTTATGACTGCTAAAATATCATGGTTATAAATTTTATTTAGAGAATTGAACATTCCCATGCCTCATGCTCCTCTTATTTCGTGTTACAACCTCTGCAATAGCCATGACAGTGAATCCAATCTTTCATTATCGAACCAAACATATCAAACTTGACTACCATCTTGTACGAGAAAAGTTGTTCGCAAGCTTGTTACTTTTTCTTTTGTGTCTATGAGTGATCAAGTAGTCGATATTTTTACAAAGGGTATTCCGTCGCATCAATTCAATCAACCCAAGAACAAACTTATGGTCACTCATCCACCATAACTTTGAGGGAGGGTAATAGACGACCTAGTCATGAAGTCAAAGGGCATTGAACACCTTTCCATCATAAATGACCATTCTGCAAGCTCCCATAAAGGGGCAATACCTTGATGTTATTAGTTTGGAACACGCTGCTATTGCTGCTAGTGTAAGGGTTAGATTGTTATTTTGTAATCCGACGGTCATATATCTATCCGTTGGAATATTTGTATTTAAGTATTGTTTCTCCACCTTCTAGGGCCAATGCATTGCGACTACAATTCATTCAACATGACTATTCCTTATATATTTAGAAATCCTATTACGGTTTATATCACATTATCACGAGTGAACATGCTCCTCTCTATGGAAAGATACACTTGTATGAATACATTAGAAAACTTGGTCGTGGTATGAATACACTCCTCTGCGAAGAAGGATGCGCTAGTCATACAAGAAATAGAGGGAGAAAATGTCCGCATAGGCATAATTTAACATTTTGAGTTGTTTTAGCTGCCAAGGTTGTGTTATGGTGACTCCAGGGCGGGAAGACTTTCACTACGCTACTAGAAATCAATTGAAAATGTAATGCTACAACAACACAATGGTGGGTGGAGGAATCCTTAAATGACGTCGGGGTAGGTTCATGGAGATGCATGGAGATATTAATATAATCTACTAAAATTTAAGAGACCACCTACATGCAAATAAACAGCGCGTGCCTTGCCTTTAGACAAATCAGGCAATATTTTATTTTGAGGAAGATTAAGTAATCTTAACGCCTGACTTTTGAAAAGGCCTCAATACTTAAAGTCTCACTTTTGGAAAGGCCTCAAATTATGTGTCATATATGTAAATATGTATAATAATTTCATCATTAGAAATAAAAATGTCAGTTGAACCAGAAAAAACCGACATATAATTCAGTTATACGATAAACTATTATGAAACATATAATTGATTATAGTGAATATTCAAAGTATATTGTACTATAGTATATGCATCATATTGGTTGACTAACACACTCTATATAAATGGTGCTTTGGTGGAGAATAAAATACACATCAATACAATTATCTCCCTTATACGTGTCTCTCTTTGCTCTTCGTCTTCATTTCTTTTCCGAGTTTATAACACGCTATTAGCACGCATGTTCTATATGAAGAAGAATATGTACCAAATAACACGTATTAATTTACTGATTATTATTCGTTATTGAGATACAACAATCGATGCAGATCTGGTTGTTCTTGTCTTCTAGATGATTTTAAAATTAAATTTATTTTATCATCTCAAGAATGATGAAAAATTGGTATGAATAGGTTTGAACACAAAAATTCCACATATTTAGGGTTCTGTTGATTTTATAGCATTCTAGTCGTTCACCCATTAGTATTGAAGATAAAAATTGCTTGAAGGAAGCTCCAATTCAGAATCTGGAGCCTGCTGACAATGAGTGAAATTTTTGTAAAAGTTCAAGAGCCATCAACGCAATGCTTAATAATTTTAGCCACACTGTACTATAGAAATCTCTTTTGAATTTGGCTATTGCGTCAAAAACAAATGACACTATAGGTTTAAACTCATGTCATCACCTCTAAGGTGCGTCGTCCTCCTTACATATTCATTTGTACTTTTACAGTTCGTTCTCTATACTAAGTCTAGAGGAAGAAAAAAAGGGGGTACAAATGACACATCTTTGGGTCATAGTCAAAATGTGAAAGCTGATATTAACTGCCTAATCGGAACATTTATATGAAAAAAAAGATTGACCCGTTGTTCAAATAGAGGATTGAACCATAGAATATAGATTCATTGACACTAAACTACCTGCACTATACATTTTGTGAAACAAAACCTCCCACAGTTCTGATTTACCACTTGTGTGCAAGGGAAATCAGGAGAAGGATCCGAGCGTGTACCTGCAATAGACAAGAGCAACCAACGAAACACATATCAGGAGTAAGAAATTATGTGGGAAAGGGTATGAGAGAAAGACAATATGTAGGTTGATAAGCAAAAAGATTGAACCTCTATCAGAGGACCGTACTCTTATGTATACTGGTTTAGAACAACAGTTACAAGAAGTTATATAACTGTCTACGACGGTTATATAACCGCCTCGCACGTGTACAGTCGACTGCATATATAGGCGCATGAATCGCACGTCTCTCAGATAACTGACAAGGGTCGTACGCGAGTGTAACTGTTACTCACGTGCGACGAGTTGTACTTTAGCCTCCAAGCCACTTGGACCAATTGATTATCGTATGCCTATATGCGAGGGGGAACCTGTCTCACAGCCCCCATATGGATAAGAGAGAACAAGGTGATAAGTATATAATGATAATGAAGTACCAATGAATCTCACCAGTGGCTGCCACATGGATAGTAGTCAATGTATCTAGAATAGACTATCTACATTATCCCCCTTTTGCGTGTGAAACCACACACCTATTGTGTTTTGAGTGCAAAATATTTTCACGCCTGTATTTCATGTATTAATTTTGAATTATTCGAAACCCTAGCCCCCTATAACCCATCATTACATGGGTAGTGTAGAGTCGTGCGTAGGTTTAATGGGGTTTTGGGAATGATATGGTAAAACCCACATTCACACGTTCTCGGTGATTACTGAGGCAAGGGATAGCTGAAAGGTCATGTGATCTCAAAAGGCTTCTCATAAGTAGCTAGGAGCTTCAAATTGTACACCATTGTTGTCGTCTGAGCTTATGTGCAGAGATAAAAAAAATCAATTGCAGTTATTGGAATTTAATCAACTCTTCATCACTCTCGATCGCCTCTTTAGAGTTCATATAAGCTTTTGGAGCAATGCAATTTTGTAGCTATCTAAACAGATAGGCTAGCCCTTATATGGGAGAGTAAATGCAATTAACACTCATGATAAACAAACAAAAATAAGGCAAAACATAATAAACAACACAAGGCGGGTTGATAATTGATCCCTCATATGGGAGAGTCATTATCATTAGTCATATTCCTCATTTGATAGGAGAGAAATTGCATTACACTCTTGCAATACATCAAGGATAATATTTCTTCAGCCATCGCATATTGATATGATTAGTTATAGTGGCATTTCCTCCACACCGTAGTATATTGCAATAATCGATGTCAAAGACTTCTTTAAATTCAAATAGGTCTTCTCAATTTGCAGCAAATTTGGGATGAGCGGCTTCGCGCATACAGTTATCAGAGGCTCTCAAGACTAAATCTCTGATGGCAAAGTCTCGATGCTAAACGGATTTGTTGTATGCCCTTGCAATTCTTTCTTTGTATCGATTGTTTGAAACATTTTCTTGTTCGCTCTTTTCTTTAAATAAAATTAGATCATGATCTCGCTGGTTTTCATAGAACGCAATAAAGGCTAATCGCGTTGAATTAATTTAACTTTGGTAGGAACTACAACCTCAACCCCATAGCAAAGTGAGAAAGGATAAGATCCTATGGAGGTTCTTGGTGATGTGCAATATGCCCAAAGTGCAACATTAAGATTATCTGCCCATTTCTTATGATCATCTGCGGCTGTCTTGCTCAAAATTCTAATGAGTATTTTATTTGTGGCTTCTACTTTTCCATTCCCTTTTGGATAGTAAGGATTCAAGCAAATTTTCCTGATGCCATACTCTATGTGCAACACCCCCAAATTATATGGGATGCCTCTACCCGATGTGATGAACCTCATTGGGAACGAATAAGGATCGTCGGTTCACAGCTAGTACAATCATCGAAAATTCAAAACATAATTTATTACATAATTCCATATAAACCAGTGATAGCGTTTCAAAAGCTAGAAGTACATGATTTAGTGAAACGAAATACTATGTGATGTTCCAAATAACAAGGCTTCCAATCCAGCAGTGTTCGGAACGTTCCCCACCCTTGATTGATGATATGTTGTTTAAAATTGAATTTATTTTTATCATCTCAAGAATGATGAAAAATTGTTATGAATAGGTTTGAATACAAAAATTCCACATATTTAGGGTTATGTTGATTTTATAGCATTCTAGTTGTTCACCCATTAGTATTGAAGATAAAAATTGCTTGAAGGAAGCTCCAATTCAGAATCTGGAGCCTGCTGACAATGAGTGCTGACACGATCCAACCGCAAGTGTACGGCTTCCGCGTGTAGTAATATCCGGTAATCCGTGTTTGTCGAACCCAAGGGACTTGTCGTGAATCAATTAGTATTCTTAACTTTATGTGGGCAAGTAGTAGAGATTGTTGGACTAATCTAAGAAAGTAAATAACAAGCTAATTATTAAGATTTAGACTAATACGAGGGATAAGTATCAGGATATCTCTTCGGGTTCACTAGGGATCTCACACCACTTATGATTTATGTTCTAGTAACACGAACGTCTTTTACTTAGACAAACGAGCACCTATGCTTTGAAGATTCCTCAACCAAAGCCTATATTCAAACTCTTGTACCTGATTCCTCTAGCCTACTCAAGTTCAAATAAGCATTATGTTGTTGTGGTCTACTCTTAGTTCTAGCTAACTAGCAAGATTCCTCAACCCTAGATACGGCTAGTGCATGATTCAAGTTCCAGCAACGAATATTGATTCCTCTAACATTCATCACCTAGATCAATCCTATTGCTATGTCTAACAATATGAAAGATAGATTAAACTCATGAATCAAGCATAACTAAAAAAACACATTCAATTAAGCATAGAAGCATGAAACAAGATCCATAACTCACCAAACGTGGTGTTCAAACCCTAGCTACCTATGAGATATCCCGAATAGAAGATTTAGCTACTAAAACACATGATCAAAGTACAAAGTTTATTGATCATCAACAAAAAGTAGAGAAGAGAAGAGAATAGAAAATCAAACGATGGTCTCCAAGCTCCCAAGAAAGCTCCTCTTCTCTCCAATGGCGTCCCCTTGATGAATATCCTCAGCCCTAGGTCGTTCTCTCCTATTAAACCCGTTCCTTCTTTTTTTAGTTTTCAGAAATAACACGTTTACCCCTTTCTACTCAAGTCAGATCCAATAATGTGATCTTGTGATCACCTTTTATGATCATAGGATCACCTTTTTTAGTTGTAGAGTCACGGTGATCTTCTATGTGGTCTTGCACTTGATCTTGTGATCATAGGATCACCTTTTTTAATTGTAGGATCACGTTGATCTTCCATGTGGTCTTGCACTTGATCTTGTGATCACAATTTGTGATCCTCTACTTCCAGTGAGTTGCTTCTTTTCACTCCTCTTGAATTTTTGGCCAAGTCTTTTTCTCCTCTTAGCTTCTACTCTCCTTCGTCCATTCTCTCATGCATTCCTTGAGTTTCTTTCTTTTCGAAGTTCGCTTCCGCTCCAAAATCCGCACTCCAAGCTTCCGGTCCCTGAGATCCACAACAGGAACAAATACCGGAAGATCAAATGCGACAAATAAAGCCTAAAACATGCATAAAACGCCCGGATTACACAATGAAGTCTAAATACTCAAGTATGCTCAAAACATATAAGAATTTGTCAATTTCTCATACAAATCTCTCTAAACGCACGCAAATCAGTGGTGAATCCTATAAGAATATAACTCCTAATATGGAGTTATCAAATACCCCCACACTTACCATTTGCGCGTCCCGAGCAAAGTCTCATCTACTACATTTAATTGTTTACTAGCCGACACGACTCAAACGACTCTAACACGACTCACGACACTAGTAATGCAGCAAGATGGTGCAGTGCAAATCTAGACTCGATCTTAAACACATAAAAGCTTTTAACTTCTTTGTTTTTGTGAGATCAGGCAATTTCAATAACATAGACTGATGCTCATGGATGATGAAAACATTAGATAAGAGGTGTGAAGCGCAACTAAACTCGACAACAAGTAAATCCCCATAGTTAGTATAGAAAGCTTAACTTTAGTATCAAGAATGAACTACCTCTTCATGTGTGCCGATAAAAATAAGAGGCTAATCAAGGCTAATCCACGTTCATAGTCCGAGCTCCTATTCCGCTAACGGTTTAGATGTTGAGGCTTAGGGACAAAAGGATAATTATGTAGTAACAAGTCCTAAGCGTCACATTCTCACATTAAACCCCACATCTCACACACCCTCACCACGATGATAGAAACCGCAACCCGAAACTCACCGTCTCCGGCCCTCGATCCCCTCAATGAAGTACACGGTGTCACCAAACAAAGCCGCCAAATAGTCAAAGCGCGTGTGTAGGGATGTAGTCGTCAGAAGCTCAATCTCGATGTCCGTAGTCAAAAGTCGACATCCCCACACAAGAATGTAAACATGCCCCCTCTCAAGTAATCAAATGTATGTAAGTCTCGTGCCTAATCCAACCGATCCTCCTACACCGTGATGATGAAAAGAAACGATACCTAGCACGATCCACCAATTAGGATCAACCACCCCATTGTTGTGCGGATTAGACGTCACGCACTCACGGCTCTCCACAACTGTGTCCATGGTGTAGTGACATGGAATACCGCCACACCGAAGTGCGCAAGCCTACTCACTCACCCTCGCATCCCCTCGAAGATATGTAATAATACGCAAGCGATCATGTAGAACTCACAAATATATGCAGTACAGCTCTCCCTCATCGAACCCCCTCAACTATGACCCCCTCGTGACGCACTAAAGTGGTGATTCTAAACAATTTATGATGAAGGCCAAGAATCGTCACCCTAGGTCAAAAGGTTATGAATAAAACCAAGGTTCAAATTAGGCTTTCTAATGGTCCTACAAGGTGAGATCTATCAAGCAGTGAGTGCTCTAATACGCATCCTCGCACAGCTGTTCTGTGTGCCACTACGAGGCGGGCTGGCGACTACCTAAGACGTACACATGAACGTTCGGCTTGTTTAGCAAACACCAAGCTCAACTCTTGTAAAGAAAAACAACACACACTTTAGCTTTTAAAATTCAATTTAGTTTAAAACTAGGTAGGCATTCCCGTAACGAGATTCTCTCTATACTTACTAGGGGAACTAAAAATGTCACTCTCGGTCAAAATTCACGCCCTATGCCTAGAGTTTTCACATCTCACTAAATCAACCAAGTCTATGCTTCTCTCAATTGCTTTCTCTCAAAATTTTCAATTTTCCATTTTTATGAATTTTCTCTTTTTTCATTTTTTTTTTGTATTTTTCATAATATCCTAACTCTATATGCAAGGCTTTGACTCGAAAAAATTTGACACAACACAGCTAACTTTGTTTGGTGGGTAGACTCAATTATTGAAAAGTGCAAACCAAATATCAATCTATCCTACACAATACGACAATATAAGTAAAAACATAACATAAACCACAACTGACTCACAATACAATCTAAACACATCCTACATGTAACTGGCTATGCAAGACAATATTGGCTAGTAGACAGTTAAACCACCCCCACACTGAATGCTTCGTTGTCCTCAACGAATTCAGAGAGTATGCATGAAGACTCAGCAATCAATGTGTTGGCCAGTAGATGAGATGGAGCTTGACATATAAAAAATATACACAAATTCAGCCAGAGGGAAGAAATACTCACAACCACCTCAAGGGTGGGAAAGAAATCGTGTACAGCAGTCCCCAAACACAGTGTGACACCACTTGTGCTCCCACTAGGTCAGTGTGTACTCGCACACCGGGGTCGACTGCCCTCCTCTACTAAAATCCATGTCTGAAGAATCCCCAACTCGTCAATTCAAGTCCCTGTGAAGGTCATGTGTGCCATCGCACACCGGGGTAGATTCTCCCATAATCTTCTCAAATATGTCACTTGGAAAAAACACCATTAGTCCCTCTCTCTCTCATCTCTCCAAAATAACATAATAAAATAACTGAATTTAAAAACACAACTTCACTAAAGAAAATAAATAGGTTGGGTTGCCTCCCAACAAGCGCCTTGTAATTTAAGGTCGACGACCCGACCCAGTTACCTCAAAAGTTGTTTAAGGAGATTTTTCTCTCCACTTTTTCTTCTTCCACCATCGTCTCTCTTTTTGTCTCTTCTCAGGCAAGCATGCATAATTCAATGGCAAGAAGAAAGAAAAGTTGGTAGCCGCCACATGCCTTGTTTTACCTTTCCTCTTCTTTTTCTTCTTCCAATTCTTCAAAACTACATCCGTCGAAGATTGGCCATTTGAATCTAGTATCTCAAGTGGAACGGCTGCAACCCTGAGTTCTGCATTTCCTGCTTCCTTCCCTAGCTCTTGTCTCGGAATCACAGGTGGTAAATCATGGATTGCATAAAACTGGGGCCTTTGGTCTTCCTCATGCGATTTTCCCAATTTTATAATCTCCAAGAGATATGGATTAGGCTGTGGAACTTCTTGATACATGTCCATGTGAACCTCTCCATGCAATAATTTCTTAGCTTCATGGCTTTGTTCCTTAAAGCAAATATCTTCAGTGGGCCGTAAGCTTGCGATGTCCACACTCTCCCATTCATGCCATGACTCCGGAATTATGCGAGGCACAAGTTGTATAGGCTTCACAATATCATCCCAATCTGAGTCCGAATCTGAGTCTGAAGCAGCCCGAGAATCTATTTCTTCATGATGAACAACATTGTAGACATAGACCTCTGGGGGTTCTTCGTCTTCCTCTTCACACTCCTCAACTAAGTCAGGAATGATGCTACTTGGCCCATCGTATTTAACTGCATATGCCAATGCACTCGAAAGTTTTGCCAAGTGTTGTCCCTTCAGCTGGAGAGTTTCATCCATCCTATTAATCCCTTCCTCCATTCTGTCCATACTAGCTATCATGAGCTTCAATACTTCTTTAATATGCTCATCTTCTTGATTACAAGGAGGAGGGGTGTACATATCTCCATAGGAGTAGTACAGTTGGTAGACTGGAGAATGCCCATAGTAATTATGCCCCCACATGATCACCAAGATATCTGCACAATAATTCGCTAGGAAGCAGGTGAGATCAACAAATAAATAAATAAAAGCAAAAATAAAAATAAAATTCCCTAAAGTTAATAATTCTAACTAATTCAACCGAAGTCCCCGGCAACGGCGCCAAAAACTTGACACGATCCAACCGCAAGTGTACGACTGCCGCGTGTAGTAATATCGGGTAATCCGGGTTTGTCGAACCCAAGGTACTTGTCGTGAATCAATTAGTATTCTTAACTTTATGTGGGCAAGTAGTAGAGATTGTTGGACTAATCTAAGAAAGTAAATAACAAGCTAATTATTAAGATTTAGACTAATACGAGGGATAAGTATCAGGATATCTCTTCGGGTTCACTAGGGATCTCACACCACTTATGATTTATGTTCTAGTAACACGAACGTCTTTTACTTAGACAAACGAGAACCTATGCTTTGAAGATTCCTCAACCAAAGCCTATATTCAAACTCTTGTACCTGATTCCTCTAGCCTACTCAAGTTCAAATAAGCATTATGTTGTTGTGGTCTACTCTTAGTTCTAGCTAACTAGCAAGATTCCTCAACCCTAGATACGGCTAGCGCATGATTCAAGTTCCAGCAACGAATATTGATTCCTATAACATTCATCACCTAGATCAATCCTATTGCTATGTCTAACAATATGAAAGATAGATTAAACTCATGAATCAAGCATAACTAAAAAAAACACATTCAATTAAGCATAGAAGCATGAAACAAGATCCATAAATCACCAAACGTGGTGTTCAAACCCTAGCTACCTATGAGATATCCCGAATAGAAGATTTAGCTACTAAAACACATGATCAAAGTACAAAGTTTATTGATCATCAACAAAAAGTAGAGAAGAGAAGAGAATAGAAAATCAAACGATGGTCTCCAAGCTCCCAAGAAAGCTCCTCTTCTCTCCAATGGCGTCCCCTTGATGAATATCCTCAGCCCTAGGTCGTTCTCTCCTATTAAACCCGTTCCTTCTTTTTTTAGTTTTCAGAAATAGCACGTTTACCCCTTTCTACTCACGTCAGATCCATTAATGTGATCTTGTGATCACCTTTTATGATCCTAGGATCACCTTTTTTAGTTGTAGAGTCACGGTGATCTTCTATGTGGTCTTGCACTTGATCTTGTGATCATATGATCACCTTTTTTAATTGTAGGATCACGTTGATCTTCCATGTGGTCTTGCACTTGATTTTGTGATCACAATTTGTGATCCTCTACTTCCAGTGAGTTGCTTCTTTTCACTCCTCTTGAATTTTTGGCCAAGTCTTTTTCTCCTCTTAGCTTCTACTCTCCTTCGTCCATTCTCTCATGCATTCCTTCAGTTTCTTTCTTTTCGAAGTTCGCTTCCGCTTCAAAATCCGCACTCCAAGCTTCCGGTCCCTGAGATCCACAACAGGAACAAATACCGGAAGATCAAATGCGACAAATAAAGCCTAAAACATGCATAAAACGCCCGGATTACACAATGAAGTCTAAATACTCAAGTATGCTCAAAACATATAAGAATTTGTCAATTTCTCATACAAATCTCTCTAAACGCACGCAAATCAGTGGTGAATCCTATAAGAATATAACTCCTAATATGGAGTTATCAAATACCCCCACACTTGCCATTTGCGCGTCCCGAGCAAAGTCTCATCTACTACATTTAATTGTTTACTAGACGACACGACTCAAACGACTCTAACACGACTCACGACACAAGTAATGCAACAAGATGGTGCAGTGCAAATCTAGACTCGATCTTAAACACATAAAAGCTTTTAACTTATTTGTTTTTGTGAGATCAGGCAATTTCAATAACATAGACTGATGCTCATGGATGATGAAAACATTAGATAAGAGGTGTGAAGCGCAACTAAACTCGACAACAAGTAAATTCCCATAGTTAGTATAGAAAGCTTAACTTTAGTATCAAGAATGAACTACCTCTTCATGTGTGCCGATACAAATAAGAGGCTAATCAAGGCTAAGCCACGTTCATAGTCCGAGCTCCTATTCCGCTAACGGTTTAGATGTTGAGGCTTAGGGACAAAAGGATAATTATGTAGTAACAAGTCCTAAGCGTCACATTCTCACATTAAACCCCACATCTCACACACCCTCACCACGATGATAGAAACCGCAACCCGAAACTCACCGTCTCCGGCCCTCGATCCCCTCAAACCCCGGTACAATAACGATCTCCGTGGCCGCCATGGCGATACGTGCACGAAATGCAAACCGTCGTCAACAAACTAGTAACTTTCCACCACTCAATTTCCAATAAGCTCAAATTTACTCATGTATTCCATCTCTCCTTTTTTTCTCTCTTTTTTTTCCTTTTTTTTTCTCACTTTTTTTTTTCATCTCTCAATATAACAAAATGCCGTTAAAGTATCCGAGTGGTCTTCCAAGAATCCAGCAAAGCAAGCATGTTAAGGGGAGGAAATAGACGATCCAATGAATGCATATCACAAGTAAAATTCATCTCCCCCTAACTCAATGAAGTACACGGTGTCACCAAACAAAGCCGCCAAATAGTCAAAGCGCGTGTGTAGGGATGTAGTCGTCAGAAGCTCAATCTCGATGTCCGTAGTCAAAAGTCGACATCCCCACACAAGAATGTAAACATGCCCCCTCTCAAGTAATCAAATGTATGTAAGTCTCGTGCCTAATCCAACCGATCCTCCTACACCGTGATGATGAAAAGAAACGATACCTAGCACGATCCACCAATTAGGATCAACCACCCCATTGTTGTGAGGATTAGACGTCACGCACTCACGGCTCTCCACAACTGTGTCCATGGTGTAGTGACATGGAATACCGCCACACCGAAGTGCGCAAGCCTACTCACTCACCCTCGCATCCCCTCGAAGATATGTAATAATACGCAAGCGATCATGTAGAACTCACAAGTATATGCAGTACAGCTCTCCCTCATCGAACCACCTCAACTATGACCCCCTCGTGACGCACTAAAGTGGTGATTCTAAACAATTTATGATGAAGGCCAAGAATCGTCACCCTAGGTCAAAAGGTTATGAATAAAACCAAGGTTCAAATTAGGCTTTCTAATGGTCCTACAAGGTGAGATCTATCAAGCAGTGAGTGCTCTAATACGCATCCTCGCACAGCTGTTCTGTGTGCCACTACGAGGCGGGCTGGCGACTACCTAAGACGTACACATGAACGTTCGGCTTGTTTAGCAAACACCAAGCTCAACTCTTGTAAAGAAAAACAACACACACTTTAGCTTTTAAAATTCAATTTAGTTTAAAACTAGGTAGGCATTCCCGTAACGAGATTCTCTCTATACTTACTAGGGGAACTAAAAATGTCACTCTCGGTCAAAATTCACGCCCTATGCCTAGAGTTTTCACATCTCACTAAATCAACCAAGTCTATGCTTCTCTCAATTGCTTTCTCTCAAAATTTTCAATTTTCCATTTTTATGAATTTTCTCTTTTTTCATTTTTTTTTTGTATTTTTCATAATATCCTAACTCTATATGCAAGGCTTTGACTCGAAAAAATTTGACACAACACAGCTAACTTTGTTTGGTGGGTAGACTCAATTATTGAAAAGTGCAAACCAAATATCAATCTATCCTACACAATACGACAATATAAGTAAAAACATAACATAAACCACAACTGACTCACAATACAATCTAAACACATCCTACATGTAACTGGCTATGCAAGACAATATTGGCTAGTAGACAGTTAAACCACCCCCACACTGAATGCTTCGTTGTCCTCAACGAATTCAGAGAGTATGCATGAAGACTCAGCAATCAATGTGTTGGCCAGTAGATGAGATGGAGCTTGACATATAAAAAATATACACAAATTCAGCCAGAGGGAAGAAATACTCACAACCACCTCAAGGGTGGGAAAGAAATCGTGTACAGCAGTCCCCAAGCACAGTGTGACACCACTTGTGCTCCCACTAGGTCAGTGTGTACTCGCACACCGGGGTCGACTGCCCTCCTCTACTAAAATCCATGTCTGAAGAATCCCCAGCTCGTCAATTCAAGTCCCTGTGAAGGTCATGTGTGCCATCGCACACCGAGGTAGATTCTCCCATAATCTTCTCAAATATGTCACTTGGAAAAAACACCATTAGTCCCTCTCTCTCTCATCTCTCCAAAATAACATAATGAAATAACTGAATTTAAAAACACAACTTCACTAAAGAAAATAAATAGGTTGGGTTGCCTCCCAACAAGCGCCTTGTAATTTAAGGTCGACGACCCGACCCAGTTACCTCAAAAGTTGTTTAAGGAGATTTTTCTCTCCACTTTTTCTTCTTCCACCATCGTCTCTCTTTTTGTCTCTTCTCAGGCAAGCATGCATAATTCAATGGCAAGAAGAAAGAAAAGTTGGTAGCCGCCTCATGCCTTGTTTTACCTTTCCTCTTCTTTTTCTTCTTCCAATTCTTCAAAACTACATCCGTCGAAGATTGGACATTTGAATCTAGTATCTCAAGTGGAACGGCTGCAACTCTGAGTTCTGCATTTCCTGCTTCCTTCCTTAGCTCTTGTCTCGGAATCACAGGTGGTAAATCATGGATTGCATAAAACTGGGGCCTTTGGTCTTCCTCATGCGATTTTCCCAATTTTATAATCTCCAAGAGATATGGATTAGGCTGTGGAACTTCTTGATACATGTCCATGTGAACCTCTCCATGCAATAATTTCTTAGCTTCATGGCTTTGTTCCTTAAAGCAAATATCTTCAGTGGGTCGTAAGCTTGCGATGTCCACACTCTCCCATTCATGCCATGAATCCGGAATTATGCGAGGCACAAGTTGTATAGGCTTCACAATATCATCCCAATCTGAGTCCGAATCTGAGTCTGAAGCAGCCCGAGAATCTATTTTTTCATGATGAACAACATTGTAGACATAGACCTCTGGGGGTTCTTCGTTTTCCTCTTCACACTCCTCAACTAAGTCAGAAATGATGCTACTTGGCCCATCGTATTTAACTGCATATGCCAATGCACTCGAAAGTTTTGCCAAGTGTTGTCCCTTCAGCTGGAGAGTTTCATCCATCCTATTAATCCCTTCCTCCATTCTGTCCATACTAGCTATCATGAGCTTCAATACTTCTTTAATATGCTCATCTTCTTGATTGCAAGGAGGAGGGGTGTACATATCTCCATAGGAGTAGTACGGTTGGTAGACTGGAGAATGCCCATAGTAATTATGCCCCCACATGATCACCAAGATATCTGCACAATAATTCGCTAGGAAGCAGGTGAGATCAACAAATAAATAAACAAAAGCAAAAATAAAAATAAAATTCCCTAAAGTTAATAATTCTAACTAATTCAACCGAAGTCCCCGGCAACGGCGCCAAAAACTTGACACGATCCAACCGCAAGTGTACGACTGCCGCGTGTAGTAATATCCGGTAATCCGGGTTTGTCGAACCCAAGGGACTTGTCGTGAATCAATTAGTATTCTTAACTTTATGTGGGCAAGTAGTAGAGATTTTTGGACTAATCTAAGAAAGTAAATAACAAGCTAATTATTAAGATTTAGACTTATACGAGGGATAAGTATCAGGATATCTCTTCGGGTTCACTAGGGATCTCACACCACTTATGATTTATGTTCTAGTAACACGAACGTCTTTTACTTAGACAAACGAGCACCTATGCTTTGAAGATTCCTCAACCAAAGCCTATATTCAAACTCTTGTACCTGATTCCTCTAGCCTACTCAAGTTCAAATAAGCATTATGTTGTTGTGGTCTACTCTTAGTTCTAGATAACTAGCAAGATTCCTCAACCCTAGATACGGCTAGTGCATGATTCAAGTTCCAGCAACGAATATTGATTCCTCTAACATTCATCACCTAGATCAATCCTATTGCTATGTCTAACAATATGAAAGATAGATTAAACTCATGAATCAAGCATAACTAAAAAAAACACATTCAATTAAGCATAGAAGCATGAAACAAGATCCATAAATCACCAAACGTGGTGTTCAAACCCTAGCTACCTATGAGATATCCCGAATAGAAGATTTAGCTACTAAAACACATGATCAAAGTACAAAGTTTATTGATCATCAACAAAAAGTAGAGAAGAGAAGAGAATAGAAAATCAAACGATGGTCTCCAAGCTCCCAAGAAAGCTCCTCTTCTCTCCAATGGCGTCCCCTTGATGAATATCCTCAGCCCTAGGTCGTTCTCTCCTATTAAACCCGTTCCTTCTTTTTTTAGTTTTAAGAAATAACACGTTTACCCCTTTCTACTCACGTCAGATCCAATAATGTGATCTTGTGATCACCTTTTATGATCCTAGGATCACCTTTTTTAGTTGTAGAGTCACGGTGATCTTCTATGTGGTCTTGCACTTGATCTTGTGATCATAGGATCACCTTTTTTAATTGTAGGATCACGTTGATCTTCCATGTGGTCTTGCACTTAATCTTGTGATCACAATTTGTGATCCTCTACTTCCAGTGAGTTGCTTCTTTTCACTCCTCTTGAATTTTTGGCCAAGTCTTTTTCTCCTCTTAGCTTCTACTCTCCTTCGTCCATTCTCTCATGCATTCCTTGAGTTTCTTTCTTTTCGAAGTTTGCTTCCGCTCCAAAATCCGCACTCCAAGCTTCCGGTCCCTGAGATCCACAACAGGAACAAATACCGGAAGATCAAATGCGACAAATAAAGCCTAAAACATGCATAAAACGCCCGGATTACACAATGAAGTCTAAATACTCAAGTATGCTCAAAACATATAAGAATTTGTCAATTTCTCATACAAATCTCTCTAAACGCACGCAAATCAGTGGTGAATCCTATAAGAATATAACTCCTAATATGGAGTTATCAAGTGCAATTTTTTTAAAAGTTCAAGAGCCATCAACGCAATGCTTAATAATTTTAGCCACACTGTACTATAGAAATCTCTCTTGAATTTGGCTATTGCGTCAAAAACAAATGACACTATAGGTTTAAACTCATGTCATCACCTCTAAGGTGCATCATCCTCCTTACTAATTCATTTGTACTTTTACAGTTCGTTCTCTATACTAAGTTTAGAGGAATAAAAAAAGGGGGTACAAATTACACATCTTTGGGTCATAGTCAAAATGTGAAAGCTGATATTAACTGCCTAATCGGAACATTTATATGAAAAAAAAGATTGACCCGTTGTTCAAATAGAGGATTGAACCATAGAATATAGAATCATTGACACTAAACTACCTGCACTATACATTTTGTGAAACAAAACCTCCCACAGTTCTGATTTACCACTTGTGTGCAAGGGAAATCAGGAGAAGGATCCGAGCGTGTACCTGCAATAGACAAGAGCAACCAACGAAACACATTTCAGGAGTAAGAGATTATGTGGGAAAGGGTATGAGATAAAGACAATATGTAGGTTGATAAGCAAAAAGATTGAACCTCTATCAGAGGACCGTACTCTTATGTATACTGGTTTAGAACAACAGTTACAAGAAGTTATAAAACTTTCTACGACGCTTATATAACCGCCTCGCACATGTACAGTCGACTGCACATATAGGCGCGTGATTCGCACGTCCCTCAGATAACTGACGAGGGTCCTACGCGAGTGTAACTGTTACTCACGTGCGACGAGTCCTACTTTAGCCTCCAAGCCACTTGGACCCCTTGATTATCGTATGCCTATATGCGAGGGGGAACCTGTCTCACAGCCCCCATATGGATAAGAGAGAACAAGATGATAAGTATATAATGATAATGGAGTACCAATGAATCTCACCAGTGGCTGCCACATGGATAGTTGTCAATGTATCTAGAATACACTATCTACATTATCCCCCTTTTGCGTGTGAAACCACACACCTAGTGTGTTTTGAGTGCAAAATATTTTCACGCCTGTATTTCATGTATTAATTTTGAATTCTTCGAAACCCTAGCCCCCTATAACCCATCATTACATGGGTAGTGTAGAGTCGTGCGTAGATTTAATGGGGTTTTGGGAATGACATGGTAAAACCCACATTCACACGTTCTCGATGATTACTGAGGCAAGGGCTAGCTGAAAGGTCATGTGATCTCAAAAGGCTTCTCATAAGTAGCTAGGAGCTTCAAATTGTACACCATTGTTGTCGTCTGAGCTTATGTGCAGAGATAAAAAAAAAATCAATTGCAGTTATTGGAATTTAATCAACTCTTCATCACTCTCGATCGCTCTTCAGAGTTTGTATAAGCTTTTGGAGCAATGCAATTTTGTTTCTATCTAAACAGATAGGCTATTCAATTAACACTCATGATAAACAAACAAAAATAAGGCAAAACATAATAAACAACACAAGGCGGGTTGATAATTGATCCCTCATATGGGAGAGTCATTATCATTAATCATATTCCTCATTTGATAGGAGAGAAATTGCATTACATTCTTGCAATACATCAAGGATAATATTTCTTCAGCCATCGCATATTGATATGATTAGGTATAGTGGCATTTCCTCCACACCGTAGTATATTGCAATAATCGATGTCAAAGACTTCTTTAAATTCAAATAGGTCTTCTCAATTTGCATCAAATTTGGGATGAGCGGCTTCGCGCATACAGTTATCAGAGGCTCTCAAGACTAAATCTCTGATGGCAAAGTCTCAATGCTAAACGGATTTGTTGTATGCCCTTGCATTTCTCTCTTTGTATCGAGTGTTTGAAACATTTTCTTGTTCGCTCTTTTCTTTAAATAAAATTAGATCATGATCTCGCTGGTTTTCATAGAACGCAATAAAGGCTAATTGCGTTGAATTAATTTAACTTTGGTAGGAACTACAACCTCAACCCCATAGCAAAGTGAGAAAGGATAAGATCCTATGGAGGTTCTTGGTGATGTGCAATATGCCCAAAGTGCAACATTAAGATTATCTGCCCATTTCTTATGATCATCTGCGGCTGTCTTGCTCAAAATTCTCATGAGTATTTTATTTGTGGCTTCTACTTTTCCATTCCCTTTTGGATAGTAAGGAGTCGAGCAAATTTTCCTGATGCCATACTCTATGTGCAACACCCCTAAATTATATGGTATGCCTCTACCCGATGTGATGAACCTCATTGGGAACGAATAAGGATCGTCGGTTCACAACTAGTACAATCATCGAAAATTCAAAACATAATTTATTACATAATTCCATATAAACCAGTGATAGCGTTTCAAAAGCTAGAAGTACATGATTTAGTGAAACGAAATACTATGTGATATTCCAAATAACAAGGCTTCCAATCCAGCAGTGTTCGGAACGTTCCCCACCCTTGATTGATGATATGCTGTTTAAAATTGAATTTATTTTTATCATCTCAAGAATGATGAAAAATTGGTATGAATAGGTTTGAATACAAAAATTCCACATATTTAGGGTTCTGTTGATTTTATAGCATTCTAGTCGTTCACCCATTAGTATTGAAGATAAAAATTGCTTGAAGGAAGCTCCAATTCAGATTCTGGAGCCTGCTGATAATGAGTGCAATTTTTGTAAAAGTTCAAGAGCCATCAAAGCAATGCTTAATAATTTTAGCCACACTGTACTATAGAAATATCTCTTGAATTTGGCTATTGCGTCAAAAACAAATGACAATATAGGTTTAAACTCATGTCATCACCTCTAAGGTGCATCGTCCTCCTTACATATTCATTTTTACTTTTACAGTTCGTTCTCTATACTAAGTTTAGAGGAAGAAAAAAAGGGGGTACAGATGACACATCTTTGGGTCATAGTCAAAATGTGAAAGCTGATATTAACTGCCTAATCGGAACATTTATATGAAAAAAAAGATTGACCCGTTGTTCAAATAGAGGATTGAACCATAGAATGTAGATTCATTGACACTAAACTACCTGCACTATAGATCTTGTGAAACAAAACCTCCCACAGTTCTGATTTAACACTTGTGTGCAAGGGAAATCAGGAGAAGGATCCGAGCGTGTACCTGCAATAGACAAGAGCAACCAACGAAACACGTATCAGGAGTAAGAGATTATGTGGGAAAGGGTATGAGATAAAGACAATATGTAGGTTGATAAGCAAAAAGATTGAACCTCTATCAGAGGACCGTACTCTTATGTATACTGGTTTAGAACAACAGTTACAAGAAGTTATAAAACTTTCTACGACGCTTATATAACCGCCTCGCACATGTACAGTCGACTGCACATATAGGCGCGTGATTCGCACGTCCCTCAGATAACTGACGAGGGTTGTACGCGAGTGTAACTGTTACTCACGTGCGACGAGTCCTACTTTAGCCTCCAAGCCACTTGGACCCCTTGATTATCGTATGCCTATATGCGAGGGGGAACCTGTCTCACAGCCCCCATATGGATAAGAGAGAACAAGATGATAAGTATATAATGATAATGGAGTACCAATAAATCTCACCAGTGGCTGCCACATGGATAGTAGTCAATGTATCTAGAATACACTATCTACATTATCCCCCTTTTGCGTGTGAAACCACACACCTAGTGTGTTTTGAGTGCAAAATATTTTCACGCCTGTATTTCATGTATTAATTTTGAATTCTTCGAAACCCTAGCCCCCTATAACCCATCATTACATGGGTAGTGTAGAGTCGTGCGTAGGTTTAATGGGGTTTTGGGAATGACATGGTAAAACCCACATTCACACGTTCTCGATGATTACTGAGGCAAGGGCTAGCTGAAAGGTCATGTGATCTCAAAAGGCTTCTCATAAGTAGCTAGGAGCTTCAAATTGTACACCATTGTTGTCGTCTGAGCTTATGTGCAGAGATAAAAAAAATCAATTGCAGTTATTGGAATTTAATCAACTCTTCATCACTCTCGATCGCTCTTCAGAGTTCGTATAAGCTTTTGGAGCAATGCAATTTTGTTTCTATCTAAACAGATAGGCTATCCAATTAACACTCATGATAAACAAACAAAAATAAGGCAAAACATAATAAACAACACAAGGCGGGTTGATAATTGATCCCTCATATGGGAGAGTCATTATCATTAATCATATTCCTCATTTGATAGGAGAGAAATTGCATTACATTCTTGCAATACATCAAGGATAATATTTCTTCAGCCATCGCATATTGATATGATTAGGTATAGTGGCATTTCCTCCACACCGTAGTATATTGCAATAATCGATGTCAAAGACTTCTTTAAATTCAAATAGGTCTTCTCAATTTGCAGCAAATTTGGGATGAGCGGCTTCGCGCATACAGTTATCAGAGGCTCTCAAGACTAAATCTCTTATGGCAAAGTCTCGATGCTAAACGGATTTGTTGTATGCCCTTGCAATTCTCTCTTTGTATCGAGTGTTTGAAACATTTTCTTGTTCGCTCTTTTCTTTAAATAAAATTAGATCATGATCTCGCTGGTTTTCATAGAACGCAATAAAGGCTAATCGCGTTGAATTAATTTAACTTTGGTAGGAACTACAACCTCAACCCCATAGAAAAGTGAGAAAGGATAAGATCCTATGGAGGTTCTTGGTGATGTGCAATAAGCCCAAAGTGCAACATTAAGATTATCTGCCCATTTCTTATGATCATCTGCGGCTGTCTTGCTCAAAATTCTAATGAGTATTTTATTTGTGGCTTCTACTTTTCCATTCCCTTTTGGATAGTAAGGAGTCGAGCAAATTTTTCTGATGCCATACTCTATGTGCAACACCCCTAAATTATATGGTATGCCTCTACCCGATGTGATGAACCTCATTGGGAACGAATAAGGATCGTCGATTCACAGCTAGTACAATCATCGAAAATTCAAAACATAATTTATTACATAATTCCATATAAACCAGTGATAGCGTTTCAAAAGCTAGAAGTACATGATTTAGTGAAACGAAATACTATGTGATGTTCCAAATAACAAGGCTTCCAATCCATCAGTGTTCGGAACGTTCCCCACCCTTGATTGATGATATGCTGTTTAAAATTGAATTTATTTTTATCATCTCAAGAATGATGAAAAATTGGTATGAATAGGTTTGAATACAAAAATTCCACATATTTAGGGTTCTGTTGATTTTATAGCATTCTAGTCGTTCACCCATTAGTATTGAAGATAAAAATTGCTTGAAGGAAGCTCCAATTCAGATTCTGGAGCCTGCTGATAATGAGTGCAATTTTTGTAAAAGTTCAAGAGCCATCAACGCAATGCTTAATAATTTTAGCCACACTGTACTATAGAAATATCTCTTGAATTTGGCTATTGCGTCAAAAACAAATGCCAATATAGGTTTAAACTCATGTCATCACCTCTAAGGTGCATCGTCCTCCTTACATATTCATTTGTACTTTTACAGTTCGTTCTCTATACTAAGTTTAGAGGAAGAAAAAACGGGGGTACAGATGACACATCTTTGGGTCATAGTCAAAATGTGAAAGCTGATATTAACTGTCTAATCGGAACATTTATATGAAAAAAAAAAGATTGACCCGTTGTAAAAATAGAGGATTGAACCATAGAATGTAGATTCATTGACACTAAACTACCTGCACTATACATCTTGTGAAACAAAACCTCCCACAGTTCTGATTTAACACTTGTGTGCAAGGGAAATCAGGAGAAGGATCCGAGCGTGTACCTGCAATAGACAAGAGCAACCAACGAAACACGTATCAGGAGTAAGAGATTATGTGGGAAAGGGTATGAGATAAAGACAATATGTAGGTTGATAAGCAAAAAGATTGAACCTCTATCAGAGGACCGTACTCTTATGTATACTGGTTTAGAACAACAGTTACAAGAAGTTATAAAACTTTCTACGACGCTTATATAACCGCCTCGCACATGTACAGTCGACTGCATATATAGGCGCGTGATTCGCACGTCCCTCAGATAACTGACGAGGGTCGTACGCGAGTGTAACTGTTACTCACGTGCGACGAGTCCTACTTTAGCCTCCAAGCCACTTGGACCCCTTGATTATCGTATGCCTATATGCGAGGGGGAACCTGTCTCACAGCCCCCATATGGATAAGAGAGAACAAGATGATAAGTATATAATGATAATGGAGTACCAATGAATCTCACCAGTGGCTGCCACATGGATAGTAGTCAATGTATCTAGAATACACTATCTACATTATCCCCCTTTTGCGTGTGAAACCACACACCTAGTGTGTTTTGAGTGCAAAATATTTTCACGCCTGTATTTCATGTATTAATTTTGAATTCTTCGAAACCCTAGCCCCCTATAACCCATCATTACATGGGTAGTGTAGAGTCGTGCGTAGGTTTAATGGGGTTTTGGGAATGACATGGTAAAACCCACATTCACACGTTCTCGATGATTACTGAGGCAAGGGCTAGCTGAAAGGTCATGTGATCTCAAAAGGCTTCTCATAAGTAGCTAGGAGCTTCAAATTGTACACCATTGTTGTCGTCTGAGCTTATGTGCAGAGATAAAAAAAATCAATTGCAGTTATTGGAATTTAATCAACTCTTCATCACTCTCGATCGCTCTTCAGAGTTCGTATAAGCTTTTGGAGCAATGCAATTTTGTTTCTATCTAAACAGATAGGCTATCCAATTAACACTCATGATAAACAAACAAAAATAAGGCAAAACATAATAAACAACACAAGGCGGGTTGATAATTGATCCCTCATATGGGAGAGTCATTATCATTAATCATATTCCTCATTTGATAGGAGAGAAATTGCATTACATTCTTGCAATACATCAAGGATAATATTTCTTCAGCCATCGCATATTGATATGATTAGGTATAGTGGCATTTCCTCCACACCGTAGTATATTGCAATAATCGATGTCAAAGACTTCTTTAAATTCAAATAGGTCTTCTCAATTTGCAGCAAATTTGGGATGAGCGGCTTCGCGCATACAGTTATCAGAGGCTCTCAAGACTAAATCTCTTATGGCAAAGTCTCGATGCTAAACGGATTTGTTGTATGCCCTTGCAATTCTCTCTTTGTATCGAGTGTTTGAAACATTTTCTTGTTCGCTCTTTTCTTTAAATAAAATTAGATCATGATCTCGCTGGTTTTCATAGAACGCAATAAAGGCTAATCGCGTTGAATTAATTTAACTTTGGTAGGAACTACAACCTCAACCCCATAGAAAAGTGAGAAAGGATAAGATCCTATGGAGGTTCTTGGTGATGTGCAATAGGCCCAAAGTGCAACATTAAGATTATCTGCCCATTTCTTATGATCATCTGCGGCTGTCTTGCTCAAAATTCTAATGAGTATTTTATTTGTGGCTTCTACTTTTCCATTCCCTTTTGGATAGTAAGGAGTCGAGCAAATTTTTCTGATGCCATACTCTATGTGCAACACCCCTAAATTATATGGTATGCCTCTACCCGATGTGATGAACCTCATTGGGAACGAATAAGGATCGTCGATTCACAGCTAGTACAATCATCGAAAATTCAAAACATAATTTATTACATAATTCCATATAAACCAGTGATAGCGTTTCAAAAGCTAGAAGTACATGATTTAGTGAAACGAAATACTATGTGATGTTCCAAATAACAAGGCTTCCAATCCATCAGTGTTCGGAACGTTCCCCACCCTTGATTGATGATATGCTGTTTAAAATTGAATTTATTTTTATCATCTCAAGAATGATGAAAAATTGGTATGAATAGGTTTGAATACAAAAATTCCACATATTTAGGGTTCTGTTGATTTTATAGCATTCTAGTCGTTCACCCATTAGTATTGAAGATAAAAATTGCTTGAAGGAAGCTCCAATTCAGATTCTGGAGCCTGCTGATAATGAGTGCAATTTTTGTAAAAGTTCAAGAGCCATCAACGCAATGCTTAATAATTTTAGCCACACTGTACTATAGAAATATCTCTTGAATTTGGCTATTGCGTCAAAAACAAATGCCAATATAGGTTTAAACTCATGTCATCACCTCTAAGGTGCATCGTCCTCCTTACATATTCATTTGTACTTTTACAGTTCGTTCTCTATACTAAGTTTAGAGGAAGAAAAAACGGGGGTACAGATGACACATCTTTGGGTCATAGTCAAAATGTGAAAGCTGATATTAACTGTCTAATCGGAACATTTATATGAAAAAAAAAAAGATTGACCCGTTGTAAAAATAGAGGATTGAACCATAGAATGTAGATTCATTGACACTAAACTACCTGCACTATACATCTTGTGAAACAAAACCTCCCACAGTTCTGATTTAACACTTGTGTGCAAGGGAAATCAGGAGAAGGATCCGAGCGTGTACCTGCAATAGACAAGAGCAACCAACGAAACACGTATCAGGAGTAAGAGATTATGTGGGAAAGGGTATGAGATAAAGACAATATGTAGGTTGATAAGCAAAAAGATTGAACCTCTATCAGAGGACCGTACTCTTATGTATACTGGTTTAGAACAACAGTTACAAGAAGTTATAAAACTTTCTACGACGCTTATATAACCGCCTCGCACATGTACAGTCGACTGCATATATAGGCGCGTGATTCGCACGTCCCTCAGATAACTGACGAGGGTCGTACGCGAGTGTAACTGTTACTCACGTGCGACGAGTCCTACTTTAGCCTCCAAGCCACTTGGACCCCTTGATTATCGTATGCCTATATGCGAGGGGGAACCTGTCTCACAGCCCCCATATGGATAAGAGAGAACAAGATGATAAGTATATAATGATAATGGAGTACCAATGAATCTCACCAGTGGCTGCCACATGGATAGTAGTCAATGTATCTAGAATACACTATCTACATTATCCCCCTTTTGCGTGTGAAACCACACACCTAGTGTGTTTTGAGTGCAAAATATTTTCACGCCTGTATTTCATGTATTAATTTTGAATTCTTCGAAACCCTAGCCCCCTATAACCCATCATTACATGGGTAGTGTAGAGTCGTGCGTAGGTTTAATGGGGTTTTGGGAATGACATGGTAAGACCCACATTCACACGTTCTCGATGAGTAGTGAGGCAAGGGCTAGCTGAAAGGTCATGTGATCTCAAAAGGCTTCTCATAAGTAGCTAGGAGCTTAAAAGTGTACACCATTGTTGTCGTCTCAGCTTATGTGCACAGATAAAAAAAATCAATTGCATATATTGGAATTTAAACAACTCTTCATCACTCTCGATCACCTCTTCAGAGTTCGTATAGGCTTTTGGAGCAATGCAATTTTGTTGCTATCTAAACAGATAGGCTATCCAATTAACGCTCATGATAAACAAAAAAAAATAAGGCAAAACATAATAAACAACACAAGGCAGGGTTATAATTGATCCCTCATATGGGAGAGTCATTATCATTAATCATATTCCTCATTTGATAGGAGAGAAATTGCATTACATTCTTGCAAGACATCAAGGATAATATTTCTTCAGCCATCGCATATTTATATGATTAGGTATAGTGGCATTTCTTCCACACCGTAGTATATTGCAATAATCGATGTCAAAGACTTCTTTAAATTCAAATAGTTCTTCTCAATTTGCAGCAAATTTGGGATGAGCGGCTTCGCGCATACAGTTATCAGAGGCTCTCAAGACTAAATCTCTGATGGCAAAGTCTCGATGCTAAACGGATTTGTTGTATGCCCTTGCAATTCTCTCTTTTTATCGAGTGTTTGAAACATTTTTTTTTCGCTCTTTTCTTTAAATAAAATTAGATCATGATCTCGCTGGTTTTCATAGAACGCAATAAAGGCTAATCGCGTTGAATTAATTTAACTTTGGTAGGAACTACAACCTCAACCCCATTGCAAAGTGAGAAAGGATAAGATCCTATGGAGGTTCTTGGTGATGTGCAATATGCCCAAAGTGCAACATTAAGATTATCTGTCCATTTCTTATGATCATCTGCGGCTGTCTTGCTCAAAATTCTAATGAGTATTTTATTTGTGGCTTCTACTTTTCAATTCCCTTTTGGATAGTAGGAGTCGAGCAAATTTTCCTGATTTCATACTCTATGTGCAACACCCCCAAATTATATGGGATGCCTCTACCCGATGTGATGAACCTCATTGGGAACGAATAAGGATCGTCGGTTCACAGCTAGTACAATCATCGACAATTCAAAATATAATTTATTACATAATTCCATATAAACCAGTGATAGCGTTTCAAAAACTAGAAGTACATGATTTAGTGAAACGAAATACTATGTGATGTTCCAAATAACAAGGCTTCCAATCCAGCAGTGTCCGGAACGTTCCCCACCCTTGATTGATGACATGCTGTTTAAAATGGAAAAAGCCGATTCAATTCGAAGAAAATGATCAGCAAACGGCTAAGTAAGCTAACACCCATACCGTGTAAACAGGTTATGAGAGCATGTGACAGTAATATAGAGTTCGCTACTAAAGTGATAAATAACATATATATGTGGGAATAACATTAGCATTGTTTGCTTTGTCAAACTCCATGACGATTTCAAATTTCATATTTCCAATCTAATGATGTCGACCATCTTGGAGAATTACACAAGAATTACTTTGCAATATTTCCACAACTCATCACTTTATATATCAAGAAGATAGCATTCTCTTTTCTCATTGATTGGATATTGTGTCCAATAATTCATTTTACTAATTAGTTGATACGGTGAGTGACCATATCCAATCGACAACCACTTTCTCATAATGTGCAAAAGCACAGCCATAACCATAACACCATCATAAGGAGGTTCGCATTACAGCGCCTCATAACCATATAACATTAAACAATCACAATATGTGCGAAACGTATTGTATCAGGGATATGGTACAAACCCACACACAACAGCTTCCACTTCACATTATTACGAATTTTTCTTCCAAGATTGAAAAGTTGAATAAGGAGCTCCAACTAAAGCTGGTGTGGCAGTCTTTCATAAACATTCGGTGTAAGATTAAGAGAGATGTTTGTATGTGACCAATATGTGGGCGGTACTGTACTTTTGAGAATTGTGGCCCGTGAACAAGGTAATCAGGGTCTAATATGGTGGTCGTATTTGATTGGTACTTCATTTCGAAATAGAATAGAGAAGGTCTTCTAGCGGGGTCTTTAAGATTCATATTTTGGATTTGGATTATCAGTTTTTCATACGATACTTTCAAAGTAGAATTTTTCGAAAGCAAGTGAATAATTCAAATAAAGCATGTACGTGGTAGTATTTCATAAATAACGCACGCGATACAAGAAAGAAAGAAATGCACGTAACGCTAGGCAATTAACTTACCTTAATCCAATAGCACGTCTTAGATGTAGTTCTCGCCTACGAAACCGTCACCTACAATTTAGAGCTTCTAACTCATCACAAACCCAAATACAATGCTATAAGTCATAACAAGAATCCTACTTTATAATTTTAGACTAACCCGAAACCTGCTTGTTAATTTTCCAAAGCATCTTCTTAATAAAGATATTATAAAACAACGCATCTATTGTTAAAATACTATTAAATTTATGTTTTGAAAAGTGATTAGACGCACTATTTGCGTAGTTTTTAATAAAAAAAAATCTATTTTAATTTCTAAAAAATGACTCCTGCACTATTTCAATACCTGGAACACATTTATTCGATGAGTACAAAAACTATTATTTTTAGAAAATATTTTTATTCCAAAATCTCCATTTTTTATTTTAATGTAAAGTGTAACGTTTATGTAAATAAATAGAAGCTCCCCTTAAGTTATATTAAAAAACAGTCAGTACCTCATCCTACTCACAAGACATGTTTAATAAAAGACACTTTAACACCTCAAACTTTTTTAAAACAACAGCTTTCCCCTTACACCTAGTTTATGTAAAAGTCACTTTCACCCCCTTACATGAACTATCAAATTGATCGATTTAACCGAGAATTCAAGCTACAGGACATGATTTTGATTACAAATAACTACTTAGGATAAGATTTAGAGCATACCCAGGCCGAAAATTTCGAGAAACGGTGGACAAATGGAGTGGGTCGAAACACACGTCGGGGCAGCCGGAGGTGGAGCTTCGCCGGGCTTTCTCCGGACAGTTGTGGGTGCGGCTGAGCCTTCTCAAAGCTTGGTCGGACCTTGAGGAAGATGGGGAGACCGATGAAGGGAGGTGTGTACCCCCGGTTTAAGTTGCTCGAATTCTCGTCGGAAAACATGGAGCTTCGCCGGCGAAGTGATCTTCTTCTGCTATTGCAACTGTTGTCGCTGCTTCTCCTTCTTCATATGTGGTCTGAGCAGAGAGGGTTATCGAGAGAGGGAGAGAAACTGAGTAGAAACAGATGGGTGGTTGTGGTGGTTCGCGGTGGGTTTCCCGTCGGGGAAGGCAGCGGCCATCGCTACTGCTGCTTCTTCGCTGAAGAGAACAGAGAGAAGATAGGGGGACAGAGATATAGGGAGATATGAGTGAGGTTAGGGTGGTTTTTGTGCTATTTTTGGCGTCGGGTGAAGTGAGGAGGAAGAAGAAGAAGAAAAGAAAAGAAATAGAGGAAAGGGGGAGAGGTTACTTACAGGGAAGAGAAATGGGTTTGGGAAACAAACTTTGCAGGATATTTTGAAGGATGTGAAGAAACCCATTTGTTTTTTTTTTATTTACTTATTTCTCTTTACCTATTAGTCTTTATAGTTCTTGTCGATTACAACTATCACCCCAACATTAACTAATTAATATCATCTAAAATTACAACTGCCTCCGCACTAGCCATATATTTCGAAAGTAAACATTTAAATCCTTGAAAAATTCGTCAATTAATCATTTATATAAAAATATGATTGGGTATTACACTATCAGCTTTGCTACTACTTGGCGATTCACTAAAGGTGTTCCATTATCCGATATTATGGTATTAGGAATACGAAAACGAGAGATAATGTTTTCTTGAATAAATTTTACCAGTGACAGCGCGTTTGCGACTTTAAGAGTGATCGCTTCCACCCATTTGGTAAAGAGTTCTGTTCCAGTTAGAATAAATTGGTTTTTGTGGGATGCAGGACGTATAGGACCCGCGAAATCGAGAGCCTGTGTGTGAAATGGCCAAGGGGTTCCTAATGCATGTAGATCTACGGTAGGAACCTGCACGAGATTGCCATTGAATTGACAACATTGACATCGTTTGACTTTCGACTTTCTCACGACAGTCAGCCTCCATAGTTGGCCAAAAATAACCCAAAGTCAAGAGTTGTCTGCAAAGCTTTGCACCTCCTTGATGTTCAACTTGATGGGATAGTTCCATAACTTCTTGACTTTCTTGTCCGTTTGTACATCTAAGAAATTCCCATCAAATCCTTTTTGCCACAACAAGTTTTGTTTGAGCATATATGGGTGGGCCTTTCTCTTAACTTTTTCATTTTCCTTCTTGTTTCTTGGATGAATATCATCATTAAAATAATCTATTAGGGGTTTTTACCAATCTGCAACATCATTGACAACACAAATTTCGAGAGAATCTTTGATAAGCAAACATTTATCACAACTTCCTTGCAAACTCGTAGCATAACTAGCCATATGAGGCCAATGGATCCCATAGCATTGCGCTTTTCTGTAGATCGAGAATTCATTATCTCCACAAGAATTTTCGTGAATCTTCTCTAATTGGTTTTTTCCTTCTTCTTCATAAACGCATCTCATGAGAATACCTCCGGGTCCTTTGAAGTAGAGCAGATTGTCGTGGATGCAGTATCCTTTTGTTGTACCCACATTTGTTTGCTTGTTCCTTCGGCTATCGCATGTAAAATGGGTCTTCTCCAATCTTCTTGTTCCACAACATGTTCCTCACATAGATCTTTAAATGACAATGGAGTAGACTTGACTTCAATCAAAATATTTACTGGGCATTTATCAGTACTGATCTTCGATCCGAGAGTAGCGAGAGTATCAGCATGAAGATTATCATACCTTGGAGTGTGTTCATATCTAATTGAACAAAATATTTAAACTAAATGTTTCACAATTGAGTTGTAGCTTAAGAGATTGATTTATTTCAAGGCATGCTCTCCTTAAGCCTGTTTTACGAAAATTTTGGAGTCCCCCATTACTATCAGGTTCTGAACTTCTAAAGCCTTAGCTGAAAGAAGACCTGCGATTAATGCTTCATATTCTGCTTCGTTGGTGGTAACCGCAAAATCCAATTTGCATGAAATCTGAATTACTTCGCATTTTGTTTTATCAATACAATTCCCGTACCTCCTCCTGTTCTTGTTGATGAACCATTGAAATTTAATTTCAATTAGAGTGATGCTATCGCATGAATCTCTGGTTCTTCTAGCATATCTTCTATCATGGGCTCGTAATTCGCATTCGGGAATCGTGCTAGTAAATTACCAACTACTTGAGAGTTGATGGCCTTTGGTCGCACACAAGTGATACCGTACGCGGATATGGTCATAAAACATTTTGACAATATCCCACAAGGAGAAGGATGTGCCAAAAGATATCGTATGGGATCGCTTTTAGTCATCACCACAACCTTATGAGATGCGAAATAATGCTTCAGCTTGTTGATGACGAAGAAGAGTGTAAGACAATGTCTCTCGATGTCAGTATACCTAGATTCAGCTGCTTGTACTAGTCAATAAATGTAGTAGATAGGTCTCTCATGTCCTTCAAACTCTTGAGCTAATAAAGCACCAATCGATTTCTTTTTCGAAGTCAAGTACAGGAGCAAAGGGGACCCAAGTTGAGGTGCGATCACGACTCGTGGGGATACCAAGTCTCTTCAATTTATCAAATACGTCTTGATGCTCCTCTATCCAGTTGTAAAATTCATTCTTCTTGAGCAAATTGTTGAAGCGAAAATTCAATTTTTCAATTGCATGTATGAAACGTCGTAGGTATGATAGCTTGTCCAAGAAAGTCTTTAACACACTCTGAGTTGGTGGTGCTGGTAGGCTAGTAACTGTTGATACTTTCGCAGGATCTGGTTTGGTTCCTTCTCGTGAATCACGTCCCAAGAATTTTCCTAAAGTCACTCCAAATGGGCACTTCATTGGATTCATTTTCAGCTCATATTTTCTGCATGTCTCAAACACTTTCTTTAGATCCTTTAGATGGTCATCTTTCTGGCGGGACTTTATAACCAAACCGTCCACGTAAAATTCCACTTCCTAATGCATCATATCATGAAATAATGTCATTATCGTGCGTTGGTATGTCGCACCAGCATTTTTCAAGCCAAAAAGAATGACAGTGTAATAAAATCTTCCAACGGGCGTGATGAAGGCAGTCTTCTTTGCATCTTCAGGATTCATTTTAATTTGGTTGTATCCACTAAAGCCATCCATCAATCCAAACATTTGGTGACCTACAGTTGAGTCAGCCAAAAGATCTATGTTTGGAAAAGAAAAGTTATCCTTTGGACAAAATCTGTTCAGATCTCTAAAGTCAACACAAACTCGCAGCTGTCCATTCTTCTTCACTACATGTACAATGTTAGCGAGCCAGGTAGGATGATTGTTAACGAGATAAAATTGCATGTTTTAGTATGTTAATGAACTCTTCATAACTTGCTAATATGTGTAATTTATCTATTTTATCTCTCTTTCTAGACTTATGCTGTTTTCGTAGTTTTGGTTGTTTTTCCCTAATTTTGTAGGTGAAGACGTGCTTTAAAACGCAAGAGGCGAGCTAGGGGAGTTTAAACGATGAATTTGAAGAGGATTTGCGGCTCGAGAGCCATGAAGAAGGGACTTGGAGGACCTAATTTGAAGAATAGTTGAAGATTTAAGGGCCTATTTGAGATTACAAGAGAAGAATTTTGGTCATTATTGAAGATCTAGAAGTCAAAAGTGAAGGTCAAGGGACAAAAAGATACATTTTTAACGGAAGTGGGGCGCAAGTGCAAGTTTCTAAACCTTTTAATGGCTATTTTGAAGGGTTCTTAACGGAGTTGGGGTGTTGTTGCTATTTTCCAAAAGTTTTAAAAGAATAACGGGGGTATTTTAAAACATTACATCAAACGAGAGGGGGCCGAATTGATCATTCGGCAAATCAGCATAGAAGTCGTCTGTTTCTCCTCTCTCTCCCCGACGAAAAACACAGCAGCGAACGAAGGACTCCATGGAAGCTTCGCTTGAAGCTTCGGCCAACTCCAAAACCTGACCAATTCTTCACCAAATCACCCAAATCCGGTACCAAAACGCTCCTAAGCCCAAGCTCTCTCTACTACGGCCCTTAATTCGGCCCAAGAACAACCCAAACGAAAAGCCTCAAATCAAACCTAGGGTTCATGAGCTCTACAAATCAACGATTCAGAGGGTCTAAGATGAATTGGAGGGTAGGGATACATTCTTGGAGGCCAAGGAAGCTCAGAGACAAGGTCTATATAAGTCGAAACGAAGAATTGAATCGGGCTCTTCTTCTAACCCGTCGGCTCTGTTTTGGGTTTTGTCTGTCTCCTCTCTCTCTCTCTGATTTCTCCTTGTTTAGGGGCTGTTCTTGAGCTCGAACAGAGAAAGAGGGAGAGAGGGAGAGAGGAGCATCGATTCAAAGCATTTTCAGTCCGATTTTGGACAATTTTGGGTCTGTTTGTTTCTGCTCTGTTTGCTTGCTGCTACTGTTCTGTTCTTCGTTGGTAACTGCAGCAGCAGCAGCTGTAGAGACAGTAGCAGCAGCAGCAGCTTGATTTGTTGGGTGACTTGGTAGTTTAGTATTGTAGTTGGAAGTGATTATTGCTCGTTTTTGTAGTTTGAATCGAGTAGTAGTTGATGTATTGAGGTTGAATTGGTGATAAGTTGTGTTGGATTCAAGTATGATGAATGGAATGATAATTTTCTTTACTTCTCTTGAATTTATACTCATGTTTAGCTAATTCACTTGCTTGGGTGATTTGGGACTATCTAGTGTCTAAATCTCCCTATTGATTTAAGTTGAACTTCAAGGATGAATGGGTTGAATTGGGTTCACTTGAGTGCTTAGTGCAATGTTTGGATTTCTCTTGTTGAAGTATTTGATGCATTGAATAGGTAGATGTGCGAATACTTTTGACGTGTTTGATTTGAAGTTGCATTTGAGTGAGAGGAACTCATCAATCCTAACTTTGAGAAATCGAGTTCTAGTTAGGTGATTTGAGTGAGAATTTACAAATTTCATTTGTTGCTTGATCTTTCATGTGGAAACATCTATGTGTGTTTACATATGGTTGATGCTTGAAACACTTGAAATTTGGAGAATCTCATTGGAATAGCCTCTTTAGTGCTTGAATAGCGTGTTGGATTTACACACTTCTCTTGTCGCGAGTTGGATTGTATGAGCAATCACTTCTTGAGATACTTGTCTTGTGGATTGACACATGGGAATTGAGAATCGGGCTTGAATCTAATAGGAGGATTGGTCACTAGAGAAACCGATGATCCCTAGCCCCTCATTACTTGATATTTCGCTTATTTTCTTGAATTGTCGCTTTATTAGTCTTTTACTCTAAATCGTACTCTAAACTTGCTCCATCACATTTTGTGGTGGATTCGATAGCTTGGCAAGCTCTAAAGCCATTGAGAGAAGTTGCTTTTATCGTTTAGTTAGTCGTTTTCTAGTTTTGCAAGTCATTGTCTAAACCTCCTCTCCTTGTGGAAATCGACCCCGTTCTTACTCGGGTACTACTTAGAACGATATTCCTATACTTGGGAATTATCGCGAACAATGATGTAGAGGTTTAATGAACTTTACTTTAAGTAACATCTCTATTTATTCTCTAATCTTCATCTCTATCTTTTGGTCGAAAGTTTTGCGTGCTCTGTTTGATTGGATTTGCGTCTGGAATGACATCTAATCTGTGCATTGTGACTTCTGTGTCCTATCCAATCATTTTATCATATCCCCAGGCAAATACATCTTTGCATTCTCGGAGCAATGATATCAAAATTTCCTCTTCCTCTTGGTTAAGATCCGCATATAAAAACATTGGCCTCTTCTTTTCCTTGGTAGGGCTTAAGAATACTTCTTTCAACTCTTTCTTTTGTGGCTTTGGAGAATCCTCTATACATTCTGGAGCCTTTTTTAATTTATCCATTGGTATCTCAACCAAATCGTCTTCCATTTCTTCGTCTTCTCGATGCTCAATTTTCTTAGGGACATCTGCAGTGGAATCTCCTGAAGACGACCTCGCGCACCTTCATATGCGATAACATTTCCTCCCATTTTGATAAAATCTACTAACTTCATTTCCATCAACATCATTCTCGACAAATCTCTTTAGAGAATAAATATTATTTTTTGTGAGATACCACCTTTGGCGCTTCTTTCTTTGCAACTCCTGCATCTTTTGTGGTTTCTCTCATCAACATGACGCCTCCAGGTGACTGGTCCTTAATGTCCTCCCACTTAGGCAATGCTATGGCATGGAAAGGAGCTGGTGTTTCTTTACCTCCCAACTCTTTGAACCAAAACGCTTCTGTCAAGTGAGCTTCATTCAAATTAAAGGGATTAACCGAATCCGGGATGTCAATCACTCTGTTTTCCAGATCTCCCTCATCATCTGATGTGATGTAGAGGGTACCACATCAAAACGATGAATCAGCGCGCGTCCAATGATGATGTGATATGTAGTGTTGGAATTTATCACGTGGAACTTCGCAGAACATTTAATTCTTCCAATTGAATTCCCAATATGATCCATCCTACCGTAATATTCGATTCGCTGCCAAACCCAAGCAAAGGAGATGGTCATTTAACTATTTTATTTTCTGGTATACCACCTGGTTCCAGAGTACTAATTGGTATCACGTTCACAGTTGCGCCTCCATCAACAAATGCTCGCTTGAACTCAATGCTATTGACTATGGCTGTCACATACAGAGGTCTATGATGATTCGAATCTGTCTTTTTATCAACTTCCGAGAATAATATTACCGGACTATTTGATCAAACAGCTCTCGCAACATATCCATTAGCAACTACCAAATCCTCTTTGAAATCCTACACTACACGCAAAATTGTTTTTTTCATCTCCAATCGATATTCTGCAGAGAATTTCATATCATTATAAAATCTTTCAAACTTGTACGAGTCCACTACTCGTCTTGCACATGAATCCTCTATGTCCACTCCATAATCTTCATCATAATTAACATATTCCACAACTGGAATGTCCTCATCCTCTTCTACATCATGATCCATGATGGAAACTACTGCAACTTCATTTCATATTGGTTCGTGGAATGCAATGGTAAAAGATTACTACGCACATCCTTCACCGGTTCTTCGATGATCAACTCTCCTTCTTTTAGCTTTCTATCAACATAATTTACTGCACTCAAGTATTGGATGCGACACTTATTCGTGACATTCACACCGTTTATGGTCCCTGAGTTGTTCTCTTGTAGGGGCCATTTCAAGTGCGGGCAAATGTTGGAATAGGTTCCCTAGAGGAAATCTTTTTAGTGTGGATAGTGATTTTGACTATAAACATTCATTGTATTATTTATGCGGATATTTAATATAATGAAGTCCTTAGATTGCAAATATGTTGTTTATCTTAAATATCCCTACTCAATTATATTGATTAACAGGACGATCAACTATAGACTAGTATGGGTTTTGGATTGATATGGAGATATCACGATCCAACACATGGGTATGTATTAGGAGTAATAGCATACTGGATTGGCCCATAACGAGAAGGCTACACACATGTTATATAAAGTCACAAGTGCTTCTTGTAGTTACAACGGTATTGTCATCCTTAGACTTGAAGTCACTAGATCCTCTAGTTGTGGAATATTGTGTGTTGACATCGTTAAACGCTACACCGTAACTGGATCGTAATAAAGGCGTTAGTCGGATACAATAAGGAAGCAAGATTAGATATAGTAGTGACATAGTTAGGATTTGTCCCTCCCACTCGAGGGATGGTGCTCATAGAATGTCTGGCCAGACTCAGATAAATCCATATCGGATATTGATGTTATCTGCTTGAATGAGACTATTCCCAGGATCAAGAAACTATGGATTGGATATACGAGTGTGACTTGTATGTCTCGTGTCCAATCTGGATATTGAGACAAAGGGATGAGACAATACTTGCACAAGGTATGTCGAATGACTATTACTATTAGTTGGGTAGCGTGGATGTCTTGCTAGAGGCGCTCCATGTTAGTAAATTGTTACTACCAACTAAGTAGAAACCTATGTGGTCAGGAAGTAATTAATATGATTAATTTAATAAGAAGGATAAATACGCAACTACTTGCAAACTAGGACTAATTTACAAGTTGGACTAATCCGTACATGAGTAGGATTAGGATAGGGGCTTTTATGTAGTCAACAAGGAGTTGTTGGACTATATAAAGGCACTCCTAGCTTCCTTCCCACAACTAATTCTCATAACACATTGAGTGCGAGAGAAAATCAAGGAGAGAGAGCAAAACCAAAGGAGGCCGAGACCCCCCTTGGACCGCCCCTACCCCGTCGGCGGAACAAGGAGGACCGCCCCTCCTTGCTTCGTTTTGCATGATCGTGATCGTGATCTTCTTCCTCTTCTTCCTTCAATCCTAGATAGAAAAAAGGCTTGAAGGATCCGGTTTCAATCCTAGGAGTGGGCTAGCCATAGAGACGTGAACACAATTTCACGTGAGAAGTCATCAAAGGAGATCCTAAAGTTATTTTGATACTAATCCCTTACTATCGTTATGTAGTCTCTTCCTGTGATCCTTGAAGGTTCTTAAATAAATTAATTTATGTTTATTCCGCTGCGTATCCGTTATGAAAACCCTACAGTGGTATCAGAACCATAGGTCATAGAGCATAATGTAGTTTATGTGTTACAATTCATGTTGTTTTACACTTTGAATTGTTGATTATCGCGTAAAACGGACAAACTAAGCATAATTGATGCAATTGAATATGATTCAATCAAACAAGACCTATTTGTACATATGATGTGAATTATTAGTGAGTTTGAATCACATAGGATGTGAATTTTTGGATCTTGACGGCTAGGGTTTGGGCACATGCTTGGAAAAAGGGTTTTTCAAACATGGAAACAACTATTTATGGGCAACAAGGAGTAGAAGTTGTTTTGGAAACAACTCCCACAAGAGGTTCGGCCCCCTAGGGACCGTCCCCCATCCTTGCCGCCCAATCCACAGGCCACGGGCCTAGGGCCGAACCGGACTAGGCTCGCGCGGGTCGACAGTGCGTCCTAGGGTCGGCCGGCCCCTAGGCCTTGTGGCACTCATTTAGGGTTTCGTCCAAAGCCATGGAGAACCGTATTGGACTGTTTTGATCCGAGCACATCCAAAAACAATAAAAATTGAACAAGCGCGTTAAAATTGGATTTTAACTATTTATGTGCTTTTTGCATGGTGATTGGATATGGCCTTAGGTTGTTGTTTGTTGTGGACGTTTATTTTTTGGTTTGTTTTACGGCCTACGAGATGATCGAAATAATGTAATATTTAATTATGTTTTACGGTCTGTGATTCGATTTCTTAACGCGTATGCGCAAGTATACGGTCAAGTAATATAGGGGTGGTATTTCAATCTCGAGTTATCGATCCCACGAGGACAGATTCGAGACTATTTAATAAGTTACTTAATTTAGAGTATGGTACAGGAGGAAAGACTTGAATGATTTTAAGAATTGAAATAACAAAAAAGCTAATATTTTTATTTTTTTTATAATTAATAAATCAAATACGGAGAAACTAAGCGATCTCTAGATCACCCAGGCTTGTAGACGAATTCTCGTTCAGCTATGTAACACGTCAATTCTATTCTAGTTCAGCCGGGTAATAGACTATGACATGATCCTATCGGTTTCATGTCATTTTACATCTCGGTTGACTACAATATCCTCTCGGTCTCATGTTGTCTACCGGTCCGTTCTAGCAGTTCATCTACTGGTACGATAACAGGTCCTGTCATCCCACCGTTTCACAGAACAGCTAAATAATCCTACTGAATCTACCCACTTTAGGCCAAGACTAATACTTCTCCTTTGCGGTCTCGGTTATTTGGGATTGTGTTCAAGTTCTCTACACAATTAGGTTGAGTCACTGTCGTGCACTCATCTAATTAGCTAGTACGTCTGGGTAGAGACCGCACGATCTCAAATTCCTAATCGTACGATATCCTATGATCCTATGTCTCATCGCGGGATCTCGTGGTGAGTTGCGTTCCTGCCTTTGCTACTGATCGTGCGACCTCAATTCTTGATCTTGCGATCTCCTGGGCAACAGCTTATGATCCTACGATCACACACACTAATCGTATAAACAGTGAGTTTCCAACTTCCTTCGGCCAAAATTTTTCTAAGTCTTTTTTCTCCTCCTTTCTGGGTGCTAAAGTGTCATTAATCAAACTTGTCAAAATGACACTTTAACCCCCTTTTGCCCTCTTTTTCATCTTTTTCTATGATTTCTTCCTCTCCCAAGCTTCCGCATATGTTCCGAAGTTCGTTTTCCCTCTCCTCTTGATCCATGAGCTCCGTGTCCTTTCAAACACAACACGAAAACAACACGTGCGATCAAAAGTGACAAAATAAATGTAAATAATGCGAAAAACGCCCGGATTATCAATTGCTCGCGACAAGCTCAACTTTCACAAAAATCTCACAAAAACACTCGGAAAGACAACTAAACCCAACAATATGCCCAAAAATAGGTAGTAAACAATGCCAAATATAAAATCCTATTCGGAGTTATCAAATTCCCCACACTACCTTTTTGCACGTCCCGAGCAAAATCAAACTTTACACTGCGTTTTAATCCACCGAATTTCATAAAAATTTACTAGCCATGTGACACAAACAACACACACACACAATGCAATCTACATGACTATACAGTGGAACTCGATTATAGAACAATGCACGAATTCAACACAATTTTTTTTTTATATATGAGATGGGCAATGTCGTTATCACTAGCAAAATCATCAAGCTCTCACAAGTCTCTTTTGCAATTCACACAACCGAAACAAGGAATTAAAAATACGATGACCCTACGCACAAGATCGCTAGGGGGTCCCCAAACATCCACCAATATCAACCAAGATTCGGGCACGTCCTTTAGCTCATAGGGTCCAGGCATCCTCAGTCTAATGGTAGTCTTTCGTCGCCAAGTCATATGAGGTTTTCAGACCCTCTCAGCCGTTATTACAATGAATGCAAATTGTCCCAGTGGTGGGAGACACAACATCATTTAATGCGGCTTGAATTTAATTTTCCTTAGACGCTCTAAATGGTTTGAATCCAAATTCCCCGCGCAAACGGGGGCATATTAGGCTGTTCACCGTATCTAGTCCAAGAGAAGATTTTGATTTCTTTTTTTTTTCATTCTCTTATTTTAATTTTAGCCTTGCAATTAGAGCAACTAAGTGTAAGCTTTTTCGGTTAGCTCTTGAAACTGTCGTAAGGGATGGTGGTGTACACTCCCTAACTTCACTTAGGCTAGTGCAGCGTACCACATGAAACCATCTCTACACGAAGGTCCACCCCGATTTCAAGAGGCCACAAGTTTCCGCTCGAAAAAATACTATTCAACCACCTCATGATTAAATCCTCATAGCACACTATAGGAACCAAAGGTATGCCCAAAAATCTACATTCCACTTTACCCTGAATACCCGGGACTTCCTTTCGTGATGCAAGTGCGCAAGACCCTAAAAATTAAGGTTTTCCCTACTACGTTGCTTCTTATTCATTGAGACTCTTTCACTGAACTCTCTCTGGTTTCAAGCTTTATCAATTTCCCTTAACTAAGAAAAACTCGCTTTTAAAGGATTTTTTTTCTATTTTTTTTCTCTTTCCTAGACTCTGCATTTGACTGGCCCAATTAACAACACATTTGGATAGGGGGACCAATAATGTAAAAGTGCAAAACAATGCAGAAATTTTAAACTAGCACAACACGACACTAACTAAAACACTATACACTAACCACATGTATTACATAGTACTACACAACTAAATGTAACAAGGCTATACAATAACAAAACATGGCTAGTGAAAGTAGACACAAATTCCCCGACATTTAAGCGATTCGTTGTCCTCAACGAATTTAGAGATCAATTAGGAAGTTTCCTCGCTTAAATGTGTAGGCTGTGGATTTCAAAAATTAGCGCTCAAAACGTAGAAACGAGAGAGAGATACTTGTGGTGCCCGGACCTACATGGGCATTGTTGCCGTAAAACTGCAACAAGAAGGGGTCTTGTGGACCGTTGACGGTTTTCAGAAAAGTCTCACCTCGCTTCCAGATTCTGATGCACCTTCTAAGCAATCTCTATCCCGCGCATCAAGAAGGGGAACCCGGAGCGTCTTCTGTATATGTGTCCCTACACACTGATTCGAGGAATTAACACAACTCTCTCTCTCTCTCTCTCACCCCTCAAAATCATATATGGAGAACTAAAAGAAAAACCATAAATAAATAGCATCCTACTCTAAATTGGGTTGCCTCCCTATCAGCGCATGTAACTTAAGGTCGACGGCCCGACCCGGTTACCTCAACCGAAAAAGGAAAGTGGAGACTGCTTTATCCCTCCACTTCTTCTTATTCCACCATATCTTTTCCATGATCCTTTTCTCACGAGCACCCATGTGGTCCGACGATGGTGGAGAGTTCTGGAAGCTAACTCCTTTCATCTTGCAATTGATCTTCTTGATCAGCTTCCACAAAGTACCACTGGGCTCAAATGTGTCGCTCTCCATAAAGTCATCCCAGTTATACCTCTTTGGTGCTAACTTCTCTTCAAACAACCCATGAAATTCATCCACACCCCACACATGTTGATTTTCAACTCCTTGACTATGGCATGTGGATCATCAATAGAATCGCCCATAGAATAAGAGATTGGAAGTTTCTCATCACGTTCTTCCCCAAAAGAATCTCCATAATGTAATTGTTCCAGCTCGTCGGAGACTTGCGTGACATAAGATTTGGAGAATTCATCATTAATAAAATTTGGGGCTTTTACCTCAAGAGCACTGAGCACAAGTGTTTCACCAGCTTCATCGTCAGCACTCCACATGCTTCCAATTCACATTATAATACGGCAGGGACAAAATTTGGGGCTTTTACCTCAAGATCACTGAGCACAAGTGTCTCTCTCTTTCATCCCATTCACGACAAGGATGTGAGAGAACCCGCAGTTTTGGCTTGTAATACGGAAGGTCCACCACAGTCTTAATAAGAGTCTGAGTCCTCATAAATGGCAGAGTCCACCAATGGTTCCTGGACACTGCACTCTTTGCTCGGCTCAGGTGTCTCTTCTTCCACTCGTGGTGGTGATGATGAAGGTTCAATATGATGCTCACTGTCATGTGGAAAGGGCTCCTCTTGTGGATCTTGAATACTTGATTCCCCTGTTGTTGACAGTTTTTCTACTCGTTTCTTTATCTTCTCCATCATCTCCCTCACGTAATTCGTACCTGTGGCTGAATCCTCTTGTGGTAATTGTGCAGCTGTGCACAAGAGAATCCGGCGGGGAGAACTCTGTGTACACCAAGAGTAGAGGAAATAGCACAGGAAGAGTTGGGTTGTGTATAGGGAGAGAGTAAGGCAGTAGTAATGTCTGAGAGAGAGACAGTGGTTTGGCAGAGCTTCCGCGTATGTCTGGTGTGTCCTCCTTTGTATGGAAAGGTTAACGTCCTATATATAACGGAGAATGTGACCGTTGCAGTGTGGTTAATGCGCCCATTAATGGCGGCTTAATTAGCTTAACCACAACGACACGTTCGTCCGCGTATATAGGGACCGTTACAGCACGTTATGCGCGAATACCGGAACCGTTATGGGGTTGACCGGGTTTGACCAGATTGACCGGGTTTATGGAGCTCGTGCCATAAATCTCTCAAAAGCAGTTACCAAAGGTCGCGCGCGGGCTTGGTTCGCACGCGACAGGACTTACTCTAGCCTCCAAACCACTAAGTCCCTACAAGTCCCGTGCAGTGGTATGCGAGGGCCCTGTCTCGCAGCCCCCACGTGGATCAGCACGGCTGGTGATCCAGTGTGTGTGGAGCATAATATGGTGTGCTAGATGGTTGTCACGTGGCCAAGATCTGTCAGCTCAGAAAGCACTATCTACATTAGCCCCCTTTCTGCGCGTGAAGACTCATAGCCGGATAGACTTCCATGCGCAGAAACCAACGTACGCGTCGCCGCCACGCACCAATTCAAATATGAGTAAGTTCAGCCCCCGTGCGTGCCATTATGACCTAAAACCCCTAGATTCGTGCCGTCTGGCCTTTAGGGTTTTAGGCGTGACGTCATCTTGTCCTGTGATTGCGCGATTCGACGGTGACGGTTGCGATTCGACTACTGAAAGGACGCAACCCTTCATTGTTGTTGGATAAATACTCTGTACTCTCCATTGTTGCAAAGCATCACTTCTTTCTCTGTAAAGTGAATGATACACGGAAGTCTTCAAGAGCAGATTCAGATAATCAATCACCAGTTCAAAATCGCAAATCGTCTTCTTCAATTGTCTGCATCCAAGCATGCTTTACGAAAACAAGGTTGGCCTTGTTCAATTTTGATTTAATATGCTGATATATGCTTTGAACTGCGTTGTATCTGCAAACCCGTGACATATTATCCGCTGAAAACTTATGAAGAAGCTCACAATCTTTGAATCCAATTTCGATTTAATCCCCCAATGATAAGGACCTTGAATGTAGGGTTTTTGAAATCCCTGATAATGCAAACGATTCCAATCTCTAATTTCGGAGATTGGTACCCGACTGTTCATCTTTCTTCAATAGATCCTAAATCTCGAAATTCAAACTGAAGTAGTGTGCATATTTCTCCCCCCCCCCTTTTTTTCTTGCTTTTCCGCAGGAATGGCAAAGACAAAAGGAACTAGACCCACTAAGGAGGACGAAGAAATACGTGATCTCCCGCGGGCTCTATGGCGAAAAGCCCCCTATCTGGGTGGCAAAGACTTCTACCATGCTAGGGTTAAGGCAAAGAAACTGCCAATCCCTGTCCCTGGTGAAGGATTGCAATCATTAACCCCTCCAGTTAACTCGGCCCTGCTCGAATTGATTGGCTCCGAAGACGTGGTTCGAGGGAGTCGAAAATGGGTACTTCCCGTATACTGCGATTTCCACCCAAGCTTTTGTTCAGGAATTGGACTTCATGGATGAGTGGATTGACCATGTGTTGACTCATCACGCCATGACTCTAAACGATGCTAGCGTATACTTCGCAGTTCGTGCTATGAAGGGTGCTGCCGTGAAGCTGGACCAGTCCATGCTTCTAAACCTTCTTTCTCGATACTCGCCTACGACTCACACTTTTCATTTTGCTGAGTTCGAGGCTGCTCCCACGCTCGAGGATGTGCACATGATGTATGATCTGTCTCCCGTGGGCGAGGTGGATCCTTTGAGTCCCTTGAGATTGGATGCCGAGATTGCTTTGTACAAGCAGATGGAGGAATGCTTGTCAGAAGTAAAGAAAATTTCCACCCGGTGGACCACTACAGAAGTCCTTCCTGACTGGCAGTTGGTTGACACATCTGCGAAAAACACTTGGAACAAGTGGGTGCAATACTTTTTCCGTGATTATGCGAACAGCAGCATCACCAAGAAGCTTCTGAGTCAAAAACCGAAGGCTAAGAACTATGTGAATGGCAAGGGTTATCACTTGACCCTATGCGCCTTCCTCTGCGCCTGGTTGTCGAGGTACTTAATCGATGGCCACCCGCATGATGGGGTCTTCTATCACGTTCTGCCTCTTGCTGTGAAATTGCCCCTCGGTCAGAAAGTCGCACTTGGACCCTTGGTCTTGGGCACGCTGTACTACAGGCTGGATCAGCTGGTCGTGGAAATGAAGGAATCACGTGGCCGCCTCGGCATACTGACTTACATTAACATTGCCTTCTTGACAATGTGGGTCTTCGAGCGATGGCCTTCCTATGCCCCAGTTGCTTCTAAGCCCAACAGGTGGTGTCCCTCAGGTGCGGAGGAGGAACGTAATAGCGGCAGAGCTGCGAGGTGGTTCAGAACTAACTACCCCAAGTGCGTCTGGAGCCTGATATGCGACAATCGGGAAGAGTTCATAGCCAGGCCCTATGCCATGCGCATTGAGAACGTGCGATGGTTTCCAAAACTGTATCCTTCCAAGGGTGTTGCCTTCTCAGAAGAGCTCCTTTTCGAAGGTGGAGAGCATTTCCACGAGCGCTATCGCGAATTCTTTTGCTGGTGCCTGAGAGGCTCCCTTCCTGCCCTCGCAGAGCATGTTCGCGAGCTCGCGCCGAGGTACGAGAGGATTACCGTGGATGTTGATCCCACTCGCGTTTCTCCCCAATTCGGCTTCGATGCAGTGGCACCATCAATCTGGCCGCAGTCTATCATCAGAGGCTGCTATAAGTGTTTATTGTCTAAGGAATGTAAAACAATCTTGATGAGCAATCTTCCCTTCGAGCAGCCTGCAGGTAACCGTGAAGGCGGCTGTTCCAAAATCTGGCTCGCTTACTGGAACGCCCAGCAGACAAGGTTTGAAACACAGTCGATCCCTCAGCCAAGCAAAGATCCTGTGATCAAAAGGAATTCTTTCCCTTTTCGTCTCAATTGTAGCCTGGACGAGTCTGAATATGGTTGCTATTCGTTGCTGGATCGCGAGAACCACCTGTGCCCCTTCATCATTGTGGATGAAAAGACCGCCGCAGTCAGGAGAGGTGATTCGCATGTCATCAGATATAGCGAAACTTTCGCCAAGGTAAGCAATTTTTCCTTGCACGCGCCAAATTTCTTTGTTCCAATATATTGAAGACTTCATGCTTCACTTTCTACTGTAGTGCCATGTGAGAAGGTTTGCATCTGGTGAGCGTTCTAAATCGCTGGTCACCACCATTGTTACTGCAAGACGGCAAGGACAACCAGTTCTACTGGCATCAAAGATGGATCCCGCTGTTGAGACCAAAATCCGCGAGATCATGAATGCTTTTGCTGATTCGCTGATAGACAGCACTCCAGCCTTGTCTCCTCCCAGGAATGATCCATCTCCTCCTGCGACTGCTGCTCCGAGAGCGAAAAGGCCCAGACAAAGAGGAATCACAGTTTCTTCCCCTAGGAGCGCTCCAACTTCCCCTCCTGCGAGGTCCCTTTCTTCCAGGGATAAAGGTAAAGGTCGCATGACCAGTAAAGCGCGGAAGGAGCTCGCAGTGGAGACCTTTGTTCCGTTCGGTCAGGAGGAAGAAGAGGAGAGGCGGGAGCCAAGAGAAGGAGATGAAGAAGAGGAAAGAATTGAAGATGTCAGAGACAGAGAGGGAGATGCGATACATGAAGAAGAATCAGAAGGTATCTCAATCGTACTTCTCTTCTCATTATCTTAACTCTTTTGCAATCTGGTTTGAACAAATTGTTTCTTCGCAAATGATGATGATGATGAGACCATCAGTGGCCTTTTGGCCAAGAAGCAGAAGAGGGGTTCTCATTCTGGTGTTTCCGATGAAACCATAAGCGAGGACATTCTTGCCGAGTCCAGGAGAACAGCCGCGGAAGCTGCTGAAAGGAGAAGAAAGCGAGAAGAGGAGGAGCTCGAGTGCGTGAAGCAAAGGAGCCTAGAAGAACATCACGTCGACGACCTAGTGCGCCCAACTGATGAGGAAGATGTGCTCCTCGAGCTGAAGAGAAAGATGCGGCTCCAGAAGAAGATGCGGCAGCTCTAGAGCAAGCCCAAGACGACTTTGAAGAAATCGCAGGCGGTAATGAAGGTGAGATTTTCAATCTCGCAGTAACTTATCGAGATGTTATTGTTGGTGCACTAAAGCACGGTGTGTCAAAAGCTGACATTCTCCGTTGGCTAGTAGGCAAGTGCGGTGAACCCTCAGGTAATCATTTGAGCAATATGTGTGAACTACGCTTAGCAGTCCAAACATAATCATGACTGGTTTCTTCGCGCCCCAGGTCACGCTCACCTTAAAGACATGCTTAATGATGACGCATTAATAGGGCAAGGTTCCACGTCCTTAGCGTATGACGAGGATGCTGCAATCCCACCTTCGCGTGGAGGTGCTCGCTCTTAGCTTATCAAAGATAGTAAAATAATATACGATACAAGTTACCTCACACCATCGTATTTTGTATTGCAGGCAATGCTGATGAAACCGTGTTGGAGCAAAGGAGTCAACCTTTTGCGTCCTATGTCCCGGTGCCGAGTTCTCATACCGAGAAGCCCGTCGCAGCTGCTGAATATGCAGGAGAGCCCCTTGAGGACGTCATCGAACTATATGATGATGCCGAGGCTGACACCGTGTTGATGGAGGAGGATGCCCATACTGGTAGTGAGGAAATAGGAATGAACACTGCTGATGCCATCGCACCTGAAGGTATCCCACCTCAGGCTGCAGCTTCTGTTGCCACCATGCCTCCGGCAATGACTGAGCCTGCGACACCTCTTCCTGCGTGGAACTTTTGGAGTTCGCAGGTCGGGGCTGCAATCGCACCTGGCGCGGCTTATACTCTTCCCCCCAACTATGAGGAGTTAGAGCTCGCAGCTGATAGAAGAGCAATAGAGCGAGGACAGACTTCAACCACCCTGGCAGTGCGCATTCCTTCTCTGCGCGAGATCTTAGAAGGAACTGGTATGTCGTGTTTTGCTATTCGCATCTTTCATTCTTCATTTGTGAACTCGATAGTATAACTTGGCTTTGACGTTGCTTTAGGGTTGAAGCAAGCCGACGTGGACTGGCTAGTTCGGATGCGCCTCTCCTACCCCCAATCATTTGTGAGGTCTCTGGAGATAGGGCCCTTCGACAGGAGGCTATTTCTTACTGAAGCTATCTGGATTTTGGAGCAGCTGTCCGCGGCCACACCTGCGACCATTTCTCCTCAGAGCGCGGAATTGCTCTTTGGCATGTGCCAAAATCTTCTCGCCAAAGTTCAAGGCAAGCTGGGCTTCGGGTTTCTTATCAAAAGAGTTACCCTGATTCGCACGGCCGTGACTTTGAAACGCGGCCACCAAAACCTCGCAGCTGAGAAGCAAAGGTAGAGCAGCAAAGACAAAAGGTTGAAGAGGCTATGAAGCTCTTTCATGAGATGAACGCCAAATGCGAGCAATTGAAGCAAGAAGTGGAGCAAGTGGAAAATCTGAGCCGTCAGTTTACTCCTCATGACTCCTTGATCAAGGGGTTATTTTGAAAAGTAGCAGATAAGTAGCTGAAACATTATTGTAATGTTGCTAGGGTTTCTCCCCCTTTTTTTTCAAATATAAATTTGAATGCCTGTTTTGCCCTTCTCGGTATTTGCTCGAATATCTCTGTGCATATCAATTTATGACGTCAGCAATTGATATTCTGCCTTGATTTTCGCGCTAATTGCTCATTAGATAAGCACGCTTTCCTTGGGAAGTCCATCCGAATCATGACCCTCCGTCATTAATTAGGATACGCAACCGAATCGTCATAGCCTTTAGTAGGGTAATTGATTGTTACCTCTTTTCAAGGCGTAAGTGATTGATCCTTACCCTCTTTTCAAATTCTGCTGACTCATCTTGGCAACTGAAGAGTCTTCACAAGGTCTATATAAACCCTGCCTTTTGCAATTTGGGTTCTTCATCCCAAAATGTGGTTTGCAGTGAGTCCTTATGACTGCTGGCTTCAACGCTTGTTTTTCGTTGATTCATGGCAGTTTCAAGTTGTGAAACCTGAGTTTGTGCTTTGTGCTATAGAAATAGCTTCCAAGATCTGCTTCATAAGGCTTACTGATCTTTATAACTATCATAAAGAAGATGCAGATAATACCTCATGTTTGCTCGAAGAATTTTCTTCGTCTATTATGCTTGCAGGTCATGTTTCCGGCCGCCTCCCGGCGAGGTGCAGCGCCGTACTGACCTTGCTACCGACTCGTAATGAACGGCAGAATTCTCCTCCAGCATGCCCGGAGGAGAATTTCTTGCCTCCTCGTTCTTGAACTCAGGGTGGCGAGCCAATGTGCTCGTCTCTGTGGACAAGGACCCTCTGGTCTTTGGAGCTGCTGCTTGCCTGTTGTACGCCGGAACCGGTGGTTCCTCAGGCACATCTCTTGGGGTGTTGATCAGACAAGGGCCTTGTCAGATGCTGGGATCTTGAACGTAGCGTCGCATAGGTCTTGTAGACATGGCGGGCTGCGGGATGTTCCTTTCGCAGGAACACCCTACTTGCTACAGATCTTTGGTCACAGACCTTTGTATCGCATAGCTTCTGCTAGGACCATTAGGTCTATCCTTTTCTAGTTGGGATTCCCCCGATGAGTAACTTCTTGCTTGTAAGTTACCTTTTAGATGCATTGTAAGCCATGTTGGCTGCGTAGTTAGCTTGATTTGAGCTTTTTCGCTTGTAATTTGTTATCTAGACAGATGAATTGTAAAGTCATTTTGACTCATAATGATAAATCACTTTGTATGATTTGCTGTTTTGTTACAACAAATTACAATTTCGCACGCGTATCGGAAAATTTTGCCTTTTGCAGTGTTATATTCGCACTTTGCATTTGTGCTATGATTGGCTATCTGTCGAATAAATTCGCAGATATGCTTTCAAATCACTCGAGATCGTATTTGCGCAGCTTTGCTACCTTGGCAGATAGGCTTGTGATTTGCTTTAGATTCAAGTGCAAGTGCTATCTCATCAGATAGGCTTTTGTAGATCACTTAAGATCATTTTTGCATAATGTTGCTATCATGGCAGATAGACTTAAGAATCATTTTAAGATTGAATTTGCACAGTGCTGCTACTGTTGGAATAGATGCCCTAGAGGCAATCTAGTTTAGTATGAATTATTTGTGGCTAGAAATTCATTTATTATTTATTGGATATTTAATATAATGAAGTCCTTAGATTTACAATTGTGTTGTTTATCTTAAATATCCCTAGTCAAGTATAATGATTAATGGGACAATCATCTATAGACTAGTATGGGGTTGGATTGATATGGAGATATCACGATCCAACACATAGGTGTGCATTAGGGAATGTTGCACTGGATTGGCCCATTTCCGAGAAGGCTACATACACGTTATGTTGAGTCACAAGCGCTTCTCGCGGTGCAATGGTATTGTCATCCTTAGACTTGAAGTCACTAGATATTCTAGTTGTGGATTATTGTGATCTTGGTAGCGTTAAACACTACACCGTAACTGGGTAGTTATAAAGGCGTGTACTGGATACAATAAGAAGCAAGCTTAGATATCGTAGTGGACGTAGATAGGATTTGTCCCTCCCACATAACGGGAGCAAATATCCTAGGCCACTCGAGGGATAGTGCTTATAGAATGTCTGGCCATACTCAAATAAATCAATATGGGATATTGATGTTATTTGCACGAATAAGGCTATTCCCATGGATCGAGAAACTATGGATTGGATATACGAGTGTGACTTGTATGTCCCGTGTCCAATCCGGATATAGAGACAAAGGGATGAGACAATTACTTGTACAAAGGTTGTCAAGATGACTATTCTATTAGTTGGCTAGAATGGATGTTTTGCTAGAGACCGCTCCATATTAGCAAATAGTTGCTACCAACTAGATAGAACCTATGGGGTCACACGCTATATAGATTTGAACTAGATTTGGGAATTAATTAATCGGATTAATTAATTAGAAGGATCACTTTGCAAACCCTTGCAAACTTAGTAGGGACTAATTTGCAAGGAAGGGACTAAATTGAATTCTAGTAGGACTAGAATAAGTCCTTTAGGTAGTTGCCAAGGAGTTGTTGGACTATATAAAGGACCTTCCTTCCTTCCTTCCCACATAACTTATTCTCATTAAGTGAACATAACAAGAGTGGGAGAGAACAAAAAGGAGAGAGAGCAAGCAACAAGGAGGCCCGAACCGCCCCCTTGCCGCCGCCCCGTCCCCGTCGGGCAAAGGAGGCCGAGACCCTCCTTTGGGTTTCGTTTTCCGTGATTTCTTATTCCTCTTCCTATTCCGGGCTAGCACCAAGGAGTTGGGAGATCTAGGATCAACTCTAGGCGTGGATCAACTATAGAGAACGTGACATAATTCGCGTTTGAAGTCATCAAGGAGAACCCAAAGGTGTGTTTATGATTTCTATCCCTTACCATCGTTATGTCTCTTGACTTGTGATCCTTGGAGGGTTTTGCATGGTTTTATGTTTGATTATGCTTCCGTTGTGCGATCCATGAATCAAAACCCTACAGTGGTATCAGAGCCACATGTCGTAGAGCATAAACGTGGTTTATGTGTTACGTTTTAGTTGTTTTACACCTTAATTTGATTGTTTATCGCGTAAAACAAGACAAATCAAGCATGGGATGCAATTTGTCAATAATTAATCATAACAAGATCCAATTTTTGCATTGGATGCATGAATTGGTGAGTTTGAGAAATTTTAGGATCTTAGATCTAGGGTTTGGGCATCCTTGGGGAAGAAGGAGTTCTCCCAAAACAAGGAAACAACCAAACTTGGGCACCAAGCAAGGGAGTTGTTTTGGAAACAACTCCCATAAGGAGGTTCCCCCCCCCCTAGGGACCGCCCCCCTTGCTTGCCGCCCAAGATTGGCCGCCCTAGGGGCCGGGCGGCCCTAACCCGCGGGCCTAGCCTTGGGGGTTTTGGGCCGCGCCGGGCCTAGGGCCTTGTGGTTTTTTTTGTTGGGCCCGGGCAATTTGATTGTTGGGCCCATGGACCGTTTTAACCCTAGAAATCCTAAAATCAATTAAAATTGACCAAGCGCGTTAAAATTGGATTTTAACTGTTTATGTGCAAATCGCATGGTGATTGGATATGGCCTTAGGATGTGGTTTGATGTGGATGTTTAATTTTGTGGTTTGGTTTTACGGCCTGCGAGCTGATCAATTAATTGTAATAATTAATTAGGGTTTTATGGCCTGCGTGCCATTTTTTTCTCAACTTGTGAGATTTATTTTTTTTAGTATAGAAGTTAGCTAGTGCTAGATAAAGTAGATTGTTAGCCAAGATTGAAGAAAAGAAGCCCAAAGCCAAAGAAGCCACAAAAGATGGAGCATGGAGCATGGAGCAATCCACAAGACTATGAAGGATGGACCAAAAGATCAAGACGCATGGAGATGTGTTTTTTTAGGGTTCATAGATAATTCCATTGGCTTGGAATTATCTTAGTCTAGAAAAGGCCATATCCACATCACGTTTAATTTTTGTTTCGTGGTTGTTTAATTTTATTGTCTTATTACTTGTGTGGTTGGTGTATGGATGATGCATGCAATTAGGATAATAAGATAATTAGACAACCCGGATCTATTATTTGGAGTTGTGCCCAAACTCAAATAGATAGATTAGTTGATATTGATCAACAAAACAATTAAAATTAAATTTAAAATCCCTCAAAATTCAAATATTGTGTTCTTGCCTTCTCGTTATTTAAACACTCATTATCATCATTATTTATCAAGTTCGTGCATGCCAAAGCATGGCGACTTGGTTCATAATGATGGAATGCGATGGCAAGTAACAATGTGCAATTGTTTAGATAAGAGGTTGAACACAACTAGGCTATTAATTTGATTAAGAAACCTAGAGGCAATCAATTGGGATTATCCATATGGATGGATAAATAAGGAGTTATTTGCCCGATTGAACCAAGAGTTGCATATGGGATGCAATTGGAATTGTTCCTACCTAAAGTATTCAAATTATGGGTGACTTGCCAAAGCAAGATCATAAGGAGATGAAAGATGGATCTTGGCCCACTAGAAAATATAAGGATATTTTCCGCATTAATATCTTGAGGGTTATTAATCCGTAGAAAAATAGTGGGAGCTATATTTGATAAACTAGCCATTATTGAATATAGTCAAAAATTCACAAATACTAAAACTTGCGTATTTTCCTTTTGTAGAATTCCAAATGGCAAACAACTCATCGAGTTCACAACATTCCCTACGATCTGTCCTTGAGAAGGACAAGCTCCCTGGAACCAACTTTCTTGATTGGTACAGAAACTTGAGAATTGTTCTCAAGCAAGAGAAGAAATTGTACGCAATAGAGGAGCATGTTCCAGAAGGTCCAGAGAACCAAACACCTGCTGCCTTAAAGGCGTATCAAAAGCGTGTTGATGACGCTAATGATGCGGCCTGCCTAATGCTTTGCACCATGACTTCTGAGCTTCAGAAGCAACACGAAAACATGAATGTTGTCGATATGATCGAACATCTAAAGCAGCTCTTCCAAGAGCAGGCGAGGGTAGAGAGGTATGAGGTCTCAAAGGCACTGTTCAAATGTCATCTGGCAGAAGGGAACCCGGTGGGACCCCATGTACTCCGAATGATCGGGTACTTGGAGAATCTCGCCTGACTGGGGTTCCCGGTCGGCCAAGAGTTGGCAATCGATCTCGTGTTGCAATCGTTGCCCGAGAGTTATGGACAGTTCATATGAACTATAACATGAACGAGATCGTTAAACCACTGCCAGATTTACTCAACATGTTGAGGACGGCTGAACAGAGCATCAACAAGGGTAAGGGCAAGGCCATTATGATGGTGCAGAAAGGAAAGGGCTAAAGGTTTGCCTCTTCCTCCAAGGGCAAAGGCAAGTCAGTTTCCAAGTCCAAGGAACCAGCCCTTAAGCCTGTTGGTGGCATTTCCAAGGCCGTGACTAAAGGTGAGTGTCACTACTGCAGTCAGCCTGGACAGTGGAGGAGGAACTGCCCAAAATATCTGGAGGATAAGAGGCTTGGAATAGTGATTCCACCACCACCAGGTATTTTTGTTGTAGATGTCAATTTAACTGTCTCTACATCATGGGTATTAGATACTGGATGTGGATCTCATATATGTCGAAATATGCAGGATCTAAAGAGAAGTAGGAGATTGGCTAAAGGAGAGGTAGATCTGCGCGTTGGGAATGGAGCAAAGGTTGCTGCGTTGGCCATAGGCGTGTGCGAGCTATCTCTGCCTTCAGGATTAGTTTTAGAATTAAATAATTGCTATTTTGTGCCTGCTATGAGCAGAAACATTATTTCTATTTCTTGTTTGGACAAGGATGGTTTTATTATTTCAATAAATAACAATTTTTGTTCCTTTTATTTGAATAATATTCACTATTTTAGTGCGCAATTATTTAATGGACTTTATGTCCTTGATCTAAGCAATCCTGTCTACAACATTAATACCAAGCGGATTAAAATAAATGATTTAAATCCTGCTTATTTATGGCATTGTCGTTTAGGCCACATAAATGAGAAACGTGTATCTAGACTCCATAAGGATGGATTACTAGACTCATTTGATTTTGAATCATATGAGACATGTGAGGCTTGTTTATTAGGAAAAATGACAAAGTCCCCTTTAATAAGAAAGGTGAGAGGACTAGTGAGCAATTGGCACTCATACATACCGATGAGTATGGGCCATTTGCCACGCCTGCCAGGGGTGGTTATGTCTACTTCATTACATTTACTGATGATTACAGTAGATATGGATTTGTGTACCTTATGAGGGCAAAATCCGAATCCTTTGAAGTGTTCAAAGAATTCAAGAATGAAGTAGAGAAGCAACTTGGAAAAAGTATCAAAGCTCTACGATCGGATCGTGGAGGAGAATACTTAAGCCAAGAGTTTGACGACTATCTTAGAGAGTGTGGGATCGTGTCCCAACTCACTCCACCCGGAACGCCACAATGGAATGGCGTGTCCGAGAGGAGGAATCGAACCCTATTGGATATGGTTCGATCTATGATGTGCCAAACCGATCTTCCATTATCATTTTGGGGCTACGCTCTATTAAGTGCAGCTTTCACCATTAACCGTGTTCCATCTAAATCAGTCATGAAGACACCATATGAGATGTGGAGTGGGAGGCGTCCCACACTGTCGTTCATGAGTATTTGGGGCTACGATGTCTATGTAAAACGTTTACAATCAGACAAGTTGGGGCCTAAATCGGATAAGTGTAAGTTTGTGGGGTACCCTAAGGAAACTAAGGGATACTACTTCTACAATCCAACCGAGAACAAAGTGTTTGTTGCTCGGACCGGCGTGTTTCTAGAAAGAGAATTTGTCTCTAAAGAAGCAAGTGGGAGGAATGTAGAACTTGAAGAGGTTCAAGAACCACAAATCACTGAACCGATTATGGAACATGAACAGGAACCACAAGCAGTTGTGGAGCCACCTGTTCAGGTAACACAAGAGCTTCGTAGATCTAGTAGAGTGTGCCAGGAACCCGAGAGGTATGGACTTCTCGTAACCGATTCCGGTGACTCGATGCTCATAGATGATGAGCCTACTACCTATGAGGAGGCCATGAGTGGCCCAGACTCTCAGAAGTGGATGGAAGCCATGAGATTCGAGATGGAATCCATGTATACCAACAAAGTATGTACTTTGGTGGAACCACCCGATGGGGCGCGGCCCATAGGGTGCAAGTGGGTCTTCAAGAAGAAGATCGACATGGATGGTAATGTGATTACCTATAAGGTCCGATTGGTGGCTAAAGGATTCAGACAGATTCATGGTATTGACTATGATGAAACCTTTTCACCAGTCGCTATGACCAAATCCATCCGAATCCTACTTACGATTGCAGCATACCACGACTATGAGATTTGGCAGATGGATGTCAAAACAGCATTCCTTTATGGGAATCTCCTCGAGGACGTGTATATGATACAGCCGGAGGGTTTTGAGGATCCAAAGCAAGCCAACAAAGTCTGTAAGCTGAAACGATCCATTTATGGATTGAAGCAAGCTTCTAGGAGTTAGAATCGACGTTTTGATGAAGTGGTCAAAGAGTTTGGCTTCATCATAAACGAAGATGAGTCTTGTGTCTACAAGAAGGTTAGTGGGAGCTCTGTAGCTTTTCTGGTCTTGTATGTGGATGACATACTACTCATTGGAAACGACATTCCCATGCTGCAATCTGTGAAAGATTGGCTAGGAAAGTGTTTCTCAATGAAGGACTTAGGGGAAGCAGCCTATATACTCGGTATAAATATCTATAGAGATAGATCTAAGAGGATGCTAGGCCTAAGTCAAAGTACATATATTGACAAGGTGTTGAAACGGTTCAACATGCAAGATTCCAAGAAGGGATTCTTGCCCATGTCACATGGAATCACTCTTTCAAAGATTGGTTGTCCTTCCAATGAGATTGAGAAGGAACGCATGAGTAGAATACCCTATGCCTCGGCCATAGGATCTATCATGTACGCCATGTTATGTACTAGACCAGATGTGTCATATGCCTTGAGTATGACAAGCAGATACCAATCCAATCCGGGTGAGAGTCACTAGATTGCAGTCAAGAACATCTTAAAGTACTTGAGAAGAACTAAGGATGCTTTCTTGATATTTGGCGGTGAGGAAGAGTTGCGTGTAAGGGGTTACACTGATGCAAGCTTCCAAACCGACATAGATGACTTTAGATCACAATCGGGATATGTTTTTTGCCTGAATGGAGCAGCGGTGAGCTGGAAGAGTTCCAAGCAAGAGACGGTGGCTGATTCTACAACAGAGGCTGAGTACATTGCTGCAAATGGCGCAGCAAAGGAGGCTGTTTGGATCAGAAAGTTTGTTTCTGAACTTGGTGTGGTCCCTAGTATTGCGGATCCAGTGGAGTTGTTCTGTGACAACACTGTGGCGATCGCGCAATCAAAGGAACCCAGATCGCACCAGAAGTCCAAGCACGTGCTCAGGAAGTTTCATCTGATTCAAGATATTATCGATAGAGGAGACGTTCGGATATGCAAGATTCCTACAGATGATAATCTGTCAGACCCGCTTACGAAGCCTCTCACGCAGTGGAAGCATGAAGGGCACACTAGGAGTATGGGCATACGAGATGCGCCAGATTGGCTCTAGTGCAAGTGGGAGACTGTTGGAATAGATGCCCTAGAGGCAATCTAGTTTAGTATGAATTATTTGTGGCAAGAAATTCATTTATTATTTATTGGATATTTAATATAATGAAGTCCTTAGATTTACAATTGTGTTGTTTATCTTAAATATCCCTAGTCAAATATAATGATTAATGGGACAATCATCTTTTGACTAGTATGGGGTTGGATTGATATGGAGATATCACGATCCAACACATAGGTGTGCATTAGGGAATGTTGCACTGGATTGACCCATTTCCGAGAAGGCTACATACACGTTATGTTGAGTCACAAGCGCTTCTCGCGGTGCAATGGTATTGTCATCCTTAGACTTGAAGTCACTAGATATTCTAGTTGTGGATTATTGTGATCTTGGTAGCGTTAAACACTACACCGTAACTGGGTAGTTATAAAGGCGTGTACTGGATACAATAAGAAGCAAGCTTAGATATCGTAGTGGACGTAGATAGGATTTTTCCCTCCCACATAACGGGAGCAAATATCCTAGGCCACTCGAGGGATAGTGCTTATAGAATGTCTGGCCATACTCAAATAAATCAATATGGGATATTGATGTTATTTGCACGAATAAGGCTATTCCCATGGATCGAGAAACTATGGATTGGATATACGAGTGTGACTTGTATGTCTCGTGTCCAATCCGGATATAGAGACAAAGGGATGAGACAATTACTTGTACAAAGGTTGTCAAGATGACTATTCTATTAGTTGGCTAGAATGGATGTTTTGCTAGAGACCGCTCCATATTAGCAAATAGTTGCTACCAACTAGATAGAACCTATGGGGTCACACGCTATATAGATTTAAACTAGATTTGGGAATTAATTAATCGGATTAATTAATTAGAAGGATCACTTTGCAAACCCTTGCAAACTTAGTAGGGACTAATTTGCAAGGAAGGGACTAAATTGAATTCTAGTAGGACTAGAATAAGTCCTTTAGGTAGTTGCCAAGGAGTTGTTGGACTATATAAAGGACATTCCTTCCTTCCTTCCCACATAACTTATTCTCATTAAGTGAACATAACAAGAGTGGGAGAGAACAAAAAGGAGAGAGAGCAAGCAACAAGGAGGCCCGAACCGCCCCCTTGCCGCCGCCCCGTCCCCGTCGGGCAAAGGAGGCCGAGACCCTCCTTTGGGTCTCGTTTTCCGTGATTTCTTCTTCCTCTTCCTATTCCGGGCTAGCACCAAGGATTTGGGAGATCTAGGATCAACTCTAGGCGTGGATCAACTATAGAGAACGTGACATAATTCGCGTTTGAAGTCATCAAGGAGAACCCAAAGGTGTGTTTATGATTTCTATCCCTTACCATCGTTATGTCTCTTGACTTGTGATCCTTGGAGGGTTTTGCATGGTTTTATGTTTGATTATGCTTCCGTTGTGCGATCCATGAATCAAAACCCTACAGCTACCTTCACAGATAGGCTTTGAGAGATCACTTAAGATCGTTTTCGCATGGGCTGCTATCGTGGCAGATAGGCTTACAAGATCATTTAAGATCGTATTCGCATGGGCTGCTATCGTGGCAGATAGGCTTAAAAGATCACTTAAGATCGTATTTGCATGGGCTGCTATCGCGGCAGATAGGCTTAAAAGATCACTTAAGATCGTTTTCGCATGGGCTGCTATCGTGGCAGATAGGCTTAAGAGATCACTTAAGATCGTTTTCGCATGGGCTGCTATCGAGACAGATAGGCTTAAAAGATCAATTAAGATCATATTTGCATGAGCTGCTATCGTGGCAGATAGGCTTAAAAGATCAGTTAAGATCGTATTCGCATGGGCTGCTATCGTGGCAGATAGGTTTAAGAGATCACTTAAGATCGTTTTCGCATGGGCTGCTATCGTGACAGATAGGCTTAATAGATCAGTTAAGATCGCATTTGCATAGGCTGCTATCGTGACAGATAGGCTTAAAAGATCAGTTGAGATCGCATTTGCATGGGCTGCTATCATGACAGATAGGCTTAAAAGATCAGTTGAGATCGCATTTGCATGGGCTGCTATCACGGCGGATAGGCTTTTGCTAACAGTAATAATGAACTAAATGAAGCAATAAAGACAGCTAGAAGCATAAAGTTCTTCTCATTTGGGAGAAGTCTTTTATTATAGAACTCTCATATGGGAGAGATGAGACTACAATTCTCTCATATGTGAGAGAAGATGTGCGAATCATAACCATACAGAGCATAAAGCAACGTTGTAATATAACGCATATAATGAGAGAAGTTAAGGATCATACTTCTTAATCCAGCGCATGTTGACTGAGCTTGGGGTTGAGGTTGTTCCGTGTAACCTCCGTTTGCTGCAGTAGCCACTGTCAAAGACTTCTGTGACTTCAAAGGGTCCTTCCCAATTGGCTGCGAATTTTGGGTGAGCCGCCTCTCGCATGCAATGGTCAGATGCGCGCAAGACCAAATCTCCAACTGCGAAATCTCGACGTTGGACTGTTTTATTGTACGCACGAGCGATCCTTTCTTGGTATCGTTTGTTGGTCCTTTTAGCTTGCTCCCGTTTTTCTTCTAGCAGGACTAAGTCATGGTCGCGTTGATTGTCGTACAATGCATGGAAAGCCAATCTTGCAGAGTTAACATTTACTTCCGCAGGTACCACAGCCTCAGCTCCATAGCATAAAAGGAATGGTGAGACCCCTGTGGGTGTCCTTGGAAAAGTCCGATAAGCCCACAGGGCTATGCTCAAAGAATCAGCCCACTTCTTGTGGTCATCTGCGACCATCTTGCTCAAAATTCTCAATAGCGTCTTGTTGGTTGCTTCTGCTTGCCCATTACCCTTCGGGTATTACGGGGTGGAGCATATCTGCCTGATGTTGTATTCTGCTAGCTTCGCAGCCACCTGGCGATTAACAAAAGGAGTGCCATTATCCGAAAGGATGGTGTTGGGAATTCCGAACCTGCATATGATGATTTCTTGGATGAAATGGACCACAGCTAGCGCATTTGCCGTCTTCAGCGGTATCGCTTCTACCCATTTGGTGAACAACTCAGTCGCGGTGAGAATGAAGTGATTCCCGTGCGAGGTTGGTCGAATGGGACCAATAAAATCCAGAGCCCATGTGTGAAACGGCCATGGTGTTCCCAATGCATGTAGATCTACAGCAGGAGCGTGAACTAGATTACCTTTAAATTGACACTCCTGGCAGCGTCGTACTTTGGTGCGGCAATCAGCCTCCATAGTGGGCCAAAAATATCCAATTGAGAGGAGTTGTCTGGATAATTTCGCACCTCCCTGATGTTCCACCTGGTGAGAAAGGTCCATCACTTCTTGTGCTTCCCTGCTGTCTAGACATCGCAGCAAGTTACCTTCATGGCCCCTTCGCCAAAGCAGATTTTCTAGCACCACATATCGGGCTGCTTTCCTCCTTAGTTTCTCAGCTTCTTTTCTTGACTCGGGTACAATACCCTGGGTGAGAAAATCAAAGAGTGGTTTCCTCCAATCCGCATCATCGTCGGTCAGAGCAATGAGTAAAGAGTCTTTGATCAGTGCGCAATTCTCGCACTTTACTTGTATCAGTGCTGCGGCCGTTGACATGTCCGGCCAATGGATGCCATATCTCTGAGCTTTCCGATAGATTGACACCTCGCTTTCTCCACAAGCATGTTGGTGAATCTTTTCTAATAGCAGCTGTCCTTCTTGCTCGGAGACGCATCGCATAAGTATTCCGCCAGTGCCCTTGTAATAAAGGGTGTTGTCATGTATGCAATACCCCTTTGTGGATGCCCAGTTCTCGCTGCTCGTGCCTTCTGCGATGGCCCGTAAGATTGACTTTCTCCAATACGCATCTTCCATGCGTCGTCATCACACGCGTCTTCTGTCAACGCCGAGGATGTTCGCACTTCAATCGAGATTCTTGCAGGACATTTGTTCGTGCTGACCTTGGATCCCAAGTTTGCTAAAGCGTCAGCATGCCTGTTGTCCGCTCGAGGCTTGTGCTCATACCTAATGTCGCAGAATTGTTGCACCAGTTTTTGTACCAAGGTCCGGTAGGACAGTAGATCTATCTCCTTCAAACCATACTCGCCCGAGGCTTGATTGACGATTAGCTTGGAGTCCCCCATAACCGTCAGATTGCTTACTTCTAAAGCTTTTGCCGCACGAAGCCCCGAAATGAGGGCTTCATATTCTGCTTCGTTGTTGGTGACTGCGAAGTCCAGCTTTGCGGACATCTGTATCACTTCCCCATCTGGTTTGGTCAAGACTATCCCAATGCCTCCACCTCTCCTTGTTGACGAGCCGTCGAAATGGAGCCTCCAATAGGGCAACTCAACTGCATAGATTTCAGGTCCCTCCAATTCTTCTTCAATCACAGGTTCATGACTGTTATCGGGGAACTGTGCCAGCAAGTCCGCCACCGCCTGCGACTTGATCGCCCGCGGTCGAACTCATGTGATGTCATATTGGGAGATGGTCATATACCATTTTGCCAATCTTCCCCCAGGAGCGGTGTGAGTCAGAAGATATCGTATGGGATCACTCTTTGTGACCACCACCACTTTGTGCGAAGCGAAGTAGTGTCTCAGCTTCTCTATTACGAAGAATAAAGTAAGGCAATGACGCTCGATGTCTGTGTACCTTGATTCTGCGGGCTGCACAATGCGGGAGATGTAGTAGATGGGCCTTTCTTGGCCCTCATACTTTTGAGACAGAAGAGCTCCTATAGACTTCCTTGTTGACGTCAGATACAGCAAAAGCGGTGATCCTAGCTGAGGTGCGATCATTACTTTTGAAGATGTTAGCAGCTCCTTTAGTTTCCCGAACGCAGCTCCGTGCTCCGGAGTTCAGTTGTATACGGCATCTTTCTTGAGAAGATCACTGAAACAGAAAGTAATTTCGACAATCGCTGGGATGAATCTTCGCAGATATGATAGCTTTCCCAAGAACGTTTTCAAGGCACTCTGGTTATGTGGCGGAGTCATGCCAGTAATGGCTGATACTTTCGCAGGGTCAGGCTCGATTCCTTGGCGATGCACCACGCATCCCAAGAACTTTCCTGATGTCACCCCGAATGCGCACTTCATGGGGTTCATCTTCAATTGAAAGCGTCTACATCTGTTGAACACTTTCCGCAAATCCGCCAGATGGTCTGCCTCCTCCTTGGATTTAACAACCAGGTCATCCACGTAGAATTCCACTTCCTTGTGCATCATGTCGTGGAACAGGGCCATCATGGCCCATTGGTAAGTTGCACTTGCGTTTTTGAGACCAAAAGGCATCACCGTATAGTTGAATACTCCCACTGGGGTGATGAATGCGGTTTTCCGTGCATCTTCAGGGTCCATCTTGATCTGATTGTACCCACTGAATCCGTCCATGAAACTGAACATGCGATGACCCGCTGTCGAATCAATAAGTAAATCAATGTTGGGGAGCGGAAAATCATCCTTGGGGCAGAAACGATTGAGATCCCGGAAATCCACGCAAATGCGAAGCTGTCCATTTTTCTTTACCACTGGCACAATGTTGGCCAGCCATGTGGGATGGTGATTCGGCTCTATGAATTTGACATCCAGGAGTTTGACAATCTCCTGCTTAATCTTCACGTTGAGCTCCGGCCTGAAGCTTCTTGTGCTCTGCTTTACCGGCTTGGATCCTGGAATCACGTCCAACCGATGCATGGTGATGCTCGTGTCCAGGCCGGGCATCTCCTCATATTCCCATGCGAACACGTCCTTGTACTCGGTCAAGAGCTGTAGCAATCTTTCCTCCTCTTCGCTTGTGAGGTCCGCACTTAGAAAGACCGGCCTCTTCTTTTCGTCGTTCGGGCTTAGGAATACCTCCTTCAGCTCTTGCTTTTGCGGTCTGGGTTTGTCTTCCATGCATTTGGGTGCTTCTTTGAGTTTCTCTTCTAGAGTGCTCGTCATTGGTCTTTCTGTCTCCGCAACCTGCTCGATTTGGTTGATTTGCTCAGGGATATCCCCATGCCCGCGTGGGGACACCCCCGCGCACCTTCATATGCAATAGCATTTCTTCCCGTTGGCGTAGAAACTCTCTATCTCCTTGCCTTCAGGGTCATACTTTGCTATTCTTTTCAGAGTGTACACGTTCTTTCGCTGGTAGGCAATCCACGGCGCTTCTTCTCGTGTGGGCGGCTTTTCCTTGGCATCCTCCCTTGTTACCATCACTCCCGCAGGTGACTGATCTTTGATATCTTCCCATAGGGGTAAAGGAGTGGGTTTGAATGGTCCCGGTGTTTGCTCATCTGCCATCTCGGTGAACCACACCGCCTCACTGAGATGCGCTTCATCCATGTTGAATGGATTCGTCGAAGCTGGTATCTCGACTATTCTGTCATTCCAAATAGCTTTCATCACTTGGTGAGCTGTTGAAGGGACAGCATCAAAGCGATGAATCCAGGCTCGACCTATGATCATGTGATACGTAGTGTTCGCATCTATGACATAGAACTTCGCTGAGCACTTGATTTTGCCGATCTGGATACCCAGGCGGATCCATCCTATCGTCATTCTGGAGTCGCTTCCGAATCCAATCAACGGGGATGGACGCTTGACAATCTTGTACTCTGGGATTCCTGCTAGCTTCAATGTGTGGAGCGAAACAACGTTAACTGCTGCTCCTTCGTCGACGAACGCTCTTTTGAACTCGACGCCATTGATGATAGTCGTCACATACAGAGGCCTCTGGTGGCTCGCATCTGTCTTCTTGTCGCTGGTGGAAAATGTTATGATCTTTTCTGTAGAGCGAGACGCCCTAATGACTTTCCCATTGGAGACTACGAGATCCTCCTCGTAATCTTCTGCTATCCTTAAGATCGCTTTTGTCATCTCCGTCCGGCATTTTTCTGAGAAGTTCATCTCGTCGAAGAACCTGCTGAAGCCGTGCGACCCCTTTATCCGGTCGGCACGCTCGTCCTCCGTGTCTATGTTGTAGTCTTCATCATCATGGACTTCGGCAATGAGGGTAGACCATCCTGTGCGACTTCTTCCAGATCCACAATCGAGATCATAGCGACCTCTTTGCCTTTCGATTCTTGCTCCGCATGTGCAGGAAGTGGATTGTTGCGCACATCCTGCCTTTGGTCGCTGACAATAAGTTCGCCATTCTTCATCTTTTGGCTAAACACAATTCTGAGCTTCTTGCAGTCCGCCGTGGGATGCATGACCTTGCCGTGGTATTCGCACCACTTCGGGTCCCTCACCATCTCCTTGGAGGGTGCCCTCTCGAGCGGCGGTAGGACACCGTCCTTGCGCCATTGCCTGCAGAGGTCGCTTGCTTCTTCCACCGAACATGGCAGAGGTGGTGCATCAAAGTTCACAATCTTCGCCTGCTTTTGGGGTGAGACCGTATTTACTTCAGCTTCGCGTCCCCTCTTGTAGCTGAATCTCCCGATTTTGAAAGTTGTACCGCCCGAGGATCGCTCAGGAGCGTTTCTCTTTTTCTGCCTCTCCACTATAGTCTCGATGTTCTTCGTGCATTCGATTAGTTTTGAAAACGTAGGCGTTTGCAGGTTAATAAGCATACCTTTGTACTCATCTCACATGCACTACAGGCATATCTCTACGAGTCTACTTTCAAGTATCACATCTTTGCATTCCAAGGACTTGGCCCTAAACTTCTTGATGAAGGTTATTCCGTCCTCCTCGCACTTCTGATACATCCGAGAGAGGTGAATCATCGTCACCTTTTCCTCCATCTGGAAGAATTTGGTGTAGAACTTTTGGACCATGTCATCCCAAGTCTTCACGGACCCGGCTTCCAGCGTCCTGTACCACTTGTAAGCTACGTTTCCCAAGGATTTCGGGAACTCGCGCATCAGCAATTTGGGATCGGCTCCATACGGTCCCATCACATCGATGAAACGCATGACATGTTCATGAGCGTTCCCATTGACGTCTTCGAACTTGTCCCATTTAGGAGCCTTGTACCCAACATGGTTAGGCATGAGATAGATCTCTCGTGGGATAGGCGGATCGTTGTCTAGCTTCGGGATGATGGTATCCGCGAATGATTGGTGAGCCAGAATGGTGTCTATGCGCCATTTCAGAGACGTCATACACTCTGGAGTGTTTCCCTCGGTAGCAGGAGGTGGGGTTGTTGCAGGCGGAGGCGACACATATGCCACAGGAGGACTAGGGACATATTGTGCAATAACATTACCCCAGATTGCCGTTGGAGGAGGCAAGGGATACTGCGAGGCCAGATTCGGCACCAAAGCGGGAGGCTGAGGAGTATGAGCGGTGAGAGGCAACATTTGAGCTGTTGACCCTTGAATTGAGGGTAGCTGCGTAGTCGCCGGCGGAGTTTGAATATTAGGGTTAGGCGGTGTGGTTGACACTCCCAATCCTTGAGTGGTAGAGGCTCCTCCTCCCTGAGAGACGGCGGTGGCTGGTGCAGGGTTTGAAGCAAGAGTCCCCAAGACAGCCATGATCCGTTCTAGCTGCGCAGACTGGGCCTTGAGAGACTTCCCCTGACTCTGGATGGTGGCGTCCAAGGCCTCTAGCGTCGGAGCTTCACCAGTAGTCGTAGGAGTACGGCGGATCTCCTCTCCCCAGGCGGCTTCGGTGGAAGGCGATCTGTTACTGACATCATCCTCCTGAGACATGGTTGCTTGTAATGGTAAGTTCACGTCGGGTTCACCAAAATGTGCACAAGAGAATCCGGCGGGGAGAACTCTGTGTACACCAAGAGTAGAGGATCGGAAATAGCATAGGAAGAGTTGGGTTGTGTGTAGGGAGAGAGTAAGGCAGTAGTAATGTCTGAGAGAGAGACAGTGGTTTGGCAGAGCTTCCGCGTATGTCTGGTGTGTCCTCCTTTGTATGGAAAGGTTAACGTCCTATATATAACGGAGAATGTGACCGTTGCAGTGTGGTTAATGCGCCCATTAATGGCGGCTTAATTAGCTTAACCACAACGGCACGTTCGTCCGCGTATATAGGGACCGTTACAGCACGTTATGCGCGAATACCGGAACCGTTATGGGGTTGACCGGGTTTGACCGGATTGACCGGGTTTATGGAGCTCGTGCCATAAATCTCTCAAAAGCAGTTACTAAAGGTCGCGCGCGGGCTTGGTTCGCACGCAACAGGACTTACTCTAGCCTCCAAACCACTAAGTCCCTACAAGTCCCGTGCAGTGGTATGCGAGGGCCTTGTCTCGCAGCCCCCACGTGGATCAACGCGGCTGGTGATCTAGTGTGTGTGGAGCACAATATGGTGTGCTAGATGGTTGCCACGTGGCCAAGATCTGTCAGCTCAGAAAGCACTATCTACAGTAGCAATGGACAAAAACTTGGAGCACACTTGGATGTCCAACATAATACTACGTCGTTCTGCCATAATTGCTGATGAGTCTTCCTGGTGCTGATGAAGCTGGGGTGCATGAACTCGGCACGGGTCTCTATCGTGCCAACTTCCAAATCGATAGCACCAAATTATGCATGCGTCCTCTTCTTCATGGTTACCCCTGCAGTAGAAACAGTAGCGGGGACCCGAATAATAGTCTTCGCTCCACATGCTTAGTAGAATCACGTGCTTCCTGTGGTCTTGAGAAAACAAACTCAAAAGATACCCATGAAGCACAGAGATAGAGAATAGAACAAAATAAAACTAAACTAAAAGAAAAGTACTCTAAACAAATTCCCAACTAAATAATCTACCGATGTCCCTGGAAACGGCGCCAAAAACTTGACGTGGTTTCTTAACGCGTACGCGCAAGTGCACGGTCAAGTAATATAGGGGTGGTATTCAACCCCGAGTTATCGATCCCAGGAGGATAGACTCGATACTATTTATTAGTTACTTAATTTAGAGTACGGTACAGGAGGAAAGATTTGATTGATTTTAGAATTAAAATAACAAATAAGCTAATATTTTTGTTTTTATTTATAATGAAAAATCAAATACGGAGAAACTAGGTGATCTCTAGATCACCTAAGGCTGTAGATGAATTCCAGTTCAGCTATGTAACACGTCAATCCTATTATAGTTCAGTCGGGTAATAGACTATGACATTATCCCGTCGGTCTCATGTCATTTTACGTCTCGATTGACTACAATCTCCTCTCGGTCTCATGTTGTCTATCGGTCTGTTCTAGCAGATCATCTATTGGTACGATAACGGGTCCTGTCAGTCCACCGTTTCATGGATCAGCTAAATAAACCTATGAAATCTACTCACTCTAGGCCAATCCTAACACTTCTCCTTTTTCGGTCTCGATGATTCGGGATTGTGTTCAAGTTCTCTGCAAAATTAGGTTGAGTCATTGTCGTTCACTCATCTAATTAGCTAGTACGTCCAGGTCGCTACTCCATTCATACTAAAGATTAAGCATAGAACAAGAATGTGTAACTAGAACGAATATTTCCTTTAAGCAAGAAATTGATTCATGAATAACTCATAGTTTCGTTGAATATCAAATCATATAGTAATCATGTCAATATACTATGATCAAAAACAAAGTCAAGAAACTAAGCATTTGTTTAATAAATCAAATCACAAACATGAAACAAAGTCTACAAATCCGTAAATTTACTCGCATGCATAAACCTAGGCTCTCGTAGAGATGCCTAGAAAAACGTCTAGCTAATCTTTATCAAACTAGGAAAATAAATTTTCTCCATGACAATGATTGAGAGAAGAAGAAGAAAACTCAAAACCTAGAGATCTCCAATGGTGAGCTTGAGTTCTTCGCCTTTGCCTTCTACCGTCCTACTGCTTCCTATCTTTCTCGCATCTCCCTTCTTTTCTTTTTTCTAGAGTCTATTAATTAATGAAAAAGCAACTATTAATTAATAACGCTAAGGCCCCAATTAATTTCCCATGAATGCGCTGGTACTGACTTCAGATCGCACGATCTCAAATTCCTGATCGTGCGATCTCCTATGATCCTATGCCTGATCGTAGGATCTCGTGGTGAGTTGTGTTCCTGCCTTTGCTGCTGATCGTGCGACCTCAATTCTTGATCCTGCGATCTCCTGGGCAACAGCTTCTGATCCTACGATCACACACTCTGATCGTATAAACAATGATTTTCCAACTTAATTCGGCTAATTTTTTCTGAGTCTTTATTCTCCTTCTTTATGGGGTGCTAAAGTGTCATTAATCAAACTTGTCAAAGTGATACTTTAACCCCCTCTTGCCCTCTTTTTCATATTCTCTTGTGATTTCTTCCTCTCCCAAGCTTCCGCATATGTTCCGAAGTTCATTTCCTTCTCCTATTGATCCATGAACTCCGTGTCCTGTCAAACACAACACGAAAATAACCCGTGCGATCAAAAGTGACAAAATAAATGTAAATAACGAGAAAAACGCTCACATTATCAATTACTCGCTACAAGCTCAACTTTCGCAAAAATTCTCACAAAAACACTCATAAAGACGACTAAACCCAACAATATGCCCACAAATAGGTAGTAAACAATGTCAAATATTAACTCCTCCTTGGAGTTATCAGTCTGTGACTCGGTATTTTTTTCTCAACTTATGAGATCTTTTTATTTAATCTAGTTGCTACCTAGAATTAGATAAAATAGATATTAGTCAAGACACGGAGAAAAGGAACCCTAAAGAAACGGAGAAACCACAAGAAGGCTACAATCCACAAAGAGCTATGGAGCATGGACCAAAAGATGGAGGCACGTGGAGATGAGCTTGCTATTTTTAGGGTTCATAGATATTCTCATTGGCTTGAGAATATCTTAGATTAAAGGCCATATGCACATCACATTAACTTTTCTTTTGTGGTAGTTTATTTTATTGTCTTTTTATTTATTGTTGGTGTATGGTTGATGCATGCAAAATTGATAATAAGATAATTAACAACCCGGATCTTTTATTTGAGACTTAGCCCAACTCAAAATAAGTAGATCTGTTGATATGGATCAACAAAACAATTTAAAAAATTGAAAGAAAAATCCCTCAATTCAAATATTACGTTTTGCCTTCTTGTTACTTAATTACTCTTCATGATCATGATTATCAATCTCGTGCGTGCCGAAGCAGGGCGACTTGATTAGTCATGATTGTGTTGCGATGGCACAAGAAAGTAATGTGTAATTGTTTAAGTAAGACGTTGGACGCGACTGGGTGATTTAAATAAGATCAAAAACCTAGAGGCAACCAATTGGGATTATCCATGGGATGGATAATTAAGGAGTTATTTGCACAATTGAACCAAGAATTGCATAAGGATGCAATTGGAAATTGTTCTTACCTAAATAACTAATTTTGGGTGACTTGCTAAAGCAAGCTCAAAAGAAGTGAAATATGGATCTTGACACCCACTAGAAACTATAATGATATTTTAAGCATTAATATTTGAGGGTTATTAATCCGAGAAAAATAGTGGGAGCTAAGTTTAATAATCTATCCATTATAAAATATAGTTATTAATCCACTAAATACTAAAACTTATATATTTCTCATTTTGTAGAATTCTAATGGCAAACAACTCATCGAGTTCATCACATTCCCTACGCTCTGTCCTTGAGAAGGACAAGCTTTCTGAAACCAGCTTCCTAGACTGGCACAGGAACTTGAGGATCGTTCTCAAGCAGGAAAAAAAACTGTACACTCTAGAGGAAGAGGTTCCTCAGGCTCCAGAGAACAATACCGTTGCAGCTCTAAAGGCGCATGAAAAGTTCGTTGATGATGCTATTGATGCGGCCTGCCTGATGCTTTGCACCATGTCCTTTGAGCTCCATAAGCAACATGAGAACATGGCTGCGTTCGACATGATCGCACACTTGACGAAGCTCTTTCAAGAGCAGGCCAGGGTTGAGAGGTATGAAGTCTCCAATGGATTGTTCAAATTTCATCTGTCAGAGGGAAATCCGGTGGGACCTCATGTACTCCGAATGATCGGGTATTTGGAAAATCTCGCGCCTCTTGGGTTTTCGGTGGGTCAGGAGTTGGCCACAGATCTCGTGTTGCAATCGTTTCCTGAGAGTTATGGATAGTTCATCATGAACTATAGCATGAACGAGATCGTGAAACCTCTGCCAGATCTACTCAATATGTTGAGGGCAAATGAACAAAGCATCAACAAGGGAAAGGGCAAGGCCATAATGATGGTGCATAAAGGGAAGGGCAAAAGGTTTTCCTCTACCTCCAAAGGAAAAGGCAAGACAGTTGCAATCCAAGGAAGTTGCCCTTAAACCTGTTGGTAGCGTTGCCAAGGGCGTGACTAAGGGTGATTGTCACTACTGCAGTCAGCCTGGACACTGGAAGAGGAACTACCCAAAGTATCTGGAGGATAAAAGGCTTGGAATAGTGATTCCACCACCACAAGGTATTTTTGTTATAGATGTCAATATTACTAGCTCTTCATCTTGGTTATTGTATACTGGATGTGGATCTCACATTTTTCGAAATGTGCAGGATATAAAGAGAAGTAGGAGATTGGCTAAAGGAGAGATAGATCTGCGCGTTGGGAATGGAGAAAAGGTTGTTGCATTGGCTGTAGGCGTGTACGAGCTGTCTCTGCCTTCAGGATTGGTTTTAGAATTAAATAATTTCTATTTTGTGCCAGCTATGAGGAGAAACATTTTTTCTATTTCTTGTTTGGACAAGGAAGGTTTTACTATTTCAATAAAGGACAATTGTTGCTCCATTTATTTTGATAGTATTCACTATTGTAGTGCGCAATTATTTAATGGATTATATATCCTTGATCTAATTAATCAAGTCTACAACATAAATACCAAGAGGATTAAAATAAATTATTTAAATCCTACTTATCCATGGAACTGTCGTTCGGGCCATATAAATGAGAAACGTGTATCTAGACTCCATAAGGGTGGATTTCTAGACTCATTTGATTTTGAAACATATGAGACATGTGAGGCTTGTTTATTGGGAAAAATGATAAATTCCCCTTTCAATAAGAAAGGTGAGAGGACCAGTGAGCAACTGGCGCTAGTATATGCTGATGTATGTGGGCCCTTTGTCATGCCTGCCCGGGGTGGTTACGTCTACTTCATAACGTTTACTAATGATTTCAGTAGATATGGATTTGTATACCTTATGAAGGCCAAATCCGAGTCCTTAGAAAAGTTCAAAGAATTCAAGAATGAAGTAGAGAAGCTGCTTGGCAAAAGTATTAAGGCTCTACGATCGGATCGTCGAGGTGAGTACTTGAGCCAAGAGTTTAACGACTATCTTAGAGAATGTGGGATAATATCCCAACTCACTCCACCTGGAACGCCACAGTGGAATGGCGTGTCCGAGATGAGGAATCGAACTCTATTGGATATGGTTCGATCTATGATGTGTCAAACTGATCTTCTATTATCATTTTGGGTCTATGCTCTATTGAGTCCAGCTTTCACCAATAATCGTGTTCCATCAAAATCGGTCAAGAAGCCACCACATGAGATTTGGAGTGGGAGGCGTCCCACAGTGTTGTTCATGAAGATTTGGGGCTGCGATGTCTATGTAAAATGTTTACAATCAGACAAACTTGGGCCTAAGTCGGATAAGTTAAGTTTGTGGGATATCCTAAGGAAACTAAAGGGTAGTACTTCTACAATCCAACTGAGAACAAAGTGTTTATTGCTCGGTCAGGCGTTTTTCCAGAAAGAGAATTTGTCTCTAAAGAAGCAAGTGGGAGGACTGTAGAACTTGAAGAAATTCAAGAACCACGAACTACTGATCCTGCTATGGAACATGAACATGAACCACAAAATGTGGTGGAGGAACCTGTTCAAGTTGTAGGATTTTGATCCTGGATAGGCAGTTGAATAGACAATAATTTATCCGATCAAGACCCTCCAAGGATCACAGGAAGAGAATTCATACCGATAATAAAGGATTCATAACAAGTAACTTGTGGTTCTCCATTGATGACTTCAAACGCGAATAGTTTCACGTCTCTACGGCTGATTCACACCTAGGATTGAGATCTAGATCCTCCAATATCCTTGTGCTATCTGGGATGAATGAAAAATGAAGAAGAAATCATTAAACGGAGTACCAAAGGGAGGCTCGGCCTCCTTGTTGTGGCCGACGGGTAGAGGGGCGGACAAGGGGGGTCGGGCGGCTCCTTGTCTTGCTCTCTCTCATTGCTTCTATCCTACTCAACTAATGTTATGAGCATTAGTATGTAGGAAGGAAGCTAGGAGCATCCTTTATGTAGTCCAACAACTCCTTGTTACTACATAAAGGCCCTCTCATAATCCTACTCAAGTTCAGATTAGTCCAACTTGCATATTAGTCCTACTAAGTTAGCAAGTTGTTGCGTTTTGATCATTCTAATTCATTAATCATATTAATAAATTCCCAAGTCTAGTTCAATCCATATGGCGTGTGATCCCATAGGTTTCTACTTAGTTGGTAGTAACTATTTACTAATATGGAGCGGTCTCTAGCAAGACATTCATACTACCCAACTAATAGAAATAATCATCCGACAAACCTTGTGCAAGTATTGTCTCATCCATTTGTCTCAATATCCGGATTGGACACGAGACATACAAGTCACACCCGTATATCCAACCTACAGTTCCTCGATCCTAGGAATAGCCTTATTCGTGCAAATAACATCAATATCCTATATTGATTTATTTGAGTCTGGCCAGACATTCTATAAGCACTATCCCTCGAGAGGCCTTGAATATTTGCTCCCGTTATGTGGGAGGGACAAATTATCTACATAACTACGATATCTAAGCTTGCTTCATATTGTGTCCGATACGCGCCTTTATGACTACCAAGTCACGGTGTAGCGTTTGACGCTACCAAAACACAAAATCCCACAACTAGATGATCTAGTGACTTCAAGCTAAGAATGACAATACCATTGTCACCGCGAGAAACACATGTTACTTTACATAACGTGTATATAGCCTTCTCAGAGATGGGTCAATCCAGTATGCCATTACACTAAGGCATACCCATGTGTTGGATCGTGATATCTTCATATCAATCCAACCTCATACTAGTCTATAGATGATTGTCATGTTAATCATTATAATGGACTAGGATATTTAAGATAAACAACAAAATTGTAAATCTAAGGACTTCATTATATTAAATATCTCCATAAATAATACAATGAATATTCTAGCCTATTTATTGTTCATACTAAACTAGATTGTCTCTAGGGCATCTATTCCAACAGTCTCCCACTTGAACTAGAGTCAATCTGGTGCATCTCGTTTGCCAATGCTCCTAGTGTGTCCTTCATGTTTGCGCTGAACAAGCGGCTTTGTAAGTGGATCTGGCAGATTCTCATCTGTAGGAATCTTGCATATCCGAACGTCTCTTTTTTCGACAATATCTCGAATAAGATGGAACTTCCAGAGTACGTGCTTGGATTTATGGTGTGACATGGGTTCCCTTGGTTGCGCGATTGCCCCAGTGTTGTCACAATACAACTCTACTGGATCTGCAATGCTAGGAACCACACCAAGCTCAGTGATGAAATTCCTAATCCAAATAGCCTCCTTTGATGCGCCATTCGCAGCAATGTACTCAGCCTCTGTTTTAGAATCAGCCACCATCTCTTACTTGGAACTCTTCCAGCTCACCGCTGCTCCATTCAAGCAAAACACAAACCCCGACTGTGATCTGAAATCATCTATGTCAGTCTTGAAGCTTGCATCCGTGTAACCCCTTACACGCAACTCCTCCTCACCTCCAATATCAATAACGAACCCTTAGTTCTTCTCAAGTACTTTAGGATGTTCTTGACTGCAATCCAGTGACCACCTGGATCGGACTGATATTTGCTTGTCATACTCAATGCATATGACACATCTGGTCTAGTACATAACATGATGTACATGATGGATCCTATGGTCGAGGAATAAGGAACCCTACTCATGCGTTTCTTCTCAATCTCATTGGAAGGACAGTCACTCTTCGAAAGAGTGATTCCATGCGACATGGGCAAGAATCCCTTCTTGGAATCTTGCATGTTGAACCGCTTCAACACCTTGTCTATATATGTACTTTGGCTTAGGCCGAACAGCTTCTTAGATTATCTCTATAGATCTTGATACCGAGTATATAAGCTGCTTCACCTAAGTCTTTCATTGAGAAACTCTTTGCTAGCCAATCTTTAACAGATTGCAACATAGGAATGTCGTTTCCAATGAGTAGTATGTCATCCACATACAAGACCAGAAAAGCAACAGAGCTCCCACTAATCTTCTTGTAGACACAAGATTCATCTTCGTTTCTGATGAAGCCAAACTCTTTGACCACTTCATCAAAACGTCGATTCCAACTCCTAGAAGCTTGCTTTAATCCATAAATGGATCATTGCAGTTTACAGACTTTGTTGGCTTGCTTTGGATCTTCAAAACCCTCAGGTTGTGTCATATACACATCCTCGAGGAGATTCCCATATAGGAATGCAGTTTTTACATCCATCTGCCAAATCTCATAGTCCTAGTATGCTGCAATAGCAAGTAAGATTTGGATGGATTTGGTCATTGCGACTGGTGAAAAGGTTTCATCATAGTCAGTACCATGAATCTGTCTGAATTCTTTAGCCACCGATCGGCCCTTATAGGTAATCACATTACCATCCATGTTGATCTTCTTCTTGAAGATCCATTTGCACCCTATGGGCCAAGCCCCTTCGGGTGGTTCCACCAAAGTCCATAATTTGTTGGTATACATGGATTCCATCTCGGATCTCATGACTTGAAGCCACTTCTGTGAGTCCGGCCCTTTTAAGGCCTCTTCATAGGTAGTAGGCTCATCATATATGAGCAACATGTCAATAGATTCAGTCACGAGAAGTCCATGCCTCTCGGGCTCCTGGCGCACTCTACTCGACTTACAAAGTTTTTGTGTTACTTGAACAGGCTGCTCTACAACCTCTTGTGGTTCCTGTTCATGTTCCATAGTAGGATCAATGCTTTGTGGTTCTTGAACTTCTTCAAGTTCTACAGTCCTCCCACTTGCTTCTTTAGAGATAAATTCTCTTTTTAGAAACACGCCGGACCGAGCAACAAATACTTTGTTCTCAGTTGGATTGTAGAAATAATATCCCTTAGTTTTCTTAGGGTATCCCACAAATATGCATTTGTCCGAATTAGGCCCTAGCTTGTCTGATTGGAAACGCTTTACACAGACATCGTAGCCCCAAATCTTCATGAACGATACTGTGGGACGACTCCCACTCCACATCTCATATGGTGTCTTCATGACTGACTTAGATGGAACGCAGTTAATGGTGAAAGCTGCACTTCATAGAGCGTAGCCCCAAAATGATAATGGATGATCAAATTGACACATCATAGATCGAACCATATCCCATGGAGTTTGTTTCCTCCTCTCAAACATGCCATTCCACTGTGGGGTTCCGGGTGGAGTGAGTTGGGATTTTATCTCACACTCTCTAAGATAGTCGTCAAACTCTTGGCTCAAGTATTCTCCACGATCCGATCATAGAGCCTTAATACTTTTTCCAAGATACTTCTCTACTTCATTCTTGAATTCTTTGAACTTTTCAAAGGATTCAGATTTGGCCTTCATAAGGTATACAAATCCATATCTATTAAAATCATCAGTAAATGTGATGAAGTAGACGTAACCACCCCCGACAGGCGTGGCAAATGGCCCACACACATCAGTATGCACGAGTGCCAATTGCTCACTATTCCTCTCACCTTTCTTACTGAAAGGGGACTTTGTCATTTTTCCCAATAAACAAGCTTCACATGTCTCATATGATTTAAAATCAAACGAGTCTAGGAATCCATCCTTATGGAGTCTAGATACACGTTTCTCGTTTATATGACCTAAACGACAGTGCCATAGATAAGCAGGATTTAAATTATTCATTTTAATCCTCTTGGTATTAATGTTATAGACAATATTGCTTAGATCAAGGATATATAATCCATTAAATAATTGCCCACTACAATAGTGAATACTATCAAAATAAATGGAACAACAATTGTTCTTTATTGATAAAGTAAAACCATCCTTGTCCAAACAAGAAATATAAATAATGTTTCTTCTCATAGCAGGCACAAAATAGCAATTATTTAATTCTAAAACTAATCATGAAGGAAGAGACCTTACACGCCTACGGCCAATGCAGCAACTCTTGCTCCATTTCCAACGGGCGGGTCTATCTCCCCTTTAGACAATCTTCTACTTCTCTTTAGGTCCTGCACATTTCGACAAATGTGAGATCCACATCCAGTATCCAATACCCATGATTAAGAGACAGTTAAGTTGACATCTATAACAAAAAATACCTGGTGGTGGTGGAATCACTATTCAAAGCTTCTTACCCTCCAGACATTTTGGGCAGCTCCTCCTCCAGTGTCCAGGCTGACTGTAGTAGCGACACTCACCTTTAGTCACACCTTTAGCCAATGCCACCAACAGGCTTAAGGGCAGATTCCTTGGGTTTGGCAACTGATTTGCCTCTTCCCTTGGAGGTAGAGGCAAACCTTTTGCCCTTTCCTTTTTGTACCATCATTATGGATTTTCCCTTACCCTTGTTGATTCTTTGTTCAGTTGTCCTCAACATATTGAGTAAGTCTAGCATAGGTTTCACGATCTCATTCATGTTATAGTTCATGATGAACTGTCCATAACTCTCAGGCAATGATTGCAAGATGAGATCGGTGGCCAACTCTTGACCCATTGGAAACCCTTGGCGACCGTGGCTCTCAAGATAGCCGATCATACACAACACGTGCGGCCCCACCGGGTTTCCTTCTGACATATGACATTTGAACAATGCTTTGGAAATTTCATACCTCTCAACCCTAGCCTTCTCTTGGAAGAGTTGCTTCAAGTGTGCATCATATCGACTGCATTCATGTTCTCATGTTGCTTCTGAAGCTCAGAGGACATGGTACAAAGCATTACGCATGCCGTATCATTAGCGTCATCAACACGCTTTTGATACGCCTTTAGGGATGCAGGAGTATTGTTTTCCGGACTTTCAGGAACTTGCTCCTCTAGAGCGTACATATTCTTTTCCTTCTTGAGAACGATTCTCAAGTTTGTGTACCAGTCAAGAAAATTGGTCCCAGAAAGCTTGTCCTTCTCAAGAACAAAGCGTAGGGAGTGTGATGAGCTCGACGAGTTGTTTGCCATTGGAATTCTACAAAAAGAAAATACGCAAGTTTTAGTATTTGTGAACAATTTAACTATATTTAATAATGGCTAGATCATTAAATACAGCTCCCACTATTTTTCTACAGATTAATAACCCTCAAAATATTAATGCAGAAAATATCATTATATTTTCTAGTGGGCCAAGAACCATATTTCACTTCCTTTTGAGCTTGCTTTGGAAAGTCACCCAAACGTAAGTTATTTAGGTGGGAACAATTCCAATTGCATCTTATGCAACTCTTGGTTTAATTGTACAAATACCTCCTTATTTATCTATCTTATAGATAATCCCAATTGAATGCCTCTAGGTTTTTAATCTTTATTAAAATTACATAGTTACGTCCAACCTCTTACTCTAACAATTTCACATTATATGTGCCATCACACCACATAATGATGAATCAAGTCGCCTTGCTTTGGCAAGCACGAACTTGATTAATCAATTTTGTGATGAGTGTTTAAGTAACGAGAAGGCAAAACGTAATGTTTACTTTTGAGTGATTTTTCTCAATTTTAATTATATTGTTGATCTATATCAACTGATCTACTTATTTGAGTTTGGGCAAAACTCCAAATAAAAATCCGGGTTGTTTCATTATTCTTATTATCAAATTGCATGCATCATCTATACACCAACAACAATAATAAGACAATAAAGTAAACATCCACAAAATAAATTAACGTGATATGGATATGGCCTCCTAGACTAATATATTCCCAAGCCAATGAAAAATATGTATGAACCCTAAAAGCAAGCGCATCTCCATGTGCCTCCATCTTTTGGTCCATCCTCCATAGCCTTGGGGAATGCTCCATGCTCCATGTTGTGGCTCCTTTAATTCATTGGGCTTCCTTTCTTCAATCTTGGCTATCTATTCTATTTAGTACTAGCTAGCAAATAAACTAAATAAATAAATCTCACAAGTTGAGAAAAAAATTGGCTCGCGTGCCGTAAAACCATAATTAATTATTACATCAAATTGATCAGCTCGCAGGCCGTAAACAAACCACAAAAATTAAACATTCACAACAAAACACATCTAAGGCCATATCCAATCACCATACAAATTTCAAATTAACAGTTAAAACAAATTTTTAACGCGCTTAGTCAATTTTTAATTTATTTTAGGATTACTAGGATAAAAACGGTCAAAGAGGCCCAACCAATTAGGTGGCCGAACCCCTTGGAGCCGCCCGGGCCGAGCCTAGGCCGGTCGGCCCAACCCGTGGAGTCGGTCGACCGCCTAGGGCTTCGGCCTAGGTGGCTTGGGCGGAAAGGAGTGAGGGGCGGTCTCCCTAGGGGGGGCGAACCTCTTGAATTTGTTTCCAAAACAACTTCTTCCTTGTTCCCCAAGTCCGAAATGTTTCCAAATTAGAACTTCTTTCCAATTTGTGCCCAAACCCTAGATCTCAGATCTTAAAATTTATCAAGCTCACTAATTCATACATCCAATGTAAAAATTAGATCTTGTTTGGTTGAATCACATTCAACATGCATCTAATATGCTTAATTTTTCATTTTAACGCAATAATCATCAATTATAGGTGAAAAACAATAAAATCGTAACACAAACGACATTATGCTCTACGACATGTGGCTCTGATACTAATGTAGGGTTTTGAACATAGATATGCAGTGGGATAGACAATAATTTATCCGATCAAGACCCTCCAAGGATCACAGGAAGAGAATTCATAACAATAGTAAAGGATTCATAGCAAGTACCTTGTGGTTCTCCATTGATGACTTTAAAAGCGAGTAGTTTCACGTCTCTACGGTTGATCCACGCCTAGGATTGAGATCTAGATCCTCCAATCTCCTTGTGCTAGCTAGGAAGAATGGAAGAGGAAGAAGAAATCACGCAACAGAGGACCAAAGGGAGGCTCGGCCTCCTTGTTGTGGCCGACGGGTAGAGGGGCGGACAAGGGGGGTCGGGCAGGTCCTTGTCTTGCTCTCTCTCTCCTTGCTTCTCTCCTACTCAACTTATGTTATGAGCATTAGTATGTAGGAAGGAAGCTAGGAGCATCCTTTATATAGTCCAACAACTCCTTGTTACTACAAAAAAGCCCTCTCATAATCCTACTCAAGTTCGGATTAGTCCAACTTGCATATTAGTCCTACTAAGTTAGCAAGTTGTTGCGTTTTGATCCTTCTAATTAATTATTAATGAATTCCCAAGTCTAGTTCAATCCATATGGCGTGTAACCCCATAGGTTACTACTTAGTTGGTGGTAACTATTTACTAATATGGAGCGTCTCTAGCAGGACATCCATACTACCCAACTAATAGAAATAGTCATCCGACAAACTTTGTGCAAGTATTGTCTCATCCCTTTGTTTCAATATCCAGATTGGACAGGAGACAAACAAGTCACACTCATATATCCAATCCATAGTTCCTCGATCCTGGGAATAGCCTTATTCGTGCAAATAACATCAATATCTTATATTGATTTATTTGAGTTTGGCTCGACATTCTATAAGCACTATCCCTCGAGTGGCATTGGATATTTGCTCCCTTTATGTGGGAGGGACAAATTCTATCTACATCACTACAATATATAATCTTGCTTCATATTGTGTCTGATACGCGCATTTATGACCACCTAATCACGGTGTAGCGTTTGACGCTACCAAAAATACAATATTCCGCAACTAGGTGATCCAGTGACTTCAAGTCTAAGTATGACAATACCGTTGTCACCGCGAGAAGCACTTGTGACTTTACATAACGTGCATGTAGCCTTCTCGGAGATGGATCAATCCAGTATGCCATTACACTAATGCATACACATGTGTTGGATCGTGATATCTCCATATCAATCCAACCCCATATTGGTCTATAGATGATTGTCCAGTTAATCAATATAATGGACTAGGGATATTTAAGATAAACAACACAATTGTAAATCTAAAGACTTCATTATATTAAATATCTCCATAAATAATACAATGAATATTCTAGTCAATTCAATGTTCATACTAAACTAGATTGCCTCTAGGGCATCTATTCCAACACAAGTAACACAAGAGCTTCGTAGGTCCAGTAGAGTGTGCTAGGAGCCAGAGAGGTATGGACTTCTCGTGACTGAGTTTGGTGACACGTTGCTTATAGATGATGAGCCTACTACATATTGATAGGCCATGAAAGGGCCTGACTCTCAGACGTGGCGCAAATCCATGGAATCGGAGATGGAGTCCATGTATACCAACAAAGTATGGACTTTGGTGGAACCACACCAAGGGGCGCGAACCATAGGGTGCAAGTGAGACTTCAAGAAGAAGACCGCCATGGATGGTAATGTGATTACCTATAAGGGCCGATTGGTGGCAAAAGGATTCAGAAAGATTCATGGTATAGACTATGATGAAACCTTTTCACTAGTTGCAATGACGAAATCCATCCGAATCCTACTTGTTGTTGCATCTTACTATGACTATGAGATTTGGCAGATGGATGTTAAAAGAGCGTTTCTGTATAGAAACCTCCTCGAGGATATGTACATGACAAAACCAGAGATTTTTGTGAATCCAGAGCATGCAAATAAAGTCTGTAAGCTACAAAGATTTATTTATGAATTAAAGCAAGCTTCTAGGAGTTGGAATCGACGTTTTGATGAAGCAGTCAAAGAGTTTAACTTCATCAAGAACGAAGATTAATCTTATGTCTACAAGAAGGTTAGTGGGAGATCTGTTGATTTTCTAGTCTTGTATGTGGATGACATACTACTCCTTGGAAATAATATTGCCATGCTGCAATCTGTGAAAGATTGGCTAGGAAAGTGTAACTCAATGAAAGACTTAGGGGAATCAGCTTATATTTCCTGGTATCAAATTCTATAGGGATAGATCGAGGAAGCTGTTAGGCCTAATTCAAAGTACATATATTGACACGGTGTTGAATTGGTTCAACATGCAAGATTCCAAGAAGGAATTCTTGCCCATGTCGCATGGAATCACTCTTTCGAAGAGCGATTGTCCTTCCAATGAGATTGAGAAGGAACGCATGAGTAGGATACCCTATGCCTCGGCCATAGGATCCATCATGTACGGCATGTTATGTACTAGACCAAATGTGTCATACGTGTTGAGTATGATAAGCAGATATCAATCTAATCCAGGTGAGAGTCACTAGATAGCGGTTAAGAACATCCTAAAGTACTTTGACGCTACCAAAAACACAATATTCCACAACTAGGTGATCTAGTGACTTCAAGTCTAGGATGGCATACCGTTGTCACCGCGAGAAGCACTTGTGACTTTACATAACGTGCATGTAGCCTTCTCGGAGATGGATCAATCCAGTATGCCATTACACTAATGCATACCCATGTGTTGGATCATGATATCTCCATATCAATCCAACCCCATATTAGTCTGTAGATGATCGTCCTGTTAATCAGTATAATGGACTAGGAATATTTAAGATAAACAACACAATTGTAAATCTAAGGACTTAATTATGTTAAATATCTCCATAAATAATACAATGAATATTCTAGCCAATTTATTGTTCATACTAAACTAGATTTCCTCTAGGGCATCTATTCCAACACAAGTAACACAAGAGCTTCGTAGGTCCAGTAGAGTACGCTAGGAGTCAGAGAGGTATGGACTTCTTGTGACTGAATTTGGCGACATGTTGCTCATAAATGAAGAGCCTACTACCTATGGAGAGGCCATGAAAGGGTCTGACTCTTAGAAGTGGCGCAAAGCCATGGAATCGGAGATGGAATCCATGTATACCAACAAAGTATGGACTTTGGTAGAACCACCCCAAGGGGCGCGACCCATAGGGTGCAAGTGAGAATTCAAGAAGAAGACCGCCATGGATGGTAATGTGATTACCTATAAGGGCCGATTGGTGGAAAAAGGATTCAGACAGATTCATGGTATAAACTATGATGAAACCTTTTCACTAGTTGCAATGACGAAATCCATCCAAATCCTACTTGCTGTTGCAGCTTACTACGACTATCAGATTTGGCAAATGGATGTCAAAACAGCGTTTCTGTATGGAAACCTCCTCGAGGATATGTACATGACAAAACCAGAGAGTTTTGTGGATCCAGAGCATGTAAAAAAGTCTGTAAGCTACAAAGATCCATTTATGAATTAAAGCCAGCTTCTAGGAGTTGGATTCGACGTTTTGATGAAGCAGTCAAAGAGTTTGACTTCATCAAGAACGAAGATGAATCTTGTGTCTACAAGAAGGTTAGTGGGAGCTATGTTGTTTTTCTAGTCTTGTATGTGGATGACATCTTACTCATTGGGAACAATATTCCCATGCTGCAATTTGTGAAAGATTGGCTAGGAAAGTGTTTCTCAATGAAAGACTTAGGGAATCAGCTTATATACTTGGTATCAAGATCTATAGGGATAGATCGAGGAAGTTGCTAGGCCTAATTCAAAGTACATATATCGATAAGGTGTTGAATCGGTTTAACATGCAAGATTCCAAGAAGGAATTCTTGCCCATGTCGCATGGAATCACTCTTTCGAAGAGCGATTGTCCTTCTAATGAGATTGAGAAGGAACGCATGAGTAGGATACCCTATGCCTCGGTCATAGGATCCATCATGTACGCCATGTTATGTACTAGACGAAATGTGTTATACGCGTTGAGTCTGACAAGCAGATATCACTCTAATCCAGGTGAGAGTCACTGGATAGCAGTTAAGAACATCCTAAAGTACTTGAGAAGAACTAAGGATGTGTTATTGATCTATGGAGGGATGAAGAGTTGCGTGTAAGGGGTTACACGGATGCAAGCTTCCAAACTGACATAGATAATTTCTGATCGCAGTCGCTATTCGTGTATTGCCTGAATGGAGGAGCTGTGAGCTGGAAGATTTCCAAGCAAGAGACGGTTGATGATTCTACAACTGAGGCTGCGTACATTGTGCGAGTGGCGCAGCAAAGAAAGTTTTTTGGATTAAGAAGTTCATTACTGAACTTGGTGTGGTTCCTAGTATTGTGGATCAATAGACTTGTACTGTGACAACACTGGGGTCACCTCACAATCAAAGGAAACCAGGTCACACCAGAAATCCAAACACGTACTCAGAAAGTTTCCTCTTATTTTGGATATCGTCGATAGAGGATATGTGAAGATATGCAAGATTCCTATAGATGAGAATCTGTCAGATCCTCTTACAAAGCCGCTAGTTCAACGCAAACACGAAGGACACGCTAGGTCTATGGATAGTAATTTGGGATAGAAACATCCATTGTATTATTTATGCGGATATTTAATATAATGAAGTCCTTAGATTGCAAATATGTTGTTTATCTTAAATATTCCTAGTCAATTATATTGATTAACAGGACGATAAACTATAGACTAGTATGAGGTTGGATTGATACGGCGATATCACGATCCAACACATGTGTATGCATTAGGAGTAATGATAGCGATCTATTACCTCCATTTTGCCACATTATCAAGAGTGATTTGAGCTTAATTGTAGAGAATTTGAGTCGTTTTGGCACTTGATGCTTCCTATGCGCTTTATTGTTAGTCCGGGAGTTTCTATGCATATTTTGTTGTTATTTGTCAAATATAATCTCTTGGTATGTTAGTTCATATTGTCTTTACAGCAACGGATGCTAATCGGTTGATAGGAGAAACGGAATGAACTTCAGAAACAATGGGAGCTCGAGTGGGGTGAGGGAAAGCAAAGTGGGAAAAGTCACCCAGGACCAACCTGTACTCTTTTCAATACTCTGGAAAATCAACAATGAGTTTTGGAGAAAGGCCTGATCCATTGAAAAGTAGACATCCCTAGATTTCCAACGATATATGGTAGGCCCAAGTACGAGCCTGGATGAGGGAGATATGGCCCGCGCAAGATCAGCTTACGATTATGTCCGGGAATTGCAAACTGGAGGGCCTGAAATGCAATTTCGGCCAAGTTACAGTAAAACTCGCCCCCAGATGGTAAAAAATGTGATAGAAGACCTAGAGAGAGGCCATAAACACACGGGACACCATTGGAGAGAAGCTTGGAGCTTGGGGATTGCACGGATTCGTCTACTCTTTGGCCATTTCACCATTTGATCACTTCTTCTCTTCTCTTTATCATTCTATGGAGAAGCTTGTGTATCTTTTGTATGCCATGAACAGCTAGACTCGTTTCTAAGCTCTATGGAGAGCCTAGGGTTATGTTAGACTTTGCTTCTCCGGATTATTGAGATTGATACATATTTTGGATCATTGATTATGATGAATCTTCAACTCTTTTGGTGTATTGTTGACTAGGGTTATTGACACACCCGAATTATGAGATGAATGGCCATTAGAGAATGATTTTGATTCATAGTTGTGATTCCTACTTAATGCTTTAATCTAGTTTTGTTGTTGTTCATGATCTGAGCTTCAATCTTAGCAACAATGGAGTAGCTACCCGAAATTTCTAGTACTTAGGTGGAGTGCTTGAAAGAGACTTGGCCTAGGGTGATAGAGAACATGCACACAATTCTAAATCAATGAGACTGAGAGATAATTTGAATATGATTGGCCATTTGGTAGACGACAGTGGACCGACAGGACCTGCAGTAGACCGTGACGTAGGACTACGTGAGATCGAAAGAAGATCGTAGTGACTAGGTACTTGGCATAATTGAATTAGGATTAGCGTGTTTCAATACAGTATCCAGAATTGTCTAACAACCCTAGGTGATCCATAGATCGCCTAGTCCCTCTCCATACTTAATTAAACCTTGTTTAATTATATCTTTCCGTATTTAAATACAACCACTTTTTTGGGGGTGGAAACTCTTTAAATCAACCAACTTCCTCCCGATTACTTCACTTTAAACTAACATTATAACTAAATAATCTTGTGATTGTCCTTGTGGGATCGATAACTCGGGGTTAAAATATTACCCTATATTACTTGAACTGTGCACTTGCGATAACACGTAAGAAAGCGTGTCAAGTTTTTGGCGACGTTGTTGGGGACAACGGTAGATTGTTTAGTTAGAAATTAGTTTAGAGTTTTATTTTATTTTATATTGTTACTATATGTTTTCCTCACCGGTGTGCTAGTGTTACTTTCTCAGGTAGCGTGGCGGAAAGCCAAGGGCTAATTAGCCTCACGACATAGCAGCTGCAAGCTATGGTTGCTGCAGCCGTAGAGAAAGCAATGGCGGTGACATCTAGACCGAACCCGACCTCAATGCCTTATAGTCGTTCTGGGAAAGCAATAATCCATGCATTTGAGGCAGATCTTAAAGGAAGGGAGCCAGCTATTGTGGTGCCACAAATTCTGGCCGAGAGCTTCTGTCTAAAGCTGAGCACCATCCAATTTGCTCATGAACAGTGCACCTTTGCTTGTACACATGAGGAAGACCCACATGCATTCATGGGGAGATTTCATAGCCATTGTGGGCTAATTCGCTATAGTGGGGTCACTTCTGAAGCAATAAGGCCGATGCTCTTCCCTCATTGTCTCAAGGGAGCTACTGTGGATTGGCTAGATTCGTTGCCATCCAAATCTATCAAAACATGGGAAGAGTGTGCCTCCCAGCTCATGGGTAAAAATTTTCCCATCTCACGCATGATTCAACTACATAACGATATATGGTCATTCAAGCAGAAGCAACATGAATCTATGGTCAAAGCATGGGAGCGTCTCAACTGCTTGCTATGCAAATGTCCCAACCATGGCATTGTCAAAGCCCATATCATCCAAATCTTCTATGATTCACTTGGAAACTTTGACAAAGACAAGATTGACAGGGAAGCTGGGGGCAATTTTTTGTTCAAATGCGATGTGGAGGGTGCTTATGAGTTGATGAGAAAAGTGGTTGAGCAAGAAGAGAGCTTGGATTATGAGTACCAGCATCAAGAAATGATGAAGCAAAATGAAATTGATTATGGCACAGTTCAGGTGAATGCGGTGGAGGCAGTGCATGAAGCAGTTGTTTCAGAGTTGTAGCAGCAACAACAAGAATTAGCTTCAAAGTTGGCTGATATGAGAGGATTGATGAAAGTGATGGGTCAACACGTGATCACCATGATTTCCGAGAGCACGACTTCTGCAGTTGCACTCCGAGAAACTCTAGAAGAAGTTAAGGATCTTAAGCAGCAACTCGAACACATAGCACTGGAACACACTGTTATTCCATCTGAGGAACATGTTCAGGCCATCACCACTCGTAGTGGTACAACACTCAAAGACCCTCCATACTCTACTCATGCCAGAGCGGTAGCATCTAAGGCAAAGGAGCATGAAGTCTTCGATTCTGATAAGAATCCTGTCATAGTCCCCCAATCAAAGGGCATGACTCAGCAGGATGAGGAGGAACTTCCTGAGGTACTACTTTCATCTCCTTCTTCTTCTTCTTCAGATCTTCCATACCCATTGCATAGTAGGAAGAAGAAGGATGATTCTGAGGAATACAGGCGCTTTCTGAACGTCTTTTCTAAATTGCATATAAATATTCTGTTGATTGAGGCACTTCAAAGATGCCTAAGTATGCGCGGTTTATTAAAGATGCAGCCCTTGGAAAGAAAGCGGTGGATGAATTTCAGAGAGTGAATTTAAATGAACATGGTAGTTCATGTGTGTTGCACGGGCTACCTAGGATGAAGAAGGATCCATGTAGTTTTGTCATTGAAGCTACATTGGGTGATGCCTACACTAGGAGAGCTCTATGTGATCCGGGGGCGAGTGTGAATTTGATGCCATTGTCGGTATCCAAAAAGCTAAGTGTGGGGGAGCCTCCGAAAACCTGGATCACTCTCCAATTTGCAGACAAATCATCCAAGAGAGCCTGTGAGATGATACATGATGTACTTTTGAGGGTTGGAAGCTTGATTATGCCAGCCAATTTTGTCATATTGGACGTGTCAGCTGGTGATGTGCCTATAATTCTAGGGAGACCGTTCTTAGCGACTGGGCGCACCCTCACTGATGTAGATAATGGAGCGCTGATTATGAGGGTACATGTGGACATGGAGACTTTTCAGGTCCTCAAACCGACACCTCAGTACTCGTGGGAGCATAATCCAGTGGTTCCATTTGTTGTACAAGTAAAGCGACAACTTTCTGATTTATCGCAAGGAGATCCATCTGACTACTGGGAAAGGAACAAGCCATCAGCGGTGCACGCACATGACGCAGTGCTTCAAATTCAGCATAGGAAAGCAAAACTGGAAGCGGCACAATGTGCCAGACCACCCTCTTGAGGTGGCAGAGGTAACCGGGTTGGGCCGTCGACCTTAAATTACAAGCGCTTCTTGGGGGGCATCCCAATGTAGAGTAGGACTTTCATTATTTTATTTTATTTTATTTATGTTCTTTGAATCCTCCATATTTTATAGTGAGAGATGAGCGAGAGAGTGGTTTAATATATCCTATGAGTGTGTAGGACACGGATCCCGAAGAACCCTCTAGATTCCCCTTGTTGATGCATGTGCACAATTCTGCACGAAGAACGAGGAACAACTAGCCAATCGGAAGAGTTTTTACATTTCAGATAAGCTACTCGAGGTCGAGAAGTAGCTTATTATTTGTGAAGATCATGGCGGAAAGTTGTTACACAGGGGTCGCACGCATCGGAATCCGGAGTAGAGATTGTTGTTCAAGAAAGCAAGGAGCTATATTCATGCACATGAGAGCGGATTTGAGAAGAAAAGGAATGTCCCCCAAACTATGGGAATTTTTCAACCCAAAAATGGATTCCCCATTGAAATATGGAGTTCATCGGCGCAAGAATAACGCGAAACGGATGACGGATGAAGAAGTTAGAGGAAAAATAAGTTGGCGAATTCCAGTGATTTCGGCCACCATTTCGGGTCGAAATGGAGGCCGAAATCCCCTTATTTCGGGCCGAATAGAAAATGGCTTTCTGCTCCAAAAATCTCCAGCCGTTTCAGCCACCATTTCGGGCCAAAATGGAGGTCGAAATCCCTTTATTTCGGCCACCATTTCGGGCCGAAATGGGTCGGGCTGCCCACTTTGGGGGGTAATTTTGACATTTTGGGGGGTATTTATGAGCCAAAAATCGGATTTTTGATCTTCCCCACCCCCAATTCGGATCAAACACTCCTTTTCTTCATCCTCTTCTTCTCAAACCTCAAGAACACCACCACACCCAAAACTCAAAACTAATCCAAATCGCGAAATTTTTGTTGGGTTTTGCTCCTTGCAAACCCAACTACAAGATCAACTCTTGAGTTTTTGAGAGGAGTGAGCAGTTTGAGTGTGGGGTATTCAAAGAGGAATAACTCCAAGAACGAGAATTGTACAATTCGTCGCTTTGGAGGGGGATTCGGCCTAAGCTCCAAGAGGGACTTGCAACGGGAACACCGAGGAGCACAACAAGGTAGTCTTGCTTCGACTTGCTCGAGTTTTCGAAAAATTGGTCGACCAACCGGTCCATTCTCGACCTTTTTTTTTTGCGAAATCGGTTCCGTAAGAACGGTACTCCAGGACCGTAGGTACGTTTTCTTTCTCCCGCCTTAAAATTCTTGTCTAGTCACTCTAGGCGAAGTGCCCTGCAACACTTGCCATTTCGCTATTAATTCCTTACACGTTGAGATCATGTCATGTGGGAGTACTCTTTAAATTAATTGAGGACAATTATTGTCTCAAGTTTGGGGGGGGGGGGGGGGTTAATGCATATCTTTGCTCGCCTTAACTTGCATAGCCTTGGTACATGTAGATTAGTGAGTCAGTTTGCATGTAGGAGTCAGAGTTAGGATTGCATGTGCACGTTTAATTATTGCATTGTATATATTGTTTGCACTTTTAATTATTGAGTCAACCTACCCATATGTGTTGTTAATCGAGTTGGCCATAGCATATAGTGTTAGAAAAACTCAATTAAAAAGAGAGAAAAAAAATTTAAAAAACAAGAAAAACCCTAAAAATTGAAAATCTTTGAGAAAGGGCAATTGAAGAGAAAGAATGTGGTGAGGGCTTAATGATAGAAATTCCTTACGAGTAGGAAAATCTGAGGTGAGGTAGACACGAGAATCTGGAGTAGGAAGGCTATAGGGCCAATGCACTCGAGAATTGTGAGTAGCTGTCTCTCAGACTAGTTATCCTACTAGCACTACACCACCGTCACTTACGTAGTTGTCAACCCTCCTCGTAGGAAACGGAACATCTGTGCGAGTGATTTTTATGGGGACCTCACGTCCCATCTCCATCGCCTAGGTCCACTAGTTACCCCAATTTGATCCATCTACCCCTTTTATTCACAGCCTCTAGCCTAGAAGCCATTCCTTGTGACTTTCATCACTAGTTAGAATGGTCCCTTACTATGCGTCATGATAGAGAGAGTCGAGTTAGGGAGGTTCGTTGAGGGTGAGCTGATATTATACATCTTGAGTGGATACTCTTACATGTCATCTTTTGAGGGGATGTGAGGGTGAGTAAGAGACGGTAGCACACTTCGGTGCGACGGTGAGTCGTGTCCTTACACCACGATCACAGGTGGAGTGTCGTGCGTGACATTATTTCTGCATGATATGGGGTGGGTTGATTGATCTTATAGGAGAACGTGCTTGTGCTTCATGTATATTTTCTACATCTTAAGTGATGAGGAGGATTGGTTGGAAAAGCCCGTTTATACATTGACTACCGGGTTTTTGATATGGTTTACATCGAGTGTGGGGGTGTCAACATCTATTTTGATTACATCATTAATTTGACACATTCCACCCCCACGTATCTATTTTGATATTTGATCTTCTTGGATATTACTATGGTATTGGTGGCTCCATGTGCTTATTGGTATGAGAATGAAATTGAAAAAAAAAAACAGAAGTTGAAAGTGAATTTCAATAGGAAGCCGGAAATGAAACTTCATGAAGACCGAGGAGATGAGCTATGAGTATTGATCACTTCTTCACATTTGCAGCCGCGAGAACGGCGTTGCACCGAGATTGAGGGAACGAGGGCTGGAGTAGTGAGATTCGGTGGGGTTCCTTTGATTTTTGTGAGGGAGTGTGAGAATCGGGTTTGGAGAGTTATATCATGACGTCTAGGACTACAATTCTAAATATCCTATCCTACCCATCCTAAACCGTTAACAATTTAACCCGTGGATAAATATCTCGGATGGTAAGTGCTAAGGATATGTTTGATAAGTGTGCGGAAGCAACTTATTTTGTGTTTGTGCCCGTTCTGTCTGACGAAACTGGCCGCAAGTTCTACCGATCACCGAAGTTATAGAATCTTCTAGGGGATGTGAGAGCCTCATGACATGCCAGTTTGCTTTTTCGAGATTGCCCAATCTCTAAAAAAAGAAAAAAAAAAGTGTTCTTTAATTTGTTGCATTGTTTATAATCGAGTAGCATTGTTTAAATTCATGTCGATTGCATAGTCCGGTGTTTGAGTCGTTGTGTCTAAGGCAAAGTAAAGATATATGTGAATCTTGGAAGCAAGTGTTGCTCGGGACGAGCAAGAAGGTAGTGTGGGGGAAATTGATAGCGCCTTTTAGGAGCTATCTATTACCTCCATTTTGCCACATTATCACGAGTTATTTGAGCAAATTGTGGATAATTTGAGTCGTTTTGTCACTTGATGCTTCCTATGCGTTTTATTGTTAGTCCAGCGTTTCTATGCATATTTCGTTGTTATTTGTCAAATATAATCACTTGGTATGTTTTTTCATATTGTCTTTGCAGGAACGGATGCTAATCGGTTGATAGGAGGCATGGAATGAACTTCGGAAACAATGGGAGCTCAAGTGGAGTGAAGAAAAGCAAAGTGGCAAAAGTCACCCATGACCAACCTGTACTCTTTTCAATCCTCAAGAAAATCTACAATGATTTTTAGAGCAAGGCCTATGCCATTGGAAATTAGACATCCATAGCTTTCCAACGATATATGATAGGACCAAATACGAGTCCGGATGAGGGAGATATGGCCCGCGCAAGATTAGCTTACGATCACGTCCGGGAATTACAAACTGGAGGGGCTGAAATGCAATTTCGGCCAAGTTACAGTAAAACTCGCCCCCAGCTGGTAAAAAACGTGATAGAAGACCTAGAGAGAGGCCATAGACGCACGTGAAACAATTGGAGAGAAGCTTGGAGCTTGGGGATTGCACGGATTCGTCTACTCTTTGGCGATTTCACCGTTTGATCACTTCTTCTCTTCTCTTTATCATTCTATGGAGAAACTTGTGTATCTTTTGTATGACATGAGCAGCTAGATTCTTTTCTAGGCTTTATGGAGAGCCTAGAGTTATGTTAGACTTTGCTTTACCGGATTATTGAGATTGATACATGTTTTGGATCATTGATTATGATGAATCTTCAACTCTTTTGGTGTATTGTTGAACTAGGGTTATTGAAACACCCGAATTATGATATGAATGGCAATTAGAGAATGATTTTGATTCATAGTTGTGATTCCTACTTAATTCTTTAATATAGTTTCGTTATTGTTCATGATCTTAGCTTCAACTTAGCAACAATGGAGTAGCTACCCGGAATTGCTAGTACTTAAGTGGAGTGCTTGAAAGAGACTTCGCCTAGGGTGATAGAGAACATGCACACAATTCTAAATCAATCAGACTGAGAGGTAATATGAATAGGATTGGCCATTTGGTAGACGACAGTGGACCGACAGGACCTGCAGTAGACCGTGACGTAGGACCACGTGAGATCGAAAGAAGATTGTAGTGACTAGTTACCTGGCATAACTGAATTAGGATTAGCGTGTTTCAAAACAGTATCCGGAATTGTCTAACAACCCTAGGTGATCCATAGATCGCCTACTCCCTCTCCATACTTAATTAAACCTTGTTTAATTACATCTTTCCGTATTTAAATACAACCACTTGTTTGGGGGTGGCAACTCTTTAAATCAACCAAATTCCTCCCGGTTACTTCACTTTAAACTAATATTATAACTAAATAATCTCGTGATTGTCCTCGTGGGATCGATAACTCGGGGTTGAAATATTACCCTATATTACTTGAACTGTGCAATTGCAGTAACACGTAATAAAGTGTGTCAAGTAGTAGCATAATGGATTGACCCATAATGAGAAGGCAACATACATGTTATGTAAAGTCACAAGTGCTTCTCATAGTGACAACGATATTTTCATCCTTAGACTTGAAGTCACTAGATCCTCTAGTTGTGGAATATTGTGTTTTGACATCGCCAACCGCTACACCGTAACTGGGTAGTAATAAAGGCGTTAGTCGTATAAAATAAGGTATCAAGCTTAGAGATGGTAGTAACGTATATATGATTTGTCCCTCCCACATAACGGGAGTAGATATCCAGGGCCACTCGAGGGATGGTGCTCATAGAATGTCTGGCCAGACTCAGATAAATCAATATGGGATATTGATGTTATCTGCTTGAATGAGACTATTCCTAGGATCAAGAAACTATGGATTGGATATACGAGTGTGACTTGTATGTCTCGTGTCCAATCCGGATATTGAGACAATTGGATCAGACAATACTTGCACAAGGTATGTCGGATGACTATTTCTATTAGTTGGGTAGCGTTGATGTCTTGCTAAAAGCCGCTCCATGTTAGTAAATTGTTACTACCAACTAAGTAGAAACCTATGGGGTCGCACTCGCTATGGATTAGACCGGACTAGGGAAGTAATTAATATGATTAATTTAATAAGAGGATCAATACGCAACTACTTGCAAACTAGGACTAATTTGCAAGTTGGACTAATCCGTACATGAGTAGGATTATGAGAGGGGCTTTTATGCAGTCAACAAGGAGTTGTGGGACTATATAAAGGCACTCCTAGCTTCCTTCCCACAACTAATGCTCATAACACATTGAGTGGGAAAGAAAAGCAATGGGAGAGAGCAAAAACAAAGGAGGCTGAGACCCCACTTGGACCGCCCCTACCCCGTCGGCCGAACAAGGGGGATCGCCCCTCCTTGCTCCGTTTTGCGTGATCTTGATCTTCTTCCTCTTCTTCCTTCAATCCTAGATAGCACAAAGTCTTGAGGGATACGGGTTCAATCCTAGGAGTGGACTAGCCATAGAGACGTGAACACAATTTCACGTGAGAAGTCATCAAAGGGGATCCTAAAGGTATTTTGATACTAATCCCTAAGTATCATTATGTAGTCTCTTCGTGTGATCCTTGGAGGGTCTTGAACGGATTAATTTATGTTTATTCCGCTGCGTATTCGTTATCCAAACCCTACAGCAACATGCCGTCCTTTCTCCATTATTTGCAAAGCTTGGTTACCTCATTAATTGAACATGACAACGGTGTAGCTTCCTTTGGTGGACCTGGTTGTGCTTTCTATGATGAAATCATGTCGACTTCAGCTTCGCGCCCTCTTTTGTAATTAAATCTTCCAATCTTGACACCTGGTCCCCCTTGTGAGAATTTCCTCTTTTGCTTCTCCACAATAGGTTCGATGTTCCTGGTACAATCGATTAACTTTGAAAAGGTTATGATTTGGAGGTTGATCAACATGGCCTTGTACTCTTCGTGCATTTCCTGGAGGAAAATTTCCACTAGACGACTTTCACTACCTCGTATATGCAGTCGAGTGACTTAGTTCTTAATTGTTTAATGAATGCGACTCCCTCCTCATCATGCTTCTGATGCAATCGGGACAGGTGAATCGTTGTCACTTTCTCTTCCACTTGATAGAACTTGGTGTAAAACTTTTTCACCATGTCCTCTCAGTTGCGAATGGATCCTTCTTCTAATGATCTTTACCATTTGTACGCGACATGACCCAAAGATTTGGGAAAATCGCGCATCAACAACCTTTGATCTGCTCCAAGTGGACCCATCATATCCACAAAATGCATGACATGTTATTGTGCGTTGCCATTAACCTCATTGAACTTTTCCCACTTTGTCCCTTTATAACCTGCAGGATTAGCCATTAAATAAATCTCACGTGGGATGCGCGATGCACATTCGACCTTTGAGATATCTATGAGACACTGGTTAGCAAGGAAGTTGTCCAAGCGCTGCTCCAAAGTTGACATAACTGTTGGAGTGGTCCCACCTGGTGCGAATGTGGAAGTAGTAGTGACACCATGAATGTATGGCATGTTAGGATCATAGGGCACAATATCCGCCACCTGCGGTTGAATGCCGATTGCGAATGGTGGTGATGGTCCCACAGGGTAATTTCCCGAAAAGTTGCCCATTAATACTCGCTTGGTTGGACGCCTGGTGCGAGTGGAGGTGGTGGCGATAAGTTCCCATGTTGCGGTGCCGAACTAGTTGATGGAGGGGGTGGCAGCGTGTTGGCAGGTTGTGTTGATGCCGCGGCTGCTTCAGGAGGAACTGAACTTCCTTGTGAATAGTTAGTGGCGATGTTTCCCAGGATCGCCACTATTTGAGAGATCTGCACAAAGTGGGCTTGCATGGCTCTAGTCTGGTTATGGATTGTTGCATTAAGCATCTCCAGGGTCTGAGAATCATTTTAAAACCGTTTGTAATTATTTAAAATTATGGATGTTAACTGGAGTCTCGTCTCTTAGAATCCCATCTCTTGGAGGATAACGGTATCCATCTTCGCCATCGTGACTCATGATTGCAAGATACTAAGTGAACATTATGGTTGCTTCACGTAGGGTTCACCAATGTGTACAAGGGAGATTAGGAGAAGGATCCAAGCGTGTACCTGCAATAGACAAGAGCAACCAACAAAACACAGATCAAGAGTAAGAGATTAAGTGGGCAAGGGTAAGAGTAAGCCGAGTCAGGTATCTGAGAGAGAGACAATATCTGGGCTGATAAGCCAAAAGATCCGAACCTCTATCAGAGGACAACACTTCTATATATACTGGTCTTAGAATAACAGTTACAAGAAGTTATATAACTGTCTGCGACGGTTATATAACTACCTCGCACGTGTATGGTCGACCACATATATAGGCGTGTGATTCGCAAGTCTCTCAGATAACTGACAAGTGTCACACGCGAGTGTAACCGTTACTCACATGCAACGAGTCCTACTCTAGCCTCCAAGCCACTTAGACCCCCTTGACTCCCGTATGGCCTATATGCGAGGGGGACCCTGTCTCACAACCCACATATGGATAAGAGAGAAGATGATAAGTATATAATAATAATGGATTACCAATTAATCTCACCAGTGGCTGCCATGTGGATAGTAGTCAGTGTATCTGGAATACACTATCTACACCACTACAACCCCCTACACTATTGCTTATAGTGGCAATTCACCCCAAATCAGTAAAACCGTCAAAGTAACTAACAGAAGCCTATTATTTTTGGTGCTTTACCGTAACTTTTCTTGAACCTCTATTTCAACCAATGATAAATTAAATAAAACATTATAAAATAAAATGCATAAGAAGAAAAACTAAAAACGCATGAGAAAGAAAATAAGCAGGAATAGAAGCTGATGATGAATTCGTAATCCACTAATCCACTCTCATCCTCCTTGTCCTCCCCTCTCTCCACTCATGTTATCTCGCTGTCTCTCTCTGTCAGTTCTCTCCCTCTATCCCCTTCCATGTTTTTGTTTACAACAAAACAAGAAACCACCCAAATCGAAACCATAGAGAGCACCACCAAAAAACACTGCCCCAACCACCATTACCGTCACCATCCAAACCCATATTTCGGGTCGGAGTTCGCCACGATTTGATGCGTATTTAAAGGCTGAATCACACTCTATTCTATCCAGCTTGCCTTGTGCTCAAATTTGTTTCTCCGGCTCCTCACTTATGATCGAAACAAATTGACACAATATTTTCTTCTAGAGGCAGAAAATATCAAACTCTTTGTTTTTTCTGGGTTCGGGTTTGGCAGCAATGGTGGATGGAGGTGTCCTCGGTAGTCTATTTCATTTTTATTTTGGGGGGTTTCGGGATGCGTATAAACACAGATAGCATCAAGAAAGAAAGAGATGAAGACAAAATGAACACCAAGAGAGCAAGATGAGAGAGATAGAGAGATGAGATGGGTGGGTGATTGTGTTGTTTGTTCTTCAACTGCTTCTTTGTATCGTCTTCCCGTATCTTCGTCTTCAATGTAGTTTTTCTCTTTCTATTTCAAATTTGTTTCATTTAATTTATTAGATTAGTAAAGGCTACGTAAAATTACAAAAAAGTCCTTACAAAAATGGATCCTGTTAGTTTTTCTTACGATGTGATCAATTTGGGGTAGATTGTCACCGTAACTAATAATGTGGGGATTCTAGTGGTAAATCAGAACTACAGAGGTTTTGTGTCCCCAATGATAGTGTGCCGGTAAGTTTAGTGTTAATGACCGATGCATGAAATTGAAAAGGTAAGTACCAAATTGTGAAATAAGTGACAAGTGAGGTACCAATGGTGCAATTGTGCCTAAGTGTATTATTGATATATATATTTACGGACACGCCCCTATATTAGTTTAGGGTTTAGAACACATTTATGTGGTGTGACCGTCACAACAGATCCCTTTGTATTAAATCTCGTAACTTCACCCCAGAAGCCTAGACTCTTCACTTGACCTCCCGGCCCTCTCAACGGTGACGACGGCTTCGACTGAGACGATTCCTCTCCATTCGGCAGATCGGAGGCCTGAAAACTCAGGCAACGGACGGAGCTTCTCTTCTATTCGTCTCCGGTGACGGATCGTTGCAATCGTCAACGTCACAACGGTGAGTTTTCGTTCATCTGATGGCTCCTTATCTCATCGTTTGTCAAATTGGCGATTTTACTCGAATTTCGATAGGGTATCGATGGAACCGTTCATATGCTTCTCGATGTATAAACTGCTGATATCCATCGGTGATTCAGTTTTAGAGATTGATTTAAAGTAAGAACAGTTTTAAGTTGATGATTTAGGTCTTCTGGTGTTCGTCGTATACAGAATCTATCCAAGTGGATCAGAGTTTTGGTTCCACTCTCTCTCTCATAAGGTGGTCACAATTGTAGATTTGCTTTGTTCTAAACATTATCCCTGAATATATATATATATCGGATGATATGTGGGAGTTTTTTGTTTTTTTCTTGTTGTTGTTTTCCTTACAAGTAGTCAAATTTATGTGTTCTCCCTACTCAAAGCTATAAACACACAGTCACATAGTATGGTTTTCGCTTTTTCCTGATCAGTGCTATGTAGTTGTTGAATCTGCTGCAATGGTGTTGTAATCAGTTAAGAGTAATCACTAATAGTTACTGTGTGAATTCTTGTTAATGCTACATTATTGAACACAAAGTGGTTAACCCAGTAACCAGAAGTGTTAAAATTGACATTATATTCAATGGGGAGACTGGAGAGTAACTAGAAGTGTTAAGATTGAGACTTTAATGGTTTGTATTATAGGCCAAAGGATTGGATTACTGATAGTATTTCTGCCAATCTATGGAGTTTAGATCATGGATTTATTGATTTTTGGTCGAATCTGAACCTTTCTAATCTGTCTGCTGCACCCCTAGATACCACGAAAACTCATAAAAGGGTGATACATTTTGGAAAGAGTGTTTCTGTCTTGCTTCTATTTTCCTGGAAAATGAACTGAGACAGTAATTCATCACCTGGATCAAGATGATTCTTTCGCAAAACCAATAATTGTCGCTTTGGAATCATAAGCAGTGCTAGAGTAAGCAATTCATACCCTTTTACTCTCTTTACAGGCCAATCTTGTTTCTTCTTGTTTCCCTAAATTCACTCCCCGGGTGATTATTTGAATTACCAAGGCTTTACTCAAATCTAAGAGGGGAAACCTCCAGGAAAATCTATTTACCAAGAGAGCTAGTGGTTTCCCTATTCATTAGTGTGTTGTCTTATTTTGCACTGTCGGATGGTTTCAAAGTAAAGGGTCCAGATCTAACTATTAGAATCATATTCTCAACTTTTTCTCCTCACCAGCTAATCTTTGGTGGCCCCATCTGTAAAAGAAACTACCATCAACTCTTTCTCTACTGTGTCAACCACATGTCAACTATGTGCACTTCAAAAACTATTTTTCTACTTGGTCAATTAGCTTCATGATAATCATATTTTGCCATGATTTTTAATTTATTGTTACTATTACTGTTATTATCATTATTTATTTTAACTAGAGTTTTACTACATATAACGGGCGAGAATGAGAAAGAATGAATAAGTGTAATAGTTCCAATGGGATGGGTTCTACACTAGTCAAGACTCAAGAATATAAAGTAATTAGAAGAGAGAAAAGAATCCTGGATAACTGGTGATTACGGAGAAGAGTTATGATGCGAAAGTTGTAGGCCAGAGGACTGCAGAAATCTCTGCTAATCATGCTTTGCATTGGCACTTGATGAAGGTGCATAGAAGTACGAATGAGCAGTAGTACACGCTGACAAGTAGAAAGAAATAGTATTCACACAACACCAAGAAAACATACAATTTTGTTCCAGATGATAGAGGTGTAATTGTGTAAAATGCAAATCATTGGTTAAGACCAGTTTAAGCTAAAGTTCATACTGATCCAAATTTTACGGTTTGGCAGCAATCAAAACCTAAATGAACTGTAGTTGGTACAAACCATAAAAAGTTGGTTTGGTTCAAACTTGGTTGAATTTAAGGCTAGAAAGAGCTCATTGATTTTAATTCTGGAGCAAACAAAAAATTAGTCAGGAAAAATAGCCAAGGAATGCTAAAACCAAAAAGGCAGCTTTTGTATTCATTATTTTTTTTATCCAACTTGATATTCGAATAACTTTAGAACTTCCATGGAATTGACTCAAAGTCCAATTCTTTAAAGTCAACGAGATATCGACACAGCATCACTAACTCTAGTTATATATTTAATAAACAGAAAGGATAAATCAGTGAACTTTTCGTTGAACAAACTGTTTGTACTTGGTTTCAAACTGTCAATTGCGCTGCTAAGATTTTAGGGCCAGATTGGTAAACGCGGAGTCCAGACTAGCAAAGTGAGACCACAGATTTAACACACTGGATGTAGCCCTCCTTCAGTAATCTGGCTTCAGTCGGAGATCTTTCTGTGTTTGTCTTGGCGTCGATGAGCTCCCATTTTGAAAATTTTCATATGGAAAGAACAACCTTTTCATGGAGTCAGAACTGCCAAGAACTTCGAGGCTTTCCCGTGCTTTTCTTTGGAAAGTCGTCAACGGATTGCTGGACTTATGACCCTTCTGCACGCGCTAATGTTCCTTCCTGGTTTTACTTGAATATGTTAGATTCTGAGTATATTTACACGCTTTTTAAAGCTATACAAGTCCTTATTGTCTATTGATATCAGTATTAGGGACTGCACTTTATTAAAAGCAAGCTAATACTCCCTGTGTCCGTAAATCAGACTCTGGCTTTGAACTTCCGACTTTTTAAGGGAACGTGCGTAACGTGTAATTATGCACTGCAACTGCCTTTTTGAGTTGCTTTGTCCCTACCCTTTTACTTAACTATGAAATAATAACTACTTTTTGAGGGAGAAACTGAGAATGAAACAACTAAAAAGGAACGTGGATGTAGGGCATTCCAAATAGGAAAGATGTAGTCTAATTTAGAGTCAGAGGTAGTATGTTTCTTATCTTGAATGCTTACACGGATATTTTCTGCTTTTTCCTCTTCTTTCCAGTAATCAATCATATTCATGTGATCAGCTGTTATTCTTGTAGTTTTTCTTCATTTGCTGATGTTGCTGCAATTTCTTGATGCAGCTTAATTTTTTGTTTGAGGCTGCACGTATTTCTAACAAGGGCAGTATACGTATTTCTTGATCGAGTGCGATGGCTAATTTTGTGAAACCAGAGAATGCTTTGAAGCGTGCTGAAGGTACGAGTCATTTAGCTTCAGATGTAACTCAATATCTCCTAAGGTCATTCTTTAAAATAGACGGTCATGGTTTGATGATATGCTTAACAGTTCAAATTTACAAAATGACTGCGACTCTATTGTTTTCAGCTTCATGATTCACATTGGTGCTTAATGCTACATGGTTTTTATTCATGTAATTATTTGAGCATTGCGCTGACATCTGGTGGTGTCGCAATACAGAATTGATTAATGTTGGACAAAAGCAAGAAGCTTTGCAGGCCCTTCACGGTCTTATTACCTCGAGGAAGCACAGATCATGGCAGAAGGCTCTAGAGAGGATTATGTTCAAATATATAGAGCTGTGTGTGGACATGAGAAGAGGTAGGTTTGCTAAGGATGGTTTGATTCAATATCGCATTAGCTGCCAGCAGGTGAATGTCACTTCTTTGGAAGAGGTGATCAAGCATTTCATGCATCTGTCCACTGAGAGAGCCGAGAAGGCTCGAAGTCAGGCCCAGGCTTTAGAAGAAGTGCTTGATGTCGACGACTTAGAAGCTGATAAAAGGCCCGAGGATTTGATGTTGAGCTATGTCAGTGGTGAGAAGGGAAAGGATAGGTCTGACCGTGAGCTTGTAACCCCATGGTTCAAATTTTTATGGGAAACCTATCGAACAGTTCTTGAAGTTTTAAGGAATAACTCAAAGCTGGAGGCACTTTATGCGGTAATTTAATTTTTTCCCAGCAAGACATTTTATATCGAAGCATGATTATGATCCTCCATTATTTAACTTCCAACTTCCAAGTCTCTTTTACTTCCTCGGGATGATGTAGTCTATTCTTCTCTACCTCTCTATGTGGATAATCACATTTATATGGGTTTTAAATATATTATAGGTGCAGCTCTTTTGTTAAGTAGTTTGTTAAACATGTTGAGCATTGTAAACATAATTCTATCATGATTGTCATCACGAAATTGAAATATGGGAGAATTCCATCCAGAACAACATATCAGTTACAAAACTCGCTCTTTGGTGTGTTGTCCGTCATATTAACACTGTAATCATCATATTCATATTGTTATGGTAATTTTTGTCGCAATCTTTGACAATTGACTCTTCATTGTTTTTTATCTCACCCTCCATTTGCTGTGTTTATATGTTTCCATTGCTTTTCCCCCTCTATAATCGCTTCTTTTGATGAGCAATCTCAAACAAAATATATACTATGATCATTGTTCCTTCAGCTGACAAATTAATTTTATTGTTCTGGGCACTATTATCTCTAATTTCATAAAATAGTCTCTTAGAGTTAAACTCGTGTGCATATATCTGCAGTGTTATCTGTTGGGACACCAGTCTTTAGTGTTAGGACTCACCCCTTACTTAGTGTTTGTATCTTGCGTTCAATAGAAAAAAAGCATGTAAATCTGACTCTCTGAGTTCACCTTATTTCTTATTTTAAGATTATTAATATGCAAAGTTAGCTTTTAGCACAGTGCTCTGGTGGATCATTCACCCTGTGGTCACTTATTTTTTATATTGTGGGATCCCATGGATGCATCTAGACAAATGGGAGGTTGGAGGGAAACAAAATGGGATGGTATTTGCACAAAGATATTCCCGACTGCTGGCCTTTGAAGGGTATTTGGAAAACCTGTCTAATGGTGCCGTTTCATTTTCCAGTTTGGCCTCGGCTAAAATAATATATTGTGCCCCTATCAGTGATAGTGTAAGACTGAGCAGAGCTTTCTCAGATGCATTTTTGTTGGAAACTACTTTATTCCATTACAAACGAATCATCAAACTTGCTCAAGAGAGCATTTTCTGGGAAACTAAGAATTGTCGATGCAGATGATTTGTTATATTTTATACTGAAGTTGGATTTTGTACGCAGATGACAGCACATCGCGCCTTCCAGTTTTGCAAGCAATACAAACGCAAAACAGAATTCCGCAGGTTATGCGAAATAATAAGGAACCATCTGGCTAACCTCAACAAATACAAAGACCAGAGGGACCGGCCTGATATTTCAGCTCCTGAAAGCTTGCAATTGTATCTTGATACGAGGTTTGAGCAATTGAAGATTGCAACCGAACTTGAGCTCTGGCAGGTCTGTGAATTTGGAGTCATGTCTTATATTGAGAGAGCCAAGTTTCATCTGATACTCAGTTTGTTGCAGTCGATTGTACATTATTACTCATTTTGGTTTCTTTTCTCCTCAGGAAGCCTTTCGTTCTGTGGAAGATATACATGGACTCATGTGTATGGTTAAGAAAACCCCCAAGGCCTCTTTGATGGTTGTTTATTATACTAAGCTGACCGAAATATTCTGGGTTTCATCCAGCCATCTTTATCATGCCTATGCATGGTTTAAGCTTTTCACCCTTCAGAAAAATTTCAACAAGAATTTGAATCAGAAGGATCTACAGTTAATTGCATCATCTGTGGTCTTGGCTGTTCTCTCAGTTGCCCCATATGGTCAGGCGCGTGGGGCGTCCCATCTGGAGCTTGAACATGAGAAAGAGCGGAATCTGGCTGTTGCTAATCTTATAGGGTTTGTAATTGACCCCAAACATGAGAGCCGAGAAATGGTAATCATAATCTGGATTCAATTTTTATGCTCATATTTTTTTGTAAAAACTTGGTCACTTTCAACTACGCATACCTGTGGTTAGGTTCAAGTGCAACTTGTGTTATTTTATTTTAATTTGAATGAATCAACATACCTGTGGTTGCTGAGCAATGTTGTTGAAGTGCCAAAATTTACTGCGTCATTATCATCTATTCTGTTATATGATGTCATTTAAAGTTTTTTAATTTTCTGAGAGTATCCAAACTTTTACAAGTTCAAACTTTAGTTGACCATTTTCTCACTCCAGATGTCCTGTATTCTCTCTCCAACCTTTCTCCATGTTCTTCTCAGCTTTCACTTGTCCACACTTTTTTACAATACAATTTGACAGTTATGCTTTTTGTTTTACTTAATTCGATGAGAACTGAAATATTTAAGATCTTGTTGAGATACAATGCGTTCTTGATTTCTAGTCAATGAAAAACTTGGAAAGCACAGTATGCTTGGTATAATGCAATGTGTAATTCAGCAACCACCTCAATGCAATTTGATTAAAGTCAAACCGAAGTGTTCGTTTTTTCAAAATAAAAATGTAATCACAGATTTGGGAACTGAACTCGGACGTAAGTAAGCACAGGTATGCGTTTTGAAGTCGATCCTAAGACTTCGTCCATTCTAATTCAGATATCCCTTTTCTCGCAGCTTTCAAGGTCGTCTCTGCTTGCAGAACTGGTAAGTTGTCTATCCATGTTATTATATTTCATCCCTCTGTTTGTTAATCTTTGTGCTTGTTCTGTATTGTTAAAACTAGCTAGTATAGGCCATTCAATAAATTACCAAACTGGAATCTATTGCTTGACAGTTAATACAGAGACTTCCACTGGACAACACAATTACTTACAGAAACATACAAATCTGAAGTGTGTCCCTGGAACAGACCATAAACATAACTTTTCTTTCATTAGTTTATTGTCAGACTCACGTGTACTCTAAAATTCTAGAATGACTAGGAAGTAGTTACTGAGAGCAATGGAGACGAATAGGATTCATGTCAGATAAATATCTGAATGACATCACACTATTTGCCTCTAAATGCAAAATGCATACTCAGTCTCTTATTTGCTGACTTGAAGACACGAATTGAGCTCGGAAATGCTACTTTCAATCTTGAAGTCCTTTCTTGTCTTGCTAAATATCCCACCTGAACAATTTGGTGGCTATCCCACCATGTTTCTCTGTCAACAAAGTTGTAGGAAGCTACTTTATCTGCCCTTTTGGCAGGGGCAGAGACAAGTATAACCTTGCAGAGGCCCACATGCTATTGTCTGCACAGTTCCATCTCTTCAAACTCTTGTATTCTTGCAGGCTCCCCATATCCCAACCCAATTTTAACCTTCATCCTGAAATCTTTTTCTTTAATCAGTAATCAATTACGACTACTCTTGTATGAAAACTGTACCAATCACTATTTGTTTTATTGATTCTATCTATTGTGAACTGGAATTTTAATTCTGCATGTGATTTCAGTAATATGTTGTCTTCTTTAATTAGTTCTCTACTGTTTGAGATTTCCGTGTGTTTTCTTCCATTCATCGAAGAGATCGCAAAAAGTTAGTTCAAGTATGATAGTAATGACTCTATTCCCTTTAAAATTGCAAAACCGGACTTTGTGAACTAGTGAATTACAGAATATATTTGATTTTTTTTTAGAACTATCTTATGTTCTATGTTAAGATTACATGTTTTAAATTCTGTGATATTTTGCTGTATTATGTTGATTGGATGTGTGAGCTTTTGTACCTTTAGTGTTATAAAGTTTAAATTTTAGTATAAGCCCCAGCCACAAGCAAATCCCTTAGGTGGTCCTAAGTAGACTTAAAATGAACTTAAAAAAGATGCTTCTTACCCATATGTTTTTGCCTCTGGACTCTGGAGTCCAGGCTTTCTAATACTGACACCTTGTGCTGAGATCTGGGTAATTTAACTATGTTATGTGTTGAACATTTATCATGATATTTTTCTAACCTTCACTTGCAGACTTTCTCATCAATTTATCTCGAATCCTGAACATAAGGTGAAGTGAGTGTTACATTAGCACGTTCTTCCAACCCTATGCATGATACTTGCTCTTGTCGTTTCCTTGAGAATGTCGGGGAATTCTGGCTTTGACAGTCTCACTTATGTTTTAATTAGATTGAGCTTGCATTGAATTCTTATTCTTGAATCATCAATCAGGGGTCAACCATTAGTTGTCATCTTCAGAGGTTACTCTTAGAGTCTGAGTCTCTTGACATTCTGGCTTTTTGCTTTACTGAAATAGCAAGAGTTCTATAAATACGTGAGACTCAATCACGATCTATTTTGAACATTGTTTGATCTTGGTGGGGTTTCAGGTCGGAAAAGGTGTAATGACTTGTGTCTCTCAAGACGTAAAAGATCTCTACCACATTCTGGAGCATGAATTTTCCCCACTTGATCTGGCGACAAGAGTTCAGCCTTTACTGACCAAAATTTCTAAACTTGGGGGTAAACTTTCTTCGGCATCATCTGTACCGGAGATTCAACTATCTCAATACATCCCAGCTCTAGAAAAGCTTGCCACTCTGAGATTGCTTCAGCAGGTATATAAAAGAATTTTCATTAGTTAATGTATGGTCTGTTGTGACGTGCGCAAAAGAATTTTTGCAAAGATCTCATCCTACTTGATAATTTTCAGGTATCACGAGTGTATCAAACAGTGAAGATAGACAATTTATCAAAGATGATCCCCTTTTTCGAGTTTTCCACTGTTGAGAAGATCTCCGTTGAAGCAGTGAAGCATAATTTCATTGCAATGACTGTTGATCATCTGAAGGGTATTGTAGTATTTGGCCACTCAGTAAGTCTTAACCACCTTTTCATTTATCTCAATTTCTGCACACAATCCTGAAGAATGAAGTTCTCATATGCTCTAGTTATACATACAGTAGCCCTTTGACTTGTTCCCCTTTGTCAAATAAGTTACCTGGATTTGTTATATTGGCTCCATACTTGCTTCCTGGTGTGCAGGCACGTGGGATCCAGGAGGATTACATGCCTCCCCTCAGATTTTGAAAATTACATTTTAGCCTATGACATTTGTAATCGTGTCAAAGGGGCTCCTGTAAAGTTACAAAATTGACCTAATTAGAGCATCTCCAACCCGTTAACCCTCCCCTGAGGGGTCCACCATTTACCCCATCCCCTTCCATTCACCTACCTTATCCTCTCCAACTCTTCACATTCCCCTCATCCAAATAAATTCAATTTATATACTATCTTACTCCTCTCGTAATAGTAGATAACATGTAACTAAAATTTTAAATTAAAGTGTTGTAATATTATTTTCTTCAATTATAACGTCTAATTAAATCATACGCAAAAAAAAGGACGTATTAAAGTTTTCACGAAATGTTCATTAACAATTCTTAATTTTTTTGGTTGAGCTTCTTTGAAGAAAAACAGTTTTCTGTAATTAAAATACCCCCCAAATTGCTCTCCTTGCTGAGGGGAGTTGCAGGGGGCTTTTCTTCTCCTTCACCTTTCCCTTCTCCTGGAGGGGTTGAAGACCATCGCTTTTTTCTCTTCCCTTCGCCTTCCCCTCACGGCGTTGGAGATGCTTCTATATCTGAGTAGTGCATTCCTTAAAAAAATATTTCATCAAAGCTATTTGATTTTATCATCACCGGATATCTTAATAGTGCCCTAAAGTTCTAGGTATTGCAATCTGAAATTTGAATACTTACGTATTGATAGTTATTTTTTCACATAAATATATTATAGACCAACAAAAACACGGTTTTATCAATATTATCGTGTAACAACACTGACTGAGTATAGGGATATGTTTCCTGTATTTAAACGAGCTCATACTTGAAGTAATCTGTAACAATTCAGCGTTGTATCTCTTAGTTTTCTTTCGTTGTACAGTATTCTGTTTGTAGAAACAGTTTTTCAACAATTTCTAGCTCTGCCGGCTGCATCGATAAGATACAAAGTTGATGCAGGCCTGGTATCTGTGTTCATGGGACTGATTCACCCCCGAAGTGCAGTTAACTCGACGGCCACCTGCATCATCAATCACTCTCTGCCAGGAACGACTCAATGTTGCTCGAGTCTGCTGGTCTTTGAAAGCTGGACTGGGAGTGTGTGCACTTAAACGAAAAATGTGTTAACTTCAGGACACTAAATAACTTTCACGCTTTTTAGAAACTGGAGGAAATCGATCAATATGGCTTGCTTTAAACGAGTTGTGACTTCTCTGTTCATTTGGAAGTTTTTTCTTAAACCGAGCTTTTCTATACCTTCACAAAGGTTTATGGGCTGATGCGGGTAATTGTGGTTTCAGGGTCTTGAATATGACGGCGTGAGCGATCACCTGACAATTTTTGCAGAATCTTTAAGTAAAGCAAGGGCCATGATTTATGTTCCTGCAAACAAAGCATCAAAATTGGGTGCTATACTGCCTGGGTTAGCAGATACTGTCGAGAAGGAACACAAGAGACTTCTTGCTCGCAAGTCTATCATTGAGAAACGCAAAGAAGAACAAGAACGCCAACTTTTGGAGATGGTACGTCCTTGTAACTTGCTCAGTATCCGCAACTGCAGTTGAAAGTTCATTTTGTTACCACTCTTTTACTAACATAGGGCTAAATGTTGCTTCTTGAAGGAGCGGGAAGAGGAAGCCAAACGGTTAAAACTACAAAAGATAACTGAAGAGGCAGAACAGAAAAGGTTAACATCAGAGTATGAGCAAAGAAAGAGCCAAAGGATCCTTAAGGAAATTGAGGAGCGAGAAATGGAAGAAGCAAGGGCACTACTTCTTGAAGCTGAAAAACGTAGTAAAAAGAAGGGAAAGAAACCTCTTCTAGAAGGAGTAAGAAACTTTTCTTAGTTGTATTTTTTTGCGGAGAGAACCAATATTGACTTGTGTGTGTGGGTGACCAGGAAAAAGTGACAAAGCAGAGTCTGATGGAGTTAGCACTAAGCGAGCAACTGCGTGAGAAGCAGGAAATGGAGAAAAAATTGCAAAAATTAGCAAAAACTATGGACTATTTGGAAAGGGCTAAAAGAGAAGAAGCGACTCCTCTAATCGAAGCAGCATACCAAAGGCGGTTAATGGAAGAACAAGTTCTTCATGAACACGAACAAAAGGTAATCTTGCAAAGTTACATAGCTGTGTTCTGTAGAACTTCGTCGTGAAAATAACTAGTCACGAAAGATAGCATAGTGTTGCATGTTACATGTTAGTTTTCCAGACTGTTTTATATACATACATATTATGACACCCACTGGTTATTTTGTCATAATTTCGTGGTGTCCTTGTTTTGTATGTTACAATTAAATTTGGTTTCTTCTCTCAATGTTGCAGCAAGAAATCGAGATGAGCAGACAGCGTCATGACATTGACCTGAATGAGAAAAACAGGGTCGCTAGGATGTTGGATTATAAGGTTTGTTACTTCTTATAGATAGTGTTTACTCCAAATACTATTGTTCGACGTGCTAGCTCTATTTTCGTGAAAGACACCAAAATAAATAAACGCGGCATAGAAGAGGATCCCGCCTCATTTTTCTTGTTTTACACTTTTACTCCTGTTTTCTCTTAAACGCGGCATCTTTCAACAATCTCGTTTGTTATGCCTGCAGATTTTAATCTGATAATCTGCAGATTAAAATAAACTGTGTGCAATTGTAGAATCTCCAATATTGGGGATTATGCAGCTTAAAATCTCTAAAAAATTAATATTGATATTTTTTTACATTAGCATGATCACATGTCAGTTACAAATATGTGTATTCAATTATTTGACCTTAGAGCTATTTAAATTTTGTCAAATGGATCAAGTTAATGATCTATAATTTCAGCTCATACCAAACAGATTGTGATTCTCAGTTAAGTTGGATTTTCTTTACAGATTATTTTCAGCTGATTATTGAGATTTTCAGTTGGTACCAAACAAGCTCTTAGAGAATGCTTAGAGATTTCATTTTGATTTTGGAGAATCATCTCACTCAGAACAAGACGACTCTGATTGTCTTACTTTTATCTTTTAAGTCCTCTATGCTTTAGAAAAGCCAACTTAATTGTGGAGAGTAGGATTCCGGTGGCTCAAGGCTCTCTTACTCATGCGAGGACTATATCCATCACTGCACTTGTTTGTGCATGTCAAGTGAAACGCTCTGTTATTTGGAATACAATGCCACAGACTCAATCCTATTCATACTTTATTAACTGATTCTACTAATGGTATTCTGTGGGATTTTGGAGTGGCTCAAAGAATTGAATAAACTGCTTTTAGATATAACAGAAATTTGTTATTTTGTTGTGGATGACTTGTGCTGTTAGAGCATCAAGATTTTTTCCTTTCTGAATTGCGTTATTTTGTTGTTAAACTATGCCAGATTCAATTCAAGGAGAGAGTCATCAACCGTCGACAAGAAGAACAAAATAGACTGAAGGCTGAGAGAGAGGAAAGAATCAACCAGATCCTTGAACAGCGGAGGCAAGAGAGGGAATATCTGAGAAAAATGCTCTTCTTTCTGAGAAGTGAAGATGAAAAGCTTACAAGATTGCGTGAGCAGGAGGAAGCTCGTAAAAGGGAAGGTACGGTTCAGTTGGTTTACATGTGTTTCTAATAGTAAATAGCTCAGAGGACTACTAATGCTTCAAGATGGCAAGGGGCCCCGGCCCTTGCTAGGAACCGGCCCGGCCCACCCTAAACGAGCAAGGCCTGGCCCCAGACTGGTCCCTCCAACACTTGAACCGGCCTGGTCCCCGTAACCCATAGCCCGACCCCTAACCCGGGGGGGTTCCACCTTTCTCCCCTTCAGCCCGAGCCAGGGGTTCCACCTTTCTCCCCTTCAGCCTGGGCCGGCCCCCCTCAAAAAGGCACAGTTTTTTATTTTTATTAATATATACCACTCTGTCTCCTTTCTTTAGCCCCATGGCGGCTGGGCTCAGTTCTTAAGAAAGGAGACGAAAAGACCAAAACACCCTTGACAAACTGTAAAAATTTCACTCTGCCTCCAGGTACACCATCGACTGTAGACCACCACCAACACCATCGTAAACCACCCCAACACCACAGTAAACCACCCCAACACCACCGTAAATCCATCATGGACAGTAAACAAAATCAAAACCATCATCAAATTTACCTTCCAAATAGTTAAGAAAAGAGTGACTGAAACAAGAACATCAAATTCATCAAGTACAAAATCAATTTACAGATCTGGACAAAAAAATCAGATCTAAAAAAAAATTTTACTTTACAGATATTTTCAAAGAAACAGAAGAAGAAGAAGAAGAAGACAGAGGAGTGCCCGTGACCTGCAACAGCCCAAGCCACCGCCAAAGACTCCCATAGCCGAAATCATCACCACCGCCGGACCACATAGACCTGCGAGAGAGGGGAGATGAAGAAGAATCGACGCCATGAGATCGGAGCCCTAATCGACGCCGGCGTCCTCGTCCTCGTCTTCAACCGTAAATCGACGCCGGCGACCTCCTCATCGTCTTCCAACGCCAGATCGGAGCCCTAATCGATGCCGGCGCCCTCGTCCTCGTCTCCAGCCGGGCTTGTTGTCACCGTCCATTCTCTCTCTCACCCATTCCTCTTCGCCCATCTCTATCTTTCTCCGTCTCTCTCTCTATCTATTTCTCTGTGTTTTGTTTCTGTGGTTGTAAAATGATTGAGAGGATAAGGTTGTGACATTTTGAATGGGCAGGGTTGAATTGGGTGACATGTAGGTGGGATATTATTATGAGGGTAATGTGGTCATTTTGGCTGTTTAAGGTTACCCAATTTGGAAATGGGGCTAAAGAGAAGAGACGTCCAAAAAAGGAAAATGGGGCTAAAGAGAAGAGACGGAGTGGTATATATTAATATTTAAAATATATTATTTAATATATTAATGATATATATTACCCGGCCCACTCAACCTGTAGTCCCCATGGTTTTTGTTGGGGTGGGGGTGCAGCTTCGTCCAATTTTGAACTGGCCTGGCCCCCTCTAACACCGGGCCGCTAACTCGGCGCGCTCCCCCTCAAAAGCTCGCTCCGTCCCGCCCCCTGACAACTTGACTAATGCTACTACTTATTTCTTATGGATCACGTTTTAATCGATGTACCATTCCGCCTTTCTTGAACCTACAGAGGCTGAGAGGAAAAGGAAGGAAGACGCAGAGCGGAAGGCCAAACTTGACGAGATTGCTGAGAAGCAAAGACAGAGAGAGAAGGAGCTAGAAGAGAAAGCAAGGCTGGAGAAAGAAGCTCTCCTTCGAAGATCAACTGAAGTGCTCCCTAGTAGAGCTTCTCCCTCAGAACCTGGAACAGCTGCTCCAGCAGCAGCAGCCCGAGCCCCAGCCCCAGCCCCCGGGAAGTATGTGCCTGCCCATTTGCGGGGGCGGACCCAGGGTAGTCAAGGTGCCCCTCCTCCAGAAACAGATGGTAGGGGAGCACGAGGAGCGCCTCCATCTCGTGGCACTGCAAAACCTACCTCTTCGTCCAGATGGTGAGACCCCGTTGGTCTGGCACATTCTGATACTTTTTTGTTCGACTATCATGGACAAGGAGCAGCCTGGCTGGTTAGAAATGGACTGCCCTTTGCTTGTTATCTAGGTTCCTGTCGCATATGGTTCACTTGGATTAATCTCAAACGTATAGTGAGATCTGAAAGAGGGTACTCTTTCTTTTTCAGTTTGTCATCTTTTAGCTGGATTTGTTATTTTGGTTTGTCCTAATTCAATCAAACGTATGATGTGACCTGCGAGTGCACCAAATAATATCATCATGATGGACCAAAGTGTATTCTTGTAGTAATTGATGTTTTCTTCCATTACAATGAACCCAATGTGCTTGCATATTTCGTGAGCAGCATGAAAAATCAATCTAAATCCTCTTTGAAGAAACTAGTTCATGACAATCCTCTGATTTTGTTCTCTATAATTGACAGTATTAGCTGACACTCGGGTGTACCTTGTACCAAGTATGAAACGAGTGTTCTTTTCGGAAGGTAAATCTCATTCTTTCTCCAGCATGGCATTTTCATACTTAGATCTACAAAAGTTAATTGAGAAGTAGTCAAACATCCTCTTCCTGAACACACTAAATGCATAGCTCAGGTTTAGCTTGTACTAAGTATGAAACAACGAGTGCTTTTTTCGGAAGGTAAATCTCATTCTTTCTTCAGCATGGCATTTTCATTCCTTCTTATATATAACACGTAAATATTTTGTTGAAACCTGTTAAAGCACACACTTTATTTATAGACTAATTACTTATAAAATCACAAACTAAACAATCAATATTTAGTCTTTTATTACACTCAATACCATTTAGTTTTTCTACTTCATTCTCCATAATAGAAGAAACTTCTTTAAGTATACAATTTAATTATTCTGCATTAATAATTAAGAGAACAACTTTCCCTCAAAAAAAAAAAAAAAGAAAAAGAAAATTAAGAGAACAACTAGATATCAATAAATTTAATCACACTTCAAAATATTTAAACAAGTAGTAGCTCATAACAACCTATTAATATATTTACAATTACCAATAATGATGGAGACTGATTCTTACACCGGTGATTATTGATGGTTACACCGGATTTTCATTGTCATGACTTTATTGTCCCCACTTTTAATTAGTAGATTTTTCTCCATTTAATTAGTAATTGTGTATTTTTGGCAAATTATTTTTGATTGTATTCCTCCTGCCTTTTCTCCATTGACCAGCTTGCTTTTATCACATACAATGACTCAACTTCGTTCAGATCTTTGGACTAGTTCATGATTTATATATCTTCCCACATTTAGCTACGGTCGAAACTCCTTTCCGCACCTTTTATCAAATATATTCAACTTTTCTAACAGAGTTATCACGAATCTTCTTCTTTTCTGTTTCTTGTGCCAAAATAGACAAGTTTATGATGATTTCTGTAATAGCAACTCGAATTCTCATATCAACATGATTTAATGTTCTTATACACCATACACCCCAGAACTTCCCCAATCGGAATTATGTTTCCGATTTCTTGGATCAGCGCACTCCTCTTTTTCACTCTAACGGATATACGGCTCTTCAATGTTCCCGCTCCTGAATTGAAGTTTGTGGGTTTGTTATAGTTCCATTTGTTAGTTATTAGATTTTCTCGCAGAGACGTTATGTCTCACTTTGTGTGTATCCCTTGTGGTAATGCAATTTGATTGAGTCGGATAGTTGTTTTCATTTGTTACATGTTGTTGTTCTGATTTGGTGTCTCACTACTTTGTCTTTCTTCTAGTCTAATCAGAAATCACAAAGTATATTAAAAATTTGATTGATACATACATAACATACCCATGCATAAATCAATGAAATCATATGAATATCTTAAATGCTCAAGCCTCGTAGGGTGAATTTTGTTTTTCGTCTGTTTGAGGGAGGATGAATCTAGTTTGAGTTAAGAGAAAAACACAAAGAGAAAAGAAAGTCATGGCAAAACATTCTAATTGATAAATGAAGACAAGAAATATAGAGTTGCCTAAAATAAATTACCGCAAATTAAATGTTCAAAATATTTTAACTGATAAACGAGGACAAGAAAGTCATGACAACGAAAATCCGGTGTAACCATCAATAACTGCCGGTGTAAGAATCAATTCCCATAATGATAAGGGAATACTAGTTGTTTAAATATTGGTAACTGTAAATACATTGATAGGTTGTTATGAACTACTACTTGTTTAAGTATTTTGATAGGTTGGATATGTTGTTATGAGCTCATAAAAATCTATCAATATATAAATTCTGGTGGGGGTTGCTCTCGTTGGTTTTCCCTGTCGGCGGTTGCTGCTTCCTCGGGGGCTGTTGCTGTTTGTCCAAGAGAGAAAGAGAGAGAGAGAGAGAGATAGAGAGAGTGAGAGAGAGAGAGAGAGAGAGAGAGAGAGAGAGAGAGAGAGAGAGAGAGAGAGAGAGAGAGAGAGAGAGAGGGAAGTATATAGGTTGGGAGAAACGAGAGAGGGATGTGGTGTAGGTGGGTGAGATGGTGGTGGAGGTGATACGGGTGATGGTGGCTGTTGTTATGTTGGAGAAGAAGAAGAAGATTTAATGCCACAACCCCCTTATCCTGCTCGGACATGACCAGGAGGGCGCTGATAAAAGTAAAGGTTTACATAATCACTTAAAAATTACACATAGTCCATACGTTTACATACGTCGATCATTACTATTACATTATACTTGTACTAGCCTTACTAGACACTACTTGTGACGTCATTCTAGGTGAGTATCGTACCCAGCTAATCCATAGTCTCCAGCTCATAGACCTGGGGTGGGAAGGAAAAAAAAGAACTGCAGTTTTGAAAGTCATCAATAAATACTGAGTGAGTAACACTCAAGCATGTCAAATACATAGGAGAGATGATTTAAGTAAAAACAGTAAATAATAACACTACAGAAGAGATGACAGTGGAATAATAAGAGATTCACACGTTCTTCCCTCATTTCCAGAAATTTCCACTAACCAGTTTTAATCCAAAATCAATATATGAGTCTGAAATTCTCAATTAATCTGAATACTCCATTTCCTTTAATACTTCTTCAAACTCGAAAAAAATCCATTTCTATCCTTTAGGCCTCGTTTGGGTAGCGGATATGAACCCGGATAACATATGTTATGTTCTCCTTATCATATCCGGTGTTTGGGTACCGGATATGGGAGGGTATAACATATCATACCTTATGCTGATGGTGCATTTTGCGTGTAAGTCTTATACCACCTCCAGAGGTGGTATACGCCGGATAAGAATCACAAGCACATGAGTTCAATTTTTTAAGACAATAATGCCTCCATCCAAGACCCAAAACCACCAGTAACCTTCGGGTTACTGTTCATCGTCCCTAACCTAGAAATTTGATGATCTGCTTTCCCCGATCACGTCTTGAGTTGTGACTAAGTTTTGATTTCACCATTCAACGTAGCTTATTTTCTAGTCATTTTAAGATCCCACTTGATAGGGTTTCGGTGCTTTCTCCGTTTCTGGTTTTCCTACATGTATTCTTTGGTGGCTGTGGTGATTGCGAAGTAGGAGCAGGTGATGGTGTGTAGTGACATGTTGTTTAACTGGTGAATTTTTAGGAACTGTGGAGGCTAGTGTTCGGAGGATTCGGTGGTTGAATTTGTTGGGGGCTGGCTATGGAGTTTGTATTGGTTTATGAATGAATGGTGGAGGTTTTAAATGAAGGCAATGAAGGACAAAGGGGATTCAGGTCTGGTAGTTGCAGAATGATTTCTGGGTTTGTTTGGATGGTTACAGTGACTTGAGTGTTGAATTGGGGAGAAGTAATGGTGTTGGAGGTTGGTTGTTATGATGTTGGTTCAGGTGGATGTGAATGGTGTAGGGAAGGAGATTAGGGGGCATGTGTGATTAATGACTTGATAATTTGGACTTGACTTGATAAATTGGTTATCAATTTAGTTCTTAAATTGATTTCTTCTGTGATTTATGACTTAATAATTTGGACTTCAGGGTATTATAGTCATTTGGACACATATCTTGCTTCTTATCCTGCCTTATATCCTGCAACACCCAAACACAGTAAGACAACATATCATATCAGGCTTATCTGACAGCATACATATCCTACCTCATATCCCGTCATAAGCCATATCTGTTGTATCTTATCTGCTACCCAAACGAGGCCTTATTTGATACGGGTAAGAACCGATAAGAATCAACCATATCACATACTCCAAGACCTTAAGTGTCGACACCCCCTAAAACTTCTTATGACCAGAGAGGTGAGTACATGGAGCGACCCGGGGCTAACAGTGACCGAGTTAAACTAAAACGGTTTGGGTAACCGCAACCAACCACGGCCAATCTATAAATCGATAATAATTTTTTTTTTCCCGCACAACTCTTTCCACTTTACTTTGATTACAGATTATTATTCATCTTTTTAAAACGTAAACAAATCTCAAGTAAAACGATATTTAAGACTATTGAATTTCTAAGAAAACCACTTCTAAATATTCAACACGATGCAACAATGTTTATAAACTAGCAAGTATCATTTCTTACAAGTATTTAAAAAACCCGAATTGAAAGTTGTGATTAAACATTGTTTATTTAATTTTTCATAAAAAAATTAAATTTTAATTTTTAACGAACGACTCGTATAATATATCACCAGCGGATCAGTTTTCCGTTACGGTAATGAAAACTAATATTCCTAGAAAATAGTTTTAACAACATTTTTATTCTTACGTAAAATGTAATATTTATGTAAAACCCCCTAAGTTATTAAAATTCAGTAAGCACCCCTACCCACTGAAAAGTCAGAATGATTAAAAGACAATAACCCCCTCATAGTTTCTCAAAGTACAACCAGCACCCCCACTACTTATACTAAAATATATTATCTAAAATACACTTTCACCCCCTTAACATGAATTTCACAATCACTCAATCTAAAAATGGAATCATGCATACAAGATGTGATTTTGATTATCTCATACTAATTAAAGAGTGATTTAGATACATAGGACTAGAGTCGCAAGAAACGATTAAGAAACGAGTCGGGTCTTGTCTCACGTCGAGGTGGCCGGAGTGCCCTTCATCGCCAGCGTTCTGGCTATACTAAGCTTTAACTAAGCCTTCTATCGCATTCCTCGAGACCGTGGCAGTCGACTAGAACCAGTTGGAGGTTGTGGGTGGCGTTGGTGAAGGTTTGCTAAGAACCTCGTCTGGAAAATGGTGAAGAACGGCGGCAAAGATGAATTTTGCTACGTCCACTGCTGCTATGTTCGAAACCACGAGAGAAAGAGAGAGAGAGATACACTGCACTTTGTGGTTTTTTCTCGTGAAGACAGTGGCGGCGGTGGTGGCCTTTGGACGTTGCTATTGCCACTCTGCTGCTGCTGCTTTTGGCCTCAAATAACAGAGAAACATGGAGATGGAGAGAAGTGGGGAAGAGAGCGAGAGTGATGGAGGTGGTGGTGATGATTTCTCCTCGGCCAAGAGTGTTAAATGGTGAAGACGATGATGGTGATGGATTGCCGTGTGTGAGGAAGAGGAAGGAGAGGTGGGGGTATTAAGGTCTCCAACAGTGAGGGTGATGTGATTGTGGCGGCTAAGGGAGGAGGCGGTGAGTTGAGGGCGGTGGGTGAACAATCTGAAGAACAAATGAGTTGGTGAAAGAGACGAGGGAAGCAACATAGTGGTTTGGGTGCACTAGTTAAATAAGGGTGATTACGTGTAGCATGTCTAGCAAGTCTCGTGGTGGTCGCACACGCGGTCATGACTAAAAAAAAGAAAAGAAAACAATCGCATATTTATTTAAGAATATTAGTCTAACATTCTCTAAAATCTCATAAAAATTTCTCAACTACAAAAACACAATCGTTTATCCAATATTAGTTTTCGCAATTAAACTTTTATTTAGCATAACTATTTTACCTTTAAGAATTATACGGGGTATTACATTTAAATAAAACGCTAGTTAGGTGTATGAGTATGTATGTATGTAGGTATAGGCACAAACAGGGGTTGATCTTAGAAGGGCACGAGTGGGAGGGGGCGGGGGCACATGCCCTCACTAACTTTTCCAGAGACACTAGGATACCCACGGTTTTATAGATTTTTTTTTTAATTGTGCCCCTATTGATATACACACGTGCCCCCTATTTATAGCACAAATGGTTCTATGGTCTAGTGGTTAAGACTTTGAATTCTAAATCTATCAACCCGGGTTTAATTTTTGTTAGAATCATTTTTTGGCATTTTTTTTGGTTTTTTTGAACAAAAAAAGTGCCGCCCTATTTAATATATATGAATCCCCCTAAGTTTTTAGAAATAAAAAAATACATGGTATTTATTACACCCTCTAATAGTTTATTCATTAAAAAATCTAAAACTTCTCCTCACAAAAAAAGTTTGTGCACCCCCTTCCCAAATCCTGGCTCCGCCATTGGGTACAAATATATGTATACCATATATATATATATATATATATATATATACTAGCAAATGACCCGTGCCCATAGGGCACTTATAAAATATACAATTTGACTTATATATTTCTTGAAATAAATTTAAATAATAAACACTTTTTAATGAACATAAAATGAATGAAGATTGTGTTTAGTCAGATGATATCTTAGGTTTGATTAAATAGATAAGACCAGAATTTTGAAAATATAAACAATATCTTGATTTACTTTAATTGATTTGAAGTTTGAACTTTTTTCTTTGAGGGTTTTTTTTTTTTTTTTTTTTTTTTTTTTTTTTGAGGGAAATAGTTTGAACTTCTGTAAGAAAAAAAAAACATTCAAATCAACGCGCCAGAATGTCTCAAGATATATTTAGGGATTGGATGGCTAGGATCTTCTCAACACCTAGCTGATTTACTATATATATATATTATATGTATATGTGGATATGTTTATAAATAGTATAGTACATTATAGTATGAGAAGGGTTATATGTATATGTACATTGATGGAAGTACTTCTTAAAATAACATTTACAACCCCGCTAGTTACATAATTTCAAGAATTAACCACCAAACTAAATGGAAATTTATCAAATTACCCCATAGACTTAGTGAGAAAACTCAAATTACCCTCTGAGCATACAACATGTTGAGAAACTAATAAGTTACGGTTTGGATTCGCAGTAGGGGAAATGAGATATAAGAGTGACAATTAGATATGATGATAGATACTCTTGAAATTATGGGAAGAGGATAATTGTGTTTCCGAACATTGAAGGGAATATATGAAGTTATAAGAGTCCGTTTGGGGCTCACGGGTCTCCTTTCAGGTATGCTTTTGGGATAGATAGTAGAACTATGAAAGGATCATGTCAAGCGAGAGGCTTATGCTGAGCATCGTTCACAATGATAAGGAAGTTGGAATTGTTCAGATACTGAAGTGATGGACTTGAGTGGTACGAGAACATTGAGAAGAGTACATAAAAGATATACACATAAATTTCTAGGAAATGGGTATGTTCCCAAGACTGTAGGGTCTAGATATCGTGGAAGATTATCAGCTATAAGATAAAAGATGAAGGATCGATAGGAGTAGGCAGGTTTAAGAGTAAGGGAAATGGTTGATCAGGTTAGTATAGTATCTCATTGAGAATGTATACATAGTTGGGAAGCTGCAAAGTACGATAAGAAGAAGGTTGACCATATATTGGTGAGTTAGTATGGAACAAATGATCATAAGGTGTGGGATGTAGAGGAATGAAATTGAGAATGTGGAACTAAGATAGGGTTGGACAAGACTTGTAATTTGAGGCAGTTTCACAGGTTCTATCAAAATTGCCTGGGTGTGTGTAAGATCATGAAGAGGTTTTGAGGAATAGAGTAAGGTTGACTATGGTATCCTGAGGTCAGCCTAGGAACTTAAGTATATCGTGGAGTCTGGTTATTGAGCGGTGTATCGGAAGTTTTAATAGAAATTATATGGACATAATAGTATGTATACAGGTGTTACACATGGAAAAAGGAAACATATGAGAGATTGGGAAAAGCACTCAGAAGTGACTGGGTAGTGCGGAGGGATTTTATCATTTTTGGTTCAATAAGAGAAAAGAGTGGGCACGACATCAAGTCAAGTAATTCAATGGCTCGAATGGTTCAATAAGAGAAATGAGTATGGGAGAAGTCTCATCAAGGGCTTGGTTGAGAACTTAACAAGTTTTCTGGCGCTCAAAGAAATTTATACCACGGTAGTTCGGGAAACACATAAGAGTATGAAAGCGATGATTTGTAAGATGAGACGATAATAATTGAAACTAGTGATAAACTGTGGAGGATGAAAAATCTTAGAGGTCGGAAGCAAGCCAATGTGTATAAAAAGGACGTAAGATATACGTGATATCTATCGGGAGTCTTCAGGTACAGGGTGAAGGGGTGTGAATCTTGGGGGCATGTGACCCAGTCTGGATATCGATAGGGAAATTTCATTTTCGAGTTAGATTTAGTACAATTCCTAAGACATAGTATACTAGTAAGAATTGTTCAGTAGAATCTTGAACGGATCTGGTAATCAGTAGAGACGGAGACCATTATCATGTTAGAAAATCACAGAAGTATAACTTGTGGGGCATGCAACCTAAGCGGTGAAGAAAACATGTCAGCTTCATAAAAATGCACAAATCGACAACATCATTTTATGTACTATTTCCCTTATTTCTTAGACTTTTTGACCAGTTTTGAGTGATTCTTAGCGATTTTAGATGATAAAGCAATAATTTTATTCATTCATTCACGGAGAACAATAGGAGAACACCGAAGGCAGCGAAGGTAGGTGACATCACGTTAGTGACAGAGACATGGAAGGAAGATCCATTGAAGCCAATCTAGACATCTTGAGTTCGTTTATCTTTACTTTATTTCAGTTAGACATGATTTCCAATCAAGATTCTTCACCATTTTCTTGGATTGGCTAGACTTAACTAGGTTCCGAGTTGGGTACCTCGGGTTTATACGTTCTTGAAGTTTATTTTCACTCTTTGATTAATGCAATGATTCAATTTAATTGATGATCTAGTTTTGAAAAATTAAGTTTTGATTCATGGTCTTCATTTCATATTCTTGATTAGGAGACGTCTTGATCTTGAATCTTAGTTGGCTCGTATATTATTGCTAGAAATCGGAATGAGTTAGCATGCATATTGAATCAAAACCAAGAGAAGCCTTAAAACTACATGTTCGTGGAAGGAGCACTTTGATCCGTAGATTAAATACCCAAAACTGGGTTGGTCTTTCATTGTTAGCAACTAAATTCAAGAATACCATATGGATCCCTCGCGGTGTACTAGTTCCCCATCACATTGACATAAACCCATCTTTATTTTCAGTACTTTTATTGCTTAATTACATCATGTTAAACTTAGTTGTTAGTAACAATCAACAAACAAAATTGTCATCATTTCAATTTGATAGTTAGAATTAGTCTTGTTTCCCCTAGTCCCGTGGGTTCAATATAAACCAGTAATTTATCAAGGAAACTACAGCAGACACCATGCTCTTGTGGGTTAAAAATCAGCACATACACGCCAGCAACTATCAAGTTTTTGGCGTCGTTGCTGGAGAGTGAGGCAAGTTAGATTAGTTTCAATTTTCATTTGTAAACACTTTTATTTTCTGTAGTTTTTCTATTTTTAATTGTTCTTCACTTAGTCTTTTTGATATGTATTTAAGATTATGATGATGCATAGAAGCATGTACTAGGAAGAGATTCCAATATTTGAATACTTCCGAACACCGCAAAGCTATTTTAGTGGAGCAATTCAGATCCCATGCCAAGAGAATCAATCTTATATACGAAAGACGTGCCATGTGGATTGGATGTGCAGAGTGTGTAGCTTCGCTGGTACAGAATCAGAGGATTCGGTTGCAAACTTGGCTTTGTTTACAATTTTTAGCAAAACCTTTCAGCCAAGTGGAGTTTCTGAAGATGTAGTTATTATTAAGATCTTCCCTATCACCTTAATCGGAGAAGTGCTAGTTTGTCTTTTGAATATTCCAATAGGTTCTATTACTTCATGGAAACAACTTACAGACGAGTTTCTCCGTATGTATTGTCCGCATCACTGATGGATGATGTAGATAGATTTTCATAGTGTATGGGGTATACACTAGGTGAAGCCTTGGAACAAATCCGCGCTATATGGTAGAGATGTTTGTTGTATAGTGGTAATGAGCTGGTCTGACTGAACACTTTTTACAGAGAACTTGACATTGATACTGACATGAAGTTGGATGATCGAGGCCAAGGACATTTCATGGGTCTAGGTGTTATAAAGGCACGCACGAATCTTGATGCTGTTGCTCGTTGGGACACCACATGTACAAACCATCACCCTTCCAAACAATCTATCATCTGGAAGGTGGGATGAAGGAACTTCTCAAGGTAAAAGAGACATTAGACACGATGCACATTCAAATCATTAATTTTTTCCACTTATCAACTCTAAGGTCAAGGTTCAGAACAAATGTGAAGTACTTAATACAAGTTTAGAATCTTGGGTTTCAAAGGAGACGGGTAATTTTTTGCATGATTTCAGATCAGATGTTCAACAAATGATAGTTACTTCTAAATCAATACCCGAGCAACTTGTCCCATATGATGATTCAGTGATTGATGTTGAAGAGTTATGTGCGGTCACTACAAGATCAGGGAATTAGCAAAAGATCCACATTATTCCCCACACGCTAGACTAGAGGTCACTAAAGAAGCAGAGCATGATATTGAGAATTCAATTCCCGGGCCCATCGGTAGACCTTCACCAATGGATGAATCGATTGGGAGGTCAGATGAAGAGCCTATTCCAAGAGAAAAAGATTTGGATACACAAAAATAACCATATGCCATTAAACATGGAAAGACATATGATTACAAACAATACATGCAATTAATGAAGATGATGAAAGAATTAGAGATCACTATTCCATTTATAGAGGCACTTTCTCAAATGTCGAATATATATGCAGCTCTAAGAGGACTTACTATCTAACAAGATGCATTTGGAGGATATATGCATTGTGGTGTTTCACACATGAATGCAATTCTATTTTACAAAAGACACTACCGCCAAAAGTGAAGGATCCATGCCGCTTTATTCTTCCAATAAGTGTATGCAAACATTACAAATGCCATGGTATTTTTGATTTGGGTGCTAGCATAAATATTATGCAAGCTGCAATTTATAAGAAGTTGGGTCTAGGCGAGACTCAACCTACACAGTTTGCTTACAGATGGAGGATATATAAGTTAAGGTAGCAAAAGGCATGGAAGAGGACGTGCTTGTGAAATTGGGCAATATGGTGATACCTGCAGATTTTGTCATCCCAGACATGGATGTCGATCCGTGAGGTCCTATCATTTTGCGACAACCATTCTTGGCAACATGAAAGACAATCATAAATGTCGCGGAAGGTAATCTGGTTATGGAGATCAACATCGAGAAAGTAACCTTCAATTTATTCAAGTCTATGAAGTCACTAGGAGAACTCGTGATAGAAGAAACACAAAGTATTGATGAGATTCAGCTAGAACCTGAAAGGAGCCATTAACACAGTTAGAACGTGTGTTCTCGTGCAGTACATATAAAGAGGCGGAAGTGATAACTCTCTATTAGAATTATATTTCTTGCACATTTTGTGCCGATTTGCTTGTTTTTAAATCTTAGTTTCACACTACGAATAGAGAGAAAAAATAGAAGTTTAGCTTTGTCCATGAATTCATATCCAAGCGTTTCTCGCATAATTTTATGTATTTTTTTCCCACATTTGATCGCACGGGTTGTGTTTCTTGTTGTTTTGAAAGGAAGCAGAGCATGGTGATGAAGATGAGAGGAGAAACGAGCTCTTAAGATTTTTCGGGAGCTTAAAAAATGAAATGGTGACGGAAGGGTGAAGAGACATGGAAAGGGGGTTAAAGTGTCATTTAATGAAGTTTGCGTAAAGACTCTTTAACCCCCCCCCCTTTTGCAGCTTCTTGTTCTTCAACCCACTGCTCATCACCAATTAACTGAAACAAACCATCCTAACCACCATTGTTGTCTTCCATCTCCAATCCACCATCGCCAATCATCGGTACCACAAATCACTCACCTGAACATCACAGTACCACAGAACCAACACCACTGTCCTCCATTCGAACACCCTTGCTGTGACAACCCGGGATCTCGGTTCAGGGTTAAAGAGAAAATCGATAACCAAAAATAGAAATATATTTACGGATATTACAATTTAGATAGCAATTACAACAATCTTTGAGAAGATAAGTTTAAAAAAGTAATATGTTTGAGATAAGATACGTGATATAACTTAAGCTCGTGTCATTATCTCGTTCTGCGTTCCCATCTCGACATGCACTGACCTGTGGTAGTTTTGAAATAACAAACGTAGACACCACAGTTTGAAAACAATAAAACCGAGTAAATACACACTACGTCATGGAATGGAATTAGTGGCACACAAGCACGGGTTGAAATAAATCAAGAGATTTGAAACATTAATAAGTAAACGAGTTTGGAATTTCTGAACAATTATGAGTAATCGCGTAGCAAGAACCTCCGAACTTTAAAACCTTAATAATCCACGAGTATTCAATATATTCTTAAACCAGTAAAGTATCAACAATAAATAAGTTATTTTGAACTGATAAGGATATTAAATCACGAGTAGGCAATGCTTTTCAATTTATTTAATTCGGTTAGGGCATATCCAGAGCCACAAACAACTTCAATAGAGTAGTCAACTTTCTTTCAAGTCCAATTAACCGCTAAGTTTAGCAGAGGCATGCCGAGAGCCACCAACATGATCGATGTAAAGAGGGATCACAAAGTAATCATAAAGGGTTCCTTCTAGGGTCTATCAAACCATATTTCACCCTGAGCTTTAACGGAGCCCTACGTCAATCCACACTCACAATTCATTGCTAAAGGGACTTAAGTGACGACACCTCTATATCATAGTGATTATTAGAAGTACAAGTAGCACTCTATATCTCTATAAACCCCTTGGCTGAAATACCTTGGTACATATTGGCTTTTCGGGACGGATTTGTGAACATTAAATTTCTATTCTACTACGAAGCATTTTTCAATGGTCGTAGCCATAAGTAATTGGAGGATCGCTTGGCGCCTCCGGCCGGAATCATAAATAACACAACTCTGTACATCATCCTAAATCTATTAGAAATGTATTAATTCTTCTCTTTACCATAACCAAATCATATTTCACATGTAATTTTCAAGAGTTTTCACAAAGGATTCATGAATATCCAAACAAATTTCGAGTATAAATCATGCTTTTCATACTTTTTTAATCATCATAATATTCTTTTGAGAAATGACACAAATACTCGCATTTTGATAAGTAAGAGTCACACATATTTACTCTAACACCCCCAAAACGACCAAGCCCGAAGCCCAGGGGTGTCACTCCGTACCCGAGGTTAAAGCTGGATACAAGGAGGTTTAAAACAGAGAAATCCAAACAAAATATCCATAAAGTCAGAGGAAATACTGAGTAAGCAACGCTCAAGCATGTAAAATGATGAAGAAGAAATTTTACAAAAGAATAAGTGGTTTATTGTAATTTAACTAAAACCAAGTGGTAATAAAAGCTTTGACACTTATAAGAAAACAAGAGAGATTCCAAATTTCATTGTCTATATTAGGAATTTCCAAAATAACGTATTCGTCCATATTTTCCATTAAATCCAAAACCACATTGTTATTTTGTTATGACGGGGAAAAGAACCAACCATCTCGCAAGCATCCAAGACCTTAAGTGTCGACACCCCCCTAAGACTTTTTGCGACCAGAGGAGTGAGTACAAGGAGCTATCCGGGGCATTTCAACCGGATTAAATAAAATTAACTTGACGAGAGACCGACGTCAACACACCTAATGCCAATGGTAACCAAGTAAAAACCCCGCACAACTCTTTCACTTTACGTTATCGTCGATTATTAGATTACAGTGATATTTTCATAGAAACATTTTCACAAGTTGAAACAAGTATTCGGGTAGCACATATTTCACATAAAATCATTTTGAGACAAATAGGAAGAAAATCATTCAAAACGAAAAGACGGAATGGGCGCTAGGCCTGACATGTAAATAGCAATCACAGCAAATCAGTCGTAATATTCGAAATATCCTTCGTCGGAGAAATCGTAGCCTACAAGTTTATAATATTCTAATTAATATATTTCTAGCACACAAACAAAGTCCTACGTTTATATGCATACCACCCCTTACTAATTTCCCCAAAATTGGTAACGTGACAAACTACTACTATTTAAGATACGATTTATATAAGCTTGTGTTTATAAAAATATAATATAATTATATAACCTAATGTAATAAAGTTTTATTGTTTTAGAACCAAGAATTTAATTAAACTTAACTAATAAATATTAATTTTCAATAGATTAGCTTTATACAAGAAAAATAAACTGCCAAAAACTATTTTACGTAAAGGACAAAAGTTCTCCCAACAGTTTGATAACAACCACTCTCATCCCCAGAAGTCTCATAACATGCAACATAAACCTGATAACTCCTTCATAAGAGTTATCTTTAGTACACTATACATTGTCATTTGTGTGCGTTTTGGTGCAAAGTGACGAGATTTGAGCCAAAATATAACGAAAATGCACTTTTGGATGTTTTTGAGCTTTAATGTACAATCCGGGCGTTTCTTAATGGTTTTGAGTATGATTTTGATAATTTATCACATTTGATCTTCGTATTAGTGTTCGTGTTGTTGTTTGACAGGAATTACGCAGGCGGGAATCAAGTGGAGAGAAGAAACGAGCTTCGAAATAGGATAAAACGAGAAATTGGGTGCGTTTTGATTGTTTTCGCCAAATTTGGACAATAATTGAGAAAAAGGAGAAAACGGTCAGGAAATGGGGATTTCTCTACATGATCGAAGTTTACGTCGCAAAAGGAATCCAAAGATGCAAAAATCACGTTCATCGGGGTTCGGGATCAAAATTCGGGTCCTTATTTGCTTTTCAAGAAGCTTAGTTGCTTTTCCAGGATGTTCTAGAGCAAATGAAGGATGTTTTGAGGATATTTTGAGTTCTACAATGAAGATGTAAGTGATACCGGTGGCAATTGAAAGGAGAGCTCAAATGGTGGATCAAGTGAATAATCGATGCTCGGCGGAAGATTCGGAAGCATGAGCAACTAGTGAAAAAAAGCTGAAAAATTGGCTAAGGCAAACAGGTCACACGACCTCTGTAAACAGGTCGCCCGACCTGGTGTGCAAAAGACAGTGAGCAGCAGGATCTGGTAAGAGGTCACACAACCTAAGATCAGAGGTCTCACGACTTGTGTGACTGAGCAGAAAAATTCTAAGTATTGGACAGGTCACACGACCTGGTCGTGAGCAGCAGATTTTGGAAACGTCTTGGGGTCAATTTGTAATTACTACTAACTTATTCTAAACACCAGGGAGAACGTATTAGACCTGGTGGGGGTTTGTTTTTGATAGGTTAGACATTGTTTTTTACGCATTGGAGCTTGGAGATCGTGAGGAGAAGCTTTAGAGCATTCGTTTGACTTCTAAACTCCGTTTCTTCTCCAGTTTTGCTTATTGATCATGAAAACTTGTACTGTGATCATGTTTACGCGTAGCTAAACCTCTTTCTCAGGATATCTCGTCGGGATCTATGTTTTGATCACTATGTTTGGTGATTTATGGATTTTCTTTCATGCATTCGAGCTAAATTGATGATTTCTTTATCTAGTTATGTGTGTTTTATGCGTTTTATTCATCTTTTCTATTGGTAGACGTATTAATAGGATTGATCTAGGTATTGAACGTTAGGGATATCAACGTTTATTGCCCAGAACTTGAAACACACACTAGCCGTATCTAGGGTTGAGAAATCTTGCTAGTTAGCTAAGGAAAAAGAGTAGATTAATGATCACAAAGCGTGCTTAAACTTGATTAGACTACAAAAATCAGCTTTGATAGTTTAAGCATAGGTGTTGGTTGAGACATCATCAACATAAACGTGCTCGTTTAGCTAGAACAAAGAATCATCGTGTTAGTAGGACGTAAATCCAACATCGTGTTAGTAGGACGTAAATCCAACATCGTGTAAAATACCTAGTGAACCGTAGAGATATCATGACTTTGTCAAAGTTTGAGAAAAACCTAAAATAATTCGTTTTTATTAATCATGAAGTAATTTGATCGATTAATTGAGATTCATACTTTCTTTAGTTTTAGTAGAGTTAGTAAAAACAACAACTGCGATTTGCCCACATAAGGATTGGATTTAATACTAATTTACAAGAATTCTCTTGGGTTCGACAACCCGGATTTATCTGAATTATTACTACACTGAGAGTAGTACACTTGCGGTTGGATCGTGTCACGTTTTTGGTGCCGTTGCCGGGGACTTTGGCTAATTAGATATTATTTTTAACCTTAGGGATTTTTCTTTTCTGTTAATATTCGTCGCTCACCTACTTTCTTTGTGCTATCTTTGATTTCAGGTTTATTGTTACGGTGCATGACCCGTTCTCAAGACGGAACTTCGTACCCAGTACTTGAGGATCTGGAATCTTTATTGCGCACAGGACGTAGAGACTTGAGGAAAACAAACTCAGTTCTTATGGAAGATCAGGAGAGAACTGAGTTGGAGATGCTCCGCAAGGAGGCACAAGATGCCCAAGCTGCCAGAGCTAATGCGGAGACTACTGTGGCCAACATGGCACGTGAAACTGAGGAGCTGAGAGCTCAAATGGTTGAGATACAAGAAGCTCTCGCACCCCACAATCCCCCAAATCCACCACCACATGGTGTGGGGGTAGTGGATGGAAACAATGGAGGAGAGGATGGTGCCAACAATGGGGGCAACATAAATAATGGGTAGAACCCAGCAGCCCGAGTAGAGAATGTTGAGAACGAAGACCGTCCTATGGTAGATTTTTTCAAAACTACTCCAGCCTGCTATCAACCAACCATTATTAGGCCACACATCAATTCCCAAAATTTTGAGCTGCGCCAGCACATGATTAACATGGTTCGTGATGAGTGCGCATTCACTGGAGCTCCAGGAGATGATCCCAACCACAATCTTCTTATTTTTGAGCATATTAATTCTACTTTGCACGACCAGAGGTTCCTGATGAAACAGTCAAGATATTATTTTTTCCTTTATATTTATTTGGAAAAGCCAAGAAATGGCTTATGGAGCTTTCAACTGGGAGTATTGTGTCATGGGCAGATTGTTGCTATGAATTTCTGAGGAGGTACTTGCCACCATCCAAGGTTGCTCCGAAAGTGGCTGAGATTACAAAGTTCACCCAGGAAGAAGACATATCATTGGGGGACACATGGAGAAAGTTGAGCCAAATTCTTCACAGATGCCCGAATCACGAGGAGCCATGGCACACACTCCTCCATTACTTCTATAGTGCATTAGATAAGGAGACAGCTGACCAGTTGGATATGCTAGCTGGGGGTAAATTTATGGGGCTTGGAGCTCAGCGAGCTCAAGATCTTCTGAACAACATGTCCAAGAGAGAGACTACGAGGTCCGAGATTCGAAGGTATTTGAGACCTGGGTATGCAGCTTTGTTAACAAAATTGAGTATATGGAGAAAAATCTTGAATCCATGACCTCAACGTTTAACGGCATGCAGCCAATATCACAAGTAAAATCCATGGGTGAGCTACTAGCAGATGAGAGTCAGGGGTACGATGGTAGTGGTGAGGATGTAAATTTTATGAGACAGCAGCAGTGGCCTAATACATATCATCCCAACAACCGTGACCACCCAAACTTCAGCTATGCCAACCCAAGTAATGGACTTTATTCACCATGGCAGCAGCCCAATGCTCAATATCAAGCTCAAAGGCAATTTCCGCAGCAACAGACACAACAACAGCAACAGCCAGACTTGTACAAATTGTTATCAAATATGAACGAGAAGCTGGTTTCTATTGAGGCTACCGTGAAAAGCCCTGAGACGCAGATTGGGAAAATAGCCAATTAGAATGCTAAATTTCCACCATTTATGCTCCCTTTTAATACCATTGCCCCTACTGAGCAGTTCAAAGCTATTACTACTCGCAGTGGTGTGAATACTCATGACCCTCCATACCCTAGTCATGCGAGAGTTGAAGCTACAAAGGCCACAAAGAAGAAATTGTGTGAAGTGGTGCCCAAGGCCGTGAGTCCACAATCAAAGGACACAGTTGAAAAGAGAGAAGAGCCCAAGAACACTCTACATACGGCTGATTTTGAGCCACGGATACCATCCGACGGCAATAAAGAGGAATGATGAGGAACACTTTGGGAAATATTTGAACATATTCAAGCAACTTCATATAAATATTCCTCTTGTGGAAGCTTTTGCTCAAATCCCCAAGTACAAAAAGTTCTTGAAGGAGATTGTGCACAAGAGATTCCGGCAGGGAGACCTCCGTGTACACCGTGCGTAGTGGATCAGGGATCGCACAGGAAGAATAGGGATGTGTGTAGGGAGAGAGTAAGTCAGTAGCAATGTCTGAGAGAGAGAGACAGAGGTTTGGCAGAGCTTCCGCGTATGGCAGTGTGTCCTCCTTTGTATGGAAAGGTTGACGATCTATATATACTGGAGAACATGACCGTTGTAGTGTGGTTAATGCGCCCATTGATGGCGGCTTAATTAGCTTAACCATAACGGCACGTTCGTCCGAGTATATAGGGACCGTTACAGCACGTGGTGCGCGAATACCGGAACCGTTACGAGGTTGACCGGGTTTGACCGGATTGACCGGGTCTAGGGAGCTCGTGCCATAGATCTCTCAAAACAGTTACTAAAGGTCGCGCGCGGGCTCGGCTCGCACGCGACAGGGCTTACTCTAGCCTCCAAACCACTAAGTCCCTACAAGTCCCGTGCAGTGGTATGCGAGGGCTCTGTCTCGCAGCCCCCACATGGATCAGCTCGGCTGGTGATCCTGTGTGTGTGGAGCACAATATGGTGTGCTGGATGGTTGCCACGTGGCTAAGATCTGTCATGTCAGAAAGCAGTATCTACATTAGCCCCCTTTCTGCGCGTGAAGGCTCATAGCTGTATAGGCTTCCATGCGCGGAAACCAACATGCGCGTCGTCGCCACGCACCAATTCAAATACGGGTAAGTTCAGCCCCCGTGCGTGTCATTATGACCTAAAACCCCTAGAGTCGTGCCGTCTGACCTTTAGGGTTTTAGGCGTGACGTCAGCCCGTCCTGTGATTGCGCGATACGACGGTGACGGTTGCGATTCGACTACTGAAGGGACGCAACCCTTCATTCTTTTGGATAAATACCTTGTATCCCATTATTGCAAAGCATCACTTCTTTCTCTTAAAGTGAATGGTACCCGGAGATCTTCGAGAGCAGATCCAGATAATCAATCACCAGTTCAGAACTGCAAATCGTATTCTCCAATTGTGTATATCCAAGCAAGCTTCAAGGAAACAAGGTTGGCCTCGTTTACTTTTGATTTAAAATACCAGTGTTTGCCTTGAACTGCGTTGAATCTGTAAATCCATGAAATTTGTGAAGAGGCTTTGATCTTTGAACCCGCTTCGTTTTAATCTTTCAACAATATCAACTCCCCAATTTCTGAAATCGGTACCGGAACTGTTTGCTTTGGTTTGCATAGATCTCAAATTCCAAAATTCAAACTGAAGTGTGGTGTGGTATTTCTCCCCCCTTTTTCTTGCCCTTTCGCAGGAATGGCCAAGACAAGAATAACCAGACCCGTCAAAGAAGATGAAGAGATGCCCGAGCTTCCGCAGGCTCTGTGGCGAAAAGCCCCCTTTCTGGGTGGGAAAGACTTTTATCATGCGAGGGTGAAGGCGAAGAGGATGCCTGATCCTGTTCCAGTTGAGCGATTGTTGACACTGACTCGCCCAGTTAACTCAGCCTTGCTCGAGTTGGTTGGTTCCGAGGATGTGGTTCGATTGGGGATCGAGAATGGGCACTTCCCATACACTGCGATTTCTACTCAGGCGTTTGTCCAGAAATTGGACTATATGGATGAGTGGATCGACCACGTGTTGGATCATCACGCCGAGACTCTCGATGAAGCCGGCATTTTCTTTGCTATCCGTGCTATGAAGGGTGCTGCCGTGAAGTTGGATCAGTCCATGCTTCTAGACCTTCTGTCCCGTTACTCGCCCGCGACTCACACGTTTCATTTTGCTGAGTTCGAGGCTGCCCCCACGCTCGAGGACGTTCAAATGCTGTATGAGCTTTCCCCCATGGGCGAGGTGGACCCCTTGAGTCACTTGAGGACATCTGCTGAAATGGCCTTGTACGCGCAGATGGAGGAGTGCCTAGCAGAGGTAAAGAAAATCTCCACTCGGTGGACCACTACAAAGCCCCTTCCGAACTGGCAGCTGGTGGATACGTCTGCGAAGAATACCTGGAACAAGTGGTTGCAGTACTTCTTCCGAGACTATGCGAACAGCAGCATTACTAAGAAGCTTTTGAGCGAGAACCCGGAGGCCGAGAATTATGTAGAGGGCAAGGGTTATCATTTGACCCTTTGTGCCTTTCTCTGTGCTTGGCTGTCGAGGTATCTGATTGATGGTCACCCCCATGACGGGGTTTTCTACCATGTGCTGCCACTTGCTGTGAGGCTCGCTCTTGGCCAGAGAGTCGCACTCGGACCCTTGGTCTTAGGCACGCTATATTATAGGCTGGATCAGCTGGTTCTGGCGATGAGGGAATCGCGTGGCCGCCTCGATGTTCTGACCTTTGTCAATATCAGCTTTTTGACAATGTGGGTTTTCGAGCGCTGGCCGTCTTATGCTCCAACTCCCCTCCCACTTGATAAGTGGTGTCCCCCAGGCGAGACGGAAGCGCGCAACAGCGGAAGGGCTGCGAGATGGTTTGGAGCAAGCAACACCAAGTGTACTTGGAGTTTGATATGCGACAAACGAAAGGAGTTTACTGCCAGGCCCTATGCCACACGTGTTGAGAATGTGCGGTGGTTTCCAAAGCTATACCCTTCCAAAGGTATGGTCTTGTCAGAAGACCTTCTCTTTGAAAAGGGGCCGCATTTCCACGAACGCTATCGTGAATTCTTTTGTTGGTGTCTGCGAGGTTCCCTTCCTGCCCTTGCAGAGCATATTCGTGAGCTCGCGCCACGGTATGAAAGGCTTACAGTGGATGTTGACCCCACTCGGGTCTCTCCTCAGTTTGGTTTTGATGCGGTGGCTCCATCGATCTGGCCCCAGTCTATTATCAGAGGGTGCTACAAGCGTTTGCTGACAAAGGAGTGCAAGACGGTCCTCATGAGCAATCTTCCCTTTGAGCAGCCTGCGGGAACTCGCAGGGGTGGTTGTTCCCAGAACTGGCTCGCATACTGGGTTGCCCAGCAAACGAGGATTGAGACGGAGGCGGCGGCGCAGCCAGGAAGGGCCCCCTTGATCAAGAGAAACTCTTTTCCGTTTCGCCCCAATTGCAGTTTGAGCGAGTCTGAGTATGGTTGCTACTCGCTGTGGGACCGCGAGAACCATTTGTGCCCCGATTTCATTCTGAAGGAGCAAGTCGACGCAATCAAGAAGGGCGACACGCATGTCGTCAGATATAGTAAGGCGTTTGCTGAGGTAAGCAATTCCTTCGTGTGCTTTAAGCCTTTTGATTTCCTTGCGCTGATGCTTTTCGTTCTGTACTGTTTCAGTGTCATGTGCGGAGGTTCGCAGCTGGTGATCGCTCCAAATCGCTGGTGAACACCATTGTTGCCACCAGAAGGAAAGGGGAGTCGTTCCGGCTAGCATGGAGGATGGATGCCGAGGTCGAAACAAGGGTTCGCGCAGTCATGAATACTTTTGCTGACTCGCTGATAGATAACCCACCGGCTCCGTATCCTCCTAGAGATGACCCATCCCCTCCAGCGACTGCGGCGCCGAGAGTGAAGAGACCTAGGCAAAAGGGAATTACGATTTCTTCCCCTAGGAGTGCTCCAGCTTCTCCCCCAGTGAGGTCCCTTTCCATCAAGGACAAAGGCAAGGGTCGTATGCCCAGCAAAGTGCGAAAAGATCTCGCAGTTGAGACTTTCGTTCCACTCAACCAAGAGGAGGAGGAAGAGAGACAGGAGCCCCAGGCAAGTGATGAAGAAGAAGAAGCAACAGTTGTGATGTGCGAGGAAGAATCAGGAGGTACTTCCGTCGCATCTCCTTGCCTTTTATCCTGACTTCTTTGCAGTTCTTTTCTTTGAACCAATTATGTATTCGCAGATGATGATGATGAAGCCGTTGGTGGCCTTGTGGCCAAGAGGCAAAAGAGAGATGCCCATTCTGGCATTTCAGATGATCCTATAAGCGAGGATGTTCTTGCTGAATCCCGGAAGACAGCCGCGGAGGCTGCTGAAAGAAGAAGGCAGCGAGAGGAAGAGGAGCTCGAGCGTGTGAAACAGCGGAGCCTCGAAGAGCAGCATGTTGACGACTTAGTACGTCCAGTTGGCGAGGAAGACGAGCTTCCCGAGGAAGTGGCTCCTCATGTGGAGGAGGAAGATGAGGTTCCCGGAGAGGATGCAGCAGAGCTGGAGAAAGTCCAAGCGGACTTCGAAGAGATCGCCGGTGGCAATAAAGGTGAGATCTTCAATCTCGCAGTTACTTATAGAGATGTAATTGTGGGTGCGTTAAAGCACGGTGTGTCAAAGCCTGACATTCGCCGTTGGTTGATAAGCAAATGCGGAGAACCCTCAGGTAATTATTTTGAGTGATATGCGCATACTAGGCTGTAGCCACTTGAGGCAAAATCATGACTGGTTTACTCGCATCCCAGGTCACGCTTCTCTTAAAGATTTGCTTAGTGAGGATACACTGATAGGGCACGGTTCCACGTCCCTAGTGTACGATGAGGATACCTCAATCCCACCTTCGCGTGGAGGTGCTTATTCTTAGCTTTAGTAAAGATAGCGAAATAACTTATAACACAAGTTACCTCACATTATCGCATTTGGTATCGCAGGTCATGCTGAGGAACCTGAGCTGGAGCAGAGAAGTCAGCCTTCTGCATCCCATGTTCCAATTTCGAGCTCCCATACCGAGAAGCCCGTCGCAGCCGCTGGACACGCAAGTGAACATCTCGAGGATGTCATCGAGCTTTCTGATGATGTCGAAGCTGATGCTGCGCCGATGGACGAAGGTGTCCGTACCGGTGGTGAGGAAGAAAGGACAAGTGATGCTAATATTTTCGCATCCGGGAGTGTCCTTCGCCCAGCGACTTCGGCTATCCATTCGCCCCCGGCGATGACTGAGCCAGAAGCACCTATTCCTGCGTGGAGCATTTGGGGCTCGCAGGTTGGGAATGCAGTCGCAGCTGGTGCGGCCTACACTCTTCCTCCTGACTATGAGAGGTTGGAGCTCGCAGCTGATAGGAGAGCCATGGAGCGAGGGCAGTCTTCGAACAACCCAGTGGCCCGCATCCCTTCTCTTCATGAAATTCTGGAAGGCACTGGTAAGTAAAGATTTACCGTTCGCACGTCGCATTATTTGCTTGCGAGTTCTGACATTATAACCATTTTTGATGTCTCAGGTTTAAAGCAAACCGATGTAGACTGGGTGGTTCGAATGCGTCTTAGATACCCCCGATCATTTGTGAGATCTCTGGAGATCGGACCTTTTGACAGGAGGCTATTCCTTACTGAAGCCATCTGGATACTGGAGCAGCTGTCTGCGGCTACACCTGCGACCATTTCGGCCCAGAGTGCTGAATTGCTGTGTGGCATGTGCCAAAATCTCCTGTTCAAAGTCCAAGGCAGACTTGGTTTCAAATTCCTCAAGGACAGAGTTACACTGATTCGCGCAGCTGTAACTTTGAATCTCGGTCACCAGAATCTCGCAGCTGAGATGCAGAAGGTGGAGCAGCAAAAGCAAAAGGTTGATGAAGCTTTGAAGCTGTATGACGAAATGAACGCCAAGTGCGAGCTACTGAAGCAAGAAGTGAAACAAGTGGAGAAGCTGAGCGAGCAGTTCGAGCCCCAAGACTCCTTAATCAAGAATTTGTTTTGACTTTTCGAATTTTGAAAAGAAAACAGGAAAATGGCTGAGACATTAATGTAATGTTTTGAAACATTAATGTAATGTTGCTAGGGTTTCTCCCCCTTTTTTTTAACAACAAACAATGAGTTTGCCCGTTTTGCCCTTTTCGGGATTTGATTGGACATTTCTGTGCACATCCAATTATGACATCAGCAATTGATTCTCTGCCTGATTTTCGCGCTAATTTCTCGGCAGATAAGCACGCTTCTGTTGGGAAGTCCATCCGAATCATGACTATCCGTCATTTATTAGGATACGCAACTGAATCGTCGTAGCCTTTAGTAGGGTAATTGATTGTTACCGCTTTTCAAGGCGTAAGTGATTGAACTTACCCTCTTTTTGAATTTTGCTGACTCATCTTAGGCAACCGAAGAGTCTCCACAGGGTCTATATAAACCCTGTCTTTGCTATTTGGGTTCTTCATCCCAAACATGTGCTTTGCCGTGAGTCCTTACGACTGCTGGCTTCAACGCTTGTTTTTCGTTGATTCATGGCAACTTCAAGTTTTGAATCCTGAGTTTGCGCTTTGTGCTATAGAAATAGTTTCCAAGATCCACTTTATGAGGCTTATTGCTCTTTATAACCATCATAAAGAGGATGCAGATAATGTCTCATGTGTGTTCGAAGAAATTTCTTCGTGTATTATGTGTGCAGGTCATGTTTCCGGCCGCCTCGTGGCGAGGTGCAGCGCCGAAGTGACCGTGCTACCGTCTCGTAATGAACGACGGAATTCTCCTCCAGCATCCCTGGAGGAGGGTTTTTTGCCTCTTCGTTCTTGAACTCAGGGTTGCGAACCGCTGTGTTCGTCCCCGTCTACAAGGAGCCCTTGCCCTTTGGAGCTTCTGCTTGCAGTTTGATCGCCGGAACCGGTGGTTCCTTGGGCAAATGTTATGGGGAGCATATCTGACAACGGTCTTGTCGGATAGCGGGATGTCGAGCGTACGGCTTCATGTGGCTCTTTTTAGAGCAAGATCCCCCTTGCTACAGATGTTCACCCACAGATCTGGGCATTATTTAGCCGGCGTTTGAAGCCAGGGCGGTTCATTCTTTGCAGTCCGGGTTTCCGTACCGTGTCTCTGCTGGCTTATCAGCCATTTTTCGAATGTATTGTAAGCCATGTTGGCTGCGTAGTTAGATGCGAGCTTTTCGCTTGTAAGCTGTTATCTAGATAGATAAATTGTAAGTCATTTGACTCATAATGATATATAGCTTTTGTATTATCTGCTCTCTTTGCAACAAAATACAATTTCGCATGCGCTTCAGCTTGCTTTGCCTTGCATAACGCCATGTAATGATTTCACATATGCGATGTCAATTCGCGGATGTTTCGTTAGATCATTCGAGATCGTAATTTCGCAGCTGTGCCATCTTGACGGATGAGCTTGTAGTTGGTCGTTGTAAATCATATGAGATCATGTTCACAACTTTACTATCGCAACAGATAGTTTTTTAACAGATCAATTAAGATCGTTGAGTGGTGCGAATTGCTATCATAGAAGATAGGCTTTATTAGAGAATTGCTTGAGATAGTTTCTCGCATAAATTGCTATCGCAGCAGATAGACCTTTAGAAGATCTAGCAAGATGGTTCTGCAGTTACGTTGCCATCGTAACAGACGGGCTTGGGTGATCAACTAAAATCACTTTGCGTATAGATTGCTATCGTAACAGATAGGCTTAAGAAGATCATATAAGATCGCACTTGCATAAACCGCTATCGTGAGAGATAGGATTTTGATGATCGATTGAGATCGTTTTTGTATTTTGCTGCTATCGTAAGAGATAGGCTTTGGATGATCACTTAAGATCGCATTTACATTGTCTGCCATCGTAAGGGATAGGCTTTAGATGATCAATTAAGATCGTATTTGTGTTGACTGCTATCGTGAGAGATAGGCTTTGATGATCACTTAAGATCGCATTTGCGTTTGGCTGCTATCGTAAGAGATAGGCTTTAGATGATCAATTAAGATCGCGACTGCTATCGTAGGAGATAGGCTCTGATGATCAATTAAGATCGCGTTTGTATTTGCTGCTATCGTAAGAGATAGGCTTTGATGATCAATTAAGATCGCGTTTGTATTTGCTGCTATCGTAAGAGATAGGCTTTGATGATCAATTAAGATCGCGTTTGTATTTGCTGCTATCGTAAGAGATAGGCTTTGATGATCAATTAAGATCGCGTTTGTATTTGCTGCTATTGCAGCGAATAAATCATTGTTAGCAGTAATAACAAATTAAATAGAGCAATATAAACGGCTAGAAATATGAACTTCTCATTTGGGAGAATTCTTTTATTATAACACTCTCATATGGGAGAGATAGGATTACAATCCTCTCATATGGGAGAGGAGATTGCGTCATCATAGCCACATGAGACATTAAGCAACGTTATCATAAAACGTATGAAATAAGAGAAGTCAAGGATAGTACTTCTTGATCCAGCGCATGTTGACTGAGCTTGGAGTTGAGGTTGTGCCGTGCAACCTTCGTATGCTGCAGTAGCCACTATCGAAGACTTCTGTGACTTCGAAGGGTCCTTCCCAATTAGCTGCGAACTTTGGGTGAGTTGCTTCTCGCATGCAGTGGTCAGATGCGCGCAAGACCAGGTCGCCAACTGCGAAATCCCGTCGCTGGACTGTCTTGTTGTAGGCGCGAGCGATTCTTTCTTGGTACCACTTGTTAGTCCTTTTGGCTTGTTCTCGCTTTTCTTCCAGCAAGACTAAATCATGATCGCGTTGGTTTTCATAGAGTGCATGGAAGGCCAGCCTTGCCGAATTGACTCTGACCTCCGCAGGTACTACAGCTTCGGCCCCATAACATAGTAGAAATGGCGAGGCCCCTGTGGGTGTCCTTGGAGAAGTTCTGTAGGCCCACAGAGCTATGTTAAGAGAGTCGGCCCACTTCTTGTGGTCATCTGCGACCATCTTGCTCAGAATTCTCAACAGCGTTTTGTTAGTCGCTTCGGCTTGTCCGTTTCCCTTTGGATAATAGGGGGTAGAGCATATCTGCCTGATATTGTACTCCGCGAGTTTCGTAGCTACCTGACTATTAACAAAAGGAGTACCGTTATCTGAAAGAATGGTATTTGGGATTCCGAACCTGCATACGATGTTTTCCTGGATGAAGTTAACCACAGCCAGCGCGTTTGCCGTCTTCAGTGGTATTGCTTCCACCCATTTGGTGAACAGCTCGGTTGCGGTGAGAATGAAATGGTTCCCATGTGACGTTGGTCGGATGGGGCCGATGAAGTCCAAAGCCCATGTGTGAAATGGCCATGGCGTCCCTAATGCATGTAGATCCACGGCGGGAGCGTGCACTAGGTTCCCTTTGAATTGGCATTCTTGGCAGCGTCGCACCTTGGTGCGGCAATCGACTTCCATCGTGGGCCAGAAGTACCCGATTGAGAGGAGTTGTCTGCATAATTTCGCACCTCCCTGGTGTTCCACCTGATGAGAAAGGTCCATGACTTCTTGTGCTTCCCTGCCGTCTAGGCATCGCAGCAAGTTGCCCTCGTGACCTCTTCGCCAAAGCAGGTTTTCCTGAACCACATATCGAGACGCTTTCCTCTTCAATTTGTCGGCTTCTTTTCTCGATTCGGGTACAGTGCCCTGGGTGAGGAATTCAAACAATGGCTTCCTCCAGTCTGTGTCGTCATCGGTTAGAGCGACGAGTAGAGAATCTTTGATTAGTGCGCAACTTTCGCACTTCCCTTGTATCAGGGCTGCAGCTGTTGACATGCTTGGCCAATGAATGCCATATCTCTGAGCTTTCCTGTAGATTGACACCTCGCTTTCTCCGCAAGCGTGTTGGTGAATCTTTTCTAACAGCTGTTGTCCCTCTTGCTCGGAGACACATCGCATGAGTATTCCTCCAGGACCCTTGTAGTAAAGGGTGTTGTCGTGGATGCAGTATCCTTTCGTGAGTGCCCAGCTTTCGCTGCTGGTGCCTTTCGCAATAGCTTGCAGGATTGCTTTTCGCCAGTCAGCGTCATCCATGTGTTCGTCGTCGCACACATCTTCTGTTAATGCCGACGATGTTCGCACTTCGATGGAAATCCTTGCGGGGCATTTGTCTATGCTGACCTTAGATCCTAGAGTTGCTAAGGCGTCTGCATGCCTGTTGTCCGCTCGGGGCTTGTGCTCGTATTTCACGTCGCAGAATTGCTGCATTAGCTTTTGTACTAGGGTGCGGTATGACAGGAGGTTGATCTCCTTTAAACCATATTCGCCCGAGGCTTGCTTAACAATCAGTTTGGAATCTCCCATGACCGTTAAGTTTCTCACTTCCAAAGCTTTCGCCGCTCGGAGCCCCGCGATAAGAGCCTCGTATTCCGCCTCGTTGTTCGTGACTGCGAAGTTGAGTTTTGCGGACATCTGTATGACTTCTCCGTCTGGTTTTGTCAAGACTATCCCGATGCCTCCGCCTTTTCTGGTTGACGAACCGTCGAAGTGGAGGGTCCAATAGGGCACATCGATCGCATAGATTTCCGGGCCTTCGAGCTCTTCCTCGATCACGGGTTCGTGGCTGTCGTCGGGAAACTGTGCCAACAGATCTGCTACCGCCTGCGACTTGATTGCTCTCGGTTTTACGCATGTGATATCGTATTGAGAGATGGTCATGTACCATTTCGCCAATCTCCCGCCCGGAGTAGTGTGAGTTAGCAGGTATCTTATGGGGTCGCTTTTGGTGACCACCACTACTTTGTGCGATGCAAAATAGTGTCTCAACTTCTCTATCACGAAGAATAAAGCAAGGCAATGACGTTCGATGTCTGTGTACCTTGATTCAGCAGGCTGCACAATGCGGGAGATGTAATAGATGGGCCTCTCTTGGCCTTCATACACCTGAGCCAAGAGTGCTCCTATAGATTTCCTTGTCGATGTAAGGTATAGCAGAAGCGGTGATCCCAGTTGAGGCGCGATCATTATCTTTGGGGATGTGAGTAGCTCCTTTAGCTTTTCGAATGCGGCTTCGTGATCAGGAGCCCAGTTGTACGCGGCGTCCTTCTTGAGAAGAGTGCTGAAACAGCATGTGATTTCGGCGATTGCTGGGATGAATCTCCGCAGATATGACAATTTTCCCAAGAATGTTTTCAAGGCACTTTGGTTGTGAGGTGGCGTCATACTGGTGATGGCTGACACTTTCGCAGGGTCAGGCTCGATCCCTTGGCGATGGACCACGCATCCCAAAAACTTCCCCGAGGTCACGCCGAATGCGCATTTCATGGGGTTCATTTTCAGTTGAAAGCTCCTGCATCTGTTGAACACCTTTCGCAGGTCTGCAAGGTGATCTGCTTCATGCTTGGATTTGACTACCAGGTCATCCACATAGAATTCCACTTCTTTGTGCATCATGTCGTGGAATAGAGCCATCATGGCCCGCTGATAGGTTGCGCCTGCGTTCTTAAGACCGAATGGCATTACCGTGTAGTTGAATACCCCCACGGGAGTGATGAATGCAGTTTTCCTTGCATCTTCGGGATCCATTTTGATTTGATTGTACCCGCTGAAACCGTCCATGAAACTGAACATGCGATGGCCTGCCGTTGAATCAATGAGCAAATCGATGTTAGGCAGTGGGAAATCGTCCTTAGGGCAGAAGCGATTGAGATCTCGGAAGTCCACGCAGATGCGGAGCTGTCCGTTCTTCTTCACCACCGGCACGATGTTGGCCAACCATGTGGGATGGTGATTTGGCTCTATGAACTTGGCGTCTAGGAGTTTGACAATCTCCTGCTTGATCTTCACGTTGAGCTCTGGCCTGAAGCTTCTGGTGCTTTGCTTGACCGGTTTAGACCCTGGGATGATGTCTAAACGGTGCATGGTGATGCTCGTGTCCAGACCCGGCATCTCATCATATTCCCATGCGAACACGTCCTTGTATTCAGTTAGGAGCTGCAGCAGTCCTTGTTCCTCTTCGCTTGTGAGGTCCGCACTCAGGAAGACTGGCCTTTTCTTTTCCTCGTTCGGGCTGAGGAACACTTCCTTTAGTTCTTGCTTTTGTGGTCTTGGCCTGTCTTCCATGCATTCGGGCGCTTCTTTGAGTTTCTCGTCTGGAGTGCCCTGTGTTGGCTCTTCCGTCAGCGCAACTTGCTCGATTTGATTGATTTGCCCAGGGACATCCCCATGCCCGTGTGAGGACGTCCCCGCGCACCTTCATATGCGATAGCATTTCTTCCCGTTGGCGTAGAAGCTCTCTATCTCCTTACCCTCGGGGTCATGCTTTGCAATCCTCTTCAGAGTGTACACATTCTTCCGTTGATATGCGATGCGCGGCGCCTCTTTGTGTGTAGGCGGCTTTTCCTTGGCATCTTCCCTTGTCACCATCACGCCCGCAGGTGACTGGTCCTTGATGTCCTCCCAGAGAGGTAAAGGAGTAGGGTTGAATGGTCCGGGTGTTTGCTCGTCCGCCATCTCGGTGAACCACACCGCCTCGCTGAGATGTGCTTCGTCCAAGTTTAACGGGTTAGTTGAGGCCGGTATCTCGACAATCCTGTCATTCCAGATAGCTTTCATCACCTGGTGAGCCGTCGAAGGGATTGCGTCAAAGCGATGAATCCAGGCCCGACCTATGATCATGTGATATGTGGTGTTCGCGTCTATGACATAGAACTTCGCCGAGAACTTGATTTTACCGATCTGAACGCCTAGGCGGATCCATCCGATCGTCATTCTAGAATCACTTCCGAATCCCACCAGTGGAGATGGACGCTTGACTACCTTATGCTCGGGGATTCCTGCTAGCTTCAGTGTGTGGAGTGGAACAACATTGACCGCTGCTCCTCCATCGACGAATGCTCGCTTGAATTCGACGCCGTTGATGATGGCGGTCACGTACAGGGGCCTCTGGTGGCTCGCATCTGTCTTCTTGTCGCTGGCAGAAAAGGTCATAATCTTTTCTGTGGAACGGGACGCCCTGATGACTTTCCCGTTGGAGACCACGAGGTCCTCCTCGTAGTCCTCCGCTATCCTCAAGATTGCTTTTGTCATATCCGTTCGGCACTTTTCAGAGAAGTTCATCTCGTTGAAGAATTTGTTGAAGCCGTGCGACCCTTTCATGCGGTCGGCACGCTCATCCTCCGTGTCCATGCTGTAGTCTTCATCTTCATGGATTTCAGCAATGATGGGTAGACCATCCTCTGCGACTTCTTCCAAGTCCACTATCGAGATCATGGCGACCTCTTTGCCTTTTGAGCCCGAATCTGTATGGGCAGGCAGCGGGTTGTTGCGTACATCCTTCTGGTGGTCGCTGACGATGAGTTCACCGTTCTTCATCTTCTGATCGAACGCGAATCTGAGCTTCTTGCACTCGGCTGTGGGGTGCATGACCTTGTCGTGGTATTCGCACCACTTAGGGTCCCTCGTCATCTCCTTGGAGGGTGCTTTCTCGAGCGGTGGCAGGACGCCATCCTTGCGCCACTGTCTGCAGAGATCGCTAGCTTCCTCCACCGAGCATGGCAGAGGCGGTGCGTCAAAGTTTGCAACTTTTGCTTGCTTCTGTGGCGAAACTGTATTGACCTCAGCTTCGCGTCCCCGCTTGTAGCCAAATCTGCCGATCTTGTAGGTGGTGCCGCTCGCAGGTCGTTCTGGAGCGCTCTTCTTTCTCTGTCTCTCGACAATGGGCTCGATGTTCATCGTGCATTTGATGAGCTTTGAAAACGTAGGTGTTTGCAAATTGATCAGCATGCTTTTGTATTCATCTCGCATGCACTGCAGGCATATCTCTACGAGCCGGCTTTCGAGCATTGGATCCTTGCACTCCAAGGATTTCGCTCTGAATTTCTTGATGAAAGTGATTCCATCTTCCTCGCGTTTCTGATACATCCGCGAGAGATGGATCATCGTCACCTTTTCTTCCATCTGGAAGAACTTGGTATAGAACTTCTGGACCATGTCGTCCCAAGTCTTCACAGATCCGGCCTCCAATGTTCGGTACCATTTGTATGCTACATTCCCAAGAGTTTTTGGGAATTCTCGCATCAGCAGCTTGGGATCGGCTCCGTATGGACCCATGACATCGATGAAACGCATGACATGCTCATGAGCGTTTCCATTGACGTCCTCGAACTTATCCCATTTGGGAGCCTTGTACCCCGCCGGGTTAGGCATGAGATAGATCTCTCGTGGAATGGGTGGATCGTTGTCTAGCTTCGGGATGATGGTATCCGCGAACGACTGATGAGCCAGGATGGAGTCCACGCGCTTCTGCTAAGACGTCATGCATTCTGGAATGCTTCCCTCGGTAGTTGGCGGAGGGGTTGCCGTAGGCGGTGGCGACACATATGCCGCCGGAGGATTGGGAGTGTATTGACTACCCGCGTTTCCCCAGATTGTCGCTGGTGGAGGCAGAGTGTAATGCAGAGCTGGGTTGGACGCCAAAGCCGGGGGCTGAGAGGCGTGAGCAGCAGGGGGCAGCATTTGTGCCGTTGACCCTTGGACCGAAGGCAGCTGCGTTGCTGACGGTGGAGTTTGCAGATGAGGGTTGGGAGGCGTGGCTGACACTCCCAATCCTGGAGCGGTAGGGGTTCCTCCTCCCCGAGGAATAGCGGTGGCCGGTGGGGGATTTGGCGCAAGGGTGCCCAGAACGGCCAAGATTCGTTCTAACTGCGCAGACTGAGACTTGAGAGCTTTTGCCTGACTTTGGACAGTGGCGTCCAAAGACTCTAAAGTTGGCGCCTCGCCGGGAGTCGTCGGGGTACGGCGAGCCTCGTCTCCTGAGGGAGTTTCGGTGGAAGGCGATCGGTTGCTGACATCGTCCTCCTGAGACATGGTTGCTTTTGCTGGTAAGTTCACGTCGGGTTCACCAAAATGTGCACAAGAGATTCCGGCAGGGAGACCTCCGTGTACACCGTGCGTAGTGGATCAGGGATCGCACAGGAAGAATAGGGATGTGTGTAGGGAGAGAGTAAGTCAGTAGCAATGTCTGAGAGAGAGACAGAGGTTTGGCAGAGCTTCCGCGTATGGCAGTGTGTCCTCCTTTGTATGGAAAGGTTGACGATCTATATATACTGGAGAACATGACCGTTGTAGTGTGGTTAATGCGCCCATTGATGGCGGCTTAATTAGCTTAACCATAACGGCACGTTCGTCCGAGTATATAGGGACCGTTACAGCACGTGGTGCGCGAATACCGGAACCGTTACGAGGTTGACCGGGTTTGACCGGATTGACCGGGTCTAGGGAGCTCGTGCCATAGATCTCTCAAAACAGTTACTAAAGGTCGCGCGCGGGCTTGGCTCGCACGCGACAGGGCTTACTCTAGCCTCCAAACCACTAAGTCCCTACAAGTCCCGTGCAGTGGTATGCGAGGGCTCTGTCTCGCAGCCCCCACATGGATCAGCTCGGCTGGTGATCCTGTGTGTGTGGAGCACAATATGGTGTGCTGGATGGTTGCCACGTGGCTAAGATCTGTCATGTCAGAAAGCAGTATCTACATAGATCTTATGTGGAAAGAAGTGCATAGATCCTTATGTCACGGTGAAGCTGACAGAGACATGTAGTACAGTTATTCAGAGGGACATTCCCAAGATGAGAGATCCGACAGTGTCATCTTATGCTGAACTCTTGGGGGTGGATATCACACACATGGACTCTGTCGTTTGGGCGCGAGTATTAACCTCATGCCATTGTCCTTATTTCAGAGATTGCGCATTGGTGCCCAGTGAAGATGGGTCTGCAATTGACATATAATTCTTTTGTTACAGCAAATGGGGTGATTGAGAACTTGCTTGTTAAAGTAGGTGCATTTTTTTCCCAGCTGACTTTGTGATCGTGGACATCAAGGAGGATTGCGATGTTCAATCATCTTTGGAAGACCTCTTTTGAAGATAATGCGCACAAATGTGGATTTAGAGACGGAGGAGTTGATTATCAAGGCTATAGAATCATCACTTGTGTTCAAGGCATCTGTTCCAGGAAAGGGGAAGAATAAATTAGCCATGATCAAGTTTAGAGAAGATCGTGTGGGTCCTACTCTTGGGTTGCCTACAGTTCTGCAGCCCGATCCACCCGAATCAGAGGACAAGCCAAATGTTGTGAGTGCACATGATAGGGTGCAAAATACCAGGAACAAGAAATTGAAGGCGGAGACATGTCATTCTAGACCTCCTTAACATCTTTTGAGGTAATTGGGTCGGGTCGTCGACCTTAAATTACGAGGCGCTTGTTGGGAGGCAACCCAACCTGTTTATTTGCATTAGATTAGCGAGTGCGTTTTTAATACAGTTGTGTTGTGTTTTATTTATATTATTTACGGAGAATGAGAGATAGGGACTAATGATGTTTCCAAGTGACATATATGAGCATATTATGGTAGAATCTACCCCGGTGTGTCATGGCACTCATGACCTTCACAGGGACTCGTGCAGGCGAGTTGGGGATTCTTCAGACATGGATTTCAGTAGAGGAGGTCAGTCGACCCCGGTGTGCGAGAACACATTGATTGTATATGAGCATGGTGGAGGAGTCACTACCAATGCTTGGGGACTGCTTGGCGCGTATTTCTTCCCCACCCTTGAGGTGTTTGTGACTATCTTTTTCCTTTAGATGATTTTTGTGTCTATTTTATTATATATGTCATGCTCCATCTCATCTATTGGCCTACACATTGATTGCTGAGTCTTCTTGCATAATATCTAAATTCGTTGAGGACAACAAAGCATTCACTGTGGGGGTGGTTTAACAGTTTACTAGCCATGTTTCTTCCATAGCCAGTTACATGTAGGATGTGTTTCGAGTCAAAGCCTTGCATATAGAGTTAGGATATTATGAAAAATGAAAAAAAAATGAGAAAATTGAAAATTTGAGAAAAGGCAATTGAGATAAGCTTAGACTTTGTTGATTTCGTGAGATGGGAAAATTTTAGGCATAGGGCGCGAATTTTAACCGAGAGTGACACTTTTAGTTCCCCCTAGTAAGTATAGAGATAATCTCTTTGCGTGAATGCCTACCTATTTTCAAACAAAACTGAATTTTAAAAGCTAAAGTGTGTGCTGTTTTTCTCCTATAAGAGTTGAGCTTGGTGTTTGCTAAACAAGCCGAACGTTCATGTTGCCCGTCTTAGGTAGCCGCCAGCCCGCCTCGTAGTGGCACACAGAATAGCTGTGTGAGGATGCGAATTAGAGCGCTCACTGCTTTTAGATCTTACCTTGTAGGACCACTATTGACTCCTAATTGCTCCTTGGATTCATTGTTAGCCTCTTTGACCTAGAAAGACGATTCTTGGCCTTCATAATATATCGTTAGAATTACCTTTCTAGAGCGTCACAAGAGAGCAGTAGTTGAGGGGGTTCGTTGAGGGAGTACTTCATTACATATTTTTGTGAGTTCTACAGATCGCATATGCTTCATTGGATATCTACGAGGGGATGCGAGGGTGAGTGAGTTGGCTTGCACACTACGGTGTGGCGGTGCTCCACGTCGTTACATCATGGACACAGTTGTGGAGAGCCTGAGTGCGTGACGTCTAATCCGCACGAAATTGGGTTTGGTTGAACTTAATTGGTGGATCGTGCTAGGTATGGGATTTCATTCATTTCAGTGTCGGAGGTTCGGTTGGACTAGGCACAAGATTCATTTTTATTTGACTGCTTGAGAGTGGACATGACAACATTCTAGTGTGGGGGTGTCGACTTTTGACTACGGACATCGAGATTGTGCTTTTGACGACTCCACCCCCACACACGTGATTTGATTGGTTAGCGACTTTGTTTGGTTGCACCGTGCACTTTATTGAGTTAGGGGGAGACAAATTTTATTTATGATACTTGTTCATCGGATCGTCTATTACCTCTCCTTAACAGGATTATTTATGCTTAATTCTTGGAGGACCACTCGTGTATTTTGCTATTGTATTGTTGATGGTTAATTGAGAGATTAAAAAAAAGAAGAAGGAAAAGAAGAAAAAAAGGAAAGAGAGAAAAAAAGGAGAGATAAAGAAATAAAGTGTGCTTAATGGAAATCGAGTGGTGAAAGTTCTTGGTCTGGTTGAAGATTGATTGAGTTCGCGTACGCTTCGCTTTGATGGACACGGGATTGACATGGTACCGGGTTTGAGGGGATTGAGGACCGGAGTTGGTGGGATTCGGGTTGTGAATTCCTATCATCAGGGTGAGGGAGTGTGAGATATGGGGTTTGGTGAGTTTATGTGACGCTTTAGGATTTTTTTTGCTTCATACAAGTTATATCCTTTCTGTCCTTAAGCCTCATCATATTTAGACATGTAGCGGAATACGAGCTCGAATTATGAATGTGGCTTAGCCTTGGTTAGCCTCTTATTTTTATCAGCACACATGAAGAGGTAGGTTGTTATTTATAGTAAAGTTAAGCTTTCTATACTAACCATGGGAAATTACATGTTGTCGAATTTAGTCGCCCTTCACACCTCTTGTCTAACTTTTTCATCATCCATGAGCATCCGTCTATGTTATTGAAATGGCCTGATCTCACAAAAAGAAAGAATTAAAAAGCTTTCATGTATTTAAGATCGAGTCTACATTTGCATTGCATCATCTTGCTGCATTAGAGTGTCGTGAGTCATGTTAGATTCGTTTGAGTCTTATTGGCTAACAGACAGATAAATGCAGTAGATGAGACTTTTCTCGGGACGCGCAAATGGCAAGTGTGGGGTGACACGATTTATAACGTGTATACGCAAGTGCACGGTCGAAGTAATAAAGAGTGAGTATTGAAACTCAGGTTGTCGAACCCACAGGGACAGTCTCGAGATTATTTAGCTAGTCGATTAATTTAAAGTTAAATTAACCGGAGGAAGAGATGGTTGATTTAAGCGTTTGTCACCCTCAAACGAGTGACTGAAATTTAAATAACAAGCTAAAATAATATTTTTGAATTTTTTTGAATATTAATTGTGAATTATCAACTGATAAAGAAGGAACTAGGTTCTTTACGCATCCCCTAGATCAATTCACTTTTTCGGATTGCACTTAGAAACACATAACATAAACCACGTTCTTGATCACATAAATGCTCCTACAATCTTCTGTCGATATCATGTAGGACTACGCTAAAATTTCACAGTCGTCATCTATCGATCCATAAACTGAGTCACCTAGCATGCTTTACGAACAATTCTATGTAACGACCCAAACCCTAACACTTCTCCTGTCGGTCCATCACGATACGGGGTTTGCTTTCATTTTTTATTCTAGGCTAATCGTTTTCACCTGTCAGTCCATCAATTTTCACCAAGTAACAACTATAGTTCGCGACACTACAATTGCATAAAATAAAGTACAAGCATGAAAGAAGAACGAAGTCTAGATCAAATTAAGAAAACAAGTTCATGAATCAAAGCTAACAATCCGGAAAAGTTTCATGACCTAGGTTCAAACGTACGAACCTAGACGAGAATTTAGCTACTCATACTAGTGTTTACAAGAAATAAATTTATTGTAAACATCAAACAATAGATAATAGAGAGAGTGTAGAAATCTCAAACGGAAAATCAAAGCTTCGGCGTGAATCCGAGCTCACACCGCGGCTTCCACCTTTGTCTTCTTCTTTCTCCTGTCTTCTATCGTGCTGTTGTGTTGAATGATGAATGATAGGGCACGTCAATGATATCAAACAGCCCCCTTCTAAACATATCCGTCCCTCACAAAAATTGGAGTAAAAGTTCCTTTAATTGCACTTGCACCCCTCTAATAATGCGGGAGTTACTCAACCCTTGGGCAGGTTAAAACCCACGCCTTTATTTTATTAAAACTTCTCATTTATTTCAACTTTACCCCAGCCACAAAATCACCGGCAGTAGGGGGTGTTTCTATTCCCTGGAACATATCGCAGTTCTCTTCTTCTTCTTCTTCTTGCTTCTAGATTCTGCGATTCTTTTTCTCTCTTTCCTCTGTTTCTTCTTCTTTGCAATCTGCTGCTGGTTCTCCTCTGTTCGCTGGGTTTTCTTCCGTCGCTGATTTGCTGCTTCTTTGCTTTGGGTGTTGGCTCTGTTTTGCGATGCTTCTCTTCTCTCCGATGGGTCTTCCTTCTTGCGGCCTTGGCTGTGTTAGATTGATGGATTGAAGGTCTGCAGGTGGTAATTGCGGGAGGTTGGGTCTGGTTTTGATGGCTGTTCCAGGAGAAGGCAGCGGTGGTTTGGTGATGGAACGGTGGCTGTGTTGGGTCTATATGGGTGTTGAATTGGGAAATTGGGTCTGCGATGGTGAATTGATTGGTGGGTTAATGGCCTGAATTGGTTGGTTTATGGTGATATCGGTGGTGATTCAGGTTCTGTGGAATTCGGTGATGGCAAGGGGGTTTAGGAGAGGTCTGGTAGTAGGTGATGGCGGTGGATGGTAGTAATCCGCTTGGTTTAGTCTCAGGATTGGGGAATTGTAGTTCAGGTTGGGTAGTGTAGGTTTAGCTTTAGGTGGTTGTGGGTTGGATGGGTTGTATGGGTCATTGTGGTGTTTAGATGGTTATGAAGGTGGTTAGGTTGTAAGGTTGGCGGGGTGTGGTTGTTGTGTACTGTGATAGCAGTGGTGGTATAAGGTTGTATAGGGGGCAGTGAGTTGGATAAGTTTGGGAGAAATGGTGCTGAGAAATGATTGAAGGGATTCAGGTGATGATGTTGGGTGATTGTGTAGAATGATGTTGTTGGTAACAGTGTTTGGTTGGTTTGTGAAAGAAGGCTAATGACTAAAGCTCGCAGCGGATTGTTCCCATTCGTTCTCGTCCATTTTTCCTCGCTTTGAATCGTTTCCGAAGTTCGTTTTCGTTCCCGTTATCATGCTCCGAGCCTCCGGTACCTGAGAATCTGAAAACTACACATACCGGGTGTAAAATACAATATAAATAGCTCAAATACACTAAAAAACGCCCGGACTAATCAAACAAGCACATTAAGCTCTAAATCACGAATTCCTCACAATCGTAGCATAAATATAATGTATTTTACCTGGATATCACACAAAACGGTAGTCTTTCGACTGTAAATATAACACCGTAAACGGGATTATCATGGGAGTATTTGATAACTCCTTCATAAGAGTTATCTTTACTACACTATATATTGTCATTTGTGTGCGTTTCCGTGCAAAGTGACGAGATTTGTGCCAAAATATAACGAAAATGCACTTTCGGATGTTTTTGAGCTTTAAAGTACAATCCGGACGTTTCTTAAGGGTTTTGAGTATGATTTTGATAATTTATCATATTTGATCTTCGCGGTAGTGCTCGAGTTGTTGTTTGACAGGAGTTACGCATGCGGGAATCAAGTGGAGAGAAGAAACGAGCTTCGGAATAGAAGAAAACGACAAATTTGGCGCGTTTTGGATGTTTTCGCAAAATTTGGACAATAATTTAGGAAAAAGGAGAAAACGGTCTGGAAACGGGGATTTCTCTACATGATCGAAGTTTACGTCACAAAAGGAATCCAAAGGTGCAAAAATCACGGTCATCGGAGTTCGGGATCAAAATCCGGGTCCTTATTTGCTTTTCAAAAAGCTTAGTTGCTTTTCCAGCATGTTTTAGAGCAAATTAAGGATTTTTTGAGGATTTTTTGAGTTCTACAATGAAGATGGAAGTGAGACCGCTGGAAATTGAAAGGAGAGATCAAAATGGAGGATCGAGTGAAGAATAGATGCTCGAGGCGAAGTTTTAAAAACCGGACCGGCCATCGAACCGGTGAGGCACCGGTTCATGGTCGGACCGGTCGGACCGATGGTCGGACCGGTTCAATCGCACGTTTATTTAATAATATATATATTTTATTTTTTTATATAAAAAACAATAAACATAATAAAAAATAGAAAGAAATACTATAATGTTTCAATTTGAAACTCATTTACCCTGGTAATATTTTCTCAACATTTTTTTAGTGTTGTAATATTTATTTTAGTAATACCTATATATATATATACATATTCATATATACATGTATATATATACATATATATATATAAATGTATATATTTGTTTTTGAGATAAACATTTATGTGTGTAGATAAGTTCAAACATGACTCATGAGCACTACTAGAAGTCAAAAGTCAGTAGGGTTAGATGGTTTTTGAAATAACCACATTCACAGTACGCACACACCCACACACGCAGGCGCGAGAGAGAGAGAGAGAGAGAGAGAGAGAGAGAGAGAGAGAGGGAGAGAGAGAGAGAGAGAGAGAGAGAGAGAGAGAGAGAGAGAGAGAGAGAGAGAGAGAAACAGAGAACGGCGGGAGAGAGAGAAAGAAAGAGAACGATGCGAGGGAGGGAGAGAGGTGGCCGGACAGAGAGGGGACGACGGAGATGGCTTCTTCCTGCGCCCCGTTTCTTCCTCTTCTTCACCTACTTCTTCTCCTTCGTAGGTTTTGTTCGCAGCGGCAACAGATCGACGGTGGCAGCGCTCGTGGTGGAAGATCGATCGTGGTTGAAGATCGATGGCTGCTACGAATATTTTTCTGGGATTCCTTCTGTCCATCTGGGGTTTCAATAAATTTCTGCAAAAACCGGCAAAACCGGCCGGTTCACTGGTTCGGTGAAAACCGCCGGTTTTTGACCGGTTTTGACCTGTTCCGTGCATCTGCGGTCTATTACTCAAACCGGACCGGTTACCCACCGGTTCACCGGTCGAACCAGCCGGTCCGGTCCGGTTTTTAAAACTATGGCTCGAGGGATGGTTCGGAAGCATGGGCAACTAATGGAAAAAAGGCTGAAAAATTGGCTAAGGCAAACAGGTCGCACAACCTCTGTAAACAAGTCGCACGACCTGGTGTGCAAAAGACAGTGAGCATCAGGATCTGGTAAGAGGTCACATGACCTAAGATCAGAGGTCTCACGACCTGTGTGGCTGAGCAGAAAAATTCTAAGTATTGGACATGTCACACGACCTAGTTTCATAGGTCACACGACCTGGTCGTGAGCAGCAGATTTTGGAAACGTCTTGGGGTCAATTTGTAATTACTCCTAACTTATTCTAAACACCAGGGAGAACGTACTAGACCTGGTGAGGGTTTGTTTTTGAGAGGTTAGACATTGTTTTCTACGCATTGGAGCTTGGAAATCGTGAGGAGAAGCTTTGGAGCATTCGTTTGACTTCTAAACTCCGTTTCTTCTCTATTTTTGCTTATTGACATGAAAACTTATATTGTGATCATGTTTATGCGTAGCTAAACCTTTTTCTCAGGATATCTCGTAGGTATCTAGGTTTTGATCACTATCTTTGGTGATTTATGGATTTGCTTTCATGCATTCGAGCTTAATTGATGATTTCTTTATCTAGTTATGTGTGTTTTATGCGTTTCATTCATCTTTTCTATTGGTAGAAGTATTAATAGGATTGAGTTAGGTATTGAACGTTAGAGATATCAACGTTTATTGCCCGGAACTTGAAACACACACTAGCCGTATCTAGGGTTGAGAAATCTTGCTAGTTAGCTAAGAACAAAGAGTATATTAATGATCGTAGAGTGTGCTTAAACTTGATTAGACTAGAGAAATCAGCTTTGATAAGTATAGGCGTTGGTTGAGACATCTTCAACATAAATGTGCTCTTTAGCTAGAACAAAGAATCATCGTGTTAGTAGGATGTAAATCCAACGTAGTGTGAAATATCTAGTGACCCGTAGAGATATCTTAACTTTGTCAAACTTTGAGAAAAACCTAAATAATTCGTCTTTATTAATCGTGAAGCAATTTGATCGTCTAATTGAGATTCATACTTTCTTTAATTTTAGTAGAGTTAGTAAAACAACATCTGCGATTTGCCCACATAAGGATTGGATTTAATACTAACTTACAAGAAGTCTCTTGGGTTCGAAAACCCGGATTTACCGGAATTATTACTACACTGACAGTCGTACACTTGCGGTTGGATCATGTCAAACCCCCTAGAGTTTATAATGCTTTTCATCCCCCCATTCTAATAATTCAACTAACTAATTTAAATAATAAGAAATCAAAACAAAACAAAAACAAAAGAAGTGAAAGAAAAGAGAGAGAGAGAGAGAGAGAGAGGGACGGGTTTGTACCCGATTGAGTAGAAGAGGACGGGGATGAGGGCGAATAACGGTGGCGAAGACGACCGGAGGTGACGAGGAGGAGACGATGCAGTGGCAGAAAAGGGTGGAGCTGGCTCGGTCGGGCTTGGCGGAGCTCCAGCAAGGTTTCCGACGGTGCGAAACAGAGAGCAGAGAGAGGGGGCAGCGAGCGAGAGAGAGATTGCTGTGGTGTTGGTGTGAGAATTGCTATGAATTGCAGGGGTTTATACAGGCGGTAGGAGGAGAAATCCGGCGACGATTAGGAGTCTTCCGGATTGTTTTTCGATTTAGAATCGGGTTGTTTTTTTGGACGAAATTGGTTTACTTAGTGCTAAATTATTGTTTCTTTTCAAGTTTAAATCGAATTGGGAGTGCATTAGGACGGATTGGTGGTGATTTGGTGGCGATTTGGGCGGTGGTGGTGTTGGGGTCGGACAGAGAGAAGAAGAAACTCTCCTGTTCATCGCAGGAGATGGGGAAGATGAGATTTCGAGTAAAAGACACTTTCACCCCCTGGTTTAGGTGAAAGACAAGTACTACCCCCTAGTTAAATTAAAAGACACTATTTAAAATAGGAAAAAGACATAAAAACCCCTAAGTTGTTTATAACAATAATAATTAACTTCTAAATAATAATAATTAACACCCAATAGTTATAGTAATATTATAAAATACCTGTATATATAAAACATGGTATTTCATTTACTTAGCAGTGAGCCAAGAAAGGCGAAAAGCAAAGTTAGCACTCATTTTACAACGCTCGTCTGATATGAATCCGGGTCTCACAGTTAATGTAGCAATACGAACACATGCGTCTATTGTGGAACGGTCCTCAACACTGGATGGATATAAACAAGAAAAGTATACAACATATTAGCATATACCCTCTATGTGAGGTTGTATGCTAGAATGTAATGAAATTATCTGTGAGACCCGTGTTCAATTTTTAATCAAAAATACATCATTTTTATAAAACAAAAGAAAAATGTGTTAGTGAAGGTTCAGTGGTAATTCGTTTTTTTGTTAAACGCGATGTAGTGAGTTTTGTAGCATTTTGGTTGTTTTTGCTCAGTAATTTTCATAAATGGGTAGTAGTTTGTGACTTTTGTGGTTTCATTTCTTCTCATGCAAGTAATATGTTTTCTCATCTTGGTGTACACGTGTGATGTCCTGTATTCCAAATTAAGTTATGAGGGTAGTAGTTTTGTAATTACATGGAATGGTAGGTGCTTTTTACATAAATGAATCATTGTTATCACCTTGATAAACTAATTTTGCCACCAGCAGGTTCATTACACATGAAATGATGACTCATTAATTTTATACAAAACACCTGTCATTGCTTTTCTCTTTTAGCATGACCTCATTTCTTATTTATATCATAATATTTAACTAAGCGCGGAGGCTATGGTACGTCCTGGCCCCACGCGGAAGAAACCGGCTCAGCCGGTTCTTGCCGGTAATTACGGTTTTACCCGCAAAAAGACAAAAAAATGGACCCCAGGGCGCCGCCATCAGGATTTTGGATAGAAATGTAAAGAAATGGATAAAACTGTAAAGATGGAGATAAAACTACAGATAGAAATAATTAAAAATGGACAGAAATGATTAGAATCGGATAAAACTTAAACAAACCAGATAGAAACGCAAACAACGCACTACAACTGAGCTATTACAGCAGATTTGCAAGCACTGGAGGTTTAAAGGGAAGATACATGACTTGTGAAACATAAAAGTGGACAGAAGCACACCATCCAACTGTCATTTCACTTAAAAAAAATAACAATTATTGCGAAAAGTAACGCAAATGCAAGAACGATGATGCATGTGTGCGATATCCTTTGTCTCCTTAGCATTTCTTGATTTTCAGACCTCATTCGTCTTGTTGTTTCAATAATTCTGGACCATCGTTGCATTGTCTCCTCGCAAAAGCATGGCGGTTCTTCGTCCGCCCATACAAAGTAACTACATTGAGACCCCTGAGGCAGTGGGCACCGGTAGAAATCTCGACCTGAGTTCTTTGTGTTAGGACCAGCTCTTCTCATCACTCGTATCCTTCCACAGTTACAATACCTTGGTCCATACTCGGGGTTACGACGGTATTGGTTAGAGGAGGAGCTGAATGAGGTATGTGACATGGTGGTGATGAGAATTTGGGGATATTTGGAGGAGGAGAAGATGGTGGAGAGCAAATGGCAGGTGTGCTTGTGCAAGAGTGGTTGGGTGCATAAGTAGGAGAAGGGAAGGGTGGTTTGTTGTTGGACATAAATGTGGAGTAAAGGGTTCATAAATACAGGTTTGACTACACTGTTACCAAAGTATATGCTGATTAACAAAGTAAAGGAATCAGTGAATGTGGTCACGACTGGGAAACAGATTTGACCAATATGTAGATAGAAATCCAAAACACACAGATACTATTTATGAACAGGTAGACTGTAATGTAGTTCACATGAACAAAAATAGTTAAGTTCATGGTTTTGAAACCACAACCACACAACTATTACAGCCACAGAAAGAGTCACCACCCTCATTGTCAAACAAACATACATAAACAGGTAAAAATCCAAAACACACAGGCTTTATTTATGTCAAACAAACAAACATAAACAAAAAAAGCAGATAACAATCCAAAACATACAGACGAGATTTAGAAACAGGTAGCATACAATGTAGTTGACATGAACAAAAATAGAGTTTTTGGAACCTCAATCACACAACTGTTACATCCCCAGAAAGATTCACCACCCTCATTGTCAACATTCTCAAACAAACAGACATAAGTTAAATTGTTTTCAAAACAACACCAAATCACATATTTGTCATGGACTACTCAAAAGTAACGATTCTTAAAGGCTGAATAGACCGTAGGTATGTCCTTGTACTTTCTGGCAAATAAGTCCTCATTGTTTTCCTCATACTTGAATCTGTCCACAGCATCAAGAAGGTCCCGTCGGAGGTCGTTGAACTCGGAACGGCCAATTTCATTGGCGAGCCAGATTCTTATGTATTTTTCATTGATCTTTATCCTCCGAACAGGGTCTGGGATCAGCTCCCTCAGATTTGCCATGTAGAAGCACACGTACGCTCCACAGTCATGGCTGGAAAAAGGAAAGTAAGTAGCATTACAGAACAATTGGATAAAAATGTAAACATCATAGATTGAACTATTAGTATGAAGACATTACTTGTTACGTTGCCTTGGAATGTCAGGCTTTGTCCAAACAATCTCCCACTTTCTGATGTCATGAACATCTCTATATTCTGGCCGGGATATGCTGAAATTTGTGTGCATTTGTACAAGCTTCTCACGAATGGCATCCGGTAGGTAAATGTACCTCGACATCGGATCAAGGATGTACACTTTTTGCTCAATAAAGTGCAATACCATGAGAAAGTAATGCGTGTCGTGGATGTTGAGGGGAATAGAAACCTGTACATAAGCCAAAGAACAAACCAAGTCAAAAATGCCCTTCTTATTGACACTTGGAGGACTAGGACGTAACGCTTACCATAGACATTGAGTTCATGTCCCCCATGTATATCTGATTTATCCCACCATTTGCATTCTTCTGACCCAATGGCTGTGCATGAAAATGACCGCATTAAAGAAATGTAGTATTGATCAATCAACGACGAAATTAAGTGCAATGATTCCAGTGTTTTAATTACTTACAGCATACATGCATGGAAAGAACCATATCTTCTTTTCCTCATCAGTCCTAAATTTCTCTCGGAGGTGGAGGATGTGGGACATGCAGTCGATCATCTGCAGATTGAATGGATACAATTTCGGATAAAATTTTAAAACAATCAAACAGTTCTGTTAACGTTCTAATTTTACAACATAACATTCATTTTGAAAATAGAACATAAAGTAAAGATTATTTATTCATTTACCGTATCTCCTAAGAAGGTAGGAGCCTCCAGCTGCCATGAATAATCCCATGCTATACTAGCCACTCCATTTATATTAACAATTTGGTTACTGTAGAGAAAGGGTACGTTCCATTTAATAAACGATGAGCCATTCCATTTATAAATAAACAATGAGATTGATCAATCACAAACATTTTAATGTAGGGAAAGGGTACTTACTATTGAAATGGAGTCCTTAGTTCTGGCTTCTCATTCATGCCCTCAACAGCCTGACGGCTAATGTAGAAATGCAACCAGCAGTCTTCTACTTCCGGCATGATTGGCAGCACAACATCAAACGTGCCCTGCATCCGTACTCTCTCCGAGGTTCTCTTTGGGCCCTTTACTGTTTCCCTCTCCCCTCCTCTTCCTCTTCCTCTACCTCTCCCTCTCCCTCTCCCTCCTCTGTTCGATGGACTGACAGTATTCTTTCCGATGGGAGGAGCTGGCACCTTAGGTGATCCATGAGCAGGCCTGATGGGTGGGAAAACCCTTGGTGATGGATGACCAGGCATGGTGGGAGTTGAAGATACTTGTATTGGAGACTTGGGTGGAAGCTTGTTGGATGCTGCCTGCAATAAGAAACATATGGATAGAAATCAAAACATGACAGTATGACACATTAGATGGATAGACATATAACTTATCAAATTGTTGCAAACCATTGATGTGTTCTCTTCTGAAACTTCTACAGGTTTGAATGGACTTGTAGCTGTGGTATCTACAGTACTGTGCTGTTGTGGCTCTTCTGGGTCAATTTCGGCGTGGCCTTCGGATTCTTGTTGTCTGCCCTCTCTTGAATTTCCATCATTTTGTTGTTCCTCCTCTTCATGTTCTTCTTCCTCCTCTGCATACTGCATTTGCTTACCCAACCTCTTCTCTAGTACCCTCTGCACGGCCTGTTCGACAACGCTTCCAATTTGTTCATTGACCATTAACATGACCTCATCCCACTGCTCTTTTTTGCTGAAATCAGGTTTGAAATCATCTTGGTTGTGTGGTAGTGGAAGCAACTCCAGCTGCATTGTTCAAAAAAACAGGGATATCAGATATGTATTTTCAGATAGAAGTTTAAACCTCATGGAGTAGATTGATATATTAACAGGTCTTACTGTACTCATGTACTTTTGTACAAACTTCCATCTGGAATTCAGGTTGTCAGTGTCCCATAGCTTCAGTCTAGGCCTTGTCTCTGCATCTTCACATCCTTTAGGGTGTTTGTGGTGCTTTGGAACGAACTTCTCCAAGTACACCATCTGCACATGCAAACAGATTTGTTATACATTTGGATAGATATTATAAACAGAGAGATATACAAGTAAAATGGACAGTTACCATTGGTATCAACAAGCAACCAGCCCCTCGGATTGCCTCCTTCAATTTCACCGGAGTGTGCTGAGCTTTAAGGAACTGGAGCCAAGTACCTGCCCAGTTAACATTTTCCAGCCTCTCCAGATCCATGACATACTGAACCAGTGTGTTTCTGACTCCGAGTCTTGTGTTGGGCATCCCAAAACATGCCAAAATGAACACCACTGCCCTCCTCTTCCACTCATCACTTAGTATCTTATTCTCATCTTTCAGGAACCAGGGAAAGTAGTCAGTGACATTTGTGCATGCCTTAGTGAGGTCAAGCTCACGGGCCAACTTCTTTGAAATCACATCGGATTCCTCTTTTTCAAGAATTTCCCCTGTGGTACTCACCCCAAGCAACCAGCCAACTGTCTCATCCGTGATTCTGTACTCCCGACCATGGGCAGAGATAGATTGTGTGGCAGGGTCGTATGCATCGTATATGAAAGCGTTGAAAGGTTCAGGTGTATACAAAATGTCCAAATGCCTTAGCCCCCCAAGTCCTATCTTCTCAATCCATTCCTTCTGCTCATCAGTCATTCCATGGTAGAGATCGCGAATCTTTGGAAGGGACATATAACTCTGCCACCTCTCTTTTTTCCCACCCTTCTTTTTATGTCCTTCTTTTGCCACAACTTCCCTCTCCTTCAACCTTTCTACCACTCTTGCCTTTTTTGAAACTCTCTTTGGCTTGGCCTGTAGGACTCCTTGCTCCTCTAAAATTTCTCTTCTCTTCCTCTCTTGACCTGCTTCTTTAACGTATATGTCCCTTTGGTCCTCAGTCATGGAAAACCAGTCTTCCCTCATCTTGTCTGTAATGTCTTTTGTAATTGAATCAATACCCTCAACATTCTTGTAGTATTCAATCCTCTCCATCCTTCAAGACAGTTAAAAACAAGTTCAGAGATAGAAAGATATGTTTCTAATTCAGATAGAAATCTAATACATTCAAATCACACTGTCAAACAACAACTTAAAGCCTTCAAGACAGTTTAAAACAAGTTCAGAGATAGAAAGATATGTTTCTAATTCAGATAGAAATCTAATACATTCAAATCACACTGTCAAACAACAACTTAAAGCCTTCAAGACAGTTTAAAACAAGTTCAGAGATGGAAAGATATGTTTGTAATTCAGATAGAAATCTAATACATTCAAGTCACACTGTCAAACAACAACTAAAAGCCTTCAAGACAGTTTAAAACAAGTTCAGAGATGGAAAGATATGTTTGTAATTCAGATAGAAATCTAATACATTCAAGCCACACTGTCAAACAACAACTTAAAGCCTTCAAGACAGTTTAAAACAAGTTCAGAGATGGAAAGATATGTTTGTAATACATATTGAAATCTAATACATTCAAGTCACACTGTCAAACAACAACTTAAAGCACAATACTTAAAACAATCTAGGTTGTGGATAGAAGTGGAACTCACCGAAATCGGATGAATGCTCTAGTAGCTCCAGTAGATGATTCTTGTTGTGGTGCTGTTTCTCTTTGTGGCACAGTTTCCTTTTGTGGTGCTGTTTCTTGTGGTGGTGCTACTGCCTGATTGTACTCAGCATCCTCATGTTCCTTTTGTTTTGAAGTGGATCTTGGTTCCACCCTGAAGTCATCACCACTTTCTGTCCCAGTGGATGCTGCATCCTCTTGCATCTTTCTTTCAGCCTCTTCCACCCATTCTTGCTTTGCATACTCATCCATTACATTCCATTCCCGAATCATTGAATTTCTTTGACTCTTGTTCGGCTGTCCATCCTTCCTCAGTTTATAATTGTGTTTCCTACTTTGGCTGCACAAACAACTTCCTAGTAAAACTCATAGAACACAGTTTAAAACAGACGATGAATTGTTTGAAGGATACAAATGATGGATAGAAATGTAAAATATGTAGTATGCTCTGAGAAGACTATAGAGCTACAGTGTGCAGAATTGGACCAACCAAACAGGATACAAATGTTGGATATAAATGTAAACTTTTTAGTATGCCTTGAGAATATTATAGATCTAAAGTATTCACAATTGGACCAACCAAACAGGATACATAAGGTGGATAGAATTTTGAACGATCTAGACAATAATTCATAACTTTCAGACAGAAACTTTGAACGGATATGAAATAACTCACATGTACAGTTCCAGAGCAACCTCTTCAGTGTGGTCAATATCCTCATGTGGGCTTGGGTCTCTTTCCTTCCTCTTCTTCTCTGTTTCCTTCCTCTTCTTCTCTGTTTCCTTCCTCTTCTTCTCTGTTTTCTTGGTTTCTGTCTATTGTATTACTACCCTGGTTGGTTTTGCTTGCTTTCTCTGTTTCCTCTTTGGTTTCACTTGTTCTTTGTTGAAGTCCAGCCTTCTCTTCAGTCTAGGGCTTTTGCGGCTACCTTCTTCGGTGGGTTTCTCCACATTATCACCTTCTCCAGACCCTAAATTCGGCGGTAATTGGTCACCGGTGGGTTTCAATCCATCAAAAACACACAAAGCAAGTTCAGAAGTTGGAATACCTGTGGCTAGTGCACCGGTTGTGTCCTGAGTTTCATCAATTTGATCCACTGGTTTTTGAATCTCTTCAGTTTCTTCCACGCCTCTGTCCTGAGTTTCATCAATTTGATCCACTGGTTTTTGAGTCTCTTCAGTTTCTTCCACGCCTTGGATGATGTCTTCCTGCTCTTTGTTGTTATCTGGTACTCCGATTGTCTCTTCGATTTCTTCTGTTTCTACAGCGCTTGAAGTATCTACAGTCGGATTTGCAGTTAGATCTGGGTTTTCATCTTTACTCTCCGGTATGGAGGTCTCCGGAGTTGCATCGATTTCCTCTTCATTTTGGGCTTCGGTGGTCGCCGGAGGAACCTCTGTAGTTTCAGAGACATGCCCACTTTCTTCAACATCCATTGTAATGGACTTGTTCACTTCATCACAAACATCCATTGTGATTTTTGAAGGAGAAACGGATTCATCAATGGGATCCATTGTGAAATTGCAGAAGAAAGTAGAGAAGATGAGAGTTTGGATGAGAGAGAGAAGTATGTGGTGGTTGCAGAAGTTGAAGAGAGAGTTTGAGAGTTTGATGTGAGAGATTCAAATCAAAAATTTGAATTGAATTGACTAGTTGAGATGATGACTAAATTGGGAACCCAACTGCCATCAATGGTGGAGGTAGGTTTCACTAGCAGTTACTTTTTTGCAGCAGACGAGACATGTCATGGAGAAAGACAATTATACCCCCAATCCAGTTGCTTTGTATTTTTATCCGAGACAGTTATCGGATTTGTATGCTTTACATTTTTATCCAGAAGGGTTTAGGGTTTAGGGTTTAGGGGTTAGGGTTAAAAATTTCTAATACGCTTAATCTGCATTCTATCTGTTTTGTGTTTCTATCCAAAAAGTCACAATGTCTGTCAGAACAGAATTCAATGTTTCATATGTATTTCTTCTTCATTATTTACTGAAGAGCATTAATTTGGGCGTGCTAATGATAACTATCAGGCCTTGAGCCGCAACATTAAAGATTTATGTTGTTTCCAATGCTAATGTCATTTCCAATGATAATAATCATCCAACTCTTTGCATTCTGAATTATCAGTTTGAACTGAACAAACAACTCTCATTTGTAACTGCAACTCTCTGCATTCTCCTCCAAAACAATGGAGGAAAATAGTGTTGTGTTTGGGTTACATGTTCCTGCAGATAATAGCTCTTACTTTCCAGAAAACTGTGGCAACTTTCCAGATGGTATTTCAAACAACGTGGAAGCAGAGGTGAATGCATCTCCTAAGAGGAAGTTTGATCTCAATGAGCCTCCTCCCACTGATGATGACGCAGATTTCTCCAATGTCATACACGATAATGACATAGTGAACGGTAAGATATATTATTGGATGTTTTTTGATTAAGAGTATGATGTAGTGCACTAGTTACTTAAAAATGTGCTTCTTGTTTCAGAGGGATCACTCTCCGAAGAACAAATCATGGAGAAGAGGTTCAATAGTGAAGAAGAGGCGTACGATTGGTACCTTTTGTATGCATTTGTAAATGGATTCGGCATTCGGAGGGATAACCGTAGGTGTTTCGACAAATACGGACAACAAATCAAGTCAAGAATCTTCGTATGTGCCCGACAAGGCCATCGATTAAAGAAGTGCTACTTAAGGCCTGAGAGGAAGAGAGAGCATAAGGATGACACTAGATGTGACTGTCCAGCACGAATTCGTATTGCTCGATCTACCCCGAACGAACAGTTTCGTGTAAAGCAAGTCACTTCTGAGCACTCGCATCCCCTAGCGGACCCCAAAGTAACACACAAGCTTAGGTGTCATAGGAAGGTCAGTCAACATGATTTGGAACACGTTATTTCACTAAGGGAAGTTGGTATAAGAACTTGTGAAGCATTCCAATTAATGGTCTCACAAGCCGGTGGTTACGCCAAAGTTGGTTACACTGTCAAAGACCTGTACAACAAGTTACAGTCATTGAGAAAGGCTTACTCTAACTCTGGAGATGGGCAGCTGGCCTTGCAATACATTGACACCCTTGAGCATACCCACGGGGGTGTATTCAAAAGGTATTGTTTGAAATACTGTCGTTTTGTTTGTCGTTATTTTCTATTTGCCTTAGATTTCTATCTGATATATCAAATTACAATACTGTTTCATGTTGGTTTACAATAATTGTCTACCTGCTTATAGATTCTATCCAGATTCCTGAAACAAATATCTTTGCTTTTCAGTTTCCAGTTGGGTGAAAATCAACAGTTACAAAGCATTTTCTGGCGTGACGAGAGATGCAAACGAGATTATGTAAGGTTTGGAGATGTTTTGGTGCTTGACTCCACCTACAAAACCAACATGTACCTAAAGCCTCTTGTCATACTCTCCGGTGTTAACAATCACTTTCAGACGTGCGTTTTCGCAGTTGCAGTTCTACAAGATGAGACCACGGAATCGTACAAATGGGTATTAAATTTCTTCCTAGAAGCAATGGATAACAAGGTACCCATATCAGTCATAACCGATGGAGACTTGGCAATGAAAGCCGCTATTGCGGAAGTTCTTCCACTAGCGAAGCATCGTTTGTGTGCATGGCATCTATGTCGCAATGCCGAAGGAACCCTAAAGTTGGGGTCAGAATTTATGAAGGACTTTCGAAAATGCTTGAGCAAGAGATCCGACGTTAACCAATGGAACGATGATTGGCAATACATGGTAGACAAGTGGGGTATTGCGAACAAGCGGTGGGTAACGGGTGCCTACATGACGCGCAACTTATGGGCAGAGGCTTTTCTCAAGGAATTTTTTTTCGCCGGTCAGACAACTACACAAAGGTGTGAGAGTATCAACAAATTTTTCAAACAATATTTGAACTGCAAGAACAATCTCCTCGATCTTATTAAGGGAATCATGCGGGGTATCGAGAAGCTTCGTGAGAACGAGCGAGGCCAACATTGTACTTCTGACCAATCACTTCCTGTCCTAACAAGCCAATTTAAGCTACTTGAAGAGCATGCGGCCATGTTCTACACTAGGGCTGTGTTTGCGAAGTTCAGGGAGCAAGCCAGGAAGGCAAGTCAATACAAAGCTATTGGTGTTGAAGAAATACCTGAATATGACATGGATGCAATCTATGTCACAAGGGAGAAGGCAAGGGCATCTCTAGTAAGTTCACATGATACACTATCTCTTATGACTGCTTTAAACTGTTATCTGTAATGTTTAGGTATCGATCTAGCTTGTCAATTGAAATATCTGATGTCCTTATTTTACAGCACAGTTCTTTCCAGTACTTTCATTCTTATCTATATGTTCATAACTTCTATCTAACCTGTCAAATAAAATATCTGAAAGCTTTGATCTTTTTCCTGGCAGCACACCGTTTTCTGTCAACGTGATAATAACATGCTCTACTGTTCCTGCAAGAGGTTTGAGTCATCACATATGGTTTGTGGCCACATTATTTTTGTGCTCTTTCATAAAGGAGTACAATTCATTCCGGAAAACTTGTTATAGAAACGATGGCAGAAGACGGATAGTGACTTCTACAAGAATGATCCAGCCATGCAGGAGCCAAAAATAAGACGGTGTGACGATCCAAAAACCCAGGCATTTCGTCGGGGTTGCATGAAGGGACGAATGGAGATGATTAGTGACATGGGTGGAACATCACAAGAGACTTACGACTATTGGCAAAAACATGTTGACTTGATGATACGGGGTCTCAAGGACATTATTTTGAAGCAAGAAAATGGTGAAGAGCCCGTGGTTAATGTCAACTCACAAGAGTACGCCCACGTAATGCCTCCATCCAAAGGTGATACAAAACCAAAAGGGAGCTCCAAAAATGTTCGAAAGAAGTGCGGGAGATGCCAAGAATACGGACACAATCGAACTACATGCCCGAATCCTCCAGTTGGTGTTTCCGGTCAAGATGTCGGCCAATCTCAATCGCAAGCGTCGCAACAAACTATGATTTCCAACTGCGAATACAACTGGTCCGAGGGAATGGGTGACCAAAACTCTTCAAGACGTGTTGGGAATGACTGGACTGATTTATTCTAGGGATTACATTAACTGTGTGAATGTTTTAGTTAAGTACCTTGACATTTTTATCCGTTATTTGACCTTTTTTGTCTGATCATTTACTGTGTTATCCGGTTCTTTGCGTTTTTATCCACTGATGTGAATTCTGGAAAATGCTGCATCAGTTTCTTTGCAGTTTTATCCAAATCTGTGCGTTTTTATCCACTGGGGGTGGTGACCTGCTAGAACCGGTCACCACCCCATGATTTTCCGTGTTTTTTGTCCGGTAGTGGGGGGGGCCCACCGCAAAAAAAATTGCAGCGAGCCCCCTGGGACGTACTCTAGACAGACCCTTAACTAAGCTATGATGAGGAAAAAGGGGTGGGAGTTACTGCTTTACCCTATGTCGATAAAGAGAGAGATCGAGTTTATTAAAAATGGTCTTGTTTAGTTGGGTGGTAAGCTTTCTCCCATGCAGTATGTGCTCTTCAACAAGATTTTCTTGACACAAACCATTTGGGGGCAAGATCGGGGTTTCTGAGTTTCACCTTGCAACGATTGATAGCTGAAGTATTCGAAGGTTTTTTTAAAATTCTGACTCTTTAAGAGATAGAGAAAATCTAATCCACACGTTTACCGTATTTACGGTGTACTGTGTATGTATTGTTGTTGTTTCACCGTTTAATATCTGATGATTGTTGGGTGATAAATCATGCTATTCGTGTGATTCATGCTATATGATTGTGTGTATAGCCGGTGCAGTTTAATTATATAATTTCTATGCAGGTTCAAGACTTGAAATAGCTAGGCCTTGAAACAACTTTCAAAGACTTGAAACTGACTGAGACTTATATGCATGAACTTAGGGGGAGTTTCTGGTTCTGTTTGAACTCCTAAACCCTGTGCTTGATCTATTATTACTTGATGATGAAAGACAAAGTATTTTGACATGTTTAACATTATCTAATCCATCTGTTTGACTTAGTTTTGCAGGGAAAGTTTTTTTCCTATTCTGCAGGGTTTATTTCCTAAACCTGAGTTTTGCAGGGAAGGAAATTCTGGGTCGATTTGATTTTTTAATCAATCTAATGATTGTAACAGCTTCTCAACATGATTATGAAAAATATCAAATCAGTATCCCTGAATATAATGAGCAACTATCCGTAGGAGAAGACTGTTAGAGAAGTCAAAGTTGTTGCGTACAAAATAGGAAAGTTTTTTGCTGAAGATCTTAAATATTTGCATATCAAATGAGTTGTATATAAGGAGCTTAGTTTGAAGCTTTTCAAAGAGGGAACAACGGGAAAAATATAGAGACACTGTAAATACATTCAAGGATTGTCAAGAAACAAAGAAGCACATCATTCTTTCCCAATCCAAGCATTTGAAGAACAATGCACTCTCATTGCAGTCTCACTCTCTGTGTTCTTCATCTCTGAACTTTATTTGTATATCATTCTTATACTACTTCTATTTCCATTCTCAAGGATTGCTCAAGGTGAACAATTGATAATTCTTAGTTAATCAGATAGCTAGAGCGGGTACTAGATAGGTTAGTGAGAACCACAAGCTGTAACAGAGTAAGTCATCTCTCTGTGCTTGAGATCTAGGGCTTAGCTGTTGATTAATAAGAATTGAGTTGAAAATACTACAGGGATAAGATCCCTGAGTAGAGACGTATGTCCAAGTGGACAGAACTTTATATATCTTGTGTCTCTTTCATTTACTTTTCTGTTACAAACTTAGAACTTTTGCAGCATTCAAAACAGTCTCATTTCAAGGGTTTGAAACTCATTTCAAGACCTTGAAATAAATTTATTCTTCTGTTTACTCTAACGATTTTATTCCAAGGGCTTGAAACTCATTCCAATGCCATGAATCTATTTACAAGTCTTTTGAAACCACTAATCTTGCAAAGTTTAGCAAAAGTCAGCATACTCTATTCAGCCCCTCTCTAGAGTATTGATCCTGTATTTCTACCTACTGTACACCCCTTCAATTGGTATCAGAGCTTGTATCATTGCATAGATTTAACCATCTTTTGATCATGAGTACTGTAGGTGATGGTGGTTTCTCACAGGGAAGAGCTGCTAACAGACATCCTCTCTTCTGTGGAGACAATTTTGTCCACTGGAAAGATTTGATGAAAATGTTCATTATTGATCAAGATATGGAACTCTGGACTATTATCCAAAATGGTCCTCACACTTTCTACACAGAGAAGGATGGGATTAAAACTCCTTAATCTGAAGACTCTATTTCTTCATCTAAATTAGATCAATTTTCAAAGAATTATAAAGCTATGAATCTCTTATATTGTGCTTTGAGTGCAGATGAATTCAACAGGATCTCGAGATGCAAAATGCCAAGGAGATCTGGGATAAGCTTGTGAAGACTTTTGAAGGCAGCCAAGTCAAGCAAACCAAGATCAACATATATCTCAGGCAATATGAGCTATTCATGATGAAGGTAGATGAGTCAATCAGATACATGTTCAAAAGGTTCACTGACATTGTCAACAACCTTAATTCACTGGGAAAGCATATTTCCAATGAAGACAAGGTGAGGAAGATTATAAGAAGTCTTCCAAAGGCAAAATGGGAATCAAAGACTACTGCTATTGAAGAAGCTCAAGATCTCTCATCACTCCAAATTGATGACCTACAAGGGAAGCTCCATACACATGAGATATCCATGAATGAAGTTGATGGAGAAATACCTGAAGGTGTCAAAAACTTGGCTCTCAAGGCTAAGGAGAATGAGACAATTCAAAGCCTTGAAACTGAGGAAGATGATGAAGATCCAATTGCTTTGATTTCCAAAGCCTTGACAAGAATTCTTAAAAAAAAGAAAAGCTTTGGAAACAAGAACCTCAACAGGGATAAATACAGATCCTCCAGTAGCAAAGACTACAAAGGTAATTCTTCTTCACATAGTAAGAAGCATAAAGTCATGAATTGCTTTGAGTGTGGTGATGTAGGACACTTGATCAGAGATTTTCCACACAAGAAAAGCAAGAACTTTCAGAAGAAAGATCATGATAGAAGAAAGAAAGCTATGATAGCTTCATGGAGTGATTCAGATACATCAAGTGAGTATGAATCTGAAGAAGAACATTCAAACCTATGCTTTATGGCCAAGCATGATGAAAGTTCTGAAAAGAACATTGAGGTAATGGTGAACTGCATGATTTCAAAACCTACAGAAGCCCTCTTTGATTATCTTAGAACAATGCTTTTAAATGAAGAGCACTATCTGAATGAAATTAGAGTTTTGAAAGAAAATGTTCATGAGCAAGCAAAAGTTAATTTACATCTTGTTTGTCTGAATCAGAATCTTGAAATCTCTCAGAAGAAAACTGACAGTGATTTCAAGGCATTGAAAACCAGTTTCAAAGCCTTGAAAACACAAGTTCAGGAAGTAGTCTCTGAGAACTCTCTCTTGAGTGACAACATTGTTAATCTAAGACATCAAGTTGATTAATTGGATAAACAAAAGACTACTCTGACTGAGAAACTTCAAGAATATGAGTTAGTCAAAGCAAAATTTGCAGGCTCAGAACAAAACTTGAACTTGATTCTTGGAGGTAGCTTGAAGTGTGTTCACAACTGGTATTGGATACAATCCAAATTTTCCAAAGAAAAACAGTACCAGATTTGTGAAAGCTGGAAGCAAAACATCTCCTAAGTGTCATTACTGCAATAAGATTGGTTATGTTAAAATGACTTGTCCTTTTAGAAGAAGAGACCCTCACATTATGAGGAACACTTTTCCCTTCTAACTCAAAAGAAAAGTTAGACAGATTTGGGTTCCTAAAGGGGTTAGACCACCTAACATGGTTGACCCTGAATATGAATCTAAATTCAGTACTTGGTCTAACAACTGGGTAAGGCAGTGAATGGTGTTTGCAGGGTGTCACCAAGATCAAAGAGCAAAAGTGGCTTATGGACAATGGTTTCTCAAGACACATGAGTGGAAAGAGATATCTATTCTCCGAACTGAAAGAGCAATCAGAAGGATCAATTACACTTGGTGACAAAGGCAAATTCAATATTCTTCGTATTGGTAAAGTTGGTACAAATTCTGAAAATTCCATTTCTGATGTATATAGAGTTGATGGATTGAAATTTAATGTGCTTAGTGAATCTCAACTTTGTGACAATGGCAACAAGGTTATCTTTGATAAAGAGAAATGTGTGGTGCCGAATGAGAAATATGGAAATTGCATCCTCACAGCCTCTAGATCAAACAATGTTTATAATTTTCAAACTAACAAAGTTGCAGGTGAAAACTTAAGTGTCTCAAGGCCTTGAAAGAAGATTCAAAGCTTTGGCACAGAAAGTTGGTACATATTAGCTTGCATACCTTGAACAAGTTAGTTTCCAAGAACTTAGTAAGAGGCTTACCCTCTATCAAGTTGAAAGATGAAGAAGTATGCAAGGCATGTGCACAAGGCAAGCAAACTAGAAGCTCATTCAAGCCAAAGAACTTTTTAAGTACTACTAGACCCATTGAACTATTGCATACGGATCTCTGTGGTCCTATGAGAACTTCAACTCCAAAGGGTAAGAAGTACATGCTTGTTATTGTTGATGATTTCTCTAGATATATCATTCTTATACTATTTCTGTTTTCATTCACAAGGATTGTTCAAGGTGAACAATAGATAATTCTTAGTTAATCAGATAGCTAGAGCAGGTACTAGATAGGTTAGTGAGAACCACAAGCTATAACAGAGTAAGGCATATCTCTGTGCTTGAGATCTAGGGCTTAGCTGTTGATTAATAAGTATTGAGTTGAAAATCCTAAAGGGAAGATCTCTGAGGTAGAGACGTAGGTCCAAGTGGACTGAACTCTATATATCTTGTGTCTCTTGCATTTACTTTTTTGTTACAAACTTAGAACTTTTACAGCATTCAAAACAGTCTCATTTCAAAGGTTTGAAACTCATTTCAAGGCCTTGAAATATACTTATTCTTCTGTTTACTCTAACTGTTTTATTCCAAGGGCTTGAAACTCATTTTAAGGCCTTGAATCTCTTTACAATTCTTTTGAAACCACTACTCTTGCAAACTTTAGCAAAAGTATGCATACTCTATTCAAACCCCCCTTCTAGAGTGTTGATCCTGTATTTCTACCTACTGTACACCCCGTCAAATTGGATTTTAGATTTTTACGCCAGTGGTTAGGCGGTACCTGCTGGGCTATTCTGGCTCACCCATCTCTCTTTACAGGTTAAGCAGGATTGGACCGGATCACGAAGTAGTAGCTAAAATTTGTATTTTTAAGTTAATTATGTTGTTTTTAGCTGTTTTTAGTTGTTTGTTGCAAATTACTATTTTGGGTCAGATATTTAAAAATCTGTCATTTTTGACGAGTTCGTGTAACTTTTAAAATAATTCAGTCGCGTACCAATTTTCATATATTTGATTAACGATGCTGTCTGGTTGACTGTGTGTCCTGCTGGTTGAGTTTCTGGATGTCTGAAAGTGTCAGACAGGTTGACGGTAAACTGCGCTTTTATCATAAAATCGATATTTATATTTAAAAGTGTGACCGGTTCGTCACATGATTATGCAAGCTACTGACCAAAACGCCCCCGATACCTCAAAACTGTCCAGTACAGTTTGTGACTGTGCCTTGATGATAACTCTATGTTAGAGTTATATTTCTTCTACGTTTGTGTACCGTTTTGTGTAATTTCTGGGTTGAATATGTTAGAAATACACTATGAACTTGAGGAAATTGGATAAGTTTAGCTTTAAGTGATAAATTGTTAATCTGGGCGTTTTTCACATTATTTAAATTTATTTTGTCACTTTTGATCGCATGGGTTGTTTTCGTGTTGTGTTGGACAGAAAACGGAGCTCATGGATCAAGAGGAGGAGGAAAACGAACTTCGGAACATATGCGGAAGCTTGGGAGAGGAAGAAATTAGAAGAAAAGAGGACAAAGATGGTAAAAGGGGGTTAAACTGTCATTTTCATAAGTTTGGGTAATGACACTTAACACCCCCAATGAAGAGTAGAAGAGAAGACTTAGAAAAATTGAGCGGAAGAAAAAAAAGGGCAAGTCACTGACTTGTAGGATCAAAAGTTGATCCTAGGATCAGAAGTAGATCGTACGATCAGAATCTGTGATCGCACGACCAGGTAGAGAGAGGAAAAAAAAGAAAACCCACAGAATTGTAGGATCACCTCTGTGATCTTAGGATCAACCCAGATCGCACGATCACAGAAAGTTGATCGCACGATCTGCTGAAGCCAGATGCACGATTTTTCTTGTTTTTGAGCCAAAACTACGTCGTTTAGTTTTATGTTATTTCCAAACCTAGTTGGGGAATAATTAATACACGTAATATTGATTCAAGGAGGCACTTTTAATCTATTATTCATCACTCACGCAAGGATCAAGAGGAGAGACGGGGATCAAGAGGACGATTCCTCCTCCATTGAAGATCTAGGGTTTCATCTTCTTCTTCTTCTTCTTCTTCTTCTTCTTCTTCTTCTTCTTCTTCTTCTTCTTCTTCTTCTTCTTCTTCTTCTTCTTCTTCTTCTTCTTCTTCTTCTTCTTCTTCTTCTTCTTCTTCTTCTTCTTCTTCTTCTTCTTCTTCTTCTTCTTCTTCTTTCAAATCTTGTATGGAGAAACTTGTAAGTTTTGTTTGGTTGTTTACTATTAGCTAAACTCCATTGTTAGGCTTCTCTAGAGGGCCTAGGGTTATGTAGACGATGATTTTTTCCGGATTCTTAATCTTTGTTTCATGCTTATTGATTTCTTCTATTGAATGGATGTTAGTTCTTGAATCTTGTTAAGGATCTTAGTATATTGACACGACTAAGATAGGAATTGATAATAAATGAACTAGGGTTTGCTCATAGGATGAATCATGCTTAAAGTTTATTAAGTTCTAAATCAATTGTTCATAATCTATGCTTAATTCTTAATGGGGATGGTTTAATTAACCGGAACCGTTAGTTGGCTACTGAAGTGCGCGACAGTGACTTTAAATAGCTAGGATGAGATATGAGCATCAATCCCGTATCACTGAGACTGAGAAGAGACGGGTTAGGATTGGATAGTGTGGGTAGATTCGGTAGGTGAAATTCGACTGTTTCGTGCAACGGTGGACCGACAGGACCCGTTTTCGTGCATGTCGTTAGCCTACTAGAACAGACCGGTAGACATAAGAGACCGATAGGAGATTGTAGTCTACCGTGAAGTAGAATGACTTGAGACCGATAGGAGATAGTCAGTGCTGTTATCCGGCTTAGTTAGAATATAGTTTACGTGTTGCTCAGATAATCCGGAGATCGTCTACAACCCTAGGTGATCTAGAGATTGCCTAGTTTCTCCAAACTTATTTCTTAAATATAAAAAATACAAAAATATTAGATTAGTTGTTATTTCAATTCTTAAATCAATTAACTCTTTCCTCCTGCACCATACTCTAAATTAAATAACTAATTAAATAATCTCAAGCATGTCCTCGTGGGATCGATAACACGAGGTTGAAATATCACCCCTATATTACTTGACCGTGCACTTGCGCATACGCGTTAAGAAATCGCGTCAAGTTTTTGGCGCCGTTGCCGGGGACAGCGGTATATTATTTAGTTAGGATTTAGTTTAGAGTAATTTTATTTTAGTTTTAGTTTTAATTTTTTCTTATTCTATATCTCTGTGCTTCACGGGTGTCTTGTGAGTTTGTTTCTCAGGAACGCAGGAAGCAAGAGACAATTTAAGCATGTGGAGCGAAGACTGTTATTCGGGTCCCCCTACTGTTTCCACTGCAGGGGTAACCATGAAGACGAGGACGCATGCATAACTTGGTGCTATGTATGCGGCATTTGGCACGACCGTAGAGACTCATGTCGAGTACATGAACCCCAACTTCATCAGCACCAGGAAGACTCATCAGCGGATATGGCAGAACGACGTAGTATTATGAATGACATCGAGGTGTGCGCCAAATTTTTGTCCATAGATGCACAATTACCACAAGAGGATTCAGCCACAGGTAGGGATATGTGATGGAGATGTTGGAGAGGATAAAGAAACGAACAGAAAAACTGCCAACAGGAGGGGAATCTAGTATTCAAGAGCCACAAGAGGAGCCCTTGCCACATGACAGTGAGCCTCACATTGAACCTTCATCATCCCCACCACAAGTGGAAGAAGAGATACCTGAGCCGAACGAAGACTGCAGTGTCCAGGAACCATTGGTGGACACCGCCATTTATGAGGACTCAGACTCTGATTCAGACTTGGGTGGACATGTGTGCCCAATATGGGAGGACCTTCCGTATTGCCAGCCAAAAATGCAAGACCCCTCACTTCCTTGGCATGAATGGGAAGACACCATCATTGGAAGCATGTGGGGTGCCGACGATGAAGCTGATGAAGCACTTGTTCCCATACCTATTGAGGTAAAAGCCCCTACTCATACTTTCGAAGAATTCTCCGTATCTCATATTAATCAAGTCTGTGATGAGTTGGAAAGACTTGTGTATGGAGATTCTTATGGGGAAGAGCATCATGAGAAATTTTCAATTTCGTGTCATACTGGCTATTATATTGATCCAAACGCCATAGTCAAGGAGTTGAAAACAAACAAGTGTGGGGGGTGTGGATGAATTGCATGGGTCATTTGAAGATCATCTAGCACCAATGAGGTACTAATAGGATGAATTTATGGAAAAGGATGTATGTGAGCCCAGTGGTACTTGGTGGAAGCTGATAAAGAAGATAAATTGCAAGATGAAAAGATTCAGCTTCTACAACTCTCCACCATTTGCACAGCACAGGGGTGCACTTGAAGTTATCGAGAAGAGATGGTGGAAGAAGAAGAAGTGGAGGGATAAAACAGTCTCCACTATCCTTTTCGGTTGAGGTAACCGGGTCGGGCTGTCGACCTTAAATTATAAGCGCTGCTTGGGAGGCAACCCAATGTAGAGTAGGATGCAATTTGTTTCTGTTTTTGCTTTTAGTTCTCCATATTTGATTTTGAGGGGTGAAAGAGAGTTGTGTTAATTCTTCCAATCAGTGCGCAGGGACACAGGTACAGAAGACGCTCCGGGTTCCCCTTCTTGATGCGTGTGATAGAGAATGTGAGTAGGCGCATCAGAATCCGGACGCGAGGTGAGACTTTTCCGGAAACTGTCAACGGTCCACAAGACCCCTTCTTGTTGCAGTTTCGCGGCAACGGTGCCCATGTAGGTCCGGGCACCCCAGATACCTTTAACTCTCTCTCTTGTTTCTACGTTTTGATCCATAATAGTGTAGATCCACCGCCAACACATTTAAGCGACGAGTCCTCTTATTATATCTCTAAATTAGTTGAGGACAACGAAACGCTTAAGTGTGGGGGGGGGGGGTTGTGTATAATTTTGCTAGCCATGTCAGTTTTGCATAGCCTTGTTACATGTAGATTGTGTTAGTATTGTGAGTACTGTAAATATATTGTCGTATTGTGTTAGATTGTGTATTTTATGCATTGTTAGCACTTCTCCATTATTGAGTCACCCTACCCAATGTTATGTGATTAGTAGAGTTGGCCTAGCATATAGAGTTAGAAAAATATGGGAAAATTGAAAGAAAAAAAAACATAAGAACAGAAAAAAATCCATAAAAATCTAAATTTTTTGAGAATAAGGGCAATTGATGAAGCTTGAAACTGATGAGAGTTCAATGAAAGAGTCTTGGAGAATAGGAAGCACCGTAGTAGGGATGTCTTTAATTTTTAGTATTTTGCGCACCTGTTTCACGAAAGGAAGTCCCGGGTATTCAGGGAAAAGTGGAATGAAGACGAGGGCACACCTTTAGTTCCTTTATTGTGCTAGGAGGATTTAGTCCTAAGGAGTTGAATAGTGTGTTTTCGAGTGGAAACTTGTGGCCTCTTGTAAATCTGGGGTGGACCTTCGTGTAGAGTCGGTTCCATGTGGTACGCTGCTCTAGCCTAAGTGAAGTTAGAGAGTGTACACCACCATCCCTTACGGCGGTTTCAAGAGCTAACCGAAAAAGCCCACACTTAGTAGCTCTAAATGCACAGTTGAAAAGAAATAAAAGAGAATGAAGAAAAAAAAAGAATCAAAATCTTCTCTTGGATTAGATACGGTGAACAGCCTAATGTGCCTCCGTTCGCGCGGGGAATTTGGATTCAATCTACTTAGAGCAACTAGGGAAAATTAAAGTCAAGCCGTATTACACGGAGTTGTGTCTCCCGTCACCGGGACAATTTGCATTCACATTCAATAACGGCTAAGAGGTTCTGAAAACCTCATATGACTTGGCGACGAAAGACTACCTTAGTACTAAGGATGCCTAGACCCTCTGAGCTAAAGGACGTGCCCGAATCTTGGTTTGATTATGGTGGATGTTTGGGGACCCCTTAGTGAACTTGTGGAGATGATCACTCTACTTCAATTTCTTGCTATTGGTTGTGAAATTTCGAAAGAGACTTGTGAGAGCTTGATGATTTTGGTTAGTGATAGCGAGATTGCCCAATCTCTAAAAAAAATATTGAAAACAATTGGTGTTGTTTAAATTTTTGCATTGTTTGAAAATCGAGTTGCATTGTATAGTCATGTAGATTGCATGGGTGTGTGTGTTGTTTGTGTCACATGGCTAGTGAAGTTAAATGCAATTCGGTGGATTGAAAATCATAGTGTGAGGGATGTTTTTTTATTTTGCTCGGGACGCGCAAAAAGGTAGTGTGGGGGGGATCAGATAACTCTATGTTAGAGTTATATTTCTTCTACGTTTGTGTACCGTTTTGTGTAATTTCCGGGTTGAATATATTAGAAATACACTATGAACTTGAGGAAATTGGATAAGTTTAGCTTTGAGTGATAAATTGTTAATCTAGGCGTTTTTCACATTATTTACATTTATTTTGTCACTTTTGATCACACGGGTTGTTTTTGTGTTGTGTTGGACAGAAAACGGAGCTCATGGATCAAGAGGAGGAGGAAAATGAACTTCGGATCATATGCGGAAGCTTGGGAGAGGAAGAAATTAGAAGAGAAGAGGACAAAGATGGAAAAAGGGGGTTAAACTGTCATTTTCATAAGTTTAGGTAATGACACTTAACACCCCCAATGAAGAGTAGAAGAGAAGACTTAGAAAAATTGAGCGGAAGAAAAAAAAGGACAACTCACTGACTTGTAGGATCAAAAGTTGATCCTAGGATCATAAGTAGATCGTAGGATCAGAATCTGTGATCGCACGACCATGTAGAGAGAAGAAAAAAAAGAAAACCCACTGAATTGTAGGATCACCTCTGTGATCGTAGGATCAACCCAGATCGCACGATCACAGAAAGTTGATCGCACGATCTGCTGAAGCCAGATGCACGATTTTGCTTGTTTTTGAGCCAAAACTACGTCGTTTAGTGTTATGTTATTTCCAAACCTAGTTGGGGAATAATTAATACACGTAATATTGATTCAAGGAGGCACTTTTCATCTATTATTCATCACTCACGTAAGGATCAAGAGGAGAGACGGGGATCAAGAGGAGGATTCATCCTCCATTGAAGATCTAGGGTTTCATCTTCTTCTTCTTCTTCTTCTTCTTCTTCTTCTTCTTTCAAATCTTGTATGGAGAAACTTGTAAGTTTTGTTTGGTTGATTACTATTAGCTAAACTCCATTGTTAGGCTTCTCTAGAGGGCCTAGGGTTATGTAGACGATGATTTTTTCCGGATTCTTAATCTTTGTTTCATGCTTATTGATTTCTTCTATTGAATGGATGTTAGTTCTTGAATCTTGTTAAGGATCTTAGTATATTGACACGACTAAGATAGGAATTAATAATCAATGAACTAGGGTTTGCTCATAGGATGAATCATGCTTAAAGTTTATTAAGTTCTAAATCAATTGTTCATAATCTATGCTTAATTCTTAATGGGGATGGAGTAATTAACCGGAACCGTTAGTTGGCTAGTGAAGTGCGCGACAGTGACTTTAAATAGCTAGGATGAGATATGAGCATCAATCCCGTATCACTGAGACTGAGAAGAGACGGGTTAGGATTGGCTAGTGTGGGTAGATTCGGTAGGTGAAATTCGACTGTTTCGTGCAATGGTGGATCGACAGGACCCGTTTTCGTGCATGTCGTTAGCCTACTAGAACGGACCGGTAGACATAAGAGACCGATAGGAGATTGTAGTCTACCGTGAAGTAGAATGACTTGAGACCGATAGGAGATAGTCAGTGTTGTTACCCGGCTTAGTTAGAATATAGTTTACGTGTTGCTCAGATAATCCGGAAATCGTCTACAACCCTAGGTGATCTAGAGATTGCCTAGTTTCTCCAAACTTATTTCTTAAATATAAAAAATACAAAAATATTAGATTAGTTGTTATTTCAATTCTTAAATCAATTAACTCTTTCCTCCTGCACCATATTCTAAATTAAATAACTAATTAAATAATCTCAAGCATGTCCTCGTGGGATCGATAACACGGGGTTGAAATATCACCCCTATATTACTTGACCGTGCACTTGCGCATACGCGTTAAGAAATCGCGTCACTAGACCCCAATTATACTTATACAGGTCAAACAACATGAGAAAATGACCCTAACTCTCCCATATGAACTTAAAATTGAAATCTACTACTTTTAATAAATTACATTTATACCCTAAAGTTTAGTAGAATTGCAAAAAGCCCCAATTGCTGACTTGGGCAACCCTAGCCAAGAATGACATACGAGTACTCCAATAATCATATAAGACATGTTGACAAACTCCAAGTTACTAAACTAATCTCAATTCAATGCTTAAGTAAAATTACTATTTGCCCCTCCTATCTAGATCAGTCAAACTAGGGTTTTGAAAAAGTCAAACTTGGCCAAACTTGATATTTAGACTCAAAATATGAATTGGAGCAAGTTTCATGAAGAATGATAAGGCTAGAAATGTCAATTAGAATGTCGAATTCGAAAGTCAAATATAGAGGAAAATCCACTCAACAAGTCAACTTCACATCTGATTTACGATTAATTAAGGACGCCATTTGGAAATCTACAAACAGGGTTTTGAAGAAGGTAGTTCAAGGATTCCAGGACATATTTGAACTCTCAAAATTCAAAATATTGCACACCATATGCCTTGTCAAAGTTGGGTAAGAAGAGTCATGTTTAAACAATTAAGAATGTCATGGATTTTATAAAGTTCAAAGTAGCAAGTTTAGGCTTAAGTTATGAGAAATACATTATGAATTTGAAGATAACTTAGAGAGAATGAATGAATTATTATGTATCAGTTTCACATAGAAGAAAGAAAAACAACATTTCATTAAGAATTGAGGGAGTTATGATTGTTTGAAAATGACTGTTTCAATCCGAAACCTAACACTTAGAAAAAACATTCTGTTATGGACAGATTGTAGAACTCGAATTGCAGCAACTTCAACACCATGATAGGTACTTTAGAGACCGAATTTGAAGAAATTTAAAACACAAAAGTTGTAGCCAATCATTCGAGGATTCCAGAAAGATATGGATTGCGTAATTTGAGTGAGATCTTACCCAGAATCCAGTGTCTATGGAGGTTTGGCGGCGGCGGGGGTTCGACATGCATGATGGACGGAGAAAAAATCGTCGAATTTGGGCCATGCTTGTACTTCCCAGACTCGCCTCGATCTCAGGAGCAAGAATATGTGGGTTAATTGTGTTGGATTGCAACGAGGAGGAAAAAATCAACAAACAATGAACTAGAGTTCTTTAATACTCTTACCCGGTTTCGAACTAAAAACCGAATGGTTTGCGAAATTGAGAGAGGGTTTCGCTCCCCATATCAAGGAGTATCTCCAGCAGCAGCTGCTCAGAGAGAGGAGATAAATTGAGAGAGATGTGATGATGAGAGCTTCAGGAGGAAGAAGGTAAAGACTTTGATGTGTTATTGAGAGATTTTGGAAAAAAACTGAGTTATCTTGGTTCAATACTCAGTTTTGTAAAGGTTGGTTCAAAACACAGTTCAGTACTCAGTTTTAGGAAAAAGACGATGTGGATCCTGAGAAGAAACAACAAACCCATTTTTCTTCCCTGGTACAAAGAACCTAAAAGAACTTGAGAAAGAAAGAATGAGACCACAAAGTCAAAAACCGAAATCAAATAATCTGAGAATCAAATAGGGATTCCGATTTGATGAACAACTTTGATCTGAAAATGGAGGTAGATAGATGACGCGAATTCTTTACGCACTTAAACGCAAGTATACGGTCAAGTAGTATTAGGAGTATTTTGCGACTCCGAGTATCGAACCCAAGGGAATTTACGATTACTAGCTAACTAGAAATTAACTTTACGATATCTAAGTAACAAGTAAAAAGGGTTTGATTTTATAAATTTGTCGCCCACAAACAAGCGACTGAGATAAATGACTACTAACTAACTATTTTTGTGGGATTTTCACTTTTAAAAGAAAATAATTGTGTTTGATACGATTATGGAGGAAGAACTAGGCAATTGATGATCCCTAGGGTTGTTAACGATTTCCCTGTTATGCTTGAAACACTCTACTCACGTTCTAGTTATACCGGGTAATGCTCATCACGATCTTCTCTCGATCTCACGTAAATTTGTGCAAGCAATAGCTTTTGGGTCCTCTCGGTCCACTTCCGTCTATCACTACAATCTAGTTGATTTGTTAGGCTCGTTCACCGGGTCCTGTCGGTCCACCGAATTCACTAAGTTCTAACAAAATCAATCGAAACTACACTCACACGATTAATCAAGTTTCTATCTCCTCTCGGTCTCAAGAAACTACAAGATCACCTAAACTATTCTTTAACACGTCTCAACGAGTTCACTTTCGTGCAACCCTATCAACAAGTAATATTATACGGGTGATCAAACCAAGAAAATTAATAAATAAGTACAAGAATAGTTAGACTAAATAGAACGTTCATAGTATTTAAGCAAAAGCATGCATCAAGTCCAAAATCCAGAAAATCATCCAACAAACCCTAGTTTTTCATCAATCACCTAGCTTAAAGTGTTTAGCTAGACATAATAACGTTCAAAATATCCACACTAATGAAGTTCATGAAGAATAGAAGAAGAAACAAAGATCAAACGCTAAAATCTTCAATGTAATTGATGATCCTTGCTCCAAGCTTGTTCTCCCGTCTTCTCCAGCTCTCTAGACTCCAATATGTGTGTATACCCCCTTAGGATCGCCCCAATACGTTGGAAATAGGTTAGAGCCTTCAAACTTTGAAGAAATCACCAAAAAACGCCAAAATTGTGTCTGGCCTCTTTGTTTGCACGAACACCCGACTGTTCGTGTGAACATGATTTTTGTTCTTATTTTCCAGCAGTCCCTTTTTCACCATTTTTTCCATCTTTGACGGTCCATATATTTCTCGTCCGATCTCCGTTTTAGTTCCGTCACATATCGTTGGAAAGCTCTTTGAGTCTAATTTCATTTGCCACTGGTCTCAATTTAAAATTCATTGTAGAACTCGAGATACAATCAAAATAGTGGAGATTGGTCACTTTTGCTCCTCCGACTTTGCTTCTCTTGCTTCCTCTTGAGTTTGCTTTGCTTCCAAAGTTCGTTTCATGCCTTGTAGCCATCGTTTAGCATCCTTTCCTGTCAAGACAACATGAACAACCATACCAAGCGATTATATTTGACAAATAACATCGAAATATGCATCGAAACGCTCGGATTAACAATAAAGTGCTAAAAACTCAACTTTCTACGTTTTCTCAACATTCATAGTGTAAAACTCATATTTCAACCCGGGAATCACGCAAAACGATATAAAATATGCAAGAAATATAACTCTAATAGAGAGTTATCAATAGATATAGTAACTATAGGGACTAAATAGTTATTACCTTAGACCTAGCTTCTAGTAGCTTCTTAGTATTCTGTATAAAGAGATGTAGACTTGCATTATTATACACTCAATACAATCATTAGTTCAATATGGTATCAGAGTGGGTTCGCTCTTGGTGACCTAATTCTTGCTTCTGCCTCTGGCGGGCGACACCATCAAAAGCCGCCTGCTGGAATTATTAGCTTTTTATTTCATCTTGTTTCTTTTGTCTTGTCGCACAACATCAACCTCTTCAAACTTTTTTTTTTCGATAAAAAGAAAGCGTATCAACAGACCACCCAGCAACGCCCTTATCCACTGTTGCTGATTCCTACCATCCTCTTTGTCGCTTTTTAGTCGTCATTCTTGCTGCGACCCCACCATCGTCGTTGATCAAACATTGGCTTTCTCCAGTTCGCGCTGCCGCCAGTGAAATCTGACCGTTTTTTACCAGTCGGACACCGAACTGAACCTATCTGTTCGAGCTCAAGAGGATCGAACTCTCATTCCCTCTAATCGGCGACCTCCATTCATGGTTCTTCCGGTCCTTCGCACTCCGGGTAGGTCACCGCTCAATCATCAACCGGCAATAGAAGCCCATCTCTGCTCATCTGCAGGTCGGCGCAAATCACCGACTGTCGAGTCCAGGTCACAATTCTTGCATGGCCTAATTTCCCGAGAGTCCTGGATTCACCCAACATACCTACTTCTGGTTTTTTTCGTCTTCTTTGTAAGAAATTACGTAGTTGAGGTTAAGACCTCATTGGCTTTTTTGTCTATTTGGAATTTAAGTCCCTCTTTTGGGCGCCCCTTTTTCTGGTAAGTTGCATTCAACCCCCTTTAATGTACATTATTCATGATTGGCCCCTAGTGGTTCTTCCGGATTGCACATGGGCCCCTTCAGAATTTTGATTTTCCTTTTCTATTCAGTAAACCCTAGTTCTCAGTAGCCCCTGCATGGTTTTCGTCCGCCACCGAAGAGGATGGAAGCTCGTTCCCTCTTGATTGGCAAAAACATGGCGCACGGTAACCACGCCAAGACCACTTTGTTCTTCTGCGCTACATTGAAGACCAAGATTGGAGTCTCGTCTGGACCCTTCATCTTGCGCGGGCATATAGGAACTATAGGGACTAAATATTTATTAGTTTAGACCTAGCTTCTACGAGCTTCTTAATATTCTATATAAAGAGATGTAGTCCTGCATTATTATCCATTCAATACAATCATTTATTTCAATAGTACCATCAAAATAGGGCACACATTAGAAGACGAAGAAGAGGAAGAGAATCGAAACTCATACAGAGAGGGCAATGTACCGGGATGGCGAAAATAGTGATTCCGAGCGGGATTGATGAGATGGAAAAAACAATAAACCACAAGACAAACCTGTATTTTTAAGAACTCTATCGAACCTGTATTGTTAAGAAGATGAAGAAGATGAAAAAAAATTAGGAGACGAAGAAGACAAACCTGTATCCAATCATGCTAGTGCTGCGTCGAGAGGTGACAACGCTGTGGGAGGTAATCTCTAATTCGGGGGAGGATGAAACTGTGGAAGGTAAACGTGGCCAGTAACACATTAATGATGAGGATGTGTAAAGTTTTAATTCGACGGTGAAAAATGTATAGTGTAATTGTAATTCAATGGTTTAAATGTCTCTTGAAAATGTCTTGTGAAAATATGTGGGGTTAGTGCAATCTTATTATATATATATGGGTTCTAATGAAACTCTTCCTACTATCATGTCATCTGCTTTGAACATGATTCATGAGGAACAATTGCATGAGTTGCTGTGGAGAAAAAAAAAGCTATAGGATGGACCATAGCAGACATTAAGGGAATCAACCCCACTACTTGCCAGCACAAGATCAGACTTGCGGGGGTGGGGGGGGGGGGGGTGGGTGGGTCATGAAACCAATGTACTAGTTTCAGCGCAGATTATTGTTGGCATTGTGCCCTAGAGACAATCAATTTATCGTGACATTTATATGGACTTACTATTCATTATGTTATCGATATGGATATGTGCTAACATGAATGAATTCCTTAGAATATAAATGTTATATTCTTAAATATCCCTAGTCGAGTACTACATTAAATAGGACGACAGTATTGCATCGAGACTAGTATGTGGGTAGATTGATATGGGGATATCAAGTCTAACACATGGGTACACATTAGGAGTAATGGCGTACTGGATTGACCCACCATGAGAAAGGCTACATGGGAGTTATGTGAATGTCACAAGCGCTTCTCATAGTGACAATGGTGTTGTGATCCTTGGACTTGAAGTCACTAGATACTCTAGTTGTGAATTACCATGTTTTGATATCGTCAAACGTTACACCGTAACCGGGTAAAAGGATTTAATCGGACATGATATTAAGCAAGATGAGAGATGGTAGTGATGTAGAGAGGATTTGTCCCTCCCACATAACGGGAGTAAATATCCATGACCAAACGATGAGTGAGACTTAGGGAAATGCATGGCCATGATCGAATAAATCAATATGAGATATTAATGTTATTTGTTAATCTAAGTCTACTCACAAATCGAGAAACTATGGATTGGATATACAAGTGTGACACTCCATGTCTTGTGTCCAATCCGGACAGATGAGACAAAGGAATTATACAACATGGTAACATTGGTCACAAAGGTTAGTCAGATCACTGACACTCCTATTACTTGGGAGCATTTATGTATTGCTAGATACCGCTCAATGTTTGTAATAATTATTATTACTGCCAACGTAATTAGGAACCTACAAGGTCACACACAATAATATATCAAGCTGGGATTATTGCTAATTAGTTGGACTAAATAGCAATAATGAGTTAATTGGACTAAAGTGTAAACTGTGCTCATTAGTTGGAATAAAGAGCAATTGTGGACTAGAATGTAACTAGTCTCACATTGTTGGATTTATGGGCAAAGAGAAGTTTGTCTAGCTATAAATAAGATTTATAGGCTATGAGAATTCATGCTTAATTAATTCCTACGCCACACATTACACTAGAGAGAAAAGAGAAAGATTGAAAAATAGTTTTCACCCATCTAGGGTTTGGCCAAGGCAAGGAGTGCCGCCCCTTAGTAGCCGTCGGCCATGGTGATGGCCGCCCCCCTTCCCTGCTGCCCCACGGCATGGTGATGCCGTCTCTCTCTATTTCCGTGGATAGATATGATCCATCCTGAACACGTCCAAGTTCATTCTTCTCAGATTGCTAATACCATTGGAGAAGAATCCCGGTTGAGGTCTATTCGTGTGGATACCGTAGAGACAAAGATGCTATTCTTTGTATGTGATCGTCCCAGCCTGGTATGGCTGAGGTAACCTTTCTTCCTTCATCATGTTATGATGCTTCACCTGTGATCCTTGGAGGGATTTGAGCAAGATTAAAATTTTGTTATTCCGCTGCGTAACCTGCATCAAAACCCTACAATTATTTATTGTTAGACGCTCGGATTATTTATGCAAGATGTAGTAAAAAAGGGAGATGATTAAATGGTTAGACGCTAGGATTATTTATCTATTTTTAGATAATGTGCAGACAATTCTAATTTAGCATGTACCAAATAAATTAGGGGTGACAGTCATTAGAAGCGACACGGGAGACCAAATCGCTACCCGCACAATTACATGATGAAGAGTTTGTATGGATGAAACCGAATGAAGAAACTCTTAAAGAGCACTTCCCTCTCCCCTTCATTAATCAAATACTGGATCGCTTGGCCAATCACTCACACTATTGCTTCTTAAATGGTTATTCTGGATATAATTAGATAGCCCTTCTTCGCAGATCAAGAAAAGACAACATTCACTTGTCCTTATGGACTTTTCGCATTACTTCACATGCCTTTTGGGTTGTGGAACGCTTCAGCAATATTTTAGAGATGTATGATGACCATCTCATCTGATACGATGGAACAAATTTAGAGGTATTTATAGATGATTTCTCTCAATAAGAACAATTTTGACAAATATTTTATTCAATCGGAGAAAGTTCTGGACAAGTGCATTGACATCAAGGTAACGCTTAATTAGGAGAAGTGTCACTTCACGGTCACCTATGGTATTGTTTTGGGTCACAAGATTTCAAGAAAATGGTTGGAAATCGACAGAGCAAAGATAGAAGTAATTTAAAAGCTTCCTTACCCCGCCACACTCAAAGGGATAAGGAGTTTTGTTCGTCATGCACGGTTTTGCAGACAATTTATCAAGGATTCTCCAAAGTCGCCAAGCCATAGTGTGGACTATAAGCGAAATATTCAGTTTTCGATTTTGACGAGGAATGTAAGAAGTCATTGGACACTCTCAAAGAGCGATTTACTACAGCCTTAGTAATTACTACGCCAGGTTGGTCATTATCGTTTGAGATTATGTGTGATGCTAGTTAGAATGTTGCTGGAGCCGTTTTTGGGCAACGAAAAGATAAGGTAGTACAAGTGTATATTATGCAAGCAGAGTTTTGACATATTAACTACACCACTACATGAAAAGAGAAGTTAAATAAGAGTGTGTGTGTGGAGAGAGTATGCGAGAGAGAGAGAGGGTTTACAGATTGTAAGTTTGTTGGGACAATTGGTCATCTAACCTCACCCCAATTCGGAATTGAAAATCTAACCTCCGAGGAAAAAGACAAACAACTTTTCACTCTCACAAATGGTGGCTAGATGCCCAATTTTGAATTGTGGCAAGGTTATAAAATAAAGAGGGATTTGTGGGGAGGTTTTAGTACAAATTTCCAGAGTTTGAATTGAAAATTAGGTTTTATTGTAAACTAATGCGTAACCTGTACCCGAGGGCATGACCCCAAAGAAGAATATTTATCAACAAAATGTTTCAGATTTTTTTTTTTTTTTTTTTTTTTTTTTTTTTTTTATTTTCTTATAAAATGTTACTTTCTAGGATATGGTTATGATAAGCTATTCCACATGTCACATTTTGGGGATAACTTATTCCCGATAGTCCATTTTTATATAATATAGATTTGATTTGTTAGTATAAATTTCCACTTAAATTAGCAGTTTGATTAACCTCAAATGTGGTGTCAAACATCTAATCGAACACTAGGACTGTAAACGAACCGAGCCTAACCGAATACCGGCTGTTTGGGCTTGGTTTGTTTAAATTCGGAACGAACACGAACTGGAACCGAACATTTTCTGGACTGTTTGAGTTTTTTTGTTTAAAATTTGTTCGAGCTGGAGTCGAACACGAGCTTGAAATCGAGCCTATGGTTAAGGAAAAACTAATGCATTTGTGTGTCAATTTTTTAATTTTTCTATTTTACAATATTTTTTTCTCGATGACATCTTTCGAATATACCATACAACTATCATAAAGCACATCAAAACTAAAAAAGTTTTAAAGTATATTCACTTACAAATTTCCAATTATCGCTTTGTACTTATAAAATTACATATGAAGTATGTAGATCACAGTTGTTCACGAACAAAACGAACAGTCGAGCCAAAGCTTGTGTTTATTTGTTTATTAATTGAACAGATTCTTGTGTTTGAGTTTGTTTGTTTATTTATTCGAACCGAATACGAACGAGTTTTTGGCGAGCCGCTCGCGAGTTGTTCGCGTGCGGCTTGGTTCATTTACAGCCCTATCGAACACCGGACATTGCGTTCCTAAAAAAAAAAGTTCCTCAAAAAAAAGAACACCGGACGGCGGACACTGCCCTAATGAGAATTTTTCGCTAGCCGGTTGAAGACCCAATTTTATCGCCATTCACCAATCGAACAACGTACATTGCCCTAATGGGAAATTTTCGCCACAAGATTCGAATGTGGTGCTGTCATTCTTCTTCGGTATTGATGCATCGGACATCAAGTTACAGAGGTCGCCGTCATATGAAGTTCAAAGCTCGTCTTCACTCATGCTCTGTAAGTAACTGGAACCTTCCATTGATGAGAAGATATTTCTACTTTCCTTCCATGCCGCAGCACACAATCTTTATTCTAACAAAAGCTAAAAGAAATTGGTCTTGAACCGGCTGGTGAATTCGAGTGAGGGATCTACATCTACCTCTGGGGAAGAAGACAAAACTTATACAAAAACCCATAGGCATAAAAGAAGGAGAAATGCTCAATTACCCAGGATAATCAGATCAAAAGGTGAATTTTTATGTTTCGACTTTTTTAAGACTAAAGAATTGGTTTACAGTCAACAGTTACAGACACGAACCACTATTGACCATACGATATGACTTCTACTCATTTCAATAATACATTATTCAAGTTCAATATTTGAAGTTGACCATGATTGCAGTCATCCGTTGAAGTTTCCTGATGGATAAATACATACCGTTATTTGTTTAATCAACAACATCAAGGAAAAGTCAGAAGATGAGATTCAATGAAGATGATAAGTTCACAAATAAAAATGTTCTCCCTGGAAGAGCCATCCACGAAGGTTCAAGCTTAAATCTCCATCAGCAGTCAATCTTTGACTTTCTTTTAGGGTGCCTAATAACAAAATGACATGTTTAAATATTTACTAAATCTCATTATATGTCAGTCCTTCAATTTGATCTCAATTGCATACTAAATCTATATCATAATTGAAAAAGTCTACAAGAGACTCAAATAAGCAACATTCCTATCCTTGCATATGATTAGAAGTGTCATGGTCTTTTCCTGTAACTTGTTCAAGATGCTACGCTTCTTTGAATTAATCAATATCGCTTTCTCCTTACCTATATATAAATATCAACTCAGAGAGCAGCCTCTCTCCCAATACCTTAGGTCCCCTAAAGCTCTTTCAGTACATCCTAAACCTATAAAATCAAACAACAGAGGAAGTTGAAAGATTTGGCAAGAGTTATGTATGTGACCAGGCCTCTTTCCCAATACCTCAGGTCCCCTGAATCTCTTTCAATACCTCCTGAGGGTCCGAATTCCGGATATCTAGTACTCCAAGACGAAGAATCAGAAACTACTACTTGTTTCGGGTTGTGTAAAAATCAGTACCTTAAGAGCCTCCCTTTCCCACAGAACAAGAACCTCACAGTTCGCTACACAAGTAGTGTTGGTGAGTACCAGCATGTCTCAGATTATGATGTTGCCTTAATTCCTGTTGTCAATCAGCCACTGTCATCCAATCAGTATTACGCGATAAAGCCACGTGGATCACATGAAGGGTACGTGTACTTTGACTTGTGTTGATTATTTGATGCGACTCTACTTATGGTTGAATTTCACTTTTTTGTTTGATTCTTCTTTTTGGCCCATTAGAGATAGTCCTGGGGAAAACTGATGTAAATGCAAACCTTAGAAGAACTCTACGCTCTTTTTTCTCTATGGGTTTCAACAACTAGTGTATTGTGAGGGTGACTAAATTGTAGTGGGGAACGATGGAGGAGTAGTACTTCTTTCCGTTGTTGGAGATTGTTGAGAACTTCAGATCTTCATTACAGGTGGAAATCTTTTCATGTCCAATTGGCAGTATAGGTGAAGCCATGGGAGAAACTAAATCTGGGTGAGAAATGTAAGAGTTTCCACCATTATAAATAGGATAAAAGACACTTTCATCCCCTCTAGTTGCATTGAACGACACTTTCACCCCTTCCAGTTTGGAATAGGACACTTTCACCCCTTCAGTGTGCCAAACTCCAGAAAACTTATATACTATGTTGTGACAATGTTAGTTTGGAGTTGGGGTTGTCACTAAAATTAATTTGGTACAAATTTGCCTCTATGTTATGCAAAATGTAGGGGTTACTCAAGGTAGAATGATATCGGCGGCAAATTTGTCTCCAAAAAATACTTTCAATGACAAACCCTACCACTAGAGTAACAGCATCACAATCAAGGGGTGTAAATTACTTGAAATTCGGCACACTGAAGGGGTGAAAGTATCCTTTTCCAAAATGGAAGAGTGCAAGTGTCCTTCAGTCAAACTAGATGGGATGAAAGTGTCTTTTACCCTATTTAATATTCATCGATCTGTTGGGATATAATATTTGGAGTATGTTTAGGTCCTTTTAGGTGTTTTGGCCTAGCAATTCCATTCAATTGTGAAACATATTGAAGGTTCGATCTAATGTGTAATTATGAAGCAGCCTAACAGCCCTTGTGAATTCACTAACACAAGTAATAAATTGCTTACTAACCATTCAATTTGTGAACCACTGGTTTACATGATGCTAATAGCAATATGTAACTTTTTTCTGGCCATTCCTAACACAAGTAATAAATTGCTTTTCAGGGAAGCATATGCTTCTTCAAAGGAGGAAGATATGGCCAATTGTTGCTTCTGTAGGTGCATTAAGGATGTCAAACCTAGACCATTTAATCCAAATGACCCATATCAGCAATTTGAGATCCATCCCTACAAAACATGCTGGAAAAATGGAGGTATGTTTCACGCTACATCAGTTGCACCAGATAGCTTTCCTCCATACTTCTTGAGACTGAAAGGGTGGCAAATTTATAGCAAAACACCCAAAAACTATGAGCTAGGAGAAGCACTGGGAGTAAACACATCCCTCCGAGCACGACTCCCAAATTATGATTTCCCGTTATCTTGCAAAAGTTCACAAGAGATTGTTGTGGGGAAGTGGTATTGTCCATTTATATTTGTCAAAGATGGAATTTTGAAAGATCAAGTGAAACGATCAATGTATTACGAGATGACCCTCATCCAGCAATGGGAGCAGATATTCACCTGCGAAAGTACCCATAATCAGGGAAACATAGTTTCTGTTGATGTTGAAGTTCAAAGAGAATTCGTCAAAATAGCTGGCAAAGAGGCATTGTGGGATAAAAGTAATGTGGTTGATGGGGTAGTTTGGTTTAGTTCTTCTTCTGGTGGTGAAGAAGGAAGTATTGGGTTGAGTGCGCTAATTGTTGAGAGAATCATGTGGGAGGAAGAGAGAGTTGGATGGTCTAGGAGTGAGAAGAGGCACACCCCAGTAAACAAAAAAGAGGTGTTTCCTGGCGCTGGCGGGTGGAATAAGTTTGGTCTCTATGTTCTGGTTGAGAGGTTTGTGCTGAAGAGAATGGATGAGAGCATCGCATTATCCCATGATTTCAAACATACACATGTGGTTAGAAGCAAATGGGAATGAGGCTTTTCTACTTCAACATTTTAAAGATTCCCTAAACACTATGGTATTGAGATTTGACCATCTCATGTTGCTTAGATGACGTTCATCATTCTTTTACTATGATCTATCTGTGTGTACTGCGTTCTTTTATTCACTTTTGAAGTTGTATGAGGGCTTGGAATGTGTAAGTTTATAAATTAGTTTAATTTTGTTCCTTGTTGACTAATTGTGGAATTTAATATGTCTGTAAGGTGCTTAATGAATGTTTTATGATTATTTTATTTCTCCTCACTTTTATTGATATGGATTCTTAGTTTGTCACCCATAGAAAATATACTGAAATATAACCCACATTTCCCTCACTCGTCAGTAGTTAAACCAAGCCACCCGATTGCCCTCATTACTTGCATACCATTATAGCCTTTTCCTGAGACCAACTTTTAGACCTTTTCTTTTAACATTGGAATCTACAAAGACAATATTTCTCTGCCTGTGCACATAGTCGCCCGCAAAGATCTCCTGCTGTTGCACAGGGGTCATCCCGTAATTCATTGATCTTTTTGTCTGATCATCCTGTGTTCCCTCTATATTTTTAAAAAGGTAAACAGTACCACTTCCCCACAACTATGGCTTCGGAGCTCTTGCAATGTAGTGGGATGCTGAATTCTGGAAATTCGTAAGCAGAGCCGTGTAGTCGACTAGTGCTTATATGAGCTTATTATCCCGCCGGGTTATTTTAAAAAAAATGCGCACAATTTTTTCCTAAGAAAGTACCAGAGATATCCATGACAGTAGACATTATGTGGTTCTCGTGGATTTCAAATCATTGGTATGCTGCGTTTAGGATCAAATGGTCTTGTAGTGACATTTCCAAACATGAACGTATACAAGAGTCTTCCATATTATCCTCATTTGACAAGCATACGTTTCACTGAACAAGCAATTTCATACTAGAAATTTGAACTGGACACACTGATGATTGAAAACCCATAAAACTATAACGTTACCAACAACTCAATATCTACTGTCATGCTCTGGAAGTACCTCGGACATTTGATTCCTTATTGATGTCTTTTTCTTTGCGAGAATTTGTAGTGTATGTCAGTAAGGGTATTTATTTCTACCTTTCTTTCCATACTTGTAAAATTCAAATCTTCATTCTAAAAGAAACAAATAAAACAACAGAGAAAAATGTTATTGCTTATCCTGGGCCTATCTGTAAAGTGTTTTCTTTGACGATAGGCCATAAAAATGTATAAATAAGAAAACACCTCACAATGAAGGCCGACCAATGAAAATGAACAAGAACCAACCACTCAGTTTGTAATGCTCGCTACTCAAAAGAATCATATCAAATGTAATTTTATAAGTTTTTTTCAAATTTGTGTATGAGCTTTGATTTATTTTAGAAATACCACTGCAGCTCCCATTTACGACTAGGCTTTGTAGGTTTCTGAATATGTTACTTTTAGACTCTAAAACGACCTTGTTTAAGGGTCTGGTTGTAAGTGAAAAATTACTCAAACTCAAACAAATGCACTATAATATATGAATCCTATACAACACCAACAAGCATTTTTCCCAACCCAGGTTTTCTGCATTGATCAAGTATCACCAGTGTGGTCTGTCAAAACTCATTTCCTTTCTTGGATTTATTATCTGAGTGGTATCACTTTTTCTAACTGGAGCATCCAGCAGCCTATGATACAAAATTACACATGACCAAACCAGCTCAAATGATTCTCCATCTTTTGTCTTCCTTAGGTGCAACATCTTGATTGATTCTAATTGTACCATGTGTATCCTTTCCTTCCCAATTGCACCACTCATCCTCTCCAGCATTCTCATATGTGCTTCACTCACTTTTGGTTATATCATTTTAATCACCCAACACTCCATCTCATACATCGAAGCAGGTCTTACAACGGTTCTATAACACTTACCCGTCAACCTAGCCGAGATCTTATGCTCACACAACACTTCAGATGCGCTCCTCCACTTCGTCCACCTTGCTTTTATCCTATGGATAATATCATCGTCTATCTCTTCATCACTACGTAGAATCGGTGCAAGATATGTAAAATGATCCTTCATTCGCACCTCTTGCCCACCAATATTGCCTTAACTCCCACAGTCCGATGGCCACGAACGTTACATTCCGTTTACTCTATCTTTATCCAACTAATCTTAAATCCATTAGATTCCACAACTTTCTGTCCATACACTATCTCTCCATAATTCTAATTACTGTTTAGCCGTTCCTTGTTTCATCAATCAAAACTATATAGCCTGCGCATAACGTGCACCATGGGATATCATGATGGATACTCTTATAACCTCATTTATTACCAAAATGAATATGTATGGACTTAACGTTGACCCAGGGTGTAAACTTGCCATAGACAATTCTCTTATCTCTCCTCCCATTGTTCTCAGCCTATTTAACTGCTCACACATACATTTCCTTTATAATCACCTGAACCATATTGAATATGTACTGCTTTTTCTCCGTAACTTTCCACATTAGCTCTCTAGGCACTCAACTATATGCCATTTTTAATTCTATATACACTAAATACCAATCTTTCTTATTTTTTCTTAACTTAACAATGAGCGTCTAAGTAGGAAAATGACCTCCCTCGCTTGAAACCAAATTGATTTCGGGTGGCTATTGTATCACATCTTAATATCCTCTCAATAACCCGTTCACAAAGCTTCATTCTGTGACTTGGTATGATACCTACATTATTAGAGCAACTTTGAATACCTCCCTTGTTTTTGAATAAAGGCACCAATGTACTCTTCCTCCATTTTTTTTGCACGTCAAGATTTTACCACTTTGTCGCCTAACAACTGCCACACTTAAATAGGAATTCTATCAAGTCGTGCAGCTTTCCCCACTTTCATCTTATTCAAAGCATCTTTGACCTCAATTCCGCTGATCTTACCAGTGGATTTATAGTTTGAGCACAAACTAGAGCCTCCAAGAACCCCTAAGCTCAAGTCACCCCAATAGTTTCACTCAAGAGCTCCTCAAATAACTTCTCCGCCATTCCTAAAAATTATTGTCTTTAACCAAAACTCTATCATCCACATCCGTAGTAACTTGAAGACTTAAACTCAGGTCCTTCCTCTCTCTAATTCTTGCAATTTTACAAATATCCCTCTTGCCATCCTTAAAATTTAGTCTTTCATGAACTATCATACGCTCTTAGCCTCTTTGACTGCATTATTAGTTTCGTTTTTAAGAATTTTATATCTCTTCAAGTTCTCATTGTTCATGCAAGTAAATAAGGCTTTGTGACGCTCCCTTTTTGTTTAACAACATTTTAGACCTTGTCATTCCACAACCATGTTTCTTCTTATGCTGGTCCACTTCCCTTAGACTCCTCGAAATTCTTGTTGCTATCCTTCTAATACACCAAGCCATCTTCTCTCACATACCATTAGGTTCTTCACTCACTCTCCATAGTTCCTCTTTAACACCTAGTTTCTAAAACCTTCCATGTTTCCACTTCCCAGATTCCACCACCTAGCATGTAGGTGCCTAGTTCCCAGATTCTAGCATTTGATCTCCTTAGACGCATTTACAAAACCAAAAGTCTATGTTGGGTGGTCGAACTCTCGTCTACTATAGGTGTACACTCCTTACAGATCCTTTTATTGCCTTGTGAGAAAAAAAGTTTATTTGGCTAGCATTTGTTCAACTTTTCAGAGCTATTAAGTGTTTATCCCACTCCTTAAAGAGTCTGCTCACTAGTACTAAATCATGTGCCACAGCGAACTACTAGATGTCACTCTCCTCTACCTCGTCCAAACCATATATGAATTCTCTCAACGAGGTTCCTCCTACCTTGCCCATTAAGAACTCAACCTATAATGACTCTCTCCGCTTGGTAACCCTGGCACTAGCTCGTCCAGATCCTCCCAAAATTGTCTCGTAATAATGTTTTAGCCCCGACTTGTGGTGTATAGGCATAAACAACATTTATTGTCATTTCTCCAATAACTAGGTCCAAATGACACTATTGTCCACCACTTTATCCTTGAGACCTTTGTCTACTAGAACACCTACCCCATTCCTACTTTTATCTTTACCTGAATACCAATGTATAGAACTGAGTCTTTTTCCGAGCTGTCTCCCTACCTTTCTACCCTACCTACTTAGATTCCTGAAGGCAAACTGTATTAACCTCCTCCTAATCATAGTGTCATTTAGCACCATCCATTTACCTACACCCAGTCTATGAGAATGTGTTAAACCTTGCTTACTTTTCACCACACCCTAGCACCGATGTGCCACATCGCTGAAGGGGGACGCGGTTTACCCTGCTATTTATCACTGACCTCGCGGTCCAATGCTGTGTGCGCCACAAGCAGGGAATGCCCCAACCAAATATTTTGATCCATGTTCATAGTTAGTGACTAAGTTTTATGCTGGTTATCAACCTATCTCAACTCTCTATGTGTGAGTACTGTCATGCTCAATAACCATTAGTTTTTATTAAAGTTGACCATTATTGCATTCATGTATTCAACCATTAAAGTTGCCTAGTATATGAATACAAAAACCGTTTGGTGCAACTTCGTGGCCTTCATGCCATCTCAACTTTTGTTTGTTCATTAAAAAACATTAAGAAATATCAACCAATCCAATTCATTTCTCACGTTAAAAGTTCGAGTATTTTCAGGCTCTCTATGGAGCAGCCATCCAGGAAGGTTCAAGCTTCAACCTTCTTCGGTAGTTAATTAACTTGGCAGCTAGGAGACATGGATAATCTTTGACTTTTTTTTTTAGTTGCCCAACAGGAAACTGACATGTTGACAAATATAAATATACCACAATTCAAAGGTCAACATGAGACTCAATCAAGCAACATTCCTAACCCTGCATATGATTAGACATGTCATGGTAGTTTGCCACTACATGGTCAAGATGCTAAGGTTCTTTGAATTAATCAAGATCGTTTTCTCCTGTACCTATATATATACAAAAACCAGAAAGCAAACCAAGCCAAAAATAAAGACAAGTTGAAAGGTTTGGTAAGAGTTATGTATGTGACCAGAAATGCTCGATTACCAAGGATAATCAGATCAAAGGCGAACTTTTTGTGTTTTGATTTGTTTAAGATTTACTACCTCCGTTTCTCTAGTGATCATTCAGGTTGACTTTTTTTACTCGTATCCATGTCACTTTGACCAAGTGATTCGGATAGCAAAAAAGATTCAAATTTTTGGTAATTTTTACATGGTGTTGTAGTGTAAAGTTTACTCTACAACACCATGGAAAGATTACCAAAAAAAAAAAAATGAATCATATTGCTAATCAAATCAACGGGTCAACATGACCCAGTAAATAGTTGAAACAAGTCAACTAGAAAGATCCTAGAGAAACGGGGTAGTACGTTATAACATTGCAGCTCCTCAATTATTAATTTTTTTGTTAGGAACAACTCCTCAATTATAAAATGGCCAAATGGGAGTTTATATATATATATATATGTATATATATATATATATGTGTGTGACTCAAGATTTGGTTTATAGTGAAAGGTTACAGACATGAACTACTATTGACCATACAATATGAGTTCTACTCATTTCAATAATACATTATTCAAGTTCAAGACTTGAAGTTGACCCTGATTGCAGCCATCCGTTGACGTTTCCTGATGTATGCATACAAAATTGCCCGGTGCGATTTCGTGCACTTCGTGTCATCTCTATATACCGTTATTTGATTAATCAATCAACAACATCAAGGAAATGTCAAAAGATGAGATTCAATCAAGATGATAAGTTCGAGAATATTAATGTTCTCCCAGGAAGAGCCATCCAGGAAGGTTCAAGCTTAAATCTCCATCAGCAGTCAATCTTTGACTTTCTTTTAGGGTGCCAAATAAGAAACTGACAGGTGTTTACAAATCTCATTATATTTCAGACCTTCATTTGATCTCAATTGCATACTAAATCAATATCATAACTGAAAGTCTACAGGAGACTCAGATAAGCAACATTCCTATCCCTGCATATGATCAGAAGTATCATGGTTATTTCCTCGAACTTGTTCAAGATGCTAAGGTTTTTGAATAAATCGACGTCTCTTTGTCCTATACCTATACACACACACACACACACACCAACTCAGAGAGCAGCCTCTCTTCGAATACCTTATGTCCCCTGAATCTCTTTCACTACCTCCTATACCTATAAAAACAAACAACAGAGAAAGTTGAAAGATTTCGCAAGAGTTATGTATGTGACAAGGCCTCTTTCCCAATACCTCAGGTCCCGTGAACTTCTTTCAATACCTCCCGAAGGTCCGAATTCCGGGTATCTAGTACTCCAAGATGAAGAATCAGAAACTACTACTTGTTTCGGGTTGTGTAAAAATCAGGAAAGAATCAGAAAATTCTTTCCCAATAGCTTACCTTTCCCACAGAACAAGAACCTCACTATTCGAAACTCAAGTAGTTCTCGTGAGAACCAGCATGTCTCGCATTATGATGTTGCCTTCATTCCTGTTGTCAATGAGCCACTGTCATCCAATCAGTATTACGCGATAGACCCACATGGGTCGCATAAAGGGTACGAGTACTTTTCATAAAGTAACTTGAGGTGATTATTTGATGCAACTCTACTTATGGTTGAATTTTACTTTTTTGTTTGATTCTTCTTTTTGGCACATTAGAGATAGTCCTGGGGAAAACTCATGTAATTGCAAACCTGGGAAGAACTCTACGCTCTTTTTTCTCTATGGGTTTCAACAACTAGTGTATTGTGAGGGTGACTAAATTGTGTTGTCGGGAACCATGGGGGAGTACCCGTTTCCGTTGTTGGTGGAGATTGTTGAGAACTTAAAACTTAAGAGCCATGGGAGAAAATCAATGTGATTGAGAAATGTAGGAGTTTCCACCATATGAAACAGTCATCGCTCTGTTGGGAATTAGTGATACATTTAGGTCTTTTTAGCCGTTTTGGCCAATTAATTCCATTCAATTTGTGAACCATATTGAAGGTTCGATCTAATGTGTAATTATAAATCTACCTAACAGCTTTGTGAAGTACCAGTAGTATACATGATGCGAATAGCGATATGTTAGTATTTAGTTTCAGGCCATTCCTAACACAAGTAATAAATTGCTTTTCAGGGAAGCATATGCTTCTTCAAAGGAGGAAGATATGGCCAATTGTTGCTTCTGTAGGTGCATTAAGGATGTCAAACCTAGACCATTTAATCCAAACGACCCATATCAGCAATTCAAGATCCATCCCTATGAAACATGCTGGAAAAGTGGAGGTATGTTTCATGCTACATCAGTTGCACGAGATAGCTTTCCTCCATACTTCTTGAGACAGAATGGGTGGGAAATTTATAGCAAAACACCGAAAAACTACGAGCTTGGAGAAGCACTGGGCGTAAACACATCCCTCCGAGCACGACTCCCAAATTATGATTTCCCATTATCTTGCAAAAGCTCACGAGAGATTGTTGTGGGGAAGTGGTACTGTCCATTTATTTTTGTCAAAGATGTGAAAGATCAAGTGAAGCGATCAATGTATTACGAGATGACCCTCGTCCAACAATGGGAGCAGATATTCACCTGCGAAAGTATCCATAATCAGGGAAATGTAGTGTCTGTTGATGTCGAAGTTCAAAGAGAATTTGTGAAAATAGCTGGAAGGGAAGCATTGTGGGATGAAAGTAATGTGGGTAATGGGGTGGTTTGGTTTAGTTCTTCTTCTGGTGGTAAAGAAGGGAGTATTGGGTTGAGTTCGCTAATTGTTGAGAGAATCAAGTGGGAGGAAGAGAGAGTTGGATGGTCTAGGAGTGAGAAGAGGCACACCCGAGTAAACAAAAAAGAGGTGTTTTCTGGCATTGGCGGGTGGAATAAGTTAGGTCTGTATGTTCTGGTGGAGAGGTTTGTGCTGAAAAGAATGGATGAGAGCATCGCATTAACCTATGATTTCAAGCACACGCATGTGGTTAGAAGCAAATGGGAATGAGACTTTTCTACTACAACATTTTAAGGATTCTTTCAAATCACTATGGTATTGAGTATTGACAATCTCATATTGCTTGACGTTCATCATTCCTTTCCTATGATCTATCTGCGTGTACCACGTTCTTTTATTCACTTTTGAAGTTGTATGAGGGCTTGAAATGTGTATGCTTACAAATTACTTTAAATTTGTTCCTTGTGGAATTTAATATGAGGTGCTTCATGAATCTTTTATGCTCATTTATTTCTCCTCACTTTTATGAATATGGATTGTTAGTTTGTTACCATAGCCAATGTATTGAAATATAATCCTCATTTCCCTCACTCGTCAGTAGTTGCACCAACCCACCCTATTGCCCTCATTACTTGCATACTATAGCACTTTCCTGCTGTTCGTTTCCTAGTGCTTCTCTGAGCTTATTATTCTTCAGGGTTATTTTGAAACAAAAATTCGCCCAGTTTTCTCCTAAGAAAGTACCAGGGAAAGTCATCTGGCTCTACTTATATGGCATAAAATCTACCTCCAAGTCAAGACATTATGTGGTTCTTGTGGATTTTAAATCATTGGTATGCGGTCTTTAGTATCAAATGGTCTTGTAGTGACATCTCCAAACACGAACGTATACAAGAGTTTTCCGTATTATCCTCTTTTGACAAGCATATGTTTCACTGAACAAGCAATTTCATACAAGTTAGTTAAGCAAATTTAGAAACATAATAACCATTTTGGACTGCACACACTGATGATAGAAAACCCATAAAACTATAACGTACCAACAACTCAATATCTACTGTCATGCTCTGGAAGTACCTGGAACATGTGATTCTTTATTATGCTATTATTTTTTTTTTTTTGCGAGAATTTATAATGCATGTCAGTATGAGTATTTATTTCTACTTTCCATACTTGTAAAGTTCAAATCTTCATTCTAAAAGAAACAAATCAAAACAACAGAGAAAAATGTTATTGCTTATCCTGGGTTTCTTTGATGATAGGCCATAAAAATGTATAAATAAGAATACACCTCGCGAAGAAGGTAGAACAATGAAAAATAACAAGAACCAACTACTCAGTTTGTATGCTTGCATACTCAAAAGAATCATATCAAAATGTGATTTTTATTTGTTTTTCAAATTTGTGTATGATTTGATTCATTTGAGAAATACAATTGCACCTCCAATGTACGACTCGGCATTGTAGATTTGTGAATATGTTACTTTTAGACTCTAAAACTACCTTGTTTAAAGGTCTGGTTGTAAGTGAAAAATTACTCACTCAAAGAAATACACTATAATATATGAATACTATACAATAGCAACAAGCATTTTTCCCCACCCAGGTTGCTGCATTGATCAAGTGTATCCACTGTGGTCTGTCAATAATCAGACTATATTGTATCTTATTGTTTCTACCCTCGTTCGTTTTGGTCTCCCTCTCCCTCATTTACTACCGTCTATCTGAATGGTATCACTTTTTTCTAAGTGGAACATACAACAGCCTATGATACACAATTACAGATAACCAAACCAGCAAAAATGATTCTCCCTCTTTTGTCCTCTTTAGGTGCAACATCTTGATTGATTCTACTTGTATCGTTGTGTATCCTATCTTTCCCAATTGAACCACTCATCCACCCCAGCATTCTCTGTGCTACACTCACTTTTGGTTATATCATTTCAATCACCCAACACTCCATCTCATCCATCAAAGCCGGTCTTACAACTGTTCTATAAAACTTACCCTTTAACTTATCTGAGATCCTATGCTCACACAACACTTTAGATGCGCTCCTCCACTTCGTCCACCTTGCTTTTATCCTATGGATAATATCATCGTCTATCTCTTCATCACTACGTAGAATCGGTGCAAGATATGTAAAATGATCCTTTCGCACCTCTTGCCCACCAATATCTATGGCCTTAACACCCACAGTCCGATGGCCACGAACGTTTACAGTCCATTCACTCTATCTTTGTCCAACTAATCTTTAATCCATCAGATTCTAGACTTGCTCTCCATACGCTATCCCTCCATAATTATAATTACTGTTTAGCCGTCCTTGTTTCATCAATCAGAACTATATCGCCCGTGCATAACGTGCACCATGGGATATCATGCTGGATACTCTTGTCACCTCATCCATTACCAAAATGAACATGTATGGGCTTAACGTTGACGCTTGGTGTAAACTTGTTATTGGAATTCTTTTATCTCTCCTCCCATTGTCCTCACCCTCGTAACTGCTCACCCATAAATGTCCTTTATAATCGTCTGAACATATTGAAAATATACTGCTTTTTCTCCATAACTTTCTACATTAGCTCTCTGGCACCATACTATATGCCTTTTGTAATTCTATACACACTAAATGCAAATCTTTATGTTTTTTCTTAACTTAACAATGAGCGCCTAAATAGGAATATAGCTTCCCTGGCTTAAAACCAAATTGATTTTGGGCAGCTATTGTATCGCATCCTAATCTCCTCTCAAGAACACGTTCACAAAGCTTCTTTCTGTGACTTGTGGGTTTGATATCTCGATTATTAGATTAACTTTGAATACCTCCTTTGTTTTTCGAGTTAAGGCACCATACTACCACTTCGTCACTCAACAACTACCACACTTAAATAGAAATTCCAACAAGTCCTGCAGCTTTCCCCACTTTCATCTTCTTAAAAGCATCTTTAACCTCAATTTCGCTGATCTTACGAGTGAATTTATAGTTTGAGCACAAACTTAGCTGCCAAGAACCCCTAAGCTCAAGTCACCCAAATAGTTTCACTAAAGAGCTTCTCAAAATAACTTCTCCGCCTGTCCTCAAAGTTATCGTCTTTAAGTAAAACTCTATCGTCCACCACCTTAGTACTCTTAAATACTTAATGAACTCGGGTCCTTTCGTCTCTCTCTGTTTTTGCAATTTTACAAATATCCCTCTTGCCATCCTTAAAATTTAGGCTTTCATGAACTATCAGACACTCTAGCCTTAGCCTCTTTCACTTCATTATTAGTTTCGTTTTTAACAACTTGAGGTTGACTCATAAAAACCGTATCTTTTTAAGTTCCATGTAAAAATGCATTTTTAACATCCAACTGTTGAAGAGGCCAACTAAAAGTTGCAGCAACAGCAAGTATGATTCTAACAGTTGAGTGTTTAACAACAGGGCTAAAAGTTTCAGAAAATTCTAATCCACGTTCACAAAGCTTTATTATGTGACTTGGTTTGATACCTCGACTACTAGAGAAACTTTGAATACCTCCCTTGTTTTTGAATAAAGGCACGAATGTATTCCTCCATTTTTTTGCACTTCAAGATTTTTGAATACCTCCCTTGTTTTTGAATGAAGGCACGAATGTATTCCAATTTTTTTTCACTTCAAGATTTATAAAGCGTATTAATCAACCATACTACCATTTCGTCACCTAGCAACTGCCACACTTAAATAGGAATTCCACAAGTTCTTCAGCTTTCCCTACTTTCATCTTCTTCGAAGCATCTTTGACCTCAATTTCCCTGATCTTACGAGTGAACTTATAGTTTGAGCACAAACAAGAGCCGCCAAGAACACCTAAGCTCAGGTCACCCAAATAGTTTCACTAAAGAGCTTCTCATAATAACTTCCCCGCCTTTCCTCAAACTTATCGTCTTTAACTAAAAATCTATTATCCACATCCTTGAATACTTAATGAACTTAGGTCCTTCCTCTCTCTAATTCTTAAAATTTTGACAAATATCCCTCTCGCCATCCTTAAAATTGTCTCTCATGAACTATCATATGCTCTAGCCTTATCCTCTTTGATTGCATTCATATCTGTTCAAATTCTCATGGTTCATGCAAGTAAATAAGGCTTTGTGACACTCCCTTTTTGTTTAACGGCATTTTAGACTTGTCATTCCACCACCATGTTTCTTCAGATGGTGGTCCACTTACCTTAGACTCCTCGAAACAGTTGTTGCTATCCTTCTAGTACACCAAGCCGTCTTCTCCCACATACCTTTAGGTTCTTCACTAAAGGAGATTCAATGGTTGACTGTTATTGAGAATATCATCAGTTTAAATACAAGAGTTACTGGCTACAAATCAGGAGCTGATTACTATCTATTTGCTAACTGATTGCTACAAATTAGGTAACTAATTATGAGTAAATAATTGACATATTGACTATGAATATTGACTATGATTCTATCATCTATCACTCCCCCGCAGTTGATACGGGAGGTAGACGAACGTGTAAACTGTCACGGAAATCATCAAAAAGAACAAGGGGCAAGCCTTTGGTGACGATATCCGCGATTTGATAACGAGAGGAGACATGATGGACGCGAACCTCGCCGCGTTCAACCTTTTCCCGCACAAAATGAATGTCCATTTCTATATGTTTAGTACGTTGGTGTTGAACCGGGTTGCCGGAGAGATAAATGGCGCTCACGTTATCACAGTAAACAAGAGTAGCTTTAGGCATTGGTACGTGAAGTTCCACGAGTAAATTCCGGAGCCAGCATGACTCGGCAACAACATTGGCCACTCCACGGTATTCGGCTTCTGCACTGGACCGTGATAAAGTCGGTTGCCGTTTGGATGCCCATGAAATGAGATTAGCTCCAAGAAAAACACAGTATCTAGAAGTAGATCGTCGAGTATCGGGACATCCCCCCCAATCGGCATCTGTGTAAGCACGAAGAAGGGAAGGGGCAGATTTATAGAGCCATAAACCACGTTGAGAGGTTCCCTGTACATACCGAATGATGCGCTTAAGAGCAGCCATGTGCTCATCCATTGGGTTGTGCATGAACAAGCAGACTTGCTGAACGGCGTAAGAGATGTCCGGCCGGGTGAAAGTAAGGTACTGCAGGGCCCCGGCTAGACTACGATATAGAGTAGGATCGGCACACGGAACAGATGGAGCGGCACTCAATTTGGGCTTGGTATCAACAGGGGTAGCCGCAGCTTTACAAGAGGACATACCAGCACGCTCGATAATTTCAGTAGCAAACTTGGTTTGTGACAAAAACATTCCTTTTGAACATTGCTGGACAGAAATGCCTAGAAAATAACTCAGAGGACCGAGATCTTTCATTGCAAATTCCTTGTGAAGCTGACTCATAATTGTAGTGCGCAGAGCATCCGAGGAGCAGGTCAATATAATATCGTCGACATACAATAGCAAATATGCAATATGTGTACCTTGTCGATAAATGAATAATGAGTGATCCACTTTGCTGTGACTGAAACCAATTTGAGCAATATAGTCGGCAAACCGTTTGTACCAAGCACGAGGTGCTTGTTTGAGGCCGTAGAGTGACTTCTTGAGGAGACAAACATGAGTAGGCCGTGTCTTGTCGCGATACCCCATGGGTTGATGCATATAAACCGTTTCATGTAAAGTGCCATGTAAGAAAGCATTCTTTACATCAAGCTGATTAATGGACCATGACTTCGAAAGGGCGAGGCATAGAACCGTGCGAATGGTAGAGGGCTTAACCACGGGGCTAAAAGTTTCGCCACAATCGACACCAACTTGTTGTGTTTTGCCATCACCTACAAGACGAGCTTTATACCTTTCAAACGAACCGTCAGAGTTAAACTTATGCCGGAAAATCCACATAGAGCGAATAACATTGACATTCGGAGGTCGTGGAACCAAGACCCAAGTCTTATTATCAATAAGAGCGGTATACTCATCGTCCATGGCCAATTTCCAATTAGTGTCACTGAGAGCTAATAGGGGATTTTTTTGGAATCGGCGATATAGCTACGGAGTGAGATAAATTGTGTTCTTTGGAGGGCTGTGAGTATTTGGGGTTTGGTTTGACGATGCCATGATCAGCACGGGTAGTGGGTTTGGAGGTTGTGGGTTTGGAGATAGGTATATGTGCTCGGCGAGTATAGGTGATGAGGGGTGGGGCTGCGTGGCTGGTAGCAGGCCTACTGCCTGGGAACTGGGCAGGAGGGTTGGACAGGGCAGACCCACTGTGAGGGGACTGGGCAGTGGGGGAGGGTGTGGGTGTTTCGGGCGGTTGTGAAGGAGTCATGGTCATGTGTCGGAGGACATACGGGGAGACTCCATCATCCAAAAAATCGTAGGTGTGAGCGTCGGGTTGATGGATTTTGGCAAACGGGAAAGTATACTCATCAAATAAGACATGACGACAAATAATGATTTTGCGAGTAGACATGTCGAGACACTTATACCCACGGTGATCTTGAGGATAACCGAGGAACACACACGGAGTGGAACGAGGTTGGAGTTTATGTGTGGTGGTGGACGGTATTAATGGAAAACATAAGCAACCAAAAATACGAAGATGTCTATAAACCGGTGTACGATTATAGAGGATGCTAAGAGGGATGTTATAGGCAATGCTTTTACTAGGAATGATGTTCAGTAAATAAGTAGTTGTAGCAAGAGCATGATGCCACAAATTAACAGGGAGTGAAGCATGAAAAAGTAAAGTCCGAACAATGTTATTAATAGAACGAATTTTACGTTCTGCTTTGCCATTTTGAGAGGAAGTATGAGGACAAGAGAGACGAAAGACTAATCCATTATCCTCACAAAAATTTCGAAATAGGCTGTTGACAAATTCAGTGCCATTATCACATTGTATCGACTTTATTTTTCATTCAAATTGAGTTTGAACAAGAGCATGAAACTTTGTTAATATGGGGCTGACGTGATTTTTCTTGGCGATGGGGAATGTCCATAAGAAATTTGAAAAATCATCCAAAACTACCAAATAATATTTGTGACCAAGGGAGCTTAATATGGGGGAAGTCCACAAATCACAGTGAAGAATATCAAATGGCATATAAGTTTGTGAAATGGACGTAGCAAATGGTAAACGAACATGTTTTCCTAGAGGACATGACTGACAAAACGATTTAGTAGAATTCGAATTACAATCAATGAGTTTATTTTGCCTAATAACAGAAAAGACGGGAGCACCCGGATGGCCTAAGCGATCGTGCCAAACTGATGGAGCTAAAGCAGCAAATGACGACGGTATGACTTGTTGAGTAATGGGAGACACAGGATAAAGAGCACCCCGACTATCACACCTCATTAGACGTGTCCCCGTCCGCAAATCCTTCACACAAAAACCAAATGGGTCAAATTCAACGGATACCATGTTATCGGTAGTGAATTTTCTAACAGAAATAAGGTTTTTGATTAGTTTTGGGGCGACAAGGACATTTTTTAATACTAATGGGGAATGTGGTGTAGGTAGGGTAGCGTGGCCGTAGCCATTGATGGGAATAGAATTGCCATTTCCGACAAGTATACCATTACGAAAACTCTTATTAACATAAGACGAGAGCGTACCTTGATTCGACGTCATATGAGACGTAGCACCCGTGTCCATCACCCACGGTTCAGGAGGAGTTAGCCCAAGAGTGTACATGGCCGCCTCAATGTCAGTAGGGGTCGGTGTGGAAGCATCAGCCGTATATGCCTGTTGGGGCCGACTGCCCAAAATCCCTTGCTGTGGCCGAGGGGAGTAAGAGGGTCGCATCCACGGGGTAGAGGGATAGGGGCACGGTGGATAACCCCAAGGAGAGGAGGGCCACTGCCACGGCCCATACCCCCCGGACCATTGTTGTGTTGCTGCGGGTTGAGGAGGATTAGGTTGTTCTGCTGCGGGAGATGATGCTTGTTGGCCCTTGCCTCCTTTGCCACCCTTGTTCCCCTTTTTCTTTCCACTAGACCCTTGTCCACGGCCACCTCTGCCGTTTCCAGAAAGAGAACCCTTCGATGAGTGCCCTCCAAGGTCGCTGTCAGCACCACCACGCACATAATGCGCCTCGGACGAAGCAGTGGCAGCCTGTTTGGCTAGACCAGCCTCTTCGAGAGTTAACATGGACCGAGCACGATAGAATGCAGGAAGAGGGTTGCTTTGACGGATGATCGTTCCTACACCTTGGTATGCTGGAGAGAGACCGGAGACTAATTGAAGAACTAGGCGGCTGTTGGAGACCGGAGAGCCGACATTCTTCAATTGGTCCGCCAAGGATTTAAGACGTTGGCAGTAGGCCGAGACAGAGGAAAAATCCGCCATCTCGACGTGCGAAAATTCTTGTTCAAGCGTGACAGCTCTTGAATTTTCATTATCCTGGAAAAGGCTCGCGATTCGTTCCCAAGCTTCCATGGCTGTGGACTCGATTTCGACGATAGTTTCCAAGAGTTCGGTTGATATGGTGGAATAGATCCACTGCAAAACCGTGGCATCGAGTGTCTCCCACATCTCCTTCTCGTCATCCGTGGAAGGTGGTGGAATAGCAACCTTCGGAGTGACGATGTGGTGAAGAACCCGATTGGATTTGGCATGATTGGTGAACAAAGCTACCCAAAGAGGGTATTGATCGTTATCCATTCCAAGTTTGATCGGAATGTGATTGGAGATGTTGTTCACAGCAAGAGCCGGGTGGAAAGTCGACTTTGCATCAGGGGCCATTTTGAGAGACGTGAGGTCAGAGAAGAAGAACAAGAAGAGAAGGAGCGGAAGCGATTTTGATAGAAGAAGCTCTAGAGCTCTGATACCATAAAGGAGATTCAATGGTTGACTGTTATTGAGAATATCATCAGTTTAAATACAAGAGTTACTGGCTACAAATCAGGAGCTGATTACTATCTATTTGCTAACTGATTGCTACAAATTAGGTAACTAATTATGAGTAAATAATTGACATATTGACTATGAATATTGACTATGATTCTATCATCTATCATTCACTCACTCTCCCTATTCCCTCTTTAACACCCTGTTTCTAGAAACTTCAAATTTTTCACTTCCAAATTCCACCACTTAGTATGTAGGTACCTAGTTCCCGGATTCTAGCATTTCATCTCCTTACACACATTTCCAAAACCAAAAGTCTATGTTGGGTGGTAGAACTCTCACCTACTATAGGTGTACACTCCTTACAGATCCTTTTATTGCCTTTCCATGTGAGAAAGAAGTCTATCTTGCTAGCATTTGTTCAACTCTGCAAAGCTAGAAAGTGTTCATCCCTTTACTTAAAGCGTGTGCTCATTACTACTAAATCATGTGCGAAAGCGAACTACAATATGTCACTCCCCTCTAGCTCGTCCAAACTTTATATGTAGTCTCTCAAAAGGTTGTTTTTCCTCCTACCATGCCCATTAAGAATTCAACCTATAATGACTCTCTCTGCTTGATAACCCTGGAACTAGATCGTCCAGATCCTCCCAAAATTGTCTCTTAATAATGTTCTAGCCTGACTAGTGGTGTGTAGGCATAAACAACATTTAGTGTCACTTCTCCAATAACTAGGTTTAAAATGATTGACCTATCACCTACTATTGTCCACCACTGTATCCTTGAGACGTTTGTCTTCAAGAATACATACCCTATTCCTACTTTTATGTTTACATGGTATACCAATGTGTGAACCGGTTTTTTTTCCTAGCTCTCTCTCCTCTGTACCCTACCTACTTGGTTCCTGAAGGCAAACTATATTAACCTCCAATCCTAATCATATTGTCATTTAGCACCATCAATTTACCTACACCCCGTCTATGATGTGCTGCATTTCTGAAAGGGGGGGGGGGGGGGGGGCACAGTTTGCCCTTGCTATTTATCACTAACCCCATTGTCTGATCATTTTGTGCCGCAAGCAGGAAATGGCCCCAGCCAAATCTTTTGATCCATGTTCATAGTTAGTGACAAAGTTTTATGCTGGTTATCAACCTAGCTCAAATCTCTATATGTGAATACTTTCATGCTCAATAACAATTAGCTTTTAGTTAAAGTTGACCATTGCATTCGTGTATTCAACCATTAAAGTTGCCTAATATACGAATACAAAAATCGCTTGGTGCAATTTCGTGGCCATCATGTCATCTCAATATTTGTTTGTTCATTCAAAAACATTAAGAAATATCAACAAATTCAGTTCATTCCTCACGATAAATTCGAGTATTTTGAGGCTCTCTCTGGAGGAGCCATCCAGGAAGGTTCAAGGTTCAACCTTCTTCAGTAGTTAATTAACTTGGCAGCTTGGACACATGGGTAATCTTTGACTTTTCTGCAGTTGCCCAACAAAAAAATGACACGTGTTGACAAAATATAATTATATAGCAGATCTTTATTTGATATCAGTTACATACATATTCAATATCATAATTCAAATGGTCAACATGAGACTCAATCAAGCAACATTCCTAACCCTGCATATGATTAGAAATTTCATGGTAGTTTGCCACTACATGATCAAGATGCTAAGGTTCTTTGAATTATTCAATATCGTTTTCTCCTGTGCCTATATATATACACAAAAGACAGAAACCAAACCAAGCCAAAATTAAAGACAAGTTGAAAGGTTTGGTAAGAGTTATGTATGTGACCAGACCTCTTTCCCAATTCCTCAGATCCCCTGAATCTCTTTCAATACCTCCTGAAGGTCCGAATTCAGGATATCTAGTACTCCAAGACGAAGAATCAGAAACTACTATTTGTTTCGGGTTGTGTAAAAATCAGTACCTGAAGAGCCTCCCTTTCCCACAGAACAAGAACCTCACTGTTCGCTACTCAACTGGCGCTGGTGAGAGCAAGCGTGTTTCCTATTATGATGTTGCTTTAATTCCTGTTGTCAATCAGCCACTTTCATCCAATCAGTATTACGCAATAAAGCCACGTGGATCGCATAAAGGGTATGACTACATTCAGGAAACCAACTTCGTTTTATTAATTTGATTTGTTGCAGTTGTGTTTGAATTTCATTTTATTTGATTGTGTTTTGGTCTACTAGGGAGTATTCTAGAATATTGGTATAGATGTAAACCTCAGTAGCACTATGTGTAGATGATTTCTCTGTTTCTTTAGCTTTGAACAAGTAGTGGGTGGTGAAGGTGACTTTAATGTTAGTGGGGGTGGGGTGAAGCAGTGGCAGAAATTGAATTTGGTTGAGAGATGTAAAAGATGTTACAAGTTCGATGCTGGGATATAGAATTGATTTCATCTGTTTGCGCTAATTTATGTCAATGAACTCTGAATCATATAGAGTGAAATTCTGGATCAACATGACACCATTGTGAATCAGTAGTTTATATGTTGCCAATACCGATTGTGATATGTTCTGGTATTGCCTAACACAAGAAATACATTGCCTTTTCAGGGAAGCATATGCTTCGTCAACTGAGGAAGACATGAGCAATTGTTGCTTCTGCAGGTGCATCTCGGATGTCAAACCTAGACCTTTTATTCCAAATGACCCTTATCAGCAATTTGAGATCCATCCTTATGAGACATGCTTGAAAACTGAAGGTTTGTTTCACGGTGCATCAATTGCACCAGACAGCTTTCCTCCATACTTCCTGAGACAGCACGGGTGGGAGATTTATAGCAAAACACCCAAAAGGTATGAGCTAGGTGAAGCACCGGGAATAAACACATCCCTTCGAGCACTACTCCCGGAATTTGATTTCCCAACATCTTGCAAGAGTTCACAAGCCATTGTTGTGGGTAAGTGGTATTGTCCATTTATATTTGTCAAAGATGGGTTGCTGAAAGATCAAGTGAAACAATCAATGTACTATGAGATGACCCTCGTGCAACATTGGGAACAAATATTCGCCTGTGAAAATATTCACTATCAGGGAAATGTAGTGTCTGTGGATGTGGAAGTTCAAAGAGAATTCGTCAAAATAGCTGAGAAGGAAGCATTGTGGGACGAGAGTGATGGGGTTGTCTGGTTTAGGAGTTCTGCTGGAGAAGAAGGAAGTATTGGGTTGAGTTCACTAATTGTTGAGAGAATCAAGTGGGAGGAAGAGAGAGTTGGATGGTCTGGGAGCGAGAAGAGACAAGTCCGAGTAAATAGAACTGAGGAGTTTCCTGGTGTTGGTGGGTGGAACAAGTTTGGTGTCTATGTTTTGGTGGAGAGGTTTGTACTGACAAGAATGGACGGGAGCATCGCATTAACCTATGATTTCAAGCACACGCATGTGGTTAGAAGCAAATGGGAATGAAGATGTCTACTGGAGTTACAATATCTCAAGACTTCCCAAAAAATCTATGGTATTAACCAATTCATTTTGATCAGATGATGTTCATCGCTCTTTTACTCTGATCACAGTTACCCTTGTATGAAGGTTGAAGTGTCCAATAATTTACTTTGATTTGGATTCTTTTAGACTAAGGCCCTCTTTGGTATCAGCAGAAAATCTGAAAAATCGGCTGAAATCATTCAGAGTGAATAACTATAAATTAAAATCCGTTTGGTATGAATTCAAATTGTAGATTGTTGATTTGATCCATTAGACAAAATTTAAAGAGCTATATCGTCAAATTTTTGAATGCACCCACATATAAATGCACTATGATCATGCTAATGTCAGAAACACATTAAAATTATTTTTTCTGAGATTTTCAGCCGCATAATCGTCAATTATGGACATCCTACAATTGCATTGAGATTATCTTAATGTATAGATTTTCAGATTAAAATTTTGTGTCATAACAAACCGAATTAAATTGAAATGACTGATTTTAATCAAAACTGATTAAAATAGTTGTTCCCGAACACTAATTGAGGAATTAAATTTGTTGGTTAGTTGTTTATTGTATCTTTTATGCTCATTGATTTCTCCTCACATTTATTCAACTGGTTCTTTCGATAGATATAAACTTTCATAGTTAGATATCTTTTATGCTCGTTGATTCCTCCTCACCTTTATTCAAACGGGTTCTTTCCAAACTTTTATAGTTAGATATATGCCCCTGGCTTTTACCGGAGTTAAACATGTTGGTTAGGGATTTGTTGAATAGACAACAGCTATATCTGCTAGGAGGACAGCAACCTTGCTCGTATGGAGTACTTGGTATAGACATTGGTGCAGACAGTTGCTAAGATGGAGCATGCCCATCATTTTTGACTGGGAATAAAAATATGCTCAACTAAAAATAATGTTTACTGAGGAATTGGTAGATAATGCATCCATAACCTACAGAAGAAAAGTTGCTAAACCAAAGCATGCTGATGAATCACAAAATCCAGCAGATGATCAATCAAAGTAATCGGCATGCATGCCCACCACTCCAACAACTGTAGGCAAAGCCCTCTGAAGAAAGCATCCGGAACACTGTTGAAGATTTAACTGTTACGCACACAACTAGAGGAGTCAACTGCCAAGCCTTGCGCCTCTCTCTATCCATTCACACACCACCCCATCAATCAAAAAATTTGAACCGTAGCGGGAACAGCCGAATAAATGCCGAACCTCGACACCCCCAGAAGGTCCACACAGCGGGACATCAGGAAAGAAGCTGGTTAACGGATTCTTAACTGAACTTCCACATACAACACCGCTTAAGTAACACGTCAACACTGGACCAAGTTGTCAAATGTCCAGGTCCTGTTGTGATCGAGCTGTACACGAGACCAAAAATGATACCCTTGAATGGAGCCCCTCATGGAGCATTGCATTAGCTTATAATTTGAAGCATACACATTTATGGTTAGAAGCAAATGGGATGAAAGTTGTGCACTACTTCATATCTGTGTTCATTTTTCTTCTAACCAAATCATTTTTCCTTGATGTTCATTTTTCTTCTTCATATCTGTGTGTACTCGGTTCTGTAGTTCAAAGTATTTGAGTGGTTGAAATGTTTATGTTAATAAATTAGTGTTCTTTGCTTCAATGTTGGGCAATTCAGTATGCTGCTTAAGCGTATATTATTGTATGTTATTGATTTTCCCTCACCTTCATGACCCCAGCTTTTGCTAGATTATTACTTTCTGTAATTTGATTGGGGTCATTGCTGAACCACGCCGCATAGTTTGGACAACAAAATATACTGCTGCAATACAACTAAAACAGATGCTAAGATGGAATAGACCCGTTAATACACCATTGTGCTAGATACAGTATGATGATATGCTATTCCCATTTACTTCTAATGATATGGGTGTGCTTGAAAGCAAAAGTTAAGACGATGCTTCCATCTATTCTTTTCAGTACAAACCTCTCCACCAACAAATAGCAACCAAATATATTCCAACCACCTATACCAGAGAACTCATCTTTTCTCTTCACTCTCATCACTTCACTTCTCACATCCCTCACCCATCCACCCCTCTCGTCCTCCCACTTCATCCTATCAACTATTAGTGAACTCAACCCAATACTCCCTCCTCCAGAACTATTAAACCAAACAACTCCATTACCCACATTACTCTCATTCCAAACCCCTTTCATGCCACCTATGTTTACTACCTCCATTTCAGCCTCTACCTCTACGTCTGTAGACTGTATACACAACATTTCCCTGACTTTGAACATTTTCGCTTCTAGAAATCTGCTTCCACTGTTGTGTTGGAGAACAATCGAAACTGGACCGAAAAGAAGAAGATGGAGAAGAAGCTGAAACAGAATCGTATGATAGAAAGTAACTAAATAAAGACGAATTAAAATACTTACAAAAGTCGTCGAATATGAATAGTAATTAGAAACGATCTCGAGCATTGGCTCGATGTCCTTAAGGCTTTATTTGCTCCCTTTGGTACTGCTTGATCCGGAACAAACCGCCTCCCAGGATAATCGTCTCTCACCGTGCAAGAAGTCAGTACACCGCTTACACCCTACGAACCGCAATGGCATGGCATCTCTCTTGAAGGAATTGAATTGGAATATAGGAATTCAAAATTATGAAAGTTGAATGTTCTACAAAGTCTAGGAGGACTTTGTAGGGAATTAGGAGAGTAGAAGGAAATTTTGGAATGCACAAATGGGTGGAGAAGCCCTCTATTTATAATAGAGTAGGTGACCCTTCAAAGGGGTGCAAATGAATAGATGTGTCTATTCATGATAATAACTAACTCTGGACGTTATTAACTAATAATAACTAACTTTGGTCGATAACTAATAAACTTATTAGCAATTCCAACAATTATTAATTTGCGACTTTAATTAATAACGCACCCAAAGTTAAATTGCGTCCATCGAAGGACCTATTTGTACACCCATAATTTACAATAATTTTCATTCACCCGTAACTTATTTTGGACAACTCTTAATTGCAGATTTAACATCTCAGAGTGAGAATTAAATTCTACATATTTTACCATCCAAAATTTAAAGGTTTCCAACAATCCCCCACATGAATGACAAATTGGCATAATAGCCGGAATAATCAAAGAGGAGATTTAGAGAGATACCAAACGAACGATAATCGCATCGAGAAGGTGGCCAAGGACCTTGAACCTCCCCTAGTGGAATACTATCGGATATACTGGATTGTCAGTGGTGAAACACCTTGAACTGCTTTCCGTAGTGTATACCTAGACAATAGTACCCACACGGTTATCATCCTTCCATATTAAGTTCTCATTGTCGTGTCCGTTTTGGCCATGGAACACTTAATCCTGGTTTCGTGAGTGGTCTTAGAGAATTTAGCCTCGTCATTCTCCTAGAACCGGCCGCCAGTTCCCACTCATATAGGTGGGTCTCATAAAGAGTATCTTGCCATACTCCACTTGTTTTTATCCCCAAGGTATGAGCTCATTAAAAGCTAATTGCTTATCCTTACCAATGCAAGCGTCACTCGGTGTCGCCCTAGGAATGGTTAGGAAATAATAATTTCCGACAGTGACTATATTTGCACAGTAGTTTGGTTGTCCCTTTTGAACCTACTTCTTGGGATCTCCAGTCATCTAGGTTGGGTTTTCCGTTACGTGCAACTCAGAGAGATAGGATTTTATTCCATTCCCCTTGACGACGTAAACAATTGCTCTGTTGTTAACCCTATGGGCAGCGGATCCGCTAGTTTTTACTTACTTTTCACACGATCGATCGATATAATTATGTTTGAGAGCAAATGTCCAATGGTTTTATGTCTATGACGTATATGTCTAGACTTGCCATTGTCGATGGTGCTTTGGGCCCTTCCGATTGCCGATTGACTATCGCAATGAATGCAGATAGCTAGCACCGGTCTTGGCCACATCGGAAGTTCTTCTAAAAATTGACGAAGCCATTCGGCTTCATGTCTTATCCAAAGCAATGAATTCCGATTCCATTGTGGATCTTGCAATGCAAGTTTTTTTAGAAGACTTCCAAGACACAGCTGCACCTCCAAGGGTAAAGACATACCCGCTTGTGGACTTAGAGTCCAAAGTGTCCGATATCTAGTTGGCATCACTATACCCTTCCAGTACCGCAGGATACATAATATAGTGTAGTCCATATGCTAAAGTATATCTTAAATATTTCAGCACTCGAGTCACTCCTTTCCAATGTTTATCACTTGGATTACTAGTGAATCGACTTAACTTTCCAACAGCTTGAGTAATATCGGGCCTTGTACAATTAATGAGGTACATTAAACAGCCGATTACTTGAGAATATTCGACTTGTCTTACATTTGCACCATGGTTCTTGGCGAGATGTAAATTAAGATCCACGGGAGTCTAACTATCTTGCCATCGTTCTTGTCGAATTTCTCAAGAATCTTCCCAACATAGTGCAATTGAGATAATGAGTATCCATTCGTCGTTCTAGTGATTTTCATCCCTAAAATTATGTCATCAATACCCATATCCTTCATATCGAACTTTGTTGTCAATATTTTCTTAGTTGTTTTAATGATAGTTGTATTACTTTCCATAATTAACATACCATCAACGTACAAGCACACGATGACATATCCATCACGAGTGGTTTTAGTATAAACACACTTGTCACATTCATTAATATGAAATCCATTTGATAACATGGTCTTATCAAATTTGATATGCCATCGTTTCGGAGCTTGTTTGAGACCGTAAAGAGATTTAACCAAACGACATACCTTTTTTTTTCTTGCCCAGGAGCAATAAAACCCTCAGGTTGTTCCATGTAAATCTCTTCGTCTAATTCACCATTTACGAATGCAGTCTTAACGTCCATTTGGTGAATTTCGAGATTATTTATAGCTGCAATAGCTATAAGCATGCGAATGGACGTTATCCTTGTAACTGGTGAGTAGGTATTGAAATAATCAATACTTTCCTTTTGTTTATAACCTTTTGCGACAAGTCTAGCCTTATACTTGTCAATTGAACCGTCAGGCTTAAGCTTTCGCTTAAAAACCCACTTACAGCCTAACGCTTTACTTCCTGGTGGAAGACTCACCAATTCCCAAGTATGATTTTGAAGTATGGATTCAATTTCCATATTCACTGCTTCTTTCCAATATGATGCCTCGGTACTAGACATCGCTTCCTTGTAGGTTTGAGGCTCATTTTCTACCAAGTAGGTTATAAAATCCGGGCCAAATGTTGTAGCAACTTTTGCCCGCTTGCTACGTCTAGGTTTGTTTTCCATTTCGGACTCTTGGGACGTTGATTCCCGTGTTCTTTTATTAGAACTTTGTTCATTCTTCTCTTTGTATGGAAATACATCTTCGAAGAATGATGCGTTGCAGACTCAAAAATAGTATTTTCGTGTATGTCTTCGATTTCTGATTTGATAACCAAAATTCGATATGCACTACTATTATGAGCATACCCGATAAAGAACCAATCTACTTCCTTCGGTCCAAGTTTCACCTTTTTAGGTAATGGTATTGCCACCTTTGCAAGACACCCCCACACTTTGAGGTATTTGTAAGATGACGGCTTTCCTTTCCATAATTCATATGGGATTTTGCCAACACTTTTCCGAGGTATCCTATTAAGGACATGGTTGGCCGTTAATAGGGCTTCCCCCCACAAGTTCTGTGGTAATCACGAACTTAGGAGTAATGCATTTAGCATCTCTTTTAAAGTCCTATGCTTCCTCTCGGCTACCCATTTTGTTCAGGCGAATAGGGTGCCGTAGTTTGGTGGATATTTCCACTTTCTAGACATATGTCCTTAAGTGATGCCTCGTATTCTCCACCACAATCGCTACACACCATTTTAATTTTCTTTCCCAATTGATTTTCCACTTCATTTTTATAATGTTTGAACATGTCAATTGCTTCATCTTAACTTCACAGAGGATAGACATAGCAATATCATGTACAATCATCTATAAACGTAATGAAGTACTTCTTTCCACCTCTTGTTTGAAGAAAATTCAAATTACAAATATCCGAGTGGATTAATTCAAGAGGCGTAGTAGTTTTTGTTCTCAATTGGTCGAAAGGATGCCGAAATATAAGTGGTTCCATTTGTATGCCTAATTCAAATACATATACACATTGATTAAATAAATCATAAATGCTATAAAGCACTTGATTTATTTACCAATGTCCATGAGTACTTTGAAACTCTTGATATATGTACTCTACCAAATGACGTCGTGATTAAGTTTAATAACAAACCATAAGTACTATAAAAACTCTTGATTTGCAAGAAACTAAATCGACAACCCATGAGTACTTTGAAACTCTTGGATTTCCATGAGTGCTTGAAACTCTTGGTACGTCCAATAATTGATCTATTGATAAAGAGACCCCCACAAGGCATACGAGTTGTTTCCGTTTCACAACGAAAATATTTGAATACGTAAATATTCAAGATCAACATGCTTTAAACTAACGGATGACAACACCGTACTTATGTTAGTTTAAAATAATCTCCTACGAAACTTTTATTTCGACATATCCCAAAACATTGAATAATCACATTCAATGAATTCGCGAATTAAATCAAAATTAACATGACGCAACCTACTATACTATATAGTATCACGTTCATTTACTTAATTTTGAACGCTTTGTTGCCTACACATGTCGTGCGTAGCAACTACAACTTTTGGATTCAAGATCAAGTTTCAATCCTTTCTAAGTTGTCACATATTAGTAAACCAAATTCTTACGTTTCAAAATATGACATACACGTTTAAACGTGATAATTTTCCGAAATCTAATTGCATAGACTATTCGGCTTGGTACGGTATTATTTTCAGAAACTTTGACCATGATTCTGGAGGCGTTCTGATGTGAATCTGACATCAAGACCATATCCAATAGATTCGTCTCGTCGAGATACACAATTTTCATATACGACTCGCCTTAATCCGAGGTCTATAGCTCCATATATCCTTCGAAAACCGAAGTCAGAATTTGTACAAAATTCTGTTACGAACCAGCAGCTTTGAACAACGATATCTTGAGTTTTACAACTCCGATTGATGCACCATTTTCACCCAGTGCTTCATTTTTTCGTTATCTACAACTTTCATGTTTTACGAAAATTGATCCGAGATCGTTATCAATGTCTAAATGACAAAATACAATTATGCCCCCAACTTATGCATGCTGAATTTTTGCATAGCAAAATTCACTCTCCAATGATACAAATCGGTAAACCATAATTTTCATGCAATGAGTACTATAAAAACTCTTTGCAATCTGTTGTATGAATGAGTGCTATAAAAACTCTTTGATACAATAATCTGTGAGTACTATGAAACTCTCAGATTTACAAGAAAATTAATTAAACCCGACTTGAAAACCAAAGAGGCGGAAAAAACCAGTTTCGAGAATAAAGCCTTAAGATTCGAAACTGGACCGAAAAGAAGAAGATGGAGAAGAAGCTGAAACAGAATCGTATGATAGAAAGTAACTAAATAAAGACGAATTAAAATACTTACAAAAGTCGTCGAATATGAATAGTAATTAGAAACGATCTCGAGCATTGGCTCGATGTCCTTAAGGCTTTATTTGCTCCCTTTGGTACTGCTTGATCCGGAACAAACCGCCTCCCAGGATAATCGTCTCTCACCGTGCAAGAAGTCAGTACACCGCTTACACCCTACGAACCGCAATGGCATTGCATCTCTCTTGAAGGAATTGAATTGGAATATAGGAATTCAAATGGGTGGAGATGCACAAATGGAATAGAAGGAACTTTTATAATAGAAGGACTTTGTAGGGAATTAGGAGAGTAGAAGGAAATTTTGGAATGCACAAATGGGTGGAGAAGCCCTCTATTTATAATAGAGTAGGTGACCCTTCAAAGGGGTGCAAATGAATAGATGTGTCTATTCATGATAATAACTAACTCTGGACGTTATTAACTAATAATAACTAACTTTGGTCGATAACTAATAAACTTATTAGCAATTCCAACAATTATTAATTTGCGACTTTAATTAATAACGCACCCAAAGTTAAATTGCGTCCATCGAAGGACCTATTTGTACACCCATAATTTACAATAATTTTCATTCACCCGTAACTTATTTTGGACAACTCTTAATTGCAGATTTAACATCTCAGAGTGAGAATTAAATTCTACATATTTTACCATCCAAAATTTAAAGGTTTCCAACATGTTGCTCGAGAGTCATCTTGTAGAACATTGATCTTTCTGTTTGGTAAGTCAATGTCCCATCCATGATAAACATAAATGGACAATACCACCTCCCAACAACTACTGCTTCTGATCTCTTACAATGAAGTGGGAAGCTGAATCCGGGAAGTTGAGCACGAAGGACAGCGTCAAGGCCTTTCGCCTCACCAAGCTCATAGTTCTTGGGGGTTTTCGTGTAAATAGCCAGGCCTTTTGTTCTCAGAAAGAACGGCGGAAACCCATCTGGTGCTACTGATTTAGCGGAAAATCTACCATTGCCAAACCATGTTTTGTAATTATATATCTCAAATATTTGGTATGCGTCTGTAGGATCAAGTGGTCTTGGATTGACATCTTGAATGCAGTAACCGAAGCAAGAATTTGCCATATCATCCTCGTTCGAGCAAGTGTATGCTTCACTGCTCGGGATAAAAGTTGTTAGACAAATTTGAAAGGATATAATTTGTTTTTTAGAACAAAAAGATATAAAATTTCAAGTGCAAAAAGTCAAAAACCATAGGAGTAAAAACCTAATTCAGAGTGCCTGTTTGGGAGCTCAAATTATAATCACTTTAATTAAAGTCGGTAATTTTAATTTAATTTCGTTTGTTACACTATTTTGCAATTCTGATTAAAATTTATTTACGACCAATAATTTGCAGATTAATTAATCTCCAGTTTTGCAAATTCTCTCACATTCTACAGATTTTAAGCTCGCACAAAACATCTTTAGAAGGTTCAACTACTTTAGATTTCCAGCCAACTTATTTTCTCCAAATATTTTCAACTGATTATTTAGATTTTCAATTGATACCAAACATGCCCTCACTGTTGTGCTTTTTCAAGTTTGATGTTGGGACACGTGTTCATTTATTCTTACATCTTCTAATCATAATTACCCTGTAGTTACTATATGGAATTCCTGTACCACTTCGTCCCACCACATTTGCACCATTTGAACTTTTACCACTATTCACTGGATCACTTTGATCCGGTAATTTGGATAGCAAAACTTTACAATATTTAGATAATTTTTTCGAAGTGTCGAAGAGTAATTCTTATGCTACAAGACAATAAAACAAATTAACGAAAAATTATATCATTTTGGCATTCAAATCACCGAGTCAAAGTGACCCAGGTACGAGTGAAAAAAGTCCAATGGTGCATTTGAGCTGGGACGGAGTGGTAGTTAATTTATCTAAAAATGCTCTTGATTAAGAAGGTAGTCGTACGCTGTATGCAAGGGCGGATACAAGAATTATTTACAGTGGGGGCTAAATTAAAAAAAAAAAAAACTTAAATAATATAAGGATAAAATCCCTATTTGTAAAATTTGAGTGGGGGCTAAATTGAAAAAAATGACAAAATAAGGGGAAAAAGTGCAATTTCTTAAAGTTGAGTGGGGACAATAGCCCCTACCAGTCCTATGCTAGATCCGCCACTGCCTGTATGTGATCCGCTTCGCTTTATCGCGTAATACTGATTGGAAGACAGTGGCTGATTGAGAACTGGAATCAAGGCAACCTTAGTATCAGGGCCATCTTCTCCAACCAGACGGATAGTCAGATTTTTGTTATGTGGGAATGGTAGGTTATTGAGGCAGCCATCCTTGGATAAACAAAAAGTAGTAGTCTCAGATTCCTCATCTTTGATTACTAGGTAGCCGGAGTTCGGACCTTCAGGAGATAATGAAAGTGAATCAGGGAACTTTAGTAAGTGGGATAGTCGTCTTGTCACATACATATCTCTGAGAACTTGAATTGGATTAGTGTTGAGCTTTCCCTTTTTTAACATATGACTAAAACACGAAGTTCTTATATTGCTTGGAAATCTCTAGTTACCATATAAATGAACCGCCTTTCAATAAATTAATTGCATTATTTATTTTTGTTTTTTAGCTAGTGGCAGTAACCTCCCAGTTAAAAGACTGCCATTTCTTAGCTAGTGTCTTTACATGTTAAACTGTTTTTGATGCACGATAAAATGGAAAATTAATTCATCAAATTCAGAAAAGTTGTTTCAGTCAAAACGCAGAATCGGGGGCAGAATTGAAGGATGTCGAATTTGGGCAAAGTCGGAAACGACGTTCTAAAAAGAACCCTTGACAAGTCACGGGCACCACCCTGATTTGGTCAAAATCAACTGTTTAAATGTCAAAATCCGTCACACATCTAACGGAGGATTCCTACTTAACGAAAATTAATCAAAACGACACCATCCCGCTAATGATTATGTCTGGATTTAAAAGCAACATTCCAATCTTATTAACGGACGAGATTAAGACATTTCCTTGCCATCGAACAGTTCCTGAACAATCTGGGTCGAAGAAGCTCATGAACTTGCACTTTCCAACTTCTTCTTCCTCACTTCACTACCACTTTTCCTTATTCGCTGCTCCTCTCTTGACAATGCCTTCCCCTGAAACAAAGCTTGTCCTCAAGCTTGAAAAAAGGACATTTGGACTTCAGGGCTGTCCAATCCTCCCAAGTGGCATCGTTTGGAACATAAATGGACCACTGCACCTAGGCTTGAGCGACTGGTGCATTATTTGTCTTGACCAGTCTTCTGTCCAACACAACTACATGCTCAACTAACATTTGGCCATCTGGACCAATGTCATGGAGATCTGAGATTGTCACATTGGTCTGACCTAGCTGCTTCTTTAGAAGAGAGACATGGAATACATTATGGATTCTAGCAGTAGGAGGTGAAAGGAATCTGTAAGCCACATTACCAATTTTTTCCACAATGGTGTAAGGACCATAGAACCTGGGAGCTAGTTTGAGGTTCCTTCTGAGGGCCAGGGAGGCTTTCCGGTATGGTTGAAGTCTCAAGTAAACCTTGTCACCTACTTCAAAGGACCTGTCACTTCTTTTTTTGTCAGCAAATAACTTCATTCTTCCTTGGGCTTGTTGCAGATTATCTTGAAGCAATTGAATGAGGAGAGCCATGTCTTTAAGGAATCGATCCACCTCTATGACACTAGATCTTGTAGGCTTATTGAGCAAGAATTGAGGAGGTGGATATCCATACAAGGCCTGAAATGGTGTCATAGCAATGCAAGTGTGGTAGTTGAAAGTTTGTAATGTAAGTGTAAAACAAGATCTAAAAACTCTAGAAGGGGGGGGGGGTTGAATAAAGTATGCTAATTTTTTCCAAAACACAGTCTTTTGAAACTAGAGTAGTGCAAACAGTTTATATCTCAAAGCTTTGAAACAGTTTTGAGAAACTTGAAGATATAACTGCAAGATAAAGAGGCTTCAAAGCCTTGAGATTTGGAAAGCTCCAAAGCTTTGAAACTTCTTGTTTCGACTGAATGTAACGATAACAAAATTAAATAGCAAGGACACAAGGATTTTACAGATTTCAGTCACAATTGGACCTAGTCTCTATGTAACACCCCCAAAATGACCAATGCCGGAAGCCCGGGGATGTCACTCCGTACCCGAGATTAAACCCGGATACAAGGAGATTTTATAACAGAAAATCCAAACCAAATTCCTAAAATAAATAATTAAAACTTTGAAACTTATATCGCCACAACATGGGCATTATTCCAATCTAGACATTATCTAAGTCTAACTGAAGTGCTAAAGCAAATAAATGTGATCTACTAAACTTTTCCTATGTATGTTGAGTCGCGCTCCCGTTACTGCAAGCTTCTACCTAAACCTGTGGTGCATAAATGAAAAGAAACACCAAAGTTTCCAAAGTCAGCGGAAAATACTGAGTAAGCAACACCCAAGCATGTAAACAGATTATGAAGCAGCTTAAAAATGACACATGAGTTTGAAGAGTAAGTATTTGAGTAAGAGTATGACATAAGAATTCACCAAATTTCCTTTTATCACTTCACTTGTGGGGAAACATTCCCAAACTCTCTTCATTGTCCAATAGGGACTTTCAATTTTAAACAATAAAGGTCCATTCTTGGAATACATCTTTTATCATGTTGACACGGGGAATATCTACTAATAACTGGCTACCAGACCATAAGTGTCGACACCCCCTAAGACTTCTTGCGACCAGAGAGTAAGTATTGGAGCGAACTCAGGGTGGTTGCGTCCGAGTAAAAATAATATAAAGGGGTCATAGACCGTAGTACCCATCGACCAAAGCTCAAAATATTGATCCCCGGTACAATTATTCCACTTTACGTCTTTACGTCTCATTATCATCTCATGTGATAGTTGTGATAGAATCACCTTTGTAAAATCAGTAAACTTTCTCAAATAAATAGTTCAAGTAGATATTCAAATTTTGATACAATAAATCACAAAAGCAGTTTGACACGAAAGAAGATATGGGCGCTAGGCCTGGCATGTTTACTTACCTTGAATCTCAAGCAAAGCAAATCACTTCCTAGTAATACTCGACGTATCATTCGTCAACGAAATTTGTTGCCTACAAATTTAATAATATCCTAATCAACATATTGCACACGGAGTCCTATGAAATAAATCTCTTACTAACTCTTCCCAACCTTGCTAACGTGAACAACCTCTTTTATAATAAAATACGCTTTATAAGTCTAACGTTTATTATTTGGAAAAAAATACACTTAGCTATAACTATATAAATATAACTTATAAGATTAGATAAACTATTATTTTTATTATTTAGGGTAGAGAATCATATTATTTTACCCCAAAAACACTTTTGATTCTAATAGTAGTTTCTCACATCCAAACAAGCCTTAGTAGAGAATAAATTATAAACTAACTAACTTTAGTTAGAAGAAATTACAATTTTATTTGGATAAAGTAACTTATTCTAACTTGTTACAAGTCTATAATAATAAATAAGAAAAAATATTTTTATCACCCTTGTTCTACACTTTTATTTTTGGGTAAAGATGAGTAAAAAAAATTACTTTAAACATGAATAAAAAAACTTGCCTCTTGTGAGGTTAGAACCTGAAACCTACCCCCCACACACACCCAAGCTCTTAAGTGTTACAAACTAACGACTAGACCAAACCCACACTTGCTTCCTTCTTGCCAATTAATAACAGTTAACTTAACAATTATATAATAATAATAATAAATAAAAGAATAAAACAAAGAAAGAAAAAGAAGAGAAACAAAACAGTTTTCATACCCGATGGAGAAGAAGCAACGGGATGGTGAAGGGTGAGGCCGACGGTGGCGGACGGCGAAGCAGAGGCGGAAAAGGGCGGACAGAGCTGGCGGCGTCGGGCTTGCCTTCGCCGGACCTGGGTTCGCTTGTCGGACCTGGGCTTCGGCTGGGTTTGCTCGGCGCAAAACAGAGCAGAGAGATCGAGAGAGAGAAAGAGTGAGAGAGAGAGAGATTTGTGGTGGGTTTTGTGTATCGATTTTTGGGTTTTCTCAGGTTGTATTTATATGCAGTGAGTGAAGAAATCCGGTGAGATTAGGAGTGTTCTCCGGGTTTGTTTCGTTTTTCGTATCGAGATGGGAAATTGGCAAAATTGGGTTCGCTTGAAGCTAAATATTCGAGCTTTGATGAATTTGTAGCGAATTGGGACTGTTTGGTGGTGATCTTGAGGAGATTCGAGGCGGCGGTGGTGTTGGGGCGGGGAAATCGCTGGAGGAATTCTCCTGTTCGTAACAGGAGAGGAAGAAGATGATGATTTTGTTTAAAATACACTTTCACCCCCACTAGTTTAGGCATAAGTCACATGCTACCCCCATGTTTAGTTAAAAAAACACTTTATAAGTTATAATAAATACATAAAAGCACCTAGGTAGTTTATAACATTAAAATTAACTTTTAAATAATAACAGCTGGTACCCAAACTTATACTAATGTCACATTAACACCCAATATTTTTATAAAATACCTTTTTTAACATATTAACACCTAATATTACCTGAACGTAGCCGTTTCAAAATATTGGGGTATTTCACTCTACCTGAGGGATCTAATCCCTCCAGGACTCAAACACAACTTCTTATTAATCACCCAGATTTAGCCCTAGATATCAAGCCTAAGTGAACTACCTTACACTTATACAGCTTGTGGTTCTCAACCTATCTAGTTACAGGCTACAACCTATTGAAACAGTAATAACCTCTTGTTGTTCACTTGAACAACCAAACTACTAAGTTTAGTGAGGTTTCAGAAATGTAGAATGAATAAAACAATTAAGTACAAGTATAAGAACTCAGAAAGAATAAGCTAGTGAAGCCTGAAAGAGTTCTTCTGATCTTCTGCTATTGGAGAGATGATTTGCTTGATTGATTTGTAGAATTATGTAACTTGACCTTCCTTGTTTTTTGCTCTCTTCAAATACCAAGACTTTTTTATTTCATTCTGGCTCTCCTCTGTTCAAATTTAAAGTGATGAACACTTGAGCAACAGTCTGCAACCAACTTAGAAAATATAGGAACAGAAATTCTATAAATTCTCCTTTCTGATAAGCTTCAAACAACAACTATATTTGAATGGATTTCTGACTTGTTTATAGACGTTGGAGCGTCCAACAAACCTGCATAAACTCAGCAAACAAGATCAAACAACAACAAGACAATCTAGCATCAAGATCTGATTAGCAAATTGCTTACAGTCCAAAGAAAAACTGAGCTAGATTTGTCTGCTGACAAACTTGAGTTCATATATATATTCAAACTGATGAATATATCAAGTAACCAGTAGAACATGTATTATTAGACAGGAATAAACTCATAACAAGTTCTAAGTCTCACATAAATAACCTGCATACACAGAAATAATTAGATGAACTTAGCAATGAAGGATAACCATCTCAAAGCTTTGAAGATTTGCCTGCTAGTTCATCAGAATGAACTTGGATTTTCAAGCCAAATCGGTCATGCATATATTATGGATTATAACATAGATACTAATGCATTTATATTTTCATCATATCAAAACTAAAACCGGCACAAAAACAGTTAGACAAATATACATATAGTCAAAGCTACGGTAACTTAAAGCTTTGAAGCTTTGGTACTTAGCAATAAAACCTGCTTGTGTTTCCGGCTTTCATCATGAAGGAATCAGAGCTCCCTGCAAGTGCATTTACATATCAATCTCAAGGAGCTTCAGACTTATCAATCTCCCCCTTAATGAAAGACAAAACACATTATTTGAAATCCTGATTTCCTGCAACTTACAACCACAAGTGATATTCACGGAATAACTTATAGCTACAAATAGCACAAAATCACAGATAAGTAGTACCACAAAATAATAAAAAAACACAGGCATATTTCAAGAACAGATAGCATCTTACAATATTCAGAAATTATTACAAAAACCTAATCCAGAAACTAGACATCCTGAATACCTAAAAATAAAACTAACACATAATAATCTTCTACCCCTTTTTTACTTTCATCAAAAGAATAGAAGAAATTTAGGATATGTTCAGGGTGTTTTTAAAATAAAAACAAAATAACAAAGGAACTTCAGGACTTGTGAGAAAAAGAATAGAAAGATTGGGTTTCAAGGCATCAAAGATTTTGAAGACTTTGCTTTTCCTTTTACTTTACCCTGAGCCTCCTCCTACTCTTCCTCTGAAATTCTTCATCCTCAGCCTCTTATTCTCCTAGCTCTCCTTGTTCTTCAGTTTTCTTATCTTGAGCTTCCTCAGTTTCAGCCTGCATCTTCTCAACAAATTCATCAACTAACTTGTTCAAATCAACAACCTCCTTTTCAGCATTCTCAGCAACAATTTCCTCAGTATCAGCCTCATCTTCAGACTGTTCAAACAGATCCTTTGATGTAAGAACAACTTGTATTCCTTTATTCTTCTTCTTCTTCTTCTTCTTCTTCTGAATCAATACTGGTTTCTCCACTTAATTCTTTCAGACTTTCGATCCATTTTGGTTAGGGTTTGAGAGAGTTTGAGAGAAAAGGGAGAGACAGAGAGAGATAGACGAAGAGATAGAAGTAGATAAGGAGAGAAATAAGTCATGAAGTTGGCGTAAGTAGGTAGAAGAGATTGATTTAAAAAGGAGATTTCATGCAAAAAGATTGCGGAAGATATTTGAAGATATTTTGAGATATTTTATCCAAATATCGGAACATTTGAATTATTCTGTAATTATCTAAAAATATATTACATAATAATACACGATCCAATTTATTAAAGAATACAAATCCACTTAATCAAAGCAGTGTAACAGTAGTCCAAAGCTTTGAGAAGTTTCAGACCAACACAGAACTTCAAAGCTTTGAGCTATACTTTCAAGGCTTAAGAAAGTATGATCTCAAGGCTTTTAAATCCACACATATAATACACTTAGAGACTAATACTCCCCCTTAAACCAATGCATCCTTGTTTAACATACCAAATTCAAGCCTTAGGGATGCAAACCTCTCATCTGGCAATGGTTTAGTGAAAATATCAGCTATCTGCTTAGAAGTAGAATTAAAAGATAAGAACAATATCACCTTTTTTCAGCATGATCTCTAAGAAAATGATGTCTCACATCTATATGCTTTGTCCTTGAATGCTGAACTGGATTCTTCGAAATAGAAATAGCACTTGTATTGTCACAGTTAATAGGCACATTTCTGACATATACAAGATCTTTTAGCTGTTGAGCAATCCATAAAACCTGTGAGCAACAAGCTCCAACTGCAATGTATTCAGCTTCTGTAGTTGATAGAACTACTGAATTTTACTTGTTTGAATGCCAACTTATAAATGAAGATCCAAGGAATTGGAAACATCCAGAAGTACTCTTTCTGTCTACTTTGTATCCTGCAAAGTCTTCATAAAGTTACATCTTCTTGTATACCAAAGCTCCAAGTCTTTGGTTCCATTCAAATATCTGAAAATCCTTTTCACAGCAATCAAATGACTTTCCTTAGGATCAGCTTGAAATCTAGCACACATGCGCACACTAAACATAGTATCTGGTCTACTAGCAGTTAAATCTAGAAGTGAACCAATCATACCTCTATATTCTTTTTGATTCACACTCTTACCAGTTGTGTCTTTGTCTAAAGACTGTGATGAACTCATTGGAGTTTTAACTACCTTGGACCGTGACATGTTATACTTGTTTAACAAGTTCAGTGTGTATTTCCCTTGATGCACAAAAATTCCTTTCTTCATTTGATGTACATGAAGTCCAAGAAAGAAATTCAGTTCTCCCACTAAGCTCATCTCAAATTCCCTGCACATTAGAATTGAAAACTCTTTTGAAAGAGCATCATTAGTAGCACCAAATAGAATATCATCAACATATATCTGCACAACTAACAAATTATTTTCCTGACTTTTGATAAAAAAAGAGTTTTGTCAACCAGTCCTCTCTTGAAACCATTTTTCAGTAAAAATTTAGAGAGTCTGTCATACCAAGCCCTTGGAGATTGCTTAAAACCATACAACACTTTGTCTAATTTGTAAACATAATCAGGAAAGATGTCACTTTCAAAACCTGGTGGTTGAGCAACATATACTTCTTCTTGTAAATAACCATTCAGAAAAGCACATTTGATATCCATTTGATTTTTTTATATGATTATTTGATGCAAATGCAAGAAGTATTCTGATAGCTTCTAACCTTGCAACAAGGACAAATGTTTCCTCATAGTCAATACATTTTATTTGATTGTATCCCTGTGCAACCAGTCTTGCTTTACTTCTCACAACCTTACCTTTTTCATCAAGTTTGTTTCTGAACACCCATCTTGTTCAAATCACAGATTGATCCTTTGGTCTGGGAACCAAGTTCCATACTTTGTTCCTTTCAAACTCATTCAGCTCATTCTGCATTGCAATGATCCAATTTGCATCTTCTAGTGCTTCTTTTGCATTCTTGGGCTCAACGAGTGAAACAAAAGCACTAAAAGCACACAAGTTCCTCAATTGGCCTCTTTTCTGAGTTCCAATAGTTGGATCTGATATGATATTCTCTGCAGGATGATCTGATAAATATTTGAACTTGTTTCTGGGTGTCCAAGTGTATGGTCCTTCAAGACTTTGAGTTTTTGAAACAGTAGAAGGAGCACCAAATTTCCTGTCAGTCTCAGTCTCAAGGCTTTGAGATTTTGGCTCAGCAGAAGGTTCAAGACCTTGAGATTCTACAGAAATTTTCTGCTGCTTGGTTTTTCTTCTATTGACTTTCTCATAGTCATCATCAGCCTTATACTTGTTCATATTGAGATCTGCAAAACTTTCACTCAGAGAATCATCAGTACTTTCATAAAAAATTACATGAATGCTCTCCTCTACAATTCTAGTTCTCTTATTGTAAACCCAGTAAGCTTTGCTAGTTTGAGAATAACCAATAAACACACCTTCATCACTTCTAGCATCAAACTTACCAAAGTTTTCTTTCCCATTGTTATGCACAAAACAAGTACAGCCAAAAGTCATAAAGTAAGCAATACTAGGCTTTCTATCTTTGCACAATTCATAAGGAGTTTCTTTACAATAGGCCTGATCAAACATCTATCGAGCACATAGTTGGCAGTGTTAACAGCTTCTGCCCACAAAATTTTTGGCAAATTACTTTCAAGTAACATGGTTCTAGACATATCTTCAAGAGTTATATTTTTCCTCTCAACTACACCATTTTGCTGAGGAGTTCTAGGTGCAGAAAGTTATGTGAGATGCCATGCTTTGCACTAAATAAATCAAAATCAAGTTGATCAAATTCCCTACCATGATCACTCCTAATAGATGCAACATGTAAGTTTTTCAAAGTTTGAAGCTCTTTACAAAGTTTTGAAAATTCAAATAATGCTTCAGACTTATCTGTAATGAACATAACCTAAGAAAATCTAGAATAATCATCAACCACAACATGCATATATCTCTTACCTTTGGGTGTTTGTACGCTCATGGGACCACATAAGTCCAAGTGCATCAATTCTAAAGGTCTAGAGGTACTTACAAAGTTATTTGGATTGAATGAACTTCTGGTCTTTTTACCTTGAGTGCATGCTTAGCAAATCTCATCATCTTTGAATTTTAGGATTGGTAATCCTCTTACCAGATCTTTTGAGATGAGTTTGTTCAAAGTATGCATGCTTATATGACCAAGCTATCTATGCAACAGCTTTGAGTCATCCTTCAAAGCTTTGAGACATTTCAGACTATCACCTGCAACTTTGTCAGTACATAGTGCATAAACATTATGTGACCTAGGAGCAGTGAGAATGCAATTTCCTAATTATTCGTCTTGCACCACACATGTCCTTGCCAAAAAATACCTTATTTATTTTATCACAAAGCTGAGAATACTCAATTACTTATACTTAAGACCATCAACTAAATAAACATATGAAATTGAATATGCAGAGTTGTTACCAATGCTTCCTATACCAATTATGTTGCACTTTGCTTTGTCACCAAGTGTGATTGTTATCTTTGATTTCTCTTTAAGCTCTGTGAATAAATTTTTCTTTCCACTCATGTGCCTGGAACATCCACTATCCAAAATCCATTTCTGATCTTTCAAATCTTTGGTGACAAACTACAAGATTCAATCAATGCCTTAACAGGCTATTAAACCAAGTGTAGAATTTGGATTCATACTCAGAGTTAACAATGTTAGGTGGTCTTACTCCTTTTGGAACCCAAATATGTTTCACTTGTCCCTTAATCTGATAATGATAGGTATTCCTCATTATGTGATGTTCTGTCCGTCTAAAGGGGAAAGTTAATTTCACATGTCCAATTTTACCACAACAATGAAACATTGGAGAATGTCTGCTTCCTGATTTCAGAAAAGTGGTTTGATTTCTTGGAAAATTTGGATTATAACCAATTCCACTTTTATATACAGAATGCATACTTCCTCCAAGCATAAGATTTAGCTTCTGTTCTGAGCCAGAAAAAGTTGAAAGAATTTTCTTAGATTCTTGAAGCTTACTAGTCAATGAAGTGTTCTGTTGTTCTAAATGATCGGGATAATTTTTTAGATCAACAAACTTGTCAGTTAGAAGAGTGTTTTGATCAAATACTTCTTTGACCGGTGATTTCAAAGCTTTGAATCTGCTGTCCAAGGCTTTGAAGTCACTATCAATTTTCAACTTAGTAGCTTCAAGACATTTGTTCTGAAAAACCAAATCTAGATTTTCTTTTGCTTGCTCATGAACCTTCATTTTCAAGGAATCAATATCATTCTTGTAACATTCCTCACTCAAAAACATCCTTTTGAGGATTTCAGGTAATACATCAGAAGGACTAGATAAAAGATTTTTTTACCATGTCTTCAATTGGCTTCTCAGTAGAGTGGTCTTCTTGATACCCAGCCATTAAACATAGATTGGCCCGCTCTTCATCAGAATCTGAGTCTGAAGATTCGGAATCACTCCATGAGGCTACCATTGCCTACTTCCTTCTGTTGACATTTTCCTTCCTAGGAAATTGCATGCTTTTCTTCTTTTGAGGGCAATCTCATACCAGATGATATGCATCTCCACATTCATAGCAATTCATAACTTTAGGTTTATGTGAATGTGAAGTAGACTTACCTTTCTCATCCTTACTGGGTGAGGATCTCAATTTTTCTTTGATGTAGTCCTTGTTTCCAAAGTTTCTCTTCTTCTTCATAATTCTGGCCAAGGCTTTGGAGATCAGGGCTAAGGCTTCTTCATCATCATCATCATCCTCCTCCTGTTCAAGGCTTTGGGATTTTTCATTGTCCTTTGCCTTGAGTGCCAGGTTCTTGATGTTGTCATTCAATTCACCATCAACATCCTTCATGGAAATCTCATGAGTGAGCAGTTTTCCTTGTAGATCATCAAGTTCCAGAGTGCTTAGGTCATGAGCCTCTTCAATTTCAGTTGTCTTAGGCTCCCATTTTTCCTTTGGCAAGCTTCTGAGTATCTTCCTGACCTTTTCCTCATTTGAGAAAGCTTTTCCCAAGGATTCCAAGTTGTTCACAATATCTGTAAACCTTTTGAACATATCTTTGATGGATTCATCAGAATTCATCTTAAATAGTTCATACTGTCTCAAAAGGATATTAACCTTTGTCTACTTGACTTGGCTGGTTTCTTCATAAGTGACAGTTAGCTTGTCCCATATCTCTTTTGCACTTTTGCAGTTGGATATCCTGTTAAACTCGTCTGCACTAACAGCACAATATAATAAGTTTAAAGATTTATAAATTATTGTTACCTTTTCCAGTTCAGTAACTGAGAGATCTTCATCAGGCTTGACAGTTCTAACTCCATTGAGAGTAGTATAAAATAAGTTTGACCCATTCACAATAATAGACCATAGTTCCATGTCATGATCTATGATGAACATCTTCATCAATGCCTTCCAATGAAAAAATTTATCACCACAAAACAATGGGGGTCTATTACCTGCTCTTCCCTGTGAGAATCCTCCATCACCTGCATTACTCATTGTCACAAGATTGTTAGATCCTTAAACAGTGACCCAAAGCTCTGATACCAATTGAAAGTTTGTAATTAATGTAAGTGTAAAACAGGATCTAAATACTCTAGAAGGTGGGGGGGGGGATTGAATAGAGTATGCTAACTTTTGCCAAAACATAGTCTTTTGAAACTAGAGTAGTGCAAACAATTTATATCTCAAAGCTTTGAAACAGTTTTGAGAAACTTGAAGATATAGAGGCTTCAAAGCTTTGAGATTTGGAAAGCTCCAAAGCTTTGAAACTTCCTGTTTAGATTGAATGTAAAAATAACAAAAGTAAATAGAAAGGACACAAGGATTTTACAGAGTTCAGTTACAATTGGACCTAGTCTCTGCCTGAGGGATCTTATCCCTCCAGGATTTAAACCCAACTTCTTATTAATCAACCAGATTTAGCTCTAGATCTCAAGCCGAAGTGAACTACCTTACACTTATACAGCTTGTGGTTCCCAACCTATCTATTACAGGCTACAACCTGTTGAAACAATAAGAACCTCTTATTGTTCACTTGAACCACCAAACTGCTAAGTTTAGTGAGGTTTAAGAAATGTAGAATGGATAAAAAAATTAAGTACAAGTAGAAGAACTTAGAAAGAATAAGCTAGTGAAGCGTGGAAGAGTTCTTCTGATCTGATGATCTTCTGCTGTTGGAGAGATGATTTGCTTGATTGATTTGATGAATTATGTAACTTGATATTCCTTGTTTTTTGCTCTCTTCAAATCCCAATAATTTTCTATTTAGTTCTAGCTCTCCTCTGTTCAAATTTAAAGTGCTGAACACTTGTGCAACAATCTGCAACCAATTGAGAAAATATAGGAACATAAACCCTCTAAATTCTCCTTTCTGATAAGCTTCAAACAACAACTATATTTTAATGGATTTCAGATTTGTTTATAGACTATGGAGCGTCCAATAAACCTGCATAAACTCAGCAAACAAGATCAAACACTAACAAGACAATCTAGCATCAAGATCTGATTAGCAAATTGTTAACAGTCCAAAGAAAAACTGAGCTAGATTTGTCTGCTAACAAACTTGAATTAATATATATATATATATATATATTCAAACTGATGAATATATCAAGTAACAAGTAGAACATGTATTAGTAGACAGTAATCAACGCATAACAAGTTCTAATTCTCACAATAATAACCCGCATACACAGAAATAATTAGATGAATATAGCAGTGAAGGATAACCAGTAAATCTCAAAGCTTTGAAGCTTTGCCCGCTAGTTCATCAGAATGAACTTGGATTTTCAATCCAACTCAGTCCTACATATATTATAGATTAGAACAGAGATTACTAATGCATTTATATTGTCATCCCATATCAAAGCTAAAACCTGCACACAAACAGTTAGACAAATATACATATAGTCATAGCTACAGTAACTCAAAAGTTTGAAGATTTGGTACTTGGCAATATTTCCTGCTTGTGTTTCTGGCATTCATCATCAAGGAATCAAAGCTCTCTGCAAGTGCATTTACATATCAATCTAAAGGAGCTTCAGACTTATCAGTAATTAGTATTGTACCACCACTGAGCTAGTGGTAACAACTTTAACCACCTCTTTAGTCTATCACTAGTCATACTTCTCAGATATGCTTCTAGACACTGATTCACTCTTTCAGTTTGGCCGTCAGTTTGAGGATGGTAAGAAGTTGACGTGTAGTTTTGTGCCAGTGACGATGAAGAGAGTTTTCCAAAAGGTGCTAAGGAATACCTTGTCTCTGTCAGAAACAATCACAGAAGGTTGGCCATGCAGTTTATGGACTTGTTCAAAGAACACAGTGGCCACTTGTGAAGTTGTGAAGGGATGAGATAAGGCAATGAAGTGTGCATATTTGGTCAATCTTTCTACCACTACAAAAATGATCTCTTTACCCTCTGATTTGGGTAAACCTTCTACGAAATCCATAGAGATGTTTTTCTAGGGTTGAGAAGGAATAGGCAGTGACTGTAAGACATCTGGATAGTGGACATGTTTACTCTTCATTCTCTGACAAATGTCACACTCACTAACCCGTTTCTTCAGCTCCTTCTTTATGCCAGGCCAATAAAAGAGTTGATGTGCTCTCTTGTATGTCCCTCTGATCCCAGAGTGTCCTCCAACTCCAGATTGATGCGCTTCCCGCGTGTTTTGTTTCCTCAGATTTCCTTGAGAACCCACATACACCTTCTTGTGATAGTGGAGTAGGTAATTGGTGAAGGTGTAACCCTCTATAGGTCAAGGTTGCATAATGAGCTGTGTGAGTATCTCCTTTATTTTGTCATCACCTTGATAGCTCTGAGCTAATTCTTCCTTCCACTGAGGTTTAATGACAGAGATAGCAGCACATGTAACCTCATCTTCTACTGATGGTGAGTGAATTCTTGAGAGGCCATCAGCTGCAGCATTAATCCTTCCAGGCTTATAAACAATGGTGCAGTCTAACCCCATGATTTTGGAAACCCATTTCTGTTGTAGCTTGGTGGAGACCATGATCTAAGAGGTATTTGAGGCTAAAGTGATCTGGGGAAATAATAAATGGCATCCGCTCTAAATAATTTCTCCACTTCTGTACAGCTAGCACTAAAGTCAACAATTCCTTATCATATGTTTACCACCCAAGGTGTTTAGGTCCCAATGCCTTGAAGAAGAAAGCAAGGGGTTTGCCTTGTTGCATCAGAAACGCTTCTAATACATGGTATGAGGCATCATACTCTATTACAAAAGTCTTTGAATAGTTAGGTAGAGCCAAGACTGGAGTCTGGGTCATCATTTCCTTCAAATGTCTGAAAGCCTTATCAGCTTCATCATTCCACTCAAAGTTGCCATTTTTGAGGAGATTTGAAGTTCCCTACTAATGATACCATAGTTCCTCACAAACTTCCTGTAACACCCTGTCAACCCCAAAAAGCCTGTTAGAGATTTCAGTGTTGTGGGACTCAAAGTTGCCCTTTTTGAGGAGATTTGAAGTTCCCTAGTAATGATACCATAGTTCCTCACAAACTTCCAGTAATACCCTGTCAACCCCAAAAATCCTCTTAGAGATTTCAGTGTTGTGGGTTTAGGCCAATTCTTCATAGCATCCACCTTCATTGGATCTATAGTAACTCCCTCGTCTGAAATCAAATGTCCCAAATACTCCAGCTCTCTTTGACCAAAAGAGCACTTAGACATTTTAGCCAAAAACTTGTGTTGCCTCAAAACAGACAATGTGAGCTGCAAGTGGCCCATATGTGTCTCTAGGGAAGGACTATAAACTAAGATGTCCTCAAAGAAGACCAATATAAACTGCCTCGGATATGGTTTAAAATTTGTATTCATAATACCTTGAAATGTGGAGGGGGCATTTGTAAGGCCAAATGGCATGACCATGTATTCATAATGGCCTTCATGTTTCTTGAAGGCTGTCTTGTGGATGTCAGGTTCATGCATCCTGATTTGATGGTAGCCAGCTCTCAAATCCAACTTTGAGAAGATTATGGCTTCCCCAAATTCATCCAATAACTCATCCACCATGGGAATGGAGAACTTGTCTTTTATTGTGATTTTGTTCAGCTGTCTATAATCAATACACATTCTCCACCTTTTATCCTTCTTCTTGACTAGGAGTTCTAGAGAAGAGAAGCGACTGTTACTATACCTTATTACCCCTGCTTGCAGCATTTCCTGCACTTGCCTTTCTAATTATGTTTTTTGCTGTACAGGGTATCTTTAGGGTCTTGAGGAGATTAGTTGACTGTTAGGGAGGAGGGGTATTTGGTGATATTCACTCCTTTTAGGTGGTAGGATTTTGGGCTCTCGAAACACATCCTCAAACTGCTGCAAAAGCTGAGTAATACAGGGAGAGGGGGGGGGGGTGGTAGATGTAGTATTTGAAAGTGATGGGCTCTCAGATAAATAATAAAGTATTGATTGGGGGTTTCCTTGACAATACTTTTGCAAAGCCTTACAGCTCATTAAATGCACCTCAAATTATGTCTGAAGGCCATTTAGCACCACTAGCTTATTCCCTTGTTGATAAGTAAAGAGTAATGCTGTCCAGATTCATCATAAATGGTCATAGGGTTTGCAGCCATTTAATGCCCAAGACCGCATCATAACTACCTAGAGTAATGACTCTCATAGTTGCTTCAAATGACTGTCCTTGCACCTTCAGTTCAAACTTTGGACAAGTTGCATCACTGTGAATTTGATCCCCATTAGCTACTGCCACCTTGACCTCCTTGGTGTATTGTAAGGCACACCCTAATTTCTTTGCAGTAATGGCATCCAAAAAATTGTGGGTGCGTGCTGAACTAACTAACATAGTGATTTGATAATTCTTGTAGTAGCCTTGTAGTTGCAGAGTTCTAGGATTGGTAATGCCTGTGATAGCATTGAGTGTCATGCTCATTTCAGGTGTAGCTTCTCCATTATCCCTATCTTCATAAGTGATCAAATTAGGCTCCTCTTTTTCTGAGTTGTTTCTTTTACACTTGTGACCTGTGTGATAGGGTTCATCACAGAAATAGCACAATTTTTTCTCCCTTCTGCTCTCTATTTCAGCTTCGGCGAGTCTTTGAAATGGGGTTGTGTTGCTGTTGGCTTGTGACTGAACTCCAGAGATAGGTATGGTTGTAGATTTGTTTTGGCTATTTGTGGTGTTTGGGCTAGCAAGGGTGGTAGAAGAGTGTGATGTTGTGGATTTTGGAGAGGTGGGATAATTGGAAGTCTTGTTGTTACTGAAAGAGGCTCTGGGGTTAGTGGCAGCTGCCTTGGTGGGAGTGGAGTGTTGTTTTTGTTGTTGCAATTCCATGACATACACATTGTCTATGTCAGCTAAATGTGTAGCTTCTTGCAGTATTTTTGGTCTCATAATACTCACAGTCCTCAGTCATGTTGGGGTGTGCATTCACCACCTTCAGTCTAAGAGCTTCGGACTTCTTAACATAATCCTCTAGGGTTCCATCTTGTGTAATTCTAGAAATGATGCCAATCACATCCTCCAATCCAGGATCCTCCAATTTTTCACACAATTGCAGCACAAAATTATCCCAATTCACATTATCTAATGTCTCATACATGTTTTGGAACCAAAGATAAGCTGCACCTTCAAGGTAAAGAGAGGCTAGAGCTACCTTTTGCTCGCTGCTACCCAGATAAAATTGAAAAAACCTAGAAAATTTTATCCAATTCCGTGGATCATCTCCACTAAACCTAGGAAATTTAATTTGGGGCCATTGGTGAGTAACCAAATAGTTACCTTGGTTTTGGGGAAATCGGACCTGCGGCGAGGGACGCTGCAGAATCCCTACACTCTAGTGACTGTCGTTCTCCTCGATCTTCTCCTTTCCCAGATTCTGGCGAGGAGTGGCTTCAGCTCTCTGGTTGGCCGTCAACCCTTCCAATTGAATCTGAATCCGCGCGAACTGCTCATTCGATCTCTACTCCATAGCCTTCAAATATTCTGCGAGTGTTGCTTTGTTCGATTGGATCCCAGTGATGGATTCTTCTCGCCCTTGCAGACGAGTACCGATCTCATCAAGCCTCATCATTTCTAAGCTGATTCAACCCCAGAGTGTTCAGAACCTGGCTTTGATACCAATTGTCAGGACCCTAATCCTAACGACGGTGATCGGAGCTGAATCCTCTTAGATCCAGTGAACGGATACTAGGGTTTCGCAGCCAATTCCAACCAAAATTGAAAGGAGAGATAAGAAGAGATTGGGAGAGAAGTTTCTGCAACAAAATGATGATTAATTCCCCAAAACGTTCTCAACGGTTATACATCAACCCCGAGGTAACAATCAGGTAGAAAGAGTAAATACGACATAAAGAAAAAGGGCAAAATCGTAAATCTAGAGATAACGCTCCATCCGTCACACATGTAACGCAGGATTCCTACTTAACGGAAATTAATCAAAACGACGGCGGCTCGCTAATGATTCCGTCTGGATTTAAAAGCAACTTGCCAATCTTATCAACAAACGAGATTAAAACATTTCCTTGCCATCGAACGGTTCCTGAACAATCTTCGTTGAAGAAGCTCATGAACTTGCACTTGCCAACTTCTTCTTCCTCACTTCACCACCACTTTCCTTATTTGCTGCTCCTCTCCTAACAAAATCCACCACTATAGTAGACATGATACCTTGAGTTCTGAATGGCACCAAAGACCCCAAAGGACATTATGCTGCTGGTACTGTTTATGTTGGAGTTTTTTGTTTCTCAAGTCATGGCTGGAGGCAGTGGTGGAGGAAGGAATTACGAGCAACCGGGGAAAAATTCTATGTAAAGCCAATAGCTATTTGCAAGATTGGAATCAGTCGCGACATTTGTGTAGTTAATAAGAGAGTACAACTATTAAAATCACAAAATGTTCTACATAAGGAGTGTAAGTGGAGATTTTGAAAACTGGGGGGGGGGGAGGGGAGGAGGGGGGGGGGGGGGAGGACAAAGTACCACCGTGGCTTTCAATTGCCTCCACCCCTGCCTGCAAGTATGTCCATACGCTTCTATTTATTTTTGTAGTGAAATAATCATCTCCCAAATTTCTTTCCATACTTTAGCATTCTTTACTGAACTGGTAAGAGTTGCCACAAAGGCATTCATATTACTCCATCATGGTTTATTTATACTGAATATGGTTTAATCTTGGTGGGTTTTCTGGTACGAACAGTTGTAATCGTGGCTTGTACCGATCTCACATCAAAAGTCCATCCTTCTTTATTGACATAAATCTTGAAAGTTTCTTGGGCATTATTTGTACTGGAGATTCATCTATTTCAACACATCCTAGCTGTAGAAAAGTTTTTCGCTCCGTTAAACGAAACAAAATCTACTGGAGTCTATTAAATGGGCTGGATGTAGCAAATTCACCCCCAAATGTGGCTGATCAATCTGTCTCTGCATCTCCCTTCTGACCATTCTCTCTCTGCGTCAAACTAGAATTCCTCTAATATTAGAACCTCATCACATTCAGTTGTAAATTTGACTTGATGTCGGACTGTTCTTGCTTGAGGTTGATAAAACACTTATTTTTCTTAAGTTTTCTTCTTTTTTCGAACTATCTAAATCAGTTATCAGGCTCTCTGATTTTTTCCTTAAATCTCAATGTTAGAAACGTTGACTTGCAATCAAAGTTAGAAAAAGAACATGGAATTGTTTCCTATTTGGGCGGCGGTGCATGATTGAGTTTGGAAGTAAATTGCACTGCTTCAAATTTGTGCATTATTATATGCTTTGGTTTTGGTACACAACATAGGACACAAAACGTTAGTAGGCAATTTGAGAGCTATTATTCTTGTGTGTGCGTGGGTGTTTGTTTTGAGGTCGACCACGACATGCACTGTAATCGGGTTCTCTTCCCAATAAAATGTCGGGTTCTGGCCGTAGAGGTAGCTAGCGGGTTCGTTGCGAATTCGTTAGTGAACCACGTTAAACATTTGTCTCTTTCTTGATTTCGTTACATCATTCTTGCTCGAATACCCCCAGGTTATAACAAACTAGTATCAGAGCTCTGAAATAGGAGTTATGTTACAACAAACTGGTATCAGATCCGAGGTTCCAAGATCTGTGTTGAACTCAAAGCTAGGGTTTTGCGATTCAGGTGGAGCAGGCTATCGGCCGACTGGGTTTCGAGATTTCGCCAAGGACGATGTCTGGTTTGGCGATCAAGATCGATCTGTTCGTGAGAGAGAAGTAGGTAAACCCACCATCTGAAGCCCTCGGAGGGGGCTATCTGTGCTCCTGTAGGATCAATATGGCTCGCATCTGATTAGGCGTGCAAGGGATCTGGCAAATCCAGCACGCATTCGGTAGTGGCGTGAATCTGGCGGTTCAGGCGCATCTGGCGTTCTGGCGATTGACATTCAGGAGCAATCCGGCTCCCAGCATGGAGCATCTAGCGTGTGAATTGTGAAGGGAGACGAATCCCTGGACCAGTTCGATTGCATGTCTGCTATACCGATTAAAATCCGTTCGTTATAAACAAGAACGCCATAACCCTACTAGACATAATTAGGGTTCATACATGCGTCCTAGCTAGTTGATGTAGTTCTGAATCACTGCTGATCTTCTCTTGTATTCCCGAAGTTCCTCCTGGATGCAAACGTGGGCTTGCTGCTTCCAGAATCCTTCTTGGCCGTCAAACGTATTGCTCTCATTCTCGAAACCCTAGATTTCTGTGTGTATCTAAAGCATACAAATTCTAAAGACTAGGGAAACTTATATAGGCTATAGGAGGGACCTCAAGCTCCTAACTTTATTAGGACTTCTGGTTCCACCCGAACCTAGCCCAAATAAAGTTAATAACGGTTGGCACCACTAAATAATTGTTAATGCACTCCTGTTCGTATTCTCAAAAAATGATATTTTGAGCTCCTGTTATTAAATACTTATTATCTCCCCATGTTAAGATTACAGATATCAGTCGATTAAATTAATTTCTGACTAATTTATTTAATCGACCTCTTCCAAATTCCTTGATCCTTAACACTTATTTGATATGTCCATATTATTACCAAGTAATCTACCTGCAAGGTTTAACATAATCAAAATTTATAAGCTTCATCAAGGGGATATCATCAATCCCATAACCGGGACCTGGATTCCTTCGATATATCAATTTACACCATGGACTCAATAGTATCACCCAACTCATCGAGATTATGAACTCCATAGGAATCTCACTCACTTCACTTGTCGAAGCAATTACTAAAAAATACATGTGCACATTGACTATCTAACAAATAAGCGCATAAGTAATCATAATAACCATGAGACATAGCTTGTCTTGTTATGTCAGTACGAAGACAATGATCTCTACTTGGTCATGTTCAATATACACAAAGTATACTAGCACATTGATTTGAAACAATAGTATGAACTATGCCGTTTCCTGTAGCCAAGATAGACCTACTAAAACAATGTGTTACAATCGTTACTGAAAGTGTGTAATGTAGACTAAATACAAGACCTAAATACTCTAGAAGGGGGGGGGGTTGAATAGAGTATGGAAACTTTTTTTCAAAATTCAAAGTTTAACAGAATAACTTTGTGTGAAACTCAAATCTCAAGGCCTTGAGATTTTAGTAAACTGTCTGAAACTTTCAAAGGCAAAATATAAAGCTTCAAGGCCTTGAATTGGAAACAATTCTAAACAGCTTTTGAATCCTAGTTTGATTTGAGTTGTGTGCAGCAGATAATAGTCAAACTGTAAAGTAAAGAACACATAGCAATTTACAGATTTCAGTCCCAATGGACCTAATCTGTGCCGGAGGGATCTAATCCCACCAGGATTGGGCAAACACTTCTTATTACTCACACAGAAATAGCCCTAGATCTTTAAGCCTAAGTGATTTCCCTTACACCTATACAACTTGTGGTTCCAAACCTATCTAGTTCCAGCTACTAACTGTTGAGCTAACAAGAACCTCTTATTGCTCACTTGAACAACCGACCACTAGGTTAAGTGAGGTTTAAGATAATCTAAAGATACACACATTGAAGTACAAGTGAAGAACACAATAAGAAGATAAGTTGTTGAAGCCTGGATGTGTTCTTCTGGAATACTGGATTGATTTGATCTTCTAGAATCTGGATTGAAGCTTGAATGATTGTGTGTTTGAATGAATGATCTCCCACGAATTTGTCACACCTCTCTGAGTATTCTGCAAGCCTCTATCTTCAAAATTCAAACCAGTCTCTTTTATCCACAGCTGCAACTGATTGAGAGATTTTAGGATCTCAGTTCCTACAAATCCTCTTTCTGTTTTCAACTGAAATTTCTCCTGAAGACAGAAAGAGAGCAATTGGAGAGAAGAAACGAGCTTCGGAAGTCAAGAGGAAGCAAGAGGAGCAAAGTGGGAGGAGCAAAAGTGACCAATCTTCACTACTTTGAGAATATCTTGAGTTATACAATGAATTTGGGGTGAAACCAGTGGAAAATGAAAGTAGACTCAAATAGCTTTCCAACGATAGGTCACGAAGCTCAAACGGAGACTGGACGAGAAAGTATGGTCCGGCGAAGAGGCTGAAAATCTGAGCTCATCTCCAGGGGTGTTCGTGCGAACACTTTTGTGTTCGTACGAACAGGAACGTTGGAAACTCTCTGAAAATAAGTGGGAAAAAAAATATGCTTGTGGGAATAGAGTGTTCGTGCGAACACTTTTCTGTTCGTGCGAACAGAACGGGAATCTTAGATTTTTGGGGCTGTTTTGTAATATTTCAAAAGACGTAAGTTTTGGGGACTGTTTTAGACCTATTAGTCCGTGTCTTGCCATCATTCTACCTACGTTGGAGCTTTGGGAGCGTGCTTGGGAGCTTTGGATTCTTCGTTTGATTTATCTCTTCTTCTCCTCGTTAGTTTTTTTTATGCTCAACAAACTTTGTATTTTGATCATGTCAACTAGTAGCTAAACCTCGTATTGCTGGGAATTCTCATTAGGTAGCTAGGGTTTGATATGAACAAATCGTTTTGAGATTATGCCTCATGTTTTGGCTTAATTAATGCGATTCTCTCTTTTTATGATTAGTTTATACTTGAATCTCTATCTTTCTTGCGCTTAGCTACTGTAGGATTGATCTCAATTACAATTGACGTGGTAACTTAGTGAATTGTAGTCGGTAAATTGAACTTCTCATGTAGTCGTATCATTACTTGGTAGCTCGGTAGTGTTAACTAGGATCTTTAAAGTATAATAACGAATCGTAATGCATACTTAGAATCAAATTAAGCTTGGTAACTCGGTTTTAATTGGCTCTAAGTATAGTCGAATTGTTTGGTAACTCGGCGAGTTGTATTTTGCTTGATTAACAAGAGATAGACATGTTAGTGTTTTATAAATAAAAGTGTAGTTCATATTATCCCTAGTGATCCACGAGAGAATTCACGGTACTTGTCACTTTATTGAGTACTCTTATATTGATTCTCCACTAATCGTGAAGTTATTCATTCGATTAATTGAGTAGTTGTTTCTTTATTTTAGTAGAATTAGAAAACAAACAAAGCGATTTGCCCACACAAGTTTAAGAACCAATAACTAGTTTACATAGAAGTCCCTTGGGTTCGCCAACCCAGATTTCCAGAATTATTACTGCACAGGTAACTGTACACTTGCAGTTGGAGCGTGTCAGCAACGACATGGAGCATCTGGCGCGAGAATTTTTTTGCACACGCATCCGATCCTGGTTCTGGTGCGCATTATGCGCGGGTCTGTTCTGGCGTGCATCTGGTTTTGGAGCGTGTACCATGACGTGCATTGAGCTCGCCTCTGGCGCAATCTATCTCTGGCGATCATCTGGCGCATATGAGGCATACGGGGTGCATCGGGCATGACAATTTGTGGCACTCGTCATCGGTACATCTGGTCTGGATGACATATGGGCATTCTGTCATGGTGCATCTGTCTGGCGCAATTGGCTGCATCGGGAATACATTCGGTCCTGCTTTCTCGATGAATGTATTCAAATCTGGTTCTAGGTGGAGTACTTGTTTCTCTTTTATAGAAGTGCATCCACATCTGGCGCATTCGTTGCGGGAACACATGGTGTTTGGAGAAATGATGTGGCGATTCGGGTTTTGCATACAGCTGCAGAACATATGTTTGGGGAGGCATGCTCGTTTCAGGTTCTGGGAGACGCATCTAGTTCAAGTTTGAGAAGAGAAGCATCAGTTTCCGGTTTCAAGTTGCTGAGATGATTCAAGTCAAGGTGGAGATTTGTTAGAAACGTTGACTTGCAATCAAAGTTAGAAAAAGACCACAAAATTGTTTCCTTTTTGGGCGGTGGTGCGGGATTGAGTCTGGAAGTAACTTCCACCGCCTCAAATTGGTGCATTATTTATATGCTTTGGTTTTGGTACATAACATAGCATACATAGAGTTAGTAGGTAATTTGAAAGCTATTATTCTTGTGTGTGTGTGGGTGTTTGTTATGGGGTGGCCGATGTGGTCGTTGTGGCCATGGCATGCACTATAATCGGATTCTATTCTCAATAAAATATCGAGTTCTGGCCGTGGAGGAAGAACGATCTGATCCCCAAACATCTCTTCGAGGTTTTCCATGATCTCATTGGCAGAGCCCATGTTCTCATGCAGATGCTGCAACACATTAGACATGGAGCCTAATATGTTGCATTTAGCCATCTTATCGGCTTTCTACCACCTCTTATAAGGCTTGGCTTCTTCTTCAGAAGCCTCTTCAAGGGGTTCTTCGGGACATTCCTCAAGAAGCACAAATTTGTAATCCTCATCAGTTAGCACAATATTCAAATTCCTTTTCCAATCAATGTAGTTTATTCCAGTGAGCTTGTTTTGATTCAAGAGAATATAAAGTGGGTTGAATAAGTTCGACATTTTGAACCTGAGAATCATGTAAATAAAACATACAAGGGAAATGTAAACCACAAGTAGTCTAACACACATAAATAAACAGCGTGCCAAGATGGGTGGATGTCTCCCATTCTTTCTATAGTTAGACATGGTACCTTTGGTCCTGCAAGCCATAACAGTGACTCCGATGGCGAGGATACTATAAATTACATCTAAGTGTATACCATCATTTTACTTATGAACTCATTAACCTATTCATGTATCTCAGATGGAGAGATGACACATAAACAGTAATTGTTAGAAGTATCATAATGGGAATTTATACCAGTGATACTATATTGGTTATATTCGATAAGAAGGTTAACTCCAAGGCTAACACACACAACCAACTACATCACTATAAATCAATGATGGAGATAGCATGATCTAGCTGGCGCGTCTATATTACGCGTGGTTGCGCAAGTATATGGTCAAGTAATAAAATGGAGTATTTCGGACTCCGAGTTATCAAACCAAGGGAAGGTGTTTACTACTTCTTAGATTAACAACTAAATTTAATCTACTAGAGTAACTGGTAAAAAATGGTTTTAGAGGATCTGTGTTGTCACCCTCAATCAAGTGATTAGAAATTGTAAGTAAATAGCACGAAAAAATGATTTGATTAAATCAATAGAGAGAAGGCTAGGCAATCTATAGATCACCTAGGGCAGTTTTGACGATTCCGGATTCCTGTTCTAACACAATAACTCTTAGTTAACTATGCTGGGTAATAGCACTGACAATTACCTCTCGGTCTCTTGTAGTTTTACGTATTGGTACCATCTTGTCCCTCTCACGCCACTCCGATTATAAACACGTTCTAGCAAGGTAATGACAATGCATGGAAGGATGTCCTTTCAAACCATCACCACACGAACACCTCACTTTTGCCTACCGAATCTACCCTCTTCTAGCCATTCCTATTCAACTCACCTCTCGGTCTCATTGATTAGGCATCCACTCGTTTATTCATCGCTACCAGGGTAGAGTTGCTTTCACACACTCACTAGTTATGTAGCAAGGTTGGGTCATGAATCCTAACTTCCTAAGAAGTAAGCACAATAAACAAGTGATTAACTAACTAAGGTAATCTTTAAGTCAAGTTCACGCTTGAATGAAGAAAGAGATAATCAAGATCACACATATTTATCCTACTTTGTCAATAGAAGAACTTAATATGATAAAAACTAGAAAAAACTTCATTCAACCATAAATCATAAGCGTGAAAGTTCATCAAATCCGGAGAACATCCTCTAAACGTAAACCCTAAGCTCTCAATAGATTCCTAGGTATGAGTTTAGATACTCATAACAAAATAATACATGTTCAAATATTCCATACAAGAAAGAAAGAGAAAAAGTAGATCAAACGCTGAAAATATGATGAAAGCTTTTATCCGGGCTTGTCTCGTTGCTTCTTGATGTTCGTAATGGATCTCTCCTTGATGTTCTTGACTCTCAATAATGCTCTATTCCCATCCTGATGCCTTAGTGTAGAAGTCCAAGTCTTCAAATTTTCACTTTACCCCAAAAATTCTTGCGCGACTTCACGTGAATTTCGTGCGAAATGGGGTATTTCGTACGAAATGCCTTTCGTGCAAAATGCTTCTATTTCGTACGAAATGTTCTGCAGTCTTGTTCTTGAATCTTTAACCTCTTGGTTCCCGAGCCTCTTTTCTTGTCCTTCCTAACTTCCAAAGATCGCGTTCTAGATTCCAATCGCTCCTTAAGCTCTGTTTTCTTTCAAAGAAAACAAAAGGTATGCCAAGCAATCATATCTGATAAATCAAGCATAAATCAACATATAAAATGTGCCCAGACTAGAATTAAGCATATGAAGGAAACAAGTGATAAACATGCATATCTCAACAATATTAGGCTCCAAACACTCCCAAAACCTATGAATCATGTGGTAAATGCTAAAGAAATATAGCTCCTAAAAGGTGCTATCACTAGCAGCACTAGACTCCCTCTCCCACTTGGTCTTTTGAACAATTTAATACAAATTACATTATTTATCCATGTTGTCCATGATTAACAGGCAAGCATCCACATTAATCATACACATAGATATAATCAAGCACATAACAAGAATTCAACCACACACATCCCAACTATTATGGTCGAAGCTTCATTAGTTACGCTAGCAATATCCTTTCTGAAAATCGACATGCCGTCACTGTGGAAATTTTGAGGATCTGCAATCTTTCGGCCTTCTGTCTTCACTAATATTACAGTAACCCTAGTCTCCTTGGATCCCGTAAATCAGTCTATAACAGAGTACCAGTGAATGCTACAGACTTTTAATGCCATGAAGAAGCTCACACGTTCATCTAAAACTGGAATAAGAGAACCTAGGGTTTACTATTACAGAAGGTTACAAATATTTCTCATCCACAAAAAACAGCATGTAAATCACAACCAAATCAAACCGCATTCATCAAACTGTATGATCATAATAGCAGGACACGATTCAGTCTGCAAAATAGAGTTAGACATCGCAATCTTCCTACTCTGACATGCATAGACGGTTTCTGTTGGGTTTTGACGTAGGTAACGCAGCGGAATAACAAAATTAATCCTACTCAAAGCCCACCAAGGATCACAGGAAGAGACATCATAACATGATTAAGGACATAGAAGATGTGTACCTTTTGATTTGTGAGATCACACGAAGAATAATGTCCTCGTCTCTACGGTTGATCCACGTCTAGAGGTGAGATCTAGATTCTTCCTTCTTCACAAGTGCTAGCTTGAACCCAGAGGAAGAGGGATGAAGATCAAAGCAACAAACCACCAAGGCACAAGGGAGGGGGCGGCCCTCTCCTTGCCGTCGGGTAGAGGGGCGGACGGGAGGGCTAGGGTTTCGGCCCTAGCTTTTTTTGTCTTGCTCTCTCTTTTGCTCTCTCCCACTTTTGTGTTATGACTAATAATAACTAATGTAGTGGGAAGGAAGCTAGAGCCTCCTTTATATACTCCAACAACTCCTTGTTGTTTCCATAAAAGAGTTTAATTGTTCTAGTAGGACTAGAACTATTCCCTTCCTTGCAAATTAGTCCTACTAAGTTTGCAAGGTGTTGCACAATGATCCTTCTATTAATTAATCCATATTAATTAATCCCAAATCTAGCTCTACTCTATTTGACGTGTGACCCCGTAGGTTTCTATATAGTTGGTAGTAACTATTACTAACATGGAGCGGTGTCTAGCAACACATCCATGCAACCCAACCAATAGAAATAGTCAGTGATCCCGACAAACCTTTGTGCCCAATATGTCATATTGCATTATCCCTTTGTCTCCATATCCGGATTGGACACGAGACATAAATAGTCACACTCGTATATCCAATCCAGAGTTCCTCGATCCTGGGAATATGCTTATGCTTGCAGATAACATTAATATCTCTATATTAATTTATCTAAGTCTTGCCAGACATTCAATAAGCCTCATCCCTCGAGTGGCCGTGGATATTTACCCCCATTATGTGGGAGGGACAAATCCTATCTACATCACTACGATCTCTAAGCTTGCTTCCTATCACGCCCGATAGCCACCTTTATGATTACCCAGTTACGGTGTAACGTTTGATAACATCAAAGCGCAATATTTCACAACTAGAGTATCTAGTGACTTCAAGTCCAAGGATTGCAATAATATTAGCACTACGAAAAGCGATTGTGACTTCACATTATCTAATGTATCGTTTTCGTCGTGGGTCAATCCAGTATGCCATTACTCCTAATGCATACCCATGTGTCAGACTTGATATCTCTATATCAATCTACCCACATACTAGTCTATATTTGATTGTCCTATTAATCAATATAATGGACTAGGGACATTTAAGATAAATAACACAATTTTCTAAGGACTTCATTATATTAAATATCGCCATAAATAATAAATGAATATTCTAGCCAAAACATTGTTCATACTAAATCTATGATTGCCTCTAGGGCATCTATTCCAACAGTCTCCCACTTGCACTAGAGACAATCTGGCGCATCTCGTATGCCTATAGATCTGGCGTGCCCTTCATGCTTTCGCTGCGCAAGAGGTTTCGTGAGCGGATCTGACACGTTGTCATCTGTCGGAATTTTGCATATCTAACATCTCCTCGATCGATCATATCACGAATAAGATGGAATCTCCTAAGTACATGCTTTGATTTTTGGTGCGATCTTGGTTCCTTCGCTTGTGCGATTGCCCCAGAGTTGTCACAGTACAACTCTACGGGATCCACTATGCTAGGGACCACACCGAGCTCAGTGATAAACTTCTTTATCCATACTGCCTCTTTTGCCGCTTCCGCAGCAGCAATGTACTCAGCTTTTGTTGTAGAATCAGCAACTGTGCCTTGCTTGGAACTCTTCCAGCTCACAGCTCCTCCATTCAGGCAAAACACGTATCCAGACTGCGATCTGTAATCATCCTTGTCGGTTTGGAAGCTTGCGTCAGTGTAACCCTTTACACTTAGCTCTTCCATTCCTCCAAATATCAAGAACACATCCTTAGTTCTTCTTAAGTACTTTAGGATGTTCTTGACAGCAATCCAGTGACTCTCACCCGGATTGGACTGATATCTGCTCACCATACTCAACGCGTATGATACGTCTGGTCTAGTACATAGCATGGCGTACATGATGGATCCTATGGCCGAAGCATAGGGTATCCTATTCATGCGGTCCTTTTCCATCTCATTGGAGGGACAGTCATTCTTGGAAAGAGTGACTCCATGTGACATGGGCAAGAATCCCTTCTTGGAATCTTGCATGTTGAACCTCTTCAACACCTTGTCAATATATGTACTCTGACTTAGGCCAAGCAACCTTTTAGATCTATCTCTACAGATCTTTATACCCAGTATATAGGCTGCGTCTCCTAAGTCTTTCATCGCAAAGCACTTTCCTAGCCAATCTTTAACAGATTGCAGAGTAGGAATATCATTGCCAATGATTAGTATGTCATCCACATACAAGACCAGAAATACTATAGAGCTCCCACTAACCTTCTTGTAAACACAAGGCTCATCTTCGTTCTTGATGAAGCCAAACTCTTTGACCGCGTCATCAAAACGTCGATTCCAGCTCCTAGAAGCTTGCTTTAGTCCATAAATGGACCTTTGCAGCTTACAGACTTTATTGGCATTCTCTGGATCCTCAAAACCCTCTGGTTGTGTCATGTACACATCCTCAAGGAGGTTCCCATAAAGGAACGCTGTTTTGACATCCATTTGCCAAATCTCATAGTCGTAGTATGCTGCAATAGCAAGTAAGATTCGAATGGATTTAGTCATGGCGACTGGTGAAAAGGTCTCATCATAGTCAATACCATGAATCTGTCTATAACCTTTGGCCACCAATCGCCCCTTATAGGCAACTACCTTGCCATCCATGTCGGTCTTCTTCTTGAAGACCCACTTGCACCCTATGGGTCGAGCCCCTTCGGGTGGTTCCACCAAAGTCCATACTTTGTTGGTGTACATGGAATCCATTTCGTATCTCATGGCTTCTAGCCACTTCTTAGAGTCTGGGCCACTCATGGCTTCTCCATAGTTTGCAGGCTCATCATCCATGAGTGGTACGTCATCGGGCTCAGTTACAAGAAGTCCATACCTCTCTGGATCATGACGCACTCTTCCTGATCTACGGAGTTCCTGTGTTACCTGAACAGGTTCTTCCACAACTTCTTGTGGTTCCTGTTCATGTTCCATTATTGGTTCAGTGGTTTGTGGTTCGTGAATTTCTTCAAGTTATACAACCCTCCCACTTGCTTCTTTAGAGACTAGTTCTCTTTCTAGAAACACGCCGGTCCGAGCAACAAACACTTTGTTCTCGGTAGGGTTATAGAAGTAATATCCTTTAGTCTCCTTAGGATATCCCACAAACTTACACTTATCCGCCTTAGGCCCGAGCTTGTCTGTCTGTAAACGCTTTACATAGACGTCGCAGCCCCAAATCTTCATAAACGACACTATGGGACGCCTCCCAGTCCATATCTCATATGGCGACTTCATGACTGATTTGGATGGAACACGGTTAATGGTAAAAGCTGCCGTCATTAGAGCATGTCCCCAAAAGGATATCGGAAGATCTGTTTGAGACATCATAGATCGCACCATATCTAATAGAGTGCGATTCCTCCTCTCAGATACACCATTCCATTGTGGTGTTCCGGGTGGAGTGAGCTGGGATACTATCCCACACTCTCTAAGATACTCATCAAACTCTTGGCTTAAGTATTCTCCTCCACGATCCGATCGTAGAGTTTTAATACTCTTGCCAAGTTGCTTCTCTACTTCACTCTTGAATTCCTTGAACAATTCAAAGGATTCGGATTTGGCCTTCATAAGGTATACAAATCCATATCTACTGAAATCATCAGTAAATGTGATGAAGTAGGTATAACCACCTCTGGCAGGCGTGGGGAATGGTCCGCATACATCAGTATGTATGAGTGCCAATAACTCACTAGTCCGCTCGCCTTTCTTATTGAAAGGGGACTTTGTCATTTTTCCCAATAAACAAGATTCACATGTCTCATATGATTCCAAATCAAATGAGTCTAGAAGTCCATCCTTATGGAGTCTAGATATGCGTTTCTCATTTATATGGCCTAAACGACATTGCCATAGATATGTAGGATTTAAATCATTAGTTTTAATCCTTTTAGTATTTATGTTATAGATTGGATTATTTAGATCAAGGATATACAATCCATTAGACAAATGCGCACTACAATAGTGCGTACTATCAAAATAAATGGAGCAACACTTGTCCTTTATTGAAATAGAAAAACCTTTCTCGTCCAAACAAGAAACGGAAATAATGTTTCTGCTCATAGCAGGCACATAAAAGCAATTGTCTAATTCTAAAATAAGTCCAGAAGGCAAAGATAGCTCATAAACGCCTACAGCTAATGCAGCAACCTTTGCTCCATTCCCAACGCGCAAGTCTATCTCCCCTTTTCGCAATCTTCTTCTTCTTTTCAAATCCTGCACATTACGACAAATGTGAGAACCACATCCGGTATCTAATACCCAGGATGATGAAATAGAAAGATTGACGTCTATAACATAAATACCTGGTGGTGGTGGAATCACTATTCCAAGCTTCTTATCCTCCAGATATTTAGGGCAATTCCTCCTCCAGTGACCCGGCTGGCTGCAGTAGTGACATTCACCTTTAGCCACGCCTCCACTAGGCTTTAGGGCATCCTTGGATTTCGCAACTTTCTTGCGTTTTCCTTTTGAAGTAGATGCAACTGACTTGCCCTTCTTCTTGTGGACCATCATTATGGCCTTGCCCTTGCCTTTATTGATGCTTTGCTCAGCTGTCTTTAGCATGTTCAATAGGTCTGGCAAAGACTTGTTGATCTCATTCATATTATAGTTCATAATGAACTGATTATAACTGTCAGGCAACGATTGCAAGACGAGATCAGTCGCCAAGTCCTGGCTGAGTGGGAACCCCAGTCTCTCAAGGTTCTCTATGTACTCGATCATTCGGAGTACATGAGGGCCTACTGGATTCCCCTCTGCAAGACTACTTTTGAACAATGCTTTAGACACCTCATAGCCCTCATGCCTTGCATGTTCCTGAAACAATTGTTTCAAGTGTCTGATCATATCATAGGCTTCCATGTTCTCGTGTTGGTTCTGAAGCTCACTAGTCATGGTACAAAGCATGAGGCAAGTCACGTCATTAGAATCATCAATATGTTTCTGACGTGCCCTTACTTCCGCTAATAGAGACTCATCTTGTGGTGGGTCTGGAATTGGAGTGTCCAAGACGTACAACTTCTTTTATTGCTTGAGGACAATCCTCAAGTTTCTGTACCAGTCAAGGAAATTTGTTCCAGACAATTTATCCTTCTCAAGGACAGATCGTAGGGATGAACTCGATGCGTTGTTGTTTGCCATTTGGAATTCTACAAAAACGAGAAATATGCAATTTAGTATTTTGAACAATTTAACTATATTTAACAATGGCTAGATCATTAAATATAGCTCCCACTATTTTTCTCGGATTAATAGCCCTCACTATTAAAGCGGAAAATATCTTTATATTTTCTAGTGGGTCCAAGATCCCTTTTTCACTTCTTCTTGAGCTTGCTTTGGCAAGTCACCCAAGAATTGGTTATTTAGGTAGGAACCATTCCAATTGCATCCCATGCAACTCTTGGTCCAATTAGGTGAATAAATTCCTTTTATTCTTTATCCAACTGGATAACTCCTAATTGTCATGCCTCTAAGCTCATCAATCCAATTGACTCTTGCCTAGTTGCGTCCAACCTCTTGCTTTCAACATACACGCATTACTAGCTTGCGTCGTCCGCAACACATCATGAAAAATTAAAATCGCCTTGCTTTGGCAAGCCCGAATTTTAATAGGCCATGATCATGAAGGGTGTTTTGGCAAGAGAAGGCAAAACGCAATATTTAATTGAGGGATTTATTTTAATTTGTTTGGTTGATCTTTATCAACATGGTCTACTTATTTGGATTGGGCCATCCACAATAAAAGACTAACCTTGTTTATTATTATCTTGTTATCGTTTTTGCTTGTAGCGCCATACACACAAAATAAATAACAAGGCATGAATAATAAGCATCCACAAAAATAAAAACGTGGCATGGATATGGCCTCTAGACTAATGATATTATCAAGCCAATGATAATATCTAATTGCCCTAAAGTGCCGAGCTCATCTCCATGTGCTCCACCATAGCTGCGCGTCTAGGGATGTCTTTTGGCTCCTTTGGTTCTTCAGTCTTCTTCTCCATGCTCTTGGCTATCATCTAAATATTTCTAATTCTAGCCTAACATCTAGAATAAATAAATAACAAAAGCCTCACATGTCGAGGAGAAAAAGAACGACTCGCAGGCCGTAAAACTTAATTAATTATTACATTAATTTGATCAGCTCGCAGGCTGTAAACCAAACCACAAAACAATAAACATCCACAATCCTAGGCCATATCCATCCACCATGCAATAAAGCACATAATACAGTTAAACCCAATTTTTAACGCGCTTGTTTAATTTTAATGAAATTGGGTAACTAGGGTTTCACAACGGTCCAAAGGGTCCAAGCCAACAAGTGGCCCGAACCCTAGAACCGCCGCACGCCTAGGAGGCCGCGGCCTTGTTTGGCGCGCAAGGGAGGGGCGGGCGGCTAGGGTTTCGGCCCTAGTCCCCTTCCTCCTTCCTTGTTGCCCAAGCAAGGTTGTTTCCATATGGATTTATTTCCATAATTTTATTTCCATAATTGAAAATCCCTTTTCAATCATGTGCCCATGAACCCTAATTTTTCAAGAACCCAATTATTCACATCCAATGTGATTAAACTCACCAATTCTAACATCCAATGTTAAATTGGGTCTTGTTTGATTGAATCAAATTCAATATTGCATCTACTATGCCAATTTTTCAGTTTTTGCGTAATAAACAATAATACGGTGTATGAACTGAAATCGTAAACACATAATATCATGTTATGCTCTACGACCTGTGGCTCTGATACCACTGTTGGGTTTTGACGTAGGTAACGCAGCGGAATAACAAAATTAATCCTACTCAAAGCCCACCAAGGATCACAGGAAGAGACATCATAACATGATTAAGGACATAGAAGATGTGTACCTTTTGATTTGTGAGATCACACGAAGAATAATGTCCTCGTCTCTACGGTTGATCCACGTCTAGAGGTGAGATCTAGATTCTTCCTTCTTCACAAGTGCTAGCTTGAACCAGAGGAAGAGGGATGAAGATCAAAGCAACAAACCACCAAGGCACAAGGGAGGGGGCGGCCCTCTCCTTGCCGTCGGGTAGAGGGGCGGACGGGAGGGCTAGGGTTTCGGCCCTAGCTTTTTTTGTCTTGCTCTCTCTTTTGCTCTCTCCCACTTTTGTGTTATGACTAATAATAACTCATGTAGTGGGAAGGAAGCTAGAGCCTCCTTTATATACTCCAACAACTCCTTGTTGTTTCCATAAAAGAATTTTCTTGTTCTAGTAGGACTAGAACTATTCCCTTCCTTGCAAATTAGTCCTACTAAGTTTGCAAGGTGTTGCACAATGATCCTTCTATTAATTAATCCATATTAATTAATCCCAAATCTAGCTCTACTCTATTTGGCGTGTGACCACGTAGGTTTCTATATAGTTGGTAGTAACTATTACTAACATGGAGCGGTGTCTAGCAACACATCCATGCAACCCAACCAATAGAAATAGACAGTGATCCCGACAAACCTTTGTGCCCAATATGTCATATTGCATTATCCCTTTGTCTCCATATCCGGATTGGACACGAGACATAAATAGTCACACTCGTATATCCAATCCAGAGTTCCTCGATCCTGGGAATATGCTTATGCTTGCAGATAACATTAATATCTCTATATTAATTTATCTGAGTCTGGCCAGACATTCAATAAGCCTCATCCCTCGAGTGGCCGTGGATATTACCCCCATTATGTGGGAGGGACAAATCCTATCTACATCACTACGATTTATAAGCTTGCTTCCTATCACGCCCGATAGCCACCTTTATGATTACCCAGTTACGGTGTAACGTTTGATAACATCAAAGCGCAATATTTCACAACTAGAGTATCTAGTGACTTCAAGTCCAAGGATTGCAATAATATTAGCACTACGAAAAGCGATTGTGACTTCACATAATCTAATGTATCCTTTTCGTCGTGGGTCAATCCAGTATGCCATTACTCCTAATGCATACCCATGTGTCAGACTTGATATCTCCATATCAATCTACCCACATACTAGTCTATATTTGATTGTCCTATTAATCAATATAATGGACTAGGGACATTTAAGATAAATAACACAATTTATCTAAGGACTTCATTATATTAAATATCGCCATAAATAATAAATGAATATTCTAGCCAAAACATTGTTCATACTAAATCTATGATTGCCTCTAGGGCATCTATTCCAACAGTTTCATTACTGGACAACATGGCTGTATAGCAGATATGAAGCGTCGAATCAGGCTATGATACCAATTGAAGGGAGACGAATCCGTGGACCAGTTCGATTGCATGTCCGCTATACCGATTAAATTCCGTTCGTTACTAACAAGAAAGCCATAACCCTACTATGCAGAATTAGGGTTCATACCTGCGTCCTAGCTAGTTGATGTAGGTCTGAATCACTCTGGATCTTCTCCCGTATTCCCGAAGTTCCTTCTAGATGAAAGTGTGGGCTTGCTGCTTCTAGAATCATTCTTGGCCTCCAGACGTATTGCTCTCACTCTCGAAACCCTAGATTTCAGTGTTTATTTGAAGCATACAAATTCTGAAGGATAAGGAAACTTATATAGGCTATGTGAGGGAGTTGGAGGAGAAAACACGAATCAGGATCCTAACTTTATTAGGACTTCTGGTTCCACCCGAACCTAGCCCAAAAAAAGTTAATAACTGTTAGCACCACTATATAACTGTTATTGCACTCGTATCCGTATTCTCGAAAAATAATATTTCGAGCTCCTGCTATTAAATACTTATTGTCCTCCCATGTTAAGATTACATATATCCGTCGATTAAATTAATTACTGACTAATTAATTTAATCGAGCTCTTCCCAATTCCTTGATCCTTACCACTTAACTTATTTGATATGTCCATATTATTACCAAGTAATCTACCTCCAAGGTTTAACATAATCAAAATTAATAAGCTTCATCAAGGGGATATCATCTGTAATACCCCCAAAATGCCCAAGCCGGAGGCCCGGGGATGTCACTCCGTACCCGAGGTTAAACCCGAATACAAGGAGATTTTATAACATGGTTCACAAGCAAAAACATCCATAAACTAATTAAAACTAACCATTATTACAATCCAATTGTTCTTTCCTCAAACCGGGCATAAAGCAAACTAAAGTATTAAAACATCTAAAATGTTCTAATATAAAATGAAACTACCAATGAATTAAATGATGAAACTAAGGCATTAGATGATGAAACGCGTTCCCCTTCTATTCCAGATTTCCATCCTCTAGACCTGTGGTGCGGAATAAAAAAGAAACACCACAGTACAAAATCAGCATAAAATACTGGTAAGAAAACACCCAAGCATGTAAAATGATGATATGATAGTTATAAAACAATGACTCATTTACAAGTAAGAGTTTTTCTCAAACATAGCGGAAATAAAGTTTGGACTATTGTAATAAAACAAGTGAGTTCCAAATTCCATAATATTTCCAAACCAATTCCATAATCATTAGGAAATCCATAATAACGTTTTTACTCTTGTCGCGTTCTAACTCCATGAACGCTTTCTATGCATTTGATCAATGCTAACAATACACAAGACAATCTTAATTCATCAAATCATACTCAAAAAATCAGAAAACTAAATTTATAAAACTCCCAAATCGGGTCCTCAAAACATAAACATTATTCATCATCCTTAAATCAAAACGCTAAGAATCTAACTCTAGCCCAAAAGTGGCTATTCACAAATATTCAAGAAACTTCAAATCTTGATTGGCATCATAGCCTTATTCGACCCAATAATAAACTTCAAAATGCATCAATTCTAAGAATCTAAAGAATTCTATCATGCTTAATCCTCATCCTCATCGCTTTCATCCAACTCCTCATCTTCATCGGCATCATACTCTAGCTCTTCAACACCACTTGGGTCTTCATCACTCCCATCGTATTCCATGGGGTCTTCCTCAACTTCATCATCTTCCATTGGGTCCTCTTCGACTTCTTCATCGTCACTAGATTTTATAACGATCACCTCTTCATCATCACTAGAGTTTATAACTATCACCTCTTCATCATCACTAGAGTCTATGTTGATCACCTCCTTGGATTCAATAGGATTCACTTCAATAACCGTGTAGCCTTACCACTTCACGTGAACCTCCATCAACAACTTGCATATGAAATCGGCGCTCACCCTCCATTCGCCTTGGTAGAGATAATCCCTAGCATTCATTTGGTTGAAATTGTCCATAAGGTTGCTATACTTTGCTATTATATCTCCAAACATGGGTCCCATAGGAAGTGCTTTCACCATACAATAAGCCTGAAAAGCTAGATTACGGTACCGAGGAAACTCCAATGCAACGAACTTTTGCTCACAATACTGAACGATGCGATCACGAAACGTCGTGAGATCTTTACCCTCGACCCAAGGTGTCACAACCGGGTACTTCTCAACGGGAAACACACGTTTCCTTGCGGTTGTTTTGGTTACAACCATCTACAAAAGAAAACAACTCCATAAGTCTCTTGCTCCACAAGTATATAGCATAAACAAAATGACTACTCTTTGTAATCTAATAAATATTCCCAATACTTCAAATTTATAATCACGAGACTTTTGAAACTATCCCCCAACAACATGCCGTAAATTAGGCTTCCAACCTTTGATTTAGGCGGTTGGGTGATCAAATGTTTCTAACCCAAACTCCAATGAAATGCCTCAAAACCCAATCTCTTAGTATCTTGGATAGGCCAAGGCTCTAGGTTAGGAGTGGGTGGGTGGTTATACTTGCTTTCTATCCATTTTCTATACACTTACACATGCAATAGTCATATCCATACTACCCAAATCCCAACGGCTTGTCAAATTTTAATTATTTTACCTATATTCATTTTAGTTACCCCAACAAGTTTCGATTTCCTTTTTGGAAATTCTGCCTCTGATACCATTTGTAACACCCCCAAAATGCCCAAGCCTGAGGCCCGGGGATGTCACTCTGTACCCGAGGTTAAACCCGGATACAAGGAGATTTTATAACATGGTTCTCAAGCAAAAAGATCCATAAAATAATTAAAATTAACCATTATTACAATCCAATTGTTCTTGCCTCAAACCGGGCATAAAGCAAACTAAAGTATTAAAACATCTAAACTGTTCTAATATAAAATGAAGCTACTAATGAATTAAATGATGAAACTAAGGCATTGATGATGAACCGCGTTCCCCTTCTATTCTAGATTTCCATCCTCTAGATCTGTGGTCCGGAATAAAAAAAGAAACACCCCAGTACAAAATCAGCATAAAATACTGGTAAGAAAACACCCAAGCATGTAAAATGATGATATGATAGTTATAAAACAATGACTCATTTACAAGTAAGAGTTTTTCTCAAACATAGCGGAAGTAAAGTTTTGACTCTTGTAATAAAACAAGTGAGTTCCCAATTCCATAATATTTCCAAATCAATTCCATAATCATTAGGAAATCCAAAATCACATATTAGTTCTTTTTTCCATTAACAAAACCAAAATCCATCATTAATAATTTGTTGTGACGGGGGAAACCAACCATCTCGCAAGCATCCAAGACCTTAAGCGTCGACACCCCCCAAAGACTTCTGGCGGCCAGAGGAGGGAGTACAGGGAGCTATCCGGGGACTTGCAACCGGATTATATAAAATAAATTGAACGGAAGTCCGAAGTCAACATGCCCAATGCCAATAGTAACCAATAATAAATCGCCCCGCACAACTCTTCCACTTTACGTTATAGTTCATTATTATTATCATGGTGATATTTTCAAGAAAGACATTTAGCAAGTAAAAAGCACATTTTGCATGTCACATCACATAAACACATTTTGAGACGTAACGAAAATCCAAGAATTCATTTGACACGAAGGAGTTAGGCACACTAGGCCTGGCATGTTTACTTACCTCGAAGCAATCAACTATCGCAAATTAGTCGACGTACTCGTCGTCGATGAACTCGTCACCTAGACGTAACAATACCCTAATTAAACATAATACTCTAGCAATATAATTGCTATACTATCTACATGCATATGGCACTTGACGGTTTAGGTTTCTAGCACCAACCCAACATTCAAATTAAACTATTTAATTCTAACTAAAGAGATCATTAACAAACTAGGTTCACTTTGCACTAGTCACAACTCACCAATTCACGCAAACACATGTACTTATGTTCAAGACTTCAAAACAAGTATTAAAATTCAACTAATTTCCATGTCTAGACTCTCTCTAACAAACCCATCAGCATTAGTGACAATTTCAACATCTTTTGACGACCAAAAACAGTCCTATAGCGACAAATTCAAACCTTTCAACGACCGGGCATATTGTATATTAACCCTTGAACATCAAACCAAGTGTCCTGCGGTCACAATTCGACTCCAATTCAATTAACCGGTGATTACCATTCACCTAACCAACCCAACACATCAAACGAGTGATGAATTCTAATTAATCCTATTGTTTTGGCTTGATTTTACCTCCTACATAAACTAGGGTTTATGGGTTAACATGACATGAATGGTTTTGATTATTTGAGATGAATAGCATGAAATCAAACCAGTAAAAGATGATAATAAATCTGAAATTTAACGATTACATGCTACGTACATGAATTGTAGGCACGAGATCAAGAGAACAGGAGAAACAAAAGAAGACAAAAACCAAACCGTCGCCCATGGAGGGTCGGACGGAGAGAGAGAGAGAGCAAGTGAGAGAGAGAGAGAAAGAGAGAGAGAGAGAGAAGAGAAGAAGAAAAAGAGAGAGAGGGAGAGATACCTGACCGGAGAGAGAGAGAGACGGCGTCGGCGCTGGAGCCGCTGCTGCTCCTGGCGTCAGGGAAGAGAGAGACCGAGAGAGTGAGAGAGAGGGACGGGTGAGAGTGAGACGTGAGGGAGAGAGAAAGAAAAAGAGGGAGGGTTTTTATGAGAGTTGGAAATAAAATCAACTTCATAAGGAAGAAAACCCTCTTGAATTAGGAAACTTTACGTAGGAAGAAAAATTGGGTCAAAATAATACAAATCTGTGGTAAAAGAAACTTTTTCCCCCTTAGTTTAGCCAAAAAGACAACTACCTCCCCCAAACTCAATAAAAAGAGACTAAAACTTTTAGATTAAAGTCACAAAGATCCCCCAAACTCTAGTAACCATTATAATTAACTCTCGGCAATTAAATTAACTCCCCAATACTTATCATAATATCAAAAAATACCCATAGTCACAAAACGGGGTATTTCATCCTTCCCTCCTTAAAGAGAGCTTCGCCCTCGAATCTTAAACCAAATCCTCAACAACCAATAAGGTATGAACTTTCACTGAATGGTACAACTACTAAATGCAAACCTAAAGTCATGAATGATATGAAATATACTATAAGGAATACCGTATTAAAAACCGAAGGATTACATCCTCTCCCCCTTAGAGAAGTCACGTCCCTGGAACTCAAAGTACCTCGTCGAAAAGGTGAGGGTACTTCTTTCTCATATCATCCTCCGCATCCAAAGTTGCCTGTTCAGTGAAGTGATTTGTCCATATGACCTTTACAATCTTGACACTCTTGTTGCGGGTATCTCTTGTCTTGGTGTCTAGAATCTTGACATGATGTTCCTCATAACTCAAAGACGGATCTAGTTCTACTAGTTCGGGATCCAATACTTGAGATGGGTCAGGCACGTACTTCTTCAGCTGAGATACGTGGAATACATTGTGAACACGACCCAAATTCGATGGTAAATCCAATCGATAAGCCACTTCTCCAATCTTCTCTATGACATCATATGGTCCAATGAATTTCGGGCTCAACTTCCCTTTCTGATTGAACCTCATGACTCCCTAGTAGGCGAAACTTTAAGAAATGTCTTTTCTCCAATTTGAAACTCCAATGGTCTCCTCTTGTGATCAGCGTAGGACTTCTGTCTATCCTGAGCTGCCTTCGTTCGCTACTGGATAAGTCTCACCTGATCTGTCATCTCTTCAATTAGCTGTGGACTAATTACTATTGTATCGCTTATATCGTTCCAACACAGTGGTGTTCTACACTTTCTTCCGTACAACGCCTCGTGAGGTGCCATCCCAATACTGGCATGGTAACTGTTGTTGTAGGAAAATTATATCAAAGGTAATCTATCAACCCATGAACCTTGAAAGTCCATAACACACGACCTTAGCATATCTTCCAACGTCTGAATCGTTCTTTCGGTTTGTCCATCAGTAGTAGGGAGAATGCCGTGCTGAATTTCAACTGTGTTCCCAATGCCTCCTAGAGTGCTTTCCTGAAGTGAGAAAGAAAGTTGGGATCCCTATCGGACACTATAGAGCTTGGATTTCCATGGTACCTGACAATGTTCTTCATATATGCATAGAATCTTTGTTCCATATTCCATGTATCCTTCATCGGAATGAACCTTGCTGTCTTGGTCAATCTGTCAAATACGACCCAAATTTGATTCAGTCCATTCTTCGATATTGGTAAAGCAGTCACAAAATCCATCGAAATTGAATCCAACTTCCAAACTGGGACATCTAATGGTTGAACTAAGCCTCCCATTCTCTTATGTTCAAACTTCACCTTTTGACAAGTCAGACATTTTTCCACAAATTCTGCCACCTCTCTTTTCATGTTAGGCCACCAAAATTTCTTCTTCAGATCCTTATAGAGCTTGTCACCCCCTGGATGTACAGAGTAGGGTGTGTTGTGCGCTTCACGCATCAACTTTTCCTTGGTTTCCGTACACTTATGTGGTACACACCATCTTCCCTTGTAGCGGATACTTCCATCTTCATGGATCTTGAAATCCTTTGCTTGACCTTCTGCAATCTTCTTCTTTATCCTTTCCAACTTCAAATCTCCAGGCTGGTTACTCATTATCTACTTTAAGACATCTGGCACAACCGTCATATTACCAAGGATATTCTTTACTTCACCTTGTTCTACCACTTCATTCTCGAGCTTTCGGAACTCATGGCGTTTCCGATCTGGCAAAACTAGCATAGTATCCAAAGTATGGCTCGATTTTCGGCTTAACGTATCGGCTACTAGGTTTGCCTTCCCTTCATGGTATTGGATACGCAAATCATAATCCTTCGTGATCTCCAACTAACGTCTTTGCCTGTTATTTAGCTCTTTTTGAGTGAAGATGTACTTGAGACTGCTGTGGTCAGTATACAATCTACACATTGATCCATATAGGTGATGTCTCCATATCTTCAGTGCGAAAACTATTGCTGCAAGTTCTAAATCATGCGTGGCATAGTTCTCTTCATGAGTTTTCAGCTGTCTCGAAGCATAGGAAATAACCCTTCTTTCCTGCATAAGCACGCATCCTAAACCCTTCTTCGATGCGTCGCTGTAAACGTCAAACTCACCAGAATCGTTGGGTAAAGCTAACACAGGTGTTGTAGTCAACTTTTCTTTCAACGTCTAGAATGATTCTCACAATCTTTGCTCCACTGATACTTTACTGCTTTCTTGGTTAGCGTATAGTCAGCGGTCTAGCGATCTTTGAGAAATCTTTTACAAAACGCCTGTAATATCCTGCTAATCCCAATTCTTATTTCTGACACATTCTTCGGAGTCGGCCAATATTTAATTGCTGAAATCTTTCCTGGATCCACGGATTTCCCTTCCTTGGAGATTATGTGACCCAGAAATGGAACGTGATTTAGCCAAAACTCACATTTCGAGAGCATAGCATACAACTTCTCATGTATCAAAGTTTCTAACACTTCTCTGAGATGTTCTTGGTGATCTTCCTCGCTCTTTGAGTAAACGAGGATGTCATCAATAAAGACGAATATGAACCGATCCAGAAACGTCCTCATAACACGATTCAATAGATCCATAAATACTGCAGAAGCATTTGTTAGCTCGAAAGGCATAACAGTAAACTCATAGTGGCCATACCTCGTTCTAAAGGCTGTCTCCGGGATATCCTTCTCGGCTACACGAAGCTAATGATACCCTGATCTCAAGTCTATCTTTGAGAAAACACTCGCCCCTTGAAACTGATCGAACAAGTCGTCAATTTGCGGTAAAGGGTATTTGTTCTTGATCGTTGCGCTTTTCAACTCTCTTTAGTCAACTCACAACCTCAAGCTTCCATCTTTCTTCTTCACAAACAATAATGATGTGCCCCAAGGGGAAACACTTGGCCTTATTTAACCCTTTTGAAGTAGCTCTTGTAACTGATCCTTTAGTTCTTTCAACTCTACCGGTGCCATTCTGTACGGGGCCTTTGAGATTGGAGCTGTCCCACGTGCTAAGTCCATAGTGAATTCAGTCTCCCTTCTAGGTAGCATTCCTCGAATCTCATCCGGGAATACAACGGGAAAGTCTTTGACTATTGGTATCTCTTCTAACACATTCTCCTTCTTAGACACGTCTTTGACATAACACAAATAAGCACTATTTGTAGGGTTTTGATTCATGGATGCGCAACGGAAACAATAACCATGCAAAACCCTCCAAGGATCACAAGTCAAGAGACATAACGATGGTAAAGGAAGAAATCAATTAACACACCTTAGGGTTCTCCTTTGATGACTTCAAACGCGAATTGTGTCACGTTCTCTATAGTTGATCCACGCCTAGAGTTGATTTCTAGATCTTCCAATACTTTGTGCTAGCCCGGAAAGAGGAAGAGGAAGAAGAATCACGAAAAATGAGACCAAACCAAGGAGGTTCGGTCTCCTTGTGGCCGACGGGGACGGGCGGCGGCAAGAGGGGCGGCGTGCTCCTCTTTGCTTGCTTGCTCTCTCCTTTTGTTCTCTCCCACTCAAGTTATGATCTAATGAATCATAAGTGTGGGGAGGAAGGAAGGAAGGTCCTTTATATAGTCCAAAAATCCTTGCCAACTACCTAAAGGACTTATTCTAGTCCTACTAGGATTCAATTTAGTCCCTTCCTTGCAAATTAGTCCCTACTAAGTTTGCAAGGTTTTGAAAAGTGATCCTTCTAATTAATTAATCCAATTAATTAATTCCAAAATGTAGTTCGACTCTATCTAGCGTGTGACCCCATAGGTTCTATCTAGTTGGTAGCAACTATTTGCTAATATGGAGCGGTTTCTAGCAAAACATCCATTCTAGCCAACTAATAGAATAGTCATCTTGACAACCTTTGTACAAATAATTGTCTCATCCCTTTGTCTCTATATCCAGATTGGACACGAGACATACAAGTCACACTCGTATATCCAATCCACAGTTTCTCGATCCATGGGAATAGCCTTATTCGTGCAAATAACATCAATATCCCATATTGATTTATTTGAGTCTGGCCAGACATTCTGTAAGCACTATCCCTTGAGTGGCATAGGATATTTGCTCTATTTATGTGGGAGGATCAAATTCTATCTACGTCCACTACGATATCTAAGCTTGCTTCTTATTGTATCCGGTACACGCTTTTATAACTACCCAGTTACGGTGTAGCGTTTAACGCTACCAAAATAACAATAATCCACAACTAGAATATTTAGTGACTCCAAGTCTAAGGATGACAATACCATTGCACCGCGAGAAGCACTTGTGACTCAACATAACGTGTATGTATCCTTCTCGGAGATGGGTCAATCTAGTGCGCCATTACCCCTAATGCACACCTATGTGTTGGATCATGATATCTCCATATCAATCCAACCCCATACTAGTCTTTAGATGATTGTCCCATTAATCATTATACTGGACTAGGGATATTTAAGATAAACAACACAATTGTAAATCTAAGGACTTTATTATATTAAATATCCAATAAATAATAAATGAATTTCTAGCTACAAATAAATTCATACTAAACTAGATTGCCTCTAGGGAATCTATTCCAACAGTCTCCCACTTGCACTAGAGCCAATCTGGCGTATATCGTATGCCCATACTCCTAGTGTGCCCTTCATGCTTCCACTGCGTAAGCGGCTTTGTAAGCGGGTCTGACAGATTCTCATCTGTAGGAATCTTGCATATCTGAACGTCCCCTCTATCGATAATATCTCGAATCCGATGAAACTTCCTGAGCACGTGCTTGGATTTCTGGTGCGACCTGGGTTCCTTTGATTGCACGATCGACCCAGTGTTGTCACAGTACAAATCAACTAGATCCGCAATGCTAGGAACCACACAAAGTTCAGAAACAAACTTTCTGATCCGAACAGCTTCCTTTGCTGCGCCATTTGCAGCTATGTACTCAGCCTCTGTTGTAGAATCAACCACCGTCTCTTGCTTGGAACTCTTCCAGCTCACTGCTGCTCCATTCAGGCAAAACACATATCCCGACTGTGATCTAAAGTCATCTCTGTCGGTTTGGAAGCTTGCATCAGTGTAACCCCTTACACGCAACTCTTCCTCACCGCCAAACATCAAGAAAGCATCCTTAGTTCTTCTCAAGTACTTTAGGATGTTCTTGACTGCAATCCAGTGACTCTCACCTCGATTGGATTGGTATCTGCTTGTCATACTCAAGGAAAATGACACATCTGGTCTAGTACATAACATGGCGTACATGATAGATCCTATGGCCGAGGCATAGGGAATTCTACTCATGCTTTCCTTCTCAATCTCATTGGAAGGACAACCACTCTTCGAAAGAGTGACTCCATGTGACATGGGCAAGAATCCCTTCTTGGAATCTTGCATGTTGAACCGTTTCAACACCTTGTCAATATATGTACTTTGACTTAGGCCTAGCAGTTTCTTAGATCTATCTCTATAGATCTTTACACCGAGTATATAGGCTGCTTCCCCTAAGTCCTTCATTGAGAAACACTTCCCTAGCCAATCTTTAACAGATTGCAGCATGGGAACGTCGTTTCCAATGAGTAGTATGTCATCCACATACAAGACCAGAAAAGCTATGGAGCTCCCACTAACCTTCTTGTAGACACAAGACTCATCTTCGTTCCTGATGAAGCCAAACTCTTTTACTACTTCATCAAAACGTCGATTCAAACTCCTAGAAGCTTGCTTCAATCCATAAATGGATCGTTGCAGCTTACAGACTTTGTTGGCTTGCTTTGGATCCTCAAAACCCTCTGGCTGCATCATATACACGTCCTCGAGGAGATTCCCATAAAGGAATGCTGTTTTGACATCCATCTGCCAAATCTCATAGTCATGGTATGCTGCAATCGCAAGTAGGATTCGGATGGATTTGGTCATAGCGACTGGTGAAAAGGTTTCATCATAGTCAATACCATGAATCTGTCTGAATCCTTTAGCCACAAATCGGCCCTTATAGGTAATCACATTACCATCCATGTTGATCTTCTTCTTGAAGACCCACTTGCACCCTATGGGCCGCGCCCCTTCGGGTGGTTCCACCAAAGTCCATACTGTGTTGGTATACATGGATTCCATCTCGGATCTCATGGCTTCTAGCCACTTCTGAGAGTCTGGGCCCTTCATGGCCTCTTCATAGGTAGTAGGCTCATCATCTATGAGCATCGTGTCACCGGAATCGGTAACGAGAAGTCCATACCTCTCGGGTTCCTGGCGCACTCTACTAGATCTACGAAGCTCTTGTGTTACCTGAACAGGCTGCTCGACAACCGCTTGTGGTTCCTGTTCATGTTCCATAATCGGTTCAGTGATTTGTGCTTCTTGAACCTCTTCAAGTTCTACAGTCCTCCCACTTGAATCTTTAGAGACAAACTCTCTTTCTAGAAACACGCCGGTCCGAGCAAGAAACACTTTGTTCTCGGTTGGATTGTAGAAGTAGTAACCCTTAGTTTCCTTAGGGTACCCCACAAATTTACACTTATTCAATTTTGGCCCTAGCTTGTGTGATTGTAAACGTTTTACATAGACATGGCAGCCCCAAATCCTCATGAACGACAGTGTGGGACGCCTCCCACTCCACATCTCATATGGTGTCTTCATGACTGATTTAGATGGAACACGGTTAATGGTGAAAGCTGCACTTAATAGAGCGTGGCCCCAAAATGATAATGTAAGATCGGTTTGACACATCATAGATCAAACCATATCCAATAGGGTTCGATTCCTCCTCTCAGACACGCCATTCCATTTTGGCGTTCCGGGTGGAGTGAGTTGGGACACGATCCCACGCTCTCTAAGATAGTCGTCAAATTCTTGGCTTAAGTATTCTCCTCCACGATCTGATCGTAGAGCCTTGATACTTTTTCCAAGTTGCTTTTCTACTTCATTCTTGAATTCTTTGAACACTTCAAAGGATTCGAATTTTGCCCTCATGAGGTACGCAAATCCATATCTACTGTAATCATCAGTAAATGTAATGAAGTAGACGCAACCACCCCTGGCAGGCGTGGCAAATGGCCCACACACATCAGTATGTATGAGCGCCAATTGCTCACTAGTCCTCTCACCGTTCTTATTGAAAGGGGACTTTGTCATTTTTCCCAATAAACAAGCCTCACATGTCTCATATGATTCAAAATAAAATGAGTCTAGTAGTCCATCCTTATGGAGTCTAGATACTCGTTTCTCGTTTATGTGGCCTAAACGACAGTGCCATAAATAAGCAGGATTTAAATAATTTATTTTAATCCGCTTGGTATTAATGTTGTAGATAGGATTGCTTAGATCAAGGACATATAGTCCATTAAATAATTGCGTACTAAAATAGTGAATATTATTCAAATAAAAGGAACAACAATTGTTCTTTATTGAAATTATAAAACCATCCTTGTCCAAACAAGAAATAGAAATAATGTTTCTGCTCATTGCAGGCACAAAATAGCAAGTATTTAATTTTAAAACTAATCCTGAAGGCAGAGATAGCTCCCACACGCCCATGGCCAACGCATCAACTTTTGCTCCATTCCAACGCGCAGATCTATCTCCCCTTTAGCCAATCTTCTACTTCTCTTTAGACCCTGCACATTTCGACAAATGTGAGATCCACATCCAGTATCTAATACCCATGATGTAGAGACAGTTAAATTGACATCTACAACAAAAATACCTGGTGGTGGTGGAATCACTATTCCAAGACTCTTGTCCTCCAGATATTTTGGGCAGTTCCTCCTCCAGTGTCCAGGCTGACTGCAGTAGTGACACTCACCTTTAGTCACACCTTTGGCAATGCCACCAGCAGGCTTAAGGGCAGGTTCCTTGGACTTGGCCATTGACTTGCCTTTGCCCTTGGAGGATGAGGCAAACCTTTTGCCCTTTCCTTTCTGCACCATCACAATGGCCTTGCCCTTACCCTTCCTGTTCAGCTGTCCTCAACATATTGAGCAAGTCTGGCAGTGGTTTCACGATCTCGTTTATGTTATACCTCATGATGAACTTTCCATAACTCTCGGGCAACGATTGCAACACGAGATCGGTTGCCAACTCTTGGCCGACCGGGAACCCAAGCCGAGCGAGATTCTCCAAGTACCCGATCATACGGAGTACATGGGGTCCCACCGGGTTCCCTTCTGCCAGATGACACTTGAACAGTGCCTTAGAGACCTCATACCTCTCAACCCTTGCCTGCTCTTGGAAGAGCTTCTTTAGATGCTCGATCATATCTACAACATTCATGTTTTCGTGTTGCTTCTGAAGCTCATAAGTCATGGTGCATAGCATAAGGCAGGCCGCATCATTAGCATCATCAACACGCTTCTGATACGCCTTTAGGGCAGCTGGCGTTTGGTTCTCTGGACCTGCTAGAACATGCTCCTCTATTGCGTACAGTTTCTTCTCTTGCTTGAGAACGATTCTCAAGTTTCTGTACCAATCAAGGAAGATTGTTCCAGAGAGCTTGTCCTTCTCAAGGACAAATAGTAGGGAATGTTGTGAACTCGATGAGTTGTTTGTCATTTGGAATTCTACAAAAGGAAAATACGCAAGTTTTAGTATTTGTGAATTTTTGACTACATTCAATAATGGCAAGTTTATCAAATATAGCTCCCACTATTTTTCTACGGATTAATAACCCTCAAGATATTAATGCGGAAAATATCCTTATATTTTCTAGTGGGCCAAGATCCATGTTTCATCTCCTTATGAGCTTGCTTTGGCAAGTCACCCATAATTTGACTACTTTTGGTAGGAACAATTCCAATTGCACCCCTTATGCAACTCTTGGTTCAATTGGGCAAATAACTCCTTATTTATCCGTCCATATGGATAATCCCAATTGATTGTCTCTAGGTTTCTTAATCAGATTAATAGCCTAGTTGTGTTCAACCTCTTATTTAAACAATTGCACATTACTAGTTTGTGCCATCGCATTCCATCATTATGAACCAGGTCGTCATGCTTTGGCACGCACGAACTTGATAAATCATGATGATAATGAGTGTTTAAATAACGAGAAGGCAATAACACAATATTTGAATTTTTGAGGGATTTTAAATTCAGTTTTAATTGTTTTGTTGATCAATATCAACTAATCTATCTATTTGGGTTTGGGCACAACTCCAAATAATAGATCCGGGTTGTCTAATTATCTTATTATCCTAATTGCATGCATCATCCATACACCAACCACAAAATAATAAGACAATAAAGTAAACAACCACAAAACATAAATAAAACGTGATGTGGATATGGCCTTTTCTAGACTAAGATAATTCCAAGCCAATGGAATTATCTATGAACCCTAAAAGCAAACACATGTCCATGCGTCTTGATCTTTTGGTCCATCCTTCATAGTCATGTGGAATGCTCCATGCTCCATGCTCCATCTTTTGTGGCTCCTTTTGGCTTTGGGCTTCTTTTTTTCAATCTTGGCTAACAATCTACTTTAGGTAGCACTAGCTAACTTCTATACTAAATAAAATAAATCTCACAAGTTGAGGAAAAAAATGGCTCGCAGGCCATAAAACCCTATTTAATTATTACAATTAATTGATCAGCTCGCGGGCCGTAAACCAAAACACAAAAATTAAACATCCACATCAAACCACATCCTAAGGCCATATCCAATCACCATGCGAATTGCATATAAATAGTTAAAATCCAATTTTAACGCGCTTGGTCAATTTTAATTGATTTTAGGATTTTCTAGGTTTAAAACGGTCCATCGGGCCCAACAATCCAATTGCCCGGGCCCAAAAAGTGAACCGCAAGGCCCTTGGGCAGGCCGGCCCCTAGCCCACGCGGCTAGGCCTCGGGCTAGGGCTGCCCCGGCCCCTAGGGTGGCCTATCTTGGGCGGCAAGCAAGAGGGGCGGTCCCTTTAGGGGGGGGCGAACCTCTTAGGAAGTTGTTTCCAAAACAACTCCCTTGCTTGGTGCCCAAGTTTGGTTGTTTCCTTGTTTGGGAAGAATTCCTTCTTCCCCAAGGATGCCCACACTCTAGATCTAAGATCCTAAAATTTCTCAAACTCGCTAATTCATGCATCTAATGCAAAATATTAGATCTTGTTATGATTGATTATTGACAAATTGCATCCCATGCTTGATTTGTCTTGTTTTACGCGATAAACAACAATTTTAAGGTGTAAAACTATCAAAATGTAACACATAAACCACGTTTATGCTCTACGACCTGTGGCTCTGATACCACTGTAGGGTTTTGATACATGGATGTGCAACGGAAACAATAATTAACCATGCAAAACCCTCCAAGGATCACAAGTCAAGAGACATAACGATGGTAAAGGAAGAAATCAATTAACACACCTTAGGGTTCTCCTTTGATGACTTCAAGCAGAATTGTGTCACGTTCTCTATAGTTGATCCACGCCTAGAGTTGATTTCTAGATCTTCCAATCCTTGGTGCTAGCCCAGAAAGAGGAAGAGGAAGAAGCATCGCGCAAAACGAGACCAAACCAAGGAGGTTCGGTATCCTTGTGGCCGACGGGGACCGGCGGCGGCAAGAGGGGCGGCGTGCTCCTCTTTGGTTGCTTGCTCTGTCCTTTTGTTCTCTCCCACTCAAGTTATGATCTAATGAATCATAAGTGTGGGGAGGAAGGAAGGAAGGTCCTTTATATAGTCCAATAAATCCTTGCCAACTACCTAAAGGACTTATTCTAGTCCTACTATAATTCAATTTAGTCCCTTCCTTGCAAATTAGTCACTACTAAGTTTGCAAGGTTTTGCAAAGTGATCATTCTAATTAATTAATCCAATTAATTAATTCCCAATCTAGTTCAACTCTATCTAGCGTGTGACCCCATATGTTGTATCTAGTTGGTAGCAACTATTTGCTAATATGGAGCGGTTTCTAGAAAAACATCCATTCTAGCCAACTAATAGAATAGTCATCTTGACTACCTTTGTACAAGTAATTGTCTCATCCATTTGTCTCTATATCCGGATTGGACACGAGACATACAAGTCACACTCGTATATCCAATCCACAGTTTCTCGATCCATGGGAATAGCCTTATTCGTGCAAATAACACCAATATCCCATATTGATTTATTTGAGTCTGGCTAGACATTCTATAAGCACTATCCCTCGAGTGGCCTAGGATATTTGCTCCCGTTATGTGGGAGGGAAAAATTCTATCTACGTCCACTACGATCTCTAAGCTTGCTTCTTATTGTATCCGGTACACGCTTTATAACTACCCAGTTACGGTGTGGTGTTTAACGCTACCAAAATCACAATAATCCACAACTAGAATATCTAGTGACTTCAAGTCTAAGGATGACAATACCATTGCACCGCGAGAAGCACTTGTGACTCAAAATAACATGTATGTAGCCTTCTCGGAGATGGGTCAATCCAGTGCGCCATTACCCCTAATGCACACCTATGTGTTGGATCATGATATCTCCATATCAATCAACCCCATACTAGTCTATAGATGATGTCCCATTAATCATTATACTGGAATAGGGATATTTAAGATAAACAACACAATTGTAAATCTAAGAACTTCATTATATTAAATATCCAATAAATAATAAATGAATTTCTAGCCACAAATAAATTCATACTAAACTAGATTGCCTCTAGGTCATCTATTCCAACATTATTCCCCTTCTTCACTTGGTTGACTATAGTCAAAGCTGACACTAGTCGGATACATGGTTCCTTCGTGATGCCACGGTAAGAAACCTTTTCTCCCTTTGGACCTTAAGCCTGTTCTTCTGATCGTGACAGTCAATAACTGCTCGATATTTACCCAGCAAATCCATTCCCAATATAACATCTATCCCCCCAAGATCAAATTGTATCAGATTTGCTGGCAAGGTACTAGCCGTAATATTAACTTCTACCCCTTCAAAAATGGTGTCACACACTGTTACATGACCAATTGGGGTAGCTACAGGGATGGATATTCTAGAAGGCTTATTGAGACTCAATCTTTCCACAAATGATGATGAAATAAATGAATACGATGCTCCAGAATAAAATAGAGTAAATGCTGGTTGGTCATGGAAAGAAATGTACCAGTGACTACTCCATTTGCTGCTTCTGCCTCAGCTCTGCTCATGACAGCGATCCTGGCAACATTCCTGGTCTGCGATGTGGTTCGTGCTATACCAGTTCCATTGTTGTTGTTGGCATTAGCTGGAGCGTTGCTGTTCCTATTCTCGTTCTGAACTGCATTGTTCCTTCTATTACCCTGGTTGTTCGCCTGCTTCCTGCCATAATTGTTGCCTCCATTATTCTGGTTGTTGTGGTTCCCATAGTTCCTGTTTCCGCTCTGATTGTTGTTGTTAAACTTTTTATTCCCTTGATAATTTCCTCCCTGGTTTCCCCGTTGGTTTCCATTTGGTTTCGATCGGCACTCATACGCATGATGGCCCTTCTTGCTGCAGTTGTGGAAATTGACAAGGTTTCCTTGGCAGTCCTTTCCAGGATGATTCTGCTGACACTTCTTGCAGATGTAGCATCGAGGTGGATCATCTCCATTGTTCTACTTGTTACCACGGTACTGACCCTGGTTACTTCCTCCCTGGTTGGGTTTGAACCTCTTGTCTTGACTACCTTGGTTGATCCTACCTTGATTGTTGCCAAAACCCCCAACACTCTCAATCTTGCGCTTTCCACACTTCTCATCTCGTGCCTCTTGAATGAGCCAAACAGCTGCAACTCTATTATCTTCTTCCTGAAGAGTATCGTACGTTCTGCACATCAAGTCTTTCTGCAAATGAAGTTCGAGACCAGACATGAACTTCCTAACCTTGGTCGCTTCATCAAGCATCAGTTGACCTGCGAATCGGGATAGTTCCATGAACTTCTTAAAGTACTCGGTCACAGAACCATTTCCTTGTGTCAGATTCACAAAGTCTATGTACTTCTGATCCTGGACATGATCAGGATAGAAGCGAGTGCGAAGTGCAGTCTGAAGAGCCTCCCAATTGAAATTGGGTTGAGCCAAAAAGTTCTGACGCATGCTCCTCCACCATATATTAGCTTCATTCTTCAGGTAGAATGCCGCTCAAACAACCTTGCGGTTCTCGAGGCAATCAACTAGCTCAAGGATCTTATCCATCTCATCAATCCAATTTTCGAGCTCAACAGGATCCTCATTGCCTGTAAAGTTCCCTGGCTTCATGTCAGCCAATTTCTTCTCCAGTTAGGTGCATTCTATTCTCCCTGTTTCATGTTCTAAGCCTTTTGAGTAAATTGAGCAAATAATTGCTCCATGTTGTTGTTGTTGTTGTTGTTTGGTGCTGCCATTGGTACTTGACGATTTCTCCTGGTGTAGTATTGATGTGGTCTATCAGTCATAATCACTACACTATAGCCTATTGTATTATTCATAAAGTATCATGGAATACAGGTAAACATGAATACATGGCATGTAACGCACAATTAGGCATGTAATGTCACACATTGATCATCATTTAAATCAATTACACATACATCTACACATAGGCTGATCACGTCTCAACTTCTCGTCCTCCTTCCGAAATTGGAAAATTGTTCAATCGGACAAGTAAAAATTATGAGTTTTGGTTTGCAGCAAACTCCCTGCGTCTACTTTCACAATCAAGAAGCATCAACTAAAAATTATTTGTAGAACTCAATATGTACAGGAAATACTACAACTGCTTTCACAGACCACCGGAACAGAAACTTTGACTTCGAAATGTCTTAAACTGACTTTAAAATACTCAAAATGAGCTAGGCTTTCAGCCAGAATTATCCGCACGTGTCCACTAGCTTTCATAAAAATTTGAGATCAAAAAAAGGTCGGTAAGATAGGTAAACATCAAGAATGTTACAGCTAGCCACTTTACAATTCTGCTACTACACAACAATTTTTGAAAATTTGTAACTAAATCTCCAGAACTCATATAGGGCTGAAATTTCTTTGGGAGATACCTGTTTATGTCTACTTTGAGGGAAAAATTTAGGGAAAAATAACTCCAAAATTAAGTACATCGGCTACAAAAAAAACCCACTGCTGCGCAGATTCAAACTACACCAAAATCATTGTTGTCGCGTTCTAACTCCATGAACACTTTCTATGCATTTGATCAATGCTAACAATACACAAGAAAATCTTAATTCATCAAATCATACTCAAAAATCAGAAAACTAAATTTATTAAACTCCCAAATCGGGTCCTCAAAACATAAACATTATTCATCATCCTTAAATCTAAACGCTAAGAATCTAAGTCTAGCCCAAAAGTGGCTATTCAAAAATCATTCAAGAAACTTCAAATCTTGCTTGGCATCGTAGCCTTATTCAACCCAATAATAAACTTGAAAATGCATCAAGTCTAAGAATCTAAAGAATTCTATCATGCTTAATCCTCATCCTCATCGCTTTCATCCAACTCCTCATCTTCATCGGCATCATACTCTAGCTCTTCACCGCCACTTGGTTCTTCATCACTCCAATAGTATTCCATGGGATCTTCCTCAACTTCATCATCTTCCATTGGGTCCTCTTCGACTTCTTCACCTTCACTAGAGTCTATAACTATCAGCTCTTCACCATCACTAGAGTCTATAACTATCACCTCTTCATCATCACTAGAGTCTATGTTGATCACCTCCTTGGCTTCAATAGGATTCACTTCAATACCGTGTAGCCTTGCCCCTTCACGTGAACCTCCATCAACAACTTGCATATGAAATCGGCGCTCACCCTCCATTCGCCTTGGTAGAGATAATCTCTAGCATTCATTTGGTTGAAATTGTCAATAAGGTTGCTATACTTGCTATTATATCTCCAAACATGGGTCCCATAGGAAGTGCTTTCACCATACAATAAGCCTGAAAAGCTGGATTACGGTACCGAGGAAACTCCAATGCAACGAACTTTTGCTCACAATACTGAACGACGCGATCACGAAACGTCGTGAGATCCTCACCCTCGACCCAAGGTGTCACAACCGGGTGCTTCTCAACGGGAAACACACGTTTCCTAGCGGTTGTTTTGGTTACGGCCATTTACAAAAGAAAACAACTCCATAAGTCTCTTACTCCACAAGTATATAGCGTAAATAAAATTACTACTCTTTGTAAACTAATAAATATTCCCAAGACTTCAAATATATAATCACGAGACTTTTGAAAAAATCCCCCAACAACATGCTTTAAAAGTAGGCTTCCAACCTTTGATTTAGGCGTTTGGGTGATCAAAGGTTTCTAACCCAAACTCCAATGAAACGCCTCAAAACCCAATCTCTCAGTATCTTGGATAGGAAAATGCTCTAGGTTTAGAGTGGGTGGGTGGTTATACTTGCTTTCTATCCTATTTTCTAAACACTTACACATGCAATAGTCCTATCCATACTACCCAAATCCCAACGTCTTCTCAAATTTTAATTATTTTACCTATATTCGTTTTAGTTACCCCAACAAGTCTTGATTTACTTTTTGGAAAACCTTTCTCTGATACCACCTGTAACATCCCCAAAATTTCCAAGCCGGAGGCCCGGGGATGTCAATTCGTACCCGAGGTTAAACCCGGATACAAGGAGATTTTATAACATGGTTCTCAAGCAAAAGCATCCATAAAATATTTAAAACTAACCATTATTACAATCCAATTGTTCTTGCCTCAAACCGGGCATAAAGTAAACTAAAGTATTAAAACATCTAATTTGTTCTAACATAAAGTGAAACTACTAATGAATTAAATGATGAAACTAAGGCATTGATGATGAAACGCGTTCCCCTTCTATTTCAGATTTCAATCCTCTAGGCCTGTGGTGCGGAATAAAAAATAAACACAACATTACAAAATCAGCATAAAATACTGGTAAGAAAACACCCAAGCATGTAAAATGATGATATGATAGTTATAAAACAATGACTCATTTACAAGTAAGAGTTTTTCTCAAACATAGCGGAAATAAATTTTTGACTCTTGTTATAAAACAAGTGAGTTCCCGATTCCATATTATTTGCAAACCAATTCCATAATCATTACGAAATCCAAAATCACATATTAGTTCTTTTTCCATTAACAAAACAAAAATCTATCATTAATAATTTGTTGTGACGGGGGAAACCAACCATCTCGCAAGCATCCAAGAACTTATGTGTCGACACCCCCCAAAGACTTCTGGCAGCCAGAGGAGTGAGTATAGGGAGCTATTAGGGGACTTGCAACCGGATTAAATAAAATAAATTGAACGGAAGACCGAAGTCAACACACCCAAAGCCAATAGTAACAAATAATAAATGGCCCCGCACAACTCTTCCACTTTACGTTATAGTTCATTATTATTATCATGGTGATATTTTCAAGAAAGACATTTAGCAAGTGAAAATCACATATTGCATGTCACATCACATAAACACATTTTGAGACGTTAAGAAAATCCAAGAATTCATTTGACACGAAGGATTTAGGCACACTAGGCCCGGCATGTTTACTTACCTCGAAGCAAATCAACTATCGCAAATCAGTCGACGTACTCGATGTACTCGTCGTCGATGAACTCGTCACCTACACGTAACAATACCCTAATTAAACATAATACTCTAGCAATATAATTGCTATACTAACTACATGCATATGGCACTCGACGATTTAGGTTTCTAACACCAACCCAATATTCCAAATTAAACTATTTAATTCTAACTAAAGAGATCACTAACTAACTAGGTTCACTTTGCACTAGTCACAACTCACCAATTCACCCAAACACATGTACTTATGTTCAAGACTTCAAAACAAGTGTTAAAACTCCCAAAATCCAACTAATTCCAATGTCTAGACTCTCTTTAACAAACCCATCAGCATTAGTGACAATTTCAGCATCTTTTGACGACCAAAAACAGTCCTATAGCGACAAATTCCAACCTTTTAACGACCAGGCAGATTGTATATTAACCCTTGAACATCAAACTAAGTGTCCTACGGTCACAATTTCGACTCCAATTCAATTAACCGGTGATTACCATTCACCTATCCAACCCAACACATCAAACGAGTGATGACTTCTAATTAAACCTATTCTTTTGGCTTGATTTTACCTCCTACATAAACTAGGGTTTATGGGTTAACATGACATGGATGGTTTTGATGATTTGAGATGAATAGCATGAAATCAAACCAAGTAAAAGATGATAATAAATCTTAAAATTTAACGATTACATGCTACGTACATGAATTGTAGGCAAGAGATCAAGAGAACAAGAGAAACAAAAGAAGACAAAAACAAAACCGCCGCCCATGGAGGGTCGGACGGAGAGAAAGAGAGAATAGAAGAAGAAAAAGAGAGAGAGATAGAGAGATACCTGAACAGAGAGAGAGAGAGACGGCTGCGGCGTTGGAGCCGTTGCTGCTCCTGGCGTCGTGGAAGAGAGAGACCGAGAGAGTGAGAGAGAGGGACGGGTGAGAGTGAGACGTGAGGGAGAGAGAAAGAAAAAGAGAGAGGGTTTTATGATAGTTGGAAAAAAATCAACTTCATAAGGAAGGAAACCCTCTTGAATTAGGAAACTTTACGCAGGAAGAAAAATTGGGTCAAAATAATACCAATCTGTGGCAAAAGACTTTTCCCCCTTAGTTTAGCCAAAAAGACAACTACCTCCCCAAAACACAATTAAAAGACACTAAAACTTTTAGATTTAAGTCACAAAGATCCCCCAAACTCGAGTAACCATTATAATTAACTCTTGACAATTAAATTAACTCCCCAACACTTATAAAAATATCATAAAATACCCATAGTCACAATACGGGGTATTTCATCATCAATCCCATAACCGGGACATGGATTCCTTCGATATATCAATTTACACCATGGACTCAATAGTATCACCCAGCTCATCGAGGTTATTGACTTCATAGGAACCTCACTCACTTCACTTTTCGAAGATATAACTACTAAATACATGTGCACATTGACTATCTAAGGATTAAGAGCATAAGTAATCATAATAACCAAGAGACATAGCTTGTCTAGTTATGTCACTACAAAGACATTGATCTCAACTTGGTCCAATGTACACAAAGTATACTAGAACATTGAGTTGAAACTATAGTATGAACTATACTGTTTCATGTAGCCAAAACAGACCTACTAAAGCAATGTGCTACAATCGTTCTGATGGTTTGTTCAATTCCATATAGATTGTGAAATCATAACATTCATTCCACAAGAACCGAAGATAAGATCTTCTGTGTTTAAGTTAGACTCTACACACCAGATATTCTACTATGTGGAATAATAGACAACTATGCACAATAATAACATAATGCAAAAACATTGCCAAAAACCATTCTCATATATATCAAATTTAGATAATCCAATATAAAAAGCATGGATTTTAGTATTCAATCCAACAAATCTAACCTGGTTCTGGCTCATGCATTTTAGGAACTTTTTGGAGTAGGGGCAACGACATGAAGCATCTGGCGCGAGAGATTTTTGCGCACGCATCTTATCCTGGTTCTGGTGCGCATTATGCACGGGTTTGTTCTTGCGTGCATCTGGTTTTGAAGCGTGTACCATGACCCGCATTAAGCTCGCATCTGGCGCATCTGAGGCATACGGGGCACATCGGGCATTACAATTTGTGGCACTCGTCATCGGTGCATCTGGTCTAAATAACATATGGTCATTTTGTCATGGTGCATCTTTCTGGCGCAATTGGGTGCATCGGGAATACATATGGTTCTGATTTCTCCATGAATATATTCAAATCTGGTTCTGGGTGGAGCACTTGTTTTTGTTTCCAGAAGTGCATCCACATCTGGCGCATTCGTTGTAGGAACACACGGTAGTTGGAGAAATGATGCGTCAATATTACGCGTTGCTGCGCAAGTATACGGTCAAGTAATATAATGGAGTATTTGGGACTCCGATTTATCGAACCCAAGGGAAGGTGATTACTTTTCTACGTCTAACAACTACTTTAATCTACTTAGTTACCGATAAAAAGTTTTGCAATTGGAGTGTTTTCACCCTCAATCAAGTAACTAGAAACTATAAATATGATTAAGCGAAAGAAATGATTAGATTAAACCAAAGGAAAGGAAACTAGGCAATCTATAGATCATCTAGGGCCGTTTTGAAGATTCCGGATTCCATGTTCTAACACGACAACTCTTAGTTAGCTAAGTTGGGTAATGGCACTGACAATTACCTATCGGTCTCTTGTCGTTATGCACACCGGTACTGATTTTTCCCTCTCAGGCCAACTCTACTTACCAATACGTTCTAGCAGGTTAATGGTAGTGCACGGAATAATGTCCTCTAAGACAATCACCACAAGAACACTTCACTATCTCCTAACGAATCTACTCTCATCTAGAAATTCTTACTCAACTCACTTCTCAGTCTCATTGATTAAGAACGTTCTCGTCTACTCATCCCAAGAAGGGTAGAGTTGCTTTTACACACTCACTAGTTAGATTGTAAGGTCGTTTCATGACTCCTAACTTACTAAGGATTAAGCACAATAAAAGAGATATTTGGCTACTAAGATTCTCTTTAAGCCAATTTTATGGTTGAGTGAAGAAAGAGATAATAAAAATCACATATCTTAGTCTTAACTTGTCAATGGAAGAACTAAACATGAAATAAACTAGCACAATTTCCATTGAATCACAAACCCTAGAATGAAAGTTTATCCAAAATCCGGAAAAGTATCATCAAAACATAAACCCTAGGCTCTCCATAGATGCCTAGGTATGAGTTTAGCTACTCATAACAAAAGATAACATATTGTTTAAATATTTCATACAAGAAAAGATAGAAAATAGATCAAACGCTAAAAAGAGTGTTATAGCTTTGATCCGGGCTCATCTCCTTGCTTGATGACGCTCCCAACGTGTTATTTTAGAGGATTAGTTTTTTCACCCTCAATCAAGTGATTAGAAAATGTAAGTAAATAGCACAAAAGAAATGAATTGATTAAATCAATAGAGAGAAGGCTAGGCAATCTATAGATCACCTGGAAATGAATTCATGTTCGAACACAAAAACTCGTAGTTAACTATGCTGGGTAATAGCACTGAAAATTACCTATCGGTCTCTTGTCGGTTTACGGATTGGTACCATCTTTTCCCTCTCACGCCACTCTTATTATCAACACGCTCTAGCTGGCTAATGACAATGCATGGAATGATGTCCTTTCAAACCACCACAACACGAACACCTCACTATCGCCTAACGAATCTACCCTCTTCTAGCCATTCCTATTCAACTGACCTCTCGGTCTCATTGATTAGGCATTTACTCGTTTTCTCATCGCTACTAGGGTAGAGTTGCTTTCACACACTCACTAGTTATGTAGAAAGGTTGGGTCATGACTCCTAACTTCCTAAGAATTAAGCACAATAAACAAGTGATTAACTAACTGAGGTAATCTTTAAGTCAAGTTCACGCTTGAATGAAGAAAGAAATAATCAAGATCACACATCTTGATCCTACTTTGTCAATAGAAGAAATCAATATGATAGAAACTAGAAAAAACTTCATTCAACCATAAATCATAAGCGTGAAAGTTCATCAAATCCGGAGAATATCCTCAAAACGTAAACCCTGTGCTCTCCATAGATGCCTAGGTATGAGTTTAGCTACTCATAACAAAATAATACATGTTCAAATATTCCATACCATAAAGAAAGAGGAAAAGTAGATCAAACGCTAAAACTATGATAAAAGCTTTGACCCGGCTTGTCTCGTTGCTTCTTGATGTTCCTAATGGATCTCCCTAGCTCTCCTTGATGTTCTTGACTCTCAATAATGCTCTAGTCCCGTCCTTTGCTTCCTTAGTGTAGAAGTCCAAATCTTCAAATTTTCACTTTAGCCCCAAAAGTTCATGCGCGACTTCACGTGCATTTCGTGAGAAATGGGGTATTTCGTACGAAATGCATTCCGTGCGAAATGCTTCTATTTCGTACGAAATGTTCTGCAGTCTTGTTCTTGAATCTTTAGCCTCTTAGTTCCCGAGCCTCTTTTCTTGTCCTTCCTAAATTGCAAAGATCGCGTTCTAGATTCCAATCGCTCCTTAAGCCCTATTTTTCTATCAAAGACAACAAAAACTATGCCAAGCAATCAAATCTCACAAATCAAGCATAAATCAACATATAAAACATGCCCGGACTAGAATTAAGCATATGAAGGAAACAAGTGATAAACATGCATATCTCAACAGTATTAGGCTCCAAACATTCCCAAAACCTATGAATCATGTGGTAAATGCTAAAGAAACATAGCTCCTAAAAGGCGCTATCACTAGCAGCACTAGACTCCCTCTCCCACTTTGTCTTTTGAACAATTTAATACAAATTACATTATTTATCCATGTTGTCCATGATTAACAGGCAAGCATCCACAATAATCATACACATAGATATAATCAAGCACATAACAAGAATTCAACCACACACATCCCAGCTATTATGGTCGAAGCTTCATTAGTTGCGCTAGCAATATCCTTTCTGAAAATCGACATGCCATCACTGTGGAAATCTTGAGGATAAGCAATCTTTCAGCCTCCTGTCTTCACTAATATTACAGTAACTCTAGTTTCCATGGATCCCGCAAATCAGTTTATAACAGAGTACCAGAGACTGCTACAGACTCTTAATTCCATGAAGGAGCTCACACGTTCATCTAAAACTGGAATAAGAGAACCTAGGGTCTACTATTACAGAAGGTTACAAATCTTTCTCATCCACGGAAAACAGAGTGGGAATCAAAACCAAATCAAACCACATTCATCAAACTGTATGACCATAATAGCATAACACGATTCAATCTGCAAAACAGAGTTAGACATCGCAATCTTCCTACTCAGACATTCATAGACGGTTTGATTATTGGACAACATGAAACCAATTGAAGGGAGGCGAATCCCTAGACTAGTTCGATTGCATGTCTGCTATACCGATTAAAATTTGTTTGTTACTAAAAAGAACACCATAACCCTACTATGCAAAATTAGGGTTCATACATGCGTCCTAGCTAGTTGATGTAGGTCTGAATCACTCTAAATCTTCTCCCGTATTCGCAAAGTTCCTTCTAGATGCAAGTGTGGGCTTGCTGCTTCTAGAATCATTCTTGGACTCCAGACTTATTGCTCTCACTCTCAAAACCGTATATTTCAGTGTGTATCTGAAGCATACGAATTCTGAAGGCTAAGGAAACTTGTATAGGCTACGGGAGGGATCTGGAGGAGAAAACATGAATCAGGATCCTAAATTTATTAGGACTTCTGGTTCAACCCGAACCTATCCCAAAAAAAGTTAATAACGGTTAGCACCACTAAATAACTGTTATTGCACTCCTGTTCGTATTCTCAAAAGTTAATATTTCGAGCTCGTCTTATTAAATACTTCTTATCTGCCCGAGTTAAGATTACAGATATCCTTCGATTAAATTAATTACTGACTAATTCATTTAATCGACCTCTTCCCGATTCCTTGATCCTTACCACTTAACTTATTTTATGTCCATATTATTACCAAGTAATCTACCTGCAAGGTTTAACATAATCAAAATTTATAATCTTCATCAAGGGGATATCATCAATCCCATAGTCGGGACATTGATTCCTTCGATATATCAATTTCCACCATGGAATCAATAGTATCACTCAGCTCATCGAGGTTATTGACTCCATAGGAATCTCACTCACTTTACTTGTCGAAGCAATAACTACTAAATACATGTGCACATTGACTATCTAAGGGTTAAGAGCACAAGTAATCATAATAACCATGAGACATATCTTGTCTTGTTATGTTACTACAAAGACAATGATCTCAACTTGGTCCTGTTCAATATACACAATGTAAACTAGAACATTGAGTTGAAACTATAGTATGAACTATATTATTTCATGTAGCCAAGACAGACCTACTAAAGCAATTTGCTACAATCGTTCCGATGGTTTGTCCAATTCCATCTAGATTGTGAAATCATAGCTTTCATTCCACAAGAACCGAAGATAAGATCTTCTGTGTGTAAGTTAGACTCTACAAACCAGATATTCTACTATGTGGAATAATAGACAACTATGCACAATAATTACATGATGCCAAAACATTTCCCAAAACCATTCTCATATATATCAAATTCATATAATCCAATATAAAAAGCACGACCTTTAGTATTCAATCCAACAAATTGAACATGGTTCTGGCTCATGCGTTGTAGGAACTTGTTGGAGTAGGGGCAACGACATGGAGCATCTGGCGCGAGAGATTTTTGCACACGCATCTGATCCTGGTTCTGGCGCGCAGTATGAACGGGCATGTTCTTGCGTGCATCTGGTTTTGAAGCGTGTACCATGACCCGCATTGGGCTCGCATCTAGCGGGATCTATCTCTCGCGAGCATTTGGCGCATCGGGCATGAAAATTTGCAGCAATCGTCATCGGTGCATTTGGTCTGGACCACATCCGGGCATTCTGTCACGGTGCATCTTTATGGCGCAATTAGGTGCATCAGGAATACATTCTGTTCTGATTTCTCGTTGAATATATTCGAATCTGGTTCTGGGTGGAGCACTTGTTTCTGTTTCCGGAAGTGCATCCAAATCTGGCGAATTCATTGTAGGAACGCACGCTAGTTGGAGCAATGACGCGTCAATATTACGCGTTGCTGCGCAAGTATACGGTCAATTAATATAATGGAGTATTTAGGACTCCAATTTATCGAACCCAAGGGAAGGTGCTTACTTTTCTACGTCTAACAACTACTTTAATCTACTTAGTTACCGATAAAAAGTTTTGCAATTGGAGTGTTTTCACCCTCAATCAAGTAACTAGAAACTATAAATAAGATTAAGCGAAAGAAATGATTAGATTAAACCAAAGGAAAGGAAACTAGGCAATCTATAGATCATCTAGGGCCGTTTTGACGATTCCGGATTCCATGTTCTAACACGACAACTCTTAGTTAGCTAAGTTGGGTAATGGCACTGACAGTTACCTATTGGTCTCTTGTCGTTCTGCACACCGGTACTGATTATTCCCTCTCATGCCAACTCTACTTACCAATACGTTCTAGCAAGTTAATGGTAGTGCACGGAATAATGTCCTATCAGACAATCACCACAAGAACACTTCACTATCTCCTAACGAATCTACCCTCATCTAGAAATTCTTACTCAACTCACTTCTCAGTCTCATTGATTAAGAACGTTCTCGTTTACTCATCCCAACTAGGGTAGAGTTGCTTTTACACACTCACTAGTTAGATAGTAAGGTCGATTCATGACTCCTAACTTTCTAAGGATTAAGCACAATAAAAGAGATATTTAGCTACTAAGATTGTCTTTAAGCCAATTTTATGGTTGAATGAAGAAAGAGATAATAAAAATCACATATCTTAGTCTTAACTTGTCAATGGAAGAACTAAACATGAAATAAACTAGCACAATTTCCATTGAATCACAAACCCTTGAATGAAAGTTTATCCAAAATCCGGAAAAGTATAATCAAAACATGAACCCTAGGCTCTCCATAGATGCCTAGGTATGAGTTTAGCTACTCATAACAAAAGATAACATATTGTTTGAATATTTTATACAAGAAAAGATAGAAAATAGATCAAACCCTAAAAAGAGTGTTATGGCGTTGATCCGGGCTCGTCTCCTTGCTTGATGATGCTCCCAACGTGTTTTCCTTGCTCTCCTTAGTGTTCTTGGCTCACAACTGAGGTCTATTCACGTCCCTAGATTTTTAGCGCGAAGTAGGGAATATAAGTCTTCAAGAATTGTATTTTTCCCCAAAAATTTGCGCAAGTCTTCTGCCTATTCCGGTCCTAGCATTTCGGCCCGAAATGGTCTTCATTTCGGCCTCCATTTCGGCCAGCATTTCGGGCCGAAACGGTATGGGCTGCCACTTCTTGAATCTTCAACTTCTCTTCCTTTTAGTTCCCGAGCCTCTTTCCTTGCCCTTCCTTCCTTCGAAAGTCCATGCTCTTGATTCCAAATCACTCCCATAGCCCTATGTCATGTTCAAAGACAAAAACAAGAACTATACCAAGCAATTAAATCCAAAAAATTAAATATAAATCAACATAAAGAACATGCTTGGACTAAAATTACTCTTATGAAGGAACAAGTGATAAATCATGCTCATCTCAACAATATTAGGCTCAAAAACTCTCCAAAAACCTATCACACATGAGCTAAATGCCACAAAAATAGAGATCTTAAAAGGCGCTATCAAATTCCCCCATACTACCTTCTTGCTCCTCCCGAGCAACAATGACGATCAAAAACCCCCACACTTGAGACATTGCATACATACCAAAACCAAACCAATACATACCCCACCGCTCTGCATACTTCACTTTCCGCTAGCCAACACGACTCACGAATCAATACACAACGACACGACGATGCAAACTACATGATATATACAATGCATCTCAAGTATGTACAATGCAATAAATTAAAGAACACATTTTTTTCTTTTTGGTAGAGATTGGGCAATCTCGAAGAATAAACCGGCATGTCATAAGACTCTTACATCCCCTAGAAGATTCTATAACTTCGGTGATCGGTAGAGCTTGCGGCCAGTTTCGTTAGACAGCACGGGCACGAACACAAAATAATTTGCTTCCGCACACTCATCAAATGTATCCCTAGCACCTACCATCTGAGCTATTTACCCACGGCTTAGGACGGGTAGGATAACATGTTTAGAAGCGTAGTCCTAGACGTCAATATATATGTCCCGAAACCTGATTCTCACACTCCCTCACCAAAATCTAAGGAACCCCAACTGAAACTAACTACTGCGGCCCTTATTCCATCAATCTTGGTGAAACGCCGTTCTCGCGGCCACAGATGTGAAGAAATAATCTCGAACAATAGCTAATCTCCTCGGTCTTCATGAAGTTCAATTTCTGCTCGTTATTCCATTCAATTTCAATTTATATTTTTTTAATTTATGTTTATATATATATATATATAACAAATCCCATGAAGGCACAATAATGATAGTAATATCCGAGGAGATCCAAGTATCAAATCAAATAATGTGGGGATGGAATGTGTCAAATCAGTGATGTAATCAAATAGATGTCGACACCCCCATACTCAATGTAATGCATATCCAAACCCGGTAGTCAATGTGTAAAAGTGCTTTTCCAACCGATCATCCTCATCACCTAAGATACAGAGAATATAAATGAAGCATAAGCACGACCTCCTATAAGATCAACCAACCCCCACCCCATGACGTGCGGAAAGAATGTCACACACTACGGTGCTCCACCTGTGATATTTGTGTAAGGACACGACTCACCGCCACACTGAAGTGTGCTACCATCTCTAACTCACCCCCCACATCCCCTCAAAAGACGACATGTAAGAGAATCCACTCAATATGTATCAAATCAGCTCACCCTCATCGAACCCCTAACTCAACTCCCTCTATCATAATGCATAGGAAGGGACCATTCTAACTAGTGATGCAAGTCACAAGGAACGGCTTCCTAGGCTAAAGGCTGTGAATAAAAAGGGTAAATGGATCAACTGGGGTAACTAGTGGACCTAGGCTGTGAGACAGGACGTGAGGCCCCCATAAAAATTACTCGCACAGCTGTTCCGTTGTCACTACGAGGAGGGTTGACTTTTACCTAAGTGACGGTGGTGTAGCGTTCGTAGGATAACTAGTCTGAGAGACAACTATTCACAATTTTAAAGTGCATTAAATTATAGCCTTTCTACTCCAGATTCTCGCGTCTACCTCACTTCAGATTTTTCTACTACCTAGGGAATACTATCATTGTGTCCTCTCCACATTCACTCTCTTCGAATGCCCTTTCTAAAAATAATCAATTTTTAGGATTTTTCTTGTTTTTATAAAAAACAATTAAGACACTATATGCAACTGGCCAACTCCATTAACCAACAAAATAGGGTAGGTGGACTCAATAAATAAAAGTGCAACAAATATATATAAAATGCATAAAATAAACTTGCATATGCATAACTAGCTGACTGACATCTACATGCAAACTGACTCACTAAACTACATGTAACAAGGCTATGCAATGGCTAACTAGAAGATAGCTAAAAATCCCCACCACACTTAAGCGCTTCGTTGTCCTCAACGAAAAATAAAGTGAAATCAAGAGGACTCGGCTGCCTAAGCGTAAGGTCGGTGGGTCCAGTCGGAGTGAGTCTCCTCGTCGTCCTCAGCTCGGACGTCCGGACTCGACTCTGGGTATACTTCAGACTGGTAATGTTACAGTCCATCATAGGTATGCGGGTGCAGCAGAGTGACAATAGCCGCTAGGGCCATGTATTGAATCCACCCTCCCTGCTGGGCACAGTCAAAGCTAACCTGCTCTAACCCACGTCCAAGATGACACTGAATACTCCGGCTACGTGGTGAGCTTGCTCTCGATGTTGGAGCTCAAGCTACTGGCCTCATCTCTCCTAGGCTGTGGGGGTTTGACAGGTCTTTGGACATTCAAGGGGTCGGGTTCTCTTTCCCACGTTTGCGCTCCATCACTCTTCTTCTTGTCCTTAGAGTCATACTCTAGACCACTCAAATCAGCGCTAGCATCTTTTGCTAGCGTTAGAAAAAGGCTAGTGTGGTTGGGAGATCTACGGTTAGTGCGTACAGTCCTCTCCATGAGAAAACGATAAATGCAGTACGGGACATTATATGCTTACCTCTCCACAAACAGTAAGCCATAGTCTAAAGATGGAAGGAGTACATGGGTTGAGCGATAACGCCAAAAACCCAGTTCTCAAGAAGCTCGCACAACCACTTCGCACGTGGAAGCACAAGTTTCCTATAAACATTACACTCAGGTAAAGTGGGTCTCTCATTCCATCCCGCTCCAGGAACCCCCTAAAAAAAAGGAACTCGCAACCTCAACAGCATCAGACCTCCGAATGGTCTCATGGTAGGCACAAGTCTCCTTTAGAGGCTTAAAATTCATAGCGGCCGCTATATTCTCGTGCGTGATGACTATGGAGGCTCGCCGTCAATACACTTTCCTATGATCCTCACTCTCTCCCTCGTCATAGAAACGAGCATTTACAAGAATCTCTCTTACAAGAGAGGAGCTAGACTTCTTACAAATCTTAAACCACCTGTCTATCCTCTCATTCTTGAAGAGATCCTTTAGCTGTTTTGGCATTTTATCGCTTTGCGGGAAGGGTTTTTCAGGAGCCCCTACCCTCTTCAGGAACGCGTCAGTGTAGTATGCCTTATGGGCATTCGCACTAACGAACCTGAAGCTGCAGAATTTGGTACTGCGGATAGCACCGAGGTCAACCTATTTAGGAGCCTTACCCCTCAACCCAATCTGCGGAATTGAAGGCCTAACTAGGTTTAGTTCATAAAAAATTGGAGACGGAGGCACTTGGCGTCGGTTTCCAGAACCATCTCCCTCGTTCACATCCTCTTCCCCCTCACTCATAACTACATCCTCCTCGGGATTGAAGACGGGATGATCATCAATAACTATTCCCCGTCTCCTCTTAGCATTACTGGAAGTAGAAATAATGATAGATAAAATAGAACACGAGTGCACGTGAGGGCTAGTGTGAGCTAAGCAAATAACCTATCGACTCAACTGGTAGCTAGCGCGCAATCCCCGCAAAGCACGTATCCGGGGCCTTCGCGAGACAACTTCACAAGTATCAATTTTGCAGAAATTTAAAACCTCGAAGTGCTTAAGCAAGAATTTAAAGTGAGAGAAAGATTTTGGTACCTACGGTCCCGGAGTACCGTTCTTACGGGACCGGTTTCGCAAAAATTGGTCAAGAATGGACCGAATCGGTCGACCAATTTTTAAAAAATTCAAGCGCTTTGAGGCAAGTATACCTCCTTGTGCTCCTCAGTGTCCCCATCAAAAGAATCTTCTTGAGATTCGGCCCAATCCCCGATGAATCGCAAAATTTGTGTTCTTGGAGCTTTTCCTCTTTGTTTTCCCCCACACTCAAACCGCTCACTATTTCTCAAAAACCGAAGAATTAATCTTGTAGACGAGCTTGCAAGGAGAAAAACCCAACAAGAAATTCTCAATTTGGATGAGTTTAGGGTTTGGGGTGTTTTGGTGTTCTTGTGGTTTTGAGAGGACGAAGATGAAGAAGAGGTTGTTTGATCCCAATGGGAGGTGTGGAACCCTTCTTGGCCGGGTTTTGGCTTATATACTCCTCCCAAAATGGGAAAAATGCCCCCAATAAGTGACTAGACCCAACAATTTCGGCCCGAAATTGTTTCAAAATCTCAAAAAAGTTGACCCTTTTCATTTCGGCACGAAATGTGGGAGGGGGTAATTCGGCCCGAAATACCCCAGATCTGCCATGCTATTTTTGCTCCAATTTCTTCATCCGGCATCCGTTTTGCGCGATTCTTGCACCGATGGAGTCCATATTCAACGGAAAATCCATTTTTGACTGGAAAATTCAAAAAATCCTGGGATTTCCCATTTCTTCTCAAAATTGCCCTCTTGTTCATGAATCTCGCATCTTAAGCTTTTGAAACCGTGATTTCCTCTCCGAATTCCGATGCGTGCAAACGCGTGATAACAACTCGCTGCCATGATACTCCAAGAAAATAAGCTACTCCACGACCTCGAGAAACTTCTCTACCATGTATAATTCTTCAAATGAGCTCGTTGTTCCTCGTTCTGCATGCAACATCGTGCACACGCATCAAGAAGAGAAATCCTGAGGGTTCTTCGGTACCTGTGTCCTGCACACTCATAGGAAATATTAAACCACTCTCTCTCACCTCCCAAAATCATGTATGAATATCAAAACGGAATATGAAAAACAAATAACTAACTAATACATTGGGTTGCCTCCCAATCAGCGCTTGTAATTTAAGGTCGAAAGCCCAACCCAGTAACCTTATTTCCCCTAAACAAGTGGTTTGGCACCCCGTGCCCTCTCATCCAGCTTCATATGCTGGATCCTCAACATAAATTTGTGAACCTTAGCTTTTGAATTTGGTGGCTCAATACTAACAACATCTCAACTCTCGGGCATTGCTTGCACGACCATTGGAAATTGCGTCTTCTCTTGAGAATGTTGTGGACTCGTCTTTGAAACCTGGAAAGTCTCCCATGCATCATTGATCCTCATGATCAATTCACTGTTCTCAATATCAATGAGAGTCCGACGGGTAGCCAAAAAGGGCCTACCTAGGATGATCGGAACATCTCCCACAGGCATATCCAGAGTAACAAAATCTGCAGGGATGATAGAATCCCCTACCTTCACAAGCACGTCTTCCACCACTCCATAAGCTCTCTTGCAAGACTTATCAGCAAACTGTAGATTGATCCATGTGGAACGAGCTTGAACTCCCATCTTCTGAAAGACCGAAAGTGGCATTTGGTTGACACTAGCCCCCAAATCACATAGGGCACGTCCCGTGTAAGCTCCTCCCTAGTTAGCTTTTATCACAAAGCTTTCCCGATCCTTCTGTTTCTGTGGCAACTGTTAAGGATTGTAAATTGCAAATTTTATTAGGTTATTGAACTCTTCTTAACTTGCTTTTAAGTGTAATTTATTCATTATATCCCTATTTCAAGACTTATGCTTGTTTCTTTTAGTTTGTGTGGAATTTCTTTATTTTGTAGGAAATATTGCGCTTTGGAACTCAAGAATTTATATTACAATACTCAAAGAGGAGGTTCAAGGGAGCTTAGGAGGGCCAAGGAATATGAAGAATGAGCTAAAGGGACTTAATTTGAAGAAATCAAGTGATAAAGAGGCTAAAGTTAAAGACAAAGCAACTAAATTGCAAGTTAAAGAGAAGTTTCAAGGGCTTAAATGAAGAGGAAAAGGGAAGATAGAGGCCAAAAAGTGAATTTCAAGAAGTCAAGTGACCAATCATAAGGCCAAAGTTATATCAAAGGGCATATTTGAGAAGAACTTAACGGAACCAGGGGCTAAGTGGAGTTAATTCAAAGTTTCTAAGGGTCCTAAAGAAGAGAAACTAACATCCAGGGGAGGTATTTGTACTTTTTAAGACGTCGAGGGATAGTTTATCGTTACAAAAGAGTAGCTGGGGTCCATATTAAAATCCCCCAGCAAAAAGAGGGCTGAGTTGCAATAAACGAACAAAACTGATCAGCACACAGTGTGCTTCTTCTTCCTCACGACGGACAGCAACCAGAGACTCCATTGACGTGCAACCAAGCTTCGAGGAAGCTTCGGCCGTCCCCAAATCACCACCAAACCATTCAAGTTCGGTCCCAAATCGCTCTTTTTCCCTCGCTCAATCTAACCCAGCCCCTAATTCGGCCCAAAAGGAAGTAACCAAGAAAGCCCTAATTTATAGGGTTCATGAAGACAAGAAGGGAATCGACGATAGAGAGTGTTTGGGGTTCAATTCAAGGGTGGAGATGATCCCTTAGAGAATCTAAATCCACCCTTACCATCTATATAAAGCGAAGTTGAAGAAATTGGGAGACTCTCAAACATTTTAGGTCCACAGTACTACGTCGTTCCTCTGTTTCACATTTCTCTCTCTCTCTCTCCGATTTCGCCCACCTCTGGGTTTTTCTTGAGCTACCTAAGGGTCAAGAACTGAGAAAGAGGTAGAGAGGGTGAGAGGAGTGACGAACTGGACAAGTTTCAGTCGATTTTTCTGGGTTCTTCCTGACTGTTCTTGAGCTGCTGTTTCTGCTCTGTTTTGCTGTTGTTCTTGCCATTCTTGGTACTGCAACAGCAGCAGCAGTAGCTTGTTGGGGAAAATTATTCACTATTTGATAGCTTAGCTTTGTGTTTTAGCGATTTTGCTTAGTAATTTGTAGTTTCAAGTGTTTGAGAGGTTTAAATTAATGATTACAAGTGTTTGATTCAAGTATTGGTAATGAAAACATCATTTCTCTCTTATTCTCTTGAATCTATAATGTCTAGCTAGTTTAATTGTTGGGTTTATTGATGAAGTTGGATGGCTTGTTGTTATGTGTTCAATTGTTCTTCAAGTTTTCACAAGTTTGGATGTCGAGATCATTGAATTCGTGTGTCGAAAGGAAAATTCGAATTGTGGCTTGATCTTGTATGTGGACTCACTTAGATGAGTACATATCCTTGATGCTTGACATAACTCGATTTTGAGTTTTGCTCTTGAATTCTTGAACTAGACATTCCTCTTTGCTTTAGAATCTATATTTCTTCACTTAATACAAGTTTTGGGTTTTGAACTTCACTTGCAAGTTCTCTAGCGAAATCAATTGACCCAACTTCACTTTCATATTTACTAGCTCTTTTGAATCGTAGTAGTATTAGTGAAAGTGTGTAATGTAGGTGTAAACAGGTATAATAATACTCTAGAAGGGAGGGGGTTGAATAGGGTATGCTAACTTTTGCCAAAACTCTTTTGAAACTTTCAGAAGAACAAACTGTTGATATCTCAAATATTTGAAAAGAACTTGTAAAGCTTAAGGATATAACTGCAGAGTATAGAGGCTTCAAAACTTTGAGACTTGGAAAGCTCCAAAGATTTGAGACTTCCAATTTAAACAAGAAGTAAATGCAGCAAAAGTAAATAACAAGAACACATATATTTTACAGAGTCCCAATAGGACCTAGTCTCTGTCTGAGGGATCTAATCCCTCCAAAATTCAAACACAACTTCTTATTAACCACCCAAATTTAGCCCTAGATCTCAAGCCTAAGTGACCTACCTTACAATTATACAGCTTGTGGTTCCCAACCTATCTAGTTACAGGCTACAACTTGTTGAACGATAAGAACCTCTTGTTGTTCACTTGAACAAACAAACTACTAAGTTTAGTGAGGTTTTATAAAATAAAGAAATTAATTACAGAGAGAAGAATTCAGAAAGAATAAGCTTTTTAAAGCCTGGAAGAGTTCTTCTGGATTTGAATGATCTTCAGCCTGCTTGAATTGATTCCCTGAATGATTTGAAGTGCTGTATGTAATTGATCTTCCCAGATGAATGTCCTCTCTTCAAAAACACGACCTCTGTATCTCTTATAAGTCTCTGCAATACAAACTTATATGGTTGTTTTAGTCTGCAACTAACTTGAAAGATTTTAGGAACAGAACTCCTAAAATATCTCCTATCTGATAAGCTCCTGTTAACAGCTCAATTTTAATACTTTGCTGATCTGTTTATGGATGTTGGAGAATCCTACAAACCTGCAAAAACTTAGCAAACAAGATCAAACAAATAACAGTACAATCTAGCAAAGAGATCTGCTTGAAACAGCAGCTACATAATAAAGAGAAAATCATGCTAGACTTGTCTGCTGATAGCTCTGGGTTAACAAGTATATCCAATCTCATGAATATATCAAATAACCGATATAGAGTCCACAATAATAGACAATAATCAGCATGTAAAATTAGCCAAGTAACACTGAATCAATCTGCACACAGAAAGATGGTTAGAAGAACGTAGCTGTAAAGAGTGACTTGAAAATATTAAAGCTTTGAAGCTTTGTCTGCTAACTTCTTCAAAATGTATATTGGATTTTAAATTTAATTTAATCCTGCAGTGATCATCTTAGAACATAGATTGCTGAATATAATTATATAACTAAACTAATCATCATCAAAACATAACCAAAACCTGCACAAAATAGTTAGAAAAACACAGCATACAGGAGCTGCTACAGTAACTCAAAGCTTTGAAGCTTTTGTACTTGGCAATTTCTTATGATTGTGTTTCTGGCTTTCATCATCAAGGAGCTAAGCTCTCTGCCTGTATTTTCATATCATAATATCCATGAGCTTCAGAATTATCAATCTCCCCCTTGATAAAAGACAAAACACATTATCTGAACAATTGATATCCTGCAACTTACAAACAGTAGTAAATAAATCACAGAATATAAATTCAAAAACCACATAATTGCATAGAGAAACATCACCAAATCCAGAATTTATTAAACATCATAAAATTAGATACTAAACATCCTAAAAACATGAAACAAAAACACATAAAACACATAATCTTCTCCCCCTTTTTGACTTACATCGAAAAAGTTGAAGAAAATGTTGGATATGTTCAGAGTTTATAAAAGCAAATAGGATTAATAGCCTAAGCTCCAGGACTGAAGAGAGTAGAAAGAATAGAGAGATGAGGTTCAAGGCGTTGAAGATCCTGTAGACTTTGATGTTCCTTTGCCTTTTCCCAGAGCCTCTTCTTGTTCTTCTTCTAAGACTTCTCCATCTTCATCCTGTTCCTCAGCTTCCTCTCCTTGCTCTGCAGCTTTCTTTCCATGAGCTTCTTCAGTTTTCATCTTCTCAAAAACCTCATCAACCAATTTGTCAAGATTAGCAGCTTCCTCTTCAGCTTTCTCTGCCGCAGTTTCCTCATTATCTGCCTCTTCATCAGACTGATCAAAGAGATCCTTTGAAGTCGGAACAACTGGAATACCTTTCTTCTTCTTCTTCTTCTTCTTCTTCTTCTTATTCTGCTTCTTGAGAGCTTCTCCCAGAACTTCTTCTGAATCAATGCTAGTTTCTCTACTTTCTGAAGAAGGCACTTTCTCTACATCCAAACCATTGATGATCAGGTCAAGCTAGTTCAACACCAAACCTTTGAACTTAGTCAGATCATTGGACAAATGAAACAATCCCTGTCTCAAATGCTCCACACCATCTTCCAGAAATTCAACCCTATCTATGATGTGTGAGAAATCCAGATGACCAGGCACCTTAGGGGTTGAAGCAGCTCTAGGTTTGATAAACTCCTTTTCTTTCAGCTCTTTAGCACTCAACTCTGAATAGAACTTCCACTTTCCCTTAGCAGTATACACAATTCCAATCCTTTGAAGGGATGCCTCATCAAATACCTCAAAACGAGTAGTAATCTTCTCTTCATCCTTCAAATATACTCCAAAATGTTTTAAAAACAGTGGTAAAACATTGGCATAGGGTAGAGAGTGGTTTCTAGTCCTAGTCCCACAGTAAACCATGTGTTCTATTACCATAGTAGGAAGGTCTACCTCAAAACCTTGACAAATCAAGTACATCAGGATTAAAACCTTGTATGTTACCAACTCTTTTGAGTATTCATACCACACACCTCATAATGATGGAAAAAATGAATTTTGGCTTCATAGTTGAACACGGAATGTGTTAACGGTTCGGGTTCAGAAGTGGTTCCCTCCAAGAAAAACATAGCTTTGGCTTTCTCTAGGATTTCTTTTCTATCAGGATAGTCACCAACCTTATACTTCCTAGGCACTCCCAAAACTTTGGAGAACACCCCGTGATCTAACCTAATGTCCACTCCAGCCACCTTTGAGGTTAGGATATATTTATCACTATCATCAAGCTCTTGAACCAGATCCAAATAGAACAGTCTGGTTAACCTAGGATAGGCTTCAGAGGGTGGGTTTAACATACTTTTAACAGCTGAACTTCTCAATTTCTTAATGTAGTCTAAGTCTAGAATCTCCAATAAATCAGAACTGATCATACTACAAAAAGAAACTTTTGAAGATGCATACCCATCAATCCAAACCTTCTTGACATCCGAATTAACAAACCAAGATTCAGGCAAGATATTCTAACCAAAGTTTGTGGCCTTCTTGGTTTTTAATGCACTGTATTTCACCCTCTTCTTCCCAGTGGTTTCTTCACCCTTCTTCTCGGGGGTTGTTTCTGCTTTCTTTTCACCAGCCTTCTTATCCTTTGTAGAGGGTACATTCCTCTTTTCTTTCTCAGCAATCACCTCTTTCTTTTTCTTGCTTGACTCCTCCTCCTGATCCTTATTCCCCATTTATTTCACCACCTCCTCTTTTGCAGATTCTGAATCTGACCCAGCCCTAGTTTCCTCTTGAACTTCCTTCCCTTTCTTGGTCTTCATTGCAGGGGGTGAGGTCTCATGAACACTGTCCGTGTCTTCTGAGTTTGATCCATGAATGGTGATCTTTCTGTTAACTTTTCTTTTCACCCTCTTGTTGGAGGTCTGACCTAGCTGCTTGATTCTTTCGGATTTTCTCTCCATTTGGGTAGGGTTTGAGAAATTGAGAGAATGGGGAGAGAGAGAGATAGAGACGAAGAAATTGAAGTATAGAATGAGAGAAAATAAGTCCTGAAGCTCGCTTAAGTAGGTAGAGAGTTTGACTAAAAGTAGGAGATTTACATACAAAAAGGTTTGAGAAGATTTTCAAGATATTTGTAGATATTTTGAACAAATCTCTGAACATTTGAAATGATTCTGTAATTATTTAAAAAGATAACACAAAATTTTTCATGATCAAATTTTTTAAGATAATGAAAATCCACTTATCACAGAAATGAAACAATAGTTCAAAGCTTTGAGAAGTTTTAGAGTAATACAGAAACTTCAAAGCTTTGATCTATGTTTTCAAGGCTCCAGAAAATATAATCTCAAGGCTTTGAAATGACAAAGATATTGCACATAGTGACTGATTACTCCCCCTAAACCAATACATCCTTGTTTAACATACCCAATTCAAGCCTTAGGGATGCAAACCTCTCATCTGGCAGTGGTTTAATGAAAATATCAGCTATTTGCTTAGAAGTAGAAATAAAAGATAGAACTATGTCACCTTTTTCTGTGTGATCTCTATGAATATGATGTCTCACATCTATATGCTTTGTCCTTGAGTGCTGTACTGGATTCTTTGTTATTGAAATGGCACTTGTTGTCACAGTTAATTGGCATATTTTTTAAATCATATCCAAGATCTCTTAGCTGCTGTGCAATTCATAAAACCTGTGAACAGCAAGCTCCAGCTGCAATATATTCAGCTTCTACAGTTGACAAGGCTACTGAATTCTGCTTCTTTGAATGCCAACTTATCAATGAAGATCCAAGAAACAGGCAACATCCAGAAGTACGCTTTCTGTCTACTTTCTAACCTGCAAAGTCTGCATCTGAATATCCACTCAACAGAAAATTAGTCATTCCTGGATACCAAATCCCCAAGTCTTTGGTTCCATTCAAATATCTAAAGATCCTTTTTACAGAAATTAAATGACTTTCTTTAGGATCAGTATGAAACCTTGAAAAAATGCATACACTAAACTTAATATTTGGTCTACTAGCAGTTAGATACAAAAGTGAACCAATAACACTATATATTCTTTCTGATTTACGCTCTTACCAGTTGTGTCCTTGTCTAGAGACAGTTATGAACTCATAGGGGTCTTTACAACCTTGGACTGTGACATGTTATATTTTTTTTAACAAGTCCAGGGTGTACTTTCCTTGATGCACAAAAAATCCTTTCTTCATTTGATGTACATGAAGTCCAAGAAAGAAATTGTTCTCCCATCAAGATCATTTCAAATTTCCTGCACATTAGACTTGAAAACTCTTTTGAAAGAGCATCATTAGTAGCACCAAAAATAATATCATCTACATATATATGAACAACTAAAATATCTTTTTCCTTATTTTTTATAAAAAGAGTTTTATCAACCAAACCTCTCTTAAAACCATTTTCACAAAAACTTTGAGAGTCTGTCATACCAAGCCTTTGGGGCTTGCTTAAGTCCATATAAGTCTTGGTACAGTTTTTATACATGATTAGGAAAAATATCATTTTCAAAACCTGGTAGTTGAGCAACATATGCTTCTTCTTGTAGATAACCATTCAGAAAAGCACATTTGACATCCATTTAAAAAAAAGGTTCATGTGATTATGTGATGCAAATGCAAGAAGTATTCCAATAGCTTCTAACCTTCCAACAGAGGAAAATGTTTCCTCATAATCAATACCTTCCTCTTGATTGTATCCCTGTGCAACCAGTCTTGCTTTGTTTCTCACAAACTTACCTTTTTCATCAAGCTTATTTCTGAACACCCATCTTGTTCCAATCACTGATTGATCTTTTAGTTTAGAAACCAAATTCCAGACCTTATTCATTTCAAACTCATTCAGCTCATTCTGCATTGCAATGATCCAATCTGCATCCCCTAGTGCTTCCTTTGCATTTTTGGGCTAAATGAGTGATAAAAAAGCACTGAATGCACATAGATTTCTCAATTGACCTATTGTCTGAGTTCCAGTTGTTGGATCTGATATAATATTCTCAGCAGGATGATCTGAGAGATATTTGAACTTCTTTCTGGGTGTCCAAGTGTATGGACCTTCAAGGCTTTGAGTTCTTGATACAGTAGAAGGACCATCATATTTCCTGTCAATCTCTGTGTCAAGCCTTTGAGATTTTGGCTCAGCAGGGGGTTCAAGGCTTTGAGATTCTTCTGAAAGTTTTTGATGCTTAGTTTTGCTCTTGCTGACTTTCTCAAGATCATCATCAGCCTCATATTTATTCAAACTAAGATCTGCAGAACTTCCACACAGAGAATCATCAATACTTTCATGAAAAACAATATGAATACTCTCCTCTACAATCTTAGATCTCTTATTATAAACCCTGTAAGCTTTGCTAGTTTGAGAATAACCAAGAAACACACCTTCATCACTTCTAGCATCAAACTTACCAAGATTATCTTTGTCATTGTTATGCACAAAACAACTACAGCCAAAAGGCTTAAAGTAAGCAACACTAGGCTTCCTGCCATTAAACAGTTCATAAGGGGTTTACTTCAAAATTGGCTTGATCAAACATCTATTGAGCACATAATTGGCAGTATTAACAACTTCTGCCCACAAAGATTTTGGCAAATTACTTTCAAGTAACATGGTTCTAGACATGTCTTCAAGAGTCCTATTTTTCCTCACCATTTTGCTGAGGAGTTCTAGGTGCAGAAATGTTGTGTGAGATGCCATGCTTTGAAAAAATAAATCAAAATCAAGTTGATCAAATTCTCTACCATGATCACTTCTAATAGATGCAACAGGTAAGTTTTTCAAAGTTTGAAGCTCCTTGCGAAGTTTAGAAAATTCAGATTATGCTTCAGACTTTTCTCTAATAAACATAACCCAGCTATATCTAGAGTAATCATCAACTACAACAAGCATATATCTCTTACCTCTGGGTGTTTGAACCCTCATTGGACCACACAAGTCTATATGTAGCATTTCTAAGGGTCTGGAGGTACTTACGAAATTACTTGGCTTGAATGAGCTTCTGGTTTGTTTGCCTTGAGTACATGCCTTTCAAAACTCATTATATTTGAATTTAAGGATTGGCAATCCCCTTACCAGATCTTTTGAAATGAGTTTATTCAAGGAATGCATGCTTATATGACCAAGCTTTCTGTGCCATAGTTTTGAGTCATCCTTCAAAGCTTTGAGACACTTCAGACTATCACCTGCAACTTTTTCAGTACACAGTGCGTAAACATTATGTGACCTAGGAGTAGTGAGAATGCCATTGCCTGATTTCTCATCTTCCACCACACATTTCTCTTTTTCAAATACAACCTTATTACCTTTGTCACAAAACTGAGAAATACTCAACAAATTATACTTAAGACCATGAACTAAATAAACATCAGAAATTGAATATGCAGAATTGTTACCAACACTTCCAATACCAATTATGTTTCACTTTGCTTTGTCACCAAGTGTGATTGTTCCCTCTGATTGTTCTTTCAGTTCTGAGAATAAAGATTTCTTCCCACTCCTATGCCTGGAACATCCACTATCCAATATCCATTTCTGATCTTTCAAAGCTTTGGTGACATCATGCAAAAATCAATCAATGCCTTAACAGGCTATCAGACCAAGTGTAGAATTTGAATTCATACTCAGAGTCAACCATGTTAGGTGGTCTAACTCCATTTGGAACCCAAATCTGTTTCACTTGTCCCTTAAGCTGATAAGGATAGGTGTTCCTCAGTATGTGAGGTTATGTCCTTCTAAAGGGGCAAGTTACTTTTACATGTCCAATTTTACAGCAATAATGACACTTTGGTGAATGTCTGCTTCCTGCTTTCACAAATGTGGTTTGGTTTTTTCTTGGAAAATTTTGATTATATCCAATTCCACTCTTGTGAACAGACTGCAGACTTCCTCCAAGCATACGACTTAACTTCTGTTCTGAGCCATCAAAAGTTGAAAGAATTTTCTTGATTTCTTGAAGCTTAATAGTTACTGTAGTGTTTTGTTCTTCTAAATCATCAGAATGATGTTTTAGATCAACAAACTTGTCAATTAAAATAGTGTTTTGATCAACTACTTCTTTGACTTGTGATTTCAAAGCTTTGAATCTATTGTCCAAGGCTTTTAAGTCACTATCAATATTTAACTTAGTAGATTCAAGACATTTATTCTGAAAAACTAAATCTAAATTTTCTTTTGCCTGCTCATGAACCTTCATTTTCAAAGAGTCAATATCATTTCTGTAACTCTCCTCATTTAAAAACATGCTTTTGAGGATTTCAGGTAACACATCTGAAGGACTGGATAAGATATTTTTTTACCATGTCTTCAATTGGTTTCTCAGTGGAATGGTCCTCTTGACGTCCATCCATTAAACAGAGATTGGCTTGCTCATCATCAGAGTCTGAGTCTGAAGAGTCTGAATCACTCCATGAGGCCACCATTGCTTTCTTCCTTCTGTTGTCATTTTCCTTCTTTGAAAATTTTCTGTTATTTTTCTTTTGAGGACAGTCTCTAACCAAGTGATCTGCATCTCCACAATCATAGCAATTCATAACTTTAGGTTTATATGATTGTGAAGAGGACTTACATATCTGATCCTTCCTAGTTGAGGATCTGAACTTTTTTTTTGTTGTAATCCTTGTTTCCAGAGTTCCTCTTTTTCCTGAGAATTATGGCCAAGGCTTTGGAAATCAAGGCTAAGGCTTCCTCATCATCATCATCTTCCTCTGGTTCAAGGCTTTGGGATTTTTCATTGTCATTTGCCTTGAGTTCCAGATTCTTCATGTTGTCACTTAGTTCACCATCAACCTCCTACATAGAGATCTCATGAGTGAGTAACTTTCTTTGCAGATCATCCAGCTCCAGAATGCTCAAGTCCTTAGCTTCTTCAATGGCAGTAGTTTTATGTTCCCATTTGGCATTAGGAAAAATTATGAGAATCTTCCTGACTTTTTCTTCATTTGAGAATACTTTTCCCAAAGACTCCAAGTTGTTCACAATATCTGTAAACCTTTGAACATATCTTTGATGGAATCATCGGAGTTCATCTTAAACAGTTCATAGTTCCTCAAAAGGATATTAATCTTTGTCAGCTAGACTTGGCTAGTTCCTTCATAGGTAACAGTCAACTTATCCCATATCTCCTTTGCATTCTTGCAGTTGGATATTCTGTTGAATTCATCTGCACTAAGAGCACAATATAATAAGTTCAAAGCTTTGTAATTTTTTGACACCTTTTGCAGTTCAGTACCTGAGAGATCTTCATCAGGTTTGACAGTTCTAATACCATCCATAGTGGTGTAGAATAGGTTTGGCCCATTCACAATAATAGACCATAGTTCGATGTCCTGATATATGATGAACATTTTCATCAATGCCTTCCAATGTAAAAAGTTATCACCACAGAATAATGGAGGTCTATTAGATGCCCTTCCCCGTGAAAATCCTCATTCACCCACAAAACTCATTGTCACAAGATTGTTAGATCTTTAAACTGTGACCCAAAGCTCTGATACCAATTTAAAATATGTAATGTAGGTGTAAACAGGTATAAAATACTCTAGAAGGGAAGAGGGGTTGAATCGAGTATGCTAACTTTTGCCAAAATTCAAGTTTTTGAAATTTTAAGAAGAACAAACTGTTGATATCTCAAAAAGCTTTGAAAAGAACTTGTAAAGCTTAAGGATATAACTGCAGAGTATAGAGGCTTCAAAGATTTTAGAATTGGAAAGATCCAAAGCTTTGAAACTTCCAATTTAAACTGTAAGTAAATGCAGCAAAAGTAAATAACAAGAACACAGATATTTTACAGAGTTCAGTCACAATTGGACCTAGTCTCTTCCTGAGGGATCTAATCTCTCCAAGATTCAAACACAACATATTATTAATCACCTAGATTTAGCCCTAGATCTAAATCCCAAGTGAGCTACCTTACAATTATACAGCTTGTGGTTCCCAACCTATCTAGTTACAGGCTACAACATGTTGAAACAATAAGAACCTCTTATTGTTCACTTGAACAACCAAACTAATAAGTTTAGCGAGGTATTAGAAATAAAAAAAGATGATACAATTAAGTACAGAGAGAAGAACTCAGAAAGAATAAGCTGTTTAAAGCCTGGAAGAGTTCTTCTGGGTTTGAATGATCTTCAGCCTGCTTGAAATGATTCCCTTGAACGATTTGAAGAGCTGTATGTAATTGATCTTCCCAGATGAATGTCCTCTCTTCAAAATCATGAACTCTGTTTCTCTTATAAGTCTCTGCAATTCAAACTTAGATAGTTGTTTTAGTCTGCAACTAACTTGAGAGATTTCAGGAACATAATTCCTGAAATATCTCCTATCTGATAAGCTCCTGTTAACAGCTTAATTTGGATACATTTCTGATCTGTTTATGGACGTTGGAGAGTCCAACAAACCTGCAAAAACTTAGCAAACAAGATCAAACAAATAACAGTACAATCTAGGAAAGAGATTGCTTGAAACAGCAGCTGACCAATAAAGAGAAAATCATGCTAGACTTGTCTGCTGATAGTTCAGGGTTAACAAGTATATCCAATCTCATGAATATATCAAATAACCAATATAGGGTCCACAATAATAGACAATAATCATCATGTACCATTATCCAAGTAACAATGAATCCATCTGCACACAGAAACATGGTTAGAAGAACTTAGCAGTAAAGAGTGACTTGAAAATCTCAAAGCTTTGAAGGTTTGCCTTCTAACTTCTTCAGAATGTATATTGGATTTGCAATCCAATTCAATCCTGCAGTGATCATCTTAGAACATCGATTGCTGAATATAATTATATAACCAAACTAATCATCTTCAAAACATAACCAAAACCTGCTAAAAATAGTTAGACAAATACAGCATACAGGAACTGCTACAGTAATCAAAGCTTTGAATCTTTGGTGCTTAGCAATTTCTTATGCTTGTGTTTCTGGCTTTCATCATCAAGGAGCTAAGCTCTCTGCCTGTATTTTCATATCATAATATCCATGAGCTTCGGACTTATCAATTAGTATTTGTTTCCTTTGACTCTTACTTGAAATCTCAAACTTGCTCCATCACTAGTGGTGGATTTTACAGCTTGGAAACCTCTAAAGCCATTGAGAATTTGTTACTTGCTTAAGTTAGTCATTTTCTACTTTCTATCCTAGTTTAGCAAGTCAATGTCTAAACCCCCCTCTCCTTGTGGATTCGACTCCCGACTTACCGTATATTATTACTTGAGACGATATCCTATACTTGGGATTATTTTTGTCGAACAAGTTTTTGGCGCCGTTGCCTAGGAGGTTAGGATTTAGATTTGATTTTCTTTACTTTCTTGGTTAGTTAGTAGTTTTATTTTGACATCTTCTCTAGTTGTTTGTGTTTGGTTAAGACCTCTCATTTACTTGCTTGAAAATATGTCTCATGCACATTTCGGACTTCGTTAGAGGCCTAACGTTCCTTCATATCCTTTTACCATGCATTTACTAGACATGAAAATCATTCGAAGGAATCAATGTGTTCCAAACGTGAGCGTGCTTAGAAAAATGGTGATTATTATCCTAAGAATGATTATTCTTGGCATGATAGTACGACACTAGAGTACACATCTCATGCTTCTTGTGCACAATCACTGCCTCACACACTTACATGTTTTTGAACTCTTATGATTCTTGCACTTATCAATACAATGATATGATGTGTGAATCAAGTGGAGTGAATGATTTTGAGAGGGAATCATTTGCGAATGATGAGCTAAATACACCTATAAGTGATTCTTTATATGAGAAAATTCAAAATTATATTCAAAATATTATTGAAATTGTGGAATCTCTAAGAGAATCAACAAAGAAAATTTGAAGAATCATTTTCTCATTTGGAGGATAGAGTGGCTTCCTCATATTCACAATCGCATGATGATTCTCTTGAATATAGTACTTAATCTTCACAAGACTCACCATCACACGAGTCTCAAGTTCCCATTCACACACATCATGAGCCTATTCATGACCAAATTGTTGACGATGTTTTATATGATGGAGTTGTTTCTACTAGGATAGGTGATTGTATTCATTTCTCATTTTCACATTCTAAAGAAGCATGTGATAGTGATATTGGTTGTGAGATTGACGTTTATGATGATGACTATTCAAGCCATGACATGAGTGGTGTCATTTTGGATGACTCACATAGTGATAAATGTGATGAGGAGTCACAAAATGGAAACCACTCATGTGATGAGTTAGAGGTCAAATTTGATGCTACCACTAAAGAAAGGAATGTAGTCTTGTCTTGTTCTCTAGAAGAGCCTAGTACTTACCGGAGTTCCTATGATCTTGATTGTGACGAAATTGAAGTTTTATTGGGAGGTACACCGTTTAGTATTGATATGTCTAATGAGATCCGGGGAGATATGCTCGTATTTATGATGAAATTGATTTTTTCTTGAATGCTTGCTTGGATTCTATCATCGTGGAATATGTGCCTAAGGGTTTGGATGTGGTTTCTTGTTCTCAAATTATTTTAACTCCCACTTTTAAAACCACATCCCTAGATCCGTGTGCTATGTATGAAAGTGATGACATTGAGTATTCACAATTTGCCCTATCTCTCAAATTGTGATTTCAAGTGAAAAATTGGCAACTTTTGAAGACTCATTCTATGATTCATGTCGTTTGAGGATTTCAAACCATTTTCTTAAGATGATGCATGACATAACCACTTGCTCTAGCTTAATTGTTAGATTGTGCTTGCATCTCTTATTCATCTTTTGTGTCTTGCCCCTACTTATCCTTTCTATTTTAATTGATGAATCAAATTTTCTGAAGGAGAAGTACTTTTCTAAGAATGAAGTAGGGGCATGGAATGGAAAGAAAATCCAAGTTTGGGGGTGGGATAGCATCATTTCATTGTTCCACCTCCCTAGTTGTACATAAATAAAATAGTTTATCTCTATTTCTTGCATTTTCTTTTCTCTTTCTATTAGCATTTTGTAGGTTGCTTTTGGAGGAGGACTTGTGCTTGGTGGCCTAGAAAGCTAAAATGAGGTATCTTCTATCCCTTAACTCTTGCTAAAATTTGTATGCTCTTCCATTGTTCTCACACATTGAGGACATTGTGACATTTTAGTTGGGGTGATAAGTAGATATATTACTTGGTTTAAATGGTCTATAGCATGATTTTTCTTTCATTAGTGATTTACATGAAAAATACAAAAAAATGGAAAATTTGAAAAACATCAGAAAAAATAAAAAATTGATAATTTTGAAAAAAAAAATGTGTGAACCTTTCATGAGAAGCATCACTCTTTCCTCGTGTCAAACCATAGATTTTTTTTCTTCTTTCTTTGGTAGTTTTATTTATTTTGAACCTTTCATCTTGAGTCTAGATTTTATTGTTAGATTTATTGAGTCTTAGAGAGTTATAATTGAGTCACTTATTTAAAAAAAATGATGGAAAAAAGTGAAAAAAATGAGAAAAAGTGAAAAGGGGGAATTTTGGAAAGCTAGATGTTTTCAAATAATGTAATCTCTTAGTCCATGTTCTTTTTTTATTTGTTTAAGGAATTCTTTGCTTATACTCAATACATCTACACCAATATTCTACATTCCGCGATCTCATGCGTTCTCACAAAGCGACACACTAAATTTATGTTTCATGTTTAAGTTCTTCAAGCTAAGTTGATCACATAAACTATGACATCTTAATACTTTTGAAAAAGGTGTATTCTCTAAAGCGATTTGAAATCTACAAAAAGGATTTAATTCTCATTGTTTTTGGCGGTGGAAACTTGTAGCCCAATGGAGTGGTGGTGACCATGACACCTTATGCGATGCCTAAGAAATAGAGGGGTGTTCGGGGATTAATTTCATGGCACCACCTAGATAGCCCCCTTGGTTTAGCTTAAAAAGCCAATTCGCTTGTATATTCCTCTCTTTTGTTGTGGGTCCTGGAGAACCTTGGATTACAGGTGGACATATGTGGAATAAAAATGTTTAATGCTAAAACCTCCAAAATGAGGAAAAATCGCAACACTTCTCAAAAATCCACAAAAGGATCATACAAGCCCACAACCACGTCCCCCATTCTAAAAACTTGTTTTCGTTCAAAGCTTTGGAGGTCCATCTTACATGGATGCTTTTGAATAAGTATGAGAATGTCTAGTTTCATGTGATCCTTAGTTTTGAAGGCATACTTTCTCGCAAATTGGACTTAATTAACAAATTTTGTGGTTCGCATGAGTTAACTTCTACCAAACACATCCCACATTTGTATGAGTATATGCTTAGACGTTCATAGGTTTCTCTCTCAATCTTTTTGGACTTTGAGAATTTATGTGAGGAAACATTCATGCATTCTTCTTTTTTCCCCCACCAAAAGAAATTAAAATTAGCTAATAAATTTTAGTATTTTATTTTCTTTTGGATTTTCACTTATGATAGATAATGTGTGAGTGTGTTTGTAAATATTTGAATCTAGTTTAGAATTGAGTCAAGCCTTGTCTAGTTAAGTGCGTGTCTCTCATGATTGGTTCCTCACTAGTTTACTACTCTTATCGCTCTCTTTGCTCGAGGACGAGCAAAAGGCTAGTTGGGGGTGTGTTAAGGATTCTAAATTGCACATTTTAGTAGATTATTGAACTCTTCTAAACTTTCTTTTAAGTGTAATTTATTCATTATATCCATATTTCAAGACTTATGCTTGTTTCTTTTAGTTTGTGTTGAATTTCTTTATTTTGTGGGAAATATTGCGCTTTGGAACTCAAGGAAAATATTCTACAAGACTCAAAGAGGCAGTTCTAGGGAGCTTAGGAGGGCCAAGAAATATGAAGAATGAGCTCAAGGGACTTAATTTGAAGAAATCAAGTGATAAAGAGGCGAAAGTTGAAGACAAAGCAACTAAATTGCAAGTTAAAGAGAAGTTTCAAGGGCTTAAATGAAGAGGACAAGGGAAGATAGAGGCCAAAATATTGAAATTCAAGAAGTCAAGGGACCAATTCATAAGGCCAAAGTTATATCAAAGGGCATATTTGAGAAGAACTTAACGGAACCAGGGGCTAAGTGGAGTTAATTCAAAGTTTTTAAGGGTCCTAAAGAATAGAAAATAACATCCAGGGGATGTATTTGCACTTTTTAAGACGTCCGGGGAAAGTTTAGCGTTAAAAAAGAGTAGCTGGGGGCCATTTTAGAAGCCCCCATAAAAAAGAGGGGCTGAGTTGCAATAAACGAACAAAACAGATCAACACGCAGCGTGCTTCTTCTTTCTCGCGACGGACAACAACCAGAGACTCAATTGACGCGCAACCAAGCTTCGAGGAAGCTTCGACTGGCCCCAAATCACCACCAAACCGTTCAAGTTCGGTCCCAAACCGCTCCCTAGTTCACGCTCAATCTAACCTAGCCCCTACTTCGGCCCAAAAGGAAGTAACCAAGAAAGCCCTAATTTCTAGGGTTCATGAAGAAAAGAAGAGAATCGACGATAGAGAGTGTTTGGGGTTCGATTGAAGGGTGGAGACGATCTCATGGAGGATATTAAATCCACCCCTATCATCTACATAAAGCGAAGTTGAAGAAATTGGGAGACTCTCACACATTTTCAGTCCACAGTACAACGTCCTTCCTCTGTTTCTCCTCTCTCTCTCTCTCTCCGATTTCGCCCACCACTGGATTGTTATTGAGCTACCTAAGGGTCAAGAACAAATAAAGAAGAAGAGAGGGAGAGAGGAGTGGCGAATTGGACAAGTTTGAGTCAATCTTTCTGGGTTCTTCATGACTGTTCTTGAGCTGCTGTTTGTGCTCTGTTTTGCTGTTGTTCTTGCCATTCTTGGTAATGCAACAGCAGCACCAGTAGCTTGTTGGGGCAAATTATTCAGTAGTTGATAGCTTAGCTTTGTGTTTTAGTGATTTTGGTTAGTAATTTGTAGTTTCAAGTGTTTGAGAGGTTGAAATTGGTGATTTCAAGTGTTTGATTCAAGTATTGATAATGAAAACATCATTTCTCTCTTACTCCCATGAATCTATAATGTCTAGCTAGTTTAATTGTTGGGTTGATTGATGAAGTTGGATGGCTTGTTGTTAACTGTTCAATTTGTCTTCAAGTTTTCACAAGTTTGGATGTCGAGTTCATTGAATTCGTGTGTCGATAGACAAATCCGAATTGTGGCTTGATCTTATATGTGGACTCACTTAGATGAGTACATATCATTGATGCTTGACATAATTCGATTTTGAGTTTTTATCTTGAATTCATGAACTAGACATTCTTCTTTGATTTAGAATCCATATTTCTTTACTTGATACAAGTTTTGGGTGTTGAACTTCACTTGCAAGTTTTCTAGCAAAATCAATTGACCCAACTTCACTTTCATATCAACTAGCTGTTTTGAGTCGTAGTAGTATTAGTATTTGTTTCCTTTGTTTCTTACTTGAATTCTCAAACTTGCTCCATCACTAGTGGTGGATTTGATAGCTTGGTAAGCTCTAAAGCCATTGAGAATTTGTTACTTGCTTAAGTTAGTCGTTTTCTACTTTCTATCCTAGTTTAGCAAGTCATTGTCTAAACCCTCCTCTACTTGTGGATTCGACTCCGGACCTACCGGATAATATTACTTGAGACGATATCCTATACTTGGGATTATTTTTGCGAACAGCAACCAATGCAAAACTCATGAGCTCACCTGCTCAGTCAAATCCACTTTCTGAAAGTCTGGCACCGCCCTTTTCCCTGAAATTTCATCTCTCATGTATTTGGCATACTTGGGCATCATCTTGACTTCCTCAATCAAAGGTACATTGATATGAAATTTCGAAATGATGGACAAGAATCTATTGTACTCCTCTGAGTCATCTTTCTTTTTTCTCGCCTTAAGAGGATATGGAAGATCCTTAGACATAGAAGGTGGTGGTGGTGTTATCTCATCATTGTTTGGAGTCACGCCCTTTGATTGGGGGATCATGACAGGGGTCTTGTAAAAGACCTCATGCTCGCTAGACTTTGAAGCTTCAGCTCTAGCGTGGCTCGGATATGGGGTATAATCCAGAACAATCCCACTACGAGTGGTGATGGCATTCACCTGGCGCACATTCGTAGTATCGGATGGCAGGAATCCTGGTGCTCTAAATGAGAGCTGAGTGGCAATCTGTCTACCTGCACCTCCAAGTTATGAAGTGTGGTCTTCGTGATGTGCAAATCAGCTGTCAATATCTCCACTTGATAGGTGAAGGTATTCACGTTCTTGCCCATATGGTACATCATATTATTGAGATCTTCCATCTCTGCATTCTTGCCCGCAGCTGGTGGTGGTGGTGGCGCCTGAGCAGCTGGCCTGTGCTGAAATCCGCGCGCATATGAAGCTCCAGCCTGATCCCCACCTGAATCATGGATGATCTCTGGTCCCTGTCCTATAATCTCCCTGATTCTGATTGCCCTGTCCTAGTGCCCCCACATAGGTGACATCCTCATTAGCATCTTGAGTCAAAGCTGCATCGAAATTTTGCTCCTCTACTTCCGCCACAGTCTTCTTGTCCTGATAAACATGCTTTGCCATGTCATATACCATCTTCGTGATCCCATATTTCCACTCATCATTATTTGGCACGGGCAACTTAGATAACCTCCTGGAGTCATAAAACAAAGCATCTTGTTTTTCAATTTGCTTCATCAAAGCATATGCTCCATCCTTGTGAGCTCTGTACAAGAAGTTACTGAAGGGAGGCGAATCCCTGGACAAGTTCGATTGCATGTCTTCTATACCGATTATTATTTGTTTCAACATGAACTCTAGAAACCCTAATAGGAGTAATTCGGGTTCATACCTGCGTCCAAGCTATCTGATGTAGGTCGGAACACTCCGGGTCTTCTCCCGTATTCCTGAAGTTCCTCCTGGATGCAAGTGTGGGCTTGCTTCTTCCAGAATCCTTCTTGGACTCCAGACGAACTGCTCTCACTCTCGAAACCCTAGATTTCGGTGTGTGTCTAAAGCATACAAATTCTGAAGACTAAGGACACTTATATAGGCTACGGGAGGGACCTGGAGGAGAAAGTACAAATCAGGCTCCTAACTTTATTAGGACTTCTGGTTCCACCCGAACCTAGCCGGAATAAAGTTAATAACAGTTAGTACCACTAAATAACATTTATTGCACTCCTTTCCATATTCTCAAAAAATAATATTTCGAGCTCCTGTTATTAAATACTTATTATCTCCCCATGTTAAGATTAGAGATATTCAAAGATTAAATGAATTTCTGACTAATTCATTTAGTCGACCTCTTCCCAATTCCTTTAACCTTAACACTTAACTTATTTGACATGTCCAGATTACCAAGTAATCTACCTGCAGGGTTTGACATAATCAAAACTTATAAGCTTCATCAAAGGGATATCATCAATCCCATAAATGGGACATGGATTCCTTTGATATATCAATTTACACCATGGACTCAATAGTATCACTCAACTCATCGAGGTTATTGACTCCATAGGAATCTCACTCACCAGACTTGTCAAAGCAATAACTACTAAATACATGTGCACATTGACTATCTAAGGATTAAGAGCATAAGTAATCATAGTAACCATGAGACATAGTTTTTCTTGTTATGTCAGTACAAAGAAAATGATCTCAACTTGGTCCTGTTCAATATACACAAAGTATACTAGCACATTGAGTTGAAACTATAGTATGAACTATACTGTTTCCTGTAGCCAAGACAGACCTACTAAAACAATGTGCTACAGTCGTTCCGATGGTTTGTCTAATTCCATCTAGATTGTGAACTCACAGCTTTCATTCCACAAGAACCGAAGATAAGATCTTATGTGTGTAAGCTAGACTCTACACACCAGATCTTCTACTATGTGGAACAATAGACAACTATGCACAATAATAATATAATGCAAGGAAATTGCCCAAAACCATTCTCATAAATATAAAATTCATATAATCCAATACAAAAAGCATGGCTTTTAGTATTCAATCCAACAATCTCCCACGAAGACTCGAAGCCATGCAGCAACACACCTCAAACCCATTCCCTCTACGTGACCATCAAATGCCTTAGCTGTCAAACACTTTGTAAATGGGTCTGCCAGGTTATCCGCTGATGCAATCTTCATCACTGCCACATCACCTCTGTGCACGATTTCTCTAATCAAATGATACTTACGCTCTATGATTTTTCCTTTCTTGTGAGCTCTCGGTTCCCTTGAGTTTGCAACCGCACCGCTATTATCGCAATAAAGCGTCGTAGCCGGTTGTGCACTCGGTACCACTCCAAGATCCATTAGAAATTTTCTGAGCCAAACTGCTTCCTTAGCAGCTTCAGAAGCAGCCACATATTCAGCTTCCATGGTGGAATCAGCAATGCAAGATTGCTTGATGCTCCTTCAACTAATGGCTCCACCTCATAAACTGAAAACATATCCAGAGGTAGACTTCCTGGAATCCCTATCTGACTGAAAATCTGAGTCTGTGTACCCGATGGGTACAAGACTATTTTCATGGTAATTAACATACATTCTCGAGTCCTTTTCAGGTACTTCAATATATGTTTTACCGAAGTCCAATTTTCTCTGCCAGGGTTAGACTGATATCTACTAACCATTCCAACGGCAAAGCAAATATCCGGTCTAGTACATAACATCGCATACATGACGCTTCCTACTGCAGAAGCATAAGGAACTGCTTTCATGCTTTCTATCTCATCAGGTTTCTTAGGACACTGAACCTTAGATAGACTGATTCCATGTCTGAAATGGATCAGCTCTTTCTTGGAATCCTGCATGCTAAACCTTGCAAGAACAGTATCAATATAATTGGCTTGGGACAAGCCCAACATCCTATTTTTCCGATCTCGCATAAGCATAATCCCTAGAACGTATGTTGCTTCTCCCAAGTCTTTCATATCAAAGTGACTTGATAACCATACCCGCACACTAGATAATACACCCACATTGTTTCCAATTATCAATATATCATCAACGTAAAGTATCAAGAATACCACCACGTTTTCCTTACACTTCTTGTACACACACGGCTCATCCGGACATTGATCAAAACCAAAAGATTTGATTGCCCGATCAAAACGGATGTTCCATGATCTAGATGTCTGCTTAAGTTCATTAAATAGACCTCTTAAGATTGCACAACTTGTGCTCTTGGCTCTAAGCTACGAATCCTTCTGGTTGCATCATATAAATGCACTCACCAAGACTTCCATTAAGGAAAGCTATCTTGACATCCATTTGCCAAATTTCGTAATCGAAATGAGCCATAATGGACAAGAGAATCCTGATAGACTTAATCATGGCTACTGGCGAAAAAGTTTCCTCATAGTCAATCCCTTCTTTCTGAGTAAAACCTTTCGCAACAAGCCTTGCTTTGAAGGTTTAAACCTTCCCGTCTACCCCTCTCTTTTTCTTGTAAACCCACTTACACCCGATGGGTTTTACCCCATCTGTTGGATCTATAAGATCCCAGACCTGATTGGAGTACATAGACTCCATCTCAGAAATCGTAGCCTTTTTCCACTTTTCCGCATCCGTACTTCTAACAGCTTCTTTAAAGTTACTGGGATTAGTATCATGTTCATCAGGGACCTTGTCAAAAGACTCCCAAGTACATGTATCTGTCAGGTTTATGAGAAACCCTCCCACTACGACGAGGTTGTACTTGTGGTTCACTAGCAGTAACATTTTCCCCAATGCTCGGTTGCGGCGGAATTTCACTACTATCTTGTGGATCACTAGTATTGTCAGTTCCCCCACTGCCCTCTTGTGGTGGGATGTCATCACTATTTTGTTGTGTATCACAAGTATCTACATTTCTCCAACCACCCAAAGGTAGTTGAATGTCGATATCATTTTCTTGTGGTATTTCCTCTTGTACAGGTTGTATATCATGACCTTGGACTACTTGATTTCCTCGCATTTCTTCCAGAACAATTTTACTTTTAGGCTTGTGATCCATAATATAGTCTTCCTCTAAGAATCTCGCATTGGTGCTAATAATGACTTTCTGATCCTTTGGACTATAAAATAAACCACCCTTTGTTCCTTTCGGGTATCCTACAAAGACACGTACTTCTGTCCTTGATTCCAACTTACTTGCGTTCCCCGTCAACACATGTGCTGGACTACCCCAAATCCGAACATGTCCTAGACTAGGCTTGCGCCCAGTCCAAAGTTCTATGGGCGTAGTTGGTACTGACTTATAGGGAACAAAGTTCAGAATATATGCAGCTGTCTCTAAAGCATGCCCCCAAAAGGAAGCTGGTAAATCTGAATAACTCATCATGGATCTCACCATTTCTAAAAGAGTCCTATTCCTTCGCTCTGCCACGCCATTCTGTTGTGGCGTACCTGGGATTGAATCTCTTGTTCCACCAAGTAGTCCCTGAATTGTCCCAAGAGGTACTCGCCACCTCGATCAGATCGAAATGACTTGATGTATTTTCCTAGACGCTTCTCCGATTCTGCCTTAAAAATTTTAAATTTCTCAAAGGCCTCAGACTTACGCCGCATCAAATAAATATATCCATATCTTGAGTAATCATCAATAAAAGTAAAAAAATACTCAAAACTTACCCTCGCTTGGACATTCATTGGTCCACAAACATCTGAATGGATAACCTCCAACAGTTCTTTGGCCCTATTATCCTTTGCCAAAAATGGCCTCTTGGTCATCTTACCTTCTAAACATGAATCACATACTGGTAGTGCCTCCACTTTTAATGAACCTAATGGTCCATTCTGAACCAGCCTTTGTATTCTGTTTATATTGATATGACCAAGTCGTAAATTCCAAAGATATATTTGGTTTATCTCGCAAGGTTCCTTTATCTTTTTAGGTAAGATATTCGAGTTATTTAGTTCATATAGCTGCGCTAGGGGAGTCTCAGGATTTATAATGTAAAGACCATCCACCAATGTACCAGAACAAATAAAGCGTTTATTTTTCTTAATAACCACAGAGTCATTAAAATAATTTGAATATTCATTCTTATCCAACTTAGAAACTTAAATCAAAATCCTTCTAATGGAAGGAACATAAAGACAATCTTTCAAAACTAAAATCCTATCATTCCCAAAATGTAAGAACCAAATTCCTATTGCAGCTGCAGCTACTTTATTTGTGTTGCCCAAGTGTAGATAAATCTCGCCATCACTAAGCTGTCTGGTTTCCTAGAACCCCTGCAATGAATTGCAGACATGGTCAGTGGCTCCCGAATCTACACACCAGGTTCTAGTAGATCGAACCGCTAAACATGATTCAAGTATTAGTGAAAGAGATATACCTGAGTTGTTCTGGATTGGACGAGTCAGGAATTTTGGACATTGCTTCTTCAATGCCCTCTCTGGTTACAGAAGAAACACTTGCCTTTAGGCTTTCCCAATGTCTCCTGAGGAGCAAGTGCTTGCTGTGGCCCAGGAGCTATTCCTTGAGGTGCCGGAGCAACCTTCGGAACTACTGCTTGTGCAACTTTCTTCTTCTTCTTAGCCCTAGGGTTAGAAGCAAAAGCCTTTTCAGCCACCACTACATTAACCAGTTTCTGCAGGAGTCCCTCAGCTGCTTGAAGCTCCTTTAACAATTCGGCTAAAGAACAAGTCTTTTTCTTCATATTATAATTTAGCCGAAAACAGTTAAATGATTCAGATAGCGTCATGAGCACGATATCGACCTGAGTTTCCTCATCGATTACACCTCCAAGGATCTCTAGTTCACCTAGAATACTTATCATCTTCAGAACATGATCCCTTACAGAGGATCCTTCAATCATTTTTGTTTCCATGAGGTTTTTCATAGCAACCTGCCTGGCAGCACGATCATGATCCCCAAACATCTCTTTGAGGTTCTCCATGATCTCAAGGGCAGAGCCCATGTTCTCATGCAGATGCTGCAACACATTAGACATGGAGCCTAATATGTAGCATTTAGCCATCTGATCGGCTTTCTGCCACCTCTTATAAGGCTTGGCTTCTTCCTCAGAAGCCCCTTCTAGAGGTTCTTCAGGACATTCCTCAAGAAGCACAAATTTGTAATTCTCAGCAGTTAGCACAATATTCAAATTCCTCTTCTAATCAATATAGTTTGATCCATTGATTTTGCTTTGAATCAAGAGAATAGATAGTGGGTTTAATGAGTTCAAAATTTTTGAACCTGAGAATCATATAAATAAAACATATAAGGGCAATGTAAACCACCAGTAGTCTAACACACATAAAAATAGTATGCCACGATGGGTGGACGTCTACCATTCATTCTATAGTTAGACATGGTACCTTTGGTCCTGCAAGCCATAGAAGTGACTCCGATGGGGAGGATACTATAACTTACATCTAAGTGTATACCATCATTTTACTTCTAACCCATTACCCCGTTACATGCCTCTCAGATGGAGAGATGACACATAAACAATAATTATTAGAAGTATCCTTATAGGAATTTATACCAGTGATACCGTAGTGGTTATGCTCGATAAGAAGGTTAACTCCAAGGCTAACACACAAAACCAACTACATCACTTATAAATCAGTGATGGAGACCGCGAGATCTATAAGAACTAGACGCCCTCTCCTACTTAGTTGTTTGAATAATTTAACACAAATTAAATTTATACATCCATGTTGTCCACGATTTAACATGCAAGCATCCACAATAATCATACACACAGATATAATCAAGCACATAAAAAGAATTCAACCACACACAGCCCAGCTATTATGGTCGAAGCTTCTTTAGTCGGTTTAGCAAGATCCATCTAGCCGAAAAACTTTTTCCGAAAATCTCCTTGCCGTCTATGTGGAAAACTTTTCGATCTGCAATCTTTCGTCCTTCTGTCTCCACTAATATTACAGTAACCCTAGTCTCCATGGATTCCGCAAATCAGTTTGTAATAGAGTACCAGAGACTGCTACAGATTCAATGCCACCAAGGAGCTCACACGTTCATCTAATACTGGAATAAGAGAACCTAGGTTTTACTATTACAGAAGGTTACAAATATTTTTCATCCACGAAAAACAGCGTGGGAATCAAAACCAAATCAAACCACATACATCAAACAGTATGACAATAATAGCAGGAAACGATTCAATCTGCAAAACAGAGTTAGACATCGCAATCTTCCTACTCAAACATGCATAGACGGTTTGATTATTGGACAACATGGCTGTATAGCAGATATGCAGAGTCGAACCAAGCTCTGATACCAATTGAAGGGAGGCAAATCCCTGGACCAGTTCGATTGCATGTCTGCTATACCGATTATTATTTATTTCAACATGAACGCTAGTAACCCTACTAGGCGGAATTAGGGTTCATACCTGCGTCCTAGCTATCTGATGTTGGTGTGAACACTCCGGATCTTCTCCCGTATTCCTAAAGTTCCTCATGGATGCAAGTGTGGGTTTGCTTCTTCCCGAGTCTTTCTTAGCCTCCATACGAACTGCTCTCACACTCGAAACCCTAGATTTCAGTGTGTGTCTAAAGCATACGAGAGGGACCTTGAGAAGAAAGTACGAATCAGGCTCCTAACCTTATTAGGACTTCTGTTTCCATCCGAACCTAGCCCAAATAAAGTTAATAACAGTTAGTACCACTAAATAGCTGTTATCGTACTCCTGTCCATATTCTCAAAAAATAATATTTGGAGATTCTGTTATTAAATACTTATTATCTCCCCATGTTAAGATTACAAATATCCGTCGATTAAATTAATTACTGACTAATTCATTAATCAAACTCTTCCCGATTCCTTGATCCTTACCACTTAACTTATGTGATATGTCTAGATTACCAAGGAATCTACCAGCAGGGTTTGACATAATCAAAACTTATAAGCTTCATCAAGGGGATATCATCAATCCCATAACCGGGACATGGATTCCTTCGATATATCAAATTACACCATGGACTCAATAGTATCACTCAACTCATCGAGGTTATTCACTCCATAGAATCTCACTCACTTGACTTGTCAAAGCAATAACTACTAAATACATGTGCACATTGACAATCTAAGGATTAAGAGCATAAGTAATCGTAATAACCATGAGACTTAGTTTTTCTTGTTATGTCAGTACAAACACAATGATCTCAACTTGATCATGTTCATTATACACAAAGTATACTAGCACATTGAGTTGAAACTATAGTATGAACTATACTGTTTCCTGTAGACAAGACAGACCTACTAAAACAATGTGCTACAATCGTTCTGATGGTTTGTCTAATTCCATCTAGATTGTGAACTCACAGCTTTCATTCCACAGGAACCGAAGATAATATTCTGTGTGTAAGCTAGACTCTACACACCAGATCTTCTACTGCGTGGAACAATAGACAACTATGCACAATAATAATATAATGCAACGAAATTTCCCGAAACCATTCTCCTAAATATCAAATTCATATAATCCAATACGAAAAGCATGGCTTTCAGTATTCAATCCAACAGTTACCACCTTCTTCTCTGTTTAACAAGTCTTGGTTGGGACGCTCCAATTCATCATAGAAAACCTGGGGGGTCTTGTAGTCACCAAAGTTATGATTCGGACACTTGCGTATCGTCCTCATGAAACGATCCCATTCTTCTACCACTGTCTCATCAGCATGCTGCTGAAAACCAAGAATCTCTGCTTGCAAGCCAATGACACGCTGCACGGGGTAAAACTTGTTCATGAACTCATCAACACATTGCTCCCATGTGGTGATCGATTCTGGTTCCCTGGACTCTAGCCACTTCTCTGCCGCACCCTTCAGAAAATAGGGAAACAAAAGCAGCTTCGGTGTCTCTGATCACATTCTTGTACTTCACTGTCTTATTGTAAGCATCAAACTTCCCAATGAAGTCATTTTGATCTTCATCTAGATTCCCACAGTACTGAAACTGGTTCTGCACCGTAGTGATGGGGGCAGAAATCAAAGTGCTCAAACTGAATGTATCGCACTGCAAAGCTGGCGTGTGTCCTCTCTGAGTTCACTGAAATTTTTCAAGCAAAACATGCCCCGATTTGTTGTAGGCCATTTAGTTCTTCTGATCATCGAGCTTCTCTTGGAACTCAATCAATTTCTGGTTCAGTTGAGAGTTAGTCAATTTCTCACCCATTTCGATCTGTCTTGGACCTCTTCTCGGAGTTCTGAATAACTGTTATGGGTCTTCAAATGGGGGCACAAGGTCTCTAGAGGACCGGTGCATACACTGAAAACCTGAAACACAATTCAGAAAACAAATCAGAAATAATAAAAATAGTAAACAAAAAGAAAAAGGTAAATTAAACTAATCGCTAAACCAATGCCATCCCCGGAAAGGACGCCAAAAACTTGACGCGTGTATATTACGCCTTGATGCGCAATTATACGATCAAGTAATATAATGGAGTATTTGGGACTCCGAGTTATTGAACCCAAGGGAAGGTGCTTACTTTTATACGTTTAACAATTGGAGTAACCGGTAAAAAGGTTTGCAATTGGAGTGTTGTCACCCTCAATAAAGTGACTATAAACTATAAATAAGATTAAGCGAAAGAAATGATTTAGATTAAACCAAAAGAAAGGAAACTAGGCAATCTATAGATCACCTAAGGCAGTTTTGCCGATTCCGGATTCCATGTTCTAACACGATATCTCTTAGTTAGCTAAGCTGGGTAATGGAACTGACAATTACCTATCGATCTCTTGTCGTTCTACCCACCGGTACTGATTTTTCCCTCTCAGGCCAACTCTAGTTGCCAATACGTTCTAGCAGGTTAATGGTAGTGCACGGAATAATGTCCTCTTAGACCATCACCACACGAACACTTCACTATCTCCTACCGAATCTACCCTCATCTAGCCGAAATGGTCTGGGCTGCCACTTCTTGAATCTTCGAATTCTCTTCCTTTTAGTTCCCGAACCTCTTTACATTCCCTTCCTTGCTTCCAAAGTTCATGCTCTTGATTCCAAATCACTCCCATAGCCCTATGTCTTGTCAAAGACAAAAACAACAACTATACCAAGTGATTAAATCCAACAAATGAAGCATAAATCAACATAACGAACATGCTTGGACTAAAATTACCAATTTGAAGGAACAAGCGATAAATCATGCTCGTCTCAACGATATTAGGCTCAAAAGCTCTCCAATAAACTATCAAACATGAGGTAAATTCCAAAGAAATATAGCTCCTAAAAGGCGCAATCAAGCAACGATTTGCGATTTGGGTTTTGCATACAGCTGCGGAACATATGTTTGGGGAGGCGTTCTCGTTTCAGGTTCAGGGAGACGCATCTAGTTCAAGTTTGAGAAGAGAAGCACCGGGTTCTGGTTTCGGGTTGCTGAGATGATTCAAGTTAAGGTGGAGATTTGTTAGAAACGTTAACTTGCAATCAAAGTCAGAAAAATACCATGGAATTGTTTCCTATTTTGGCGGCGGTGCAGGATTGAGTTTGGAAGTAAATTCCACCGCCTCAAATTGGTGCATTATTATATTCTTTGGTTTTGGTACACAACATAGGACACAGAGAGTTAGTAGGTAATTTTAGAGATATTATTCTTTTGTGTGCATGGGTGTTTGTTTTGGGGTCGGCCACGGCATGCACTTTAATCGAGTTCTCTTCCCAATAAAATATCGGGTTCTAGCCGTAGAGGTAGCTAGCGGGTTCGTTGCGAATTTGTTAGTGAACCACGTTAAATATCTGTCTCTTTATTGATTTCATTACATCGTTCTTGCTAGAATACCCCCAGGTTATAACAATTATTACCAGAGCTCTGAAAGTAATTATGTTACAACAAACTGGTATCAGAGTTGAGGTTCCAAGATTCGTGTGGAACTCAAAGCTAGGTTTCCGCAATTCAGGTGGAGCAGGCAATCGGGTGTTCGGGTTTCGAAATTCCGCCAAGAGCGATGTCTGGTTTGGCGATCAAGATTGATCTGTACGTGAGAGAGGAACAGGTACACCCACCATCTGAAGCCCCATGGAGGGGCCTATCCGTGCTCTTGTTGGATCAATCTGGTGCGCATTTGATTAGGCGTGCAAGGGATCTGCAAATCCAGCAAGTATTCGATACTTGCGCGAATATGGCGGTTCACGCGCATATGTCGTTCTGGTGATTGACGTTCAGGCGCAATCCGGCTCCTGACGTGGAGCATCTGGCGTGTAAATTGTGAAGGGAGGTGAATCCCTGGACTAGTTCAATTGCATGTCTGCTATACCGATTGAAATTTGTTCGTTGTCAAATGCCATAACCATACTAGGCGGAATTAGGGTTAATATTGTGTCCCAGCTAGTTGATGTAGGTCTGAATCACTCCGGATCTCCTTTCGTATTCCTGAAGTTCCTACTGGATGCAAGCGTGGGCTTGCTTCTTCCAGAATCCTTCTTGGCCTCCAGTCATATTTCTCTCATTCTCGAAACCCTATATTTCAGTGTGTATCTGAAGCATACAAATTTTAAAGGCTAAGGAAACTTATATAGGCAACGGGAGGGACCTGGAGGAGAAAAAACGAATCAGGCTCCTAACTTGATTAGGACTTCTGGTTTTACCCGAACCTAGCCCAAATTGAGTTTATAACGATAAGCACCACTAAATAACTGTTATTGCACTCCTCTACATATTCTCAAAAAATAATAGTTCGAGCTCCTGTTATTAAATACTTATTAACTTCCCATGTTAAGATTACAGATATCCGTCAATTAAATTAATTACTGACTAATTCATTTAATCGACCTCTTCCCGATTCCTTGATCCTTACCACTTAAATTATTTGATATGTCTAGATTATTGCCAAATAATCTACCTGCAAGGTTTAACATAATCAAAACTTATAAGTTTCATCAAGGGGATATCATCAATCCCATAACCGGGACATGGATTCCTTCGATATATAAATTTACACCATGGATTCAATAGTATCACCCAACTCATCGAGGTTATTGAATCCATAGGAATCTCACTCGCTTCACTTGTCGAAGCAATAACTACTAAATACATGTGCACCTTGACTATCTAAGGATTATGAGCATAAGTAATCATAATAACCATGAGACATAGCGTGTCTTGTTATGTCAGTACAAAGACAATATTCTCAACTTGGTCATGTTCAATGTACACAAAGTATACTAGCACATTGAGTTGAAACTATAGTATGCACTATATCGTTTCCAGTAGCCAAGACAGACCTACTAAAACAACATGCTACAATCGTTCCGATGGTTTTTCTAATTCCTCTAGATTGTGAACTCATAACTTTCATTCCACAAGAACCAAAGATAAGATCTTCTGTGTGTAAGTTAGACTCTACACACCAGATATTCTACTATGTGGAATAATAGACAACTATGCACAATAATAACATAATGCAAAAACTTTGCCCGAAAACATTCTCATATATATCAAATTCAGATAATCCAATATAAGAAGCATGACTTTAGTATTCAATCCAACAAATTGAACCTGGTTCTTGCTCATGCATTGCAGGAATTTTTTGGAGTAGGGGCAACGGCATGGAGCATCTGGCGCAAGAGATTTTTGGCTTACGCATCTGATCCTGGTTCTGGCGCGCATTATGCACGGGTCTTTTCTAGCGTGCATCTGGTTTTGGATCATATACCATGACGCGCATTGAGCTCGCATCTGGCGCGATCTATCTCCGGCGAGCATCTGGCGCATCTGAGGCATACGAGGCGCATCGGTCATTACAATTTGTGGAACTCATCATCGGTGCATCTGGTCTGGATGACATCTGGGCATTCTGTCATGGTGCATCTGTCTAGCGCAATTGGGTGCATCGGGAATACATTCGGTCCTGCTTTCTCAATGTATGTATTAGAATATGGTTCTTGATGGAGCACTTGTTTCTGTTTCCGGAAGTGCATCCACATCTGGTGCATTCGTTGTAGGAAAGCATGGTAGTTGGAGCAACGATTTGGCGATTCGGTTTTTGCACACAAGTGGGGAACATATGTTTGGGGAGGCGTGCTCGTTTCAGGTTCTGGGAGATGCATCTAGTTTAAGTTTGAGAAGAGAAGCATCAGGTTCTGGTTTTGGGTTGCTGAGATGATTCAAGTCAAGTTTGATATTTGATAGAAACTTTGACTTGCAATTTGAGTCAGAAATAGACCATGGAATTGTTTCCTATTCGGGCGGTGGTGCAAGATTGAGTTTGGAAGTAAATTCCACCGCCTCAAATTGGTGCATTATTATATGATTTGGTTTTGGTAGACAACATAGCATACAGAGAGTTAGTAGGTAATTTGAAAGCTATTATTCTTGTTTGTGTGTGGGTGTTTGTTTTGGGGTGGCTGCCGTGGTCGTTGTGGCTACAACACCAAAATTTAGTTCAAAGATATTGAGGTACCAGATATGCGCTTTCTCTTGTTTGATATTTTCTTTTTTGTATTTTTGTAATTATGTATCCCTGCATGATCAAGAATGTGACTTCGTCAACTGACCAGGTTTAAAATCGAGCTATCTCATGGAGCGAATGATCTCATAACATCTACAAATGCTGGTCGGTGATGGTGGAGGACTGGAGATATTGATCATGGGGGCCAATTTTCCAATTACATATGCTTTGGTAACTAGTTTCCCATTCTGAAAGCTTTCCTATGAAATTGTGTGCTTTCAAGGAAAAACATGTTCATGGAAGAAGCTTTTTAAAAATTATATTTGGAATATGGTTTCAGAGTAACATGGCAAATAAGTAAAACAAGCTTTCAGAATGAGAAATGTGTTTCAAGAATATCTGCAATTGGTAATCGACCTTGATTATGGTGTGGGTTTGATTGGAGGTCAGTTCCTATGGGTTCAGTGTTTTTGGCGGTGGTAATGGACAGGTTGTTGCTAATTGCATAATAGAACTTATGTATATATCGCAAAGCATATGGATTTTCAATGTAAATAGTTTGTATAGTACTAATGCTGAGATAATTGATACAGTCTTGTTAAGGACTTTCATCTATCTTACATGGTGTTAGAGCTGTAACCTAGCTCTCTCTTGCATCGTCTTCTCCAAACATGCTAATCACGTTGTCCTTTCGTACGGCTACCATCGCTAACATGTTGTCCTCTGAAAATATTAATCTCTCTCCCGATCAATATGTCCCCCTGCCTTCTCTCTTCTATGTTGATCAGAGAAACAACAACAACATTTCCATCAACAGCGGCACGACACCGTCGCATTCTCTTGCTCTCTGGTGTGTGCTTCGCGTAAGCAGCATCGGGTTGGCCTAGCCTCAAACTCAAGTAGACTTCGTTCGACAGCTTTTGCACCTTCGAACTGCCTACGAGAATTTGGAAAGCAACCTGACGTGAAAGCCAATCACCATAGGCACCGATCTCTCTCTCTCTTCCATATGTCGGTCTCTCTCTACTGCACCCTTTTTTGCTTATCTACTGCCCATCTCTCATCTCTTCCGTGCGCTTGGAAAAATTAAATAGTCCATTCTATAGGGTTTTGACACAAATTACGCAGCGTAATAACAATAAACAATTTCGTTCAAGACCCTCCAAGGATCATAGGACAAGACATCATAACAATGGTAAGGGATAAAGACAGTGTGTACCTTGTTTGTCTAAATTTTGTGGCTTCACGTAGAATATTGTCCACATCTCTATGAATATCAACACCTAGGAATTCACCAGATTCTCCCAACGCCTTATGCCTGCTTACGTCAAGAAGGAAGAAGAAGAAGATCACGCAAAACGAGGACGATAGGGTAGGGGCGGACGGCCTAGGGTTTCGGCCCTAGGTCTCTTGCTCTGTCCTTGCTTTATTCTCTCGCACTTGTGATAACAATTTTGACACACTTATAAGAAAATAAGATAGGATTTCTCTTATATAGTTAATAACTCCTTATTAACTACATATTAGCCGCAATACTAATTATGTCCATACACGGATTAGTCCATCTTGCAAATTAGTCCTACTAAGTTTGCATGTGCTTGCGAATTGATCCTTCTATTTAATTATTCTTACTAATTAATCCCAAAGTCCGATTTAATCCATAGGGTGTGTGACCCCATAGGTTTCTACTTAGTTGGTTACTAACATAGATCGGTCTCTAGCAAGACATCTATGCCACCCAAATAATAGAAACAGTCAGTAATCTGACAAACCTTGTGACCAATGTTACCGTATTGTATTATCCATTTGTCTCTATATTGACGCGATTTTCTAACGCGTATGCGCAAGTGCACGGTCAAGCAATATAGCGGTGGTATTTCAACCCCGAGTTATCGATCCCACGAGGACAAGCTTGAGATTATTTGATTAGTTATTAGCCTAGAATACAGCACAAGGAGGAAGAAATTGTGATTTATGAGTTCGTCGTCCTTAAACAGGTGACTGACATAGAATAAACAACTAAAATAATATTTTTGGGTTTTTTAATTTATTAAACAAATATGGAGAAACTAGGCAATCTCTAGATCACCTAGGGCTGTAGACAATTTCTGGATTAGCTATGTAACACGTCAATTCTATTCTAGTTAAGTCGGGTAACGGTACTGAAAATCTCCTATAGGTATCATGTCGTTCTATGTCACGGTCTACTTGGTGTCATGTCGGTCCACCTACATCTACCGGTCCGTTCTAGTAGGCTAACGACAGTGCATGGAATGATGTCCTATCAGACCACCACCACACGAACACCTCACCATCACCTACTGAATCTACCCACTAAGGCCAATCCTACACACTTCTCTTCTCAGTCTCAGTGATTAAGGATTGTTGTTCATATCTCATCACAACTTGGTCTAAGTCGCTCTCACGCACTCGCTAGCTTATTAACAAGTCCGGTTAATTACTCCATTCTTGCTAAGGAATTAGTATATGAACAATAACTAAAACAAAGACTAACATTAAGCAAGATTTTGATCCATAAATAAACCCTAAGTCTCGTGATTATCAAATCCTAACTCTTCGTGTCATAAACTAGATTCAATAACAAGATCAAGAAACTAACGTTCAATAAATAAATCAAACTCAAAGCATGAAACAAAGTCTAAATTCCGGAAACATCAATCATCTACATAAACCCTAGGCTCTCTAGAGAAGCCTATCAAAACGTCTAACTACTAGAAATCGTAGCAAAGCAATAGAGTTTTTCCATAAAATTGATGAAAAGAGGAAAGAAAGAAATCAAACGGTGAAATCTCCGGTTTGAGGGATGATCCCAATCGATCTCCTCAGCTCTATTGCGTCTCTCTCTTCCTCTATATGCGTGAATGTCTTCCTGTAGGTCTTCTATCACGTTTTTACCAGTTGGGGGCGATTTTTTAATGTACTTTGGCTGAAATTGCATTTCAGCCCTTCCAGTTTGTAATTCTCGTCCAGAATTGTAAGCTGATCTTGCACTGGCCATTACTCTCTCATCCGAACTCTGATTAAGCTCCGTGACATATCGTTGGAAAGCTATTTAAGTCTATTTTCATTTGGAACCGGTATCACTCCAAAATTCATTGTATAACGCAAGATATCTTTGGATTAGTGCAGACTGGTCATCCTAGCTTCTCCATCTTTCTTTTTCTTCGTTCCACTTGTGCTTCCGTTGTTTCCGAAGTTCGTTCCATGCCTCCTATCAAACAATTAAAATTCGTTAATGCCAAGACAACATGAAAAAACATACCAAGCGATTATATTTGTCAAATAACAACGAAATATGCATAGAAAAGCCCGGACTAACAATAAATTGCATATGAAGCATCAAGTGATAAAACGCAACATATTCTCAACAATTAAGCTCAAATCGCTCGTGATAATGTGGGTAATAACAATAATATATAGCCCCTAAAAGGCGCTATCACGTATCCCAATTGGACACGAGACATATAAGTCACACTCTTATATTCAATCCATAGTTTCTCGATCCTGGTAATAGTCATATCCATGCAGATAACATCAATATCCCATATTGATTTATCTGTGTTTGGCCCGACATTCTATAAGCACCACCCCTGGAGTGGTCGTGGATATTTGCTCTCTTATGTGGGAGAGACAAATCCTCTCTACATCACTACCACATCTAAGCTTGCTTCCTATTATGTTCGTTAGACGCCTTTATTTCTACCCAGTCACGGTATAGTGTTTGATGATATCAAAACACAATATTATACAACTAGAGAAGCTAGTGACTTCAAGTCTAAGGACCACAATACCATTGTCACAACCAGAAGCACTTGTGACTTTAACATAATTAATGTTGGCTTCTCGTGGTGGGTCAATACAGTATGTCATTACCCTATTGCATACCCATGTGCTAGACTTGCAATCTCCATATCAATCTACCCACATACTAGTCTCGATGCAATACAGTCGTCCTATTAACTGTAGTACTCGACTAGGGATATTTAAGAATATAACACTTATATTCTAAGGACATCATTCATGTTAACATTTCTCCATATCGATAAAAAAATGAATAGTAAGTCCATATGAATGTCACAAGAAATGGATTGCCTCTAGGGCATATGTAACACCCCTCATTTCCGAGAGCATTCTTAGTGCAATATCAAGACTTTGGGGGCGAATTTGTAAATAGTTTGTCACGACGTTAAATTTTGAATTTTAGAGTGTTTGAAATTTTTAGAAGTTGTTCGGATGATTTTGAAGCACTTGAAGTGTTTGGGGCGGTAGTGGAATTATTTAAAAGTAAGTAGAAGCTCTAATTCTAGTTGTACCCAAAAGTTTGAAAAACTACACTTTCACACCCCTTGCATGTATGCCACTTGTCCAACTCCTTGTGACATCTCAAGAGGTAGGGAAAACTCCACTCTCCCACTTGACCATTTGCTGATAAAGATAGAGAGAGAGAGAGAGAGAGAGGGAGAGAGAAAGAGACTACATCAACTTCCTCTTCTTCCTCCTTCATCACCACCACTTCTCTACCACAATCTCCATCGTCTCTTCTCCTCTTCCGGACCTGCTACTACCGGAGGTAGCCACCAACACCAGGAGTAAAACGCACAAATCAATTTCGAAAAATATGGGGTATCGAGTGAGAAATCCGAGTTTGAAGGTAAGAACCCTAGTTCGGTATTTCGTCGATTTCTCCCTTCTCGTTGCAACCCATCGAAATTAACCCACATATTCTTGTTCCTTGTGTTGAGGCAATTCAGGGAAGCACAAGCATGGCCCCCAATTCGACAATTTTTGCTCCGGCCACCATGCATGCCGAAACCCATCCGCAGCCAAACCTCCATAGCCACCGGATTCTTGGTAAGCTCTCATTTTTTGCTCATTTTTGTTGGGTATTGCACCAAAATGATCCTTAGGACACGAATAACCTATTTAGCAACCTCTAATCTGCCCAGAATGTGGTTAGGATCGAGTTTGATTCATTGTTTCATCCATTTTGTTCGTTTTTTTGAACATAAACTGTCCCTATTCAAATGCTCGTATCTCCCTCATTTTTTATCCGTTTTTAGTGGTTCAGGACTTTCTGGAATCCTCAGACAATTGGCTACAACTTTCATGTTTTAATATTTTTCAAATTCGGTCTCTAACCCAGCCAAAAATCGAATTGAAGTTGCTGTGTTCGTGCTTGTTCATGCTGAGTTTTTCCCACCAGCATTTTTGATCCAACTTTGGACTCATGTTTCTTCCTCGTTTTTAATCCGTTTTGGATGATTCTTAGATTTCTGGAAAGCCTGGACATAGCTCTATAACTCTCATTCAGATTTATTTGTTTGATTTCAAGTCTAACCTAGCTGAATTTGGCCTTGAAGTGGACTCGTTTGATGTGTTTTGAACCATCAAAAGCTGATTTTTTTTTTGAAGTATGGAGCTATGTTGAAGTATCAATTTGCGACATCTATAACTTCCCCAAATGTTAATGAAATCTTGTTTTTCTTTCTCCTGTGTGTAGATGTTGTATAATACTTCATTTCATCGTCTCTGGGTCATCTTCAAATTTATAACGGATTTCTCACAAAACGAGGCTAAAGTTGCTAGTTTGAACTCATAAAGCACTATTGAATTTTCTAAGTATTGAATCGGAATTTTTGTCCAACTTTGAGTAGCGACATCTCTTTGAATACTTAGAGTTTCTAGGAGTTAAAATATGTTCTGGAATCCTTGAATTGTCATCTTCAAAACCCTATTTCCAGTTTCTGAAAATTGCTTCTCAATTGATCAGAAATCAGTCGCAAAGTTGACTACTTGAAACGACTTTTCGCTATCTTTGATATTCGGTTTTGACCATTTGAATGACATTTCTGGCCTTAGGGTTCTTCACGAAACTTGTTTGTATTAATATTGTGAGTTTAAATATCAAGTTTGACCAAGTTTGACTTTTCGGAAACCCTAGTTTGACTGAACTGTATAGGAGGGGCAAAATAGTAATTTCACTTAAGCTTTGAATTGAGTTTTGTTCAGTAAATTGGAGTTTGTCAGCCTATCTTGTATGCGTATTTGGAGTAATCGTATGTCATTCTCGGCTAATGTTGACCAAGTCAATAGTTGGGGTCTTTTTGCAGTTTTACTAAACTTTAGGGGCATAAGTGCAATTTATTGAAAGTTGTAGATTTCAATGCTAAGTTCATATGAACGAGTTAAGAGTCATTCTTGGATGTTTTTGGGCCAGTAAGAGTGTAATTTAAGGTCCGGGCAACTAGGCAGTTTTGAAGTATCAGGGGCGTTTTGGGCAGTTAGCTTGCATAACCTACATTTCACCGCATTCTTGCATACAACCTCATATAGAGGGTAAATGCTAATAGACTGTATACTTGACTTGTGTATAACCAGCCGGTGTTGAGGACCGCTCCACGATAGACGTATGTGCTCGTACTGCCGCATTGTCTATACGACCCGAATTGATATGAGACGAGCGTTGTAGGAGTGCTAGCGTTGCTTTGCGCCTTTCATGGCTCAGAGTTAAGTACATATGTACGACCTTTTCATATCAAAATCTACGTATGTGCTTGATGTTTCAAATGAATAATTGTTATATGAAATAGTATGAGAATGCATGTTTTCCACTCAAAAGTTGTTAAACTATTTTATTCATCTCCTTTGAGAACTCTCGGAAATTACTTGTGAAATTTTGATATTCCGATTCTGGTTATGTGAAAGAGAAGAAATAAAATACCTCTAATAGACTTAGGACGATGTACAGAGTACTGTTATTAATGGGAGGCGTCAAGCGATCCTCCATTTTCTTATGGCTAAGACCATTGAAGCAATGCTTCTTATTATTGCATAGAACGTCAATGTTCAAAAATCCGCCCCCGATGAGCCAAAATGTACCAAGTTATTCAGGCCAAGGGTTTTATATAGCTATAGAGTGCTACTTATACTTGTAAGGGTCACTACGGTATAGGGGTGTCGACACTTAAGGCCTTTTAGCTAATGTTGTGAGCGGGGTTGACGAATGGGCTCCTCTAACGCTCGGGTGAAATAGGGTTTGATAGACCCTAGAAGGAACCCTTAGTGATTATTTCGTGATCCCTCTGTTTACATCGATCCAGCTGGTGGCTCTTGACACGCCTCAGCTAAATTAAACTGTTGATTGAAGTGGAAATTAAAAATTGACTACTTATTAAATGTTGTTTGTGGCTCTTGATATGCCCTAATCGATTGAAATGAATTGTAAATCTTGGCTACTCATGAACTACTATCGTTATCAGTTCAAATGAACTTGTTTACTGTGGATATTTTACCAACTACTCGTGGTTTCTTAATGTTATTAAATTGAGAGGTTTTTGTTACTCAGTTACTTCAAGTTGATCCAAATTCTCCAATATGATAGTTTTACTGTTTAAATCTTCTCATTTGTTTCAACTCATGCTTCCGTGCCACTCGTTGCTTTACATGTCGTAGTTTGTACTTACTCAGTTTTTACTGATCAATTTCTTCAAAACTGCGTCGGCTTTTGCCATTTTAAAACCGCATGTCGTCAATCAAAGTGGGGGATGGGAACGCTGGAACGAGACGAAACCGTATAGCTTAAATTAGATCACTTAGTAGATCACAAATGTTATGTTTTAAATTGTACTTATTATCGAAATTGTGTTATGTACATTAAGCGAAATGTAATCTTAATAGGATAATTCTACTTTTGGTTGTAGATTGTCGCGTTAACCCTGAACCGAGATCCCGGGTTGTTTCAGCTGGTATCAGAGCATCGGTTCTCCGGTGAAAGTGACTTTTCGATTTTCATTAGTAGAGAATAAGAAAGATAAAACGTTTTCAAAATTTAAAATTTATTAGGATAACCCAATTTGGCAATAAGAAGTAAACAAGCCGTCGGGGAGTTTGGGTACTTACGTATTGTTCAACTCGATTTATATTTACTTATTGATTAACTGTTAACTACTTGTTAATATGTGATCTATGAGAAAACCACTTGTTAATTATATGTTGGTTATTCTATGGGCCTGTTTAGTTGCTATATAGAATGATTTATCATTTTCGTGTGATGCGTATCCGCGTTCCCTTGTTTGATTATGTTAATTAGTCGACGAGAGAGTAGCGACGCTTTGATTTAAAAGACCATGAGACCAATCTTTTCTTACCTACGAGAGATGACTTTTAAGATTATATATTGTTTTGTTTCATTTTGAGTTTATTTGACACATTCATTTCCAAATTAGACAGTTCAAACAATAATTTATTTATTAAAAAAAAAAAAAATTATTGGGGTGTCGAGCAACCAAATGCCAAGTGATATGGACCACTTTGCTTATCAGTCGCTGGCGCGACTCTTAGTACGACGGTACTATAAGTTGTACCCGCTGTGTAGACTAAGTTGGAACATTTGAAACACATGCGAGTTGTGTTAGAGAGGCACGTTGTGTATCGACACATAGTGTTCTTTCTCCCTCGTATGCGTGGAACACTTGAGGTGATTGGTTTATCTGATCCTATACAGGTAAGACAATATTTTCAATGTGGCCGAGTTTTGAATAAAATGAGATACTAGTTTTGATCAAAGTATTTGTCTAAAATTTTCAAAAATAAAATAAAATAAAATAAAATAATTGTTTAAATGCTAGGACATTTTCGGAGCGCTTCTAAAATTGGGAACTTGCTCATTGGTCTTGAACTTTCAAAACTTGTTTCAAACTTTTACTTGTATCAATCGTATACGAAACTCTAATGTGGTGTGAGTTTGGGCTGCTACGTAGTATAGACCCCGCCATGCGGACAGTGAGAATGAGAAATTTCTTTCAGTTAAGGTGTTTCAGGTTGACCATCTAAGGAAACTCTCTTTTGGGAGCAAAACATTCGACGAGAGCGGTTTATGTTAAGTCAAATAGACTGAGTCACTATGCTACATTTCATGTGCATTTCATGTATGAGGGTAAGTATAGTAGGAGATCTTCGGGGACAAGATTCTTTTAAGGTGGGTAGATTGTAACACCCCTCATTTATGAGAGCATTCTTAGTTCAATATCAAGACTTTGGGGGCGAAGTTGTAAATAGTTTGTCACGACGTTAAAGTTTGAATTTTAGAGTGTTTGAAATTTGTAGAAGTTGTTCGGATGATTTTGAAGCACTTGAAGTGTTTGGGGCGGTAGTGGAATTATTTAAAAGTAAGTAGAAGCTCTAATTCTAGTTGTACCCAAAAGTTTGAAAAACTACACTTTCACCCCCCTTGCATGTATGCCACTTGTCCAACTCCTTGTGACATCTCAAGAGGTAGGGAAAACTCCACTCTCCCACTTGACCATTTTGCTGATAAAGATAGAGAGAGAGAGGGAGAGAGAAAGAGACTACATCAACTTCCTCTTCTTCCTCCTTCATCACCACCACTTCTCCACCACAATCTCCATATTCTCTTCTCCTCTTCCCGACCTGCTACTACCGGAGGTAGCCACCAACACCAGGAGTAAAACGCACAAATCAATTTCGAAAAATATGGGGTATCGAGTGAGAAATCCGAGTTTGAAGGTAAGAACCCTAGTTCGGTATTTCGTCGATTTCTCCCTTCTTGTTGCAACCCATCAAAATTAACCCACATATTCTTGTTCCTTGTGTTAAGGCGAGTCAGGGAAGCACAAGCATGGCCCCCAATTCGACAATTTTTGCTCCGGCCACCATGCATGCCGAACCCATCCGCCGCCAAACCTCCATAGCCACCGGATTCTTGGTAAGCTCTCATTTCTTGCTCATTTGTGTTGTTTATTGCACCAAAATGATCCTTAGGACACGAATAACCTATTTAGAAACCTATAATCTGCCCAGAATGTGGTTGATTCATTGTTTCATCCATTTTGTTCGTTTTTATGGAACATAAACTGCCCCTGTTCAAATGCTCGTATATCCCTCGTTTTTTATCCGTTTTGAGTGGTTCAGGACTTTCTGGAATCCTTAGACAATTGGCTACAACTTTCATGTTTTAATATTTTTCAAATTCGGACTCTAACCCAGCCAAAAATCGAATTGAAGTTGCTGTGTTCGTGCTTGTTCATGCTGAGATTTTCCCACCATCATTTTTGATCCAACTTTGGGCTCATGTATCTTCCTCGTTTTTAATCCGTTTTGGATGATTCTTAGCTTTCTGGAAAGCCTGGACATAGCTCTATAACTCTCATTCAGATTTATTTGTTTGATTTCAAGTCTAACCTAGCTGAATTTGGCCTTGAAGTGGACTCGTTTGATGTGTTTTGAACCATCAAAAGCTGATTTTTTTTTCTAAGTATGGAGCTATGTTGAAGTATCAATTTGTGACATCTATAACTTCCCCAAATGTTAATGAAATCTTGTTTTTCTTTCTCCTGTGTGTAGATGTTTTATAATACTTCATTTCATCGTCTCTGGATCATCTTCAAATGTTAGCATTATGTGCGCCCATGTGGGGTGCACAATGCAATTATCCTAAACTTATGGGTTTAGGTGAGGACAAGCTCAAACCTTATGGGTTAGTAGCAAGGACAAACCCTAGGGGGTTATGTTGCAATTGGGTATAAGTCTGTCTATATAAGGAGACAGCACACTACTGTAGAGATCATGTGCTGATCATAATACGGTAAACCCTAGACTCTCTCTCTAACTAGCCTCCATTGGGTGGAACTTTGTGTGGATCAGAGCTTTCGTCCTAGTGATTCGAGCCAGACTGTGGGAGCAAGAAGAGCACGTGAAAGCAAGCATCCTACGATCATCCGCTGTGCATAGGAGTTAAGGAAGACAAGGTAAACACATGAATCTTCCGCTATAATTCATGTTGTAGATCTGTATGTGATAGATCATGTCCTTCCTTCATTGGTATCAGAGCCTTAGGCTTGTTTTTCGTGCCTCGTTATGCGTTCCCGAATTAGTTAAAAAATCGAGTTTTTGAAATTTCATCATTTGTTAGTGAAACCTATATGGTTAGATAGGGTTTTTCACGGGATTCCAGAAATATAAATTTTATAATTTTTGGACGAACATAGAATTAGATATGAATTTTTAAAGATTCGGAACTGTATAAATCTGGACTGTTAGATCTGAGCAGTAAAAAGATTTTTTCAAAACATGTTAAAATTGGGTTTTGAACACATAATCTTGATCTGCGTGAAAAGACGATTCCAACGATATATGGATCGCCGGAAACGGAGGCCGGGAAGGTGGCGCGTGGGCCTCACGCGCCACCGACGCGGCCACCACGCGCGGTCACGTGCCGCCACGCGCCGCACGCGCCAAAAGGGTGGCGGCGGCTGCTGACGTGGCCCTAGGGCTGACGTGGCAGATGACGTGGCGATGACGTGGCATCCACGTGAGATGGTGACGTGGAGGGTGACGTGGCAGCTGACGTCAGCACGTGGCTGACGTGGCATGCTGACGTGGCACTCGGGCCGACGTCGGCGCGTGTGGGCGCGTGAGCCCTCCTCCGGCCACAATTTTTCACCAAATTTTTTTCTATATGCTCAGAATTAAATTTCCTATTTTCTGGGATGTTTTCATAATTTTTGGAAAAACATAATATTTTATTATTTTCCAGATTAATTAATTAGTGTTTAGCACACTTCCCGAGGCAGTTAGACGTCCTTAAACACGCTGTTTTGAGCCCAAATTTTTTCTGGAGACTTAGGACATTTTTCCCTACCTTATAAGATAGGAGGTGAGATCCTAGGTAGTTGGGAGAAATTTTCGATCTTATTAGTTGATTGATTTATTGCTTATTAATTTCCAGTAATTATTCTTTAATTCTGGAAATTTCCAGAAAATTCCAGTATGTTTATTTTATTATTATACATGTTGTTGTGGGTTGAATGGATGTGTTTGATGCATGGATGTGGCTTAGATGGTTTTATATTTGGTTTTGGTTTTGAATATGTAATCAATTAAAATACGGCCTGCGTGTCGTGCCTCTCTACATACTCTATTGTCTTCTCTTCTCATCTAAATCGCCTATTAGAGGTTACTTCTTATTAGAAATAAGATAGTTAGTGAAGATTGAAGAATAGAAGTTTCAAGAGAGGTGGCCAAACCAAAAGCTATGGCGCGAGGTGCATGGAGCAAAGAGACGAACAGGGAAGCTTCAAGGAGCACTCGATATTGGCGAGATCCATGAGGCAAGAAGTTCAAGACTTGCTCAAGACGTACTCTCAATAGTGGGAGTGCACCTTAGGGGCCACATCCATTGCATATTTATTTATGCCTATGCTTGTTTTACGTTATAACTGCGTGTGATTGGATATATATATGTATAACCTCGCATGCTAAGGAACTAAAAAAAAAGAGCTCACATGGTTATACATGATCAAAACTAATAGGGAATCATAAGTGACGATATTTGATTCCTAGAATTGCTACTAGGTTTTGGTGGAGTCCTTATGAGGAACTATGAATTTTAATCTATGTATCATGTTATTTCGGAGCTAAGAAAATGCTAGTATTAATTTCCTATGCAATGTCTCAAGATCAATCGTGTCTAAATCGAAACTGCAAAGGCTAAAATAGTGACAATAAACGATATGACAAGTCATCGTACTATGTAACCAAATCGTTGGACATAGTTTGTCGAAACACCTACAAGTATGGTTGAACCTGTGATGAATAGTTGTCACAGCAGCACATGAACATTATCTTTAGGCTAACCAAAAAGTGGGAGGTAGTCAAGATAAATGTCATAGAGCGTGCTATGCCAAGGTGGGGAAATGACCTCATCAGCAAATTCAAGACCACTTTGAGATTCAAAGATTGTGGGAATAAGCCAAAGAAGAATCTTGGATCCACCTTAGCCATTTGCCTCATTAAAAATTGTGAGTAATGACTCATAAATCCCACCTTAAAACTATCGTGTTTAAGTTATCCAATTAGCAATTTGTTGATATCTATGCCACGTTTCATGAAAGTGCCATGGAAACGTTATATGACACACTTTGAGAGTGTCAAGATGTTTGGATGAGACCAAACATCACTCCGTTCTAGGATCTAAGCAATATATGATTGCTAAGTATACTAGTTCAGCATACTTTTGAAGTCTAAGCAATATATGATTGCTAAAGGCTGTGAATGAGGTATGATCTGCAGATTTAGTCCCTACCCCGGTATTAGGACCGTGAGGAACAGGTGGGGGCAAGGATAAGGGAATGAGGGCACAATATTGGTACATGACCAATAGCCCAAGACTGGCAAATGCAAAGGAGGAAAAGGATGTTTCCCTAAGACTAGAAGGCCAGAAATGGCACTAACTTCTCGTCTAAGGATCCATGAGATTATCTTTGAGGGAGTAGCCACCAAAATTCGTTTTGGTCAAAGTTTTACTTTGGAATTGGTCATGTTATGTATGGTTATGCACTCTTGAATTCTAGCATGAATGACGCCTCAGGATCTTTGGATATCACCTATAGGGTTGTGCCTCAAGATTCTGATATGTGGCGTGCTGGATTGAGACACACTATGTCAGGAAAGGATGTTCAGGCTAGCTAAGGTAGGCCTGCTTGGAATATGCCCAAGGTACCCTTACCTGTGTGTGATTCTTGCCTTACACGAAAGGCGAAAGGCAAGCTATCCAGTAAAGCAGTAAGGATTATTGAGTCTTTACATATTATTCATTTTGTTGTATTTGTGTTCCATTAAAAGTTAAAGCTAAGACATGGTGCTTACTGTTCCATCACATTCGTAGATTATTGCAAGCATCTCAACTATGTGTGCTTGGGCCACATAAGTCTGTGGCACAAGGGTGCTTCAGACAGGTATCTACAAAAGGTAGAAAACCGTCTGGACAAAAGGATATCTCCTTGGCCAGAATGAGACTGCGAGTATCTATCTTAGCAAGAGCTATGTGATGGAGAGTAATTAGGCAGTTGGCTATTCCCATGCCCCGCAGCAGATTGCTGTGGCGGATAGGAGGAATAGGATACAGCCTAAATGGTTCGATGTACGATAGTTTGTACAACGTAAATGTTCCCTATCTTGAGGTGACACTTTTTTAAACGGCTGTCGATGTACTCAACCAAATACCCACCAGGTCTGTAGCCACTACGACCTACGAGATGTGGACCAAAAGGCAACCTATATGAGCTCACCTTAGGCCATAGGGATCGGCAGCTTATGAGCTAACTAGATTTTCCTAGTCAGGAAGAAGCTTGTGGAGATGGCATTCTCTGCAAGTAAGAGGAACCACTACATGACACTCAATTCACCACTACTCAAGAGGAATTTGTTCCTATGGATCTTGAGAACAGTGGGAGTGCCTTACCTAGTGAGCAGCCTATCGTATATGACGATAATGCTGAACAAGAACCCTCTTTGCGTAGGATCGCTCTTTGGAGTGTACCCCGTCGACGATTCGACATCGAAGGGGAGACATGATGGTCACCACGCAAGAAGATGAACCTAGGATACCGCCCCAGGATATTTCATCACCTGACAAGAAGGAATTTAGACCCTAGATGGAAGAAATGTATCTTCATGGAGTAACATACCTTCCCATACTATTCGGAGTAATCTAGGGGGCTGCGTATTCGAAACGCAACAGTCGATTAGTAGTGTAACGCAAATGGATTCACAGGATATATGATTTCTCATAAGGAGATGTCCATAATTAAGGGAATGTTCGTAGAGATGATAATCTCCGCGAGCATAGAGGAACCGCTAGAATATACCATGTTCCTTAGTCCATCATGAGGAATTAGTCCCTCAAGGATTCTTCGAACAGTGGGAGTGACTTCCTAAGCGAGGTGCCCATCCATAGGGGTGAAGAGCAAAATTATGATCCTCCCATGCAAAGGAATTGCTCATAGGAGCATATCCCATCGACTATTTGAGATCGAAGGGATGATCTTAAGGATCACCTTGCATAATCGATAGGATAGAATATTATGCCTTATCGTTCCCTGATTATGAAGAATGAAAAGTAGCCTTTACAGGAAAAGTTAGACCAACCAAGCTTAAGGCTAGGTTGACTTTTCCGAATGGATATTAGACTATTGGAAATGGATGTATTTCCAAGTTCATTCAGAGTAACACACACGGAAGCATAATAAGGCATACGACTTGCAGAGATATTGGTAATAGTTGTGATGAGGGAAATAAGGCTCCATTCTCGATAAAACGTGACGACTGAATTTCTCAATAGAGAAATCAGAGAGGTGATCTGTATGACTCGACCACAGGGTTTCGAGATGTATGATCAAATGCACAAATAGGTGCAAGCTAATTAAGCCTATGGTGGTCTTAATTAGTCCTCTAAAGTCAGCAGTATTTTATCAATGGATGAAAAACCGCTGCATATCACTCTCAGTAGTAGAGAGTAGATGATTACGTCACTTATTATCAATGACACACTATTTTCCAGGAGAGTCTAAGGACTATTTCACATCCGCTATAGGGTGGTTATCCTTTCGATTTGTGACGAAGGATATTAGTAGGGCGAGATGCATTCTCGTTCGTTCAAAAGGACTTCTTATATTGACGCATAAGGCGGACAACAAGAAGATACTCTGAACGATTCCATTTAATGGACCCGAGGCCATGTGATACTCCTATAGCTTGCTGCAAGACTTTATGAGCCTGAATTGTTCCCTAGAAGACACCATACTAGGTTGACCAAATAACCAAAGTGCCCGATGCATTGTGAGTCTGCTATATACTATGGTATATACTGAGACCCCACAAACCTCATGTAATCGGAAGAGTGGATTTCAGGAAATCCAACTTAAGAAACTAGATTGCAACCAAAAGGATACTCTATACGAAGGATCACGTGCTATGACTATCGGAGATGGTGCTTCGACTAGCCAGCTATGCATGCTGACTAGGGTGGGGACCTAGATACACGTGGATCCGCCTCAGGCTATAGTCCATGCTAGATGACATCGTATAGAATTGCAGCATAAGTGTTGCACAATCGTATTAGACCGCTCCATCGATCATGGAAGCAAAGCACGATTGCCTGTTCTGTCACCGGACAGAAACACGTTTGGATAAGAAGGTTTCTGATAAGCTTATGAGCTGTCAACCAACCTGTAGTGCTAGCGTGCGGCTGCAGTACTTTTTATAAGGCCAAACATATAGAAAAGAAAAGGGTACTGTTTCACAAAAGGTGAAATAACTACCTGAAGAGTAATCTTGGAGTAGAACGACTACGGGTCAAAGTGAAGGACCCTCCCATTCCTAAACCACATAAGAGTCGTCTTTGTGGATTACTTTAGAAAATTGGGACTCGGTAGTCGATCACTGGCAATATGATTGATGAGCATATGAGACATTGATAACTGGATTTTAATTGGATTTGTTATGATACATGTTGTTTCGATACGTGTATGATACGTTTACATATCCTGTACTAGCATAGAACATGTCGCGCGGACACTGGGTTGACTCTCTCACACGAGCAACCGCCTTTACAATATCCTGGATTGCATAGGTGAGTAGAAGATGAGACAGAATCCCGATAAGCGCTAGAAGCCTATGATATGATGACTCCTGTCATATGAGGCGCATGGCCTATGAAAAGAGCTGGACATCAATCAATAGTGCAAGACCCTGTCAGACGGATTCATTTGTCGCATTGGAATAAGTTCCAAGGTGAGATTGGTTTATGGCCATTCGAGCATGGTTACTACCCCGAACCATGTATAGTCTGCGTAGAGAAGCCAGATGAGAGAACTGATTTCGATTGCATATGTGCAACACTCAGTACTCGGGTTAATAGTCATATGGGTTGTTGGACTTACATCTGTATAGTGGTCCCTATGGGATAGGACATGTGCTCTGATAGATTCCAAACACTATGGCGCACATCTTATGAGATAATGCGTGCTAATGAGTGACATGAGGTGGCGAGTAGAACTAGTCCCTGAGATTCCTCGCTGTGTGAGCCTCGTCGATCATATAAGAATGATTGACACTGTATACCCTTATTACTTTTATCCATGTCGGGGAGAGACGGTTCGGTGGTGCTACTTTAGCGTGACACCTCACGGCTATGAATGATTCGGCCTACCAGGACATTGCTAGGAAAGCAGCTGACTCCGAATCAAATCGACAGTGGATGGAAAGGAAGATTCTAATTGCATCGCTCTTTATCATGTTCATTGGGCCCACCTACAAGATCTTATGGGATCATGTAGGATATGAATATAATAAAGGAGATATAGACTCATTGATGCACGACCTTCGGGACAAGGTAGGTGCTCATGGTCTATGAGATGACAATTGACAGAATCTAGGGGATACGAGATATATATATATATATATATATATATATATATATATATATATATGTATTGCATTATTTCTTGAGGGTTGAGTGCGCCTGTTGCTAGCTCGTCTCGTATGAGTTTAGAGTATGGATCTCCCGAAATGCAGGTTCTCTCACAATCACACACCAAGGCCACATAACACTTTGGCAGATGATAATAGTTGGAGATTGAGGGAGACTAGAACTACTGTATTTGTGCAACCCCACTGTGCGAGTGGGAGATGTTAGCATTATGTGCGCCCATGTGGGGTGCACAATGCAATTATCCTAAACTTATGGGTTTTGGTGAGACAAGCTCAAACCTTATGGGTTAGTAGCAAGGACAAACCCTAGGGGGTTATGTTGCAATTGGGTATAAGTCTGTCTATATAAGGAGACAGCCTCCTATTATTTTATACACACTACTGTAGAGATCATGTGATGATCATAATACAGTAAACCCTAGACTCTCTCTCTAACTAGCCTCCATTGGGTGGAACTTGGTGTGGATCAGAGCTTTCGTCCTAGTGATTCGAGCCAGACTGTGGGAGCAAGAAGAGCACGTGAAAGCAAGCATCCTACGATCATCCGCTGTGCATAGGGGCTAAGGAAGACAAGGTAAACACATGAATCTTCCGCTATAATTCATGTCGTAGATCTCTATGTGATAGATCATGTCCTTCCTTCATCATATTTATAACGGATTTCTCACAAAACGAGCCTAAAGTTGCTAGTTTGAACTCATAAAGCACTATTGAATTTTTATAAGTATTGAATCGGAATTTTTGTCCAACTTTGAGTAGCGACATCTCTTTGAATACTTAGAGTTTCTAGGAGTTCAAATATGTTCTGGAATCCTTGAATTGTCATCTTCAAAACCCTATTTCCAGTTTCTGAAAATTGCATCTCAATTGATCAGAAATCAGTCGCAAAGTTGACTACTTGAAACGACTTTTCGCTATCTTTGATATTCGGTTTTGACCATTTGAATGACATTTCTGGCCTTAGCGTTCTTCACGAAACTTGTTTGTATTCATATTCTGAGTCTAGATATCAAGTTTTACCAAGTTTGACTTTTCGGAAACCCTAGTTTGACTGAACTGAATAGGAGGGGCAAAATAGTAATTTCACTTAAGCTTTGAATTGAGTCTGGTTTAGTAAATTGGAGTTTGTCAGCATGTCTTGTATGCGTATTTGGAGTAATCGTATGTCATTCTCGGCTAATGTTGACCAAGTCAATAGTTGGGGTCTTTTTGCAGTTTTACTAAACTTTAGGGGCCTAAGTGCAATTTATTGAAATTTGTAGATTTCAATGCTAAGTTCATATGGACGAGTTAAGAGTCATTCTTGGATGTTTTTGGGCTAGTATGAGTGTAATTTAAGGTCCGGGCAACTAGACAGTTTTGAAGTATCAGGGGCGTTTTGGGCAGTTAGCTTGCATAACCTACATTTCACCGCATTCTTGCATACAACCTCATATAGAGGGTAAATGCTAATAGACTGTATACTTGACTTGTGTATAACCAGCCGGTGTTGAGGACCGCTCCACGATAGACGTATGTGCTCGTACTGCCGCATTGTCTATACGACCCGAATTCATATGAGACGAGCGTTGTAGGAGTGCTAGCGTTGCTTTGCGCCTTTCATGGCTCAGAGGTAAGTAAATATGTACGACCTTTTCATATCAAAATATGTGTATGTGCTTGATGTTTCAAACGAATGTTTGTTATATGAAATAGTATGAGAATGCATGTTTTCCACTCAAAAGTTCTTAAACTATTTTGTTCATCTCCTTTGAGAACTCTCAGAAATTACTTGTGAAATTTTGATATTCCGATTCTGGTTATGTGAAAGAGAAGAAATAAAATACCTTTAATAGACTTAGGACGATGTACAGAGTATTGTTATTAATGGGAGGCGTCAAGCGATCCTCCATTTTCTTATGGCTAAGACCATTGAAGCAATGCTTCTTATTATTGAATAGAACGTCAATGTTCAAAAATCCGCCCCCGATGAGCCAAAATGTACCAAGTTATTCAGGCCAAGGGTTTTATAGAGCTATAGAGTGCTACTTATACTTGTAAGGGTCACTACGGTATAGGGGTGTCGACACTTAAGGCCTTCTAGCTAATGTTGTGAGCGGGGTTGACGAATGGGCTCCCTTAACGCTCGGGTGAAATAGGGTTTGATAGACCCTAGAAGGAACCCTTAGTGATTATTTCGTGATCCCTCTATTTACATCGATCCTGCTGGTGGCTCTTGACACGCCTCAGCTAAATTAAACTGTTGATTGAAGTCGGAATTAAAAATTGACTAATTATTAATGTTGTTTGTGGCTCTTGATATGCCCTAATCGATTGAAATGAATTGTAAATCTTGGCTACTCATGAACTACTATCGGTATCAGTTCAAATGAACTTGTTTACTCTGGATATTTTACCCACTACTCGTGGTTTCTCAATTTTATTAAATTGAGAGGTGTTTGTTTCTCGGTTACTTCAAGTTGATCCAAATTCTCCAATATGATAGTTTTACTGTTTAAATCTTCTGATTTTTTTTCAACTCATGCTTCCGTGCCACTCGTTGCTTTACATGTCGTAGTGTGTACTTACTCAGTTTTTACTGATCAATTTCTTCAAAACTGCGTAGGCTTTTGCCATTTTAAAACCGCAGGTCGTCAATCAAGGTGGGGGATGGGAACGCTGGAACGAGACGAAGCAGTTAGCTTAACTTAGATCACTTAGGAGATCACAAATGTTATGTTTTAAATTGTACTTATTATCGAAATTTTGTTATGTACATTAAGCGAAATGTAATCTTAATAGGATATTTCTACTTTTGGTTGTCGATTGTCGCGTTAACCCTGAACCGAGATCCCAGGTTGTTTCAGCATATTTCCAACAGTCTCCCACTTTCTCTAGAGTTAATATGGTGCATCATATGCTTATTGATCTAGCACGGCCCTCACGCTTACGCCGCGCAAAGTAAAATAGACATTTGCTGGTACTTTGCATATGTTCACATCTCTTCTATCGACAATTGAATGAGATGAAATCTTCTGAGTATGTGCATCTAATGCAGCAATATACTCAGTCCTCTGTGATAGAATCGGCAACTGAATCTTGCATGGAACCTTTATAGCTCACAGTCCCTTCCCTTAAGGCAAAACACAAAACTTGACTATAATCTGAAATCATCTTTATCATATTGGAAGTTCGCATCACTGTAACCCCTTACAGTGAACTCTTCCTATCCTCCATATATCAAGAATTCATCCTTTAGTTCTTCTTAAGTTTTTAAGGATATTCTTGACAATTATCCAGTGACGCTCACCCAGATTTGACTGGTATCTATATGTCATAGCATATGACATGTCTGGCCTAGTACATAACATGGCGTATCTCGTGAATCTTATTCATACGGTTCTTTTTAATCTAATTGGACAGTTAATTAGCCTTCCAAAGACTAATTCCCTGTGACATAGGTAAGAATCCATATTCTTCATGTTGAACTATTCTCAACACCTTGTCAACATATGTACTTTGACTTAAGCTGAACAAATCTCTCGATCTATCTCCATAGATTTTATAGGTTGATTCACCTAAGTCTATCAATGAAACTCAATTCCCTAGCCAAACTTTAGCAGATTGCAGAGTAGAGACATTATTCCCAATGAACAGTATGTCTCCACATACAAGACCAAAATATAACTGTGATCCCACTAACCTTCTTGTAAACACAAGTTTCATCTTCAATTTTGATGGAACCAAACTCCTTTGATTGCATCATAAAATCAAAAATTCCAACTCCGAGAGGCTTGATTCAATCTGTAGAGAGATTGCTGCAAGAAAAATGCGCATGCATTTAAACACCTCAACAGGGGAAAATATTTTTTCATAGTCCATACTATGAACTCGCAAGAAACCTTTAGCCACCAATCGTCCCTTAAAATTAATCACATCACCACCCATGTTAGTTTTCTTAAAACTCACTTGCATCCTATGGGTCCTACCCTTTTAGATGGTTCCAACAAAGTCCATACTTTGTTGGTATACATGGATTCCATTTCATATCTCATGGCTCCAAGACATTACTGAGAGGTTGGCCCAATTGTGGCCAACTCATAGGTTGTACGCTCATGCCCATGAGAATTACATCACCGGGTTATGAGAAATCCATATTTCTTTAGCTCCTTAACATATCCTACCTTACTTACGAGGTGCTTGTGTTACTTGAGCAGGCTCCTCCACAACACCTTGTGATCGTGCTCATGTTCATCAAAGGAGTAATATTCTATTGTGGTTCTTTAACTCCTTCAATTTCTACTATCCTCCCACTGTCTCTTTTAGGGACAATCTCTTTCTAGATACACAGCGGTTCGAACAACATACACTTTGTTCTCGATTTTATTGTAAAAATAATATCCCGAGGACATCCCACAAAATACATTTATCCGACTTGGGTCCAAGTTTATATGTAAAAACTATACATAAACTTCACAACCTCAAATCCTTAATGACATACTAGGAAACCTCCTAGTCCATATCTCATATGGTGGTTTTCATAATCAATTTTGATGGAACAAGGTCAGAGGCGAAATTTGCTCTAATTAGAGCATTGCCCCCAAAAGTAAATTGGAAATTATGTTAGATCCATCGTGATCTAACCGTGTCCAACAAGATCTGATATCTCATTTCAGACACGCCATTCCAAGGTGGCGTTCTAGGTGGAGCAATTTGGGGTCATATCCCACACTTCTGTTGATGCTTGTCAAACCCTTAGCTTAAGTACTCTCCTCCACGATGCAATCGTAGAGCCCTAATACTTTTTCCAAGTTGTTTCTCTACTTCATTTTTGAATTCCTTGAACACTTCAAAGGATTCTGATTTGTTTCTTCATAAGATACACAAATCCATATTTACTGAAGCCATCAGTAAATATGTTAAAGCAGTGAGAACCATATATAGCACTTTTGCTTAGTCGTTTGCATACATCAGTATGTATGAGTTCCAAAAGATCATATCTTTGTCCAATAAACAAGCCACACATGTCTCATATGATTCAAAATCAAATGAGTCCAAAAATCCATCCACGTGGAATCTAGAAATGTGTTCCTATTAATGTGGCCTAAGCAATAATGCCAAAGTTAACTGTAGTTCATATCATTATATGCAAACCTCTTGGTACAAAATGTTATAGATGGAATTATCAAGATGAAGGATACACTATCCATTAGACAAAATTGTATTACAATAATGCATATCACCAAAATGAATGGAACAACATTTGTCCATTCTTGTGCTGAGAAAACTTTTTCTTGTCCAAACAAGAAACTGAGATAATGTTCCTACTCATAGTAGAGACATAATCGTATTTTTCTAATTCATGGATAATTTCAGAAGGTAAAGATAATTTCCTACGGCTAATTCAGCAACCCTTGCTTCATTGCCTTACGTGTAGGTGTATATCTTCCTTTATCCAATTGTCTAGGTGTATATCTTCCTTTATCCAATTGTCTACATCTCTTGAGACCCTCCACATTTCTATAAATATGAGATTGTCATCTAGTATCATATACCCATGATGATGAAATAAACACATTGACTTCTATAACAAAAATACCTAAAGTGGAATTCATAATTCCTTTATTATGTCCTTCCAGGTACTTTGGGCAGTTCCTCTTCCACTCTACCACCTTTTGGGCTTTAAGGAAATTTCCTTGGTTTTAGCAACAAGTTTGCTTTATAGCCTTGGGGACGGCACAAACCTTTTGCTCATACCCTCTTTGTTAACATTTAACAAGTGTTTTCCTTTGCCATCATTAGTGCTTTGCTCAGCGGTTCTCAATCATATTGAGTAAATTGCTTTTGAACAAAGTTTCCAGTTGCATCCAATGCAATTCTTGGTCCAATTGAAAAACTCTTTATTCTTTATCTATCTCATAGATAACTCCCATTATAAGCTTTCAATCCAATTGAAACGGCTCATTTGCGTTTGACATCTAACATCAACAGCCACACATTACTAGCTTGTGTTGTCGCGTCTTATCTTGATGAATTAAGTCGCCTTGCTTTGGCAAGCCCGAATTTTATTACATATTGATCATGAAGAGTGCTAAGCAAGGGTAGGTAAAACGCAATATGGAGCAACACATTAAAACATTTCATGTCTAGCCTGCTCTAGAAAGAGCTTCTTTAAATGTATGATCATATCATACGCCTCCATGTTCTCATATTGCTTCCAAAGCTCTGAGTTCATGGCAGCTGACATGTGGTATGTCACATCCAAAGAACCATTCTTTGATGTTCCTTCCTTAAGGTTTTAGTGTGTTTTTTGGTAGTTGGTTGAAGGGAACTTTATGCTCTAGGTTATACAACATTTTTTTGTATTTGAGAACAATTCTCATTTTGTACCAGTCTATAAAACTGATTCCAGATAGCTTGTCCTTTTCAAGGACATATCGTAGTGATAAATTCGAGTTTGTTTGTTTAATTCCATAGGCATTAAACACATAAAGAATTATGCAAAGTTTGTGACGTTGTACTATATTTAACAAGGACTTAAATTATTAAACATAGCTCCCACTATTTTTCTCGGATTAATAACCGTCACTATTAATGCGGAAAATATCAAATACATTTTCTAGTGGGCCAAGATCCATATTTTACCTCTTCTTGAGCTTGCTTTGGCAAGTCACCTAAGAATTAGTTATTTAGGTATGAACAATTCCAATTTCATCTCATGCAACTTTTGGTTCAATTAGGAAAATAACTCCTTATTTATCTATCCCATACATAATCCCAATTGTTTGCCTCAAGGCTTTCAATCTAATTGAAGTAGCCTAGTTGCGTCCAACCTCTTACTTCAACAATCGCACATTACTAGTTTGTGCCGTCGCGTCACATTATGATGAATCAAGTCGCCTGGCTTTGGCAAGTCCGAGATTGATAAATCATGATTTTGACGAGTGTTAAGTATCGAGAAGGCAAAAATGCAATATTAAGTTTGAGGGATTTTTTTCTTTTAAATTTCAATTGTTTTGTTGATCCATATCAACCGATCTACTTATGTGGGTTTGGCAATTTCAAAAATAAAAGATCCGGGTTTTTATTATCTTGTTACCAATTGCAGGCATCAACCATACATCAGAAATAAATAACAAGACGACAAATAAACATCCACAAACAATAAATAAATGCGATGTGGATATGGCCTCCTAAACTAAGCTAAGAATATCTATAAGCCCTAAAAATAGCAAGCTCATATCCATGTGCCTCCATCTTTAGTCCATGCGCCTTAGCTTGTGGAACACCGCCATCTTGTAGTTTCTTCAATTCTTTAGGCTTCTTCTCCATTTCTTGACTATCATCTTACTATCTAATACTAGCTAGCATCTATACTAAATAGAGATACCTCACAAGTTGAGGAGAAGACAACACGGAGACCGTAAAACCTAATTAATTAATTATTACAATAAAACAAAACCACAAAATAAACATCCACAACATCCACATCTAAGGCCATATCCAATCACCATGCAAAAGCACATAATACGGTTAAAATCCAATTTTACGCGCTTGGTCAGTTTTAGTTGATATTTGGGATTTTCTAGGGTCAAAAAGGTCCACCATGACAATTTGGCCGAACCCCAAGGAACCGTTCGGGCCTAGCCTAGGCCGATCGGGGCAACCCGTGCGGTCAAACCGCTGGTCAGCCAACCCGGCTAGGCCTTTCGGCCATGATGCTTGGGCAACAAGGAAGGGGGCGGTCCCTTGGGGCCCGAACCTCTAGGGGCTGCTTCAAAAACTTCCTCCTTCCTTGTTGCTCAATTCCAATTGATGAGAAAACCCCCTTTTTCCCCAATTGTGCCCGAACCCTAGACTTTTCAAAACACAAATGGGCACATCATATGTGATCGGAATTCGCTAATTTTTATATGACGATTCAGTTTAGCTTATTTCCAAATGAATCATATTCGGTTGGCATCATTATGCAACCTTTAGTTTTTTTACGCGAAAAGTAGTAGAATAGTGTAAAAACTAAGAAAACATGAAAACATAAACAACGTTAGGCGCTATGACATATGGCTCTGATACCACTTTAGGGTCTTGACACGTATTACGCAGCGGAAATAACAATAAAAAAATTCGTTCAAGACCCTCCAAGGAGCACAGGACAAGACATCATAACGATGGTAAGGGATAAAAACAATGTGTACCTTGTTTGTCTAGATTCGTGACTTCGCGTAGAATATTGTCCACGTCTCTATAAATATTCACATCTCGGAATTCACCGGATCCTCCCAACGCCTTGTGCTAACTTACGTGAAGAAGGAGGAAGAAGAAGATCACGCAAAAAGAGGACCAAAGAGGTCGCGCCTCTTTGGTGGCCGACGGGGTAGGGTGGGACGGCCTAGGGTTTCGGCCCTAGGTCTCTTGCTCTCTCCTTGCTTTGTTCTCTCTCACTTGTGATAACAATTATGACACACTTATGAGAAAAAATCTAGGAGTGCCCTTATATAGTGAATAACTCCTTATTAGCTACATATTAGCCCCAATACTAATTATGTCCATACACGGATTAGTCCACCTTGCAAACAAGTCTATATTTATATGTTCTTGCATATTGATCCTTCTATTTAATTATTCTCACTAACCCAAAGTCCGGTTTAATCCACCAGGTGTGTGACCCCATAGGTTTCTACTTAGTTGGTAGTAAAAATTACTAACATAGAGCAGTCTCCAGCAAGACATCTATGCCACCCAACTAATAGAAATAGTCAATAATCCGACAAACCTTGTGACCAATGTTACTGTATTGTATTATCTCTTTGTATCCATATCTGGATTGGACACGAGACATACAAGTCACACGCGTATATTTAATCTATAGTTTCTCGATCCTGAGAATAGTCTTATCCATGCTTATAACATCAATATCCCATATTGATTTATCTGAGTCTGACCAGACATTCTATAAGCACTACCCCTCGAGTGGCCGTGGATATTTGTTCCCTTCTTTGGGAGGGACAAATCCTCTCTACATCACTACCATATCTAACTTGCTTGCTATTATGTCCGAAAAACGCCTTTATTGCTACCCAGTCACGGTATAGTATTTGACGATATCGAAACACAATATTCTACGACTAGAGAATCTAGTGACTTCAAGTCTAAGGACCACAATACCATTGTCACAAAGAGAAGCACTTGTGACTTTAACATAATTAATGTAGCCTTATCGTGGTGGGTCAATCTTGTATGTCAATACGCCTAATGCATACCCATGTGCTAGACTTGATATCTCCATATCAATCGACCCACACACTATTCTCGATGCAATACAGTCGTCCTATTAACTGTAGTACTCGACTAGGGATATATAAGAATATAACATTTATATTCTAAGGATTTCATTCATATTAGCATATCTCCATACCGATAACACAATGAATAGTAAGTTAATGGAATAGATGCCCTAGAGGCAATCTAGTTTAGTATGAATTTGTATATGGCTAGAAAATTCATTTATTATTTATTGGATATTTAATATAATGAAGTCCTTAGATTTACAATTGTGTTGTTTATCTTAAATATCCCTAGTCAAGTATAATGATTAAATGGGACAATCATCTATAGACTAGTATGGGGTTGGATTGATATGGAGATATCACGATCCAACACATAGGTGTGCATTACGGAATGTTGCACTGGATTGACCCATCTCCGAGAAGGCTACATACATGTTATGTTGAGTCACAAGTGCTTCTCGCGGTGCAATGGTATTGTCATCCTTAGACTTGAAGTCACTAGCTATTCTAGTTGTGGATCATTGTGATCTTGGTAGCGTTAAACGCTACACCGTAACTGGGTAGTTATAAAGGCGTGTACTAGATACAATGAGAAGCAAGCTTAGAGATCGTAGTGGACGTAGAGAGGATTTGCCCCTCCCACATAACGTGATCAAATATCCTAGGCCACTCGAGGGATAGTGCTTATAGAATGTCTGGCCAGACTCAAATAAATCAATATAGAATATTGATGTTATTTGCACGAATAAGGCTATTCCCATGGATCGAGAAACTATGGATTGGATATACGAGTGTGACTTGTATGTCTCATGTCCAATCCGGATATGGAGGCAAAGGGATGAGACAATTACTTGTACAAAGGTTGTCAAGATGACTATTCTATTAGTTGGCTAGAATGGATGTTTTGCTAGAAACCGCTCCATATTAGCAAATAGTTGCTACCAACTAGATAGAACCTATGGGGTCACACGCTATATAGAGTTGAACTAGATTTGGTAATTAATTAATTGGATTAATTAATTAGAAGGATCACTTTGCAAACCCTTGCAAACTTAGTAGGGACTAATTTGTAAGGAAGGGACTAAATTGAATTCTAGTTGGACTAGAATAAGTCCTTGAGGTAGTTAACAAGGAGTTGTTGGACTATATAAAGGACCCTCCTTCCTTCCTTCCTCATAACTTATGTTCATTAGTGAACATAACAAGAGTGGGAGAGAACAAAAGGAGAGAGAGCAAGCAACAAGGAGGGCCGACGCCGCCCCTTGCCGCCGCCCTCGTCCCCGTCGGCCAAAAAGAGGCCGAAAGCCTCTTTTTGTCTCGTTTTGCGTGATTCGTTCATCCTCTTCCTAATCCGGGCTAGCACCAAGGAGTTTGGGAGATCTAGGATCAACTCTAGGCGTGGATCAACTATAGAGAACGTGACATTATTCGCGTTTGAAGTCATCAAGGAGAACCCAAAGGTGTGTTTATGATTTCTTACCTTTACTATCGTTATGTCTCTAGACTTGTGATCCTTGGAGGGTTTTGCATGGCTTATGTTTGATTTTGCTTCCGTTGTGCGATCCATGAATCAAAACCCTACAGTGGTATCTGAGGCACAGGTCATAGAGCATAAACGTAGTTTATGTGTTACGTTTTGTTGTTTTACACCTTAATTTGATTGTTCATCGCGTAAAACAAGACAAATCAAGCATGGGATGCAATTTGTCAACAATTAATCATAACAAGATCCAATTTTTGCATTGGATGCATGAATTGGTGAGTTTGAGAAATTTTAGGATCTTAGATCTAGGGTTTGGGCATCCTTGGGGAAGAAGGAGTTCTCCCAAAACAAGGAAACAACCAAACTTGGGCACCAAGCAAGGGAGTTGTTTTGGAAACAACTCCCATAGAAGGGTTCGGCCCCCCTAGGGACCGCCCCCCTTGCTTGCCGCCCAAGCTTGGGAGCCCTAAGGGGCCGGGCGGCCCTAACCCGCGGGCCTAGCTTGCGGGTTTTGGGCCGGGCCGGTCCTAGGGCCTTGTGGTTCACTTTAATGGGGCCCGGGCAATTGGATTGTTGGGCCCATGGACCGTTTTAACCCTAGAAATCCTAAAATCAATTAAAATTGACCAAGCGCGTTAAAATTGGATTTTAACTGTTTATGTGCAAATCGCATGGTGATTAGATATGGCCTTAGGATGTGGTTTGATGTGGATGTTTAATTTTGTGGTTTGGTTTTACGGCCTGCGAGCTGATCAATTAATTGTAATAATTAATTAGGGTTTTATGGCCTGCGTGCCATTTTTTTCTCAACTTGTGAGATTTATTTTATTTAGTATAGATATTAGCTAGTGCTAGATAAAGTAGATTGTTAGCCAAGATTGGAGAAAAGAAGCCCAAAGCCAAAGAAGCCACAAAAGATGGAGCATGGAGCATGGAGCATTCCACATGACTATGAAGGATGGACCAAGAGATCAAGACGCATGGAGATGTGTTTGCTTAGGGTTCATAGATGATTCCATTGGCTTGGAATTATCTTAGTCTAGAAAAGGCCATATCCACATCACGTTTAATTTCTGTTTTGTGGTTGTTTATTTATTGTCTTATTATTTTGTGTGGTTGGTGTATGGATGATGCATGCAATTAGGATAATAAGATAATTAGACAACCCGGATCTATTATTTGGAGTTGGGCCCAAACTCAAATAGATAGATTAGTTGATATCGATCAACAAAACAATTAAAAGAATTGAATTTAAAAATCCCTCAAATTTTAAATATTGTGTTCTTGCCTTCTCGTTATTTAAACACTCATTATCATCATTATTTATCAAGCTCGTGCGTGCCAAAGCAAGGCGACTTGGTTCATAATGATGGAATGCGATGGCGCGTAACAATGTGCAATTGTTTAGATAAGAGGTTGAACACAACTAGGCTATTAATTTGATTAAGAAACCTAGAGGCAATCAATTGGGATTATCCATAAGGATGGATAAATAACGAGTTATTTGCCCGATTGAACCAAGAGTTGCATATGGGATGCAATTGGAATTGTTCCTACCTAAAGTAGTCAAATTATGGGTGACTTGCCAAAGCAAGCTCATAAGGAGATGAAAGATGGATCTTGGCCCACTAGAAAATATAAGGATATTTTCCGCATTAATATCTTGAGGGTTATTAATCCGTAGAAAAATAGTGGGAGCTATATTTAATAAACTAGCCATTATTAAATATAGTCAAAAATTCACAAATACTAAAACTTGCGTATTTTCCTTTTGTAGAATTCCAAATGGCAAACAACTCATCGAGTTCACAACATTCCCTACGATCTATCCTTGAGAAGGACAAGCTCTCTGGAACCAACTTTCTTGATTGGTACAGAAACTTGAGAATTGTTCTCAAGCAAGAGAAGAAACTGTACGCAATAGAGGAGCATGTTCCAGAAGGTCCAGAGAATCAGACACCTGCTGCCTTAAAGGCGTATCAGAAGCGTGTTGATGACGCTAATGATGCGGCCTGCCTTATGCTTTGCACCATGACTTCTGAGCTTCAGAAGCAACACGAAAACATGAATGCAGTCGATATGATCGAACATCTAAAGCAGCTCTTCCAAGAGCAGGCAAGGGTAGAGAGGTATGAGGTCTCAAAGGCACTGTTCAAATGTCATCTGGCAGAAGGGAACCCGGTGGGACCCCATGTACTCCGAATGATCGGGTACTTGGAGAATCTCGCCCGAGAGTTATGGACAAGTCATTATGAACTATAACATGAACGAGATCGTTAAACCACTGCCAGATTTGCTCAACATGTTGAGGACGGCTGAACAGAGCATCAACAAGGGTAAGGGCAAGGCCATAATGATGGTACAGAAAGGAAAGGGCAAAAGGTTTGCCTCTTCCTCCAAGGGCAAAGGCAAGTCAGTTGCCAAGTCCAAGGAACCAGCCCTTAAGCCTGTTGGTGGCATTGCCAAGGTCGTGACTAAAGGTGAGTGTCACTACTGCAGTCAGCCTGGACATTGGAGGAGGAACTGCCCAAAATATCTGGAGGACAAGAGGCTTGGAATAGTGATTCCACCACCACCAGGTATTTTTGTTGTAGATGTCAATTTAACTGTCTCTACATCATGGGTATTAGATACTGGATGTGGATCTCATATTTGTCGAAATATGCAGGATCTAAAGAAAAGTAAAAGATTGGCTAAAGGGGAGGTAGATCTGCGCGTTGGGAATGGAGCAAAGGTTGCTGCGTTGGCCATAGGCGTGTGCGAGCTATCTCTGCCTTTAGGATTAGTTTTAGAATTAAATAATTGCTATTTTGTGCCTGCTATGAGCAGAAACATTATTTCTATTTCTTGTTTGGACAAGGAAGGTTTTATTATTTCAATAAAGAACAATTGTTGTTCCTTTTATTTGAATAATATTCACTATTTTAGTGCGCAATTATTTAATGGACTTTATGTCTTTGATCTAAGCAATCCTGTCTACAACATTAATACCAAGCGGATTAAAATAAATGATTTAAATCCTGCTTATTTATGGCATTGTCGTTTAGGCCACATAAACGAGAAACGTGTATCTAGACTCCATAAGGATGGATTACTAGACTCATTTGATTTTGAATCATATGAGACATGTGAGGCTTGTTTATTGGGAAAAATGACAAAGTCCCCTTTCAATAAGAAAGGTGAGAGGACTAGTGAGCAATTGGCACTCATACATACTGATGTGTGTGGACCATTTGCCACGCCTGCCAGGGTGGTTATGTCTACTTCATTACGTTTACTGATGATTACAGTAGATATGGATTTGTGTACCTTATGAGGGCAAAATCCGAATCCTTTGAAGTGTTCAAAGAATTCAAGAATGAAGTAGAGAAGCAACTTGGAAAAAGTATCAAGGCTCTACGATCGGATCGTGGAGGAGAATACTTGAGCCAAGAGTTTGACGACTATCTTAGAGAGTGTGGGATCGTGTCCCAACTCACTCCACCCGGAACGCCACAATGGAATGACGTGTCCGGGAGGAGGAATCGAACCCTATTGGATATGGTTCGGTCTATGATGTGTCAAACCAATCTTCCATTATCATTTTGGGGCTACGCTCTATTAAGTGCAGCTTTCACCATTAACCGTGTTCCATCTAAATCAGTCATGAAGACACCATATGAGATGTGGAGTGGGAGGCGTCCCACACTGTCGTTCATGAGGATTTGGGGCTGCGATGTCTATGTAAAACGTTTACAGTCGGACAAGCTAGGGCCTAAATCGGTAAGTGTAAGTTTGTGGGGTACCCTAAGGAAACTAAGGGATACTACTTCTACAATCCAACCGAGAACAAAGTGTTTGTTGCTCGGACCGGCGTGTTTCTAGAAAGAGAGTTTGTCTCTAAAGAAGCAAGTGGGAGGAATGTAGAACTTGAAGAGGTTCAAGAACCACAAATTACTGACCCGATTATGGAACATGAACAGGAACCGCAAGCAGTTGTGGAGCCACCTGTTCAGGTAACACAAGAGCTTCGTAGATCTAGTAGAGTGCGCCAGGAACCCGAGAGGTATGGTGAAACATCCCGGGATCTCGGTTCAGGGTTAAAGCGACAATCGATAACCAAAAGTAGATTATTAACTATTAAGTTTACACTTCGGTTAGTTAATGAATAAAAACAATCTTGAGAATATAAGTTTACATTTGTAATGGGATTGAAATAAGCTATGTGATCTACTAAGTGATCTAACTCAAGCTAAACGTCTTCGTCTCGATTCGCGTTCCCATCCCCCACCTTGAGTGACGACCTGCGGTTTTAAAATGGCAAATGCCGACGCAGTTTTGAAGAAATAATCAGTAAAAACTGAGTAAATACATACTACGACATGTAAAGCAACGAGTGGAACGGAAGTATGAGTTGAATCAAATTAGAAGATTTAAACAGTAAAGTTATCATATTTGAGAATTTGGATCAACTTGAAATAACCGAGTAACAAAAACCTCTCAATTTAATAACATTGAGAAACCAAGAGTAGTTGGTGAAATATCCAGAGTAAACAAGTTCATTTGAACTGATAACGATAGTAGTTCATGAGTAGCCAAGATTTACAATTCATTTCAAACGATTAGGGCATGTCAAGAGCCACAAACAACATTGGTAAGTAGTCAATTTCTAATTTCGACTTCAATCAACAGTTTAATTTAGCTGAGGCGTGTCAAGAGCCACCAGCAGGATCGATGTAAACAGAGGGATCACGAAATAACTACTAAGGGTTGCTTCTAGGTTCTATCAAACCCTATTTCACCCGAGCGTTAAGGGAGCCCATTCGTCAACCCCGCTCATAACATTAGCTAAAAGGCTTTAAGTGTCGACACCCCTATACCGTAGTGACCCTTACAAGTATAAGTAGCACTCTATAGCTCTATAAACCCCTTCGCCTCAATATCTTGATACATTTTGGCTCATCGGGGGCGGATTTTTAACGTTCTATCCAATAATAAGAAGCATTGCTTCAATGGTCTTAGCCATACGAAAATGGAGGATCGCTTGACGCCTCCCATTAATAACAGTACTCTGTACATCGTCCTAAGTCTATTAGAGGTATTTTATTTCTTCTCTTTCACATAACTAGAACCAGGATGTCAACAATTCACAAGTAATTTCGGAGAGTTCTCAAAGGAGATGAATAAAATAGTTTAACAACTTTCGAGTGGAAAACATGCATTCTCATACTATTTCATATAACAAACATTCATTTGAAACATCAAGCACTTACGCATATTTTGATATGAAAAGGCCGTACATATGTACTTACCTCTGAGCCATGAAAGGCGCAAAGCAACGCTAGCAATCCTACAACGCTCGTCTCCGAGTCTCACAATAAACGCAGCAACACGAAAACGTACGTCTACTTCGAACGATCCTTAACGTCGGCTGGATATAAACAAGTCAAGTATACAACTGTAGATACTGCTTTCTGACATGACAGATCTTGGCCACGTGGCAACCATCCAGCACACCATATTGTGCTCCACACACACAGGATCACCAGCCGAGCTGATCCATGTGGGGGCTGCGAGACAGAGCCCTCGCATACCACTGCACGGGACTTGTAGGGACTTAGTGGTTTGGAGGCTAGAGTAAGCCCTGTCGCGCGCGAGCCAAGCCCGCGCGCGACCTTTAGTAACTGTTTTGAGAGATCTATGGCACGAGCACCCTAGACCCGGTCAATCCGGTCAAACCCGGTCAACCTCGTAACGGTTCCGGTACTCGCGCACCACGTGCTCTAACGGTTCCTATATACTCGGACGAACGTGCCGTTATGGTTAAGCTAATTAAGCCGCCATTAATGGGCGCATTAACCACACTACAACGGTCATGTTCTCCAGTATATATATATCGTTAACCTTTCCATACAAAGGAGGACACACTGCCATACGCGGAAGCTCTGCCAAACCTCTGTCTCTCTCTCAGACATTGCTACTGACTTACTCTCTCCCTACACACACCCCTATTCTTCCTGTGCGATCCCTGATCCACTACGCACGGTGTACACGGAGGTCTCCCTGCCAGAATCTCTTGTGCACATTTTGGTGAACCCGACGTGAACTTACCAGCAAAAGCAACCATGTCTCAGGAGGACGATGTCAGCAACCGATCGCCTTCCACCGAAACTCCCTCGGGAGACGAGGCCCGCCGTACTCCGACGACTCCCGGCGAGGCACCAACTTTAGAGTCTTTGGACGCCACTGTCCAAAGTCAGGCAAAAGCTCTCAAGTCTCAATCTGCGCAGTTAGAACGGATCTTGGCCGTTCTGGGCACCCTTGCGCCAAATCCTCCACCAGCCACCGCTATCCCTCAGGGAGGAGGAACCCCTACCGCTCCAGGATTGGGAGTGTCAGCCACGCCTCCCAACCCTCATCTGCAAACTCCACCGTCAGCCACGCAGCTGCCTTCTGTCCAAGGGTCAACGGCACAAATGCTGCCCCCTGCTGCTCACGCCTCTCAGCCCCCGGCTTTGGCGTCCAACCCAGCTCTGCAGTACACTCTGCCTCCACCAGCGACAATCTGGGGAAACGCGGGTAGTCAATACGCTCCCAATCCTCCGGCGGCATATGTGTCGCCACCGCCTACGGCAACCCCTCCGCCAACTACCGAGGGAAGCATTCCAGAATGCATGACGTCTTTGCAGAAGCGCGTGGACTCCATCCTGGCTCATCAGTCGTTCGCGGATACCATCATCCCGAAGCTAGACAACGATCCACCCATTCCACGAGAGATCTATCTCATGCCTAACCCGGCGGGGTACAAGGCTCCCAAATGGGATAAGTTCGAGGACGTCAATGGAAACGCTCATGAGCATGTCATGCGTTTCATTGATGTCATGGGACCATACGGAGCCGATCCCAAGCTGCTGATGCGAGAATTCCCAAAATCTCTTGGGAATGTAGCATACAAATGGTACCGAACATTGGAGGCCGGATCTGTGAAGACTTGGGACGACATGATCCAGAAGTTCTATACCAAGTTCTTCCAGATGGAAGAAAAGGTGACGATGATCCATCTCTCGCGGATGTATCAGAAACGCGAGGAAGATGGAATCACTTTCATCAAGAAATTCAGAGCGAAATCCTTGGAGTGCAAGGATCCAATGCTCGAAAGCCGGCTCGTAGAGATATGCCTGCAGTGCATGCGAGATGAATACAAAAGCATGCTGATCAATTTGCAAACACCTACGTTTTCAAAGCTCATCGAATGCACGATGAACATCGAGCCCATTGTCGAGAGACAGAGAAAGAAGAGCGCTCCAGAACGACCTGCGAGCGGCACCACCTACAAGATCGGCAGATTTGGCTACAAGCGGGGACGCGAAGCTGAGGTCAATACAGTTTCGCCCCAGAAGCAAGCAAAATTTGCAAACTTTGACGCACCGCCTCTGCCATGCTCGGTGGAGGAAGCTAGCGATCTCTGCAGACAGTGGCGCAAGGACGGCGTCCTGCCACCGCTCGAGAAAGCAACCTCCAAGGAGATGACGAGGGACCCTAAGTGGTGCGAATACCACGGCAAGGTCATGCACCCCACGGCCGAGTGCAAGAAGCTCAGATTCGCGTTCGATCAGAAGATGAAGAACGGCGAACTCATCGTCAGCGACCACCGGAAGGATGTGCGCAACAACCCGCTGCATGCCCATACAGACTCGGGCTCAAAGGGCAAAGAGGTCGCCATGATCTCGATAGTGGACTTGGAAGAAGTCGCAGAGGATGGTCTACCTATCATTGCTGAAGTCCATGAAGATGAAGACTACAGCATGGACACGGAGGATGAGCGTGCCGACCGCATGAAAGGGTCGCACGGCTTCAACAAATTCTTCAACGAGATGAACTTCTCTGAAAAGTGCCGAACGGATATGACAAAAGCAATCTTAAGGATAGCGGAGGACTACGAGGAGGACCTCGTGGTCTCCAACGGGAAAGTCATCAGGGCGTCCCGTTCCACAGAAAAGATTATGACCTTTTCTGCCAGCGACAAGACGACAGATGCGAGCCACCAGAGGCCCCTGTACGTAACCGCCATCATCAACGGCGTCGAATTCAAGCGAGCATTCGTCGATGGAGGAGCAGCGGTCAATGTTGTTCCACTCCACACACTGAAGCTAGCAGGGATCCCCGAGCACAAGGTAGTCAAGCGTCCATCTCCACTGGTGGGATTCGGAAGTGATTCTAGAATGACGATCGGATGGATCCGCCTAGGCGTTCAGATTGGTAAAATCAAGTGCTCGGCGAAGTTATATGTCATAGACGCGAACACCACATATCACATGATCATCGGTCGGGCCTGGATTCATCGTTTCGATGCAATCCCTTCGACGGCTCACCAGGTGATGAAAGCTATCTGGAACGACAGGATTGTCGAGATACCGGCCTCAACTAACCCGTTCAACTTGGACGAAGCACATCTCAGCGAGGCGGTGTGGTTCACCGAGATGGCGGACGAGCAAACACCCGGACCATTCAACCCTACTCCTTTACCTCTCTGGGAGGACATCAAGGACCAGTCACCTGCGGGCGTGATGGTGACAAGGGAAGATGCCAAGGAAAAGCCGCCTACACGCGAAGAGGCGCCGCGTATCGCATATCACCGAAAGAATGTGTACACTCTGAAGAGGATTGCAAAGCATGACCCCGAGGGTAAGGAGATAGAGAGCTTCTACGCCAACGGGAAGAAATGCTATCGCATATGAAGGTGCGCGGGGACGTCCTCACACGGGCATGGGGATGTCCCTGGGCAAATCAATCAAATCGAGCAAGTTGCGCTGACAGAAGAGCCAACACAGGGCACTCCAGACGAGAAACTCAAAGAAGCGCCCGAATGCATGGAAGACAGGCCAAGACCACAAAAGCAAGAGCTAAAGGAAGTGTTCCTCAGCCCGAACGAGGAAAAGAAAAGGCCAGTCTTCCTGAGTGCGGACCTCACAAGCGAAGAGGAACAAGGACTGCTGCAGCTCCTAACTGAATACAAGGACGTGTTCGCATGGGAATATGATGAGATGCCGGGTCTGGACACGAGCATCACCATGCACCGTTTAGACATCATCCCAGGGTCTAAACCGGTCAAACAAAGCACCAGAAGCTTCAGGCCAGAGCTCAACGTGAAGATCAAGCAGGAGATTGTCAAACTCCTAGACGCCAAGTTCATAGAGCCAAATCACCATCCCACATGGTTGGCCAACATCGTGCCGGTGGTGAAGAAGAACGGACAGCTCCGCATCTGCGTGGACTTTCGAGATCTCAATCGCTTCTGCCCTAAGGAAGATTTCCCACTGCCTAACATCGATTTGCTCATCGATTCAACGGCAGGCCATCGCATGTTCAGTTTCATGGACGGTTTCAGCGGGTACAATCAAATCAAGATGGATCCCGAAGATGCACGGAAAACTGCATTCATCACTCCCGTGGGGGTATTCAACTACACGGTAATGCCATTCGGTCTTAAGAACGCAGGCGCAACCTACCAGCGGGCCATGATGGCTCTATTCCACGACATGATGCACAAAGAAGTGGAACTCTATGTGGATGACCTGGTAGTCAAATCCAAGCATGAAGCAGATCACCTTGCAGACCTGCGAAAGGTGTTCAACAGATGCAGGAGCTTTCAACTGAAAATGAACCCCATGAAATGCGCATTCGGCGTGACCTCGGGGAAGTTTTTGGGATGCGTGGTCCATCGCCAAGGGATCGAGCCTGACCCTGCGAAAGTGTCAGCCATCACCAGCATGACGCCACCTCACAACCAAAGTACCTTGAAAACATTCTTGGGAAAATTGTCATATCTGCGGAGATTCATCCCAGCGATCGCTGAAATCACATGCTGTTTCAGCACTCTTCTCAAGAAGGATGCCGCGTACAACTGGGCTCCTGATCACGAAGCCGCATTCGAAAAGCTAAAGGAGCTACTCACATCCCCAAAGATAATGATCGCGCCTCAACTGGGATCACCGCTTCTGCTATATCTTACATCAACAAGGAGATCCATAGGAGCACTCTTGGCTCAGGTGTATGAAGGCCAAGAGAGGCCCATCTATTACATCTCTCGCATTGTGCAGCCTGCTGAATCAAGGTACACAGACATCGAACGTCATTGCCTTGCTTTATTCTTTGTGATAGAGAAGTTGAGGCACTATTTTGCATCGCACAAAGTAGTGGTGGTCACCAAAAGCGACCCCATAAGATATTTGCTAACTCACACTACTCCGAGCGGGAGATTGGCGAAATGGTATATGACCATCTCTCAATATGATATCACATGCGTAAAACCAAGAGCGATCAAGTCGCAGGCGGTAGCAGATCTGTTGGCACAGTTTCCCGACAACAACCACGAACCCGTGATCGAGGAAGAGCTCGAAGGCCCTGAAATCTACGCGATCGACGTGCCCTATTGGACCCTCCACTTCGACGGTTCGTCAACCAGAAAAGGCGGAGGCATTGGGATAGTCTTGAAAAAGCCAGACGGGGAAGTCATACAGATGTCCGCAAAACTCAACTTCGCAGTCACGAACAACGAGGCGGAATATGAGGCTCTTATCGCGGGGCTCCGTGCGGCGAAAGCTTTGGAAGTAAGCAACTTAACGGTCATGGGAGATTCCAAACTGATTGTTAAGCAAGCCTCGGGCGAATATGGTTTAAAGGAGATCAACCTCCTGTCATACCGCACCCTAGTGCAAAAGCTGATGCAGCAATTCTGCGACGTGAAATACGAGCACAAGCCCCGAGCGGACAACAGGCATGCAGACGCCTTAGCAACTCTGGGATCTAAGGTTAGCATAGACAAATGCCCCGCAAGGATTTCCATCGAAGTGCGAACATCGTCGGCATTAACAGAAGATGTGTGCGACGACGAACACATGGATGACGCAGACTGGCGAAAAGCAATCCTGCAAGCTATTGCGAAAGGCACCAGCAGCGAAAGCTGGGCACTCACGAAAGGATATTGCATCCACGACAACACCCTTTACTACAAGGGTCCTGGAGGAATACTCATGCGATGTGTCTCCGAGCAAGAGGGACAACAGCTGTTAGAAAAGATTCACCAACACGCTTGCGGAGAAAGCGAGGTGTCAATCTACAGGAAAGCTCAGAGATATGGCATTCATTGGCCAGGCATGTCAACAGCTGCAGCCCTGATACAAGGGAAGTGCGAAAGTTGCGCACTAATCAAAGATTCTCTACTCGTCGCTCTAACCGATGACGACACAGACTGGAGGAAGCCATTGTTCGAATTCCTCACCCAGGGCACCGTACCCGAATCGAGAAAAGAAGCCGACAAATTGAAGAGAAAGGCGTCTCGATATGTGGTTCAGGAAAACCTGCTTTGGCGAAAAGGTCACGAGGGCAACTTGCTGCGATGCCTAGACGGCAGGGAAGCACAAGAAGTCATGGACCTTTCTCATCAGGTGGAACACCAGGGAGGTGCGATATTATGCAGACAGCTCCTCTCAATCGGATACTTCTGGCCCACGATGGAAGTCGATTGCCGCACCAAGGTGCGACGCTGCCAAGAATGCCAATTCAAAGGGAACCTAGTGCACGCTCCCGCCGTGGATCTACATGCATTAGGGACGCCATGGCCATTTCACACATGGGCTTTGGACTTCATCGGCCCCATCCGACCAACGTCACATGGGAACCATTTCATTCTCACCGCAACCGAGCTGTTCACCAAATGGGTGGAAGCAATACCACTGAAGACGGCAAACGCGCTGGCTGTGGTTAATTTCATCCAGGAAAACATCGTATGCAGGTTCGGAATCCCAAATACCATTCTTTCAGATAACGGTACTCCTTTTGTTAATCGTCAGGTAGCTACGAAACTCGCGGAGTACAATATCAGGCAGATATGCTCTACCCCCTATTATCCAAAGGGAAACGGACAAGCCGAAGCGACTAACAAAACGCTGTTGAGAATTCTGAGCAAGATGGTCGCAGATGACCACAAGAAGTGGACCGACTCCCTTAACATAGCTCTGTGGGCCTACAGAACTTCTCCAAGGACACCCACAGGGGCCTCGCCATTTCTACTATGTTATGGGGCCGAAGCTGTAGTACCTGCGGAGGTCAGAGTCAATTCGGCAAGGCTGGCCTTCCATGCACTCTATGAAAATCAACGCGATCATGACTTAGTCTTGCTGGAAGAAAAGCGAGAACAAGCCAAAAGGACTAACAAGCGGTACCAAGAAAGAATCGCTCGCGCCTACAACAAGACAGTCCAGCGACGGGATTTCGCAGTTGGCGACCTGGTCTTGCGCGCGTCTGATCACTGCATGCGAGAAGCAACTCACCCAAAGTTTGCAGCTAATTGGGAAGGACCCTTCGAAGTCACAGAAGTCTTCGATAGTGGCTACTGCAGCATACGAAGGTTGCACGGCACAACCTCAACTCCAAGCTCAGTCAACATGCGCTGGATCAAGAAGTACTATCCCTGACTTCTCTTATTTCATACGTTTTATGATAACGTTGCTTAATGTCTCATGTGGCTATGATTGACGCAATCTCCTCTCCCATATGAGAGGATTGTAATCCTATCTCTCCCATATGAGAGCGCTATAATAAAAGAATTCTCCCAAATGAGAAGTTCATATTTCTAGCCATTTATATTGCTCTATTTAATTTGTTATTACTGTTAACATTGATTTATTCGCTGCAATGGCAATTTATACAAATGCGATCTTAAGTGATCATCGAAGCCTATCTCTCACGATAGCAGTCAACACGAATACGATCTTAATTGATCATCTAAAGCCTATCTCTTACGATAGCAGCCAAATACAAATGCGATCTTAATCGATCATCTAAAGCCTATCTCTTACGATAGCAGCCAAACGCAAATGCGATCTTAAGTGATCATCGAAGCCTATCTCTCACGATAGCAGTCAACACGAATACGGTCTTAATTGATCATCTAAAGCCTATCTCTTACGATGGCAGCCAACGCAAATGCGATCTTAAGTGATCACCCAAAGCCTATCTCTTACGATAGCAGCGAAATACAAAAACGATCTCAATCGATCATCTAAAGCCTATCTCTCACGATAACGGTTTATACAAATGCGATCTTATATGGTCTTCTCAAGCCTATCTGTTACGATAGCAATTTATACGCAAAGTGATTTTAGTTGATCACCCAAGCCCGTCTGTTACGGTGGCAACGAAAGTGCAGAATCATCTTATTGGATCTTCTAAAGGTCTATCTGCTGCGATAGCAATTTATGCGAGAAACGATCTCAAGCAATTCTCTGATAAAGCCTATCTTCTATGATAGCAATTCGCACCACTCAACGATCTTAATTGATCTGTTAAAAACTATCTGTTACGATAGCAAAGTTGTGAACATGATCTCATATGATTTACAACGACCAACTACAAGCCCATCCGTCAAGATGGCACAGCTGCGAAATTACGGTCTCGAATGATCTAGCGAAACATCTGCGAATTGACATCGCATATGTGAAATCATTACATGGCATTATGCAAGGCAAAACAAGCCGAAACGCATGCGAAATTGTATTTTGTTGCAAAGAGAGAAGATAATACAAAAGCTATATATCATTATGAGTCAAATGACTTACGATTTATCTATCTAGATAACAGCTTACAAGCGAAAAGCTCGCATCTAACTACGCAGCCAACATGGCTTACAATACATTCGAAAAATGGCTGGTAAGCCAGAGATACACTAGGGAACTCTCGGCTAAGAAAAGAGAGAATCCACCGGTCTTAACACCGGCAGTGCAGCACGTAGATCTGCGGCCAAAGATCTATAGCAAAAGGGATGCTGCCGCGAAGAGATCAACTCGTCATTCGCTACATCCCTAGCAGCAAGGTCGGAGATGCGATACGCCCAACACCCCAAGGAATGACAAAAGCCTCTGTCTGATCAAGATAGGCGCCGGAGGAGCTTCCTGTGCCGACAGATGCTACTCTGCAAAACAGGCGAAGCAGTCATTCCTCTGGTGATGGACTCCTTGTCATGTTGGACAAGGGCATTGACGAGCACCCCGACCTCACAAATGTGAGGGCGACGGATTCTTCCCCGGAGATGCTGAAGAAGAATCCCGCCGTTCATTACGAGACGGTAGCACGGTCACTTCGGCGCTGCACCTTGCCACGAGGCGGCCGGAAACATGACCTGCACACATAATACACGAAGAAATTTCTTCGAACACACATGAGATATTCTCTGCATCCTCTTTATGATGGTTATAAAGAGCAATAAGCCTCATAAAGTGGATCTTGGAAACTATTTCTATAGCACAAAGCGCAAACTCAGGATTCAAAACTTGAAGTTGCCATGAATCAACGAAAAACAAGCGTTGAAGCCAGCAGTCGTAAGGACTCACGGCAAAGTGCATGTTTGGGATGAAGAACCCAAATGGCAAAGACAGGGTTTATATAGACCCTGTGGAGACTCTTCGGTTGCCTAAGATGAGTCAGCAAAATTCAAAAAAGAGGGTAAGTTCAATCACTTATGCCTTGAAAAGCGGTAACAATCAATTACCCTACTAAAGGCTATGCCGATTCAGTTGCGTATCCTAATAAATGACGGATAGTCATGATTCGGATGGACTTCCCAACGGAAGCGTGCTTATCTGCAGAGAAATTAGCGCGAAAATCAAGCAGAGAATCAATTGCTGATGTCATAATTGGATATGCACAGAAATGTCCAATCAAATCCCGAAAAGGGCAAAACGGGCAAACTCATTGTTTGTTGTTAAAAAAAAAGGGGAAGAAACCCTAGCAACATTACATTAATGTTTCAAAACATTACATTAATGTCTAAGCCATTTTCCTGTTTTCTTTTCAAAATTCGAAAAGTCAAAACAAATTCTTGATTAAGGAGTCTTGGGGCTCGAACTGCTCGCTCAGCTTCTCCACTTGTTTCACTTCTTGCTTCAGTAGCTCGCACTTGGCGTTCATTTCGTCATACAGCTTCAAAGCTTCATCAACCTTTTGCTTTTGCTGCTCCACCTTCTGCATCTCAGCTGCGAGATTCTGGTGACCGAGATTCAAAGTTACAGCTGCGCGAATCAGTGTAACTCTGTCCTTGAGGAATTTGAAACCAAGTCTGCCTTGGACTTTGAACAGGAGATTTTGGCACATGCCACACAGCAATTCAGCACTCTGGGCCGAAATGGTCGCAGGTGTAGCCACAGACAGCTGCTCCAGTATCCAGATGGCTTCAGTAAGGAATAGCCTCCTGTCAAAAGGTCCGATCTCCAGAGATCTCACAAACGATCGGGGGTATCTGAGACGCATTCGAACCACCCAGTCTACATCGGTTTGCTTCAAACTTGAGACATCAAAAAAGGAGTTATAATGTAAAAAAAAAAAAACTCGCAAGCAAATAATGCGACGTGCGAACGGTAAAACTTTACTTACCAGTGCCTTCCAGAATTTCATGAAGAGAGGGGATGCGGGCCACCGGGTTGTTCGAAGACTACCCTCGCTCCATGGCTCTCCTATCAGCTGCGAGCTCCAACCTCTCATAGTCAGGAGGAAGAGTGTAGGCCGCACCAGCTGCGACTGCATTCCCAACCTGCGAGCCCCAAATGCTCCACGCAGGAATAGGTGCTTCTGGCTCAGTCATCGCCGGAGGCGAAGGGACAGCCGAAGTCGCTGGGCGGAGGACACTACCAGATGCGAAAACATTAGCATCACTTGTCCTTTCTTCCTCACCACCGGTACGGACACCTTCGTCCATCGGCACAGCATCAGCTTCGACATCATCGGAAAGTTCGATGACATCTTCGGGAGGCTCGCTTATGTGCCCAGCAGCTGTGACGAGCTTCTCGGTATGCGAGCTCGGAATTGGAACATGGGATGCAGAAGGCTGACTTCTCTGCTCCAGCTCAGGTTCCTCAGCATGACCTGCGATACCAAATGCGATAATGTGAGGTAACTTGTGTTATAAGTTATTTCGCTATCTTTACTAAAGCTAAGAATAAGCACCTCCGCGCGAAGGTGGGATTGAGGTATCCTCATCGTACACTAGGGACGTGGAACCGTGCCCTATCAGTGTGTCCTCACTAAGCAAATCTTTAAGAGAAGCGTGACCTGGGATGCGAGTAAACCAGTCATGATTTTGCCTCAAGTGGCTACAGCCTAGTATGTGCATATCACTCAAAATAATTACCTGAGGGTTCTCCGCATTTGCTTACCAACCAACGGCGAATGTCAGGCTTTGACACACCGTGCTTTAACGCACCCACAATTACATCTCTATAAGTAACTGCGAGATTGAAGATCTCACCTTTATTGCCCCCGGCGATCTCTTCGAAGTCCGCTTGGACTTGCTCTAGCTCTGCTGCATCCTCTCCGGGAACCTCATCTTCCTCCTCCACATGAGGAGCCACTTCTTCGGGAAGTTCGTCTTCCTCGCCAACTGGACGCACTAAGTCGTCAACATGCTGCTCTTCGAGGCTCCGCTGTTTCACACGCTCGAGCTCCTCTTCCTCTCGCTGCCTTCTTCTTTCAGCAGCCTCCGCGGCTGTCTTCCGGGATTCAGCAAGAACATCCTCGCTTATAGGATCATCTGAAATGCCAGAATGGGCATCTCTCTTTTGCCTCTTGGCCACAAGGCCACCAACGACTTCATCATCATCATCTGCGAATACATAATTGGTTCAAAGAAAAGAACTGCAAAGAAGTCATGATAAAGGGCAAGGAGATGCGACGGAAGTACCTCCTGATTCTTCCTCGCACATCACAACTGTTGCTTCTTCTTCGTCATCACTTGCCTGGGGCTCCTGCCTCTCTTCCTCCTCCTCTTGGTTGAATGGAACGAAAGTCTCAACTGCGAGATCTTTTCGCACTTTGCTGGGCATACGACCCTTGCCTTTGTCCTTGATGGAAAGGGACCTCACTGGGGGAGAAGCTGGAGCACTCCTAGGGGAAGAAATCGTAATTCCCTTTTGCCTAGGTCTCTTCACTCTCGGCGCCGCAGTCGCTGGAGGGGACGGGTCATCTCTAGAAGGAGACGGAGCCGGAGGGTTGTCTATCAGCGAGTCAGCAAAAGTATTCATGACTGCGCGAACCCTTGTTTCGACCTCGGCATCCATCCTCCATGCTAGCCGGAACGACTCCCCTTTCCTTCTGGTGGCAACAATGGTGTTCACCAGCGACTTGGAACGATCACCAGCTGCGAACCTCCGCACATGACACTGAAACAGTACAGAACGAAAAGCATCAGCGAAAGGAAATCAAAAGGCTTAAAGCACACGAAGGAATTGCTTACCTCAGCAATCGCCTTACTATATCTGACGACATGCGTGTCGCCCTTCTTGATTGCGTCGACTTGCTCCTTCAGAATGAAATCGGGGCACAAATGGTTCTCGCGGTCCCACAGCGAGTAGCAACCATACTCAGACTCGCTCAAGCTGCAATTGGGGCGAAATGGAAAAGAGTTTCTCTTGATCAAGGGGGCCCTTCCTGGCTGCGCCGCCGCCTCCGTCTCAATCCTCGTTTGCTGGGCAACCCAGTATGCGAGCCAGTTCTGGGAACAACCACCCTTGCGAGTTCCCGCAGGCTGCTCAAAGGGAAGATTGCTCATGAGGACCGTCTTGCACTCCTTTGTCAGCAAACGCTTGTAGCACCCTCTGATAATAGACTGGGGCCAGATCGATGGGGCCACCGCATCAAAACCAAACTGAGGAGAGACCCGAGTGGGGTCAACATCCACTGTAAGCCTTTCATACCGTGGCGCGAGCTCACGAATATGCTCTGCAAGGGCAGGAAGGGAACCTCGCAGACACCAACAAAAGAACTCACGATAGCGTTCGTGGAAATGCGGCCCCTTTTCAAAGAGAAGGTCTTCTGACAAGACCATACCTTTGGAAGGGTATAGCTTTGGAAACCACCGCACATTCTCAACACGTGTGGCATAGGGCCTGGCAGTAAACTCCTTTCGTTTGTCGCATATCAAACTCCAAGTACACTTGGTGTTGCTTGCTCCAAACCATCTCGCAGCCCTTCCGCTGTTGCGCGCTTCCGTCTCGCCTGGGGGACACCACTTATCAAGTGGAAGGGGAGTTGGAGCATAAGACGGCCAGCGCTCGAAAACCCACATTGTCAAAAAGCTGATATTGACAAAGGTCAGAACATCGAGGCGGCCACGCGATTCCCTCATCGCCAGAACCAGCTGATCCAGCCTATAATATAGCGTGCCCAAGACCAAGGGTCCGAGTGCGACTCTCTGGCCAAGAGCGAGCCTCACGGCAAGTGGCAGCACATGGTAGAAGACCCCGTCATGGGGGTGACCATCAATCAGATACCTCGACAGCCAAGCACAGAGAAAGGCACAAAGGGTCAAATGATAACCCTTGCCCTCTACGTAATTCTCGGCCTCCGGGTTCTCGCTCAAAAGCTTCTTAGTAATGCTGCTGTTCGCATAGTCTCGGAAGAAGTACTGCAACCACTTGTTCCAGGTATTCTTCGCAGACGTATCAACCAGCTGCCAGTTCGGAAGAGGCTTTGTAGTGGTCCACCGAGTGGAGATTTTCTTTACCTCTGCTAGGCACTCCTCCATCTGCGCGTACAAGGCCATTTCCGCAGATGTCCTCAAGTGACTCAAGGGGTCCACCTCGCCCATGGGGGAAAGCTCATACAGCATTTGAACGTCCTCGAGCGTGGGGGCAGCCTCGAACTCAGCAAAATGAAACGTGTGAGTCGCAGGCGAGTAACGGGACAGAAGGTCTAGAAGCATGGACTGATCCAACTTCACGGCAGCACCCTTCATAGTACGGATAGCAAAGAAAACGCCGGCTTCATTGAGAGTCTCGGCGTGATGATCCAACACGTGGTCAATCCACTCATCCATATAGTCCAATTTCTGGACAAACGCCTGAGTAGAAATCGCAGTGTATGGGAAGTGCCCATTCTCGATCCCCAATCGAACCACATCCTCGGAACCAACCAACTCGAGCAAGGCTGAGTTAACTGGGCGAGTCAGTGTCAACAATCGCTCAACTGGAACAGGATCAGGCATCCTCTTCGCCTTCACCCTCGCATGATAAAAGTCTTTCCCACCCAGAAAGGGGGCTTTTCGCCACAGAGCCTGCGGAAGCTCGGGCATCTCTTCATCTTCCTTGACGGGTCTGGTTACTCTTGTCTTGGCCATTCCTGCGAAGGGGGGCAAGAAAAAGGGGGGAGAAGTACCACACTTCAGTTTGAATTTTGAAATTCGAGATCTATGCAAAGGAAAGCAAACAGTTCCGGTACCGATTTCAGAAATCGGGGAGTCGCAAGATCCAACATTGTTGAAAGATTAAAACAAGGCAGGTTCAAAGGTCAAAGCCTCTTCACAAATTTCATGGATTTACAGATTCAACGCAGTTCAAGGCAAACACTGGTGTTTTAAATCAAAAGTAAACGAGGCCAACCTTGTTTCCTTGAAGCTTGCTTGGATATGCACAATTGAAGAATACGATTTGCAGTTCTGAACTGGTGATTGATTATCTGGATCTGCTCTCGAAGATCTCCGGGTACCATTCACTTTAAGAGAAAGAAGTGATGCTTTGCAATAATGGGGATACAAGGTATTTATCCAAAAGAATGAAGGGTTGCGTCCCTTCAGTAGTCGAATCGCAACCGTCACCGTCGTATCGCGCAATCACAGGACGGGCTGACGTCACGCCTAAAACCCTCAAGGTCAGACGGCACGACTCTAGGGGTTTTAGGTCATAATGACACGCACGGGGGCTGAACTTACCCGTATTTGAATTGGTGCGTGGCGGCGACGCGCATGTTGGTTTCCGCGCATGGAAGCCTATACAGCTATGAGCCTTCACGCGCAGAAAGGGGGCTAATGTAGATACTGCTTTCTGACATGACAGATCTTGGCCACGTGGCAACCATCCAGCACACCATATTGTGCTCCACACACACAGGATCACCAGCCGAGCTGATCCATGTGGGGGCTGCGAGACAGAGCCCTCGCATACCACTGCACGGGACTTGTAGGGACTTAGTGGTTTGGAGGCTAGAGTAAGCCCTGTCGCGCGCGAGCCAAGCCCGCGCGCGACCTTTAGTAACTGTTTTGAGAGATCTATGGCACGAGCTCCCTAGACCCGGTCAATCCGGTCAAACCCGGTCAACCTCGTAACGGTTCCGGTACTCGCGCACCACGTGCTCTAACGGTTCCTATATACTCGGACGAACGTGCCGTTATGGTTAAGCTAATTAAGCCGCCATTAATGGGCGCATTAACCACACTACAACGGTCATGTTCTCCTGTATATATATATCGTTAACCTTTCCATACAAAGGAGGACACACTGCCATACGCGGAAGCTCTGCCAAACCTCTGTCTCTCTCTCAGACATTGCTACTGACTTACTCTCTCCCTACACACACCCCTATTCTTCCTGTGCGATCCCTGATCCACTACGCACGGTGTACACGGAGGTCTCCCTGCCGGAATCTCTTGTGCACAACAACCTATTAGCATATATCCTCTATATGAGGTTTTATGCAAGAATGCAATAAAATGCAGGTCACGCAAGCTAACTTGACCAAAATGCCCCTAATACTTTGAAACTGTCCAGTACAGTCCCTGATTGTGCCTGGACCCCATATTACACTCATACTGGCCCAACCACATCCAAGAATGACTCTTAACTCATCCATATGAACTTAGCATTGAAATCTACAACTTTCAATAAATTGCACTTAGGCCCCTAAAGTTTGCTAAAATTGCAAAAAGACCCCAACTATTGATTTGGTCACTCCTGAGTCAAATATTTCATTCTTAAGGCTCCAAATATCCTTCTAAGTCAGGTTTTTGGTCTCAAAACATTAACTTTGTTCAAATGCAAAGTTTTAATTAATTGCACATAGGCCCTCGAAGTTTAGTAAAACTGCAAAAAGACCCCCACATTTGACTTGGTCAACCCTAGCCCAGAATTACATACAAGTACTCCAAACACGCATACAAGACATGCTGACAAACTCCAAGTTACTAAACTAACCTCAATTCAAAGTTTAAGTGAAATGACTATTTTGCCCCTCCTATACAGTTCAGTCAAACTAGGGTTTGCGAAAAGTCAAACTTGGTCAAACATGATATTTAGACTTAGAATATGAATACGAGCAAGTTTCGTGAAGAACACTAAGGCTAGAAACATCATTTAGAGTGTCGAATTCAAAAGTCAAATATAGAAGAAAATCGACTCAACTAGTCAACTTTAGAGCTGATTTGTAATCAATTGAGGGGGATACTTGAAAATCTGAGAATAGGGTTTTGAAGACGATAGTTCAAGGATTCCAGAACATATTTGAACTCCTAAAAACTCCAAGTATTCAAAGAAATATCGCTAGTCAAAGTGGGATGAAAATTACGATTCAATACTTAGAAAAATTCGATAGTGCTTCGCGAGTTCAAGCTAGCAACTTTAGGCTCGTTTTGTGAGAAATCCGTTATAAATTTGAAGATGACCCAAATACGATGATTTGAAGTATTATGTATCATCTTCACACAGGAGAAAACAGATCAACATTTCAGTAAGTTTTGAAGAAGATACAAGGCTTGGAAAATGGGTGTTTCACCATGACATTATACTTAGAAAAATTTTGAATTCTATGCTAGCGAAGAACATTAGCATTGCAGTAACTTTGGAGCCAAAATCAGAGGGTTTAGAGTTAAAATTGGACCAAGAAATCAACACAAAAGTTGTAGCCAATTCTCCAAGGATTCCAGAAAGCTAAAGATCATTCAAAACGGATTACAAACGAAGAAGATACAAGCATTTGAACATGGGAGGTTTGTGTACCAAAACACATGAAAACCAAGAACACATTCAAAAACTTCACTTTCCCCTAACTTTAGCTCAGATTTAGACACGATTAGAGATCGAATTGGACCAATAAATCAACACGAAAGTTGGAGAACTACATGCAGGGAATCCACAGAGTCAAAAATCATGCGAAGAGATCAAGAAACGGCCAAGTTACAGGTCGAAGAACAGGTCAGGTTCACAAGTAGAAAAAAAGATGAAATCATGAACTAACACCGATCAAACAACAATCTGGGCAATATTGGATCATTCAAACAGGTTCAGGACATGATAAGGAGCATGATCAAGCTTTTAAACGATCAAAATGGGCAAGAATCGAAGTCGTACCAAGCTTGGCGCTTTTCCGGCGGCCATGGCGGATTCCGGCGACCAGCTGCTCGGTACCGGCACTTCCACGCGTTCCTATCAATCTCTGAGTTGTTTACAGAGTCCTAGTATGATTACAGAAGGTCTGGGGATCACAATGACGCGATAATCGCTGGAAACGACGAAGAAATCGCCGGTTCGCGCTTTGCCGACGACGGGTTCTGCAGAATACGGCGACCCGTCGCGAATCCGGCGAGTTACAGCCTTTTCTTGGTGTCGTTGAGCTCTCCTGGAGATGGAGATCACGAATATGGTTCTTATTACAACTGAATATCAACGGGGAAGACGAATTTGACAGATTAAGGGTTAGGGTTCTTCGACCTTACCCTCGAATTTCCGAAGCCACTGCTTGACGAACGCCAAAATTGATTTGGGGGTTTTCGTTCCTATGTTGTCACGACCTCCCAGCAGCAGCAGGTTGGCTTGAGGTGAAGGTATGTGGTGGTTTTGGTGGTTCCACCGTGGGAGGTGGTGGTGTAGAGGTGGTCTTGGTGGTGGTTCATGAAGAAGAAGAAAAGGAAAAAAAAAAGATGGTGAGAGGAGAGATAACTCAGCTGTATTGAGATGATTTAATGTTGGTGTGAAGCTACCACCTCATGGGGGTAGGTGGTAAGCTCTCACAAGAGAAAATGACAAATGGCTATCATGCATAGGGGGTGAAAGTGTAGTTTTCTATACTTTTGGGTACAACTAGAATTAGAGCTTCTACTTAATTTCAGCGAATTGCACAACCATCCCGACCATCGCTAGTGCTCCAAAATCATTCTAACGACTCCCAAATATTGCAAACACTCCGAAGTTCAAACTTTAAAGTCGTGACAAACTATTTACAAATTCGCCCCCAAAGTCTTGATATTGCACTTAGAGTCGGCTTGAAAAATAGGGGTGTTACAGTCTACCCACCTTAAAAGAATCTTCGTCCCCGAAGTTCTCATACTATACTTATCCACATACATGAAATGCAGCACAGTGACTCAGTCTATTTGACTTAGCCAGACAAGTATCTAAACCGCTCTCGTCGAATGTTCTGCTCCAAAAGATGGCTTCCTTAGATGATCAGCTAGAAACACCTTAACTGGAAGAAATTTCTCATTCTTACTCTCCGCATGACGGGGTCTATTATGGGTCTATACTACTATCAAGCCTAGACTCGCACCACAATAGGGTTTCGTATACGATTAGTACAAGTAAAAGTTCGAAACAAGATTTTGAAAGTTCAATAACAACATACAAGTTCTCAATTTTAGAAACGGCTCAAAAATTTGCTAGAATTTATACGAATCTCAGAACTTTTAGACAAATACTTTTATCAAGGCTAATATCTCATTTTTTTTTTCGAAACTCGGCCACATTGAAAATATTGTCTTACCTGTATAGGATCAGATAAACCAATCACCTCAAGTGTTCCACGAATACGAGGGAGAAAGAACACTATGTGTCGTCACACAACGTGCCTTTCTAACACAACTCGCATGTGCTTCAAATGTTCCAACTTAGTCTACACAGCGGGTACAACTTATAGTACCGTCGTACTAAGAGTCACGCCAGCGAACTGGTAAACAAAGTGGTCGATATCACTTGGCATTAGGTATCTCGATACGCCAACAATTTTCAGAAACATTTTTTTTTTAATGCTTTATTGTCAAAACTTCCTAATTTTGTAAAGAACCATGTCAAATTAAGTCGAAATAAAATAAAACAAAGTATTGTCTTAAACGTCGTTGCTCGTAGGTACGAAAATAATAGTTTCGGGGTCTTCTAAGTCAAAACGTCATTACTCTCTCGTCGACAAAGTAACACAGAAGCATAAAGAGTCTTAAATACGCATCACGCAACTATAGTAAACATATTGACATACATAAGGTTGTCACATATGTACTGGGCATGTAAATAGGCAAGTCAATTGCATGAATCACATCAATTAGTCGTTAACAGTTAATCAACAAGTACAGTACAAAACGAGTTAAGAAAACGTAAGTACCCAAATTCCCCGACGGCTTGTTTACTTTCTTATTGCCAAATTGGGTTATCCTAATCCGTTTTAAATGTTGAAAACGTTTTATCTTTCATATTCTCTACTAATGGTAATCGAAAAGTCACTTTAACCGGAGAACCGATGCTCTGATACCAGCTGAAACATCCCGGGATCTCGGTTCAGGGTTAAAGCGACAATCGATAACCAAAAGTAGATTATTAACTATTAAGTTTACACTTCGGTTAGTTAATGAATAAAAACAATCTTGAGAATATAAATTTACATTTGTAATGGGATTGAAATAAGCTATGTGATCTACTAAGTGATCTAACTCAAGCTAAACGTCTTCGTCTCGATTCGCGTTCCCATCCCCCACCTTGAGTGACGACCTGCGGTTTTAAAATGGCAAATGCCGACGCAGTTTTGAAGAAATAATCAGTAAAAACTGAGCAAATACATACTACGACATGTAAAGCAACGAGTGGAACGGAAGTATGAGTTGAATCAAATTAGAAGATTTAAACAGTAAAGCTATCATATTTGAGAATTTGGATCAACTTGAAATAACCGAGTAACAAAAACCTCTCAATATAATAACATTGAGAAACCAAGAGTAGTTGGTGAAATATCCAGAGTAAACAAGTTCATTTGAACTGATAACGATAGTAGTTCATGAGTAGCCAAGATTTACAATTCATTTCAAACGATTAGGGCATGTCAAGAGCCACAAACAACATTGGTAAGTAGTCAATTTCTAATTTCGACTTCAATCAACAGTTTAATTTAGCTGAGGCGTGTCAAGAGCCACCAGCAGGATCGATGTAAACAGAGGGATCACGAAATAACCACTAAGGGTTGCTTCTAGGGTCTATCAAACCCTATTTCACCCGAGCGTTAAGGGAGCCCATTCGTCAACCCCGCTCATAACATTAGCTAAAAGGCTTTAAGTGTCGACACCCCTATACCGTAGTGACCCTTACAAGTATAAGTAGCACTCTATAGCTCTATAAACCCCTTGGCCTCAATATCTTGATACATTTTGGCTCATCGGGGGCGGATTTTTAACGTTCTATCCAATAATAAGAAGCATTGCTTCAATGGTCTTAGCCATACGAAAATGGAGGATCGCTTGACGTCCCATTAATAACAGTACTCTGTACATCGTCCTAAGTCTATTAGAGGTATTTTATTTCTTCTCTTTCACATAATAGAATCAGGATGTCAACAATTCACAAGTAATTTCGGAGAGTTCTCAAATGAGATGAATAAAATAGTTTAACAACTTTCGAGTGGAAAACATGCATTCTCATACTATTTCATATAACAAACATTCATTTGAAACATCAAGCACTTACGCATATTTTGATATGAAAAGGCCGTACATATGTACTTACTTCTGAGCCATGAAAGGCGCAAAGCAACGCTAGCAATCCTACAACGCTCGTCTCCGAGTCTCACAATAAACGCAGCAACACGAAAACGTACGTCTACTTCGAACGATCCTTAACGTCGGCTGGATATAAACAAGTCAAGTATACAACCTAGTAGCATATATCCTCTATATGAGGTTTTATGCAAGAATGCAATAAAATGCAGGTCACGCAAGCTAACTTGACCAAAATGCCCCTAATACTTTGAAACTGTCCCGTACAGTCCCTGATTGTGCCTGGACCCCATATTACACTCATACTGGCCCAACCATATCCGAGAATGACTCTTAACTCATCCATATGAACTTAGCATTGATATCTACAACTTTCAATAAATTGCACTTAGGCCCCTAAAGTTTGCTAAAATTGCAAAAAGACCCCAACTATTGATTGGTCACTCCGGAGTCAAATATTTCATTCTTAAGGCTCCAAATATCCTTCTAAGTCAGGTTGTTGGTCTCAAAACATTAACTTTGTTCAAATGCAAAGTTTTAATTAATTGCACATAGGCCCTCGAAGTTTAGTAAAACTGCAAAAAGACCCCCACATTTGACTTGGTCAACCCTAGCCCAGAATTACATACAAGTACTCCAAACACGCATACAAGACATGCTGACAAACTCCAAGTTACTAAACTAACCTCAATTCAAAGTTTAAGTGAAATGACTATTTTGCCCCTCCTATACAGTTCAGTCAAACTAGGGTTTGCGAAAATTCAAACTTGGTCAAACATGATATTTAGACTCAGAATATGAATACGAGCAAGTTTCGTGAAGAACACTAAGGCTAGAAACGTCATTTAGAGTGTCGAATTCAAAAGTCAAATATAGAAGAAAATCGACTCAACTAGTCAACTTTAGAGCTGATTTGTAATCAATTGAGGGGGATACTTGAAAATCTGAGAATAGGGTTTTGAAGACGATAGTTCAAGGATTCCAGAACATATTTGAACTCCTAAAAACTCCAAGTATTCAAAGAAATATCGCTAGACAAAGTGGGATGAAAATTACGATTCAATACTTAGAAAAATTGGATAGTGCTTCGCGAGTTCAAGCTAGCAACTTTAGGCTCGTTTTGTGAGACATCCGTTATAAATTTGAAGATGACCCAGAGACGATGATTTGAATTATTATGTATCATCTTCACACAGGAGAAAACAGATCAACATTTCAGTAAGTTTTGATGAAGATACAAGTCTTGGAAAATGGGTGTTTCACCATGACATTATACTTAGAAAAATTTTGAATTCTTTGCTAGCGAAGAACATTAGCATTGCAGCAACTTTGGAGCCAAAATCAGAGGGTTTAGAGTTAAAATTGGACCAAGAAATCAACACAAAAGTTGTAGCCAATTCTCCAAGGATTCCAGAAAGCTAAAGATCATTCAAAACGGATTACAAACGAAGAAGATACAAGCATTTGAACATGGGAGGTTTGTGTACCAAAACACATGAACACCAAGAACACATTCAAAAACTTCACTTTCCCCTAACTTTAGCTCAGATTTAGACACGATTAGAGATCTAATTGGACCAAGATATCAACACGAAAGTTGGATAACTACATGAAGGGAATCCACAGAGTCAAAAATCATGCGAAGAGATCAAGAAACGGCCAAGTTACAGGTCGAAGAACAGGTCAGGTTCACAAGTAGAAAAAAAGATGAAATCATGAACTAACACCGATCAAACAACAAGCTGGGCAATACTGGATCATTCAAACAGGTTCAGGACATGATAAGGAGCAAGATAAAACTTTTAAACGATCAAAATGGGCAAGAATCGAAGCCGTACCAAGCTTGGCGCTTTTCCGGCGGCCATGGCGGATTCCGGCGACCAGCTGCTCGGTACCGGAACTTCCACGCGTTCCTATCAATCTCTGAGTTGTTTACAGAGTCCTAGTATGAATAAAGAAGGTCTGGGGATCACAATGACGCGATAATCGCTGGAAACGACGAAGAAATCTCCGGTTCGCGCTTTGCCAACGACGGGTTCTGCAGAATCCGGCGACCCGTCGCGAATCCGGCGAGTTACAGCCTTTTCTTGGTGTCGTTGAGCTCTCCTGGAGATGGAGATCATGAATATGGGTCTTATTACAACTGAATATCAACGGGGAAGACGAATTTGACAGATTAAGGGTTAGGGTTCTTCGACCTTACCCTCGAATTTCCGAAGCCACTGCTTGACGAACGCCAAAATTGATTTGGGGGTTTTCGTTCCTATGTTGTCACGACCTCCCAGCAGCAGCAGGTTGGCTTGAGGTGAAGGTATGTGGTGGTTTTGGTGGTTCCACCGTGGGAGGTGGTGGTGTAGAGGTGGTCTTGGTGGTGGTTCATGAAGAAGAAGAAAAGGAAAAAAAAAAAAAAAAAGATGGTGAGAGGAGAGATAACTCAGCTGTATTGAGATGATTTAATGTTGGTGTGAAGCTACCACCTCATGGGGGTAGGTGGTAAGCTCTCACAAGAGAAAATGACAAATGGCTATCATGCATAGGGGGGTGAAGTGTAGTTTTCTAGACTTTTGGGTACAACTAGAATTAGAGCTTCTACTTAATTTCAGCGAATTGCACAACCATCCCGACCATCGCTAGTGCTCCAAAATCATTCTAACGACTCCCAAATATTGCTAACACTCTGAAGTTCAAACTTTAAAGTCGTGACAAACTATTTACAAATTCGCCCCCAAAGTCTTGATATTGCACTTAGAGTCGGCTTGAAAAATAGGGGTGTTACAGTCTACCCACCTTAAAAGAATCTTCGTCCCCGAAGATCTCATACTATACTTATCCACATACATGAAATGCAGCACAGTGACTCAGTCTATTTGACTTAGCCAGACAAGTATCTAAACCGCTCTCGCCAAATGTTCTGCTCCCAAAAGATGGCTTCCTTAGATGATCAGCTAGAAACACCTTAACTGGAAGAAATTTCTCATTCTTACTCTCCGCATGACGGGGTCTATTATGGGTCTATACTACTATCCAGCCTAGACTCGCACCACAATAGGGTTTCGTATACGATTAGTACAAGTAAAAGTTCGAAACAAGATTTTGAAAGTTCAATAACAACATACAAGTTCTCAATTTTAGAAACGGCTCAAAAATTTGCTAGAATTTATACGAATCTCAGAACTTTTAGACAAATACTTTTATCAAGGCTAATATCTCATTTTTTTTTCGGAACTCGGCCACATTGAAAATATTGTCTTACCTGTATAGGATCAGATAAACCAATCACCTCAAGTGTTCCACGAATACGAGGGAGAAAGAACACTATGTGTCGTCACACAACGTGCCTTTCTAACACAACTCGCATGTGCTTCAAATGTTCCAACTTAGTCTACACAGCGGGTACAACTTATAGTACCGTCGTACTAAGAGTCACGCCAGCGAACTGGTAAACAAAGTGGTCGCTATCACTTGGCATTTGGTATCTCGATACGCCAACAATTTTCAGAAACATTTTTTTTTAATGCTTTATTGTCAAAACTTCCTAATTTTGTAAAGAACCATGTCAAATTAAGTCGAAATAAAATAAAACAAAGTATTGTCTTAAACGTCGTTGCTCGTAGGTACGAAAATAATAGTTTCGGGGTCTTCTAAGTCAAAACGTCATTACTCTCTCGTCGACAAAGTAACACAGAAGCATAAAGAGTCTTAAATACGCATCACGCAACTATAGTAAACATATTGACATACATAAGGTTGTCACATATGTACTGGGCATGTAAATAGGCAAGTCAATTGCATGAATCACACCAATTAGTCGTTAATAGTTAATCAACAAGTACAGTACAAAACGAGTTAAAAAAAACGTAAGTACCCAAATTCCCCGACGGCTTGTTTACTTTCTTATTGCCAAATTGGGTTATCCTAATCCGTTTTAAATTTTGAAAACGTTTTATCTTTCATAATCTCTACTAATGGTAATCGAAAAGTCACTTTAACCGGAGAACCGATGCTCTGATACCAGCTGAAACATCCCGGGATCTCGGTTCAGGGTTAAAGCGACAATCGATAACCAAAAGTAGATTATTAACTATTAAGTTTACACTTCGGTTAGTTAATGAATAAAAACAATCTTGAGAATATAAGTTTACATTTTTAATGGGATTGAAATAAGCTATGTGATCTACTAAGTGATCTAACTCAAGCTAAACGTCTTCATCTCGATTCGCGTTCCCATCCCCCACCTTGAGTGACGACCTGCGGTTTTAAAATGGCAAATGCCGACGCAGTTTTGAAGAAATAATCAGTAAAAACTGAGTAAATACATACTACGACATGTAAAGCAACGAGTGGAACGGAAGTATGAGTTGAATCAAATTAGAAGATTTAAACAGTAAAGCTATCATATTTGAGAATTTGGATCAACTTGAAATAACCGAGTAACAGAAACCTCTCAATTTAATAACATTGAGAAACCAAGAGTAGTTGGTGAAATATCCAGAGTAAACAAGTTCATTTGAACTGATAACGATAGTAGTTCATGAGTAGCCAAGATTTACAATTCATTTCAAACGATTAGGGCATGTCAAGAGCCACAAACAACATTGGTAAGTAGTCAATTTCTAATTTCGACTTCAATCAACAGTTTAATTTAGCTGAGGCGTGTCAAGAGCCACCAGCAGGATCGATGTAAACAGAGGGATCACGAAATAACCACTAAGGGTTGCTTCTAGGGTCTATCAAACCCTATTTCACCCGAGCGTTAAGGGAGCCCATTCGTCAACCCCACTCATAACATTAGCTAAAAGACTTTAAGTGTCGACACCCCTATACCGTAGTGACCCTTACAAGTATAAGTAGCACTCTATAGCTCTATAAACCCCTTCGCCTCAATATCTTGATACATTTTGGCTCATCGGGGGCGGATTTTTGAACATTAACGTTCTATCCAATAATAAGAAGCATTGCTTCAATGGTCTTAGCCATACGAAAATGGAGGATCGCTTGACGCCTCCCATTAATAACAGTACTCTGTACATCGTCCTAAGTCTATTAGAGGTATTTTATTTCTTCTCTTTCACATAACTAGAATCAGGATGTCAACAATTCACAAGTAATTTCGGAGAGTTCTCAAAGGAGATGAATAAAATAGTTTAACAACTTTCGAGTGGAAAACATGCATTCTCATACTATTTCATATAACAAACATTCATTTGAAACATCAAGCACTTACGCATATTTTGATATGAAAAGGCCGTACATATGTACTTACCTCTGAGCCATGAAAGGCGCAAAGCAACGCTAGCAATCCTACAACGCTCGTCTCCGAGTCTCACAATAAACGCAGCAACACGAAAACGTACGTCTACTTCGAACGATCCTTAACGTCGGCTGGATATAAAGAAGTCAAGTATACAACCTATTAGCATATATCTATTCTATAAAACAGCATTGTTTGACTTTAAAATGTCTTTTAAGCCGTTGGATAAAATCATCCCCAGCCCTTAGATCTTACATACATTAAAATGAATTTAAAAAAAACAAAAATAAACCCACGGTCTCATCAGAAGCCCACGAACTCACTTCCAAACCGTCCCACCTTCTTTCAGCATAGCGTTATACTTCTCTTCTCTGTCTGGAGCAGTGGATGGTGGTTCCATTCAAATCGTCTTTTGTGGCTTCTCCGACGACGGTCTAGGGCATGGTTCAATTTCTCAGCCATTGGATCATTTCGGTGGGGGAGAGAGAAAAGATAGGAAGTCCTAACCTAGGAACTTGCAGCAATCCAGACCCCCAGCTTCTAAAATCTCTCTGCTTCTTCTTCTACTTCATCTCAATCTCTCTGCGCAGATCCAGACGGTAGAAGCTGAACGCTTCCTGTCAAGCAGGTAATTTCTTTACTCACCTTCCTCACATTCATGTTTAGTTTAGGGTTTATCTATGTCTGTATTCAATTTCCGTGCATTCATGTTTGGTTTTGCCGTTTGCTTATTTCATTTCTTTCAGATCTGCGGCACCATCAATTTGGTTTGATTGATGTTCGAAAGCCGGCTATTGCAAACTGTTATATTTGGTTGCCTCGACTCTTGATAGGTATCATCTTCTCTTTGTTGCCTCAACCCTTGAAATTAGCTTGATGTTTGTGTTTCTGTTTTCTTTCAACATCAACATTGGTTGAAGAAGAGAGAGAACATAGTGTGGATCAGTAAAGGTTTGAATTGGTGCACTCGGAGGTATTTTGGACATGGGTTTTGATCCAAGTTAGTATGGTTGTTCTGATCCAAGTAAGCATCTTCTCTCTCTTCAGTCTGTTGCATTCGTACTTCTTTGCACACAGAGTAATGTTGAAACTCATACAAAGTGTTATATTTGGTTGGTTCGACCCTTGATAGTATGTTTAACCATGGACAGAGGCTATGCGTAGAATGGTGTTTAGAGTTAACATTTAATATCCTACTCTCATCGCAAATTAATAAAACAGAGTGTATCGAACATGGCAAAGCGAGAAGGAACTAAATAAGATGTTGGACCGGACCGAACCCCTCTTCTATTGCAACCACTAAACCAAACCCTCTTCTCTCGCAACAAACCAATGATCCAGGTATTTACCCAATGTTCAATTCTCAATATGTCGGTGTGTTCTATTTGTTGGATGACATTTTTGTAGTTCGGTTCGTCTTTGTACAGTAACATAAAGCGCGGCTACTATTCTAAATAGGTGATTTTCCCTAATAGCCGATTTTCTATTTAGAAATTAGTCGATTTTCTAAATAGTTGATTTGCCCCCCCCCCAATTTACTAAATATTTTTAAAGTAGTTTGACTGCGCACAATAATCAGCAAGAACACTTGCATATTCTCTTCTACTTTTCTAAACTTCTTCTTGCTGATATTAGATGAAATCTTTTAAGAATTAGGGTACTTGTGGTGATGTCAGTATTATTGTGAACTGATTCTTAGTTTAAACAGATGTTCTGAGCTTTAGTCTTGACTCTTTTCATGATTTAACATTTCACCTGTAGCTAACTGTGCTATATAAATGTTTTGTATGAAAGTTTAATGAGCAGTCAGTTTAAGTGTGGTAGGAATGAGAAGAAGTGGAAGTATTAAACCTGCATTTGGTGTTCTCTTAGCAGGTGTAATGGCCGGTGGTGCTAGCAACTGAATTTGTTGGTGGTCCTTAATAACTCATTTTTGCTTTGCTGAACTGCTCAACAATTTGCTTTATTGCCTCTAACTCTCTTCTTTGGTTGATAAGGTTGTGATTCACCTTTATATGAGCTTCACCATAAAATAATTAATGTCCATACTAAATCATTTTGTCCATACTAAATCATTTGAACTCAGCTTATACAGATTAAAAAGAAAACTTAGCTAAGAATAGGTCTCAAAGCGGCACTTCTCACTGAAATCATCTTTCGGGAGGCTTTTGGAGTAACAACGGATGATCTGTTCGTTTATGTTTCATGATTGATAGGGAATTTACTAGAAAAAACGTATTCTTTCTGGAAAACATTGAGGTAATATCCATCATCACTGAAATCCCTTTCCTCTGCTAAGTTATTAATGAACAAATTTATTCTTCTTTGCTTTGCTTACGTAGTGTTCTGGCAGTTGAAACATTCAACAAGAAACCAATTGAGTAGACATTCAGTGATTTTTTTATTGTTGTATACAAAGAAGTTTATCGGTATAAATCATTCACAATAAACGTCTCAGTTTAAATCTAAGCGGATGAATATGCATTCAGAATGGAAGAGATCCAAATCAGCATTGGTTGGCAAATTTTTGGTTACTGTAAATGGACTTTGCTAATACTTGACACTTTCAATTGAATTATTGAATGAAAACTGATCGCCCTTTTGACTGTATTATCTAATATTAGTCTCTTTGGGACTTCCTTTATAATATTTTCATGTTTAAGGTTATTTTCTTTTACTCTTGAGTACGTTTTAAATTATGTTTCAAATTACGTACCATTTATGATGTAGGGTGTGTCTAACTAATCATCTGTTCATGTGTACTTGCAGGGACAAGGTCAGTGTGAGCAAGATTTCTTGCCCTAGATCAATGGAGTCATTCCAGGACAGAATTATTTCTTCGGATCGTTCAATACACAATTTGTATACAAATAAGTATTTATGAAATTTTATACCATTTTTATTGTATTGCCTTCACAGTTTTTCGGAAATTTTATTTCACTTCTGATTGTGTATACAAAAAAATGTGGTATTATTGATGTGCATTTGTAATGTCACCAACTATTTGTAATGTGGCTATTCGGGAGTATTGGATTGGTACCTGTTTTGGTACAGGCGGTGAAAACCCGTGAATATGTTCTATGCAGTGCCGTGATTGCAATCCTTATAAGCTCGGTCTTACCATTGTCTTCATAGTTCTTGACATTGTTTTCATCTCTTATATTGTTGGCTTTCGAATCCCTCTTTACATGTGACCCTTGGGTAATCACCAACCTGTTTTCAAGTTTTTCTTTTGTATACCATTGACTTCATTAATTTTGTTATGTTGCATTTTAAGAAACTTAATTTTATGGCTTTAAGTAGGAACACATGTGCATATACTGTATCTATAGCACTTACAATGGGGTTTTCGATCCATGGTTTAAGGTTTTAACTTACCATCAATTTCACAATAGGCATAAAGCATAATTAATGTTCGTGTCATTTGGATGTAGCTCAAAAGGCAGAGCGCTCGCTTTGCACGCGAGAGGCCGAGGTTCAATCCCTCACATCTCCTCATTTTAGAATAAGATATTCGTTTTTCAATCCCTTTACTGTCTTTTAAATTTCTTATGTTGTTTTGTAGCTCTTGATAATCTCCATTTTCCAGAGATCACTACAAACGTTAACTATATATGAGGTACACGAAGTATACACATACCTCCATGTATATGAGTTCACTGACAAAGTTGGTCTTTTTGGCTAAACTACTTGCTAAGTATCATTGAAATCCAGTAATACATATTATTGATAGGAGTTTTACTTACTTAAGTAATTTCATAATTCTTTCATGCATTCTTTAAGTTTTTTCAAGGATGTCTGTTAGTAAACATTATGTTATTTTGCATTTACCACATTTGCATTCTTCATTGCCCACCCGTTGTATCACGTCCATTGCATTTGTTGTATCACGTTTGTTTTAATTTCATCAATTTGTTTTGAGTAGTGCCCTCGGGCACGGGCAATTCCCTAGTCCTCTATATGAGGTTTTATGCAAGAATGCAATAAAATGCAGGTCACGCAAGCTAACTTGACCAAAATGCCCCTAATACTTTGAAACTGTCCAGTAGAGTCCCTGATTGTGCCTGGACCCCATATTACACTCATACTGGCCCAACCACATCCAAGAATGACTCTTAACTCATCCATATGAACTTAGCATTGAAATCTACAATTTTCAATAAATTGCACTTAGGCCCCTAAAGTTTGCTAAAATTGCAAAAAGACCCCAACTATTGATTTGGTCACTCCCGAGTCAAATATTTCCTTCTTAAGGCTCCAAATATCCTTCTAAGTCAGGTTGTTGGTCTCAAAACATTAACTTTGTTCAAATGCAAAGTTTTAATTAATTGCACATAGGCCCTCGAAGTTTAGTAAAACTGCAAAAAGACCCCCACATTTGACTTGGTCAACCCTAGCCCAGAATTACATACAAGTACTCCAAACACGCATACAAGACATGCTGACAAACTCCAAGTTACTAAACTAACCTCAATTCAAAGTTTAAGTGAAATGACTATTTTGCCCCTCCTATACAGTTCAGTCAAACTAGGGTTTGCGAAAAGTCAAACTTGGTCAAACATGATATTTAGACTCAGAATATGAATACGAGCAAGTTTCGTGAAGAACACTAAGGCTAGAAACGTCATTTAGAGTGTCGAATTCAAAAGTCAAATATAGAAGAAAATCGACTCAACTAGTCAACTTTAGAGCTGATTTGTAATCAATTGAGGGGGATACTTGAAAATCTGAGAATAGGGTTTTGAAGACGATAGTTCAAGGATTCCAGAACATATTTGAACTCCTAAAAACTCCAAGTATTCAAAGAAATATCGCTAGTCAAAGTGGGATGAAAATTACGATTCAATACTTAGAAAAATTCGATAGTGCTTCGCGAGTTCAAGCTAGCAACTTTAGGCTCGTTTTGTGAGAAATCCGTTATAAATTTGAAGATGACCCAAAGACGATGATTTGAATTATTATGTATCATCTTCACACAGGAGAAAACAGATCAACATTTCAGTAAGTTTTGAAGAAGATACAAGGCTTGGAAAATGGGTTTTTCACCATGACATTATACTTAGAAAAATTTTGAATTCTTTGCTAGCGAAGAACATTAGCATTGCAGCAACTTTGGAGCCAAAATCAGAGGGTTTAGAGTTAAAATTGGACCAAGAAATCAACACAAAAGTTGTAGCCAATTCTCCAAGGGTTCCAGAAAGCTAAAGATCATTCAAAACGGATTACAAACGAAGAAGATACAAGCATTTGAACATGTGAGGTTTGTGTACCAAAACACATGAACACCAAGAACACATTCAAAAACTTCACTTTCCCCTAACTTTAGCTCAGATTTAGACACGATTAGAGATCGAATTGGACCAAGAAATCAACACGAAAGTTGGAGAACTACATGCAGGGAATCCACAGAGTCAAAAATCATGCGAAGAGATCAAGAAACGGCCAAGTTACAGGTCGAAGAACAGGTCAGGTTCACAAGTAGAAAAAAAGATGAAATCATGAACTAACACCGATCAAACAACAATCTGGGCAATATTGGATCATTCAAACAGGTTTAGGACATGATAAGGAGCAAGATAAAGCTTTTAAACGATCAAAATGGGCAAGAATCGAAGCCGTACCAAGCTTGGCGCTTTTCCGGCGGCCATGGCGGATTCCGGCGACCAGCTGCTCGGTACCGAAACTTCCACGCGTTCCTATCAATCTCTGAGTTATTTACAGAGTCCTAGTATGAATAAAGAAGGTCTGGGGATGATTTAATGTGAGAGGATAGATAACTCAGTTGTATTGAGATGATTTAATGTTGGTGTGAAGCTACCACCTCATGGGGGTAGGTGGTAAGCTCTCACAAGAGAAAATGACAAATGGCTATCATGCATAGGGGGGTGAAAGTGTAGTTTTCTAGCCTTTTGGGTACAACTAGAATTAGAGCTTCTACTTAATTTCAGCGAATTGCACAACCATCCCGACCATCGCTAGTGCTCCAAAATCATTCTAACGACTCCCAAATATTGCTAACACTCTGAAGTTCAAACTTTAAAGTCGTGACAAACTATTTACAAATTCGCCCCCAAATTCTTGATATTGCACTTAGAGTCGGCTTGAAAAATAGGGGTGTTACATATGGACTTCTCATAACTGATTCCGGTGACACGATGCTCATAGATGATGAGCCTACTACCTATGAGGAGGCCATGAGTGGCCCAGACTCTCAGAAGTGGCTGGAAGCCATGAGATCCGAGATGGAATCCATGTATACCAACAAAGTATGGACTTTTGTGGAACCACCCGATGGGGCGCGGCCCATAGGGTGCAAGTGGGTCTTCAAGAAGAAGATCGACATGGATGGTAATGTGATTACCTATAAGGGCCGATTGGTGGCTAAAGGATTCAGACAGATTCATGGTATTGACTATGACGAAACCTTTTCACCAGTCGCAATGACCAAATCCATCCGAATCCTACTTGCGATTGCAGCATACCACGACTATGAGATTTGGCAGATGGATGTCAAAACAGCATTCCTTTATGGGAATCTCCTCGAGGACGTGTATATGATACAGCCGGAGGGTTTTGAGGATCCAAAGCAAGCCAACAAATTCTGTAAGCTGCAACGATCCATTTATGGATTGAAGCAAGCTTCTAGGAGTTGGAATCGACGTTTTGATGAAGTAGTCAAAGAGTTTGGCTTCATCAGAAACGAAGATGAGTCTTGTGTTTACAAGAAGGTTAGTGGGAGCTGTGTAGCTTTTCTGGTCTTGTATGTGGATGACATACTACTCATTGGAAACGACATTCCCATGCTGCAATCTGTGAAAGATTGGCTAGGAAAGTGTTTCTCAATGATGGACTTAGGGGAAGCAGCCTATATACTCGGTATAAAGATCTATAGAGATAGATCTAAGAGGTTGCTAGGCCTAAGTCAAAGTACATATATTGACAAGGTGTTGAAACGGTTCAACATGCAAGATTCCAAGAAGGGATTCTTGCCCATGTCACATGGAATCACTCTTTCGAAGAGTGGTTGTCCTTCCAATGAGATTGAGAAGGAACGCATGAGTATGATTCCCTATAACTCGGCCATAGGATCTATCATGTACGCCATGTTATGTACTAGACCAGATGTGTCATATGCCTTGAGTATGACAAGCAGATACCAATCCAATCCGGGTGAGAGTCACTGGATTGCAGTCAAGAACATCCTAAAGTACTTGAGAAGAACTAAGGATGCTTTCTTGATATTTGGCGGTGAGGAAGAGTCGCGTGTAAGGGGTTACACTGATGCAAGCTTCCAAACTGACAGAGATGACTTTAGATCACAATCGGGATATGTGTTTTGCCTGAATGGAGCAGCGGTGAGCTGGAAGAGTTCCAAACAAGAGACGGTAGCTGATTCTACAAAAGAGGCTGAGTACATTGCTGCAAATGGCGCAACAAAGGAGGCTGTTTGGATCAGAAAGTTTGTTTCTGAACTTGGTGTGGTCCATAGCATTGCGGATCCAGTGGAGTTGTTCTGTGACAACACTGGGGCGATCGCGCAATCAAAGGAACCCATATCGCACCAGAAGTCCAAGCACGTGCTCAGGAAGTTTCATCTGATTCGAGATATTATTGATAGAGGAGACGTTCGGATATGCAAGATTTTTACAGATGATAATCTGTCAGACCCGCTTACGAAGCCTCTCACGCATTGAAGCATGAAGGGCACACTAGGAGTATGGGCATACGAGATGCGCCAGATTGGCTCTAGTGCAAGTGGGAGACTGTTGGAATAGATGCCCTAGAGGCAATCTAGTTTAGTATGAATTTGTATATGGCTAGAAAATTCATTTATTATTTATTGGATATTTAATATAATGAAGTCCTTAGATTTACAATTGTGTTGTTTATCTTAAATATCCCTAGTCAAGTATAATGATTAAATGGGACAATCATCTATAGACTAGTATGGGGTTGGATTGATATGGAGATATCACGATCCAACACATAGGTGTGCATTACGGAATGTTGCACTGGATTGACCTATCTCCGAGAAGGCTACATACATGTTATGTTGAGTCACAAGTGCTTCTCGCGGTGCAATGGTATTGTCATCCTTAGACTTGAAGTCACTAGATATTCTAGTTGTGGATCAATGTGATCTTGGTAGCGTTAAACGCTACACCGTAACTGGGTAGTTATAAAGGCGTGTACTGGATACAATGAGAAGCAAGCTTAGAGATCGTAGTGGACGTAGAGAGGATTTGCCCCTCCCACATAACGGGATCAAATATCCTAGGCCACTCGAGGGATAGTGCTTATAGAATGTCTGGCCAGACTCAAATAAATCAATATAGGATATTGATGTTATTTGCACGAATAAGGCTATTCCCATGGATCGAGAAACTATGGATTGGATATACGAGTGTGACTTGTATGTCTCGTGTCCAATCCGGATATGGAGGCAAAGGGATGAGACAATTACTTGTACAAAGGTTGTCAAGATGACTATTCTATTAGTTGGCTAGAATGGATGTTTTGTTAGAAACCGCTCCATATTAGCAATTAGTTGCTACCAAATAGATAGAACCTATGGGTTCACACGCTATATAGAGTTGAACTAGATTTGGGAATTAATTAATTGGATTAATTAATTAGAAGGATCACTTTGCAAACCCTTGCAAACTTAGTAGGGACTAATTTGTAAGGAAGGGACTAAATTGAATTATAGTTGGACTAGAATAAGTCCTTTAGGTAGTTAACAAGGAGTTGTTGGACTATATAAAGGACCCTCCTTCCTTCCTTCCTCATAACTTATGCTCATTAGTGAACATAACAAGAGTGGGAGAGAACAAAAGGACAGAGAGCAAGCAACAAGGAGGGCCGACGCCGCCCCTTGCCGCCGCCCTCGTCCCCGTCGGCCAAAAAGAGGCCAAAAGCCTCTTTTTGTCTCGTTTTGCGTGATTCGTTCATCCTCTTCCTAATCCGGGCTAGCACCAAGGAGTTTGAGAGATCTAGGATCAACTCTAGGCGTGGATCAACTATAGAGAACGTGACATTATTCGCGTTTGAAGTCATCAAGGAGAACCCAAAGGTGTGTTTATGATTTCTTACCTTTACTATCGTTATGTCTCTAGACCTGTGATCCTTGGAGGGTTTTGCATGGCTTATGTTTGATTTTGCTTCCGTTGTGCGATCCATGAATCAAAACCCTACATAAGTCCATATGAATGTCACAAGAAATAGATTGCCTCTAGGGCATATTTCCAACACATGCCCGCTCGTACAGTTTGCACGCAATATTTATCTATAACCCAAGAACAGTACCAAGTGGAGTGTTTGGCAGTAATCAGATTCCTTTTTTAGTAGGTCGTTTGAGGTTTCTTTGACATTAATAATAGTTTTTTAGTGCACTGTATCGGTGGCTTTTCATGTGCTAAGGATGTTAGTATATGTTTGTAATGGCTGGTGACAAAACTAATCCTCGATTATCTCAAAGAACAAATCCACCCTGTTTTCTTGGTGACAAACATTGAGAAGAAAGTCAGGTTCATTCTTGATAATAATAAAGTTCAGTATGATCATTGGGTTACATTTTTTTACTTCAAACAAATTCGTATAGTGTTTCTGATCATCTTGATGCGCCCACCGCAACCACTCATACGGGCGACCCCCTGTGGAAGTCTATTTATGTCGTCATCCTGTCTTGGATTTATTAGACCATATCTGATGACTTGGTGCTTGCGATTTTGGCCCCAAATAAATCCGCTCGAGAGGCATGGGTAAAACTGGAGACCCTCTTCTGTTACAATAAGAGTTCACGGGTTGATAAATTGGAGCTAGGGTTTGTCTCCTTCCGATTAGACCAATGTTCATCTCTTGACGAATACTGCAGCAAACTGAAATGTACTAGTGTCTCCTTGCGATTCGCACACCAGTTAGGATTAAGCAGTTGGTGATCCAGCTCACCAATGGTTTGATTCTGATGTTTGGTGGCGTCGCTATGCTGATATAATAAAACTCCCAACTACCATCGTTCCTTGCAGCTGTCTCCATGCTGCGTTTAGAAGCATTGTCTAGCTCGCCAGGAGGCTTCTGCTCATGGGTCTCATCAGGTCAGGATGTCTGCATCTCATGGGTCTCGTCAGACCCGTTAGGAGGTTTTTCCTTGTCCTCCAGTACCGCCAACAACCCACCAGTCACAGGATCGCAAAGAATTGGTAGTTTTCGTCACTCTAACCGAAAGGCACGCGGTCACACTAAGCAGCTCCCTCAACCATATCCCCTTCATGCTTGCATCTCTTTATGGTAGCTGGAGTCGTGCCCTTCCACCTCGTACGCGGCTGCACCACAGTTCCCCTGTCCCACGGCATCGGACTTAGCACCAACTGGTCCTCGTCACCCTATCTAAGCTGCAACGATGGGTATTCTTGGTCCTCCATCCGCACACCATCCACGGGCCTTTGCTGCCACTACAGGTTCCTCTCTGTCTATTACTACTTTGGGTACAGAGTTTTCAAGCATGACCCTCAATGGTCCGGATCGAACATGGTATATGGACTCTAGGACGTCCTCTCACTTCACCTTTTAGATATCTAATCTCTCCTCTGTCTCATTCAGTTCTCATGTTTCTGATATGAATATTGGTAATGACATGAGCATTTCAGTGTGTGGTTCTGATCAGAATACTATCTGTACCTAAACCCGCCCTCTCAAACTCAAAAATTCCCTTCTTGCTCCCGGCATTATCAAAAGTCTTGCCTATGTCCGTCAATGACTCTATCGAGTTTGACCCAGCCGCTTTATTTGTGATGGACCTTTATTCAGGGAGCCTTTGGCTGAGGAGCAATAGCTCATGAGCCTCTATTCTCTCATCTTGCGTATGTTTACCTCTCATTCCCAGTCTCTTGTCGCTCTTCCTGCTTTGGTGGGCACAACCGTCTTGGAAATCTTGGTCGTAACGTCTTAGATTATCATAGATCTAGTCTTTTCATTTCTTCTAATGAAAATGAGCAGGTGATAACTCCTCACTAGGAGTTATTCTTGAGTGTGACTTGAGAGGAAAATGTGTCAAGTGTCATCTGTTTATTAGGATTTCCACCTTATTTAGCCATGTAATCCATGATAAAGCATTTTGACCGTATTTTTGAAAATCTGCATCATTTCACGCATTTTTGGATATAATCACGGGGTTTGTTCATGTTGTTTATCCATGGACAGGGCTTGTTAGAACTTGGAAATATTTGGAGAGGATCCAAGAGGGACTGAACATGCTAAGGAAGGAAAAAAGAGATTTCTAGAGCTGTTGTCAGCGTGGCTACGCAGACAAAGGAGTAGAAGTGAAGAAAATGGATAAGGCAAGGATAGATAACCCACTGTCTGCGTAGCAACACAGGTATCAACTTTTGGGTTTTGGACAACCAAACGCAGCGGATATACAAAAATTAATTTGCCAAAACCCACCAAGGGCCGATGTGAATGAGCTTAATCTGATGATTAGAGGTTTAACTCAGTCAAACTGACAGGTGACGATCACTAAGGCATATCAAAGGAACAACGTCTCTACGGTATCCACACGAATAGATATGAACTTGACTTCTTCTCCAATTGTGCTAGCAATCGTAGGAAGAAGGAGATCTCGTCACACAAAATCAACGAATCTGGACTTGCACGCTGACCGGATCCAATCCAACCGTGGAAGCAAGAGAGAGGGGCGGCCATCTCATGGTCGTGAGCTTCAAGAGGGGGCGGCACCAATGGTGGCTGAAATCTAGGGTGGAGAAAATCTCTTTTTCTCTTTCTCTCTAACTCTTTAGTGTATGTGTTGGATTATGATGAATCTAGACTAAATTATGCTAGTTTTTCTTTGACTTTAATATCACCTTGTAACCCCCCCCCCCCCCCCCCCCCCGCGTAGAAATAGCAATTTTCGTTTGTTGGATAGATGCAAACATACAGGTACTTAGTAAATTTTATTTTTTGTCTTCCATATTTCATGATGCAATAGCGTTTGTTATTTTTCAGCGGATGAATCTCGGTATCAAGCAAAAACGATGAACAATAAAGAACAAGAGACAAAGAATTAACGTGGTTCACTAGTTGTGAAACTAATTACATTCACGACCCAAAAACCCAATTTATTAGAGAGAAACACCACGGATACAACCCACGACCTCAACCTATGCACGTTTATATAGACCTACTAGGCTTGCTTGATCCCAAAGAAATCTCCAAAACGGACCTAAAACACATAAAGAAACAATTCCAAAATCCCCAGCCCCCGAACCAGGTCGTGCGACCTGGACTAGAGGTCGTGCGGCCTCCCCCCAGGTCGTGGAACCTGATTTTTGATGTCGTGTGACCTCCCTGACACTGTGAGCCGCTATTTTCTTTTTTGTCATCCTTCTCTTCGTCTTGATTCTCCGTTTTGGCCTTTTTTCCTTGCCCCTCTTCGTCGCCGAACTTTTCGCCAAGCTCCTCGAGCCCATTCAAGGCATATTCCCAACAGTGTTCTTATGATTTTGTTGAAACCTAAATGACGGTATAGAGTTTGGTGTGGTGTAGAGTTGCAGGTGAAGAAACCCTGTCCACAATGGTAGTTGAAGCATTAAATCGTGCAGACAACCTCCCATGTCCTTGTTTACAAGCCCTAAGGTCTTAGATTAGAGAATTTAGGGTTTACATTGATGATCAGCCAGAACCTCAGCAACGGTTTACAAGGAAGCTAACCCATTTGCTTAAACATTAGTGCAATATGATTCATAGGAAATCCTCATCTAGAAATAGTGTTACTCGGATCAGGTTCATCAATTCAAGCTGGTGCGATCCTATAAGGTCTTAAGGTTTAGATGGCCAAGACTTTTAGTTGCCGAGGCAGCAGGCTAGAGAGTGTTAGAAGACTAATTACATGGCTTTTCTTAGTTATGGCATTGTTGTTCTCTCATCAGGAATGAGAAGTCATTGAAATCAAAATAAGAAAAATAATTTCGCCAAATCTTGACTCGTTACATTCCCTAATTTAATGTCATCTTTTCCTTAAGTCAAGATCTGCACAATAATTTTCCCGGCAGAAAAAAGCTATAACCATAATTAGATGACGTCAAATATTATGTTTCCTGGTTTAGCGTCCGGGTAATTAATTGGTATAATCACTCGTATGGTGTCTGGTGTGCAGGTTGTGATCCATGGCAAAGAATGCTTGTACAATTGCAGCTAGAAGCCTAATCTTGTTAGGCAACCTTGTATCGCTCATCGTTGTTGTAACCGATAATGTTACAACTCAATATAGCGACTACACCATTGAAGCTACATACTCTGATTGGAGCTCGTTACAGTAATTATCATTTTTTTCTGTCTTCAAACTCGTCCATTTTTGTTGTTGTTTGATCTTATTTATTAAGTTTATTTCTTATTTTGCAGGTATTTTGTCATCGTTAATGGCATAACATGTTTTTATTCAGGCCTTGTTCTTTTTCTTCCATCCGGGAGTTTGCTATGGCGGCTAGTTGCAGCATTGGACGTGGTTATTTTTGCGTTAATTGCTTCAGGAGGTGGAGTAGCATGGACTCAGTATGCTAGCATGGTAATTGGAAATCCTCAAGCAAGTTGGCCGCAGTACTGCATTCGTGTCTCTCCCTTCTGCGACCGTGTTTTGGGAGCTCTAGTTGCTTATTCCATTGGAGCTTTAATACACTGTGTTCTTACTCTTTTAAGCATTCATGTCGCCATTAATCCTCTTCTTCTCAACAACACTTAGCCAAAAAGAGGATTGACACTGGCCCTTATTTTTTAACATTCTTTTCATGATTTTTTTGTTAGTTATTGTTATAATGTTTCTACTGAGGGGGTGACTTAAACTCTGAGAATTACAGTTTTGATAGGGAATTCATTATAGTAGTCGTTAACCCGCACAGTTGTGCGAATCTATTAGTTAATATTTTTATTTTTTTAAAGTAACATTTATTTTATGTAATCGCATTATGAACAGATCTTGTTAAAAACTTAATGATTTTATTAAATTGTTTGATTATTATTTACCTTTTGTTTTCTATTACATCCCGAAACCTTTTGCTATGGTTATTGTTACTCTTCATCATGTATTTGCACCGATTTGCAATGTCTATTATCGTTTGGACTACAAGTTTATTATTAAATGTTTATATTAACAATAAAACTTTTGACCAAAGTAAGAAAAATATAGCTCACTCTAAAAAAATATTATATTACCACAACAATTAAAATTGTGTAAAGGTATGAACAATTAAAATAGAAAGAGATACTATGCTTTCAATATTTTCTATAATTGTTGAGGCTAGGGCTGCAACTCAGGCGGGGTTGACGGGGGGTTGACACCCTTGTCCTAGCCAGAGCATGAGTTCTGTCGAGGCTGCCCAAACCCAGCCCAGTACAAGTTAAGAGCATTGCCTGCCTGAGCCTAAATTCGTACAAATCAATTCGGGTTAGGGTTGAATTCGGGTTGGTACACTAAAAATAGTACATTTTTTTATAACATAAGAGAATAATAAATCTTTTGTATAAAACAAATCAACTAGTTCAAGATATATATATATATATATATATATATATATATATATATATATATATATATATATATATATATATATATATATATATATATAAAATAAAGAACAATGATTATCCTCTCAAAAGAACAATGATTACAAACATCACTAATTATCAAAAGAATAGTAGCAAATTCATATTAGACATGTTACATAATTCTCTCAAAAATAATATTTGTAGGTAGTGTTCGTGCAAATTAGACAATTCGGCTTAGCCCGTCATTTAATACTTGTGTTCAAGCCCGACTCTAATTGCAACGGGCTGAGAGGTCTTGTCCAAGCCCGTCCAAATTACTCAAACTATGTGACCAGACCCTATTTTATTTCGGGCTGGGCTCGGGTTAGTCGGGTTCAATCCGCCTAAGTTGCACCCCTAGTGAAGGCTAAGACACCGTGGAAATCATATTTTCAATGTACAATTTTTTTGTTAATGCCTTCCAGATCACATCTTTTGTGTTGTTAATGAATGTGCTCGTAGTTGATTTCTCCTGTCCGAGAGAATAACTATATCTTTTTCATTTTCTATATATGACTTCTTATAGTAGTGAGTTGTAAATATGATGTTTTCTTTTAAATAAGAAAAAATGTTCTTAACATCGTGACGAGTGGTGTGGTCAATTAAGTAATTTTCTCGTTTACCACTACAAAATAATATTATTAATATTTGGAGCGACTTTCAATGCTCACATCAGTCCATGAAAGCAATGAGCAATTGTACGCCCTTTGAAACTCAGCTTCTAGAACTGAGAAATACCCTAGGTTCCCAGTGCAAGCTTCAAGCATCGTGCAAGAATTCAACTATGTGTCAATAGGCGAGACTCACTAACAAGTTTAATAAACTAAATATTCATTCAATAGATCAAAGCATAAACGCATGAGAAAAAGTTAAAGTCGGAAAATCATTCGTCTACATAAACCCTATGCTCTCTAGAGAAGCCTAGCAATGGAGTTTAGCTAATAGTAATCAACCAAACAAGAAGAAGAAGCTCCTCCTGAACCCGTAACCTCCTCCCTTTCTTCTTCTTTCTCCCCAGCGTGAATCTCCTTTTCTTTCTCTTTCTTCCGTTCGTCCAAAAAAATAGTAAAGTCTCTTTCTTTTAATTTTTTAAGACTTGTGATCTTGTTTTTGGTCTTGTGGTCACCTTTTGTGATCATAGGATCACAGTGTGGTCTTGCGGGTGATCTTGTCTCCTTTTCTTTCTCTTTCTTCCGTCCGTCCAAAAAAATAGTAAAGTCTCTTTCTTTTAATTTTTTAAGACTTGTGATCTTGTTTTTGGTCTTGTGGTCACCTTTTGTGATCATAGGATCACAGTGTGGTCTTGCGGGTGATCTTGAGATCACAATTGTGATCCTACACTTTCAGTGAGTTGCTGTCACATTGACCACCGGATTTTTACTAAGTGTTTGGCCATTTTTCATCTAGGGGGTTGTGCACAAGAGATTCCGGCGGGGAGACCTCCGTGTACACCGTATGTAGTGGATAAGGATCGCACAGGAAGAGTGGGGTTGTGTGTAGGGAGAGAGTAAGGCAGTAGCAATGTCTGAGAGAGAGACAGAGGTTTGGCAGAGCTTCCGCGTATGGCAGTGTGTTCTCCTTTGTATGGAAAGGTTGACGATCTATATATATTGGAGAACGTGACCGTTGTAGTGTGGTTAATGCGCCCATTAATGGCGGCTTAATTAGCTTAACCATAACGGCACGTCCGTCCGAGTATATAGGGACCGTTAGAGCACGTGGTGCGCGAATACCGGAACCGTTACGAGGTTGACCGGGTTTGACCGGATTGACCGGGTTTATGGAGCTCGTGCCATAAATCTCTCAAAACAGTTACTAAAGGTTGCGTGCGGGCTTGGCTCGCACGCGACAGGGCTTACTCTAGCCTCCAAACCACAAGTCCCTACAAGTCCCGTGCAGTGGTATGCGAGGGCTCTGTCTCGCAGCCCCCACATGGATCAGCTCGGCTGGTGATCCAGTGTGTGTGGAGCACAATATGGTGTGTTGGATGGCTGCCACGTGGCCAAGATCTGTCATGTCAGAAAGCAGTATCTACATTAGCCCCCTTTCTGCGCGTGAAGACTCATAGCCGTATAGACTTCCATGCGCGGAAACCAACATACGCGTCGCCGCCACGCACCAATTCAAATACGGGTAAGTTCAGCCCCCGTGCGTGTCATTATGACCTAAAACCCCTAGAGTCGTGCCGTCTGACCTTTAGGGTTTTAGGCGTGACGTCAGCTTGTCCTGTGATTGCGCGATTCGACGGTGACGGTTGCGATTCGACTATCGAAAGGACACAACCCTTCATTGTTTTGGATAAATACCTTGTATCCCCCATTATTGCAAAGCATCACTTCTTTCTCTTAAAGTGAATGGTACCCGGAGATCTTCGAGAGCAGATCCAGATAATCAATCACCAGTTCAGAACTGCCAATCGTATTCTTCAATTGTGCATATCCAAGCAGGCTTCAAGAAAACAAGGTTGGCCTCGCTTACTTTTGATTTAAGATACCAGTGTTTGCCTTGAACTGCGTTGAATCTGTAAACCCATGAAATTTGTGAAGAGGCTTTGATCTTTGAACCCGCTTTGCTTTAATCCTTCAACAATACGAGATCTTGCAACTCCCCAATTTCTGAAATCGATACCAGAACTGTTCGTCTTCCTTTGCATAGATCTTTGAATTTCAAAATTCAAACTGAAGTGTGGTATTTCTCCCCCCTTTTTCTTGCTCTTCCGCAGGAATGGCCAAGACAAGAGTAACCAGACCCGTCAAAGAAGATGAAGAGATACCCGACCTTCCGCAGGCCTTGTGGCGAAAAGCCCCCTTTTTAGGCGGCAAAGATTTCTACCACGCGAGGGTAAAGGCGAAGAGGATGCCCGATCCTGTTCCAGTTGAACGATTGCTGACGCTAACTCGCCCAGTTAACTCAGCCTTGCTCGAGTTGGTTGGTTCCGAGGATGTAGTTCGATTGGGGATCGAGAACGGGCACTTCCCATATACTGCGATTTCTACTCAGGCGTTCGTCCAAAAATTGGACTATATGGATGAGTGGATTGACCACGTGTTGGACCATCACGCTGTGACTCTTAATGAAGCCGGCGTATACTTTGCTATCCGTGCTATGAAGGGTGCTGCCGTGAAGCTGGATCAGTCCATGCTTCTAGACCTTCTGTCCCGCTACTCGCCTGCGACTCATACGTTCCATTTTGCTGAGTTCGAGGCTGCCCCCACACTCGAGGACGTTTAGATGTTGTACGAGCTTTCCCACATGGGCGAAGTGGACCCTCTGAGTCCCTTGAGGACATCTGCGGAGATTTCCTTGTACACGCAGATGGAGGAATGCCTAGCAGAGGTGAAGAAAATCTCCACTCGGTGGACTACTACGAAGCCTCTTCCGAACTGGCAGTTGGTCGATACGTCTGCGAAGAATAACTGGAACAAATGGTTGCAGTACTTCTTCCGAGACTATGCGAACAGCAGCATCACTAAGAAACTTCTGGGTGAGGACCCAGAGGCCAAGAATTACGTAGAGGGTAAAGGCTATCATTTGACCCTTTGTGCTTTTCTCTGCGCTTGGCTGTCGAGGTATCTGATTGATGGTCACCCCCATGATGGAGTCTTCTACCACGTGTTGCCACTTGCTGTGAGGCTCGCTCTTGGCCAGAGAGTCGCACTCGGACCCTTGGTCTTGGGCACACTGTACTATAGGCTTGATCAGCTGGTTCTGGCTATGAGGGAGTCGCGTGGCCGCCTCGATGTACTGACTTTTGTCAATATTTCCTTTTTGACAATGTGGGTTTTCGAGCGCTGGCCGTCTTATGCTCCAACTGCTCTCCAACTTGACAAGTGGTGTCCCCCAGGCGAGACAGAAGCGCGCAACAGCGGAAGAGCTGCGAGATGGTTCGGAACAGGGAACACCAAGTGCGTTTGGAGTTTGATATGCGACAAACGGAAGGAGTTTACTGCCAGGACCTATGCCACGCGCATTGAGAATGTACGATGGTTCCCAAAGCTGTACCCCTCTAAAGGCATGGTCTTTTCAGAAGAGCTTCTCTTTGAAGGGAGACCTCATTTTCATGAGCGCTACCGCGAGTTCTTTTGCTGGTGTCTGCGAGGTTCCCTTCCTGCCCTTGCAGAGCATATTCGTGAGCTCGCACCGAGGTATGAAAAGCTTACCGTGGACGTTGACCCCACTCGAGTTTCTCCTTAGTTTGGTTTTGATGCGGTGGCCCCATCAATCTGGCCCCAGTCCATTGTCAGAGGATGCTACAAGCGCTTGCTAACAAAGGAGTGCAAGACGGTTTTCATGAACAATCTTCCTTTCGAGCAGCCTGCGGGAACCCGCGAGGGTGGTTGTTCCCAGAACTGGCTCGCATACTGGGTTGCCCAGCAAACGAGGATTGAGACGGAGTCGGCCGCGCAGCCGGGTAGATCTCCCTTGATCAAAAGGAACTCTTTTCCGTTTCGCCCTACTTGCAGTCTGAGCGAGTCTGAGTATGGTTGTTACTCACTGTGGGATCGTGAGAACCATTTGTGCCCTGATGTCATTCTGAAGGAGCAAGTCGCCGCAATTAAGAAGGGCGATACGCATGTCGTCAGATATAGCAAGGCATTTGCTGAGGTAAGCAATTTCTCCGCGTGCATTTAAGCCTTTTGATTTTCTTATGCTGACATCTTTATTCTGTACGGTTGTAGTTTCATGTGCGGCGATTCGCATCTGGTGATCGCTCCAAGTCATTGGTCAACGCCATCGTTGCCACCAGGAGACAAGGGCAGTCGTTCCGGCTATCGTGGAGGATGGAACCTGAGCTCGAAACGAAGATTCGCGCAGTCATGAATGCTTTTGCTGACTCGCTGATAGACAATCCTCCGGCTCCGTCTCCTTCTGGAGATGACCCGTCTCCTCCAGCGACTACGGCGCCAAGAGTGAAGAGACCTAGGAAAAAGGGAATTACGATTTCTTCCCCTAGGAATGCCCCAGCTTCTCCCCCAGTGAGGTCCCTTTCTATCAAGGACAAAGGCAAAGGTCGCATGCCCAGCAAAGTGCGGAAAGATCTCGCAGTTGAGACTTTCGTTCCATTCAATCAAGAGGAAGAGGAAGAGAGGCAGGAGCCCCAAGCAAGTGATGAAGAAGAAGTAACAGTTGTGATGCATGAGGAAGAATCAGGAGGTACCTCCGTCGCATTTCCTTTCCCGTTATCGTAACTTATTTGCACTTCTTTTCTTTAAACCAATTGGGTATTCGCAGATGATGATGATGAAACCATTGGTGGCCTTGTGGCCAAGAGACAAAAGAGAGATGCCCATTCTGGTATTCCAGATGGTCCCATAAGCGAGGACGTTCTTGCTGAGTCCCGAAAGACAGCCGCGGAGGCTGCCGAAAGAAGGAGGCAGCGAGAGGAAGAGGAGCTCGAGCGTGTGAAACAACGGAGCCTCGAAGAGCAGCATGTTGACGACTTAGTGCGTCCAGTTGGCGAGGAAGACGAGCTTCCCGAAGAAGTGGCTCCTCATGCGGAGGAGGAGGATGAGGTTCCCGGAGAGGATGCAGCGGCCTTGGAGCAAGTCCAAGCAGACTTCGAAGAGATCGCAGGTGGCGATAAAGGTGAGATCTTCAATCTCGCAGTAATTTATAGAGATGTTATTGTGGGTGCGTTAAAGCATGGTGTGTCAAAGGCTGACATTCGCCGTTGGTTAGTAGGCAAATGCGGAGAACCCTCAGGTAACTATTTGAGTGATACGCACGTACTAGGCTTTATCAACTTGAGGCAGAATCATGACTGGTTTATTCGCATCCCAGGTCACGCTTCTCTTAAAGACTTGCTTAGTGAGGACACACTGATAGGGCATGGTTCCACGTCCTTAGTGTATGATGAGGATACCTCAATCCCACCTTCGCGTGGAGGTGCTTATTCTTAGCTTTAGTAAAGATAGCAAAATAACTTATAGCGCAAGTTACCTCATGTCATCGCATTTAATGTCGCGGGTCATGCTGAGGAACCTGAGCTGGAGCAGAGAAGTCAGCCTTCTGCGTCCTATGTTCCAATTCCGAGCTCCCATACCGAGAAGCCCGTCGCAGCTGCTGACCACGCGGGTGAGCCTCTCGAGGACATCATCGAACTTTCCGACGATGCTGGAGCTGATGCTGTGCTGGTGGATGAAGATGTCCGTACCAGTGCAGAGGAAGTAAGGACAAGTGCTGCTAATGCGTTCGCATCTGAGAGCGTCCTTCGCCAAGCGACTTCGGCTGTCCCTTCACCTCCGGCGATGACTGAGCCCGAGGCACCTATTCCTGCGTGGAGCATTTGGGGCTCGCAGGTTGGGAATGCAGTCGCAGCTGGTGCGACCTACACTCTTCCTCCCGACTACGAGAGATTGGAGCTCGCAGCTGATAGGAGAGCTATGGAGCGAGGGCAATCTTCGAACAACCCGGCAGCCCGCATTCCTTCTCTTCATGAGATTCTGGAAGGAACTGGTAAGTAGAGCTTCACTGTTCGCACGTCGCATTATTCGCTTGCGAGTTTTGACATCATAACTTATTTTTGACGTCTCCTCAGGTTTGAAGCAAACCGATGTAGACTGGGTGGTTCGAATGCGTCTGACCTACCCCCGATCGTTTGCGAGATCTCTGGAGATCGGGCCTTTTGACAGGAGGCTGTTCCTTACTGAAGCCATTTGGATATTGGAGCAGCTGTCTGCGGCTACACCTGCGACCATTTCTGTCCAGAGTGCTGAATTGCTGTGCGGCATGTGCCAAAATCTCCTGATCAAAGTCCAGGGCCGACTGGGTTTCAAATTTCTCAAGGACAGAGTCACGCTGATTCGCGCAGCCGTAACTTTGAAACTCGGCCACCAGAATCTCGCAGCTGAGAAGCAGAAGGTGGAGCAGCAGAAGCAAAAGGTTGATGAAGCTCTGAAGCTGTATCATGAGATGAATGCTAGGTGCGAGCTACTGAAGCAAGAAGTGGAACAGGTCGAGAAGCTGAGCGAGCAGTTCGAGCCCCAAGATTCCTTGATCAAGAATTTACTTTGATTTTCGAATTTTGCAAAAATAGAAAGAAAATGGCTGGAACATTAATGTAATGTCTTGAACATTAATGTGATGTTGCTAGGGTTTCTCCCCCTTTTTTTTTAACAAAAAAAATGAATTTTCCCGTTTTGCCCTTTTCCGGGATTTGATTGGATATTTCTGTGCATATCCAATTATGACATCAGCAATTGATACTCTGCTTGATTTTCGCGCTAATTTCTCGGCAGATAAGCACGCTTTCGTTGGGAAGTCCATCCGAATCATGACTATCCGTCATTTATTAGGATACGCAACTGAATCGTCGTAGCCTTTAGTAGGGTAATTGATTGTTACCGCTTTTCAAGGCGTAAGTGATTGAACTTACCCTCTTTTTGAATTCTGCTGACTCATCTTTGGCAACCGAAGAGTCTGTACAGGGTCTATATAAACCCGGTCTTTTGCTATTTGGGTTCTTCATCCCAAAAATGTGCTTTGCCGTGAGTCCTTACAACTGCTGGCTTCAACGCTTATTTTTCGTTGATTCATGGCAACTTCAAGTTGTGAATCCTGAGTTTGCGCTTTGTGCTGTAGAAATAGTTTCCAAGATCCACTTTATGAGGCTTATTGCTCTTTATAACCATCATAAAGAAGATGCAGATAATATCTCATGTGTGTTCGAAGAAAGTTCTTCGTGTATTATGTGTGCAGGTCATGTTTCCGGCCGCCTCGTGGTGAGGTGCAGCGCCGAAGTGACCGTGCTACCGTCTCGTAATGAACGGCGGAATTCTTCTTCAGCATCCCTGGATAAGAATCCGTCACCTTCACGTTTGTGAGCTCGGGGTGACGAACTGTCGCGTTCATCCCCGTCTACAAGGAGCCCTTGCCCTTTGGAGCTTCTGCTTGCCTGTGGATCGCCGGAACCGGTGATTCCTTGGGCAAATGTTATGGGGTGCAGATCTGACAACGGTCTTGTCGAATACCGGGATCTTGAGCGTATGGCTTCATGTGGCTCTTTTAGAGCAAGATCCCCCCCGCTACAGATGTTCACCCGCAGATCTGCGTGTTGCGTAGCCGGTGTTGAAACCGGTGGGTTCATCCTTTTCTAGTCGGAATTCCCGCGATGTGTAACTTCATGCTTGTGAGTTACTTTTCGAATGTATTGTAAGCCATGTTGGCTGCGTAGTTAGATTCGAGCTTTTCGCTTGTAAGCTGCTATCTAGACAGATAAATTGTAAGTCATTTGACTCGTAATGATAAATAGCCTTTTGTATTATCTGCTGTCTCTTTACAACAAAATACAATTTCGCATGCGTTTCGGCATATTTCGCCTTGCATAATGCTATGTAATGGTTTCGCATTTGCGATATATTAATTCGCTGATGCTTCGCTAGATCGATCGAGATCATACTTTCGCAGCTGTGCCATCATGGCAAATGGGCTTGTGGTTGGCCGTTTGTGGATCATTTAAGATCATCTTCACAATGTCGCAAGTTGCTATCGTGGCAGATAGTCTTTAGTAGATCAATCAAGATTGTTAAATTGTACGAGTTGCTATCGTTGCAGATAGGCTTTTAGAAGATCGACTAAGATCATTTTTTTTGCGTAGGCTGCTATCGCAACAGATAGATTTTAAAGATTAATTAAGATCGCATTCGTATGTGTTGCTATCATGACAGATAGGTTTTAGAAGATCAATTAAGATCGCATTTGTATGTGTTGCTATCGTGACAGATAGGCTTTAGAAGATCAATTAAGATCGCATTTAGACAGGCTGCTACCATAAGAGATAGGCTTATATGATCAATCAAGATCGCATTTGCACAAGCTGCTATCGTAAGAGATAGGCTTTAAATGATCAATTAAGATCGCATTTGCATAGATTGCTATCGTAAGAGATAGGCTTATATGATCACTTAAGATCGCATTTGCTGCTATCGCGAGAGATAGGCTTAGATGATCACTTAAGATCGCATTTGCATATGCTGCTATCGTAAGAGATAGGCTTAGTTGATCACTTAAGATCGCACAGGCTGCTATCGCGAGAGATAGGCTTAGATGATCACTTAAGATCGCATTTGCTGCTATCGCAAAGGATAGGCTTAGATGATCACTTAAGATCGCATTTGCATAGGCTGCTATCGTAAGAGATAGGCTTAGTTGATCACTTAAGATCGCATTTGCGTAGGCTGCTATCGTAAGAGATAGGCTTAGTTGATCACTTAAGATCGCATTTGCGTAGGCTGCTATCGTAAGAGATAGGCTTAGTTGATCACTTAAGATCGCGTTTGCATAGGCTGCTATCGTGAGAGATAGGCTTAGTTGATCAATTAAGATCGCAATTGGACAGATTGCTATTGCGGCGAATAAACCATGATTAACAGTAATAACAAACTGAATAGAGCAACAGAAACAGCTAGAAATGTGAACTTCTCATTTGGGAGAATTCTTTTATTATAACGCTCTCATATGGGAGAGATGGGATTACAATCCTCTCATATGGGGGAGGAGATTGTGTAAATCGTAGCCATACACGATATCGAGCAACGTTATAATAAAACGCATGAAATGAGAGAAGTCAGGGATTGTACTTCTTAATCCAGCGCATGTTGACTGAACTCGGAGTAGAGATTGTGCCGTGCAACCTTCGTATGCTGCAGTAGCCACTGTCAAAGACTTCTGTGACTTCGAAGGGTCCTTCCCAGTTGGCTGCGAACTTCGGGTGAGTCGCTTCTCGCATGCAGTGATCAGATGCGCGCAAGACCAAGTCTCCGACTGCGAAATCTCTTCGCTGGACCGTCTTATTGTAGGCGCGAGCGATTCTTTCCTGGTATCGCGTATTGGTTCTCTTGGCTTGTTCTCGCTTTTCCTCCAGCAAGACTAAGTCGTGATCGCGTTGATTTTCATAGAGTGCATGGAAGGCCAGCCTTGCCGAGTTGACTCTAACCTCCGCAGGTACTACAGCTTCGGCTCCATAACATAGTAGAAATGGCGAGGCCCCTGTGGGTGTCCTTGGAGAAGTTCGGTAAGCCCACAGAGCTATGCTTAGAGAGTCGGCCCACTTCTTGTGGTCATCTGCGACCATCTTGCTCAAAATTCTCAACAGCGTTTTGTTAGTCGCTTCAGCTTGTCCGTTTCCCTTTGGTAATAAGGGGTAGAACATATCTGCCTGATATTGTACTCCGCTAATTTCGCAGCTACCTGGCGATTAACAAAAGGAGTACCGTTATCTGAAAGAATGGTGTTTGGGATTCCGAACCTGCATATGATGCTTTCCTGGATGAAATTGATCACAGCCAGCGCATTTGCCGTCTTTAGCGGTATTGCTTCCACCCACTTGGTGAACAGCTCAGTTGCGGTGAGAATGAAATGATTCCCGTGCGACGTCGGTCGAATGGGACCGATGAAGTCCAGTGCCCATGTGTGAAATGGCCATGGCGTCCCTAGCGCATGTAGATCCACAGCGGGAGCGTGCACTAGGTTCCCTTTGAATTGGCATTCCTGGCAGCGTCGTACTTTGGTGCGGCAATCGACCTCCATCGTGGGCCAGAAATACCCGATTGAGAGGAGCTGCCTGCATAATTTCGCACCTCCTTGGTGTTCCACCTGATGAGAAAGGTCCATGACTTCTTGTGCTTCTCTGCCGTCTAGACATCGCAGCAAGTTGCCCTCGTGACCTCTTCGCCAAAGCATGTTTTCCTGTACCACGTATCGAGACGCTTTCCTTTTCAATTTTTCGGCTTCTTTTCTCGACCCGGGTACGGTGCCCTGGGTGAGGAAATCAAATAGTGGCTTCCTCCAGTCCGTGTCGTCATCGGTTAGGGCGATGAGTAGAGAGTCTTTGATTAGTGCGCAACTTTCGCACTTCCCTTGTATCAGGGCTGCGGCTGTTGACATGTCCGGCCAATAAATACCATATCTCTGAGCCTTTCTGTAGATTGACACCTCGCTTTCCCCGCAGGCGTGTTGGTGAATCTTTTCTAACAGCTGCTGTCCCTCTTGCTCGGAGACGCATCGCATGAGTATTCCCCCAGGACCCTTGTAGTAAAGGGTGTTGTCGTGGATGCAGTATCCTTTTGTGAGTGCCCAGCTTTCGTTGCTGGTGCCCTTCGCAATAGCTTGCAGGATTGATTTTCGCCAGTCTGCGTCATCCATGTGTTCGTCGTCGCACGCATCTTCTGTCAATGCTGACGATGTTCGCACTTCGATGGAAATCCTTGCGGGGCATTTGTCTATGCTGACCTTAGATCCCAAGGTTGCTAAAGCGTCTGCGTGCCTGTTGTCTGCTCGGGGCTTGTGCTCGTACTTCACATCGCAGAATTGCTGCATCAGCTTCTGTACTAAGGTGCGGTAAGACAGGAGGTTGATCTCCTTCAAACCATATTCGCCCGAGGCTTGCTTAACAATCAGCTTGGAATCTCCCATGACTGTTAAGTTGCTCACTTCCAAAGCTTTCGCCGCACGGAGCCCCACAATGAGAGCCTCGTATTCCGCTTCGTTGTTTGTGACTGCGAAGTTGAGCTTTGCGGCCATCTGTATGACTTCCCCATCTGGCTTTGTCAAGACTATCCCAATGCCTCCGCCTTTGCGGGTTGACGAACAGTCGAAGTGGAGGGTCCAATAGGGCACGTCGATTGCGTAGATTTCAGGGCCTTCGAGCTCTTCTTCGATCACGGGCTCGTGGCTGTTATCGGGGAACTGTGCCAACAGATCTGCTACCGCCTGCGACTTGATCGCTCGTGGTCGCACGCATGTGATATCGTATTGGGAAATGGTCATGTACCATTTCGCCAGTCTTCCTCCCGGAGTAGTGTGAGTTAGCAAGTATCTTATGGGGTCGCTCTTGGTGACCACTACTACTTTGTGTGATGCAAAATAGTGTTTCAACTTCTCTATCACGAAGAATAAGGCAAGGCAATGACGTTCGATGTCTGTGTACCTTGATTCAGCAGGCTGCACGATGCGAGAAATGTAGTAGATAGGCCTCTCCTGGCCTTCATACTCCTGAGCCAAGAGCGCTCCTATAGATCTTCTTGTTGATGTTAGGTATAGCAGAAGCGGTGATCCCAGTTGAGGCGCGATCATTATCTTTGAGGACGTGAGTAAATCCTTCAGCTTTCCGAATGCGGCTTCGTGCTCCGGAGCCCAGTTGTACGCGGCGTCCTTCTTGAGAAGAGTGCTGAAACAGCATGTGATTTCGGCAATTGCTGGGATGAATCTCCACAGATAGGATAGCTTTCCTAAAAATGTCTTTAATGCACTCTGATTATGGGGCGGCGTCATGCCAGTGATAGCTGACACTTTCGCGGGGTCGGGCTCGATCCCTTGGCGATGAACTACGCATCCCAAGAATTTCCCTGATGTTACCCCGAACGCGCATTTCATGGGGTTCATGAAAGCGCCTGCATCTATTGAACACCTTTCGCAGATCTGCGAGGTGATCTGCTTCGTGCTTGGATTTAACCACCAGGTCATCCACATAGAATTCCACCTCTTTGTGCATCATGTCGTGGAATAGAGCCATCATGGCCCGCTGATAGGTCGCGCCCGCGTTCTTAAGACCGAACGGCATCACCGTGTAGTTGAATACCCCTACAGGAGTGATGAATGCTGTTTTCCGCGCATCTTCGGGATCCATCTTGATTTGGTTGTATCCGCTGAAGCCGTCCATGAAACTGAACATGCGATGACCCGCTGTTGAATCGATAAGCAAATCGATGTTGGGCAGTGGGAAATCGTCCTTAGGGCAGAAGCGATTGAGATCTCGGAAGTCCACGCAGATGCGGAGCTGTCCGTTCTTCTTCACCACTGGCACGATGTTGGCCAGCCACGTGGGATGATGATTCGGCTCTATGAACTTGGCATCTAGGAGTTTGACAATCTCCTGCTTGATCTTCACGTTAAGCTCCGGCCTGAAGCTTCTCGTGCTCTGTTTGACCGGTTTAGACCCGGGGATGATGTCTAAACGGTGCATGGTGATGCTTGTATCCAGACCTGGCATCTCATCATACTCCCATGCGAACACATCCTTGTATTCAGTTAGGAGCTGTAGCAGCCCTTGTTCTTCTTCGCTTGTGAGATCTGCGCTCAGGAAGACCGGCCTTTTCTTTTCATCGTTCGGGCTGAGGAACACTTCCTTTAGCTCTTGCTTTTGCGGTCTTGGCCTGTCTTCCATGCATTCAGGCGCTTCTTTGAGTTTCTCGTCTGGAGTGCCCTGTGTTGGCTCTTCCGTTAGCGTGATTTGCTCGATTTGATTGATTTGCCCAGGGATATCCCCATGCCCGCGTGAGGACATCCCCGCGCACCTTCATATGCGGTAGCATTTCTTCCCATTGGCGTAGAAGCTCTCTATCTCCTTGACCTCGGGGTCATGCTTTGAGATCCTCTTCAGATTGTACACGTTCTTTCGATGATATGCGATACGCGGCGTCTCTTCGCGTGTAGGCGGCTTTTCCTTGGCATCTTCCCTCGTCACCATTACCCCTGCAGGCGACTGGTCCTTGATGTCCTCCCAGAGAGGCAAAGGAGTAGGGTTGAATGGTCCGGGTGTTTGCTCATCTGCCATCTCAGTGAACCACACCGCCTCGCTGAGATGTGCTTCGTCCAGGTTGAACGGGTTTGTCGAAGCCGGTATCTCGACTATTCTGTCGTTCCAGATAGCTTTCATAACCTGGTGAGCCGTCGAAGGGACTGCGTCGAAGCGATGAATCCAGGCTCGACCTATAATCATGTGGTATGTGGTGTTCGCGTCTATGACATAGAACTTCGCTGAGCACTTGATTTTGCCAATCTGAACGCCCAGGCGAATCCATCCGATTGTCATTCTAGAGTCGCTTCCGAATCCCACCAGCGGAGATGGACGCCTGACTACCTTATGTTCGGGGATCCCTGCTAGCCTCAGTGTGTGGAGCGGAACGACGTTGACCGCTGCTCCTCCATCGACGAACGCTCGTTTGAACTCGACGCCATTGATGATGGCGGTCACGTACAGAGGTCTCTGGTGGCTCGCATTCGTCTTCTTGTCGCTGGCAGAAAAGGTCATAATCTTTTCCGTAGAGCGGGATGCCCTGATGACTTTCCCGTTGGAGACTACAAGGTCCTCCTCGTAGTCCTCTGCTATCCTCAAAATCGCTTTCGTCATATCAGTCCGGCACTTCTCGGAGAAATTCATCTCGTCGAAGAATTTGTTGAAGCCATGCGACCCTTTCATGCGGTCGGCACGTTCATCCTCTGTGTCCATGCTATAGTCTTCGTCTTCATGGACCTCGGCGACGATGGGCAGGCCATCCTCTGCGACTTCTTCCAAGTCGACGATCGAGATCATGGCGACCTCTTTGCCCTTCGAGCCCTGCTCCGCATGCGCGGGGAGCGGGTTGTTACGCACATCCTTTCAGTGATCGCTGACGATGAGCTCGCCATTCTTCATCTTCTGATCGAACGCGAACCTGAGTTTCTTGCACTCGGCCGTGGGATGCATGACCTTGCCGTGGTACTCGCACCACTTAGGATCCCTCACCATCTCCTTGGAGGGTGTTTTCTCGAGCGGTGGCAGGACGCCGTCCTTGCGCCACTGTCTGCAGAGGTCACTTGCTTCCTCTACCGAGCATGGCAGAGGCGGTACATCGAAGTTCGCAACCTTCGCTTGTTTCTGGGGTGAAACTGTATTGACCTCAGCTTCGCGTCCCCGCTTGTAGCTAAACCTCCCGATCTTGTAAGTAGTGCCGCTCGCAGGTCGCTCTGGAGCGCTCTTCTTTTTCTGTCTCTCGACTATAGGTTCGATATTCTTCGTGCATTCGATTAGCTTTGAAAACGTAGGTGTTTGCAAATTGATTAGCATACCTTTGTATTCATCTCGCATGCACTGCAGGCATATCTCTACGAGCCGGCTTTCGGGCATTGGATCTTTGCACTCCAAGGATTTCGCCCTGAATTTCTTGATGAAAGTGATTCCGTCCTCTTCGCGCTTCTGGTACATCCGCGAGAGATGGATCATCGTCACCTTTTCTTCCATCTGGAAGAACTTGGTATAGAACTTCTGGACCATGTCGTCCCAAGTCTTCACGGATCCGGCTTCTAAGGTTCGGTACCATTTGTATGCTACGTTCCCAAAAGACATTGGGAACTCTCGCATCAGCAGTTTGGGATCAGCTCCGTACGGACCGATGACGTCAATGAAACGCATGACATGCTCATGAGCGTTTCCATTGACATCCTCGAACTTATCCCATTTAGGAGCCTTGTACCCCGCCGGGTTAGGCATGAGATAGATCTCCCGTGGAATGGGTGGATCGTTGTCTAGCTTTGGGATGATCGTATCCGCGAATGACTGATGAGCCAAGATAGTGTCCACGCGCTTCTGCAGAGACGTCATGCATTCTGAAATGCTCTCCTCGGTAGCTGTCGGAGGGGTTGCCGTGGGCGGCGGCGACACATACGCCGCCGGAGGGTTGGGAGCATACTGACTACCCGCATTTCCCCAGATCATCGTTGGGGGAGGTAAAGGGTACTGCAGAGTTGGGTTGGACGCCAAAGCCGAGGGCTGAGGAGCGTGAGCGGCAGGAGGCAGCATCTGTGCCGTCGATCCTTGAACCGAAGGCAGCTGCGTAGCCGACGGTGGAGTCTGCAGATGAGGGTTGGGAGATGCGGTTGGCACTCCCAATCCTGGAGCGGTAGGGGTTCCTCCTCCCTGAGAGATAGCGGCGACTGATGAAGGGTTTGGCGCAAGGGTACCCAGAACAGCCAAGATTTGTTCTAATTGCGCAGATTGAGCCTTGAGAGCTTTCGCTTGACTTTGGACAGTGGCATCCAAAGACTCTAACGTCGGTGCCTCGCCGGGAGTCATTGGAGTACGGCGGGTCTCGTCTCCCGAGGGAGTTTCGGTGGAGGGCGATCGGTTGCTGACATCATCCTCCTGAGACATGGTTGCTTTTGCTGGTAAGTTCACGTCAGGTTCACCAAAATGTGCACAAGAGATTCCGGCGGGGAGACCTCCGTGTACACCGTATGTAGTGGATCAAGGATCGCACAGGAAGAGTGGGGTTGTGTGTAGGGAGAGAGTAAGGCAGTAGCAATGTCTGAGAGAGAGACAGAGGTTTGGCAGAGCTTCCGCGTATGGCAGTGTGTTCTCCTTTGTATGGAAAGGTTGACGATCTATATATACTGGAGAACGTGACCGTTGTAGTGTGGTTAATGCGCCCATTAATGGCGGCTTAATTAGCTTAACCATAACGGCACGTCCGTCCGAGTATATAGGGACCGTTAGAGCACGTGGTGCGCGAATACCGGAACCGTTACGAGGTTGACCGGGTTTGACCGGATTGACCGGGTTTATGGAGCTCGTGCCATAAATCTCTCAAAACAGTTACTAAAGGTCGCGTGCGGGCTTGGCTCGCACGCGACAGGGCTTACTCTAGCCTCCAAACCACAAGTCCCTACAAGTCCCGTGCAGTGGTATGCGAGGGCTCTGTCTCGCAGCCCCCACATGGATCAGCTCGGCTGGTGATCCAGTGTGTGTGGAGCACAATATGGTGTGCTGGATGGCTGCCACGTGGCCAAGATCTGTCATGTCAGAAAGCAGTATCTACAGGGGTTATAGTGTCTTTATGCAAATTTCATTAAACAACACTTTAACCCCTCTCCATGTCTTTTCACCAATTCTTCGTCGTTTCTTCATCGTTTGAGCTCCCGATTAATCTCCCAAACTTGTCTCTCCTCTCCGCTTCATCTCTCAAGCTTCATTTTCTGCTAAAACAACACAAAACACAACCCGTGCAATCAAACGTGAAAAAGATCCATAAAATAATGCGAGAAATACTTGGATTAACAAATTAGTGCTCAAAGCTCAAATTCTACGTTTTCTCTGTAATCATAGAATAAAACTAAGATTATCATACCGGGAATCACTTAAAACAATATAAAACGTGCAAGAAATATAACTCTAATAGAGAGTTATCACCTCGCCTCCATGATCGTATCGTAGAGCTTTGATACTTTTGCCAAGCTGGTTCTCTACTTCACTCTTGAATTCCTTAAACTTTTCAAAGGATTCCGATTTCTTCTTCATAAGACCCAAATCCAGATCTACTAAATTAGTAAATGAGATGAAGTACTGAGAACCATCTTTAGCACTTGTGCTTAGGTCCACATACATCAGTATGTATGAGTCCAAGAGATCATATCTTTTCCCAGTAAACAAGTATCACATCTATACTATAAAATAGAACGGTTGACTTTAAAATGTCTTTTAAGCAATTGGATTGAATTGATCCCAGCCTTTAGTGTAACACCCCCACCCCTCAGAGTTGGGAAATCTACCATAAGATCCCCAGACTCACGGGAGTGCCCTCCGCTAGGGAACATAATTGCACCCCAGCAAGGAGTCAAACCTTGTTGGTTCTGTTACAAGGCAAAACTAAAGAAACTGAAATTTAACTAAAACTTTCTTCTATTATTTGTATGATTTGTAGTGTCTTGACGTAGACTCCTAAGTGGCTTACTATATTCCCAGGTTCTTACGTTCTCACCTGATATACAGCCTAGTTCTCCGATCAGCGGAACTAATTCCATATTCCAGCAACCACTACATAATTTAAATATATGTGCTATTAACACTTTTCATCTAAGTGAGGAAGAATGCATTATTCTTATGTGACACTGAGTACCTATTACAATATACTCTCTTGCCATGATAACTGTGTCTCTTTAGTACAGTCACTGACTGTGCCTGAACCCTCCACTTACGCTCACATGGGTCTATCAATATACTAAGATGATCTCTATACTTCCTAGACTTACTCAGGTTTGGAATAATGAACTTCCACTTTGTTGCACTTAAGACCCTGCAGGTAAGCCCCCACGGTTTACTTTTAGTTAATTTCAACCCAAACCGTCTCTAAATGTTACAAATGTGTTATAGAGACATGCGGTCATGTTATGCATCATGTTTTGGGTGTATGATTGAGGGAATTGTGAATTTGCTAATTTACCCTTCTTAGACAGGTGAAGCAAACAAGGGTTCCGGGAAGATCAAATTTAGCGTAACTTGACCCTAAGTCCTGGAATGTCATTATGAGAATCTTTCGCAAAGAACTCTCAAGTCACAGAGTTACTGTTTTACCCTTGTTCATAATATTAGAGTCCTGGTTGAGCTCATTGTCCCAACAGGGTAGTTCGAGAAGACTATTATGGCATAAAACTTTTGCAGACGCTCAGTTTATTGGTCTCTAATTCCATTGAGTCACAAATTAGTCCAAAATAATTGATTTCCCAAATTTTAATTATGTACATATAAGCCCTTGAATTTGCTGAAACTACAGAGTGACCCCCAAGCAACTGACTAAACCAACTATAACTTAAAGATAACCTAACAGAGAGTCCAAATATCCGTGTAAGACATGCATATAACCCCCAGACACTAATTTTATTACCCACATCATCAGATCAGCCCAAAAGGTCGCAGTCGGAATATCTTTAAATTTTAATCCACCAAATGTCTAAATCTATCTAGGGGACTTTCTTATAAAAGATTATGTTATTTGTTAGGTAACTTGAACTATCTTCACTGCATATTGTACTTGACATGTTCAAACAATGCCCTAGAGTTTATAGTTCCTTCCAGATGTACTTTATATCTACCCATCCAAATAATGTTTCCCATTGATTTTGTATTCATCATAGAACCTATCAGAATACCCTCTAACAGCATTCTAGGAAGCCAGAGTGTTACTATCTTACTTTTATAGCTAGATTAAATATATTACAAACGTCCGTTAACAACAATTTTTATCTGCTTTCAACTTTAATAATTTTTTTGAAAGTAAAGTACTTCTGAATATACTATCACCATACTTAAAGATTATGCTAACCCATTAGCATCATAAATAATCAATAATGGCCTTGTTCAAGAAGGAGATTACCTGATTAATTTAGTTTTCATTTCAAGCAACTTACCTTATGGTTAGAACTTATATTTTCAAGAGATTCACTCTCTGTGGTTGGAAGGGTGTTACCCTATCTTCAAACTTAGTACAATAACTGTACCCAATAATCAAGCCCAATTCCCTGACACATTCTACATAATTTTTCATCACAACAAACTCCAACCTCATAATCCTTTGGTACTGTTTTCAGAAATTGGGCACATGGGGATTTCATGTAGGAGAAAACAACTAATTACATGAACATGAAATACATTTTAATTCAAGCCTAATGATTCTAACTCAGAATGTGACAATCAAAGTGCATGAGTATATGCCATTAGGGAGAGATTTTCAGTGTTCTTGGAGCTTGTAGGGGAGGCTCAGATTTATGAAGGAACCCAAAAATACACACACACACACACACACACATATATATATATATGTAACCTCCCCATGGCAGCAACTGAACAAAGGAGACAAGACTCCCTAGGCGTTGCCACGTCAAGATCGAAGCATCGTCGTAGTTGAATTACTGGCTCTACCAAAACTTTTATCACAGCCTCAAGAATACCAACCACTAGTAACACATCCTTGAAAGAAACTAGTCTTTAATTTGTTTAGGCTATTACTTTAACATTTAACATTTTAAGCTGATGTTTATGATTAATTTCACAACATACCCATATGAAGTCTTTGCAACTTTGAGCAGAGGCTTATGGAAGTTCCTTTATGTGGTCTTTCACTTCCAAAAGAGGACTTCTAGAATCATTTGTAATCAACAATTACTGAAGCTAGTAAGCAAAACTAGCCCTAACATGTATTCTCCAAGAAAACAGTACTATATTAAACCAAAACAAAACCACTCAATCACCAGTTTCATTAGAATTTGTGTTGTTGCAGCCACAAAATTGCAGAGTTTCCAGAGAGAGACGGAGAGAGAGTGAGACGCATACCCAATGGAGGTTGCAGATACCCGAAACGGCTGAAGGGCAGAGTTCGGGAAGTTCGGAGAGGTTAATTCGAAGCTGCAATTCTTGATGTTTCTTGTCGCGAAGATGTGAGATCTGAGTTTCTTTGACATGGACATACACCGGTTGGAGATTTCAGGGGATGAAGAAGAGAATTTTTTTTCCCAAGCTTTGCCTCTATTGTTGCCCTCAAAAGCAGGAACACAGAAGCTATAAAATGAGGGGTTCTAATCGAGAGAGTTCTAGAAGAAAGGGGAAGAGTTATTAGTTGTGTTTCTCCCTGCAAACCCCTTTTTTTATTCCAAATTACGACAATACAAATATACAGCCATGAGTGTCTGAAGAGTGCCACCTCACAATGGTGAGGTGTCACAAGATGGTTTAAAATTTTGACAACTCATAGGGGGTTTAAATGTAATATTAGATATCTTAAGGGCAGCTTTTGATTTAATTTATTTTTCTTTTGTAAAAATACAAAGCCTACCCATAGGTTATAGTATTTTCAACTGACCCCTCTTTATTCATCAACCTCTTCTCTATGAGAAACCGAAATGTATCGAAAATTGAAAAAAAATCACATTTTAACCTTAACAATTTAATATATTATTTTAAACCTCCTATGAAATTTGCGGGTGTTACATTCTACCCCCCTTAAAAGAATCTTCGTCCCCGAAGATCTCGTACTATTCTTTAGTTCTTCTAACATCGACTTGTTTTCCCCACTTCCGTGAGTTGCTCTTAAGTTTCAGACGTAATCTCAATTTACTATTTTCGAATGTCCCTTTAGTCTTCATGTCCTTGGTGTTCTCTGTCCACCTGTTAGCAAGTCTTCTGGTTCGTAATCATGATATTAGTTCATATAGATCATATCTAGGATGGCCATTAACCATACATGTGTCTGTAGCCACGACCCAAACGTCCGAAGACGATTATAGTACTAATGTCTGTAGCCACGGCCCATGCGTCCGAAGACAGTTATAATGCTCATGTCTGTAGCCACGGCCCAGACGTCTGAAGACAATTATAATGTTCATGTCTGTAGCCACGGCCCAGACGTCCGAAGACAGTTATAATGCTCATGTCTGTAGCCACGGCCCAGACGTCCGAAGACAGTTATAATGCCCATGTTTGTAGCCACGGCCCAGACGTCCGAAGACATTTATAATGCTCATGTCTGTAGCCACGGCCCAGACGTCCGAAGACAGTTATAATGCTCTAATACCATTTGTAACACCCCCACCCCTCAGAGTTGGGAAATCTACCATAAGATCCCCAGACTCACGGGAGTGCCCTCCGCTAGGGAACATAATTGCCCCCCAACAAGGAGTCAAACCTTGTAGGTTTTGTTACAAGGAAAAACTAAAGAAACTGAAATTTAACTAAAACTTTCTTCTATTATTTGTATGATTTGTAGTGTCTTGACGTAGACTCCTAAGTGGCTTACTATATTCCCAGGTTCTTACGTTCTCACCTGATATACAGCCTAGTTCTCCAATCAGCGGAACTAATTCCATATTCCAGCAACCACTACATAATTTAAATATATATGCTATTAACACTTTTCATCTAAGTGAGGAAGAATGCATTATGCTTATGTGACACTGAGTACCTATTACAATATACTCTCTTGCCATGATAACTGTGTCTCTTTAGTACAGTCACTGACTGTGCCTGAACCCTCCACTTACGCTCACATGGGTCTATCAATATACTAAGATGATCTCTATACTTCCTAGACTTACTCAGGTTTGGAATAATGAACTTCCACTTAGTTGCACTTAAGACCCTGCAGGTAAGCCCCCACGGTTTACTTTTAGTTAATTTCAACCCAAACCGTCTCTAAATGTTACAAATGTGTTATAGAGACATGCAGTCATGTTATGCATCATGTTTTGGGTGTATGATTGAGGGAATTGTGAATTTGCTAATTTACCCTTCTTAGACAGGTGAAGCAAACAAGGGTTCCGGGAAGATCAAATTTAGCGTAACTTGACCCTAAGTCCTGGAATGTCATTATGAGAATCTTTCGCAAAGAACTCTCAAGTCACAGAGTTACTGTTTTACCCTTGTTCATAATATTAGAGTCCTGGTTGAGCTCATTGTCCCAACAGGGTAGTTCGAGAAGACTATTATGGCATAAAACTTTTGCAGACGCTCAGTTTATTGGTCTCTAATTCCATTGAGTCACAAATTAGTCCAAAATAATTGATTTCCCAAATTTTAATTATGTACATATAAGCCCTTGAATTTGCTGAAACTACAGAGTGACCCCCAAGCAGTTGACTAAACCAACTATAACTTAAAGATAACCTAACAGAGAGTCCAAATATCCGTGTAAGACATGCATATAACCCCCAGACACTAATTTTATTACCCACATCATCAGATCAGCCCAAAAGGTCGCAGTCGGAATATCTTTAAATTTTAATCCACCAAATGTCTAAATCTATCTAGGGGACTTTGTTATAAAAGATTATGTTATTTGTTAGGTAACTTGAACTATCTTCACTGCATATTGTACTTGACATGTTCAAACAATGCCCTAGAGTTTATAGTTCCTTCCAGATGTACTTTATATCTACCCATCCAAATAATGTTTCCCATTGATTTTGTATTCATCATAGAACCTATCAGAATACCCTCTAACAGCATTCTAGGAAGCCAGAGTGTTACTATCTTACTTTTATAGCTAGATTAAATATATTACAAACGTCCGTTAACAACAATTTTTATCTGCTTTCAACTTTAATAATTTTTTTGAAAGTAAAGTACTTCTGAATATACTATCACCATACTTAAAGATTATGCTATCCCATTAGCATCATAAATAATCAATAATGGCCTTGTTCAAGAAGGAGATTACCTGATTAATTTAGTTTTCATTTCAAGCAACTTACCTTATGGTTAGAACTTATATTTTCAAGAGATTCACTCTCTGTGGTTGGAAGGGTGTTACCCTATCTTCAAACTTAGTACAATAACTGTACCCAATAATCAAGCCCAATTCCCTGACACATTCTACATAATTTTTCATCAAAACAAACTCCAACCTCATAATCCTTTGGTACTGTTTTCAGAAATTGGGCACATGGGGATTTCATGTAGGAGAAAACAACTAATTACATGAACATGAAATACATTTTAATTCAAGCCTAATGATTCTAACTCAGAATGTGACAAACAAAGTGCATGAGTATATGCCATTAGGGAGAGATTTTCAGTGTTCTTGGAGCTTGTAGGGGAGGCTCAGATTTATGAAGGAACCGAAAAATACACACACACACACACACACACACACACATATATATATATATGTAACCTCCCCATGACAGCAACTGAACAAAGGAGACAAGACTCCCTAGGCGTTGCCACGTCAAGATCGAAGCATCGTCGTAGTTGAATCACTGGCTCTACCAAAACTTTTATCACAGCCTCAAGAATACCCACCACTAGTAACACATCCTTGAAAGAAACTAGTCTTTAATTTGTTTAGGCTATTACTTTAACATTTAACATTTTAAGCTGATGTTTATGATTAATTTCACAACATACCCATATGAAGTCTTTGCAACTTTGAGCAGAGGCTTATGGAAGTTCATTTATGTGGTCTTTCACTTCCAAAAGAGGACTTCTAGAATCATTTGTAATCAACAATTACTGAAGCTAGTAAGCAAAACTAGCCCTAACATGTATTCTCCAAGAAAACAATACTATATTAAACCAAAACAAAACCACTCAATCACCAGTTTCATTAGAATTTGTGTTGTTGCAGCCACAAAATTGCAGAGTTTCCAGAGAGAGACGGAGAGAGAGTGAGACGCATACCCAATGGAGGTTGCAGATACCCGAAACGGCTGAAGGGCAGAGTTCGGGAAGTTCGGAGAGGTTAATTCGAAGCTGCAATTCTTGATGTTTCTTGTCGCGAAGATGTGAGATCTGAGTTTCTTTGACATGGACATACACCGGTTGGAGATTTCTGGGGATGAAGAAGAGAATTTTTTTCCCAAGCTTTGCCTCTATTGTTGCCCTCAAAAGCAGGAACACAGAAGCTATAAAATGAGGGGTTCTAATCGAGAGAGTTCTAGAAGAAAGGGGAAGAGTTCTTAGTTGTGTTTCTCCCTGCAAACCCCTTTTTTTATTCCAAATTACGACAATACAAATATACAGCCATGAGTGTCTGAAGAGTGCCACCTCACAATGGTGAGGTGTCACAAAATGGTTTAAAATTTTGACAACTCATAGGAGGTTTAAATGTAATATTAGATATCTTAAGGGCAGCTTTTGATTTAATTTATTTTCTTTTGTAAAAATACAAAGCCTACCCATAGGTTATAGTATTTTCAACTGACCCCTCTTTATTCATCAACCTCTTCTCTATGAGAAACCGAAATGTATCGAAAATTGAAAAAAAATCACAGTTTAACCTTAACAATTTAATATATTATTTTAAACCTCCTATGAAATTTGCGGGTGTTACATTCTACCCCCCTTAAAAGAATCTTCGTCCCCGAAGATCTCGTACTATTCTTTAGTTCTTCTAACATCGACTTGTTTTCCCCACTTCCGTGAGTTGCTCTTAAGTTTCAGACGTAATCTCAATTTACTATTTTCGAATGTCCCTTTAGTCTTCATGTCCTTGGTGTTCTCTGTCCACCTGTTAGCAAGTCTTCTGGTTCGTAATCATGATATTAGTTCATATAGATCATATCTAGGATGGCCATTAACCATACATGTGTCTGTAGCCACGACCCAAACGTCCGAAGACGATTATAGTACTAATGTCTGTAGCCACGGCCCATGCGTCCGAAGACAGTTATAATGCTCATGTCTGTAGCCACGGCCCAAACGTCTGAAGACAATTATAATGTTCATGTCTGTAGCCACGGCCCAGACGTCCGAAGACAGTTATAATGCTCATGTCTGTAGCCACGGCCCAGACGTCCGAAGACAGTTATAATGCCCATGTTTGTAGCCACGGCCCAGACGTCCGAAGACATTTATAATGCTCATGTCTGTAGCCAAGGCCCAGACGTCCGAAGACAGTTATAATGCTCTAATACCATTTGTAACACCCCCACCCCTCAGAGTTGGGAAATCTACCATAAGATCCCCAGACTCACGGGAGTGCCCTCCGTTAGGGAACATAATTGCCCCCCAACAAGGAGTCAAACCTTGTTGGTTTTGTTACAAGGAAAAACTAAAGAAACTGAAATTTAACTAAAACTTTCTTCTATTATTTGTATGATTTGTAGTGTCTTGACGTGGACTCCTAAGTGGCTTACTATATTCCCAGGTTCTTACGTTCTCACCTGATATACAGCCTAGTTCTCCGATCAGCGGAACTAATTCCATATTCCAGCAACCACTACATAATTTAAATATATATGCTATTAACACTTTTCATCTAAGTGAGGAAGAATGCATTATGCTTATGTGACACTGAGTACCTATTACAATATACTCTCTTGCCATGATAACTGTGTCTCTTTAGTACAGTCACTGACTGTGCCTGAACCCTCCACTTACGCTCACATGGGTCTATCAATATACTAAGATGATCTCTATACTTCCTAGACTTACTCAGGTTTGGAATAATGAACTTCCACTTAGTTGCACTTAAGACCCTGCAGGTAAGCCCCCACGGTTTACTTTTAGTTAATTTCAACCCAAACCGTCTCTAAATGTTACAAATGTGTTATAGAGACATGCAGTCATGTTATGCATCATGTTTTGGGTGTATGATTGAGGGAATTGTGAATTTGCTAATTTACCCTTCTTAGACAGGTGAAGCAAACAAGGGTTCCGGGAAGATCAAATTTAGCGTAACTTGACCCTAAGTCCTGGAATGTCATTATGAGAATCTTTCGCAAAGAACTCTCAAGTCACAGAGTTACTGTTTTACCCTTGTTCATAATATTAGAGTCCTGGTTGAGCTCATTGTCCCAACAGGGTAGTTCGAGAAGACTATTATGGCATAAAACTTTTGCAGACGCTCAGTTTATTGGTCTCTAATTCCATTGAGTCACAAATTAGTCCAAAATAATTGATTTCCCAAATTTTAATTATGTACATATAAGCCCTTGAATTTGCTGAAACTACAGAGTGACCCCCAAGCAGTTGACTAAACCAACTATAACTTAAAGATAACCTAACAGAGAGTCCAAATATCCGTGTAAGACATGCATATAACCCCCAGACACTAATTTTATTACCCACATCATCAGATCAGCCCAAAAGGTCGCAGTCGGAATATCTTTAAATTTTAATCCACCAAATGTCTAAATCTATCTAGGGGACTTTCTTATAAAAGATTATGTTATTTGTTAGGTAACTTGAACTATCTTCACTGCATATTGTACTTGACATGTTCAAACAATGCCCTAGACCCAATTTATAGTTCCTTCCAGATGTATTTTATATCTACCCATCCAAATAATGTTTCCCATTGATTTTGTATTCATCATAGAACCTATCAGAATACCCTCTAACAGCATTCTAGGAAGCCAGAGTGTTACTATCTTACTTTTATAGCTAGATTAAATATATTACAAACGTCCGTTAACAAAAAAAATTATCTGCTTTCAACTTTAATAATTTTTTTGAAAGTAAAGTACTTCTGAATATACTATCACCATACTTAAAGATTATGCTAACCCATGGCATCATAAATAATCAATAATGACCTTGTTCAAGAAGGAGATTACCTGATTAATTTAGTTTTCATTTCAAGCAACTTACCTTATGGTTAGAACTTATATTTTCAAGAGATTCACTCTCTGTGGTTGGAAGGGCGTTACCCTATCTTCAAACTTAGTACAATAACTGTACCCAATAATCAAGTCCAATTCCCTGACACATTCTACATAATTTTTCATCACAACAAACTCCAACCTCATAATCCTTTGGTACTGTTTTCAGAAATTGGGCACATGGGGATTTCATGTAGGAGAAAACAACTAATTACATGAACATGAAATACATTTTAATTCAAGCCTAATGATTCTAACTCAGAATGTGACAAACAAAGTGCATGAGTATATGCCATTAGGGAGAGATTTTCAGTGTACTTGGAGCTTGTAGGGGAGGCTCAGATTTATGAAGGAACCCAAAAATATATACACACACACACACACATATATATATATATGTAACCTCCCCATGGCAGCAACTGAACAAAGGAGACAAGACTCCCTAGGCGTTGCCACGTCAAGATCGAAGCATCGTCGTAGTTGAATCACTGGCTCTACCAAAACTTTTATCACAGCCTCAAGAATACCCACCGCTAGTAACACATCCTTGAAAGAAACTAGTCTTTAATTTGTTTAGGCTATTACTTTCACATTTAACATTTTCAGCTGATGTTTATGATTAATTTCACAACATACCCATATGAAGTCTTTGCAACTTTGAGCATAGGCTTATGGAAGTTCCTTTATGTGGTCTTTCACTTCCAAAAGAGGACTTCCAGAATCATTTGTAATCAACAATTACTGAAGCTAGTAAGCAAAACTAGCCCTAACATGTCTTCTCCAAGAAAACAGTACTAGATTAAACCAAAACAAAACCACTCAATCACCAGTTTCATTAGAATTTGTGTTGCTGCAGCCACAAAATTGCAGAGTTTCCAGAGAGAGAGAGACGGAGAGAGAGTGAGACGCATACCCAATGGAGGTTTCAGATACCCGAAACGGCTGAAGGGCAGAGTTCGGGAAGTTCGGAGAGGTTAATTCGAAGCTGCAATTCTTGATGTTTCTTGTCGCGAAGATGTGAGATCTGAGTTTCTTTGACATGGACATACACCGGTTGGAGATTTCAGGGGATGAAGAAGAGAATTTTTTTTCCCAAGCTTTGCCTCTATTGTTGCCTTCAAAAGCAGGAACACAGAAGCTATAAAATGAGGGGTTCTAACCGAGAGAGTTCTAGAAGAAAGGGGAAGAGTTCTTAGTTGTGTTTCTCCCTGCAAACCCCTTTTTTTATTCCAAATTACGGCAATACAAATATACAGCCAAGAGTGTCTGAAGAGTGCCACCTCACAATGGTGAGGTGTCACAAGATGGTTTAAAATTTTGACAACTCATACGGGGTTTAAATGTAATTTTAGATATCTTAAGGGCAGCTTTTGATTTAATTTATTTTTCTTTTGTAAAAATACAAAGCCTACCCATAGGTTATAGTATTTTCAACTGACCCCTCTTTATTCATCAACCTCTTCTCTATGAGAAACCGAAATGTATCGAAAATTGAAAAAAAATCACATTTTAACCTTAACAATTTAAAATATTATTTTAAACCTCCTATGAAATTTGCGGGTGTTACATTTAGATCTCACCTACTTGCAGTTGAAATTTTCTAACTTTCTCTACTCTCTCACACGATGAAACTCTTCAGTTTCTCTACTCTTTCTCACACGATTTGATTTTGAGCGTTATGGACTGCCACACAACTCTTTCTCTCTTTGGAACCGACGTCGACTGTCAATCTTCGGAACAGAGCCTGAATCTCTTCAGGTGAATCGCATCGCCTTCGCCGCCTCAACGCGCCGCCATCTGAAAGGGCGGTGACCTGAAGCAAGGTACGAATTTACTGCTTTGTTTATCCCTTATTTTTTCCTCTCTGAAATTGAAGAAACCCGAAACTCGGAGATGGGTTGGTAGCTTTCATATGAGCCTAACTGGTAAAGCCCCAACTCTAGGGTTCGTTCATCGGTTTGTTTGGTTCGTACATTTTTTTTATCCGAAAATTGTTGGAAAATTTGTAATGATACTGTTGCTGATGGTGTTAAGGCCATTGAATGTATGAAGAATGTGGTAGAAATTGTTTGGTTAATATCATTCTGTATGACGAATATGATTTCGTATGTACCAGATTTTGGGCTGAACATCATAGCCTTTTATTTGTGGTTTTCAAAGCTCTGGAAGTCCTTGCAAGAGGCTTTTAGGTATTTTTAAAAAATCACAGTTAGATTTTAGAAGCATGTGAAGGAGGTAGTGCACCTAAAAGACGATTTGGTAGATGCTAAATGAGGCTTCAGTATAAGAGTACAAATACTAAGAAAGGTAATTTTTGTTCCTATAGGTCATTATCAACCCACGAGTGGGAGGTTTTTCATTTATCAACCCGCATAGCATTACGTTACGTGTCCCCGAATCTGGGTGATGGAAGATTTTAGTTATCATGGTTTGAGTTTAAATGAGTTACAGAATATCTTAATCTGCAAAGAAAGGAAAAGGGGAAACAAATAGCATTCTGTTGATCTTAATCTGTACATGAGCATAAAGTATTGCCGTTCCATATAAAAACCTCCTGTGCAGCTAAATATATAATTAATGACAATTCTGTGAGAGAGATCATAGGTGGTAATGAATAATCGTTTCAGGGCTTAACCAAACTAAGAGTTGTGTTTACCACAGGTTGCAAATCCCACATCAAAATTGGTACTCTTCTAATTCAAAGAGTAAATTTGGTTTTCCTCAAAATTGCTTTGTTTACCTTTTTAGTTGTTTTGAGAGCGAGAACACAGAGAAGTACACTCCCAGGTGTTCATGCAGTGTGATGAGGAATAGACAATTGGATTACAGGTAAACGGAGACTTCATAGTCTTGATACATGTTTTTACAAACGAACATCATAATAACCTACTACTATCCCATATCTAAGGTCACGGCTCTCAACGGATAATTTGAACTGGGTATTGTTGATTCTGGGTGTTTCTTGAGGTTAGATTTATGTTTTATTTTTTGTTTTGAGTTTTATGCATCAGTAACTTAGTAAAATATGTGTTTAAGTATGAGGATCAAATTCAAATTACAGAGGGTATAACTTGCACCCATACACTGGTGAATCATGGAACGAAATATTTCCTCTTTGCACATTGCTAGGATATGCAATTTCTTAATTTTTGTAATTCCTCTGGGTCATTTGCTAGAGTTATTGCAACATTTGTTTCTATTCGGGTTAGCTTAAAGCACCTATCTGCGGGATGTATACTTGCCCACTAAATTTGATGCAATCCACATGATAAGAAACATGCGACAGGAGTAAGCAAAGTTTGTATAATTAAACCTAATGGAAGAGGCTTATATTTCTAATTTTCAGACAACATACCTCAATAGCAGCATCTTACATTAGATTGTTAATGCCCTTTTTTTCTAATGATCTTGAGTCTAAAGTGGCAATCAGTTTGTTTGATGTCTATTAATTCATCGTTTTTCGTGATCATCAAGTATCTTTACCTATATCAAAATAATGATTCTCACATCTTTAAGAAATTTCACACTTTGTTGCAGGGTCTTCAAGACCTTTTTCAGCTGGCACTATGTTCAATTGCAGTATCGGTCGTTCATGCCTTCACCAAGATCAAGCTGGTTCAATGATCAACTTTGGAGTCACCGTCATGCTCAGGTTTTGAAATTGTGTTCCCTAACTATGTATATATGGTGTATTTGGTCTTGAGACGTGTAGATTCTGAGGCTATTTTGACTCATATGGGCCCTATTAGTCTAAATCTTTCAAGCATTGGCTTTGTTTCTTCTGAAACTGGATTATATAATTTGTTATATTTTGTTCTTTGCATTAACAGGCACGAAACTGGCATTTTTTTTTTATTTTCGAAATACATATATCTCACATGGTTACCTCACTCTTTCAAACTCCTCAACATCTTATTTCACTCCGTTCTAAATCGCAACCCTCTGCCAGTCTATGAACCCACCATCAACAAGTCAAAAGGTACGTTATCAACAAATTGGAACAGTACTGGATTCATATCTCTCTTTCTCTTCGTAATAGCTAGAAACTTGCACCCGCAATACGCATTCAATTTCGATAAAAAGAAAGGCATGTAATCAAATATTGTGTGTGAAGTGTGAACTTGATGAGAAGGAATAGATGTTCAAAAGGTCTCTACTCTCCTGGTCTTGCACTGTGAGAGGCTTAAGTTAGACACCAAAGTGGTGGCTAAAGGGTATATACCCTTTCGCTTTATTTCATTTGGATTTTAGGATTTTATGTTCAGTTTTTCTGTTGGAGTGACGTTTTGTCCTGTGTAAGTAAATGGACGTCAAGGAGAAGTAACTCATGCCATTTTAGTTTTCATGTTTGTCATGCGATTAAGATAGTCTTAGTTATGTCATAGTAACTCCTACCATGACAAACAAAAAAAACTCCTGCCATTTAGGGACAAAAGTCATTCACGAAATGCATAGTTACAGACTATTTTATATTGTTGTCCTCAGAGTTCTTATGTTTCTCACCAAAAAATTCTTTTTGCGAGATCAAAGATTAAAGAATTTCCATTTGTTTTGCTATTCGAGATCAAGATCAATGGTGCCATTGCAAATATTACATTTCCATATGCTAGAAAGCGCACTGATTTTGCTGTTTGTGTTTCTTCATATTTCGGAAATGCCAGATACGCTCTTGCTTTGACGATATGACCTACTTTCATCCCATAATGCCGCGAGACTTCCACCAGAGAGGTTGTCTCTCTGTGGTCCTATTTTTCATCAGAACTATTTGGTGAACATGGCCTTGCTTAAAATTTTGCTGTTTCATGAAAAGCATTGATCAGATAACTTTTTGTATCATTTGGGGGATGTAGCTCAAATGGTAGAGCGCTCGCTTTGCCCGCGAGAGGCCGAGGTTCAATCCCTCGCATCTTCGCATATTACAATCAGATGTTTGTTTATCATTCCCTTTCAGTGCATTTCATATTTTTTTGTTTGTTTGTTGTTTGTTATGCTTTATATCCATTAATCCGGTATCACGAAAACTTTTTTACTTTGTATATGAGGTAGACAAATTATGCATTACATCCATGTAAATGTATGTACAAGGGTTCCTTGATGAAGTTGTCTTTTTGGCTAAATTATTTGCCAAATATTCTTGGAAATCCATTAATACATATTCATATGAGCTTTAGACTTAGTAATCAGATAATTATCGTGTAATAGAGAAATTATGAAATGGCCAAGCACCTAAAAAAGTTCATTTCAATGTCTTCATTTTCTTTTGAGTAGTACCCCTGGGCACGGGCAATTCCCTAGTGTCTCATATGATTCATAATCAAATGAGTCCAGAAATCCATCCACATGGAATCTAGAAATGTGTTTCTCATTTATGTGGCCTAAGAAATAATGCCAAAGTTGAATGAGGTTCATATCATTATATGCAAACCTCTCGGTATTAACGTTATAGGTAAAATTATCATGATTAAGGATAAACAATCCTTTTAGACAAAAGTGCATTACGATAATGCATATCACAATAAATGGAACAACACTTGCCTTTTATTGTGATGGGAAAAAATTTCGTGTCCAAACAAGAAAGTAAGATAATGTTCCTACCTTATATCAGGGACATAATCATATTTATCTAATTCATGGATAATTCCGAAAGGTAGAGATAATTTTCTACAGCCAATTCAACAACCCTTTATTCGTTGCCTCACGTATAGATTTATCGCTTCCTTTTCAATTGTCTACAGCTCTTGCTATCCTACACATTTCTATAAAAAATATACATAAAATGGAATCCATAACTCCTTTATTTTCTTCCAGGTAATTTAGGTAGTTCCTCTTCCACTACACCACCATTTTGGCTTTCAGGAAACTTCTTCGGCTTTAGAAACAAACTTGCTTATACCCTTGGGGTTCTTGCCAAACCATTTGCCTCTTCCCCATTAACTATCAATATGGTTTTGCCTTTTTCCCTTATTAATGCTTCGTTCAGGAGTTCTCAATCATATTGAGTAAATCATGTTTTTAACAAAGCTTTAATTCTCTAATTGCATCCAATGCAATTTTTGGTACTGTTGTGCGAATAAATTCTTATTCTTTATCTATCTCATAGATAAATCCCAGCCTATAAGCTTTCAATTCTATTGAAATAGCATAGTTGTGTTTCATCTCTTGCTTCAACAGTCACACATTACTAGCTTTTGTTGTGACGTCACATCTTGATGTTTGAAGTCACCTTGCTTTGGCAAGCCCAAACTTATTACATCTTGATCATGACAAGTGCTAAGCAAGAGAACGCAAATCGGAGCAACACTTCAAACTTTTCATGTCTAGCATGCTCTTGAAAGAGCTTCTTTGAATGTATGATCATATCACACGCCTCCATGTTCTCATATTGCTTCCAAAACTCAGAGTTCATGGCAGCTAACATGAGGTAAGTCACATCCAAAGAACCATTCCTTTGATGTTTCTTTCATTCGACTTTACTGTGCATTGGTAGTTAGTGGAAGAAACTTTTATACTCTAGGATATAAAACATTTTCCTTTAAATCGAGAACAATTGTCAATTTTATACCAGTCTTGAAAACTGATTCCATAAAATTTTTCCTTCTAAAAGACATATCATAGCGATAAAGTCGAATTTGTTTGTTAATGCCATAAGTATTCAAAACAGAAGCATTATGCAAAATATTGTGACGCTTGAACTATATTTAACAAGGGCTTAAATTATTAAACATAGTTACCACTATTTTTCTCGAATTAATAACCCGTAATATCAATATGGAAAATATCATATATATTTTCTAGTGGGGCAAGATCCATATTTCACCTTCTTTTGAGCTTGCTTTGGCAAGTCACCCAAAAGTTAGTTATTTAGGTGGGAACTCCTTTCAATTGCATCATATGCAACTCTTGGTTCAATTGGGGGAAGTAACTCCTTATTTATCTATCTCATAGATAATCCCAATTGACTCGCCTCTAAGCTTTTCAATCATATTGAAATAACCTAGTTGTGTTCAACATCTTACTTCAACAGTCGCACATTACTAGCTTGTGCAGCAGCGGCACACCATGATGAATTAAGTCGCCTTGCTTTGGCAAGCCCGAACTTAATACACCCTGTTCATGACGGGTGTTAAGTAAGATAAGGCAAAACACAATATTTATTGTTTGATGAATTTCCTTGTCAATTTTGATTGTTTAGTTGATCCTATCAACTGATCTACTTATTTGGATTGGGCAATAAAAGATCCAACTTGTTTAATTATTATCTTGTTATGTTTTGCATGCATCAACCATACACCAAAATAAATAAATAAATAAATAAATAAGTAAATAAATAAATAAATAAATAAATAAATACATAAATACATAAATAAATAAATAAATAAATAAATAAATAAATAAATAAATAAATAAATAAATAAATAAATAAATAAATAAATAAATAAATAAATAAATTAATAAATAAATAAATAAATAAATAAATAAACGGTGTATGGATATGGTGAAATACCCTAATTCGTTAATAGGGTGGTTGTGCATTTTCTTAAAAGTATTTGTTATAAAGTTGGGGGTAAAACCTGCCTTATTAGAAACTAAGGGGGGAGTAATTATCTTTTACATAAACAAAAGTATATAATGATGTATTTATACTGTATGTATACTAACAATAATACTCTATTCTTATACACGTATCTATACCGTATAATACAGGATGTATATACGTATAAAATACTAATTAAAACAAAATAAATACAATAACAGAAAAACACACACACTCTCCAACCCTCTGCAGAATTTGTGTTCCCCAACAAATTTATCCTTCCCCTCCACGCAACCTCACCCTCCTCCCTATATTTATCTCCTTCCTCTCCCCGACACCCACCATCTCCCTCCCCACCCCACCCCCCTCTTCCTCTCTGTTTTGCCGGCGAGAAAAAAAAAAAACAAATCAGCAGCAGCGGCGGCACAAGGCCGCTACCTTCTCCGGCGACCCACCACCACCACCTCCAGCTCTCTCTCTACCACCACAACTCCCTAATCTCTCTCTTCCTCCCTCTCGCTCGTGTCCACCACCAGTAGCAGCAACCAGCAGTAGCAGAAGCACTTGGAGGAAGCTCTGAAGTCGCCGATCGGCCATTAATGCCGGCTGTAACACCCCCAAATGGCCCAAGCCGGAGACCCGGGGATGTCACTCCGTACCCGAGAGGAGCCCGGATACAAGGAGATTTTATAACATGGTTCACAAGCACACACATCCACAATATTAAATCCAATTAAAATAATGTATTATCATAAACCTTCGTCCTAGCCACAAACCGGCAAAAACAACTAAAGCGTTTAAACTACTAAAGAGTTCAAATTGAAATGTAATACTACTATTAATAATCCATGTGGTGCGCGTCCCCTTCTATGCCCGATAACCTTCTTCTAAACCTGTGGTGCGGAAAGAAAAAGAAACACCACAATACAAAATCAGCATTGAAATACTGGTAAGCAAACATCCAAACATGTAAAACGATGATGGATAGTTATAAAACAAGACTCATTTGTAAGTAAGAGTTTTTCGCAAACACAGCGGTAATAAAGTGACTCTTGTTTCAAAACATAAGAGTTCCCAATTCCATAATATATTTCCAAATCAATTTCCATATTATTAGGAAAATCCAAATCCAGTGTTAACTTCGTTCCGTTAACAAAACCAAACAAATCCATTATTACTTTGTTGTGACGGGGAAAACCAAATACTACAGCGTGCATGGCCTTAAGTGTCGACACCCCCGAAAGACTACGCCGGTCAGAGGAGTGAGTACATGTTATTGTCCGGGGACTTGCAACCGGATTAAAAAGAGACGGGACCGCAGCCAACACCGCCCAAAGAATAATAACGTCCCGCACAACATCTTCCACTTTACGTATTAGTTCATTCATTATCATGGTGATGTTTTCGTCAAAAACATTTAACAAGTAGAAATCACATATTCCAAGTCATGTATCATGTAAACACATTTTGAGACGTAATAAATCAAATATTCGTTTGACACGAAGGAGATAAGCACACTAAGCTTGGCACATTTACTTACCTCAAAGCAAATTCCAATAATAGCAATCAATCAACGTACTCTACGTACTCGTCGTCGACGAACTCGTTACCTACACATAACAATATGCTAATCAAACCAATATTCTAGCAATATACTTGCTATACTAATTACATGCATATAATAGTCCATGTTTTAGGGTTCTAACACCTCCCCAACATCCCATTCAATTCATGCTCCAAAATAAGCTTAAAGCTTTGCCTCAAAAACCCTTATCCCAAAGTATGCATAATCCATCATAACTCCACCAATTCTATTACTCCAGTTTCCCTAACAGATCATGGTCTAGAAACAGTTCCATTGGATTCAAAACGTTTGAAATAATAAGTTTAGCCTCAAACGGATCTTAATTTCGATTCCTGAATCAAAAGTTACACTAGTTTCAAGTTTCCAACTTCATTCAAAATATCCATACGGGAATTGTCAATCTTCATGAAACTTTTCCCCCAAGCATCTAGTTCATCCTATAATCATACTAAACCTAATATAACATGATTCCCACATTCAAATCAGATTGTTATCCACCTAATATGATCATTCAAACTCCCAAATCATTCAATCAAACTTCCCTTTCAAACTAGGGTTTCTTCCCAACACTCAAGAACATGATAAACCCTAAAACTTGATAATCAATCTTACAAATCCATGAACAATGATCCTAACAATAACAAACTGAAATTTAGAGATTGCATGCAACATACATGAATCATGAACAAGTGATCACAAGATCAAGAGATCAACAAAGAAAAGAGAAAAAGAGACAAAACAACCCAACCCGCTCAACCCGCCGCCCATGGAGGCGGACGGAGAGAGAGGCGGACGGGGATAGGGAGAAAGAAAGAGAGAAAAGAGAAAAGAAAGAAAGAAAAGAGAAAAAGAGAGAGAGAGAGAGAGAGTTACCTTGCCGGAAAAGAGAGAGAGAGCGGCGGCGATGGGGTGGCCGTCGGTCACAAGGGAGAGAGAGAGTGAGAGAGAGGGACGGGTAGAGGATGAGGGAGAGTGAGAGAGATTAGGAAAATTTTATTGTAGGAAGAAATTTAGGTCAAAAGACACTTATTTCCCCTTAGTTTTGCCAAGAGACAAACACCTCCCCCAAACTCAAGTAAAAGACACTAAAACCTTTGATTAAAGTCACAAAGTTCCCCCCAAACTCTCAAAGCATTATAATTAACTCTCTATAATTACATTAACTTCCCAACACTTATAATAATATCACAAAATACCCGTAGTCACAAAACGGGGTATTTCATCCTTCCCTCCTTAAAGAGAACTTCGTCCTCGAAGTTTAAACAAAAACCTCCCTCCTAAAAGAGAAACTGTCCTTGAAGTTTAAACTAAACTTTAACCACACAAAGGTATACACCTTCCCTCACTAGTACGACTACTAAATGCAACCTAAGGTCATGAATGATATGCAGTATACTATAAGTAGTATTGTATTAAATAAAAACGAAGGATTACATCCTCTCCCCCTTAGAGGAGTGACGTCCTCGTAACTCAAGGTACCTCGTCAAACAAGTGAGGGTACTTCTTCCTCATATCATCTTCCGCTTCCCACGTTGCCTCTTCAGTGAGGTGGTTAGTCCATAAGACCTTTACAATCTTGACACTCTTATTACGGGTGTTCCTTGTCTTGGTGTCTAAAATCTTGACAGGTTGTTCTTCATAACTCAAAGACGGGTCCAGTTCTACTGGTTCGGGATCTAATACATGAGATGCATCAGGCATATACTTCTTCAGTTGCGATACGTGAAATACGTTATGAACACGACCTAAATTCGATGGTAAATCCAATCGATAAGCCACTTCTCCAATCTTTTCTATAACATCATATGGTCCTATGAATTTCGGGCTCAACTTCCCTTTCTGATTGAACCTCATGACTCCTTTAGTTGGTGATACTTTAAGAAATGCTTTTTCTCCAACTTGAAATTCCAACGGTCTTCTCTTCTGATCCGTGTAAGATTTCTGTCTATCCTGCGCTGCCTTCATTCGCTGCTGTATAAGTCTCACTTGATCTGTCATCTCTTCAATAAGTTGTGGACCAATTACTATCGTTTCACTTATGTCGTTCCAACACAACGGTGTCCTACACTTCCTTCCATACAACGCTTCATGTGGTGCCATTCCAATACTGGCATGATAACTGTTGTTGTAGGAAAATTCTATCAAAGGTAATCTATCAACCCATGAACCTTGAAAATCCATAACACACGATCTTAGCATATCTTCCAACGTTTGTATTGTTCTTTCGGTTTGTCCATCTGTAGCCGGGTGAAATGCCGTGCTAAACTTCAATTGAGTTCCTAGTGCCTCCTGAAGTGCTTTCCAGAAGTGAGAAAGAAAGTTGGGATCTCTGTCGGAAACTATAGATCTTGGTACTCCATGATACCTTACAATGTTCTTCATATACGCATCAGCTATTTGTTCCATATTCCATGTGTCTTTCATCGGGATAAACCTTGCTGTCTTGGTCAATCTGTCAACTACGACCCAGATCTGATTCAGTCCATTCTTTGATGTCGGTAACGCAGTCACGAAATCCATCGAAATAGAATCCCACTTCCAAACTGGGACATCTAATGGTTGCACTAAGCCTCCCATTCTTTTATGTTCAAACTTCACCTTTTGACAAGTTAGACATTTTGCCACAAATTCTGCCACTTCTTTCTTCATGTTAGGCCACCAAAACATCTTCTTCATGTCCTTATAAAGTTTGTCACCTCCTGGATGTACTGAGTAGGGTGTGTTGTGCGCTTCACGCATCAACTTCTCCTTAGTTTCCGTACATTTATGTGGTACACACCATCTTCCTTTGTAACGAATACTTCCATCTTCATAGATTTTGAAATCTTTTGCTTGGCCTTCTGCAATCTTCTTCTTTATCCTTTCCAGTTTCACATCTCCTGACTGTTTACTCCTTATCTCTTCTAAGACATCTGGCACAACTGTCATATTCCCAAGGATATTCTTTTACTTCTCCTTGTTTCACTACTTCAATTCCAAGTTTTCGGAACTCTCGGCATAGCCGATCTGGTAAAACTAGCATAGTATCCAAAGTATGGCTCGACTTTCGGCTTAACGCATCAGCTACTACGTTTGCCTTCCCTTCATGGTATTGGATACGCAAATCATAGTCCTTTATGACTTCTAACCAACGTCTTTGCCTGTTGTTTAGCTCTTTCTGCGTGAAAATGTATTTGAGACTGCTATGATCCGTATACAATCTACACACAGATCCATACAAGTGATGTCTCCATATCTTTAATGCAAACACTATAGCTGCAAGCTCTAAGTCATGCGTAGCATAGTTCTCTTCATGAGTTTTCAGTTGTCTTGAAGCATAAGCAATAACTCTTCTTTCTTGCATAAGCACACATCCTAAGCCCTTCTTCGATGCATCACTGTAAACATCAAATTCGCCAGAATCATTGGGTAAAGCTAAGACAGGTGCGGTCGTTAACTTTTCCTTCAATGTCTGGAATGCTTCTTCACAATCTTCGCTCCACTTATACCTTACCGTCTTCTTGGTTAGTGTAGTAAGCGGTCTAGCGATCTTCGAGAAATCTTTCACGAAACGTCTGTAATATCCTGCTAATCCGAGAAAACTTCTTACTTCGGACACATTCTTCGGAGTAGGCCAATCTTTAACTGCTGAAATCTTTCCTGGATCCACGGATATTCCTTCCTTGGAAATTATGTGACCCAAAAATGGAACGTGTTTTAGCCAAAATTCACACTTCGAGAGTTTAGCATATAACTTCTCATGTCTCAAAGTTTCTAACACTTCTTTGAGGTGTTCTTCGTGTTCTTCCTCGCTCTTTGAATAAACAAGGATGTCATCAATAAAGACGACCACGAAACGATCTAGGAACGTTCTCATAACACGATTCATTAGATCCATAAATACTGCTGGAGCATTGGTCAGACCAAAAGGCATAACGGTAAACTCGTAGTGTCCATACCTCGTCCTAAAGGCTGTCTTCGGTATGTCCTTCTCGGCTACTCGAAGCTGGTGATACCCTGATCTCAAGTCTATCTTTGAGAAAACACTCGCCCCTTATAATTGATCAAACAAATCGTCAATTCGGGGTAAAGGGTATTTGTTCTTGATTGTTGCGCTATTCAACTCCCTATAGTCAATGCACAACCTCAAGCTTCCGTCCTTCTTCTTCACAAACAGTACCGGTGCGCCCCAAGGGGAAACACTCGGTCTTATATAACCCTTTTGGAGTAACTCTTGCAGCTGATCCTTAAGTTCTTTCAACTCTACTGGTGCCATTCTGTACGGTGCCTTTGAAATTGGAGCTGTTCCAGATGCTAAATTCTTCAAGTTCAATGCCTTTTGATGACACTATGGACTTAGCATTCTTCTTCTTAGACATGTCTTGAACATAACATAAATAAGCACTATTTCCCTTCTTCACTTGGTTGACTATGGTCAAAGCTGACACTAGTCGGATACATGGTTCTTTTGTGATACCACGGTAAGAAACTCTTTCTCCTTTTGGGACCTTTAAGCCTTATCTTCTGATCGTGGCAGTCTATTACTGCACGATATCTTCCCAGCCAATCCATTCCCAATATAACATCTATCCCTCCAAGATCAAACTGTATCAGGTTCGCTGGTAGGGTACTAGCCGAAATCTTAACTTCTACTCCTTCAAAAATGGCGTCACATACCGTTACATGACCGGTTGGGGTAGCTACGGGGATGGATATTCTAGACGGCTTATTGAGACTCAATTTTTCCACAAACGATGACGAAACAAACGAATACGAAGCTCCGGAATCAAATAAAGTAAAAGCTGGTTGATCATGAACAAGAAATGTACCAGTGACTACTCCGTTTGCTGCTTCCGCTTCAGTCCTGCTCATGACAGCGATCCTTGCGATATTCCCATTTTGTGCGGTAGTTCCTGTCGTACCAGTCCCATTGTTGTTGGCGTTAGTTGGAGTGTTGTTGTTCCTATTCCCGTTCTGAACTCCATTGTTCCTTCCATTGCCTTGGTTGTTCACTTGTTGTCTACTATAATTGTTGCCTCCATTATTGTTGTTGTAGTTCCCATAGTTCCGGTTTCCGCCCTGACTGTTGTTGTTGAACTGTCGGTTTCCTTGGTAATTGCCTCCTTGGTTCCCTAGTTGGTTTCCATTTGGTTTTACTCGACACTCAAACGAACGATGACCCTTCTTGCCACAGTGGTAGCAAGTGACAAGGTTTCCTTGACAGTCCTTTCCTGGATGATTCTGTTGGCACTTCTTGCAGATATAACGGCGAGATTGCTCATCTCCATTATTCTGCTTGTTACCACGATACTGTCCTTGGTTACTTCCTCCGTGGTTAGACTTAAACCTTTTGTCCTGACTACCTTGGTTAGTCCTACCCTGATTGTTTCCATAGCCCACGGCGTTCTCAACCTTGCGTTTCCCACGCTTCTCATCTTGTGCCTCTTGAATACGCCAAACGGCTGCAGCCCTATCATAAGCTTCCTGTAGAGTATCGTACGTCCTGCACATCAAGTCTTTCTGCAGATGAAGTTCGAGACCAGATATGAACTTCCTGACTTTAGTCGCTTCATCAGGCATCAGCTGACCTGCGAATCGGGATAATTCCATGAATTTCTTGAAGTACTCGGTCACGGAACCGTTTCCTTGTGTCAGATTCACGAAGTCTAAGTACTTTTGATCCTGGACATGGTCGGGTAAAAGCGAGTGCGAAGTGCGGTTTGAAGAGCCTCCCAATTGAAATTGGGTTGCGCCAAAAAGTTCTGGCGCGTAATCCTCCACCATGTATTAGCTTCGTTCTTCAAGTAAAATGCCGCGCAAACCACCTTGCGGTCTTCGGGACACTCAACTAGCTCAAGGATCTTATCCATCTCATCGATCCAATTCTCGAGCTCAACAGGGTCCTCATTGCCTATGAAGTTCCCTGGCTTCATATCTGCCACTTTCTTTGCCCAGTTTGCGTTATTCTGCTCTCCCTGGTTTGCGTTCTGCGCCATCTGAGCAAACTGTGCGAAGAACTGCTCCATATTGTTGTTGTTGTTGTTGTTTGGTGCGGCCATTGGTACTTGGCGATTTCTCCTGGTGTAGTATTGATGTGGTCTATCAGTCATAATCCCTACACTATAGCCTATTGTATTACTTATAAAGTACCAAGAAGTACAAAAAATCACGCATATATGGCATGTAGTGCACAATTAAGCAAGTAATGTCACACATTGACCATCATTTAACTCAATTACTCATGTATTTCCACATAGACTGATCACGTCTCAACTTTTCATCTACTTCCAAAATTGGAAAAAGGATCAATCAATCAAGCAAAAATTGCAAATTTTGGTGTGCAACACCCTCTCTGAGTCTACTTTCATAATCAAGAAGAATCAACTCAAAATCAATTGTGGAACTCAAGATATAAAGGAAACTCTACAGCTGCTGTCACAGCCCACCAGAACAGAAACATCGACTTTGAAAAGACTTAAATTGACTTTAAAATTCTCAAAATGAGCTAGGCTTTCTCTGGGAGTTAGAAAAACGTGTCTAATAGTCGCCATAAAAATTTGGGGTCAAAACAAGATCTGGAAGATAGGTAACAATCAAAGATGCTACAGCTAGTCACTTTGCAATTCTGCTACTGAACCGTCAACTTTGGAAATTCGTAGCTAATTCTCCAGAACTCGTATGGGGATGAAATTTTTATGGGAGATACCTGGGTATGTCTACTTTCTGGGAAAAATTCAGGGAAAAATAAATCCAAAATTAAATACGTCTGCTACAACAAAAACTCACTGCTGCGCAGATTCAACAGCACCAAAAATCAAAGTTTTCGCGTTCTAACTCCATGAACACTTTCTAAGCCCATAATTAATGATAACAAGCATAGCACAACCTTAATTCATCCAATCATACTCCAAAAATTCAGAAGGCTAAATTTATAAAACTTCCCCAAATCGGGTCTTCAAAACAAAAACATTCTTCGTCCCAAAGCAAAACGCTAAGAATTTAACTCTAGCCCAAAAGTGACTATTCGAGAATCGTTCTAAAACTTCAAATGTTGCTTGGCTATGGAGCCTTATTCAAACCAATAAATAAAACTTAAAGCATCTAGTCTAAGAAATCTAAAGAACTCTAATAAGCTTAATCGTCGTCCTCATCGCTTTCGTCCATCTCTTCCTCTTCATCGGAATCATACTCGTGCTCTTCATCTTCACTAGGGTCTTCTTCACTTTCTTCATATTCCATGGGATCTTCTTCAATCTCGGGGTATTCATCGACATCTTCCATCGGATCTTCTTCTACTTCTTCATCGTCACTAGAATCTATAATAATCACTTCTTTCTCATCACTAGAGCTTATGTAGATCACGTCTTCTTCATCACTGGACTTTATCTCAATAACTGTATAACTTTGCCACTTAAGGTAAGTCTCCATCAATAGCTTGCATATAAAATCTGCACTTACCGTCCATTCACCTTGGCAACGATAATCCCTATCATTCAAACGATTCATCCTGCCCATGATGTTGCTATATTTTGTAATAATATCCCCAAACATCGGTTTCATAGGTAATGCCTTCACCATACAGTAAGCCTGAAAAGCTGGATTTCTATATCGAGGGAATTCTAAGGCTCGGAATCTATCTTCACAATATTGAACCACGCGGTCACGAAAATCTGGAAAATCTTCACCTTCGACCCAACGTGTCACAACAGGATGCTTCTCTACTGGCAACACACGCTTCCTTGCTGTATGCTTAGTTCTAGCCATCTACAAGAGGGAACAACTTAATGAATTTCTAATTTAGAAGGCATAAACCGTAATCCAAATAACTACTCTTCGCAGACCAATAATTATTTCCAAGACTCCAAATCGATGGTTACAAGACTTTTGAAGAAATCTCCCAACGAAGTCTCTTAAAGTAGGCCTAAGTTAGAATCCAATTGGGATACTCCAAATATTCGAATGGGTGGATGGGCACTTGTTTTCTATCCTATTTTCTAAACACTTACACATAACAATCCTATCCATACTACCCAAATTCCCACGGCTTGTCAAATTTTAAGTTATTTTCTCCTATATTCATTTTAGTTGCCCTAACAAGTTTCAAATTTCTTTTTAGAATGCCGGCTCTGATACCACCTGTAACACCCCCAAATGGCCCAAGCCGGAGACCCGGGGATGTCACTCCGTACCCGAGAGGAGCCCGGATACAAGGAGATTTTATAACATGGTTCACAAGCACACACATCCACAATATTAAATCCAATTAAAATAATGTATTATCATAAACCTTCGTCCTAGCCACAAACCGGCAAAAACAACTAAAGCGTTTAAACTACTAAAGAGTTCAAATTGAAATGTAATACTACTATTAATAATCCATGTGGTGCGCGTCCCCTTCTATGCCCGATAACCTTCTTCTAAACCTGTGGTGCGGAAAGAAAAAGAAACACCACAGTACAAAATCAGCATTGAAATACTGGTAAGCAAACATCCAAACATGTAAAACGATGATGGATAGTTATAAAACAAGACTCATTTGTAAGTAAGAGTTTTTCGCAAACACAGCGGTAATAAAGTGACTCTTGTTTCAAAACATAAGAGTTCCCAATTCCATAATATATTTCCAAATCAATTTCCATATTATTAGGAAAATCCAAATCCAGTGTTAACTTCGTTCCGTTAACAAAACCAAACAAATACATTATTACTTTGTTGTGACGGGGAAAACCAAATACTACAGCGTGCATGACCTTAAGTGTCGACACCCCCCAAAGACTACGCCGGTCAGAGGAGTGAGTACATGTTATTGTCCGGGGACTTGCAACCGGATTAAAAAGAGACGGGACCGCAGCCAACACTGCCCAAAGAATAATAACGTCCCGCACAACATCTTCCACTTTACGTATTAGTTCATTCATTATCATGGTGATGTTTTCGTCAAAAACATTTAACAAGTAGAAATCACATATTCCAAGTCATGTATCATGTAAACACATTTTGAGACGTAATAAATCAAATATTCGTTTGACACGAAGGAGATAAGCACACTAGGCTTGGCACATTTACTTACCTCAAAGCAAATTCCAATAATAGCAATCAATCAACGTACTCTACGTACTCGTCGTCGACGAACTCGTTACCTACACATAACAATATGCTAATCAAACCAATATTCTAGCAATATACTTGCTATACTAATTACATGCATATAATAGTCCATGGTTTAGGGTTCTAACACCTCCCCAACATCCCATTCAATTCATGCTCCAAAATAAGCTTAAAGCTTTGCCTCAAAAACCCTTATCCCAAAGTATGCATAATCCATCATAACTCCACCAATTCTATTACTCCAGTTCCCTAACAGATCATGGTCTAGAAACAGTTCCATTGGATTCAAAACGTTCGAAATAATAAGTTTAGCCTCAAACGGATCTTAATTTCGATTCCAGAATCAAAAGTTACACTAGTTTCAAGTTTCCAACTTCATTCAAAATATCCATACGGGAATTGTCAATCTTCATGAAACTTTTCCCCCAAGCATCTAGTTCATCCTATAATCATACTAAACCTAATATAACATGATTCCCACATTCAAATCAGATTGTTATCCACCTAATATGATCATTCAAACTCCCAAATCATTCAATCAAACTTCCCTTTCAAACTAGGGTTTCTTCCCAACACTCAAGAACATGATAAACCCTAAAACTTGATAATCAATCTTACAAATCCATGAACAATGATCCTAACAATAACAAACTGAAATTTAGAGATTGCATGCAACATACATGAATCATGAACAAGTGATCACAAGATCAAGAGATCAACAAAGAAAAGAGAAAAAGAGACAAAACAACCCAACCCGCTCAACCTGCCGCCCATGGAGGCGGACGGAGAGAGAGGCGGACGGGGATAGGGAGAAAGAAAGAGAGAAAAGAGAAAAGAAAGAAAGAAAAGAGAAAAAGAGAGAGAGAGAGAGAGAGTTACCTTGCCGGAAAAGAGAGAGAGAGCGGCGGCGATGGGGTGGCCGTCGGTCACAAGGGAGAGAGAGTGAGAGAGAGGGACGGGTAGAGGATGAGGGAGAGTGAGAGAGATTTGGAAACTTTTATTGTAGGAAGAAATTTAGGTCAAAAGACACTTATTTCCCCTTAGTTTTGCCAAGAGACAAACACCTCCCCCAAACTCAAGTAAAAGACACTAAAACCTTTGATTAAAGTCACAAAGTTCCCCCCAAACTCTCAAAGCATTATAATTAACTCTCTATAATTACATTAACTTCCCAACACTTATAATAATATCACAAAATACCCGTAGTCACAAAACGGGGTATTTCACCGGCGACATACTTCGAGGCTTGAAAAAGAGGCAACCCAGCCCCCTCCCTCTGTCCCTCCGCACTCCCAAGCCTCCAAGGATCACGAGGAGACATTCAAACACGAACCAGATTATCCGGAAGACCCCCGTCGATCACCCTGCCGCCACTATTTTTCCGGCGACGAAGCTCAGCCCACTCAAACCGGAGGCACCCACACCCGAATCTTGCTTCCAATAACTTCCTTAGTGTCCGACGAGACCAGCGAGCGCCTCAATGTGAGCCCAGGTCGTTGGGATCACCGGCGACAAAAACCATCGGCGACCCACCGACGGGAAGATCGACCGGTTCCGATTCTCAACCGTTTCGCTCGACGGGTAAACCCGAAACGACCTCCTGAAATGTTTTATATCATCAAAATCATATCCCTACGACTTCAAATCATGTTTTGGATTGGGTGGGTTGAGTAGGAACAAGTTTTTGCCGATGGGTATTGCTTGGGGGTTGTTTTGTCGTTTCAGGAACCTAGAGGGTAGTTTTTGTACATTTCAGAACTCATTATTTTTTCCTTGGGGTACTAGTTGTAGTTTAGACCTTTTATTTTCATATAACTAGTTTACTTGATAAAACAACTTTACAAAGTTATTTTCTGAAAATATTGATCATAAAAACGATAAAATCGTCACAAATTAATAACTTGTTTGTTAAAATTGTTTTAATAGAATAAATACTTGATAAAAAAAACTTTAGTGTGTTTATTTAGTAGACTATGAGAAAATTGTGAATCTTGATAAATAGATATATTAATTAGTTTAAATTCCATACATAACATCTTTACTCCCAAAGTAATTGAATTAAAAGAGTTTTGTTAGTGTAAATATGTTATGATAAATAATAATATGCTTCCTAAAATAAAAAGGAAACAAAAAAAATTAATTAGTATTGTGGTTGTCATAATTGAAGATTTCACTCTTTTCATAATTAAATTTAAATGATAATTTTCCTAGAGAATAACTAATATATTACAATTCCCTCTTTTCTAAATAAATATTGCCCGAATAAACTCTAGTATGTTATTAAATAGTCAAAGCTTTTATTATTCATCTAAATATATTATTTCTCTAAAACACTATGTCCTATAATTAATAAACGAGTTATTGTAAAAGAATATTAAGGATAAAGTTGGGTTGGGAAAACTAATCGTGGCGAGCATTGCATATAAAGCATGATGTAAATGTTGTATTAATTAGGATTAATTTGCGTATTTGTAGACACCCAATTCGTAGGCGACGAGATTATCGACGAGTACTAGGACTCCTCTTGTCGCGCATGCACCCCTCTACTTGTTTCGGTAAGTTCATATGTACAACACCTTAACTGCCAAAATGTGAATTTGACGTGCGTTACTTCCAAACCATAATCTTGCCATATCTCATGAAACTTGGTAAAATGTTATGGATTAATCAGCTGTTTGAGAATCATGATTTTGAGAACTACTTTGAATATCCCGTTTGGAAAATATGCAGTTATGACATGATATTCGAATCAAATGTTACTGTTGTGAAATGACAGTTTAATAACGAACTATCATATAATTGGGACGATATACAGACGATGTGCATGGAGGCTACGGCCGGGGGCGCAAGAGAGTTGATCCTCCTCGGGTTCTAATCCTACGAGATTACATACACGGCCCCCGTGTTTGATCGTCATACACCGAGGTGATGCGGTCACGGGGTTATATAAGGCGTGAAAACTATGAAGTACTACTTTATGCCTGTTTGGGTCACTACGGTATAGGGGTGTCGACACTTAAGGTCTCATAGTTGAGATTTGAGCGGGGTAGTGATGGGCTACCCACAACGCTCGGGGTGAACTGGAATTTGTGATATCCCAAGAGGTACCCCTATTGTGATTTATTGCATCGTGACCTCTCTATGGCCATTCGTTACCCGCTGATCTCTTAGATGTCCAGCTAAACTAATGGTTAAAATGTGGAATCAGTTATTGTTACAGTTCATGTGGGTTTAGTCCAGTTACATATTGATTATATAATTGTGTAGTCAAAACTCGTTTTACATTTTTTAGTATGTTTCTTACTCAGTTTTTACTGATTAAAATTTTTCTGCGGTCGACTTTTGCTATTTCAAAACCCGCAGGTTACCAAGAGGGGGACGTGTTGGAATAGATGCCCTAGAGGCAATCTAGTTTAGTATGAATTATTTGTGGCTAGAAGTTCATTTATTATTTATTGGATATTTAATATAATGAAGTCCTTAGATTTACAATTGTGTTGTTTATCTTAAATATCCCTAGTCAAGTATAATGATTAATAGGACAATCATCTATAGACTAGTACGGGGTTGGATTGATATGGAGATATCACGATCCAACACATAGGTGTGCATTAGGGAATGTTTCACTGGATTGACCCATCTCCGAGAAGGCTACATACACGTTATGTTGAGTCACAAGCGCTTCTCGCGGTGCAATGGTATTGTCATCCTTAGACTTGAAGTCACTAGATATTCTAGTTGTGGATTATTGTGATCTTGGTAGCGTTAAACGCTACACCGTAACTGGGTAGTTATAAAGGCGTGTACTGGATACAATAAGAAGCAATCTTAGAGATCGTAGTGGACGTAGATAGAATTTGTCCCTCCCACATAACGGGAGCAAATATCCTAGGCCACTCGAGGGATGGTGCTTATAGAATGTCTTGCCAGACTCAAATAAATCAATATGGGATATTGATGTTATTTGCACGAATAAGGCTATTCCCATGGATCGAGAAACTATGGATTGGATATACGAATGTGACTTGTATGTCTCGTGTCCAATCCGGATATAGGACAAAGGGATGAGACAATTACTTGTACAAAGGTTGTCAAGATGACTATTCTATTAGTTGGCTAGAATGGATGTTTTGCTAGAAACCGCTCCATATTAGCAAATAGTTGCTACCAACTAGATAGAACCTATGGGGTCACACGCTACATGAAGTTGACCTAGATTTGGGAATTAATTAATTGGATTAATTAATTAGAAGGATCACTTTGCAAACCCTTGCAAACTTAGTAGGGACTAATTTGCAAGGAAGGGACTAAATTGAATTCTAGTAGGACTAGAATAAGTCCTTTAGGTAGTTAACAAGGAGTTGTTGGACTATATAAAGGACCTTCCTTCCTTCCTTCCGACATATAACTTATGCTCATAATTGAACGTAACAAAGAGTGGGAGAAAACAAAAGGAGAGAGAGCAAGCAACAAGGGAGCCCGACCGCCCCCTTGCCGCCGCCCCGTCCCCGTCGGCCAAAGGAGGCCGAGACCCTCCTTTTGGGTCTCGTTTTGCGTGATTCCTTCTTCCTCTTCCTCTTCCGGGCTAGCACCAAGGACTTGGGAGATCTAGGATCAACTCTAGGCGTGGATCAACCATAGAGAACGTGACACAATTCGCGTTTGAAATCATCAAAGGAGAACCCTAAGGTGTGTTTATGATCTCTAACCCTTACCATTGTTATGTCTCTTAACCTGGCTCTGATACCACTGTAGGGTTTTGACCCTTGCCGCCGCCCCGTCCCCGTCGGCCAAAGAAGGCCGAGACCCTCCTTTTGTGTCTCGTTTTGCGTGATTCCTTCTTCCTCTTCCTCTTCCGGGCTAGCACCAAGGACTTGGGAGATCTAGGATCAACTCTAGGCGTGGATCAACCATAGAGAACGTGACACAATTCGCGTTTGAAGTCATCAAAGGAGAACCCTAAGGTGTGTTTATGATCTCTAACCCTTACCATCGTTATGTCTCTTGACTTGTGATCCTTGGAGGGTTTTGCATGGTTTTATGTTTGTTTATGCTTCCGTTGCGCATCCATGAATCAAAACCCTACAGTGGTATCAGAGCCACAGGTCGTAGAGCATAAACGTGGTTTATGTGTTACGTTTTTAGTTGTTTTACACCTTAATTTGATTGTTTATCGCGTAAAACAAGACAAATCAAGCATGGGATGCTATTTGTCAATAATTAATCATAACAAGATCCAATTTTTGCATTGGATGCATGAATTGGTGAGTTTGAGAAATTTTAGGATCTTAGATCTAGGGTTTGGGCATCCTTTGGGAAGAAGGAGTTCTCCCAAAACAAGGAAACAACCAAACTTGGGCACCAAGCAAGGGAGTTGTTTTGGAAACAACTCCCTCAAGGAGGTTCGGCCCCCCTAGGGACCGCCCCCCTTGCTTGCCGCCCAAGCTTGGCCGCCCTAGGGGCCGGGCGGACCTAACCCGCGGGCCTAGGCTTGTGGGTTTTGGGCCGGGCCGGCCCTAGGGCCTTGTGGTTCACCTTTTTGGGCCCGGGCAATTTGATTGTTGGGCCCATGGACCGTTTTAACCCTAGAAATCCTAAATCAATTAAAATTGACCAAGCGCGTTAAAATTGGATTTTAACTGTTTATGTGAAAATCGCATGGTGATTGGATATGGCCTTAGGATGTGGTTTGATGTGGATGTTTAATTTTGTGGTTTGGTTTTACGTTCTGCGAGCTGATCAACTAATTGTAATAATTAATTAGGGTTTTATGGCCTGCGTGCCATTTTTTTTCTCAACTTGTGAGATTTATTTTATTTAGTATAGAAGTTAGCTAGTGCTAGATAAAGTAGATTGTTAGCCAAGATTGAAGAAAAGGAGCCCAAAGCCAAAGAAGCCACAAAAGATGGAGCATGGAGCATTCGACAAGACTATGAAGGATGGACCAAAAGATCAAGACGCATGGAGATGTGTTTGCTTTAGGGTTCATGGATAATTCCATTGGCTTGGAATTATCTTAGTCTAGAAAAGGCCATATCCACATCACGTTTAATTTCTGTTTTGTGGTTGTTTATTTTAATGTCTTATTATTGTGTGGTTGGTGTATGGATGATGCATGCAATTAGGATAATAAGATAATTAGACAACCCGGATCTATTATTTGGAGTTGTTCCCAAACTCAAATAGATAGATTAGTTGATATTGATCAACAAAACAATTAAAAATTGAATTTAAAATCCCTCAAAATTCAAATATTGTGTTCTTGCCTTCTCGTTATTTAAACACTCATTATCATCATTATTTACCAAGCTCGTGCGTGCCAAAGCATGGCGACTTGGTTCATCATGATGGAATGCGATGGCACGTAACAATGTGCAATTGTTTAGATAAGAGGTTGAACAGAACTAGGCTATTAATTTGATTAAGAAACCTAGAGGCAATCAATTGGGATTATCCATATGGATGGATAAATAAGGAGTTATTTGCCCGATTGAACCAAGAGTTGCATAAGGGATGCAATTGGAATTGTTCCTACCTAAAGTAGTCAAATTATGGGTGACTTGCCAAAGCAAGCTCATAAGGAGATGAAAGATGGATCTTGGCCCACTAGAAAATATAAGGATATTTTCCGCATTAATATCTTGAGGGTTATTAATCCGTAGAAAAATAGTGGGAGCTATATTTGATAAACTAGCCATTATTGAATATAGTCAAAAATTCACAAAAACTAAAACTTGCATATTTTCCTTTTGTAGAATTCCAAATGGCAAACAACTCATCGAGTTCACAACATTCCCAACGATCTGTCCTTGAGAAGGACAAGCTCTCTGGAACCAACTTTCTTGATTGGTACAGAAACTTGAGAATTGTTCTCAAGCAAGAGAAGAAATTGTACACAATAGAGGAGCATGTTCCAGAAGGTCCAGAGAACCAGACACTTGCTGCCCTAAAGGCGTATCAAAAGCGTGTTGATGACGCTAATGATGCGGCCTGCCTTATGCTTTGCACCACGACTTCTGAGCTTCAGAAGCAACACGAAAACATGAATGTTGTCGATATGATCGAACATCTAAAGCAGCTCTTCCAAGATCAGGCGAGGGTAGAGAGGTATGAGGTCTCTAAGGCACTATTCAAGTGTCATCTGGCAGAAGGGAACCCGGTGGGACCCCATGTACTCCGAATGATCGGATACTTGGAGAATCTCGCCCGACTGGGGTTCCCGGTCGGCCAAGAGTTGGCAACCGATCTCGTGTTGCAATCGTTGCCCGAGAGTTATGGACAGTTCATTATGAACTATAACATGAACGAGATCGTTAAACCACTGCCAGATTTACTCAACATGTTGAGGACGGCTGAACAGAGCATCAACAAGGGTAAGGGCAAGGCCATAATGATGGTACAGAAAGGAAAGGGCAAAAGGTTTGCCTCTTCCTCCAAGGGCAAGAGCAAGTCAGTTGCCAAGTCCAAGGAACCTGCCCTTAAGCCTGTTGGTGGCATTGCCAAAGGTGTGACTAAAGGTGAATGTCACTACTGCAGTCAGCCAGGACACTGGAGGAGGAACTGCCCAAAATATCTGGAGGACAAGAGGCTTGGAATAGTGATTCCACCACCACCAGATATTTTTGTTGTAGATGTCAATTAAACTTTCTCTACATCATGGGTATTAGATACTGGATGTGGATCTCATATTTGTCGAAATATGCAGGATCTAAAGAGAAGTAGGAGATTGGCAAAAGGGGAGGTAGAACTGCGCGTTGGGAATGGAGCAAAAGTTGCTGCGTTGGCCATAGGCGTGTGCGAGCTATCTCTGCATTCAGGATTAGTTTTAGAATTAAATAATTGCTATTTTGTGCCTGCTATGAGCAGAAAAATTATTTCTATTTCTTGTTTGGACAAGGATGGTTCTATTATTTCAATAAAGAACAATTGTTGTTCCTTTTATTTAAATAATATTCACTATTTTAGTGCGCAATTATTTAATGGACTTTATGTCCTTGATCTAAGCAATCCTGTCTACAACATTAATACCAAGCGGATTAAAATAAATGATTTAAATCCTGCTTATTTATGGCACTGTCGTTTAGGCCACATAAATGAGAAGCGTGTATCTAGAATCCATAAGGATGGATTACTAGACTCATTTGATTTTGAATCATATGAGACATGTGAGGCTTGTTTATTGGGAAAAATGACAAAGTCCCCTTTCAATAAGAAAGGTGAGAGGACTAGTGAGCAATTGGCGCTCATACATACCGATGTGTGTGGACCATTTGCCCCGCCTTCCAGGGGTGGTTATGTCTACTTCATTACATTTACTGATGACTACAGTAGATATGGATTTGTGTACCTTATGAGGGAAAATCCGAATCCTTTGGAGTGTTCAAAGAGTTCAAGAATGAAGTAGAGAAGCAACTTGGCAAAATTATAAAGGCTCTACGATCGGATCGTGGAGGAGAATACTTAAGCCAAGAGTTTGACGACTATCTTAGAGAGTGTGGGATCGTGTCCCAACTCACTCCACCCGGAACGCCACAATGGAATGGCGTGTCCGAGAGGAGGAATCGAACCTTACTGGATATGGTTCGATCTATGATGTGTCAAACCGATCTTCCATTGTCATTTTGGGGCTACGCTCTATTAAGTGCAGCTTTCACCATTAACCGTGTTCCATCCAAATCAGTCATGAAGACACCATATGAGATGTGGAGTGGGAGGCGTACCACACTGTCGTTCATGAGGATTTGGGGCTGCGATGTCTATGTAAAACGTTTACAATCAGACAAGCTCGGGCCTAAATCGGATAAGTGTATATTTGTGGGGTACCCTAAGGAAACTAAGGGTTACTACTTCTACAATCCAACCGAGAACAAAGTGTTTGTTGCTCGGACCGGCGTGTTTCTAGAAAGAGAATTTGTCTCTAAAGAAGCAAGTGGGAGGAATGTAGAACTTGAAGAGGTTCAAGAACCACAAATCACTGAGCCGATTATGGAACATGAACAGGAACCACAAGTTGTTGTGGAGAAACCTGTTCAGGTAACAGAAGAGCTTCGTAGATCTAGTAGAGTGCGCCAGGAACCCGAGAGGTATGGACTTCTCGTGACCGATTCCGGTGACACGATGCTCATAGATGATGAGCCTACTACCTATGAGGAGGCCATGAATGGCCCAGACTCTCAGAAGTGGCTAGAAGCCATGAGATCCGAGATGGAATCCATGTATACCAACAAAGTATGGACTTTGGTGGAACCACCCGATGGGTCGCGGCCCATAGGGTGCAAGTGGGTCTTCAAGAAGAAGATCGACATGGATGGTAATGTGATTACCTATAAGGGCCGATTGGTGGCTAAAGGATTCAGACAGATTCATGGTATTGACTATGATGAAAACTTTTCACCAGTCGCTATGACCAAATCCATCCGAATCCTACTTGCAATTGCAGCATACCACGACTATGAGATTTGGCAGATGGATGTCAAAACAGCATTCCTTTATGGGAATCTCCTCGAGGACGTATATATGATACAGCCGGAGGGTTTTGAGGATCCAAATCAAGCCAAAAAAGTCTGTAAGCGGCAACGATCCATTTATGGATTGAAGCAAGCTTCTAGGAGTTGGAATCGACGTTTTGATGAAGTGGTCAAAGAGTTTGGCTTCATCAGAAACGAAGATGAGTCTTGTGTCTACAAGAAGGTTAGTGGGAGCTCTGTAGCTTTTCTGATCTTGTATGTGGATGACATACTACTCATTGGAAACGATATTCCCATGCTGCAATCTGTTAAAGATTGGCTAGGAAAGTGTTTCTCAATGAAAGACTTAGGGGAAGCAGCCTATATACTCGGAATAAAGATCTATAGAGATAGATCTAAGAGGTTGCTAGGCCTAAGTCAAAGTACATATATTGACAAGGTGTTGAAACGGTTCAACATGCAAGATTCCAAGAAGGGATTCTTGCCCATGTCACATGGAATTACTCTTTCGAAGAGTGGTTGTCCCTCCAATGAGATTGAGAAGGAACGCATGAGTAGAATCCCCTATGCCTCGGCTATAGGATCTATCATGTACGCCATGTTATGTACTAGACCAGATGTGTCATATGCCTTGAGTATGACAAGCAGATACCAATCCAATCCGGGTGAGAGTCACTGGATTGCAGTCAAGAACATCCTAAAGTACTTGAGAAGAACTAAGGATGCTTTCTTGATATTTGGCGGTGAGGAAGAGTTGCGTGTAAGGGGTTACACTGATGCAAGCTTCCAAACCGATAGAGATGACTTTAGATCACAATCGGGATATGTGTTTAGCCTGAATGGAGCAGCGGTGAGCTGGAAGAGTTCCAAGCAAGAGACGATAGCTGATTCTACAACAGAGGCTGAGTACATTGCTGCAAATGGCTCAGCAAAGGAAGCTGTTTGGATCAGAAAGTTTGTTTCTGAACTTGTTGTGGTCCCTAGCATTGCGGATCCAGTTGAGTTGTTCTGTGACAACACTGGGGCAATCGCGCAATCGAAGGAACTCAGGTCGCACCAGAAGTCCAAGCACGTGCTCAGGAAGTTTCATCTGATTCGAGATATTATCGATAGAGGAGACGTTCGGATATGCAAGATTCCTACAGATAATAATCTACCAGACCCGCTTACAAAGCCTCTCACGCAGTGGAAGCATGAAGGGCACACTAGGAGTATGGGCATACGAGATGCGCCAGATTGGCTCTAGTGCAAGTGGGAGACTGTTAGAATAGATGCCCTAGAGGCAATCTAGTTTAGTATGAATTATTTTTGGCTAGAAATTCATTTATTATTTATTGGATATTTAATATAATGAAGTCCTTAGATTTACAATTGTGTTGTTTATCTTAAATATCCCTAGTGAAGTATAATGATTAATAGGACAATCATCTATAGACTAGTATGGGGTTGGATTGATATGGAGATATCACGATCCAACACATAGGTGTGCATTAGGGAATGTTGCACTGGATTGACCCATCTCCGAGAAGGCTACATACACGTTATGTTGAGTCACAAGCGCATCTCGCGGTGCAATGGTATTGTCATCCTTAGACTTGAAGTCACTAGATATTCTAGTTGTGGATTATTGTGATCTTGGTAGCGTTAAACGCTACACCATAACTGGGTAGTTATAAAGGCGTGTACTGGATACAATAAGAAGCAAGCTTAGAGATCGTAGTGGACGTAGATAGAATTTGTCCCTCCCACATAACGGGAGCAAATATCCTAGGCCACTCGAGGGATGGTGCTTATAGAATGTCTGGCCAGACTCAAATAAATCAATATGGGATATTGATGTTATTTGCACGAATAAGGCTATTCCCATGGATCGAGAAACTATGGATTGGATATACGAGTGTGACTTGTATGTCTCGTGTCCAATCCGGATATAGGACAAAGGGATGAGACAATTACTTGTACAAAGGTTGTCAAGATGACTATTCTATTAGTTGGCTAGAATGGATGTTTGCTAGAAACCGCTCCATATTAGCAAATAGTTGCTACCAACTAGATAGAACCTATGGGGTCACACGCTACATAGAGTTGAACTAGATTTGGGAATTAATTAATTGGATTAATTAATTAGAAGGATCACTTTGCAAACCCTTGCAAACTTAGTAGGGACTAATTTGCAAGGAAGGGACTAAATTGGATTCTAGTAGGACTAGAATAAGTCCTTTAGGTAGTTAACAAGGAGTTGTTGGACTATATAAAGGACCTTCCTTCCTTCCTTCCCACATATAAATTATGCTCATAATTGAACATAACAAAGAGTGGGAAAGAACAAAAGGAGAGAGAGCAAGCAACAAGGGAGCCCGACCGCCCCCTTGCCGCCGCCCCGTCCCCGTCGGCCAAAGGAGGCCGAGACCCTCCTTTTGGGTCTCGTTTTGCGTGATTCCTTCATCCTCTTCCTCTTCCGGGCTAGCCACAAGGACTTGGGAGATCTAGGATCAACTCTAGGCGTGGATCAACCATAGAGAACGTGACACAATTCGCGTTTGAAGTCATCAAAGGAGAACCCTAAGGTGTGTTTATGATCTCTAACCCTTACCATCGTTATGTCTCTTGACTTGTGATCCTTGGAGGTTTTTGCATGGTTTTATGTTTTTTTATGCTTCCGTTGCGCATCCATGAATCAAAACCCTACAGGACGCTCACGACAACTACTAGGGACTCATGCTGCAAATATCTAGTACTTCACTTAGTTATTTTATTTCACTGAACAATGTACTGTTATCCTTTCAGATGCTATCACTATGTTATATTAAATTTGTAATAAATTATGTTGTAGATTATCAATGACTGTAATAACCACGAACCGGCGACCCTCCTCCATTTCCAATGGGGTTTAGCTCCTCAGGCGGAGGCACCCTTCCAAATGTACGGTTCGGCCGACCGTATGATTTGGAGGTGTTTCAGTTGGTTTCAGAGCCGACGGTTCTAACTTAGTGCAATCATTCAATTTCCACTAAATAATATTTTTTGAAATTTAAAATGGATATAGGACAACTAAAACCGGTAATAAAATTGAACAAGCCGGGGGTTGTTGGGTAACTTAGTTCATATTTTACTTCATAATTGTTGGATATGACGATTATTGTTGGCTAGAAGAGTTAATTGCTATGATGTGCTTATTTGCGATATTATTGGACATGTGTGATCATTATCGCCTGTTTATTTGTCGAATCGATAGTAGTGCACGTGGACTTTAGAACCTTTATACGGCCTTATTCTTTCTTTATCGGATGACCACATACTCGAGTGTTACATGCATGTGAATGAAATAGAATTTATATTAAGTAAGATTATATTCGTAAGGTACCATGCGATTTGCCGACCCTCATCGCTACTATACCAGGAGACGAAGAGCCCAACAATCCGAAATGAACCAAGGAAACCAACCACCTCGAGCAGAATCGGCCCCGGAGTATGACCCAATCCGGTTCCAGAACATGGAAGAGGCAACACTGACTCTGACTCAGATTCTGCAACATACCCAAGGTGGAGGAAATGACGTAATGAGAAGGATCACAGAGCTCCGGCCCGACTTCTTCTATGGAACCGAGGATCCAACAACCTTGGATAACTGGATCCACGACTTTGGGAAGACGCTAATCTCGGCACGCTGCCCAGAGGACCAACGAGTGGAAGTAGCCGTGTACTAATTCAAGAAGGAGGCTGACAACTGGTGGTCTGCCAAGGGAACAGAGCTTCTCGCACAACCGGGATTTGGCTGGGAACAGTTGAAGACAGCACTACGCGAGCAATTTTACCCCGATCATGTCAAGACTCGGAAGCTGAAGGAGTTCTTGAATCTAACACAAGGGAATGACAACATCTCAGAATACTATGATAAGATCATGGAACTCATGAGGTTCGGAGGAGAGATTGTACCGACAGAAGCAAGGGCAGTCATGAGATTTGTAGAAGGCCTAAACTTCCAAATTCGTAGGACCTCAGGGGTGACTCGTTTCAAGACACTCCATGAGGCTTACGGAGCAACACAAGATGTACAGCGGATGTTCGATAAGAACTTTGATGAGAGCAGGAAGAGGAAATTTGAAGCACCAATAGGGTCGAATGTCCATAACCACGGAAATGGAAACAACAGTGGAGACAAGAGGAACCAGCTTAACCCAATCCATCAGTTTGACAATCGAAACGTTGGTGGAAAACTTCTGCCACGAACCTACCACTGCAGTCGATGCCTAAAAAACCACCCAGGAGTAAATGGTTGGGGAGAGAAGGTGACTTGCCACAATTGTGGAAAGAAGGGCCATCGATGGTACGAGTGCTTGTCAAGACCTATGGGGTACAACCATGGAGGCAACTTCAATAACCATATCAACCATAATGGAGGAGGAAATGGTGGAAATGGGTGATATCGTCAAGGCTTCAACTAGGGAAGAAACAACAACAACAACAACAGAGGTAACCAGTATGGAGGAATCAGCGGAACTACTAGCTGGGTGGAGGTTACAAAAGTGGAGGCTCTAATCGAGGAAACAACTGGCAAGGTGGGAATGGCTACAACAACCGACCCCAGGGAAGCAATGTAGCATCAGCTTCAACGGCACCAACAGCCACAAGTCGTAAACCAACTGGGACCATCAACGTCATGAACTAGACCCAAGCAGAGAAAGCTAACGTGGTGGCTGGTACATTCCTTATCCATTCTACCCTTGCATTTTTCTTATTTGATTCAGGATCCACATTTTATTCATATCATCTTCATTTGTTAAGAAACAATATTTACCTGCTCCTACACCCATATTTTTTGCAATATCTGCCCTTAATGGAGAAGTCGTAACCTGTAACTTCCTAGGCACCGAACTACCTTCACACCTAATTTGTTAATACCTGGGTAACCTAGATGTCATCCTGGGTATGGATTGGCTTAGCAAGTACAAAGCAACCATAAAATGTGCCACTCAAAAGGTCAGGTTTCGTGGACCTAAGGGTGAGCGTTTGTCCTATAGAGGTGTAACTTGTGGACCCACAATTCAAAATGTGTAAGCCTTAGCCATTCTCTCAGAAGTAAAGAAAGGGCATCAGGCATACCTTTGTACGGTCCATGATCAAGAAAAGGAAGGAGAGAAGTTGGAGAATATCCCAGTGGGGAGCGAGTTTCCAAACGTGTCTCCAGAAGAGCTACCAGATGCCACCAAAGAGGGAAGTGGATTTCACGATCGACCTAATGCCAGGGACGGGGCCAATTTCCAAGGCTCCATAAAGAATGGCAGCAGCAAAGCTAAAGGTATAAAAGGAGCAACTCATTGAGTTGTTAGACAAGGGATTCATCAGGCCCAGTGTCTCACCGTGAGCAGCACCAGTCTTGTTTGTGAAGAAGAAGGACGGAAGTCTGAGGCTTTGCATAGACTACCGAGAATTGAACAGTGTGATTGTCATTAATAAGTACCCACTCCCCAGGATCGAAGACTTTGTAAGTTCAACTCACATGAAAACTTGAAATAGCTAGTCTATTTCAAGGCCTTGAATCAGCTTTCAAAGCCTTGAAACTGACTGAGTTATACATGCATGAACTTGTAGGCTTTTCATCATGTATACGCAGCGGAATAACAAATAAATTTATCCGATCAAGACCCTCCAAGGATCACAGGAAGAGAAATCATGACGATGGTAAAGGATTCGGGTTAAGTACCTTGTGGGTCTCATTGATGACTTCTAACGCGAGAAGTATCATGCCTCTACGGGTTATCCAAGCCTAGGATTGAGATCTAGATCTTCCAAACGCCTTGTGCTAGCTAGGAAGAATGGAAGAGGATGAGGAAATCGCGCAACGGAACACCAAGGAGAGAGGGGCGGCCCTGTCTTTATGGCCGACGGGTAGGGCGGACGCAAGGGGGTTCGCCCTCCTTGTTGTCTGGATCTCTCCTTTCTTCTCTCCTACTCAATGTATGTTACGAGCATAAGTTGTAGGGAAGGAAGCTAGGAGCATCATTTATATATTCTAACAACTCCTTGTTACTACATAAAGGCCCTCTCCTAATCCTACTCAAGTTCGGATTAGTCCAACTTGCATATTAGTCCTACTAAGTTGGCAAGTTGTTGCGATTTGATCCTTCTAATTAATCATATTAATTAATTAATTCTCAAGTCTAGATCAATCCTATCGCAACTCCTTGTTGCGATTTGATCCTTCTTGATCCACCTTGGGTGAATAACCGTTTATTCTTTAACTATCTCGTAGATAATGTCCAAAATCTAAGCTTTCAATCCTATTGAAACCACTTAGTTGCGTTTACCTTTTGCTTCAGCAGTCACACACTACTGGCTAGTGTCAACCCGTCATATCTTGATAAATCAAGTCGCCCTGCTTTGGCACGCACGAGCTGGATTAATTTCGATCATGACGAGTGCTAAGCAATAGAAAGCAACGCGGAACACACTTAAAACCTTTTTCATGTCTAGCTCGCTCTTTAAAAGAGATTCTTTTAATGCATGATCATATCATACGCCTCCATATTTCTCATTTTTCTTCCAAAGCTCATAGTTCATGGAAACTAACATGAGGCAAGTAACAGCCAAAGAACCATTCTTTGATGTTTCTACCATTAGGTTTTAGTGTGTTTTGGTAGTCGGTGGGAAGAGAGTTTAATGTTCTACGATGTACAACAATTTTTCTTTTATTTAAGAACAATTCTCAATTTTATACCAATCTAAAAAATAGATTCCAGATAGCTTGTCCATCATATGGACATAAGTTCGTGTTTCGTTCGTTAATACCATGGGTATTCAACACAATAGGATTATGCAAAGTATTGTGACGTATAACTATATTCAACAAGGATTTAAGTTGTCAAACATAGCTCCCATTATTTTTCTACGGATTAATATCCCTCAAATATTAATGCGAAAAATATCATTATATTTTCTAGTGGGTGCCAAGATCCCTATTTCACTTCTTTTGAGCTTTCTTTAGCAAGTCACCCGAAATTAGTTATTTAGGTAGGAACAATTCCAATTGCATCCATATGCAACTCTTGGTTCAATTGGGCAAATAACTCCTTATTTATCCATTCTCATGGATAATCCCAATTGTTTGCCTCTAGGACTTTAATATTATTAAAATCACCGAGTTGCGTCCAACCTCTTACTTAGACAGTTGCACATTACTTGCTTGTTCCATCGCAACACAATCATGACAAACCAAGTCGCCCTGCTTTGGCATGCTCGAGCTTGATAATCATGATCATGAAGAGTGTCTTAATAACGAAAAGGCAAAAACACAATATTTAAATTGAGAGATTTTATCTCCAATTTTAAATTTTTTTTTTTGATCCATATCAACTGATCTACTTATTTGAGTTTGGGCAAAACTCCAAATAAAAGATCCGGATTGTTAATTATCTTATTATCAAATTGCATGCTTCATCCATACACCAAAAACAATAATAAGATAATAAATTAAACATCCACAAAAGAAATTAACGCGATATGGATATGGCCTCCTAGACTAAGATATTCCCAAGCCAATGAGAATATCTATGAACCCTAGAATAGAAAATGCATCTCCGTGTGCCTCCACTCTTGGTCCACCCTTCATAGCCTTGTGGAATGCTCCATGCTCCATGTTGTGGCTCCTTTAATTCTCTAGGCTTCTTTTCTTCAATCTTTACTATCATCTATTTTATCTAGTACTAGCTAACACCTGTACTAAATAAAATAAATCTCACAAGTTGAGAAAAATACCGGCTCGCAGGCTGTAAACCCTAATTAATTATTACATCAAATAGATCAGCTCGCAGGTCGTAAACAAACCAGAAAAATTAAACATTCCCAACAAACCACATCTAAGGCCATATCCAATCACCATGCGAATTTCACATAAATAGTTAAAAACCAATTTCAACGCGCTTAGTCAATTTTTTTTTAATTGATTTTGGATGTGCTAGGGTCAAAACGGTCCAAGGGGTCCACTATCAATATAATCGAAGTGCCCAAAAAGGACAAAGGCGCGGCCTTGGGCCGATCCGCCGAGCCCCACGCGTGGCCGAGCTGCACGCAAGGCCGGCCCAAGCCCTTGGTCGTGCCCTAGCTTGGGCAGCAAGGCAAGAGGGGCGGTCACTAGGGGGCCGAACCTCCTTAGGGAGTTGTTTCCAAACAAATTCCTGACCTTGTTGTCCAAGCTTAGTTGTTTCCATGTTTGAAAAACCCTTTTTCAAAACATGTGCCCAAACCCTAGCCGTCAAGATCCAAAATTACTCACATCCCATGTGATCAAACTCACTAATCTTCACATCCAATGATAATTTAGATCTTGTTTGTCTTGAATCCAATTCAAGTTGCATCTAATATGCTTAATTTGTCGTTTTAACACAATAATCGACAATTATAGGTGAAAAACAATAAAAATGTAACACATAAACCACGTAAACCACGTTATGCTATACGACCCGTGGCTCTGATACCACTGTAGGGTTTTGATCATGGTTACGCAGCAGAATAAAAAATAAATTTATCCGATCAAGACCCTCCAAGGATCACAGGAAGAGAAATCGTGATGATGGTAAAGGATTCATGTTAAGTACCTTGTGGGTCTCCTTGATGACTTCTAACGCGAGAAGTATCATGCCTCTACGGTTTATCCACGCCTAGGATTGAGATCTAGATCTTCCAAACGCCTTGTGCTAGCTAGGAAGAATGGAAGAGGCGGAGGAAATCGCGCAAGGGAACACCAAAGAGAGAGGAGTGGCCCTCTCTTTGTGGCCGATGGGTAGGGCGGACGCAAGGGGGTCCGGCCTCCTTGTTGTCTTGCTCTCTCATTCCTTCTCTCCTACTCAATGTATGTTATGAGCATAAATTGTAGGGAAGGAAGCTATGAGCATCATTTATATAGTCTAACAACTCCTTGTTACTACATAAAGGCCCTCTCATAATCCTACTCAAGTTCAGATTAGTCCAACTTGCATATTAGTCCTACTAAGTTAGCAAGTTGTTGCAATTTGATCCTTCTTAATCACATTTATTAATAAATTCCCAAGTCTAGTTCAATCCTATATATGTTCTATTTAGTTGGTAGTAACTATTTGCTAATATGGAGCGGCCTCTAGCAAGACATCCATTCTTGCCAACAAATAGAAATAGTCATCATGACAAACCTTGTGCAAGTATTGTCTCATCCCTTTGTCTCAATATCCGGATTGGACACGAGAAATAAAGTCACACTCGTATATCCAATCCATAGTTCCTCGATCCTGGGATAGCCTTATTCGTGCAAATAAAATCAATATCCTATATTGATTTATTTGAGTCTGGCCAGACATTCTATAAGCACTATCCCTCGAGTGGCCTAGTATATTTACCCCCGTATGTGGGAGGGAAAAATTGTATCTACATCACTACGATATCTAATCTTGCTTCCTATTGTATCCGATACGTGCCTTTATGACTACCCAGTCACGATGTAGCGTTTGACTCTACCAAAACACAATATTCCACAACTAGTATATCTAGTGACTTCAAGTCTAAGGATGACAATATCGTTGTCACCGCGAGAAGCATTTGTGACTTTACATAACTTATATGTAGCCTTCTCGGAGATGGGTCAATCCAGTATGCCAGTACCCGTAATGCATACCCATGTTTTGGATCGTGATATCTCCATATCAATCCAACCCCATACTAGTCTATAGTTGATTGTCCTGTTAATAAATATAATCGACTAGGGATATTAAAGAATATCTCTATATCGATAACATAATGAATCGATATATTCTAAGGACTTCATTCATTTTAACATATCTCTATATCGATAACATAATGAATCGTAAATCCACAAATGTCACAAGAAATAGATTGCCTCTACAGCATGTTTCCAACAGTCTCCCTCTTGCACTAGAGTCAATCTCATGCATCATATGCCTATTGATCTAGCACGGCCCTCCACACTTACACTGCGTAGGAGCATGGTAGGCGAGACATCTACTGGTACCTTGCAAATATTCACATCTCTTCATCTTCAATTTTGGTGGAACCAAACTCCTTCGATTGCATCACCAATTTGAAGAATCCAACTCCAAGAAACTTGACTCAATCTATAAACAGCTTGCTATAAGCAAGATGCGAATGGATTTAAGCATCGCAGCTGGGGAAAGATTTCGTCATAGTCTATACTATGAACTCACATGAAACTCTTTTCCAACCAATTTTCCCTTAAAAGTAACCATATTACCATCCATGTTGGTTTCCTCATAACCCACTTGAACCCTATGGGTCCTACCCTTTCAACTGGTTCCACCAAAGTCTATACTTTGTTGGGATACATGGATTCCATATCGTATCTCATGGATTCAAGTCTATTCTGAGAGTATGGCCCATACGTGGCCATCTCATAGGTTGTAGGTTCATATCGATGAGCAATATATCACGGGTTATGAGAAGTCCATATTTCTATAGACCCTTGACATATCCTACCTTACCTATGAGGTTCTTGTGTTATCTGAGTAGGTTTCTCCACAACACCTTGTGATCCTGCTCATGTTCCATCATAAGGATCAATGTTCTCTTGTGGTTCTTGAACTCTTTCAAGTTCTACTGTCCTCCCACTGTTTCTGTTAGAGACAATCTCTAGCTAGAAACACAACAGTTCGAGCAAAAAATAGTTTGTTCTCGATTGGGTTGTAGAAATAATATCTTTTTCAAGATATCCCACAAAACATTTATCCGAATTGGGTCCAAGTATATCTGAAAACTCTTTTACATAAACTTCATAACCCCCAAATATTTATGAATGACATACTAGGACACTTCCTAGTCCATATCTCATATGGTGTTTTTCATAATTTGTTTTTGATGGAACAAGGTTAAGGGAAAAATTTGTTGTAATTAGAACATTTCCCCTAAAAGTAAATTGGAAGTTTTGTTTGTCACATCATGGACCAAACCGTGTCCAACAAGGTCAAAAATCTCATCTTAGACACGCCAAACCCATGTTGCGTGCTTGGTGGAGCAACTTTGGATCATATCCAACATTCCCATCGATGCTTTTCAAACTCTTGTCTCAAGTACTCTCCTCTAAAATCTAACCGTAGAGCCTTAATACTTTTTCCAAGGTAATTCTCTACTTTATTCTTGAATTCCTTGAACTCTTCAAAGGATTCTGATTTGTTTCTTCATAAGATACACAAATCAATATTTCTCTGATCCTATTAGTAAATATGATGAAGTATTGAAAATCATCTTTAGTATTTGTGCTTAGTGGCCTACATACATAAACAAGTATGATTCCCAAAGATCATATATTGTCCTTTAAACAAGTCTTACATATCTCATATGATTCAAAATCAAATGAATTCCAGAAATCCATCCATATGGAGTTCTAGATATGTATCTCTTATTCGTGTGGTCTAAACGATAATGCTAAAGATAAGTGAAGTTCATATCATTTTATGCAAACCTCTTGGTATTAATGTTATGGATGAAATTATCATGATCAAGGATATACAATCCATTAGACAAAATTGCATTACGATAACGCGTATCAGAATAAATGGAACAACATTTGTTCTTTATTATGATAGAGAGCTTTCTTGTCCATACAAGAAACTATGATAATGAGCCTACTTATAGCAGGTACATAATCACTTTTGTCTAACTCATGAACAATTTTATAAAGTTAGAGATGATTCCCTACAGCTAATTCAGCAACCCCTTACTTCATTGACCCACGTGTAGATTTATTTCTTCCTTTTCCAATTTTCATCTCTTGAGATCCTTCACATTTATATAAATGTGAGATCCTCATCTAGTATAATATACTCATGATGATGAGATAGACACATTGACTTCTATAAAAAAAGTACCTATATTGGAATTCATAATTCCTTTAATACTTACTTCCAGGTACTTTGGGTAGTCACTCTTTCTCTACACGACCTATGGGACTTTAAGGCAACTTGCTTTTAGCAATAAGCTTGTTGTATACCCATGGGGTTGGCGCAAACATTTTTGCCTTTACCCATGCTGTTAACCATTGACATTTTTGCCTATGCCCTTTATGAGTGGTTTGTTTAGTGATTCTCAATCATATTGAGTAAATCAACTTTGAACAAAACTGTAATTGCATCCAATGCAATTTTTGATCCACCTTGGGTGAATAAACATTTATTCATTATCTATCTCATAGATAACTCCCAAAATCTAAGTTTTCAATCCTATTGAAACCACTTAGTTGATTTTACCTTTTGCTTCAGCAGTCACACACTACTAGCTAGTGTCTTCCAGATAGCTTGTCCATCTTATGGACATAAGGTCGTGTTCTGTCCGTTTAATGCCATGGGTATTCAACACAAATAGAATTATCCAAAGCATTGTGACGTATAACTATATTCAACAAGGATTTAAGTTGTCAAACATAGCTCCCACTATTTTTCTACGGATTAATAACTCTCAAATATTAATGCAGAAAATATCATTATATTTTCTAGTGGGTGCCAAGATCCCTATTTCACTTCTTTTGAGCTTTTTTGGCAAGTCACCCAAAATTAGTTATTTAGGTAGGAACAATTCCAATTGCATCCATATGCAACTCTTGGTTCAATTGGGCAAATAACTCCTTATTTATCCATCCCATGGATAATCCCAATTGTTTGCCTCTGGGATTTTAATCTTATTAAAACTACCTAGGTGCGTCCAACCTCTTACTTAGACAGTTTCACATTACTTGCTTGTGTCATCGCAACACAATCATGACAAACCAAGTCACCCTGCTTTTGCATGCACTAGCTGGATAATCATGATCATGACGAGTGTCTAAATTACGAGAAGGCAAAAATGCAATATTTAAATTGAGGGATTTTAACTTCAATTTAAATTGTTTTGTTGATTCAAATCAACTGATCTACTTATTTGAGTTTGGGAAAAACTCCAAATAAAAGATCCGGTTTGTTAATTATCTTATTATCAAATTGCATGCATCATCCAAACACCAACAACAATAATAAGACAATAAAGTAAACATCCACAAAAGAAATTAACGTGATATGGATATGGCCTCCTAGACTAAGATATTCTCAAGCCAATGAGAATATCTATGAACCCTAGAATAGAAAACGCATCTCCATGTGCCTCCATATCTTGGTCCATCCTTCATAGCCTTGTGGAATGCTCCATGCTCCATGTTGTGGCTCCTTTAATTCTCTGGGCTTCTTTCTTCAATCTTGACTATCATCTATTTTATCTAGTACTAGCTAACACCTATACTAAATAAAATAAATCTCACAAGTTGAGAAAAATACCGGCTCGCATGCCGTAAATCCTAATTAATTATTACATCAGATTGATCAGCTCGCAGGCCGTAAACAAACCACAAAAATTAAACATTCACAGCAAAACACATCTAAGGCCGTATCCAACCACCATGCGAATTTCACATAAACAGTCTAAACCAATTTTAACGCACTTAGTCAATTTTTTTTTAATTGATTTTGGATGTATTAGGGTCAAAACGGTCCAAGGGGTCCACTATCAATAAAGTCGAACCGCCCAAAAAGGACCAAGGCTCTCCCTTGGGCCGGTCGGCCGAGCCCCACGCGTGGTTTACATGTACCTCAATACTCTGAAACTGTTCAAACCCTTTTAAACACGTAACCCTGTTTTACATGGTGAGTTTTTTATTCACTCAGTTTTTACTGATACTCGAAAAACTGCGGTCTTGTGTTCTTTTAATTCCCCCGCAGGTATGTGACTGGTTGCTTGGGGTAACGCACTGGAACCTTAATCTCTCTTTCATGCAAACAGTAGAGCTTAGTAATTAACCGGAGAGTCAGCTTTTGTTGTAATTTAAATTTTATTAAACATTGTTGAATTTTGTAATACGAATCAATAGTGATGTTTCTTTTCACTGGTTCGTTGTTACTACTCCTTGTACGAAAGGGTAAAATCCCCTGTACGGAGGGCACCTCCCGGTCTCCGGCTCCTCTGGAAATCAGGGGTGTTACATTAGTTGTGGATTAATAAGAATTGGGTTGAAAATCCTGCAGGGAGAAGATCCCTGAGTTAGATCCGTAAGTCCTAGTGGACTGAACTCTATATATCTTGTGTGTCTTGCATTTACTTTTCAGTTCCATACTTAGAACTTTTGCAGCATTCATAACAGTTTCATTTTAAGGGTTTGAAACTCATTTCAAGGCCTTGAAATAGACTTATTCTTTTCATACTCTAACCGTTTTCATTCCGAAGGCTTGAAACTCATTTTAAGGCCTTGAATCACGTTGCACATCTTTTGAAACCACTATTCGTGCAAGTTTTGCAAAAGTTTGCATACTCTATTCAACCCCCCCCCTCCCCTTCTAGAGTAATGATCATGTATTTCTACCTACTGTACACCCTTTCAATTGGTATCAGAGCTTGTATCACTGAATAGATTTAACCATCTTGTGATTATGAGTTCTGTAGGTGATGGTGGTTTCTCTCAGGGAAGAGCTGCTAACAGACCTCCTCTCTTTTGTGGAGACAATTTTGTTCATTGGAAAGCCTTGATGAAAATGTTCATCATTGATCAAGTTATGGAACTCTGGACTATCATTCAGAATGGTCCTCATACTTTCTACATAGGGAAAGATGGGACTAGAACTCCCAAATCTGTAGACACTCTCTCCTCTTTTGAGTTAGAACAATTTTCAAAAAATTGTAAAGCTATGAATCTCTTATATTGTGATTTGAGTGCAGAGGAGTTTAACATGATCTTAGGTTGCAATACTGCCAAGGAGATCTGGGATAAGCTTGTGGTGACCTTTGAAGGAACAAGCCAAGTCAAGCAAACCAAGATAAACATATATCTCAGGCAATATGAGCTATTCAAGATGAATGGAGATGAGTCAATCAGAGACATGTTCAAAAGATTCACTAACATTGTTAGCAATCTTGATTCATTAGGAAAACACATTTACAAAGAAGAAAAAGTCAGAAAGATTCTGAGAAGTCTTCCAAAGTCAAAATGGGAACCAAAGACTACTACTATTGAGGAAGCTCAAGATATCTCATTACTTCAACGTGATGACCTACAAGGGAATCTCCTAACACATGAAATATCCATGAATGATGTTGATGGAGAACTACCATAAGGTATCAAGAACCTAGCACTCAAGGCAAAGGAGAATGAGCCATTTCAAAGCCTTGAAACTGAAGATGATGATGAAGATTCATTTGCTTTGATTTCCAAAGCCCTGACCAGAAATCATAAAATGAAGAAGAACTGCGGTAACAAGGACTTCAGCAGAGTAAGACACAGATCCTCCAGGAGCAAAGACTACAAAGGTAAATCTTCTTCACATGGTAATAAGCCTTAATTCATGAATTTATTTGAGTGTGGTGATGCATGACACTTGATCAAAGACTGTCAACACAAAAAGAGAAAGAACTTTCATAAGAAAGATCATGATAGAAGAAAGAAAGCTATGATAGCTTCCTGGAGTGATTTAGAAACCTCAAGTGACTATGAATCTGAAGAAGAACATACCAAAATATTCTTCATGGCCAAGCATAATGAGAGTGTTGAAAAGAACATTGAGGTAATGGTAAACTGCTTGATTTCAAAACCAACAGAAGCCCTCTATGACTATCTTAGAACAATGCTTTTAAATGAAGAGGACTATCTGAAAGAAATTAGAGTTTTGAAAGAAAAATTCCATGAGAAAGCTAAAGAAAACTTGCATCTTGTTTTCCTGACTCAGAATCTTGAAATCTCTCAGAAGAACACTTACAGTGATTTCAAGGCCTTGAAAACTAGTTTCAAAGCCTTGAAAACACAAGTCAAGTAAGTAATCAATGAGAACTCTCTTTTGAGGGACAATATGGTTAATCTAAGGCATAAAGTTGATGAATTAGATAAACAAATGACTGCTCTGACTGAGAAACTTCAAGAATATGGATCAGTCAAAACAAGACTTGCAGGCTCAGAACACAACTTGAACCTGATTCTTAGAGGTAGCTTAAAGTCTGTTCACAAAACTTGTAGTGGATATAATCCAAATTTTCCCAAAAAGAACAAAACCAAATTTGTGAAAGCTGGAAGCAAAACATCTCCTAAGTGCCATTACTGTAATAAGATTGGTCATATTAAGATGACTTGTCCTTTTAGAAGAAGAGACCCTCACATAATGAGGAATACTTTTCCCTTCCAACTCAAAGGACAAGTTAGACAGATTTGGGTTCCTAAAAGGGTTAGATCACCCAACATGGTTGACCCTGAATATGAATCTAAATTCCACACTTGGTCTAACAGCTGGGTAAGGCAGTGAATGGTGTTTGCAGGTTGCCACAAAGATCAAAGAATAGAAATGGTTTATGGACAGTGGTTGCTCAAGACACATGAGTGGAAAGAGATCTCTATTCTCAGAACTAAAAGAGCAATCTGAAGGATCAATTACAATTGGTGACAAAGGCAAATGCAGCATTCTTGGCATTGGTAAATTTGGTACAAAATCTAAAAATTCCATTTATGATGTATATCTAGTTGATGGTTTGAAATTTAACTTGCTTAATGTATCTCAGCTTTGTGATAATGGCAACAAGGTTATCTTTGACAAAGAGAAATGTGTGGTGCAAAATGAGAAATCTGGAAATTGCATCCTCACTGCCTCTAGGTCAAACAATATACTTTTAAAACTAACAAAGTTGCAGGAGAAAACTTGAAGTGTCTCAAGGCCTTGAAATATGATTCAAAGCTATGGCACAGAAAGTTGGGACACATTAGCATGCATACCTTAAACAAGCTGGTTTCCACGAACTTGGTAAGAGGGCTACCCTCTATCAAGTTCAGATATGAAGAAGTATGCAAGGCATGTGCACAAGGCAAGCAAACTAGAAGCTCATTCAAACCAAAGAACTTTTAAGTACTACTAGACCCATTGAATTACTGCATATGGATCTCTGTGGTCCTATGATAACTTCAACTCCAAAGGGTAAAAAGTACATGCTTGTTATTGTAGATGATTTCTCTAGATATACTTGAGTTATGTTTCTAAGAGAAAAATCTGAAACTCTCACTGAATTTTCAAAGCTTTGTAGAGATCTTCAAACCTTGAAAAACCTACCTATTGCTTCAATTAGAAGTGATCATGGTAGAGATTTTGATAAACTTGAGTTTGATGTATTCTGTTCTAAGCACGGTATCTCTCACAACTTTTCTGATCCTCGAACTCCTCAACAGAATAGAGTTGTTGAAAGAAAGAACATGACTCTTGAAGCATGTCAAGAACAATGCTTCTGGAAAACAAGTTGCCAAAGCATTATTGGGCAGTAGCTGTGAATACAACAAACTATATTCTTAACAGGTGCTTGATCAGACATATTCTGAAGAAGACCCCTTATGAGTTGCTCATAGGAAGAAAGCCAAACATCTCTTACTTCAAGCCATTTGGCTGTACTTTTTTTGTCCACAATAATGGTAAGGACAATCTTGGTCAGTTTGATGCAAGAAGTGATGAAGGTATTTTTCTTGGCTATTCACATACAAGCAAAGCATATAGAGTTTACAATAAGTGAACCAAGCTTGTTGAAGAAAGTATTCGTGTTATATTTGATGAAAGCTATGATGGTTCTTTGAGTGATGGTTTTGCATATCTCAATCTGAACAAGCATGATTCAATTACTAAAGAAGAATCTTCAAAAGGTCCAAGGAAATGTCACAGGAACAAAGAAGGCATTTTCAAGGCCTTGAAACTAAGGTTCAAAGCCTTGAAACAGAATCTCCAGAGAAGACAGCAGAACAAGCCACTACTTAAAGTTCTCAAAGACTTGAAAAAAAACTGGAGAGCCTGAACCATGGACACCAAGGAAGAGATTTAAATATCTCTCATATCATCCTGCTAATAAAATTATTTTTGATCCAACAACTGGTACACAAACCAGATCACAGCTGAAGAATCTTTGTGCTTTTAATGCTTTTATATCTCTCGTAGAACCTAAATCTGTGAAGGAAGCACTACAAGAAGCAGACTGGATTATAGCAATGCAAAGTGAACTCAGTAAGTTGGAAAGGAACAAGGTCTAGAATCTAGTTCCTCCACCAAGAAATCAGTCTGTCATTGGTACCAGATGGGTGTTCAGAAACAAGTTAGATGAGAATGGAAAGGTAATCAGGAACAAAGCTAGTTTGGTAGCTCAAGGCTACAATCGAGAAGAAGGTATTGACTATGAAGAAAATTTTGCTCATGTTGCCTGGTTAGAAGCAATCAGAATTGTACTTGCATTTACATCTCACAAGAACATGAAACTCTTTCAATTGGATATGAAGTGTGCATTTCTAAGTGGCTATTCGCAAGAAGAAGTTTATGTTGTTCAACCTCCAGGTTTTTAAAATTTCAAGTTTCCAGATCATGTTTACAAACTTAGCAAAGCTCTTTATGGTTTGAAACAAGCTCCGAGGGCTTGGTATGAAACATTGTCAAAGTTTCTACTTGAAAATGATTTCAAAAGAGGATTAGTAGATAAGACCGTTTTCATAAAGACTCATAAGAAAGACATGCTAGTAGTTCAAATTTATGTTAATGATATTCTGTTTGGAGCTACTAATGATCTTCTTTGCCAGGAATTCTGAAGTCTTATGAGCAGGGAATTTGAAATGAGCTTGATGGGAGAATTGAACTTTTTTCTTGGACTCCAAATTCATCAGATGAAGAAAGGAATATTCCGACATCAAAGCAAGTACACAAGGGACTTGCTAAGCAAGTATAATATATCTCAGTCCGCAGAGGTTAAAACCCCATGAGTTCTACACTGTCTTTACACAAAGATGAATCTCGTCAGAGTGTGAATGTAAAAGAGTATAGAGGTATGATTGGATCACTAATCTACCTCACAACTAGTATACCAGATATCATGTTCATTGTGTGCATGTGTACTAGATTTCAAGCTGATCCTAAAGAATCACACTTGACTGCAGTTAAGAGAATTTTTAGATACCTCAATGGTAACAAAGACTTAGGGCTTTGGTATCCTAAACAATCTGAATTCTTTTTGTGTGGCTATTCAGATGCTGACTTTGTAGGATATAAAGTTGACAGAAAGAGTACAACAGGATGTTGTCAATTTCTTGGATCATCTTTAACCAGCTGGTATTCCAAGAAGCAAATCTTAGTTGCACTATCAACAGCTGAAGCTGAATACATAGCAGCTGGAGCTTGCTGTTCACAAGCTTTATGGATAGCACAACAAATGAGAGACCTTGGATTTGACTTCAGAGATATACCTATTAAGTGTGATAATACAGGTGCAATATCAAATTCAAAGAATCCAGTTCAACATTTTAGAACAAAGCATATTGATGTTAGACATCACTTCATTAGAGATCATGCTGAAAAAGGTGATATTGTTCTTGAATTTGTTTCTACTAACTTGCAATTTGTAGATATCTTCACTAAACCATTGCCAGATGAAAAATTATCATCCTTAATATTGGAATCGGGCATGCTAAATAAAGAAGCATTGGTTTAGGGGGAGAATCAGGTAAGTACTATGTGTTTCAAAGTTTTGAACTGATTTTCAAATCCTTGAAAATCTTTTCAAAGCTTTGAGTATATGTGCTTTACATCATACATATTTTCAAGGCCTGGAAATCCATCCAAAGCCTTGAAAATAAGACTGTATGGTAGTTAGTCAATAATTTAGGATCTTTCAATATTGGGTATTATCTTTGTAGATAATTGCTCATTGTTTCCCCTCCTTTTTAAATACCCCTTTTCAGCCAAAATAGTATTATATCTTTATTTTCAACGGCACACACAAAATTTGAATCTTTTTTATTCGGCAGATCTTCAAAGATTAGGGAGAATACTTAGTTTCCTTTTCAAACTGAAACTCTCTTCTATTTATCTTCTTTTCTCCTCCGTATCTATCCTAAATCTCTTGTCTTCTCTCCAAACCCTAATGATCCCTAGGAGAGCCTCCGACAAAATTAAGATGGCTGGTGGTTCAAAGGCAGCAACAGATAAGAAAGGAAAGACCATTGTGGAAGAGGTTCAGACCATCAGTGGAAATTCAAGTTCAAAGACCCTAACTGCAGAGGACATGGCACTTCCCCCTCACAAAAATAAGGTAAACAAAAATCATACACCAGTGTCCAGCAAGAAGAAGAAGACAGTGGAGTCTGCTCAAGGAAAACAGAAGGGGATTCAGATTGGTAGCCCTAAAAAGGTAAAGAAGAAGGCTGAAAAAGCAGACAAGGGAAAAGGAAAAGAAAAGGTAACAAAGGATGAACCAGATGAGAACATTGAGATGGAACTACAGAACTATTCAGAGAAAAAGAAATCCACTGAACGCTGCAAATCTGGTGATTCAGACCAAAGTTGCTGGTATTAATATGGAGCTAGATCACTCTGAGTTTGTCAATGTTCTAGGCTATCCTAAGAGGTATGATACCAGTAACTACCCTCCTAAGAGTGATGCCCTGAAGCTAGCTAAAGAAGAGTTTTACATTCCTAATACCCCTGTCTCATCTAAGCAGTTTACACACTATGTTCTAACTGTTGAAGTCAAAATTCTGTTTACAATCTTGATGAGATATGTGGTACCAAGGGAATACCCAAAAGAACTGGTCACTGATAGGGTGTTGTTCTTAATGTACTTGGTTATGCATGGTTATGAGGTTGATCTTCCAAAGCATGTGATGGAACACATGCTATATAGACAGACAAATTAGAGAAAACATCCCTTGCCATATACCAATTTGCTCACCTCATTCTTTCAGCACTTTGAAATTCCAACTGATAGGGAAGAGACTATTACTTTTGGATTTGGTATGCTTAATGAGAAAGCTTTTGAGAAGATTGGTGTGGTGAAAACCAATGCTAAGACTTGGAAGCTATACTCAGATTTGACATAGGAAGAATTGAGCTCCAAGAAATTCCTCAAAATCAAGACCTTGACCCCTACTTCAAGCCAAACTCTCAGCCTCAAGATAACTCCTTGGTTCTTCAGTTGATAAATGGACTTCAGATGGACATTGATGAAGTGAAGGAGAATCAACATGGATTTGATACTGATCTCAGAAAGGTGAAGTATATGGTTGAAAACATGTTCAGAAGCATGACAGTGTTTGATGTGCCCAAAGAAGTATCTTAAGATGAAAAGGGTGCCAAAAAGTTTGATTCAGCCAAGGATCTGCTCAGTGAAAAATAAACTCAAGATGGGACTGCTCAGGTAAAGGATAAAGGAAAGCAGGTGGTTGATGAACACGTGAATGAAGATCAGGAGGAAGAAGTTGACAGTCCAGATTCAGGAGCACTACTTGTAGATCTCAAGAAGAATAAATCAAAGAAGCCAATTTTTCCAGATATTGTGACTGCAGATGACTTATTTGAAGGTGAAGGTGAAGGTGAAGCAGGTGATGTGGCTCAACAGGAAGAAGAACAGGTTGATGATGAGGAGGGAAATAGTCAGGAAAAAGATGCAGAGCAGCAAGGAGATGAAGACCCAACCCCTTAAACTCTTGCCTACTCTTGCTTTTAATTTTCAAGGCCTTGAAATGCTTTTCAAAGTCTTGAGAATTTCATTTTTTAAACAGACTTTTCAAAATATTTCCAAAAACTCTTATCCAACATATTCTCATATTTTTTTGATGAAAGTCGAAATGGGGGAGAAATTTAAGTTATATTCGTCCATTTTTTTTTTATTTTTCTCTCTAGGTGACCTGGTTTTAGGTCACTAGACTTATGTGAACTTTGATGTTGTTTTCAGCAGATTAATAAGTTGGATTTATTTTGGACATCATGTGCTATACTTGAATTGTGCTATATGCTAATAAGTATTTTTTGAAGAATCATAGTATCAAACAGATTGTGGTTATGTCTTTAATCAACGGGGAGATTGTAAGTTCAACTCAGATGAAGACTTGAAATAGCTAGTCTATTTCAAGGCCTTGAATCAGATTTCAAAGCCTTGAAACTGACTGAGCTATATATGCATGAACTTAGGGGGAGTTTCTGATCTTGATTCATCTTCTAAACCCATGTGCATGATTAGCTAATACTTGATGATGAAAGGCAAATTATTTTGACACATTTAAAAGTATCTAATATCATTCGTTTGATTAAGTTTTGCAGGGATATTGTGTTTCCTATTTTATAGGAATTTGTTTCCTAACTTATGTTTTACAGAAAGGGAAACTGCTTGATGATTTGATTTTGTGATCAATCTGCTGTGTTTAAAAGCTTCCCAACATATTTCAAACAAGAACAATTCATTATCCTTGAAGATACTAAGCTACTAGCCGCTGGAGGAAGATGTTAGAAGAGTCAAGATTTGAAGCTAGTTTTTCAGGAAAGTTTGTTGAGAAGATTCTGAAAATCTTCAATTCAAACTGAGTGTTTTAAAGAAGAATTGCTGAAGGAATTCGAAGACACAAAAACAAAGAGCATTTCATAGAGACACTCAAAAAAATTCAAGGATTGACAAGCAACAAAGAAGCATATTCATTTCTCTCAATCCAAGCCTCAGAAGAACACTACATACTCACTGCAGATTCAGCTCTAGCGTTCTTCTCTTCTGAACTTCATTTGTATATCATTTTGATAATACTTCTAGATTTTATTCTCAAGGATTGTTCAAATTGAACAATAGATAATTCTTAGTTAATCAGATAGCCAGACCAGATACTAGATAGGTTAGTGAGAACCACAATCTATAACAGAGCAAGGCATCTCTCTGTGCTTGAGATCTAGGGCTTAGCTGTGGATTAATAAGAACTGTGTTGAAAATCATGCAGGGAGAAGATCCATGAGGTATAGATGTAGGTCCAAGTGGACTAAACTCTATATATCTTGTGTATCTTGCATTTAGTTTTTAGTTCCATACTTAGAACTTTTGCAGCATTCATAACAGTTTCATTTCAAGGGTTTAAAACTCATTTCAAGGCCTTGAAATAGACTTATTCTTTTCATACTCTAACTGTTTTGATTCCAAGGGCTTCAAACTAATTTAAGGCCTTGAATTACTTTACACGTCTTTTGAAACCACTATTCTTGCAAGTTTTGCAAAAGTTTGCATACTCTATTCAACCCCCCCCCCCTTCTAGAGTATTGATCCTGTATTTCTACCTACTGTACACCCTTTCAGACATGTTTGATCAGCTACAAGGATTCGATACCTTTTTGAAGATTGAATTAAGGTCAGGATATCACCAACTCACGATAGCAGAGAAGGATATTCCTAACACAACGTTCCGAACTCGCTGTGGTCACTACGAGTTCACGGTGATGCCATTCGGCCTGACTAATGCACCATCGGCGTTCATGGAGTTGATGAAATGTGTTCTACAAAATTACCTGGACCAATTTGTTGTGGTATTCATTGACGACATTCTAGTCTACTCCAAGGGAAAAGAAGAGCACGAGCAAGACTTAAGAGAGGTACTGGAGACGCTGAGGGAAGATAAGTTATATGGGAAGTTGTCAAAGTGCGAGTTTTGGTTTGGCATAGTGCCTTTCATGGGGCATATCATATCCAAGGAAGGTGTGCCAGTATACCCAAGGAAAGTGGCAGCAGTAAGAGACTGGCCCACACCAAAGAACGTCACCGAGCGAAGGAGCTTCTTGGGATTGGCTGGATACTATCGAAGATTTGTAATGGACTTCTCGAAGATCGCGAGGCCTGTGACTAATCTAGTGAAGAAGACAACCAAGTATGTGTGGGATAGCAAGTGCGAGGAGGCGTTCCAAACACTCAAGGATAGGTCGACGTCAGCACCCGTGTTGACCTTACCTACGGAAGGAGGAGAATTTGAAGTCTACAGCGACGCGTTGAAGCACGCCCTAGGATGTGTCTTGATGCAGGATGGGAAGGTGATTACTTATGCATCTCGGAAACTAAATCCCTACGAGGAGAACTACCCTACTCATGACTTGGAGTTGTCAGCTATCATGTTTGCATTGAAGATATGGAGGCATTACCAATATGGTACGACTTGCAAGATCTTCACGGATCACAAGAGTCTGAAGTACATTTTCACGCAAAAAGAGTTGAACATGCGGCAAAAGAGGTGGTTAGAGTTGGTAAAGGATTATGACCTTCAAATCCAATACCATGAATGGAAGGACAGTGTGGTGGCGGATGCTTTGAATCGAAATACGAATCGCACGGTAAATGCTTTGTGGGATCTACCGCATGAGCTTTATGAAGATTTTCAAAGATTGGAGATCAAAGTATGCGCGAGGGGAAGCCCGAGTAACATGATATTGACACGTTCCAACTGCAAGTGCACAGTCGTCGTGTGTAGTAATAAACCGGAAATCCGGGTTGTCGAACCCAAGGGACTTTATTTAAATTAATTATTATTCTAAACCTTATGTGGGCAAGTCGCAAGTTGTGTTTTTATCTAAATCTAAGAAAATTAATGCAAAATTCTCAATTAACCAAGTGAAATAATTCACGATTAATAAAGAATGAATATTTGGAGGTTTTTATCAATAAGGGAAAAGCACCGGGAATTCTCTAGGTTCACTAGGTTGATCTAAATTTATGTTTTGATTCGTAAAACAACCACGTGTTATTCACTATTAATCAAGCAATGTTGAACTTACCGAGTTACCAAGCAAATCCACTATACTTAAACTAAACTAAACCGAGTTACCAAGCCTAATTTAGGTTTAAGTATGCATTAAGATTATAATTCTACTTTAACGATCCTAGTTAATGATGCCGAGTTACCAAACATCGATACGACTAGGTGGATTATTCGATTTACCGACTAGTTATCACGGAGTTACCGCGTGAAACTAATTGATTCTATCTCTACGTTAGCTACTCGCAAAGATAATAAGATTAAGAACGCAAATAATCCATAATAATGCATAAGCACGAGAGATTAAGCTAAAGCATGCATCACAATCATCAAAACATCGACTTTATATCAAACCCTAGCTACACCAAACGAGAATTCCCAGCAAAAGGTGTTTAGCTACTCATATTCATAATCAAAACGACGATTATAATGAGTTTAAACATAAAAATCAATAAAAACGAGAGTTTAGAATTCAAACGAATGATCCAAAAGCTCCTAAGCTCTCTCCAAGGCTTCTTGATCTCCAAAGATGTCTCTAATCCTCCAAAAACTACTGAAAAAGACGACCTAAAAGTCTTAAATACGTCCCCATAATAATATTACAAAGTTTGGAAATAATACGGAAAAGCCCCAAAAAACTGCTGCTGTCCCACGACCTCTTCGCACGAAGACAGTTGTCTTCGCACGAAGAGTCTTCGTACGAAGACTTCTGCCTCTTCGTGCGAAGGCCTTATTATGTAGATACTGAGAGTGGTTTTAAGAAGAGAATGCTGCAGAGCTAATTTTTGGCTAAGTAAAAAGTCTTCGTACGAAGACAAAAGTCTTCGCACGAAGACAACTGTGTCCAGCCCTCTTTTTGCCTCCTTTGACTTTTCTCTTCTCTTCTTTGACTTTCTTCTTCCATTCTTTCTTCCCTTGACCTTCCTTTGACTTTCTTTGACCTTCCTCTTCTGTTTGACTTTCCTTTGACTTTTGACTCTCCTTTGACTTTTGACTCTCCTTTTGACTTGTCTTTGAGTTCCTCGTTTCCGAAGTTCGCTTCCAAATCCCGCACGATCATCCAAGCCCTGTTTTTCCTGCGAATCACAACACGAAAACACAACCCGCGATCATATCACAATAAAAAGCTCAAAAAATCTAAAGAAACGCCCGAATTTAACAAGTATTGCACATGAACTCATATTTTCACATTTACGCTCAATTTACTCAAAAGACGACAAATTCTCCATTATAAGCACGCAAAACGTAGAAATAAAAGGCATAAAGTAACTCCGAAAACGGAGTTATCAACTACCCCCACACTACCTTTTGCTCGTCCCGAGCAAATCTCCCAAGTCAATTCCATCTCTCTCAAGTCAAAACTTCTTTCGCTTTTCCGCAATTCATCCAACTTTGCATACTCAACCAATTACTCATTGCATACTTCCCTACGCCAATTGCATACTATCACCTCACATTGCATACAATACCAAGAACTCTTGCATACTAATACGAGTAGAACCATTCACCAACCATCCTTCCTACTAGTCGACACGACTCGATTATACACAATGCACCTATATGCAAATGCAATATTCACAATGCAAGTATTGAAATACAAATTTTTCTTTTCTTTTGTGAGATTGGGCAATCTCCATTAGCTTAAACCGATTCACACGAAGCGATGAGAAATCTAGACACAAGGAATGATTCGAAATCAAATTCGTCAACATGAATTCCCCCTAGCTAGTATAGAGAACCTAACTTTACTAAGTACAAGAATGCAATACCTTTTCATGTGTGCCACAAAATAAAAGGCTACGCTAGGCTAAGCCACGTTCAAGGTCCGAGCTCCTAATCCGCTAACGGGTTTAAAATGATGAGGCTTTAGGGACAAATAGGATAAGAATCAAATACAAGTCCTAAAGCGTCACATTCTCACAAATACCATAGCTCACACACCCTCACAACAATGATGGAAACCAAGCCCGAAACTCACCATCTCCGGCCCTCGATCCCCTCACACCCCGGTACAATTACGATCTCCGCGGCCATTGTCATGAATAATGCATAAGCCAAAATTTCCCGTTCGTGAACTAGTCGCTTCTCCACTCGTTCTTCCACAAAGCTTCTCATTCTACCTTTATTCATCTCTCCTTTTTTCTCTCTTTTCTTTTTTTTTTTGTTTTTTTTGAATTTTTTTTTTTTTTTTTTTTTTTTTTACTTTAAATCTCTCAAAATCCTGCATAATTCCCCTTCAATATCTTTCACGAGTGGTCTTCCAATGAATCAAGCTAATCATGTAATCGTAAGGAGAGACAATATCCAAATCACGTATAAATCACAAATCAATGTCTCTCCCTATCTCAATAAAATCCTCGGTGTAAATCAACAAAGCCGCTAACATACAAGAGCATGTGTGGGGATGGAGTCGTCGCAAACGCAATCTCGATGTCCGAAGTCAAATGTCGACACCCCCACACTCGAATGTAATCCTGTCCCCTCTCAAATAGTCGATCAAATGTCTGTCTCGTGCCTAATCCAACCAAACCTCCTACACCATGTTGAGTAAGATCCGGTACCTAGCACGATCCACCTATTAAATTCCCCCAACCCAAACTTTGTGTGTATTAGATGGTACACACTCACGGCTCTCCTCACTTGTGTCCATGTTGTAATGCCATGGAACACCGCCACACCGAAGTGCGCAAGCCTACTCTCACTCACCCTCGCATTCCCCTCGAAGATCACAAATGAAGTGCATGCGATATGTAAGACTCACACAAATATAGCATGAAGTACTCCCTCATCGAACCCCCTCAACTACAACACCCTCGTGACGCACTAAAGCGGTGATTCTAACCAATCAATGCTGAAGGCCAAGAATCGTCACCCTAAGTCCAAAGGTTGTCAAAGAATCCATGGTTCAAATACGGGTTTGCTAGTGGTCCTACAAGGTAAGTTCTAGAAGCAGTGAGTGCTCTAATACACACCTCGCACAGCTGTTCTGTGTGCCACTACGAGGCGGGTTGGCGACTACCTAAGACGTACACAAGAACGTTCGGCTTGTTTAGCTCACACCTAGCTCAACTCTTGTAAGAAAATTAGACACACACTTTAAATTTGAAAGAATTAAGTTCGTGTGTAAAATAGGCACGCATTCCCGTAAAGAGAGTTTCTCTATACTTACTAAGGGACTCTCACATTGTCACTCTCGATCGCAAATCACGCCCTATGCCTAAAAGTCTCACACTTCTCGATTTTACCGAATTTTCAGCTTTTTTCAATTGCCCTTTCTCAAATTTTTTAATTTTTTTGGATTTTTCACATTTTTAGATTTTTTTTTTTTTTTTTTTTATATATACCTACACTATATGCAAGGCCAACTCGATTAACGACTCAACAATGGTGGGTTGACTCAAAAATACCAAAACGTGCAAAAAGATGAATAATAAAAAGAAAAATAAGGACATAACCAAAAAAAACCTCTAACTAACTACATGCAGACACTGGCGATGCAAAGACACGACATTGACTAGTAGAACGGATTCAACCACCCCCACACTAGAATGCATCGTTGTCCTCAACGATAAAACGAGGACTCAACAATTCTAGCATGAGGGCACACTCCACTACTCGTCATCTTCCTCCTCATCTTCCTCTTGTTCCTCATCATCTTCTTCTTCCTCATCCTCACTCGGCGGAACCTCATATTCAAAGTCATCCTCCTGAAACCACGGATCCGCCGTCGGGACCGGTGGAACAAACTCCCCCGCCGCCTGACCACTAGACTGTATAACCCACTGGCCAACCATCTGGATTAAACCCCCCAGCTTCGCCTGATTGTCCCGAGTGTGGGCAAACTGGCGTCTCCTCTCGAGTCTATCCCGGGCCATCTCCTCTCTCAAGTGGTCGTAGGCAACCTGGTTGTCAAACCTAGAGGTGTTCATCCTCCTACCCTTGCCCTTCTTCCTCGCTGTCTCATCAAACCTATGCCACTTCCTAGCAGTAAACGGTTTCAAGTCCATATCTCTCCCTATGACTACTTCAGCAGTTTTGGCCAGGTGAGTGATCAAGCAAGTATGACCGGGGCCTAATTTGTTCGTCCTCGACACCCTCTCAAGACAGTTCTCCCAAATCAGTTTGGGGATATTAATTCTAACCCCGGTGTAAAGACAAAGAGCCCAGACAGAGAGGCGGAATGTATAACTAGGGTTTCGTGTGATTCCCAAAACCCAGTTTTCTAACACTTCACAACACCACCTAGCCTCCGGCCTATAAAACCTCTTCTCGGCCTTCCAATGAATCACCTCTCCCTTCCTGTCCCATGGATCAACCCCCTTCGCAAAGCAAAAAGCATTTAAACGAGACCAAAGGTTCTCACTACGAAGAACCGTCTCTAACCCACAACCGTCTTTCAAAGCGGGAAAACCCATGGCGAGAGCGATAGTCTCTGGCGTGAAGACTATCCACTCGTTCCGACAGTAAACGAGACGAGGATCTTGACTCTCTCCATCCTTTGCATAACGCAAATTAAACAAAAACTCTCTCGTAATATGTGAACTAGACTGCCCTACTAGCTTAAACCAATTGTCAAGCTTCTCGCGCTCATAAATTTCCTTAATTGCTTGAGGCATGTCCTCGTGCAATGGAAATGCCTTTTCGGGCTGCCCGTTCTTAGTCAAATAAGTGTCTCTTCGAGAGTCAAGATGGGCCTCATGAGTGACGAAACGGTAGCTATCATAATAACCCGGCCCAATACTTCTCTCTTTCAAATTAGCCTTGGCCTTTCGTCGGCCGACAATACCCGGTTTAGCCGGGAAAGGGGCCGTCAAGATGGCATATTGGGGAGTAGGCGGTATCTCTAATTGAGGATCGCCCGATCCCGATGCTTCTTGTGACGAACCCTCTCCCGTCTTCCGTTTCTTACCACCCGCCATTTAAAATTCAGTTTCAAGTAAAACAAGCAACTCAACAATTGTGCACGTGAACAAGAAGTGAATACGAAACGAAACACGTAGGCAAGTAAACAAATAGTTCCTAGGACTTTACGCAATCGCCCCCAAATACGCTTCTAAGCGCAACAAAATATAACCGGGCTTTTACTCAATGTGCCTAAGACTCGAATATGAAATTACGAGGTTTAGATAGTACCTACGCGTCCGGAGCAAGTCTTACGGACGCAAAAATTTCCCAATTTGACGAACCCGGACTGATTTTGATGGTGCCGGAAAAAGTTGTCGAAATCTCGAATTTCTTGCTGCTCCGTACTCCTTGCGTAGTCCCCGTTAGTGTTCCCTTCTCGTCCGAAAGCTGAAATCAAGCTGTAGCTCGTCCAATTTCTCACTTCTCCGTCAAAAACCCTAGCTTCTTCTTCCTCTGATTTCTCTCTTGTCTTGCACTCTCTCTCAAAATCACCTATGGAATCTTGCTCCCCTCTAAATTGCGAGCAAAACCCTAGGTAGTGTGTTGATTTTGGTGAAGAAACAAGAGCGGGGTGAACTTGAGCTCGTGCGGCTATGGAGGAGAAGCACTGGGTTTGAAGATGAAGAATGAAGATGATACTCGATGCCCAGCTGGTTAAGCTTCAAGTGCGTGCCAAAAAGTCTAAAAAGCCCCCAAAATATAACCCCAAAAGCTGTTACCCGTGCTGGACAAATCCGTCTTTCTGCGCGATGTCTTCGTGCGAAGACATTTCTCTTCGTGCGAAGAGTCTTCGTACGAAGACAAATTGTCTTCGCACGAAGGTCTTCTCACATAGATACTGCAACTTGTTATAAGAAGACAAATTCAGAGCTTAAAATTTTTTTCTAAGTAAAATGTCTTCCTACGAAGACACTTGTCTTCATACGAAGACAATGCTGAATTGTGCTAAAAACATCCTTTTTATCAATTTTTCGCGTCTTCGATCGTGCCTTTGCTTTCCGAAGGATCTCCTCGACCTCGAGACTCCCTTTTCACCTTAAAACACTCCCAAAATCCGGGGAATATTTTATTTGTCAATTTCACGCGTTCCAAGGCACGTTTTGCATTTCCGGATGCTTTTGGCCTCGTTTTACTTGCGAAAACATCCTTTTTGGCGTAACTTTCTCATCCGGACTCCGATTTGCGCGATCCACCCGTCTACAGAAAGCTCTCGACCACCCCCACACGTTGGCATTGTTCAATTCCCATTTCAGTCTGTCCTTCAAAATTTCACCTCGTAATCCGTGCCGGCGTGCTAGCTTTCTCCGTTCACTAATCAAATTCTTGCGCAAATCAAGACGGGGAGTCCGGGAACATGATCTTCCCCAGGTGCGTGTGTTGAATAGATGCAGGAATGGCTTCTACCTTCAATTCCTTCACTTCGGATCCCGATACGCGTATTTAGCTGCAAATCTGGGCTTTTTACTCTGTTTCGCACGCGCGTATCAAGAAGGGGGATCCGAAATAGGCCTTTCACCTCGTATTCCTGCACATACTCATTGGAAATATTAAATCCACTCTCTCGCACCCCTCAATAGAATCAAACCGAATAAAAATTACAAAACAGTATTAAAATCTATCCTAAAGCAATAAATAGGTAGGGTTGCCTCCCAACAAGCGCTTTGTAATTTAAGGTCGACGGCCCGACCCAGTTACCTCAGAGACTTCTCAAGTTGCGGGAGTTGCATGAAGCCATTCAATGACTCCAATGAAATTCCCGTCCACATACGGTTTCGCTCTCTGACCATTCACCTTAAACCTGTTCCCTTTTGCGTCCTCTACCTCAAGAGATCCCCATGGATAAACTTCAGTAATCGTGTAGGGACCACTCCACCTAGATTTCAATTTCCCTGGAAACAGCTTTAGTCTTGCATTGAAGATCAATACTTTCTGTCCTACCTTGAAGTCTCTCGGGATGATGTGCCTGTCGTGCCACAGTTTTGTCCTCTCCTTATAGATTTTCGCACTTTCATACGCCATCAATCGAAATTCTTCAAGTTCAAGTAGCGCTTGCTTTCGTAGCTCACCGGAGAGCTTAGCGTCCAAATTGATCTTCTTCAAAGCCCAGAATGCCTTGTGCTCAAGTTCCACCGGAAGATGACACGACTTCCCAAACACTAACTGGTAGGGAGACATGCCCAAAGGAGTCTTGTAAGCAGTCCTATACGCCCATAAGCTATCGTCTAAATGCAGAGACCAATCCTTGCGTCCCGGGTTGACTGTCTTCTCCAGAATCCCTTTTATCTCTCGGTTAGACACTTCTGCTTGCCCATTCGACTGCGGATGATAGGCCAGTGATATCTTATGCGTCTTTACCCCATATTTGCTCAAGACATTGGCAAAGACTTTATTCACGAAATGCGACCCTTCATCACTGATTATGGCTCTGGGAGTTCCAAACCGTGTAAAAATGCTCTTCCGCACGAATCTCTCTACAGTAGCTCCATCGTTCTTCGGGCAAGCCATTGCCTCCACCCACTTGGTCACATAATCCACAGCTAACAGTATATAAAGATTACCAAGTGAAGACGGGAATGGTCCCATGAAATCGATCCCCCAGACATCAAAAGGCTCTACTTCCAACACGAAATTTTGAGGCATCTCGTTTCGGCTGGAGATATTGCCGGTTCTCTGACACCGATCACACTGCTGCACGAATAGATGAGCATCTTTATGTAAAGTAGGCCAGTAAAATCCACTTTGCAATACCTTTGCCACAGTACGCGCTTTGCCAAAATGTCCTCCGCAATTCAATTCGTGGCAGTGTCTAAGAATGTCCAAAGTGTCTGGCTCAGCTACGCATCTTCTCAACACATTGTCAGCTCCCAACCTAAACAAATAAGGGTCATCCCAGAAATAGTGTCGTGCATCTGCGAAAAATTTCTTCTTCTGATGGAACGTCATGTCTTTCAGAACAATTTTGAGCGCCTTGAAATTTGCCAAATCCGCAAACCAAGGCACAGCTGCTACCACTACCATAAGTTGTTCGTCTGGAAAATCTTCTCTAATCGGCACACCTTCTTGTTTTTCGTTATCCAGTCGTGACAAATGGTCTGCAACAACGTTCTCTACACCCTTTTTGTCCTTTATCACTATATCAAACTCTTGCATCAGTAACACCCATCGGATCAATCTAGGCTTCGCATCCTTCTTAGCAAGAAGATATTTGAGGGCTGCATGGTCCGTGAAAATAGTCACCTGGGAACCCACAAGATATGGACGAAACTTGTCCAATGCGAAGATAATAGCCAACATCTCTTTCTCCGTGGTGGCATAGTTAACCTGTGCAGTGTTAAGAGTACGACTAGCATAGTAAATAACATGAGCTACCTTGTCTTTCCGCTGTCCCAGTACTGCTCCCACCGCGTAATCGCTGGCATCACACATAAGTTCGAACGGTAGAGTCCAGTCTGGAGTGGCTATAATGGGAGAACTAATCAGCTTCTTCTTGAGCAAATCAAAAGCTGTCTTGCAGTCTTCATTGAAATTAAACACGGCATCTTTCTCAAGCAAACCAGATAAAGGCTTTGTGATTTTCGAAAAGTCTTTAATGAAGCGTCGATAGAAACCTGCATGTCCCAAGAAACTCCGTACCCCTTTGACAGACGTAGGGTAAGGAAGCTTCTCAATCACTTCAATCTTCGCCCGGTCTACCTCTAAACCTTTACTGGAGATCTTGTGCCCCAACACTATTCCCTCGGTCACCATGAAATGGCACTTCTCCCAGTTGAGCACTAGGTTGGTGTCAATACATCTGTCCAGTACCCGAGCTAGCTGCTGGAGACAGTCTTCGAACCCATCACCATAAAGCGAAAAATCATCCATGAAGACCTCAAAATTCTGCTCCATCATATCTGAGAAGATAGACATCATGCACCTCTGAAACGTAGCTGGGGCATTGCATAGCCCGAATGGCATGCGTCTGAATGCAAACGTCCCATATGGACAAGTGAATGTTGTCTTCTCCTGGTCAGCTGGCTCAATCGCTATCTGATTATACCCAGAATATCCATCCAAAAAGCAGTAGTGTGAATGGTGAGCTAGCCTATCAAGCATCTGGTCCACGAATGGGAGGGGAAAATGATCCTTCAAAGTGGCATCATTGAGTTTGCGGTAATCCATGCAAACTCTCCACCCAGTAACGGTACGTGTGGCAATTTGATCACCTTTTTCCCCTTCCACCACAGTTATACCTCCCTTCTTAGGAACACATTGTACCGGGCTAGTCCACGTGCTGTCGGAAATCGGATAGATGATACCTGCTTCCAACCATTTAAGCACCTCTTTCTTCACCACCTCCTGCATGTGAGGGTTGAGGCGGCGCTGAAATTGAACTACCGGCTTCTTGTCTTCCATGAGCCTGATCTTATGCTGGCAAACTGTGGGGCTGATCCCCTTAATATCTGCTATTGTCCATCCCATAGCTGCTTTCCTCTTCTGTAGTACCTCGAGAAGCTGTTCTTCCTGTTCCCTGTCCAAACATGCAGATACAATCACAGGTAAAGTATCATTAGATCCCAAGTATAAATATTTCAAATGAACAGGTAAAGGTTTTAATTCTAAAACAGGAGCAGTAATAAGAGAAGGAGTAAGAATCTTCCTGCTTCCCTCATTAAAGAGGGGTAGTGGTGGGCGCCAATGAACATCTAAAGCTTGCTCCTTCTCACTGGAATCAAATAGAGCAAGCTCCTCATATAGTTGCTCCAACAAAATATCGTCCTCCTCGTCCAGCGTGTATGCCTCCACCCCAAAGCACTGCTCGCTCACCGCGTATGCGGGAAACTTCATAGCCTCAAATACATTGAAGGCCACCTTCTCATCGTTGATCTGCATAGTCAGCTCTCCATTGGCCACATCAATGATAGTTCTCCCAGTGGCCAGGAATGGACGGCCCAAAATAAGAGGAACATCCTCGTCGGCCTCCATGTCTAAGATCACAAAATCCGCTGGGAAGATGAGTCCTTCAACTCTCACTAGTACATCCTCTAAAACACCCCTGGGGCGTTTTATTGTGCGATCAGCCATCTGCAAGCACATCCTGGTAGGCTTAGGATCTCCCACACCAAGTTGCTCAAAAACCGATGTAGGCATCAAATTAATACTCGCACCAAGGTCACACAATGCCCTCCCATGAAATGCGTCTCCCAATGTAACAGGAATGATGAAACCGCCCGGATCTTTCATCTTCTTTGGTAGCGCTTTTTGCACAACGGCGCTACACTCCTCATTTAGAGTCACAGTTTCAAAGTCATCCATGCGCCTCCTATTAGAAAGGAGGTCCTTGAGAAATTTGGCATATTTAGGCATTTGTGATATTGCCTCTGCGAAAGGTATATTAATGTGAAGTTTCCTGAATATATCCACAAACTTCTTGAAATGCTTGGCATCTTCTTGGCTCTTCAATCTTTGCGGGTATGGCACTCGCACACTATATTCCTCCCTAGGCTTCTGTTTCTCATCCGACTTCCTCACCGTGTCCTTTGATTGGGGACTCACGGTAGGCACGGGAATCTCTTCATCCAAAGCTTTCTCAGTGGCCTTAGTCGCCTCAGCTCGCGCGTGGCTAGGATATGGGGGATCCTCAGTAGTGATGCCACTGCGAGTTGTGATGGCATTTAGCTGCTCGTTAGGAGTGATGGTGTTTGCTGGAAGCATGCCTGGTGGAAGCTTGACATTTTGATTGGCGATCTGCCCAATCTGAGTCTCATGGCTTTTTATTGTTGCTTGTATTGAGACAATCGCGCTCTCCATCCTGTCGTGATTGGCTAGGAGCTTTCTCAATAGAGCATTTGTCTCTTGCTCTTCTTTTTGTGGAGCCTGCTGCTGTGGAGCTTGCCTCGCTTGATATGGAACATTGGGTCTCTGTCCGGGTGCATATAATCCACTGTTTGGGTTGGCATAGCTGAAGTTGGGATGATTACGATTGTTGGGATGATAGGTGTTAGGCCATTGTTGCTGTCGCATAAAATTCACATCTTCAACACTGTTATCATATCCCTGGCTTTCATCTGCTAGTAATTCACCCATGGGCTTCTGAGTTGGAGGGTGCATACCGTGAAATGCTGAAGTCATGGATTCCAACTTTTGTTCCATCGATTCAATCTTGTTGACTAAGGATGTATCCCCCGGTTTGGAGTACCTACGCGTTTCAGATCGTGTAGTCTCTCTCTTTGACGCATTGTTCAGCAAATCTTGAGCTCGCTGTGCTCCAAGTCCCATAAAATTACCTCCAGCTAGCATATCCAACTGGTCAGCTGTCTCCTTGTCTAATGCAGTGTAGAAATAATGGAAGAGCTTGTGCCATGGCTCTCCATGATTCGGACATCTACGGAGGATTTGGCTGAACTTTCTCCATGCATCTCCCAAAGAGCTGTCTTCATCCTGAGTGAACTTTGCAATCTCTGCCATCTGCTGCGCGACTCTGGATGGTGGCAAATACTTCCTCAGAAACTCATGACAACAATCTGCCCATGTCACTATGCTTCCAGCTGGCAGCTCCATAAGCCACTTCTTGGCTTTTCCAGATAAGGAGAATGGAAATAGTAAAAGCTTAACTGTTTCATCTGGAACTCGCTGATCGTGCAGGGTTGATGTGATTTGCTCAAATACCAGCAGATGGTGATTGGGGTCATCTCCTGGAGCTCCGTTGAATGCGCACTCATCACGAACCATGTTGATCATATGTTGGCGCAACTCGAAGTGTTGGGCATTGATCTGTGGCCTGACAATGGTAGGCTGATAACATGCTGGAGTAGTCCTGAAATAATCCACCATAGGGCGTTCTTCATTCTCAGCATTGTTATGCCTGTTGTTTTCCCCATTATTACCATTGTTGTTCCCACCGATGTTCGCTACTTGTGCCCCCACACCATGACGTGGTTGTGGATTTGGGGGAGCCATGCGATCCATCCTCGCCTGCATCTCAGCCATTTGAGCTCTCACCTCCTCAGCTTCTGCGGCTCTTTGTGCAGCCTCCTCTACAGCTGCAGCTCTAGCTGCTTCCGCATCCTGCATACCTTTGCGGATCCTCTCAAACTCAGCTCTCGTCTCTTCGTCCATAACTACTGAGCTTGAATTCCTCTTGTCTCTACGCTGTGCTTTTAACAAGGATTCCGGGTCTTCAAACGTTGGATACAAAGGCTCGTCTCGAGAACGGGTCATGCACCGTGTAAATCAACCTGAAATCACGAAACACGCAAAACGTTGGTGAGTAACGAATATAAACAATAAATTAAAATCCCTAAGGCTAGGAATTATAACTAATTTAGCCGAAGTCCCCGGCAACGGCGCCAAAAACTTGACACGTTCCAACTGCAAGTGCACAGTCGTCGTGTGTAGTAATAAACCGGAAATCCGGGTTGTCGAACCCAAGGGACTTTATTTAAATTAATTATTATTCTAAACCTTATGTGGGCAAGTCGCAAGTTGTGTTTTTATCTAAATCTAAGAAAATTAATGCAAAATTCTCAATTAACCAAGTGAAATAATTCACGATTAATAAAGAATGAATATTTGGAGGTTTTTATCAATAAGGGAAAAGCACCGGGAATTCTCTAGGTTCACTAGGTTGATCTAAATTTATGTTTTGATTCGTAAAACAACCACGTGTTATTCACTATTAATCAAGCAATGTTGAACTTACCGAGTTACCAAGCAAATCCACTATACTTAAACTAAACTAAACCGAGTTACCAAGCCTAATTTAGGTTTAAGTATGCATTAAGATTATAATTCTACTTTAACGATCCTAGTTAATGATGCCGAGTTACCAAACATCGATACGACTAGGTGGATTATTCGATTTACCGACTAGTTATCACGGAGTTACCGCGTGAAACTAATTGATTCTATCTCTACGTTAGCTACTCGCAAAGATAATAAGATTAAGAACGCAAATAATCCATAATAATGCATAAGCACGAGAGATTAAGCTAAAGCATGCATCACAATCATCAAAACATCGACTTTATATCAAACCCTAGCTACACCAAACGAGAATTCCCAGCAAAAGGTGTTTAGCTACTCATATTCATAATCAAAACGACGATTATAATGAGTTTAAACATAAAAATCAATAAAAACGAGAGTTTAGAATTCAAACGAATGATCCAAAAGCTCCTAAGCTCTCTCCAAGGCTTCTTGATCTCCAAAGATGTCTCTAATCCTCCAAAAACTACTGAAAAAGACGACCTAAAAGTCTTAAATACGTCCCCATAATAATATTACAAAGTTTGGAAATAATACGGAAAAGCCCCAAAAAACTGCTGCTGTCCCACGACCTCTTCGCACGAAGACAGTTGTCTTCGCACGAAGAGTCTTCGTACGAAGACTTCTGCCTCTTCGTGCGAAGGCCTTATTATGTAGATACTGAGAGTGGTTTTAAGAAGAGAATGCTGCAGAGCTAATTTTTGGCTAAGTAAAAAGTCTTCGTACGAAGACAAAAGTCTTCGCACGAAGACAACTGTGTCCAGCCCTCTTTTTGCCTCCTTTGACTTTTCTCTTCTCTTCTTTGACTTTCTTCTTCCATTCTTTCTTCCCTTGACCTTCCTTTGACTTTCTTTGACCTTCCTCTTCTGTTTGACTTTCCTTTGACTTTTGACTCTCCTTTGACTTTTGACTCTCCTTTTGACTTGTCTTTGAGTTCCTCGTTTCCGAAGTTCGCTTCCAAATCCCGCACGATCATCCAAGCCCTGTTTTTCCTGCGAATCACAACACGAAAACACAACCCGCGATCATATCACAATAAAAAGCTCAAAAAATCTAAAGAAACGCCCGAATTTAACAAGTATTGCACATGAACTCATATTTTCACATTTACGCTCAATTTACTCAAAAGACGACAAATTCTCCATTATAAGCACGCAAAACGTAGAAATAAAAGGCATAAAATAACTCCGAAAACGGAGTTATCAGATATGCAACTTGACAATCGTGCCAGACATATTCGAGGAGATAAAAGAAGGATAAAGATTAAGGAAAAGATCAAGAAAAGCGAAGAACTCGATTTCAAGGTTGATGAAGACGGTATCCTGAAGTTCAATGGAAGATGGTGTGTACCTATGAAATGCGAGGAAGTAAAGGAAAATATCATGAAAGAAGCTCATCATTCGCCATATTTAGTACATCCAGGAGGAGACAAGCTGTATAAGACCCTGAAGAAGAACTTTTGGTGGAAGGGCATGAAGAAAGAAGTAGCAGACTTCGTGTCTTGATGCCTTACATGTCAAAAGGTCAAGTTTGAACATAAGAGGCCAGGAGGGATGCTACAACCGTTAGATGTGCCAGTATGGAAATGGGATGCCATCTCAATGGACTTCGTTACACCATTGCCATTCTCGACTAATGGAATGATTCAGATTTGGTGGTAGTTAATCGGCTAACAAAGACGGCAAGATTCATTCCCAAATACACGTGGGATATGGAAAAGAGAGCGGATGAGTTCATCAAGAATGTGGTGCGATTACATGGAGTGCCTAGTTCAATCGTTTCAGACAGAGATCCAAATTTCTTGTGGCACTTTTGGAAGGAGCTGGATAAGGCTATGGGTACGGAACTCAGATTTAGCATAGCTTTTCACCCAGCTACAGACGGACAAACTGAAAGGACAATTCAGACGCTAGAAGACACGTTGAGAGATTGTATCCTGGACGTTGGAGGAAAATGGGTAGACAAGCTACCGGTATAGGAATGGCACCTTACGAAGCGCTTTATTTGAGGGTTTCCTGGCATACATATATGTGCACCATGTTATACACGCGTCCTTGAAATGGATAGAGTATCCTTAAATGATAGTGTATGATTGTAGCTTCGTGGACGAAGCTTTCTTTTAAGGGGGATATGATGAAATACCCTAATTTGTTAATAGGGTTGATTGTGCATTTTCTTAAAGGTATTTGTTACAAATTTGGGGGTAAAACCTGCATTATTAGAAACTAAGGGGGGAGTAATTGTCTTTTAAATAAACAAATGTATATAATAATGTATTTATATTGTATGTATACTAACAATAATATTGTATTCTTATACACGTATCTATACCGTATAATACAGGATGTATATACGTATAAAATACTAATTAATACAAAATAAATATAATAACAAAAAAACACGCACTCTCCAACCCTCTGCAGAATTTGTGTTCCCTAACAAATTTCTCCGTCCCCTCCACGCAACCTCACCGTCCTCCATCTATTTATCTCCTTGCTCTCATCCTTCTTCCTCCATCAACCGACACCCACCCTCTTCACCACTCTCTCTCCCATCCATCTCTCTCCCCTGTCTCCCCCCTATTCCTCTCTGTTTTGCCGGCGAGAAAAAAAAAACACAGCAGAAACAGCGGCACAAGGCCGCTGCCTTCTCCGACGACCCCCCACCACCACCTCCATCTCTCTCTCTACCTCCCCAAATCCCAAATCTCTTTGTGCCTCCCTCTCGCTCGTTTCCGCCACCAGTAGCAGCAACCAGCAGTAGTAGAAGCACTTGGAGGAAGCTCAAAAGTCGTCGGTCGGCCATTAACGCCGGCGACAAGCTTCGAGGCTTACAACAGAGGCAGCCCAGCCCCCTCCCTCTGTCTCTCCGCACTCCCAAGCCTCCAAGGATCGCGAGGAGACATTCAAACACGACCCAGAGTATCCGGAAGACCCCCGTCGATCACCACCATTTTTCCGGCGACGAAGATCGGCCCACGCAAACCGGAGGCACCCACACCCAAATATTTCTTCCAATCACCTCCTTAGGGTCCGAGGAGACCAGAGAGCGCCTCAACGCAAGCCCAGGTCGTCGGGATCACCGGCTACGAAAACCACCTGCGACCCACCGACGGGAAGATCGACCTGTTCCAATTCTCAACTGTTTCGCTCGATTTTTGGTGCGGGTAAACCCTAAACGACCTCCTGAATTGTTTTATATCATCAAAATCATATCTTTATGACTTGAAATCATGTTTTGAATTGGGTGGGTTGAGTACTAGTGTTTGCCGATGGATATTGCTTGGGGGTTGTTTTGTCGTTTCAGGAACCTAGAGGGTAGTTTTGTACATTTCAGAACTCATTATTTTTTCCTTGGGGTATTAGCTGTAGTTTAGACCTTTTATTTTTATATAACTAGTTTACTTGATAAAATATTTTTACCAAGTTATTTTCTGAAAATATTGATCATAAAAATAATAAAATCATCACAAATTAGTAACTTGTTTATTAAAGTTGTTTTACTAGAATAAATACTTGCTAAAAAACTTTAGTATGTTTATTTAGTAGACTATGTGAAAATTGTGAATCTTGATAATAGATATATTAGTTAGTTTTTTTTTTGTCAAACATAAATTATATAGAACCAAACCAGGCCAGCACCTTATAACCCATCCCTACCAGCTAACTCAAACGCATTTGAGTCACTTCAGATCCAAACAGCATTACTACTACTAACTAGCTTGACAATACTATCTGCTGATTGGTTTGCACATCTAGGAACCCACCTAAAAGTATAAGAACACTCCTTACACATCTATAGAATATCAAAAATAATTATACTTGCATCTCTCAATGTTGTCTTGCTTGAAACAGCTTGCATAAGAGACTTGTTATCACCTTCAAAGCAAATTTATGCTCCTCTATTCCAAATTTGAGACTTCCACGCTGCAAGCCTAAGAGCCATAGCTTCAGCTGTGAGAGGAGTTACAAAATATTCAGAGCTCCAACCCCACTTCACTACTTGGCCACTGTGATCCCTTATAACCCAGCTTAAATGAGCTTGATTTGATGAGTTCTTGACACGATTTCTTACGTGTGTACGCAAGTGCACGGTCAAGTAATATAGGGGTGGTATTTCAACCCCGAGTTATCGATCCCACGAGGACAGGCTTGAGATTATTTAATTAGTTATTTAATTTAGAATACGGTGCAGGAGGAAAGATTTGATTGATTTTAAAATTGAAATAACAACTAAGCTAATATTTTTTGTATTTTTTATGTTTAAGATATAAGTTTGGAGAAACTAGGCAATCTCTAGATCACCTAGGGTTGTAGACGATTTCCGGATTATCTGAGCAACACGTTAACTATATTCTAACTAAGCCGGGTAACAGCACTGACTATCTCCTATCGGTCTCAAGTCATTCTACTTCACGGTACACTACAATCTCCTATCGGTCTCTTGTGTCTACCGGTCCGTTCTAGTAGGCTAACGACATGCACGAAAACGGGTCCTGTCGGTCCACCGTAGCACGAAACAGTCGAATCTCACCTACCGAATCTACCCACACTAGCCAATCCTAACACGTCTCTTCTCAGTCTCAGTGATACAGGATTGATGCTCATATCTCATCCTAGCTATTTAAAGTCACTGTCGTGCACTTCACTAGCCAACTAATGGTTCCGGTTAATTACTCCATCCCCATTAAGAATTAAGCATAGATTATGAACAATTGAATTAAAATATTGCTAACTTTAAGCATGAATCAACTATTGAACAAACCCTAGTTCTTGAACCCTAGTTTATCTCCCAATCGTGTCACTCAATTAGGATTACTAACATAAACAAGAAACTAGAATTGATTCAAAAGAAGAAATCAAGAAATCATGAAGCAAAGATCAAATCCGGAAAAAATATCATCGTTTACATAAACCCTAGGCTCTCAAAGAGATGCCTAGCAAAACGTCTAGCTAATACTAATAAACCAAACAAGACTTACTAGTTTCTCCATAGAAAGATTGAGAGAGAATAAGAAGAAATCAAACTTAGAGCTTCAATGGAGGAGAAGTCCTCCTCTTCTTGCTTCCTACGTTCATAGCCTTTCTTTCACGTCTCCCTTCTCCCTCACGTGTTTTTTTCTTCTCTTTTTTTTTAATATTTGGGTCTCTTTTTCCCTTTTAAATTAGGGTGTATTAATTAATAATCAAAAATTATTAATTAATAACCCTAATTCTTTGGCTTTTCCCGTGCGTCGCTGGTAGTGCTCGCAGATCGCGCGATCTTCTTTTGCTGATCGTGCGATCTGCTCTGTTGTGCGTGCTTCTCATCTTCTGTCTGATCGTAGGATCACCAAGTTGATCCTGCGATCTGCTTGTTGATCGTAGGATCAACTTGTGATCCTACAAGTCAGTGAGTTCTCCCCTTAGCAGATCGTGCGATCACAAAAGTTGATCGTGCGATCTGCTTTGATCCTAGGATCAACTTTTGATCCTACACTTCAAACTTTCTCAAATGACACTTTGACCCCCTTTTTCCATCTTTGTCCTCTTTTCTTCCAATTTCTTTCTCTCCCAAGCTTCCGCATATGTTCCGAAGTTCGTTTTCCTCCTCCTCTTGATCCATGAGCTCCGTTTCCTGTCCAACACAACACGAAAACACCCCGTGCGATCAAAAGTGACAAAATAAATGTAAATAATGTGAAAAACGTCCGGATTAATAATTTATCACTCAAAGCTAAACTTATCCAATTTCCTCAAGTTCATAGTGTATTTCTAATATATTCAACCCGGAAACTACACAAAACGGTACAAAAACGTAGAAGAAATATAACTCTAATATAGAGTTATCAAATCCCCCCACACTACCTTTTTGCGCGTCCCGAGCAAAATCAAAAACATTTCTCACACTATGATTTTCAATCCACCGAATTGCATTCAACTTCACTAGCCATGTGACACAAACAACACACACACCCATGCAATCTACATGACTATACAATGCAACTCGATTATTTCACAATGCAAATATTGAAACAACATCAATTTTTTCCTTTTTAGTTAGAGATTGGGCAATCTCAAAAAGTAAACCGGCACGTCATAAGGCTCTCATATTCCCTCGGAAGTTCTATAACTTTGGTGATCGGTAGAACTTGCGGCCAGTTTCGTTAGACAGAACGGGCACGAACACAAAAAATGTTGCTTCCGCACACTCATCAAACGTATCCCTAGCACTCACCTTCCGAGCTATTTATCCACGGGTTAAATTGCTGACGGTTTAGGACGGGTAGGATAGGATATTTAGAAGCGTAGTCCTAGACGTCATGATCTAACTCACAAAACCCGATTCTCACACTCCCTCACCAAAATCCAAGGAACCACACCGAATCTCACTACTCCGGCCCTCATTCCCTCAATCTTTGTGCAACGCCGTTCTCGCGGCCACAAATGTGAAGAAGTGATCTCGAACAATAGCTAATCTCCCCGGTCTTCAATTTCAAGCTTGCTCCTTTATTCCCTTTCAATTTCACTTTCTATTTTACTCTCTTTTTTTTTCATTTCCACACAATAATAACATTAAGCACATGGAGCCGACAATACGATAGTAATATCCGAGGAGATCAAATATCAACATCAGATAACATGGGGGTGGAATGTGTCAAATTAGTGATGTAACATAGATGTCGACACCCCCACACTTGATGCAAAGCAAAACACGAACCCAGTAGTCAATGTGTAAACGTGCTTTTCCAACCGATCCTCCTCATCACCTAAGATATAGAGAATATAAATAAAGCATAAGCACGACCTCCTATAAGATCAACCAACCCCCACCCCATGACATGCGGAAGAAATATCACGCACTACGGTACTCCACCTGTGATCGTGGTGTAAGGACACGACTCACCGCCACACCGAAGTGTGCTACCGTCTCTAACTCACCCTCACATCCCCTCAAAAGACGACATGTAAGAGAATCCTCATAAGATGTATCAAATCAGCTCACCCTCATCGAACCTCCCTAACTCAACTCCCTCTATCATGACGCATAGGAAAGGACCATTCTAACAAGTGATGAAAGTCACAATGAAAGGCTTCCTAGGCTAGAGGCTGTGAATAAAAGGGGTAAACGGATCAATAGGGGTAACTAATGGACCTAGGAGATGGAGACGGGACGTGAGGCCCCCATAAACATCACTCGCACAGCTGTTCCGTTGCCACTACGAGGAGGGTTGACGACTACCTAAGTGACGGTGGTGTAGCGCTAGTAGGATAACTAGTCTGAGAGGCAGCTACTCGCATTTCTAATGTGCATTAGCCCTATAAGTCTTCCTACTCCAGATTCTCGCGTCTACCTCACCTCAGATTTTCATATTCCTAAGGAATTCTATCATTAAGCCCTCTCCACATTCACTCTCTTCGATTGCCCTTTCTCAAAAATTTAAAATTTTATGATTTTTTTTATATTTTCCTAGACTCTATATGCAATGGCCAACTCGACTAATCACACGATTTGGTAGGGGACTCAATAAAGTAAAAGTGCTAAAAAAAATGCATACTAACAATCCTTACACAATACAACACTATATCAAACACTCTACACTAACCACATGTACTCCACAATACGACACAACTGCATGTAACTGGCGATGCATAACTGACATGGCTAGCAAAATATACACAAATCCCCCCACACTTAAGCATTTCGTTGTCCCCAACGAATTTAGAGATATAATAAGAGGACTCATCGCTTAAATGTGTAGGCGGTGGATCTACACTATTATGGCTCAAAACGTAGAAACAAGAGAGAAAGTTAAAGGTACCTGGGGTGCCCGGACCTTCATGGGCACCGTTGCCGCGAAACTGCAACAAGAAGGGGTCTTGTGGACCGTTGACAGTTTCCGGAAAAGTCTCACCTCGCGTCCGGATTCCGATGCGCCTACTCACATTCTCTATCACACGCATCAAGAAGGGAAACCCGGAGCGTCTTTTGTACCTGTGTCCCTGCACACTGATTGAAAGTATTAAAGCAACTCTCTCTCACCCCTCAAAATCAAATATGGAGAACTAAAAGCAAAAACAGAAACAAATTGCATCCTACTCTACATTGGGTTGCCTCCCAAGCAGCGCTTGTGATTTAAGGTCGACAGCCCGACCCGGTTACCTCAACCGAAAAGAATAGTGGAGACTGCTTTATCCCTCCACTTCTTCTTCTTCCACCATCTCTTCTCGATAACTTCACGTGCACCCCTGTGCTGTGCAGATGGTGGAGAGTTGTAGAAGCTGATTTTTTTCATCTTGCAATTTATCTTCTTTATCAGCTTCCACCAAGTACCACTGGGCTCATATGCATCGTTCTCCATAAAGTCATCCCAGTAATACCTTTTTGGTGCTAGATGATCTTCAAGTGACCCATGCAATTCATCCACACCCCCACACTTGCTGACTTCCAACTCCTTGACTATGGCATATGGATGTTCAATAGAATCGCCCATAGAACAAAAGATTGGGAGTTGCTCATCAAATTCTTCCCCATACGAATCCCCATACAGTAATTGTTCCAGCTCATCGCAGACTTGCGTGACATAAGATATGGAGAATTCATCATTAATCGGAGTTGGGGCTTTTACCTCAGTATCACTGAGCACAAGTGTGTCACCAGCTTCATCGTCGACACACCACAGGCTTCCAATTTCGGTGTCTTCCCATTCATACCAAGGATGTGAGGGTGCCTGCAGTTTTGGCTCGCAATACGGCAGATCTTCCCATCTTCGGCACACAGGTCCACCCCAGTCTGAATCAGAGTCTGAGTCCTCATATATGGCAGAGTCCACCAATGGTTCCTGGACACTGCACTCTTCGTTCAGCTCAGGTATCTCTTCTTCAACTTGTGGTGGGGATGATGAAGGTTCAACGTTTGGCTCACTGTCATATGGCATGGTTTCTTCTTGTGGCTCTTGAATGCTTGATTCCCCTGCTGTTGACAGTTTTTCTATTCGTTTCTTTATCCTCTCCAACATCTCCCTCACGTATTCCCTACCTGTGGCTGAATCCTCTTGTGGTAATTGTGCATCTATGGACAAAAATTTGGCGCAAACTTCCATGTCATTCATAATACTACGCCGTTCTGCCATATCCGCTGATGAGTCTTCCTGGTGCTGATGAAGCTGGGGGGCATGTACTCGACATGAGTCTCTACGGTCGTGCCAAATTCCGCATACGTAGCACCAAGTTATGCATGCGTCCTCGTCTTCGTGGTAACCCCTGCAGTGGAAACAGTAGGGGGGACCCGAATAACAGTCTTCGCTCCACATGCTTAAATTGTCTCTTGCTTCCTGCGTTCCTGAGAAACAAACTCACAAGACACCCGTGAAGCACAGAGATATAGAATAAGAAAAAAATTAAAACTAAAAGAAAGTACTCTAAACTAACTCCTAACTAAATAATCTACCGCTGTCCCCGGCAGCGGCGCCAAAAACTTGACACGATTTCTTACGTGTGTACGCAAGTGCACGGTCAAGTAATATAGGGGTGGTATTTCAACCCCGAGTTATCGATCCCACGAGGACAGGCTTGAGATTATTTAATTAGTTATTTAATTTAGAATACGGTGCAGGAGGAAAGATTTGATTGATTTTAAAATTGAAATAACAACTAAGCTAATATTTTTGTATTTTTTATGTTTAAGATATAAGTTTGGAGAAACTAGGCAATCTCTAGATCACCTAGGGTTGTAGACGATTTCCGGATTATCTGAGCAACACGTTAACTATATTCTAACTAAGCCGGGTAACAGCACTGACTATCTCCTATCGGTCTCAAGTCATTCTACTTCACGGTACACTACAATCTCCTATCGGTCTCTTGTGTCTACCGGTCCGTTCTAGTAGGCTAACGACATGCACGAAAACGGGTCCTGTCGGTCCACCGTAGCACGAAACAGTCGAATCTCACCTACCGAATCTACCCACACTAGCCAATCCTAACACGTCTCTTCTCAGTCTCAGTGATACAGGATTGATGCTCATATCTCATCCTAGCTATTTAAAGTCACTGTCGTGCACTTCACTAGCCAACTAATGGTTCCGGTTAATTACTCCATCCCCATTAAGAATTAAGCATAGATTATGAACAATTGAATTAAAATATTGCTAACTTTAAGCATGAATCAACTATTGAACAAACCCTAGTTCTTGAACCCTAGTTTATCTCCCAATCGTGTCACTCAATTAGGATTACTAACATAAACAAGAAACTAGAATTGATTCAAAAGAAGAAATCAAGAAATCATGAAGCAAAGATCAAATCCGGAAAAAATATCATCGTTTACATAAACCCTAGGCTCTCAAAGAGATGCCTAGCAAAACGTCTAGCTAATACTAATAAACCAAACAAGACTTACTAGTTTCTCCATAGAAAGATTGAGAGAGAATAAGAAGAAATCAAACTTAGAGCTTCAATGGAGGAGAAGTCCTCCTCTTCTTGCTTCCTACGTTCATAGCCTTTCTTTCACGTCTCCCTTCTCCCTCACGTGTTTTTTTCTTCTCTTTTTTTTTAATATTTGGGTCTCTTTTTCCCTTTTAAATTAGGGTGTATTAATTAATAATCAAAAATTATTAATTAATAACCCTAATTCTTTGGCTTTTCCCGTGCGTCGCTGGTAGTGCTCGCAGATCGCGCGATCTTCTTTTGCTGATCGTGCGATCTGCTCTGTTGTGCGTGCTTCTCATCTTCTGTCTGATCGTAGGATCACCAAGTTGATCCTGCGATCTGCTTGTTGATCGTAGGATCAACTTGTGATCCTACAAGTCAGTGAGTTCTCCCCTTAGCAGATCGTGCGATCACAAAAGTTGATCGTGCGATCTGCTTTGATCCTAGGATCAACTTTTGATCCTACACTTCAAACTTTCTCAAATGACACTTTGACCCCCTTTTTCCATCTTTGTCCTCTTTTCTTCCAATTTCTTTCTCTCCCAAGCTTCCGCATATGTTCCGAAGTTCGTTTTCCTCCTCCTCTTGATCCATGAGCTCCGTTTCCTGTCCAACACAACACGAAAACACCCCGTGCGATCAAAAGTGACAAAATAAATGTAAATAATGTGAAAAACGTCCGGATTAATAATTTATCACTCAAAGCTAAACTTATCCAATTTCCTCAAGTTCATAGTGTATTTCTAATATATTCAACCCGGAAACTACACAAAACGGTACAAAAACGTAGAAGAAATATAACTCTAATATAGAGTTATCAGTTCTCCCACCCAGCATCAAATTTGCATTTGAAGCTACCCTATAGAGGTGGAGTCCAACTTCTTACTTCTGTCCTTCCTCCTTCTTTCACCTTCTTATCTTCTTGAGTAAGATCACTAGAACCTGGATTCCAAGCATTCTGTATTTGCACCCAAGAACTTTTACATTTCAGCACAGCAGCAAGCGGGTTCACTATTTTGTGTTGAAAGATATGAGCATTTCTAGAGAGCCAGATGCACCAGCACCCCAAAATCACCAGAGAGGTTTTTATCTGGTCTTTTTCCTCCACCAAAGTCACCAACCACTATTTTATTGATCCTTGTTCTTGTCTTGTTTTATCTATCAAGACCCCCCATACTCAACCAAAAACTTGTAGTCCAATCACAATCCCAGATCAGGTGTTCCACAAATTCAATCTTTGATCCACAAATAGGACACATTTGTGTAGAAAGGCATTTCCTTTGATAAGATTTTCATTTTTTGCTATGACATTGCAACTCAACTTCCACCAAAATTTCTTAATTTTTGCAGGTAGATTACTGCTCCAAAGCTCTTTCCAGTAGAGCTTAGAAAATTGAAATGAGGAAGAGGCTCTTGTGATAATTTTCTTTTTTATATCTTTCTCAGCAATCAGCCACTTACTAGCCTCTTTACTCCCAGTTTTGACTGAATACATACCTGAATTGTCTTTCTCCCACACAAGCTTATCCTCAAGCTGGCACCATGATAGGGGGTAGCCAAGATTTCTTTAGCTTTTGCTTCACTAAAGGAATTCTTGATAGCTGAGACTTTCCATCTTCTGTTAGTAAAGTTGATCAAATCTTTCACTTTTTTGTTGCTGAAGCTAACTGCATCTTCCTCCAAACCTTTCTCAGTACCCCATATCCATTTATCCTCTTTAATATTAATGTTCTCACCATTACCTACCACCCATATGCAACCTTTCTCCAGAATTTTCCTGCCATGAATGAGACTTCTCCAAACCCAAGATGGGTTAGAGCCTACTTTTGCTTTCATGAAGTCAGTATTCCTGAAATGCTTATCCTTCAAAATCTTTGCTACTAAGCTATCTTTAATCTGCATCAACCTCCACCCTTGTTTTGCAAGAAAGGAGAGGTTAAAACCGTACATATTTCTAAACCCCATCCCCCCCCCCTTTTCTCTTTGGTTGTTGCATCTTCTCCCACTTTACCCAATTAATTTTCCCTCCTTCTTTTTGAGCTCCCCAATAGAATCTTCTCATCAAATCTGTAAAGGACTTGCAGATCTTCTTAGGAAGCAAAACACAAGACATAGTGTGGCTAGGTAGATCCTAGGCCACTGATTTCAGTAAAGTCTCTCTCCCTGGCACAGAAAGTATGAGCCTCATCCAGCCTTGGAGTTTCCTTTCCAAGTTGTTCACTAAAAAGTTCACCTGTTGAGATCTTGATCTACCCCACAAGGCTGGTATGCCCAAATACTTTACTTTAGGATCAAGAGGAGGAACTCCACAAATGTGTGCTATTTCAACCTTAGTCTCCTTATTTGTATTAGGAGAGAAAAGCACTCCTGATTTTTCAAAATTAATTTCCATACCTATTACCAAGCCAAAGTCTTTAACAATTTGCACAAACTTCTTCACATAGCTAGTTTCAGCTTGAAGGAGAACCAGAGAATCATCAGCAAATAAGAGGTGGTTTACTGACACCACACTCTTCTTTCTAAGGGCAATGCCTTGAATATCCCCATCCATCTCAGCTCTTCTCATTTTCCTTGAAAAGACCTCCATAATTAGAACAAATAAATATGGGGACAGGGGGTCCCCTGATCTAATTCCTCTAGAGGGCTTGAAAAAATCGGAGTTTTCACCATTAATCCTTATAGCTAAAGAAGTTGTTGTCACACATTGCATTATCAATTGAATCCAATCTTGAAAAAATCCCAACCTTTTGAAAATTTCTTCTAGGCAGTCCCACTCCACTCTATCATAGGCTTTGTTGAGGTCAAGTTTGAGAGCAAGGCAGCCCTTATCCCCTTCTTTCATATGATTGATATGGTGGGAAAAATCTTGTTCTATGATCACACTATCTTGTAGTAATCTTCCAGGAATGAAGGATGACTACTCTGGAGATATAATTTTATCCAACACCTGTTTCAATCTATTTGCCAGCAGCTTTGCTATTACTTTGTATACAAAAGTAAACAAAGCAATAGGCCTGAATTGCTTCACACTTTCTGGGTGCTGCACCTTGGGAATCACACTCAAAACAGTCTTATGAAGGCTCCTAAGAAGAAATATGTGAGAGGAGATAGATAACTGCAGCTGTTACCTCCTCTTTAATGTGATCCCATTGGGATTGATATATTAGTTAGTTTAAATTCCAAAAATAACATCTTTACTCCAAAAGTAATTGAATTAAAAGAGTTTTTGTTAGTGTAAATATGTTATGATAAATAATAATATGCTTCCTAAATGAAAAAGGAAACAAAACAGATTAATTAGTATTGTGGTTGTCATAATTGAAGATTTCACTCTTTTCACAATTAAATTTAAATGATAATTTTCCTAGAGAATTACTAATTAATATATTACAATTCCCTCATTTCTAAATAAATATTGCCCAAATAAACTCTAGTATGTTGTTAAATAGTTAAAGCTTGTATTATTCATCTTAGTAGATTATTTCTCTAAAACACTATGGCCTATAATTAATAAACGAGATATTGTAAAGAATATTATGGATAAAATTGGGTTGGAAAAACTAATCGGGGGCTAAAGCATGATCCAAATGTTGTGTTAATTAGGATTAATTTGCGTATTGTAGACACCCAATTCGTAGGCCACGAGTTTTCGAGTACGAGTACTAGGACTCCTCTTGTCGCGCATGCACCACTCTACTTGTTGCGGTAAGTACATATGTACAACACCTTAACTGTTGTGAATTTGGCGTGCGTTACTTCCAAACCATAATCTTTCTATACCTCATGAAACTTGGTAAAATGTTATGGATTAATCACGTGTTTGAGAATCATGATTTTGAGAACTACTTTGAATATCCACTTTGGAAAATATGCAGTTATGATATGATCTTCGAATCAAATGTTACTATTGTGAAATGACGGTTGAATAATGAACTATAATATAATTGGGGCGATGTACTGAGGATGTGCGTGGAGGCTACGGCCGGGGGCGCAAGAGAGTCAATCCCCCTCGGGTGCTAATCCTACGAGATTACATACCCCCCCCCCCTGTGTTTGATCGTCATACACCGAGGTGATGCTGTCACAGGGCTATATAAGGCGTGAAAACTATGGAGTACTACTTATGCCTGTGTGGGTCACTATGGTATAGAGGTGTTGACACTTAAGGTATCATAGTTGTGATTTGAGCGGGGTAGTAATGGGCTACCCACAACGCTCGGGGTGACCTGGAATTTGTGATATCCCAAGAGGTACCCCTATTGTGATTTATTGCATCGTGACGTCTCTGTGGACATTCGTTACCCACTGATCTCTTATACGTCCATCTAAACTAATGATTAAAATGTGGAATCAGTTATACAGTTCATGTGGGTTTACTCCAATTACATGTTGATTATATAATTGTGTAGCCAAACTCGTTTTACATGTTGTCGTATATTTTTTACTCAGTTTTTAGTGATTAAAATTTTTGGCGGTCGGCTTTTGAAATTTCAAAACTCGCAGGTTACAAAGAGGGGGACGCTCACGACAACTACTAGGGACTCATGCTGCAAATATCTTGTACTTCCCTTAGTAATTTTGTTTCACTGAACAATTTACTGTTATCCTTTCATACGCCATCACTTGTTATCTTAAATTTTTAATAAATTATGTTGTGGATTATCGATGACTGTGCAAACCATGAACCGGCAATCCTCCTCCGTTCCCAATGGGGTTTAGCTCCTCGGGCGGAGGCACCCTTCCAAATGTACGGTTCTGTCGGCCGTATGATCTGGAGGTGTTTCATATGGCCCCTAAGACTAAGATATTCCCAAGCCAATGAGGATATCTATAAGCCCTAAAGTGATAAGCTCATCTCCATATGCCTCCATCTTTAGTCCAAGCGTCCTACCTTGTGAGTCTTCATCGCCTTGTGGTTCTTTTAGTCTTTGATCTTCTTCTCCATGCTTTGGCTATAATCTATCTATCTTATACTAGCTAGCATCTATACTAAATTGAGAGACCTCACAGGCGAGGGAGAATACGACACGCATGCCGTAAATTAATTAATTACAATAAAACCAAACCAAAACAAACCACAAGAGTAAACATCCACAACCTAGGCCATATCCAACCACGAATGCGATAAATCACATAATACAGTTAAAATCCAATTTTAACGTGCTTGGTCAATTTTCGTTGATTTTGGAATTTTCTAGGGTCAAAATAGTCAAATGGTTACGCCAATCCTATTGGCCCCGTTTGGACTAGCCGAGTCGGGCCAAACTGGTCAGACCAGCCCGCACGATAAAACCGGCGGCTGGTCGGACGCGGTAGGCCATCGGCCTCAGTCCGCGCGTCAAGGAGAGGGGCAGGTTAGCTATGGCCGAACCCCGCAAGGTAAATATTCAAATATTTTTTCCTTTCCTTGTGGGCATATACCCAATTGTAGGCAAAAACACATTTTCCCCCAATTGCGCCCTAACCCTAGCTTTTCAAATTACCAAAACACACATCATATGTGAACGAAATTCGCTAACTTTTACACGATACGTAAAATTAGCTCATTCCCTATTGAATCATATTTATTTTCATCATTATGCTAATATCAATTTTTTCACGAACTTATACGGTGTAAAAATTGATAAAACGGTAACACATAAAGCACGTTATGCGCTACGGCATGTGGCTCGGATACAACTGTAGGGTGTTGATGCATTTTACGCAGCGGAAATACAAAATTAAATTCCTGATCAAATCCCTCCACGGATCGCAGGCAATCTATCATAACGTGATAAAAGAAAATCATTGTGTACCTTGTTGGTGTTTGTGATCACAACGCAGAAGGATGTCCACGTGTCTACCTAGTATCCACACCTTGGATTTCCTATAATCCCCTTCGCGTCTAGTGCTAGCTGCGTCAAATAAGGAGGCAAAATGATCACGCAAAATGGAGCACAGGTGGCTGAACCACCCATGGAGGCCGACGGCTTAGGGAGGCCGACCGGTAAGGGGCGGCTCCTTGCTTGGCGTCTCTCTCCTTGCCCTCTTATTTTTTCATAATGACAACTCATGAGAAATAATAAGCTAGGCTTGCCCTTTTATAGTTAATAACTCCTTATTAACTACAAACTTGCCCCAATACTAATCATGTCCATACATGAATTAGTTGCAAATTAGTTCAACTAACTTCGCATGTGGTTTTTTGATCCTTCTAATTAATTAGTTCAACTAATTAATATCCAAATCCAGTTTATCCATTAGGTGTGTGACCTGTAGGTTTCTACTTAGTTGGTAGTTGTTGGAATAGATGCCCTAGAGGCAATCTAGTTTAGTATGAATTTGTAATGGCTAGAAAATTCATTTATTATTTATTGGATATTTAATATAATGAAGTCCTTAGATTTACAATCGTGTTGTTTATCTTAAATATCCCTAGTCAAGTATAATGATTAAATGGGACAATCATCTATAGACTAGTATGGGGTTGGATTGATATGGAGATATCACGATCCAACACATAGGTGTGCATTACGGAATGTTGCACTGGATTGACCCATCACCGAGAAGGCTACATACATGTTATGTTGAGTCACAAGTGCTTCTCGCGGTGCAATGGTATTGTCATCCTTAGACTTGAAGTCACTAGATACTCTAGTTGTGGATCATTGTGATCTTGGTAGCGTTAAACGCTACACCGTGACTGGGTAGTTATAAAGGCGTGTACTGGATACAATGAGAAGCAAGCTTAGAGATCGTAGTGGACGTAGAGAGGATTTGCCCCTCCCACATAACGGGAGCAAATATCCTAGGCCGCTCGAGGGATAGTGCTTATAGAATGTCTGGCCAGACTCAAATAAATCAATATATGGGATATTGATGTTATTTGCACGAATAAGACTATTCCATAGATCGAGAAACTATGGATTGGATATACGAGTGTGACTTGTATGTCTCGTGTCCAATCCGGATATAGAGGCAAAGGGATGAGACAATTACTTGTACAAAGGTTGTCTAGATGACTATTCTATTAGTTGGCTAGAATGGATGTTTTGCTAGAAACCGCTCCATATTAGCAAATAGTTGCTACCAACTAGATAGAACCTATGGGGTCACACGCTATATAGAGTTGTACTAGATTTGGGAATTAATTAATTGGATTAATTAATTAGAAGGATCACTTTGCAAACCCTTGGAAACTTAGTAGGGACTAATTTGCAAGGAAGGGACTAAATTGAATTCTAGTTGGACTAGAATAAGTCCTTTAGGTAGTTAACAAGGAGTTGTTGGACTATATAAAGGACCCTCCTTCCTTCCTTCCTTCCTTATAACTTATGCTCAATAGTGAACATAACAAGAGTGGGAGAGAACAAAGGAGAGAGAGCAAGCAACAAGGAGGCCGAACCCGACCCCCTTGCCGCCGCCCTCACCCCGTCGGCCAAAAAGAGGGCCGAAGCCCCTCTTTTGTCTCGTTTTGCGTGATTCCTTCACCCTCCTCTTATTCCGGGCTAGCACCAAGGAGTTTGGGAGATCTAGGATCAACTCTAGGCGTGGATCAACTATAGAGAACGTGACACTATTCGCGTTTGAAGTCATCAAGGAGAACCCAAATGTGTGTTCATGATTTCTTACCTTTACTATCGTTATGCATCTAGACTTGTGATCCTTGGAGGGTTTTGCATGGCTATTTGTTTGATTATGCTTCCTTGCGCGATCCATGAATCAAAACCCTACAGTGGTATCAGAGCCACAGGTCATAGAGCATAAACGTAATTATGTTTTACACCTTAATTTGATGTTTATCGCGTAAAACAAGACAAATCAAGCATGAGATGCAATTTGTCAACAATTAATCATAACAAGATCCAATTTTTGCATTGGATGCATGAATTGGTGAGTTTGAGAAATTTTAGGATCTAAGATCTTGGGTTTGGGCATCCTTGGGGAAGAAGGAGTTCTCCCAAAACAAGGAAACAACCAAACTTGGGCTCCAAGCAAGGGAGTTGTTTTGGAAACAACCCCCAAGAGGAGGTTCGGCCCCCCCTAGGGACCGCCCCCTTGCTTGCCGCCCAAGCTTGGCCGCCCTAAGGGGCCGGGCGGCCCTAACCCGCGGGCCTAGCTTGCGGGTTTTGGGCCGGGCCGACCCTAGGGCCTTGTGGTTCACTTTAATGGGCCCGGGCAATTGGATTGTTGGGCCCATGGACCGTTTTAACCCTAGAAATCCTAAAATCAATTAAAATTGACCAAGCGCGTTAAAATTGGATTTTAACTGTTTATGTACAAATCGCATGGTGATTGGATATGGCCTTAGGATGTGGTTTGATGTGGATGTTTAATTTTATGGTTTGGTTTTACGGCCTGCGAGCTGATCAATTAATTGTAATAATTAATTAGGGTTTTATGGCCTGCGTGCCAATTTTTTTCTCAACTTGTGAGATTTATTTTATTTAGTATAGATGTTAGATAGTGCTAGATAAAGTAGATTGTTAGCCAAGATTGGAGAAAAGAAGCCCAAAGCCAAAGGAGCCACAAAAGATGGAGCATGGAGCATGGAGCATTCCACATGACTATGAAGGATGGACCAAGAGATCAAAACGCATGGAGATGTGTTTGCTTAGGGTTCATAGATAATTCCATTGGCTTGGAATTATCTTAGTCTAGAAAGGCCATATCCACATCATGTTTAATTTCTGCTTTATGGTTGTTTATTTATTGTCTTATTATTTGTGTGGTTGGTGTATGGATGATGCATGCAATAACGATAATAAGATAATTAGACAACCCGGATCTATTATTTGGAGTTGTGCCCAAACTCAAATAGATAGATTAGTTGATATTGATCAACGAAAACAATTAAAAATTGAATTTAAAATCCCTCAAATTTTAAATATTGTGTTCTTGCCTTCTCGTTATTTAAACACTCATTATCATCATTATTTATCAAGTTCGTGCGTGCCAAAGCATGGCGACTTGGTTCATAATGATGGAATGCGATGGCACGTAACAATGTGCAATTGTTTAGATAAGAGGTTGAACACAACTAGGCTATTAATTTGATTAAGAAACCTAGAGGCAATCAATTGGGATTATCCATATGGATGGATAAATAAGGAGTTATTTGACCGATTGAACCAAGAGTTGCATATGGGATGCAATTGGAATTGTTCCTACCTAAAAGTAGTCAAATTATGTGTGACTTGCCAAAGCAAGCTCATAAGGAGATGAAAAGATGGATCTTGGCCCACTAGAAAATATAAGGATATTTTCCGCATTAGTATCTTGAGGCTTATTAATCCGTAGAAAAATAGTGGGAGCTATATTTAATAAACTAGCCATTATTAAATATAGTCAAAAATTCACAAATACTAAAACTTGCGTATTTTCCTTTTTGTAGAATTCCAAATGGCAAACAACTCATCGAGTTCACAACATTCCCTACGATCTGTCCTTGAGAAGGACAAGCTCACTGGAACCAACTTTCTTGATTGGTACAGAAACTTGAGAATTGTTCTCAAGCAAGAGAAGAAACTGTACACAATAGAGGAGCATGTTCCAGAAGGTCCAGAGAATCAGACACCTGCTGCCTTAAAGGCGTATCAAAAGCGTGTTGATGACGCTAATGATGCGGCCTGCCTAATGCTTTGCACCATGACCTCTGAGCTTCAGAAGCAACACGAGAACATGAATGCTGTCGATATGATCGAACATCTAAAGCAGCTCTTCCAAGAGCAGGCGAGGGTAGAGAGGTATGAGGTCTCAAAGGCACTGTTCAAATGTCATCTGGCGGAAGGGAACCCGGTGGGACCCCATGTACTCCGAATGATCGGGTACTTGGAGAATCTCTCCCGGCTTGGGTTCCCGATCGGCCAAGAGTTGGCAACCGATCTCGTGTTGTAGTCGTTGCCCGAGAGTTATGGACAGTTCATTATGAACTATAATATGAACGAGATCGTTAAACCACTGCCAGATTTGCTCAACATGTTGAGGACGGCTGAACAGAGCATCAACAAGGGTAAGGGCAAGGCCATTATGATGGTGCATAAAGGAAAGGGCAAAAAGTTTGCCTCTTCCTCCAAGGGCAAAGGCAAGTCAGTTGCCAAGTCCAAGGAACAAGCCCTTAAGCCTGTTGGTGGCATTGCCAAGGTCGTGACTAAGGGTGAGTGTCACTACTGCAGTCAGTCTGGACACTGGAGGAGGAACTGCCCAAAATATCTGGAGGACAAGAGGCTTGGAATAGTGATTCCACCACCACCAGGTATTTTTGTTGTAGATGTCAATTTAACTGTCTCTACATCATGGGTATTAGATACTGGATGTGGATCTCATATTTGTCGAAATATGCAGGATCTAAAGAGAAGTAAAAGATTGGCTAAAGGGGAGGTAGATCTGCGCGTTGGGAATGGAGCAAAGGTTGCTGCGTTGGCCATAGGCGTGTGCGAGCTATCTCTGCCTTCAGGATTAGTTTTAGAATTAAATAATTGCTATTTTGTGCCTGCCATGAGCAGAAACATTATTTCTATTTCTTTTTTGGACAAGGAAGGTTTTATTATTTCAATAAAGAACAATTGTTGTTCCTTTTATTTGAATAATATTCACTATTTTAGTGCACAATTATTTAATGGACTTTATGTCCTTGATCTAAGCAATCCTGTCTACAACATTAATACCAAGCGGATTAAAATAAATGATTTAAATCCTGCTTATTTATGGCATTGTCGTTTAGGCCACATAAATAAGAAACGTGTATCTAGACTCCATAAGGATGGATTACTAGACTCATTTGATTTTGAATCATATGAGACATGTGAGGCTTGTTTATTGGGAAAAATGACAAAGTCCCCTTTCAATAAGAAAGGCGAGAGGACTAGTGAGCAATTGGCACTCATACATACCGATGTGTGTGGGCCATTTGCCACGCCTGCCAGGGGTGGTTATGTCTACTTCATTACATTTACTGATGATTACAGTAGATATGGATTTGTGTACCTTATGAGGGCAAAATCTGAATCCTTTGAAGTGTTCAAAGAACTCAAGAATGAAGTAGAGAAGCAACTTGGCAAAAGTATCAAGGCTCTACGATCGGATCGTGGAGGAGAATACTTGAGCCAAGAGTTTGACGACTATCTTAGAGAGTGTGGGATCGTGTCCCAACTCACTCCACCCGGAACGCCACAATGGAATGGCGTGTCCGAGAGGAGGAATCGAACCCTATTGGATATGGTTCGGTCTATGATGTGTCAAACCGATCTTCCATTATCGTTTTGGGGCTACGCTCTATTAAGTGCAACTTTCACCATTAACCGTGTTCCATCTAAATCAGTCATGAAGACACCATATGAGATGTGGAGTGGGAGGCGTCCCACACTGTCGTTCATGAGGATTTGGGGCTTCGATGTCTATGTAAAACGTTTACAATCAGACAAGCTAGGGCCTAATTCGGATAAGTGTAAATTTGTGGGGTACCCTAAGGAAACTAAGGGATACTACTTCTACAATCCAACCGAGAACAAAGTGTTTGTTGCTCGGACCGGCGTGTTTCTAGAAAGAGAGTTTGTCTCTAAAGAAGCAAGTGGGAGGAATGTAGAGCTTGAAGAAGTTCAAGAACCACAAATCACTGAACCGATTATGGAACATGAACAGGAATCACAAGCAGTTGTGGAGCCACCTGTTCAGGTAACACAAGAGCTTCGTAGATCTAGTAGAGTGCGCCAGGAACCCGAGAGGTACGGACTTCTCGTAACTGATTCCGGTGACACGATGCTCATAGATGATGAGCCTACTACCTATGAGGAGGCCATGAATGGCCCAGACTCACAGAAGTGGCTTGAGGCCATGAGATCCGAGATGGAATCCATGTATACCAACAAAGTATGGACTTTGGTGGAACCACCTGACGGGGCGCGGCCCATAGGGTGCAAGTGGGTCTTCAAGAAGAAGATCGACATGGATGGTAATGTGATTACCTATAAGGGCCGATTGGTGGCTAAAGGATTCAGACAGATTCCTGGTATTGACTATGATGAAACCTTTTCACCAGTCGCTATGACCAAATCCATCCGAATCTTACTTGCAATTGCAGCATACTACGACTATGAGATTTGGCAGATGGATGTCAAAACAGCATTCCTTTATGGGAATCTCCTCGAGGACGTGTATATGATGCAGCCGGAGGGTTTTGAGGATCCAAAGCAAGCCAACAAAGTCTGTAAGCTGCAACGATCCATTTATGGATTGAAGCAAGCTTCTAGGAGTTGGAATCGACGTTTTGATGAAGTGGTCAAAGAGTTTGGCTTCATCAGAAACGAAGATGAGTCTTGTGTCTACAAGAAGGTTAGTGGGAGCTCTGTAGCTTTTCTGGTCTTGTATGTGGATGACATACTTCTCATTGGAAACGACATTCCCATGCTGCAATCTGTGAAAGATTGGCTAGGAAAGTGTTTCTCAATGAAGGACTTAGGGGAAGAAGCCTATATACTCGGTATAAAGATCTATAGAGATAGATCTAAGAGGTTGCTAGGCCTAAGTCAAAGTACATATATTGACAAGGTGTTGAAACGGTTCAACATGCAAGATTCCAAGAAGGGATTCTTGCCCATGTCACATGGAATCACTCTTTCGAAGAGTGGTTGTCCTTCCAATGAGATTGAGAAGTAACGCATGAGTAGGATTCCCTATGCCTCGGCCATAGGATCTATCATGTACGCCATGTTATGTACTAGACCAGATGTGTCATATGCCTTGAGTATGACAAGCAGATACCAATCCAATCCGGGTGAGAGTCACTGGATTGCTGTCAAGAATATCCTAAAGTACTTGAGAAGAACTAAGGATGCTTTCTTGATGTTTGGCGGTGAGGAAGAGTTGCGTGTAAGGGGTTACACTGATGCAAGCTTCCAAACCGACAGAGATGACTTTAGATCACAGTCGGGATATGTGTTTTGCCTGAATGGAGCAGCGGTGAGCTGGAAGAGTTCCAAGCAAGAGACGGTAGCTGATTCTACAACAGAGGCTGAGTACATTGCAGCAAATGGCGCAGCAAAGGAGGCTGTTTGGATCAGAAAGTTTGTTTCTGAACTTGGTGTGGTCCCTAGCATTGCGGATCCAGTGGAGTTGTTCTGTGACAACACTGGGGCGATCGCGCAATCAAAGGAACCCAGATCGCACCAGAAGTCCAAGCACGTGCTCAGGAAGTTTCATCTGATTCGAGATATTATCGATAGAGGAGACGTTCGAATATGCAAGATTCCTACAGATGATAATCTGTCATACCCGCTTACGAAGCCTCTCACGCAGTGGAAGCATGAAGGGCACACTAGGAGTATGGGCATACGAGATGCGCCATATTGGCTCTAGTGCAAGTGGGAGACTGTTGGAATAGATGCCCTAGAGGCAATCTAGTTTAGTATGAATTTGTATATGGCTAGAAAATTTATTTATTATTTATTGAATATTTAATATAATGAAGTCCTTAGATTTACAATCGTGTTGTTTATCTTAAATATCCCTAGTCAAGTATAATGATTAAATGGGACAATCATCTATAGACTAGTATGGGGTTGGATTGATATGGAGATATCACGATCCAACACATAGGTGTGCATTACGGAATGTTGCACTGGATTGACCCATCACCGAGAAGGCTACATACATGTTATGTTGAGTCACAAGTGCTTCTCGCGGTGCAATGGTATTGTCATCCTTAGACTTGAAGTCACTAGATATTCTAGTTGTGGATCATTGTGATCTTGGTAGCGTTAAACGCTACACCGTGACTGGGTAGTTATAAAGGCGTGTACTGGATACAATGAGAAGCAAGCTTAGAGATCGTAGTGGACGTAGAGAGGATTTGCCCCTCCCACATAACGGGATCAAATATCCTAGGCCGCTCGAGGGATAGTGCTTATAGAATGTCTGGCCAGACTCAAATAAATCAATATATGGGATATTGATGTTATTTGCACGAATAAGACTATTCCATAGATCGAGAAACTATGGATTGGATATACGAGTGTGACTTGTATGTCTCGTGTCCAATCCGGATATAGAGGCAAAGGGATGAGACAATTACTTGTACAAAGGTTGTCTAGATGACTATTCTATTAGTTGGCTAGAATGGATGTTTTGCTAGAATCCGCTCCATATTAGCAAATAGTTGCTACCAACTAGATAGAACCTATGGGGTCACACACCATATAGAGTTGTACTAGATTTGGGAATTAATTAATTGGATTAATTAATTAGAAGGATCACTTTGCAAACCCTTGCAAACTTAGTAGGGACTAATTTGCAAGGAAGGGACTAAATTGAATTCTATTTGGACTAGAATAAGTCATTTAGGTAGTTAACAAGGAGTTGTTGGACTATATAAAGGACCCTCCTTCCTTCCTTCCTTATAACTTATGCTCAATAGTGAACATAACAAGAGTGGGAGAGAACAAAGGAGAGAGAGCAAGCAACAAGGAGGCCGAACCCGACCCCCTTGCCGCCGCCCTCACCCCGTCGGCCAAAAAGAGGGTTGAAGCCCCTCTTTTTGTCTCGTTTTGCGTGATTCCTTCACCCTCCTCTTATTCCGGGCTAGCACCAAGGAGTTTGGGAGATCTAGGATCAACTCTAGGCGTGGATCAACTATAGAGAACGTGACACTATTCGTGTTTGAAGTCATCAAGGAGAACCCAAAGGTGTGTTTATGATTTCTTACCTTTACTATCGTTATGCATCTAGACTTGTGATCCTTGGAGGGTTTTGCATGGCTATTTGTTTCATTATTCTTCCGTTGCGCGATCCATGAATCAAAACCCTACAGTAGTAACAATTACAAACATAGAGCGGTGTCTAGCAGCTGGAATAGATGCCCTAGAGGCAATGGTATATTTAGTATGAACATTGTTTTGGCTAGAATATTCATTTATTATATATTGTGATATTGAATATAATGAACTCCTTAGATATAATGTGTTGTTTATCTTAAATATCCCTAGTCCACTATATTGATTAATAGGACGATCAAATATAGACTGGTATGTGGGTAGATTGATATGGAGATATCAAGTCTAAACACATGGGTATGCATTAGGGGTAATGGTATACTGGATTGACCCACAACGAGAAGGTTACATTAGATTATGTCAATTCACAATCGCTTCTCGTAGTGCTAATATAATTGCAATCCTTAGACTTGAAGTCACTAGATACTCTAGTTGTAGAATATTGTTCTCTGATGTTATCGAACGTTACATCGTAACTGGGTAATTATAAAGATGGCTATCGGGCATGATAGGAAGCAAGCTTAGAGATCGTAGTGATGTAGATAGGATTTGTCCCTCCCACATAATGGGAGTAAATATCCACGACCACTCGAGGGATGAGGCTTATTGAAGGTCTGGCCAGACTCAGATAAATCAGTATGGAGATATTGATGTTATCTGCTCGCGTAAGCATATTCCCAGGATCGAGGAACTATGGATTGGATATACGAGTGTGACTATTTATGTCTCGTGTCCAATTGTGCAATATAAGATATTGGGCACAAGAGGTTTGTCGGGATCACTAACTATTTCTATTAGTTGGGTGGCACGGATGTGTTGCTAGACACCGCTCCATGTTAGTAAAAGTTACTACCAACTAAGTTGAAACCTATGGGGTCACACGTCAAATAGAGTAGACTAGATTTGGGATTAATTAATATGATTAATTAATGAGAAGGATCATTGTGCAACACCTTGCAAACTTAGTAGGACTAATTTGTAAGGAAGGGACTAATCCAAGTTCATGGAGAACTAGGAAGGACCTTTATGGAAACAACAAGGAGTTGTTGGAGTATATAAAGGAGGCTCTAGCTTCCTTCCCACTTAATGCTCATAACATAAGAGAGTGGGAGAGAAAGCAAAAGAGAGAGCAAGACAAAACCTAAGGTCGAACGCCCTAGGCCCGTCCCCCCCCCCCCTTCCCGTTGGCACCAAGAGGAGGCCGAACCCTCCTCTTGTCCTTGTTTCTTTGATTCTTCTTCCCTCTTCCTCCGGTTCAAGCTAGCACTTGCAAGAAGGAAGAATCTAAATCTCACCTCTAGACGTGGATCAACCGTAGAGACCAGGACATCATTCTTCGTGTGATCTCACAAATCATAAGGTACACAATACTATGTCTCTTATCATGTTATGATGTCTCCTCCTGACGATCCGTGGTGGACTTTGAAGTAGGATTTTTTTTTTATTCCGCTGTGTTACCTACGTCAAAACCTAACACTAGCAACATATCTATGCTACCCAACTAATAGAAATAGTCAGTGATCCGACAAACCTTATGCTCAATGTTACTGTGTTGTATATATCCCTTTGTCTCTATTTCCGAATTGGACACGAGACATAATTGTCACACTTGTATATCCAATCTATAGTTTCTCGATCCTGGGAATAGACATTTCTATAGAGATAACATCAGTATCCTATATTGATTTATCTGAGTCTGGTAGACATTCCATAAGCACTACTCCTCGAGTGGTCGTGGATACTTACTCCTATTATGTTGGTGTTGGAATAGATGCCCTAGAGGCAATCTAGTTTAGTATGAATTTGTAATTGGCTAGAAATTCATTTATTATTTATTGGATATTTAATATAATGAAGTCCTTAGATTTACAATTGTGTTGTTTATCTTAAATATCCCTAGTCAAGTATAATGATTAAATAGGACAATCATTTATAGACTAGTATGGGGTTGGATTGATATGGAGATATCACGATCCAACACATAGGTGTGCATTACGGAATGTTGCACTGGATTGACCCATCACCGAGAAGGCTACATACACGTTATGTTGAGTCACAAGTGCTTCTCGGGTACAATGGTATTGTCATCCTTAGACTTGAAGTCACTAGATATTCTAGTTGTGGATCATTGTGATCTTGGTAGCGTTAAACGCTACACCGTAACTGGGTAGTTATAAAGGCGTGTACTGGATACAATGATAAGCAAGCTTAGAGATCGTAGTGGACGTAGAGAGGATTTGCCTCTCCCACATAACGGGAGCAAATATCCAAGGCCACTCGAAGGATAGTGCTTATAGAATGTCTGGCCAGACTCAAATAAATCAATATATGGGATATTGATGTTATTTGCACGAATAAGGCTATTCCATGGATCGAGAAACTAGGGATTGGATATACGAGTGTGACTTGTATGTCTCGTGTCCAATCCGGATATGGAGGCAAAGGGATGAGACAATTACTTGTACAAGGTTGTCTAGATGACTATTCTATTAGTTGGCTAGAATGGATGTTTTGCTAGAAACCGCTCCATATTAGCAAAGAGTTGCTACCAACTAGATAGAACCTATGGGGTCACACGCTATATAGAGTTGTACTAGATTTGGAATTAATTAATTGGATTAATTAATTAGAAGGATCATTTTGCAAACCCTTGCAAACTTAGTAGGGACTAATTTGCAAGGAAGGGACTAAATTGAATTCTAGTAGGACTAGAATAAGTCCTTTAGGTAGTTAACAAGGAGTTGTTGGACTATATAAAGGACCCTCCTTCCTTCCTTCCCTACACAACTTATGCTCTAGAGAGAACATAACAAGAGTGGGAGAGAACAAAGGAGAGAGAGAGCAAGCAACAAGAGGGACGCCGCCCCTTGCCGCCGCCCCCTCGTCCCCGACGCCACAAAGGGGCCGAACCCCCTTTTGTGCCTCGTTTTGCGTGATTCCTTCACCCTCCTTTCATTCCGGGCTAGCACCAAGGAGATTGGAGATCTAGGAACAACTCTAGGCGTGGATCAACTATAGAGAACGTGACACTATTCGCGTTTGAAGTCATCAAGGAGAACCCAAAGGTGTGTTTATGATTTCTTACCTTCACTATCGTTATGCATCTAGACTTGTGATCCTTGGAGGGTTTTGCATGGTTGTTTGTTTGATTATGCTTCCGTTTGCGCGATCCATGAATCAAAACCCTACAGTGGTATCAGAGCCACAGGTCATAGAGCATAAACGTAGTTTATGTGTTACATTCTTGTTGTTTTACACCTTAATTTGTTGTTTATCGCGTAAAACAAGACAAATCAAGCATTGGATGCAATTTGTCAAAGAATTAATCATAACAAGACCCAATTATTGCATTGGATGCATGAATTGGTGAGTTTGAGAAATTTTAGGATCTTAGATCTAGGGTTTGGGCATCCTTGGGGAAGAAGGAGTTCTCCCACAACAAGGAAACAACCAAACTTGGGCTCCAAGCAAGGAGGTTGTTTTGGAAACAACCTCCACAAGGAGGTTCGTCCCCCTAGGGGACCGCCCCCTTGCTTGCCGCCCAAGCTTGGCGCCCTATGGGGCCGGGCGGCCCTAACCCGCGGGCCTAGCTTGCGGGTTTTGGGCCGGGCCGGCCCTAGGGCTTTATGGTTCACTTATTTGGGCCCGGGCAATTGGATTGTTGGGCCCATGGACCGTTTTAACCCTAGAAATCCTAAAATCAATTAAAATTGACCAAGCGCGTTAAAATTGGATTTTAACTGTTTATGTGCAAATCGCATGGTGATTGGATATGGCCTTAGGATGTGGTTTGATGTGGATGTTTAATTTTGTGGTTTGGTTTTACGGCCTGCGAGCTGATCAATTAATTGTAATAATTAATTAGGGTTTATGGCCTGCGTGCCAATTTTTTCTCAACCTGTGAGATTTATTTTATTTAGTATAGATGTTAGCTAGTGCTAGATAAAGTAGATTGTTAGCCAAGATTGGAGAAAAGAAGCCCAAAGCCAAAAGGAGCCACAAAAGATGGAGCATGGAGCATGGAGCACACCACATGACTATGATGGATGGACCAAAAGATCAAGACGCATGGAGATGTGTTTGTTTAGGGTTCATAGATAATTCCATTGGCTTGGAATTATCTTAGTCTAGAAAAGGCCATATCCACATCACGTTTAATTTCTGTTTTGTGGTTGTTTATTTATTGTCTTATTATTTGTGTGGTTGGTGTATGGATGATGCATGCAATTAGGATAATAAGATAATTAGACAACCCAGATCTATTATTTGGAGTTGTGCCCAAACTCAAATAGATAGATTAGTTGATATTGATCAACAAAATAATTAAAATTGAATTTGAAAAATCCCTCAAATTTTAAAATATTGTGTTCTTGCCTTCTCGTTATTTAAACACTCATTATCATCATTATTTATCAAGTTCGTGCGTGCCAAAGCATGGCGACTTGGTTCATAATGATGGAATGCGATGGCACGTAACAATGTGCAATTGTTTGGATAAGAGGTTGAACACAACTAGGCTATTAATTTGATTAAGAAACCTAGAGGCAATCAATTGGGATTATCCATATGGATGGATAAATAAGGAGTTATTTGCCCGGTTGAACCAAGAGTTGCATATGGGATGCAATTGGAATTGTTCCTACCTAAGAAGTAATCGAATTATGGGTGACTTGCCAAAGCAAGCTCATAAGGAGATGAAAAAGATGGATCTTGGCCCACTAGAAAATATAAAGATATTTTCCGCATTAATATCTTGAGGGTTATTAATCCGTAGAAAAATAGTGGGAGCTATATTTAATAAACTAGCCATTATTAAATATAGTCAAAAATTCACAAATACTAAAACTTGCGTATTTTCCTTTTGTAGAATTCCAAATGGCAAACAACTCATCGAGTTCACAACATTCCCTAGGATCTGTCCTTGAGAAGGACAAGCTCTCTGGAACCAACTTTCTCGATTGGTACAGAAACTTGAGAATTGTTCTCAAGCAAGAGAAGAAGCTGTACGCAATAGAGGAGCATGTTCCAGAAGGTCCAGAGAATCAGACACCTGCTGCCTTAAAGGCGTATCAAAAGCGTGTTGATGACGCTAATGATGCGGCCTGCCTAAAGCTTTGCACCATGACCTCTGAGCTTCAGAAGCAACATGAGAACATGAATGCTGTCGATATGATCGAACATCTAAAGCAGCTCTTCCAAGAGCAGGAGAGGGTAGAGAGGTATGAGGTCTCAAAGGCACTGTTCAAATGTCATCTGGCAGAAGGGAACCCGGTGGGACCCCATGTACTCCGAATGATCGGGTACTTGGAGAATCTCGCCCGGCTTGGGTTCCCGGTCGGCCAAGAGTTGGCAACCGATCTCGTGTTGCAATCGTTGCCCGAGAGTTATGGACAGTTCATTATGAACTATAACATGAACGAGATCGTTAAACCACTGCCAGATTTGCTCAACATGTTGAGGACGGCTGAACAGAGCATCAATAAGGGTAAGGGCAAAGCCATTATGATGGTGCATAAAGGAAAGGGTAAAAGGTTTGCCTCTTCCTCCAAGGGCAAAGGCAAGTCAGTTGCCAAGTCCAAGGAACAAGCCCTTAAGCCTGTTGGTGCCATTGCCAAGGTCGTGACTAAGGGTGAATGTCACTACTGTAGTCAACCTGGACACTGGAGGAGGAACTGCCCAAAATATCTGGAGGACAAGAGGCTTGGAATAGTGATTCCACCACCACCAGGTATTTTTGTTGTAGATGTCAATTTAACTGTCTCTACATCATGGGTATTAGATACTGGATGTGGATCTCATATTTGTCGAAATATGCAGGATCTAAAGAGAAGTAAAAGATTGGCTAAAGGGGAGGTAGATCTGCGCGTTGGGAATGGAGCAAAGGTTGCTGCGTTGGCCATAGGCGTGTGCGAGCTATCTCTGCCTTCAGGATTAGTTTTAGAATTAAATAATTGCTATTTTGTGCCTGCTATGAGCAGAAACATTATTTCTATTTCTTGTTTGGACAAGGAAGGTTTTATTATTTCAATAAAGAACAATTGTTGTTCCTTTTATTTGAATAATATTCACTATTTTAGTGCGCAATTATTTAATGGACTTTATGTCCTTGATCTAAGTAATCCTGTCTACAACATTAATACCAAGCGGATTAAAATAAATGATTTAAATCCTGCTTATTTATGGCATTGTCGTTTAGGCCACATAAATGAGAAACGTGTATCTAGACTCCATAAGGATGGATTACTAGACTCATTTGATTTTGAATCATATGAGACATGTGAGGCTTGTTTATTGGGAAAAATGACAAAGTCCCCTTTCAACAAGAAAGGTGAGAGGACTAGTGAGCAATTGGCGCTCATACATACTGATGTGTGTGGGCCATTTGCCACGCCTGCCAGGGGTGGTTATGTCTACTTCATTACGTTTACTGATGATTACAGTAGATATGGATTTGTGTACCTTATGAGGGCAAAATCCGAATCCTTTGAAGTGTTCAAGGAATTCAAGAATGAATTAGAGAAGCAACTTGGCAAAAGTATCAAGGCTCTACGATCGGATCGTGGAGGAGAATACTTAAGCCAAGAGTTTGACGACTATCTTAGAGAGTGTGGGATCGTGTCCCAACTCACTCCACCCGGAACGCCACAATGGAATGGCGTGTCCGAGAGGAGGAATCGAACCCTATTGGATATGGTTCGGTCTATGATGTGTCAAACCGATCTTCCATTATCATTTTGGGGCTACGCTCTATTAAGTGCAGCTTTCACCATTAACCGTGTTCCATCTAAATCAGTCATGAAGACACCATATGAGATGTGGAGTGGGAGGCGTCCCACACTGTCGTTCATGAGGATTTGGGGCTGCGATGTCTATGTAAAACGTTTACAATCAGACAAGCTAGGGCCTAAATCGGATAAGTGTAAATTTGTGGGGTACCCTAAGGAAACGAAGGGATACTACTTCTACAATCCAACCGAGAACAAAGTGTTTGTTGCTCGGACCGGCGTGTTTCTAGAAAGAGAGTTTGTCTCTAAAGAAGCAAGTGGGAGGAATGTAGAACTTGAAGAATTTCAAGAACCACAAATCACAGAACCGATTATGGAACATGAACAGGAGTCACAAGCAGTTGTGGAGCCACCTGTTCAGGTAACACAAGAGCTTCGTAGATCTAGTAGAGTGCGCCAGGAACCCGAGAGGTACGGACTTCTCGTAACTGATTCCGGTGAAACGATGCTCATAGATGATGAGCCTACTACCTATGAGGAGGCCATGAATGGCCCAGACTCACAGAAGTGGCTTGAGGCCATGAGATCCGAGATGGAATCCATGTATACCAACAAAGTATGGACTTTGGTGGAACCACCTGATGGGGCGCGGCCCATAGGGTGCAAATGGGTCTTCAAGAAGAAGATCGACATGGATGGTAATGTGATTACCTATAAGGGCCGATTGGTGGCTAAAGGATTCAGACAGATTCATGGTATTGACTATGATGAAACCTTTTCACCAGTCGCAATGACCAAATCCATCCGAATCCTACTTGCAATTGCAGCATACTACGACTATGAGATTTGGCAGATGGATGTCAAAACAGCATTCCTTTATGGGAATCTCCTCGAGGACGTGTATATGATACAGCCGGAGGGTTTTGAGGATCCAAAGCAAGCCAACAAAGTCTGTAAGCTGCAGCGATCCATTTATGGATTGAAGCAAGCTTCTAGGAGTTGGAATCGACGTTTTGATGAAGTGGTCAAAGAGTTTGGCTTCATCAGAAACGAAGATGAGTCTTGTGTCTACAAGAAGGTTAGTGGGAGCTCTGTAGCTTTTCTGGTCTTGTATGTGGATGACATACTACTCATTGGAAACGACGTTCCCATGCTGCAATCTGTGAAAGATTGGCTAGGAAAGTGTTTCTCAATGAAGGACTTAGGGGAAGCAGCCTATATACTCGGTATAAAGATCTATAGAGATAGATCTAAGAGGTTGCTAGGCCTAAGTCAAAGTACATATATTGACAAGGTGTTGAAACGGTTCAACATGCAAGATTCCAAGAAGGGATTCTTGCCCATGTCACATGGAATCACTCTTTCGAAGAGTGGATGTCCTTCCAATGAGATTGAGAAGGAACGCATGAGTAGGATTCCCTATGCCTCGGCCATAGGATCCGTCATGTACGCCATGTTATGTACTAGACCAGATGTATCATATGCCTTGAGTATGACAAGCAGATACCAATCCAATCCGGGTGAGAGTCATTGGATTGCAGTCAAGAACATCCTAAAGTACTTGAGAAGAACTAAGGATGCCTTCTTGATGTTTGGTGGTGAGGAAAAGTTGCGTGTAAGGGGTTACACTGATGCAAGCTTCCAAACCGACAGAGATGACTTTAGATCACAGTCGGGATATGTGTTTTGCCTGAATGGAACAGCGGTGAGCTGGAAGAGTTCCAAGCAAGAGACGGTAGCTGATTCTACAACAGAGGCTGAGTACATTGCTGTAAATGGCGCAGCAAAGGAGGCTGTTTGGATCAGAAAGTTTGTTTCTGAACTTGGTGTGGTCCCTAGCATTGCGGATCCAGTGGAGTTGTTCTGTGACAACACTGGGGCGATCGCGCAATCAAAGGAACCCAGATCGCACCAGAAGTCCAAGCATGTGCTCAGGAAGTTTCATCTGATTCGAGATATTATCGATAGAGGAGACGTTCGGATATGCAAGATTCCTACAGATGATAATCTGTCAGACCCGCTTACAAAGCCTCTCACGCAGTGGAAGCATGAAGGGCACACTAAGAGTATGGGCATACGAGATGCGCCAGATTGGCTCTAGTGCAAGTGGGAGACTGTTGGAATAGATGCCCTAGAGGCACTCTAGTTTAGTATGAATTTGTAATTGGCTAGAAATTCATTTATTATTTATTGGATATTTAATATAATGAAGTCCTTAGATTTACAATTGTGTTGTTTATCTTAAATATCCCTAGTCAAGTATAATGATTAAATAGGACAATCATTTATAGACTAGTATGGGGTTGGATTGATATGGAGATATCACGATCCAACACATAGGTGTGCATTACGGAATGTTGCACTGGATTGACCCATCACCGAGAAGGCTACATACACGTTATGTTGAGTCACAAGTGCTTCTCGGGTACAATGGTATTGTCATCCTTAGACTTGAAGTCACTAGATATTCTAGTTGTGGATCATTGTGATCTTGGTAGCTTTAAACGCTACACCGTAACTGGGTAGTTATAAAGGCGTGTACTGGATACAATGATAAGCAAGCTTAGAGATCGTAGTGGACGTAGAGAGGATTTGCCTCTCCCACATAACGGGAGCAAATATCCAAGGCCACTCGAAGGATAGTGCTTATAGAATGTCTGGCCAGACTCAAATAAATCAATATATGGGATATTGATGTTATTTGCACGAATAAGGCTATTCCATGGATCGAGAAACTAGGGATTGGATATACGAGTGTGACTTGTATGTCTCGTGTCCAATCCGGATATGGAGGCAAAGGGATGAGACAATTACTTGTACAAGGTTGTCTAGATGACTATTCTATTAGTTGGCTAGAATGGATGTTTTGCTAGAAACCGCTCCATATTAGCAAAGAGTTGCTACCAACTAGATAGAACCTATGGGGTCACACGCTATATAGAGTTGTACTAGATTTGGAATTAATTAATTGGATAAATTAATTAGAAGGATCATTTTGCAAACCCTTGCAAACTTAGTAGGGACTAATTTGCAAGGAAGGGACTAAATTGAATTCTAGTAGGACTAGAATAAGTCCTTTAGGTAGTTAACAAGGAGTTGTTGGACTATATAAAGGACCCTCCTTCCTTCCTTCCCTACACAACTTATGCTCTAGAGAGAACATAACAAGAGCGGGAGAGAACAAAGGAGAGAGAGAGCAAGCAACAAGAGGGACGCCGCCCCTTGCCGCCGCCCCCTCGTCCCCGACGCCACAAAGGGGCCGAACCCCCTTTTGTGCCTCGTTTTGCGTGATTCCTTCACCCTCCTTTCATTCCGGGCTAGCACCAAGGAGATTGGAGATCTAGGAACAACTCTAGGCGTGGATCAACTATAGAGAACGTGACACTATTCGCGTTTGAAGTCATCAAGGAGAACCCAAAGGTGTGTTTATGATTTCTTACCTTCACTATCGTTATGCATCTAGACTTGTGATCCTTGGAGGGTTTTGCATGGTTGTTTGTTTGATTATGCTTCCGTTTGCGCGATCCATGAATCAAAACCCTACAGTTGGAGGGACAATCCTCTCTACATCACTACCATTGCTCAGCTTGCTTCCTATCATGCCCGATTAATAGCTTTATAGTTACCCAGTTACGGTGTAACGCTTGATGATATCAAAATATAATATTTCACAACCAGAGTATCTAGTGACTTCGAGTCTAAGGATTACAACACCATCGTCACTAAGAAAACCACTCGTGACATTAACATAATTTATACGTAGCCTTCTCGTGGCAAGTCAATCCAGTATGCCATTACTCCTAATGCATACCCATGTGTTAGAATTTATATCTCCATATTAATCTACCCACATACTAGTCTATAGTGATCGTTCTATTAATCAATAATGAACTGGGTATATTTTAGGAATATAACATTTATATGCTAAGGACTTCAGTCAAGTTAACATATCTCCATATCGGCAACACAGTGAATAGTAAGTCAATATAAATGTCACAATAAATTGATTGCCTGGGCACGATTCGAACACTTCTCGGTGGCCAAAGAACTCTAAATTTGGGTGTTTTCAATTTACAGAGAGTTAAGTGGTAAGATTGATGTCTACAAGCTTCATAATATAAACTTGTATAATGATAATACGTAGTGTACAATATTATTTTTTATTAACCATATTTTGAAAAGTCCATACTGGACCCAAAGTATTAGAAAGAGTGATAAAGAGAAGAAAATCGAAAGAAAGAGCTACGGTTTCACTTTTTGAGTATCAAAAAGGAAATTTTGCAGATCACCAGCAAAGAGGGGGGGCATAAATTCCACTATGAGATTTTATTCGGGTTGGGATATTATGACTTTTTTATTACATGTAGATTGATTTTAAAGGAATGTCTTCGAACTCATTGTCTCACTTCAGGAATATAGTTTGACTTTGTTGTAGTTGAGTTTGACTATAATAAATGTTATGTATTATTCTTTAAGTCAAAACGAAACGAGAGATCGTGATGAAACGGAGAGCATAGGGAAAGGAGAGACGGAGAAGGGTGGGAGTTAATAAATGTTTTCTATTCAATCTCTTATTTTGAGAAAAGACTGACTCGTATTATGGGGTTTCTTCGTCCTTTATATCTGAGCTCAATACACCAGTGACCCATATTAGGATTTTTTCTACTCCGCTTCTTAGTTTTCTAAACTGCCACATGTCAACATCTTAGTAGTACTCTAATCGAGCTTATGTTTTTGAGATAACCGTGGTGTCCGGGTCTGCTTGCGCGTACTTCAACTACATCCACAGGCCCTTAAGAATTTTGGTCGTGGTCGGGCTTAAACCTTAGATCTCACGGGGAGAAACCTTTTATGTTGTGTTGGGCGCTTGAAAATGAGATTGAAAAGAAAAGGAAAATGCATTTTCCATCAATATTCTTTTGCTTTTCACATGTTTGGAAACAAAATGAAAAAGAATGGAAAATTAAATAATTATAATTTATTATTTTCGGACTACACCCACACTAGTATTATTATAGTTACTTGTATACAATAATTATTATTACTACCCAAACTCTCTTTCAAATCGGCCATACTCAGGCTCATATCCAGGCGAGGCTCAAATCGGAACTCCACCAAGACCATGGAACCAAGAGTCCCTCCTCTCTCATGAAACCTCAATCCCCATTGTCGCTCTCCATCAAAATCCCCAAATGCCAAAGCCAACCACAGACCCAGACCACCGGACCCCAAATCAACCGCACATATTTTGTCATTTGCAAATCGCCAACCACGGGTGTCGTTCCCAGCCTCCCCATCGATCAATATCAGCCCAAACCAAGAATCGATTCAATTTCATGTGTACTCTGAGCCAAGACCCACATTGACGATGCTATGACAGGGAGAGGAGAGAGAGAACTTTTTTTTAGGGTGGTGAGCTCCAACGCCTGTAAACCAGCAACGAGTCAGAAATTGAGAACCAATGGAATGAAAGCGAGATCAACTAACGAAGGTCGTGGAAGATCCACTCGCGTCAATTTCTAATTATTTTCCGCTTGATTTGGGCGATAAATATCTCCGTGTTTTCTTCATTTAATTTTTCCTTTCTATTTTCATTCTATTTTCTTCTATATCCAAACAAAAAAAAAAAATAGTTTTATTTTATTCCCCTTTTCATTTTCCCCTGCATTTTTTAAATACTAAACATACGCTTAAGTCTCAACTCTCATCACTAGTCTATTCCATTGGGGTAGGGCGATCCTAGTAGCTTTTTCCTAGAATAAGATATCCATTTTAGCTAAACAAAATGAAGGAGAAAAAAATAAGAAATTTCATATATATATATTTTTTTTCAGAATCACGTCATTTGCAACAATAAAAATATATATACAGCAGCATTAGGGTGGTAGCTCCAGTATTTGAGATCGCTGGCTCAAACGGACGATTAGACAAAATTAATTTCTCAATATATACCAGTTCGTCCTAGTTCTTTCTTCTCATTTGACTTTTTTGACTCGTATCTGGGTCACTTTGACCGCATGATTTGAATAGCAAAATAATACAATTTTTTGATACTTTTTTCACCATATTATAGAGCAACTTTTACTCTACAATACTATGAAAAATTTATCAAAAAACTACATCGGTTTGCTATTCAAATTACTAGGTCAAAGTTACCCAGTGAGACATACTGCTACATAATTAAAAAAGAAAAGAAATTTCCTCAAAAAAAAAAAAGAAAAGAAAAATATAGGGACACGATGCAGATGGTGCAATCAGTTCATTACTTAGCGACGTTGCTTTAGCTACCAGCATCGTCCTTCGTCTAACCTCCAAAAGACTCAAAACCCCACAAACCCCCCTTTCCGATCGTCTCAATTTCGCAAGCGTTTCTCTTCAGATGATCGCAGCTTTCTCTCTCACCTCCTGAACACATCGTCCTCCCTAGTTCCTTTTCCAAACAAAGCTCGGATCGCCTCTGCTCGGCCATGGCTTCCGGATCATCGGGTCGCAACAATCCTAATTCCAAGGGTTTCGATTTCGCTTCATCGGACGACATCCTCTGCTCCTACGAAGACTACGACAACAACAATCAGGACACTTCTAATGGAACCCAATTCGATCCCCCTCCTCTCAGTTCTAATTCGACCAAGGTATGTGTCTTTGGCAGATTAGTATTCTGTGTTTGCTTCTGTTTTTGGTTTTCTGTATCTTTTTTTCTTCTTCTGTGTTAATTCTCGTAGACCTTTACTCTTCTGTCAGGCTGGTGTTTTTAAGGCGAATCTGCTGAGTTTTTTTTTTAGGGTTTTTAGTTTTATTTTTGTGCTCTGCGTTCTTGTTGCTTTGGAGTCTCTCATCCTATATAGTCTTACTTCCACTAGCAGTGAACACTGAGGTTCCAAGAGATATGTTTTATTAACCCCCACTGTTTGATATTTTCTTCCTTTACCTGAATTAGTCCTACCAGCTTTTAGTAGATTTGTCCACCGTATCACATGTAAGTGAGACAAGGGATAAGCCTTGCCATAAGATTTCTTACTGAAGAAGGTAGACAGGGAACAATAATTCAAAGAGCATAATCAGGTTTAAAACTCTATTTCTTCATGCCAAAGTAGAAGATGCTGCATAGTTGCTAGAATTCCCTTAAGTATTGGGTATAATTAGGGTTTATGGGCATTGTAGAATAATTTATGGAGCAGCTCAAATAAGTTTTTAGAAGGTATTGCTATGATATTATTAGTGCGAGTACCTATACGCCATAAATCTAGCTTCATATCCTTATTCCTGTTCATTTATGAGTATTTAAAGAGCACTGCTACAATCGCCCTGATCAGATTTGGGCACTCAAAGGACTAATATTAAGGATTTAAATAACGGGATCGGCCCGTATCGGAGTAACCGTAGCGGGAATCGCGGACCGAACGCGTGAATACTACTAAATAATCGTCAAAAGATGCAAAAAACCGCAACGGTATTGGTTTTACTAGTTATTTAGACCACTCACCTTACTATAATTTTACAAGTATTAAGACTAATGCCTAATTTACTAAAGAAAATATTGTGCAGTTATGATGATACTAAAATTTACTATGTTTTTTTGAGAAACAAAATTAGCTATGTTATGTGATAATAATGTCATTTTATGACAGAAATTAACTAGAGTCCCAATCATCCTACAATTACTCCACTAATGTACATTACAATTACTCACCACTAGAGTCAACCCACTCTACTTTCAAAAGAAAAAAATTAATAATAAGAAAAAAGAAACCACGTTGCCTCTCGCAAAATCCGCCAGAGAATGAAACACTTGTCAACATTCTTCGAGTCTGTTGCGCTTCTTCTCTTCTTCATCGGCAGCGCTTCTGCTTCCTCGGGCCATCAGACTTCTGCTTCCTCGGGCCATCGGACTTCTTCTCGGCAGCGCTTCTTCTTCCCATATTGAGTTTATCGTTGAGTTTGAGTTATAATACCAGACGATTTTGTCTTCAAGATCGATTCCGGATTTTCTCTTCACGGTGGCCTCTAAGTGCATGATTTGTTTGGGTTTTGTTCATACTCGCTGTGTTTTGTAATCTCTACTTAAGTTCTATCTAGTAGCGATCTAGATCGTGTACGACCCATGAATGGGATCGGGTGTTCTAGATCGGAAATCGATGCAGGTTTAGGGATTTTGGGTAACCCTGCTTCTTCTTCCTCTGATTTCCAGTTTTTACCGTGCGGGGGCATATCGCCCGTAAAACAAGGGTACAAATCCGAATGGGCCGTTTCGCCTATGTATCTGAATCACACGTGCCATGCAGGGCGAAATGGTTTTTGTGCCTATTGTTACCGTTCCGAATCACCAGGTACGGTTTGGTACTGGACCATATTTGAATCATTGACCTTTTTTTTTTTACTCCAACTAAAGTTTTTGAGCCCCCTTACTCTCCTCCCGTCTCATGGTCTGATGGTCCCTTCAAATTGTATCTATACTAAGATTAACAATTAACCTAAAACGCATCTACGGATCCACCTACCAGAACCACCGACCATTATCGTACTCTTCTCATCTAGTTCCCAATCAAACCATGAAAACCAAACTCGTAGACAGCCTCTTTATTTATGACAACACTGAACACTCTTCTCATGTAGTTCCCTCTAAAAAAATGCATACCAAATTGGGATGCGACCTCTTTATTGTTTCCGACACTGAACGAAATTGCCATAATCACCGCCGGCTGCGAATCCCATTTGCAGTGACCAATAGTCACCCAGAGTTGTTGTATGCTAACTGCATTTCACTGTTATAATGCAAAATTTGAACCACAAATCTCAACTTGTCAACCATTAAGCACATTCAAATCATTAAACCTGACCATCGAACACTCGTAAGAGGAACCGACAAGCCTCGAACCATGAATTCAGGTCGAACCCCAATCTCAGATGAACCCTGAACCTCAGATGAACGAAAATCGGGAAATTAATCAATTAAGAGAGAGATTAAGAGAGAGAGAGAGTACAGAGAGGTGCGGGAAAATTTTGAAAACAGAAGTTTGAGACAGACCAACGCAGCGATCACGATTTGGTGGTTGGAGGAGTAGGGTTGTGATTGGTAGAATGTGGACGGTTGTCATGGAAGTGGACTGGTGGAGAGTGCCGACAGCCATTATTATCTTCTCAAATTGTTGGAAGAGTGAGGGGAAAGAGTACAGACAGATGAAGGTTGAAGAAGAAGCATGGGTGGATCCCCAAGCAGTTTAGAAAAGTTAAAGAATTTATATAATTGCTGCCCACGTCACTTCCAGTGCTCAATTTTAGCACAGAATTGGTGACTTTAGCTATTCCGATATTTAACAGTTACTTGCCAATGGTAGCTACCAGCGTCCAGTAATACCAATATTCATTCATTTGACTATAAAGAGGCCAAACCCAAAAAAACACCCTCGGGTATTTTCAGCTTGCAAACAATTCTCAAAACATTTTCATCAGATTTTACCTTTCTCTGCTCCTCTCTTGTAAATCTCCTTCCTCTGATTTTTTTTTTTTTAAAGGCTCAGATCCTCATTTACAATAAATAAACATGTCAGGATATGCTTTCTTGACCATATCTAAGAGAACATTTACCCAAGTTCCTTATGTTGCACGGGTGCTTCTGGGAGGTCGTGCTCCGGTTGCTTTGCGGGTGCGGCAGGGACATTTTGAAAGTTTTAGTTGAGAGGTCTTCTAAAACACAACTACAATTGAACCAAAAAAACGTGCATCTGTGTTAACATTTCTAACCCTTAGATTTCTTGTCTCTCCAGAGCTACGAACAACGACAAGAAGTGATTATATTGTTAAATCTGGCAACTCGGTATCTTTGAATCTGTGTATGAATTTCTGTTTGATTGTGATTTGGATTACTATTATTGTTATTGTTTATATTAGTATAATGGTATCAGAAACAATATATAAAATAAAATTATAAATTAAGTCGCTGCATCCCCGCTAAACCCCCACCTTTGGTTTGTGGGAATTTGACCCCCCCCCCCCCCCCCCAGTCCCCTACCCGCTCCGCACCCACACCCACACCCGTGCGACGTAGCAAGTTCCACTCTCTATCCAATAGCCTCCCAGCCAATTTTGCAGCTGAAGAGTCGTGCAGGGAACCATACATAGAAGGGTACAGTCAGGTGTAAGATTGGCAGGCCGGAGCTGTATATTGCAGATGTAATTGCCTTCATGGCCCAGGTGCTCATGAGACTCTCTGGTATCTGACACCAAATACACTGATTAAGGTATCTTCCATAGTTAGAATACTTTATTGCTTACCTTTTATTCGAAGGATCTCAAGAATGCAGATTGTTAACCAACCTTTCACATAAAGACATTGAAATAGTATCTGGCTACGAATATTTTGAATTAGTATCAACTCTGATAAAAGAAGTTTTTGCTAGATGTTTCCACCTTATCGCATGAGTGAAACAGGCGATCAACTTTCTAAGCTATAGCTGAAACACTTAACAAGATCCCGTATGTATCTTATAGCTATACTAGCTGGTCTTATGGATTTCAGGCTGTTAGAGGGTTATAGGGAACAGCACTCTAAAGGGTATAATCAGGCGTAAAACTCTCTTCTTGATTCATGCCATAGTAGAAGTTGCTGCATGGTTGCTGGAGTTCACATAAGTATACTGTCTCGCCATATATGGTCTAACTTATACCTTTCGGAACATGTGGTTGTTTCCAAATACAGACTCTTGGAAAGTGGCAATGTCAATGAATTGCCGGTTTACGTACAATTAATGGTTATGAGCATTGAAGAATAGTTTTTGGAGAAGTTATTAGCTGTTATTAATGGGTACTGTTATGATATGATCAGTTGTGGACTTGGGGTAACGATACTGCACACTATCCGAAAAAATTGAATTGGCTTCAACAATATGCCAGTTTAGTAATTTACTTCTAGTTCATATATGAGTATAGATAAAGAGCTTGTCGTTTACATATGTTCTTCTGCTCCATAAATCCTATCAGATTATGTAAGGTATGCTGATGTCAACTCCAGAACAAATTGCCGTGCACTGAAGTCAAACAAACCATTGTCCGGGGTTGGTAATTTACACACATCATGTTGTTTAGGTAGTCTTGGAATCACCTGAGGTCTGAGGAGTTCTGTCCCCCCAGAATGGAGTAACAAATTAAGGGGTTCCAGTCACCACTCAATATATTTACTGCTCTTTCATTTAATGGTAGGATCGACCATTAACATTATTCATTCAATCATTCCTATTACTTAGAAAAGTCCAAACCCAAAAGGCCCCTTTTGGTTTTGAGGTTGCAAACATTCTCCAATTTTCATCAGATTGCACCTTTCTCTCTCTGGATTCTCATCTTCCCTTGGTTTCTCTAGAAGCAAAGCTCATATCTTCACTTTTCATCATCTTTGTGATGAGTTACTCCAACAATCCTGGTTTATAGGGCTCCAGTTTTCCTTATATGATATTCTTGGTTTATACAAGGATTACGACGACCTGGAGCTTGCGAATTAAAGCCACTCAAATTCTGCATTGCGTTCTAATATCATCATCATTTTTTTTCTCTCTGAATTGATTGTACATAACTATAAGAAAACTGCTTTCAGTAGTTTAAGGGTTTGAGTCAATGCTAGTGCTGCGGGGTTTCATGTATGTAGCTTTACGAACATATAATGTTGCTCCATGTTAATATGTCAGTATTGTATTTTGGGACTCTTTGTTCTATACAAGGCATAGTTCTTAAGGTTTGAAACTATTCTCTTTGCACTCTTGGTCATGAGGAGGTTGTTTGTTGCGCAATAATCACATTCGTTCACAGGCTAAAAATATTTTCATCACCGCAACTGCTGCTAATTGTAGCACGAAAGATCTCCTTTCAGCGCTGTTGTTCTCATGAACTCTCTAATTTCTCCCCTTTGGGGGTCATATGCTGAGGCGGAAGACCATGAATGCAAAAGTAAGACGATCCTCAACAAAGCCTTTGAAAGCTCAGCTCCTTGAGGAAGAGAAGATTTATAAACCTCACCGTTAGAAAACATCCTTGCACATTTCCCATACAGAACCAGAGTACTGACGTCTCTGAAGAAGCATGTTTCTCTCAGGTGCTGTACCTCTTGCCGGATGCTTTCTGGTGCAGCTGGGCTGCAAGAGTAATTCAAATGTTTGGGAGCTGATCTGTAAAACCCCTAAAGCGTAAGAATAAAAATCTGTAAAACCCCTTAAGTGTAATGAATAAAAGGAAAAAAAAGTAAAATAAAACAAAAAAGGAATACAATTGTACTCTAGCATTGTAGAGGATAGAGGATGAAGACGATACAAAGACAAAGAGGCAAAACCAAAGAGGTTCTGCCCTCTGTTACCAGGAACACTGCGGTATGTGGAACGGGAACGGGAAATGCGGTAGGTAGCGGTACGGGGTATGGTCGGGATAGGCTTCTATGGAAACACTGTCCGGGACGAAAACCCAGGAACGGGGAATGTTAATTGGGACAATTTTTCTACATTCATCTAAAAAGTCCCTTAATATTAATTTAGTGTTAATACTTGCATTCTCAAGCCCAATTACCATAATAATACATTCTGGATTTGAACTGTTAATAAGTACTTTCTGGGTATAATCCATTGGAGTCTCCTAAAAAACACTCAGTTATTGTATATTAAGGAATCATGGAAAATTGTGATTGTGTTTCCTTTAATAAAAATCAAATTGTATAATTATTGACGTAGTTTAATTAGCTGGCAGTTTTTAGGAAATTGAGATCTATTTTTAATATAGTAATCCTAAATAATTATAATAGAGTCCTATCACAACCCATCCTATTCCAGCATATATTATTTGCTAACCTAAACTCTAACCTAAGATTGACCATAAATGAAAAAACAAAGCAAAACTGGAGGAGATGCAGGACAAGATGAATCTGATGGATAAATAAGTAAGTTCTTTCCTCACTGTCTGAACTTCCTTCCCTCTCTTCAAATTTTGGGATGCCGTGTTTAGCGATCCGGGTCGAAAACGTACCGTGTTCCGGTACGAACGACCCCGATCGCAATACGCGGCTATTTGTTTTGGGATCGGGGTCGTTCGTACCGGAACGCGATACGTTTTTGAAGCGGATCGCTAAACACGACGTCCCAAAATTTTAAGATAGGGAGGGAAGTTCAGGCTGTTAGGAAAGAACTTACTTATTTATCATCTGATTCATTTTTTCCTTCATATTCCCCAGTTTTGCTTTGTTTTTTCATGGTTAAATTTATTTTCACTTACGGCTCTTTGTAATAATATTTGGTTTGAGTTTAGGTTAGGAAATAATGTATGCTGGAATAGGAAGAGTTGTTTGATAGGACTCTATTTTATTATTAGGACTATATTAAAAATATATCTCATATTCCTAAAAACTGCCAGCTAATTAAACTATATCAATAATTATAAAATTTGATTTTTCTTAATGGCACGTTTGGTTTTCCGGACTATTTGGACTGGACTAAATTTTCCGGATTGGATTGGATTAGCTGATCTATAATTAATAATGTGTTTGGTTTGTGCAGTACTAATTCAGCATTAAGATATAAATAGTCCAATCCAAGAGGGGACTAATTTGGTGTAATAAACACCATCTTTTCACTATTTACCACGGTATTAAAATTAGTCCAGAACAACCATACACAATATTAATTAATACCTGGACTATATTTAGTCCAATCCTAGCTAATACCACTAGTCCTAGAAAACCAAACGTACCCTAAAGGAAACACAATCACAATTTCCCATGAGTCATTAATTAATACAATACCTAAAGTCTTTTTTAGGAGACTCCAACTTATTATAGCCAGAAAGTAGTTATTAACAGTTCAAATCCTGTATTTATTATTATGGTAATTGGTCTTGAGAATGTAAGTATTAACACTAAATTAATATTAGGGGACTTTTTGGATAAATGTAGGAAAAATCGTCCCAATCAACGTTCCCCGTTCCTGGAAATCGTTTTTCGTCCCGGGCAGTGTTCCATAGAAGTCTACCCCCAGCGTACCGCTACCTACTGTGTTTCTTGTTCCACGTACCGCAATGTTCCACGTTTCTGGCAACATAGACTTGCACTTGTTCCTGCATGTGTGCCATCAATTATTGGACGGCACATTGCCTCAACCTTTAGGAGCACAAACAACTATTCTCACTCTTGGCTCTTTGCGCCTATCACTTTTTTGATCCACACAAAATGATTCAAATACCGTTCCGTACTGTACCGTACTGGGCGATTTGGAACAGTAACAGTAGGAACTGAAACCGTTTCGCCCGGTACAGTATGTGAGATTCAGGGAAAACGGCTGATTCGGAACGGTACCCTTGTTTTACGGGCGATACGTCCCGATACGGTAAGAAACTGGAAATCAGAGGAAGAAGTAGGGTTACCCAAAATCGTTAAAATTGTATCGATTTCGAATCTAGATAGCCCGATCCCATTGGTGGGTCGTTCGCGATCTAGATTGCTACCTTCAAGGATCTGGAAATAAAGATAGAACTTAAGTAAAGATTACGGAACACATCGAGTATGAACAAAAAAGGCCACCGTGAAGAGAAAATCTGCAATCGATCTTGAAGACGACATGGACTGGTATTGGAACTCAACGAAAACTTAACATAGGAAGAAGAAGCGCTGCAGAGGAAGAAGAAGTTCGATGGCCCGAGGAAGCAGAAGCACTGCCGAGGAAGCAGAAGCGCAGCAGACTCGAAAAATGTTGACCAGTGTTTCATTTTCTGCCTTATTTTGCGAGAGGCAGATGTGGTTTCTTTTTTTCTTATCTTTTTCTCCTTTTGAAAGTAACGTGGGTTAACTCTAGTGGTGGAGTAATTGTAGATTAGTGGAGTAATTGTAGGATGATTGGGACTCTAGTTAATTTCAGTCTTAAAATCACATTATTATCACATAACATAGTTAATTTTGTTTCTAAAAAAAACATAGTTAATTCTAATATCATCATAATAACTGCACAATATTTCTTTAGCAATTTAGGCATTATTCTTTATACTTGTTAAATTATAGTAGGAGTACTAAGATTAATGATTTATAGTAGACTAGGATTTTTAGTGATTATATAAGTAGACTAGGTACATATGGTAGTAATGTTTTTTAAGGTGCATGGTCTAAACAACTAGTAAAAGGCTATAAATATATTTGATATACAAAACAATGTCTTTTTTGCATGCACGCGTTCGGTCCGCAATTCCTGTTACGGTTTCTCTGATACGGGCCGATACCCTTATCCGCAGTTATCTGCGACCGATGCCGATACGCTGGCCGATACCGTTATTGAAATCCTTGGGTAGACTACGTAGGTGTTTGACCCTTTATTTTGTTTCTATCGGTTTCCAGATTCCTATACCTCAAAAAAAAATCAGTTTTTGAATTTCCAATTTGATTGGCTGTATTCCTATGTAACTACAGTTGTCGGGACCGTCATTTAGAGATAGTTCCTTATTGCACATCAACTGTTCCATAAATTGCCATAATGGAACGGTGAGCAGAGTTATTTCCTGGTCGTTACTTTAAGTTTCGTCCTTTGTGGTCTTCAAGTTGACCCATAAGAAATACAATCGAGAAATTAAGTAGCAAAAAAGTGTATTGTTCGCTTTTCCTTTACAAGGTTGTTATGGAGGATTGCATTCCGATAGCCAAAGTTGCTCTTACAGAATAAAAAGGATTCACATCCCAATGTGTAACTAGAATTTAATTAATATTTGCACCGGAAATCAGAATTTTAAAACTGCAATATCATGTATCAGAATTCCATTTCTCTTTTTGTTTATCATAACATATCTTGTTTTATATAGATATGCTTGTACCCTAGAGCGTACGTTAAATGGATACACAGTTCAAAATTTTGCATGAAGAATGAAATTTAGTGTTCCTCTTGTACAAATTACGGTGCTTGGTATCCAACTTAAGTTGTTTAGCACTGGTCTATAAACTCTGTACAGAGAGACATGGGTTGGGGAACAACCAAACAAAATTTAATTCAAAGAAATCTAAACTTTCAGTTGGAAACGTGGGACCTTAATATATGCATTCATTATTGTAAAGGGATAAGGAAATAGTAAATTTGACTGTACTTATACTGAAATACATACCTAGATTACTAGAGACATTATACCATTATGATGATCAATGCAAATTAGTTGGTGCGTGTATCGGAAGAAACAAACATTATTGAAAATCTACATACAATTTAGCTTCAGGTTCTAAACATATACAGATTATCGTTGAGGCACAAGCCTCAATCTGGTCATATGAAATCAGCGGATCTTTTTTACTACCGGACTCATAACTTTTAACTACTCGAACACTCAATTTGCGGATTCACTCATTCTCCCTCATCCTCTAATTTCATATCACCATATCTATTTCTCTCATTCCTTTCCCCAATTTTTTAGTAATTGTTTTGTCGTCAACCGGGTTTGAACCTGGGACCTCATGCAGGGGCTTCCAATGCTCTACCACTACGTTGCCCATTCTTTCATTACACTCTAACATGCTTTAATACTGTTTGTATAATTTATGATAGTAAATTTTGTCAATGAAAATAAATTAATAAATGTTTCAAAAGAGTTTTTTTTGAAGTAGCACGTTTTGTCTTGGGGTCCTTAAGGAGTCTAATTTACAGTGCTCCAATAAGTATGGACATGTCAATTTATTATCTTGTAGGTTAAGATACGTATCATGCATCCTGCGATATTCGCAACTGTGCAGACAATACATTTGCTTAAAGTGGCATTGTGACTATAAACTTATATGCAGTTACATGGAAATCGTTAACTCATAATCCAAATTGTAATTGAGTACACATTTGTTATTATAATGTGAATTCTGGATTGGAGGCTATTTGGATATATTGTATTTTGTTTTTAATAATGTTAATTGTATGCAATACTATCACCTACGTGTGATGAGTCTGACTAGCAAGTCCTGCGAATCCTCTAAAGGTCGATTGCCCCCTTAAGGAGGGTTGTCTGTTTGTTTTTTGCTAGGAAGCACAAACACTCGAACATAGGGTCCTAAAGGGCAACTAATAATTCAGAATGACCACAAAGGGCAACTAATAATTCAGAATGACCGGCTCACCGTTCCATTGGGGCAATTTAAGGAACGATGGGTGTCCGATATAGAACTCTCTCTCCTTGATGGTCTCAAGAGTTGCGGTTACGTAAGAAACCAATCAAACTCGAAACTCAAAAACCTAGTTCTGTTTGGATATCGATGTAAAAAAATAAGAAGTCAAACTATGACAGCTCCCTCTAGCTCTTGGGCTCTGTTTCAAGTGGCTCAAAGAAGTGATGGGCGGAGAGGGCCAATGGTGAGAAATATTTCTTTGTGCTCCTACAGGTGGAGTCCATGAATCTTCTTCAAAGCATTCGGAACGGAGAGCATGGTTATGTGTTGATGTGTGTGTGATGGAGTGAGGGAGCTAAAAAACGGGTTAGGTGGCGTCCTCGTTGGCAGCTGATGAAAGAGAAAGTAGATCTGCAAATTATAAATTTCAAGCTGTTCCATTTCATGAGATGTAAAAACTGTGGATGTGATTCCCAGGTGGAGATGTATCTGTCGAATTTTGTGCCTTGCTCTAAACCCGAATGTTTTAAATTGTTAGGAAGACATGTCACAAAAGCAAATCCCGTTTCATTTGCAGTATCATTGTTGAGACTATATGTTAATCTCCTTCCGCACTGCATTTGTTCCGAAGGCAGATATTGGTGTCATGGCAACCGTTTGTATCTATCAATTCGCAATATGGGTGTTGAAATTAACTTTTCTTTACTGCCGCACGTGATGTCTGTTGAAGATAGTTTAGGCTTGATATTGTATGGAGGTAACAGACTCCAGATCTAGTTGGTTATTATGGAGAATCATGTACAACTTATACAGTCATCTCAAGGCAGAGCAAGTATTAGGATATGGTATTGATAAAGACTTGAAGTTTTTTCGAACTCGGTTTGTCATGCTTCACCTTCCTTTAAGGCGGCAATTAGGTTTTTTTTGTAAGGACTCACTGCTGAAGATATGTATTCTGATATACAGAGTGGCAAAGTATCTGGTAGCGACCAATAGCTCATTTGTTCAAACTGAACACTATTTTGTATTTTGTTTCTGTTTGACCTAAGTATAGCCATTTGCAGTGGAAATGGAATAGGACTAATAGTAGTATTACTGAATATTGTTGAACAAAATTGTCTTTACTTTGTCTTAGTTGAGTTGATCTTGACAAAGTTATGTTCTATCAATAAGCAGGAATTTCATAAAAGCAGGATGGTGAGGTCGTCAATGTTCCCTGCCCCTGCATGTAGTCCACAAGAAGAGTCCTTTAGCCAAGATGTGATTATTACAGTAGAGAAGACCATGAAGAAACATACAGATAATCTCATGCGTTTCCTTGAAGGTATTAGTTCAAGGCTGTCACAGCTGGAGCTCTATTGCTACAATCTTGATAAATCTATTGGAGAGATGCGTTCAGAATTAGTTCGTGATCATGGAGAAGCAGATTCAAAGCTTAAATCGGTTGAGAAGCATCTTCAAGAGGTAAGTTAAACTTTGCACAACAGATTGTTGTGTTATTTTCCCAGATGATGTAGTATTAATCGATATCTTTCTTAACTCACTAGGCTCTTTGTATGTCCGATTATGATCAGTTAAAGTAGGTTGAGATGGCAGATATCTTGGTAAGGAAAAAGTACTAATCTACCAAAGCTATCAAAGAACACTCTCAATACAAGTAAGGAAGTAGATATGAACAGAGCTGATTGCATAGATTCTAAAGCCGACCCGTCATCAAAGTGGTAAAGGCAGTGGGTGTTACGGTTATTTGCATGACAAATAAATAACCGCTCTATCTTACAGCTTTTTTGCTTAGAATAATAATTTATAAAATACAGTTAACAAGAAATTACTCAGGAAGATAAATAATATCCATAATCGTGCAAGTTCGATACATGTTAAAACAAATTGTATTCAGATCGCGGGCACGCAGCACACGAACGAATTGTTGTCATTGTTAATCATAATGATAATTTAAGAGCCAAATTGTAGTCGGACTCATTTCTCTTTGTTAGGTGGTTTGAGAAACTATTGTCGACTATTGTGTTATAAATTTACTGTCTCATTTTAGGTATTTCATATTCCCTTTTGACTTGGTAGATCTACTAAATCGAAATATATGGTACATCTTGCGGGAGTGAAAAAGTAAGAATATAGAAAAGGGTTGCTTAAGTCATGTTGGTAAGTGAAAAATTAGGTTACTTTTTTGGCAGTGGGACACAAACTGGGACATCCATTTTAGGAAAAGGTTGCTTAAATTGGCACTGAGGGAGTATTTCATTATGAAAAGGCTTACAGGTATATCACTGCTGGCTAGGTATTGTCCCTCATAGATCATGTTACCCATTTTCTGTTTTAAATCAGGCATTGTCATGTTTTACATCATGTTAGTTGGTAAGTTGGTGATTCAATAATGGATCTGAGTTACCCATTTCGGATGGGAACGTCTCGTCGAAATGTGCTATTTGGTCCAATATATTAACCAGGCAGAGATGGTGGTTGAACCAATTTCCAGTGTGGATTTACAATTACAGGTGATATATTATTCAGTATCACACTTAAAAAGTAATGTACATATATTTGTTGATGTGTTTTTTCTTTTTCTTTTTTAGTTATTCGTTTGCCCTGAGTAGAGTCGGGTGTAGCACTGTGGGAATGTCAATGGCAGATTTTTATCTGCGATAAGCCCTGTCTTTTATTGGTTCTAGTAGGCCATACTAACTTTTGCCGGATCTAGTCTTTTGAGAACGAAAAGGGGATTATGGGAGTTGCACATTTGTATAGTACGAATACATCTTCTTTGGTGGAAGGGTTGCAAGGTATATATATTTACTAAAAATGCAATTTCTTTTCCTATATGTTTATAAAACAATTAAGTATGAGGGATGCTATACATCACCTTTTTTTTCACAGGTAGGTTTCCCTGCTTGGTGTCAGATTATTATGGTATCATGATCTTGTCCAATCCTTCTTTTCTAAAAATCTATCCACTAATCAGAGAACCCACATGAAAAGTGAGATAAAAGGGTGAAAATTTTCTGGTGACACATAGTGTCTCTCATTGATTATTATTGTTGTTGCTGCATTGGGTGCTTCTCACGATGTTTGTTCTACTAGTGTTTGCTTTCCACTTCATTATGTTCCTTGGCAATGCTGTATAGAAAATAATAATAGTAAGATTTGGTGGAAACTACAGGTCCATCGGTCTGTACAGATTCTGAGAGACAAGCAAGAACTTGCGGATACTCAGAAAGAACTAGCCAAGATGCAGCTTGCGCAGAAAGAATCCTCTTCTGCAAGTGAAGATAAAGCTTCAGTCCCATCCTCTGATCAGAAGTCTGCAGCAGATAATACGTCGGATGGGCATGGCCAGGAATTAGCACTTGTCCTGCCTAATCAAGTTACCTCTCAGGGTTCACTCTCCACGAGACCAGTGGTGCAACAGCAGACCGTTGCCCCCGCTCCACCCCAGGCTGCGACCCAGTCACAGGCATATTATGTACCTCCAGCTGCCCAGATGCAGAATCAACAAGCCCCACCACAACAACCTCAATCAGCTCAGAGTCCATATTTACCTGCAGATGCTCAGTATCGTAGTCCTCAGATGCAAGAGATTTCTAGGGATTCATCTCAGACATCTCAATCTCAAGTCAATCAGGCTACACATCTCCACCCATCGCCTCAATATCAGCAACATTGGCCTCAGCAACCCCAGATAAGGCCTCCGTCATCCAGGCCGTACCCTCCTTACCTTCCCAGTCAACCTCCAAACCCGTCCCAGCAAGAGACTCAACCAAACAGCTTATCTATGCAAGTGCCTTACTCTGGAATCTCCCAACAGGGTCCAAGTCGTGCTGAACCAATGCCTTATGGATATGGTGGTGGGTTGAGTCAACCAGTTCAGCAGCCGCAGCCTCCCCAACATCTCAAGATCAACTTTGGTGTGCAACCGAATGCCGGATACTCAGGCCCTGCAAATCCTTATGTGCTGTATGAAGGTGAAGGTGGACAAAGAAATCATCCACCGCAACAACACTTTCCTCAAGGTGGTTATGCTCCGACAAGTGTTGTTCCCCAGTCTCCTCAGCAAAATGCTGGTAATCACATGGTTCGTCCACCTCAGTTCGGCCGTGGTCATCCTTACGGCGAACTGATTGAGAAAATGGTGAGCATGGGTTACAGAGGTGATCATGTTGCAAGTGTGATTCAGAGGCTGGAGGAGACTGGGCAGCCTATTGATTTTAATTCCGTGCTTGACAAACTGAATGGACTTTCTTCTGGGGGTGGCGGCCAGAGAGGATGGTCAGGATAAAGCAAATTGTTCGTCTATTCTGAATTATCGAGTTATGGACGCATCGAAATTGTGGTTTTAGTCTGTCGGAAAACCAACATTTAATAACGCATGTTATTTTGTATATTTTGTGGTGGAGAGATGTTGCTATAATCCTAAACTATGTGATAGGTTGTTTCCTTGTTTATACTGCGGTTTGATGTCTAAAGAAAACGAGTGATTTGATGTCTAGAGAAAATGAATGCTTTGCGAGTTGAGTTATACTCAGCCTGTCAGCCATAGGGCATTTCTGCTTATTTATCTGAAATAGCAATTGTCAGTTTTGATTGAAATTCTATCAAAAGAGGGTCCAAAAGAGTCCTTAAAAAAAGAAGCCTGCAATAAGGCAAGGTGGGGAAACTGGAATGGTATCTTAAAAGGTGGGGGTAGGATTATCCATGCCTGGCAATATTCACTCTACTGAAGTGTTGCAAAATCATGGTAGTTCAGAGCTGTTGACTGCGGTGTTGTAGAACAATGGTCGTTCAGTAACTGCCGCATGTGGTAATTTGTGGGAGAGGATGGATGGTACTTAACTGTAGTTCGGGTTTGTGGGAGAGGTTGGGAAATAGTTGGAGGAGGTGAGGTGATGCAAATGAACGGGCTTTAGCCTCCCTTAACTACTGGGACAGGCGCCACGTTCAATAGTTGTAGCTTGTGGCGAGTTTTTGTGTGAGAGCTGAGAGGTTGGGAAATAGTTAAACCTTGCGAGTTTTTGAGGATCAACCATTCATGACTTAGCGGTGGGTATCATGGACTTCTTGTCTTTTTGCTATTTCGTTTCATTTTTATTCCCAAAAGTATATCATTTTCTTAGTGCATAATTTATGTTTTTATAGTTTATCTTTTAATTAAATGACTCACTATTAAGTGATCCCATCTAAAGTGATACTCTATAAATTGATAGAAAGTTCCGAACCTAGTCAGGACCAGTGTTAAAATTTGATAGTCCCTATATCGTGGCAATTAATATTTTTCATAAAACGGTAGTACTAAATTTAGATCCCAATGTTCGCATAATGTGATATTTCAGATGAAATACTAGTATGTCTTTAAGTTTGCTTAAAGACATACTACCACTCCGTTTCTTCTCTTTAGCCCCCTTTGGGTGGGCACGGTAATTAAGAAAATTGTGTCATTTACTATTTTGCCCCTTCCTTCTTGTGGGATTCCTCTTCTATCATCTTTTTCTCTCTACTCCTCTTTCTTTACTCTAATAAGCACCACCATCAGACCTCTATCACCACCAGTCAAACAACCACCAACAACAACGAAAACAAACGGATCCAAGAATATTTGTACACAATCAAGAGTATAATTGAAGAACAAATTACTTCTTTGATTTAAATCAAAGAAACAAATTACAAATCTAAAAAAACAATAACAGAGACAGGAAAAGAAGTATGAAAGAAGAAAAAGACGAAGAACACGCCGGCTGTGGTATCGCCGGAGAGAACAGACAAGATCGCCACCACCACCGCCATCCCGCCTCGCCGGGAAGCACAACTCAGCCTCCTCCACCGGCCTCTCCACCACTGCTGTCTATCAGAAAATAACAGATCCACATTCAAAATTGACGGATCTGAAGAGGAGATGCCAGAAAATGAAGAGGAAGGGAGAGAAAAGAAGAAGTGCATACCTCGTCGATGGCGCCGTCGGCTTCGAGGGTGCGGCGTTCGCCGGAGGTGCCGGTCTTGGCGTCGTAGCCGGAGTAGTGGAGGATGTACGGAGAGTCAGATCTGAGATGTGGTTGGTCCATCTTGAGGAAGCGGCAGTTGATGACGGACGCGCCGGCGGAGGCCACGTGTTCACGGAGGATGATGTCCAGCGGCAGATCGAATTCTCCGCCGCCGCATGGCTTGCAATTCTCTCGACGCCGCCGGAGATTTTTGCGTCTCTCTCCTGTCAGGGACTAAAGTGAAAACTAGTCAAAACGGTGGTTGTATAAATAGGACTAAATTGCAATCCATTTGAAACTGTGGTCGTCTAATTCGGTACAGCAGTAGCCGTCCGATTAGACGAAGGAATTGATCTGGGCCGCACGATCAAATCTGAACGTTGTGTTCAAATGGAATAAGTGCGACGGTGTCGTTTGAAGGTGTGATGCCACGGACATGCCACCTCAGCTCAGTGGCATGTCCTGATTGGTCCGTCCAGCTGGTGGAGTGACAGGCTGACATGGCCGTTAGACATTTTCTTTTATTACATTTTAGCCCGGTTGTCAAGTTTAGTATATTACAAATGCACCCCTCTGCTATATAAGCCGGGGTTGTAAGTGAAATATTATCTTTTATGAAAATACAAGTTCATTCCCTCTCTTCTTCCTCTGTCGATCCCTTTTCTCTTTCCCTAACCCTAATCGGAGACTCTCTCTCCGATTTCTCTGTCAATTCCGGCGTAATTCCGGCGTATTCAGGTCACCGTGAGGTCGTAGTCCTCACAAGTTGGTATCAGAGCCTGGTTGGCTTCTGAAGAGGACCAGAAAATGCCTTACACCAGAAGCCACAACCTCATCTCCATGGATGCAGATGCGAAGGTTGCAGTGCTATAAGAAAGGCTCGACGACTACGGCGAGATGTTGGAGGATGTGAGAGTGAAATTCGTCAAGCTTGATGAAGGAATGCACAGCCAATTTCAACAAATCAGCCTAGAACTGAAAGGTAACCTATCTGAAAGTTTGAATTCTATGGAGAAACGATTTGAAGAGCAATTTAAGCGAATTACGAACTGTTACAACTTACTTGCGAATCAAAGGGATAAGGAGAAGATGGCTAGCTATTCTGAGGTAGTGAATGGGGAAAGTAAAACTCCAGTAACAGTTAGTAAGAGACATGAAGGAAGTAGTAGTTTGTCTAAAGAAATGCACACAGAAGAGACAACTAATTGCCTCAAAAACTTTTCAAATGGCAACATTCCTATGCCAAAAATTGAATTTCCAAAGTTCTCTGGTATAGATCCTCTTGGCTGGATGCAAAAAGTAGACAGATATTTTCTCATTTATCAGATGAATGACTGTTAGAAATTGGTTATGACCTCATTACACTTGGATGGAGAAGCTGATGCATGGTTTAGGTCAGAATTCACTAATCTGGAGAATGTTAAGTGGAGTTATTTCAGTGAAAGGATTTGTGAAGAGTTTGCAGAGCCTGGACATGAGAACATAGTAGGAGTCTTCAACAAATTGACACAACACACCACTGTGGCAGAATATCAATCTAGATTTGAGACTCTAAGACCTAGAATCAAGGCATTACAACCTTGGGCTGATGAAATGTACTTTGTGAGGAGTTTTCTCAGTGGACTTAGAGAAGACTTACAGCAAGCTGTCCAGCTTCATTTCCCAACTACTCTATCTCAAGCCAAGGCAATTGCTAGATTGGAGGAAGGCCATGTCCACTCTCTGGAGAAGCATATTACAAGAAAATCTGGTAGTAAGAGCACTGCTGGGGTGGTGCATGGTAATTGGGAGAAGTCAAGATCAAATGCCACAAGTTTGCAGAAAGAGGACACTATCTCAAAACAAGGTTCTCCCATCTTTAAAAGACTAAGTGCAGCAGAAATGAAGGAGAAAAGAGACAAAAGATTATGTTTCTACTGTGGTGAGAGTTACACCCCAGGACATAAGTGCACTAAGAAGTCCATTTACTTGTTAATTGGCAATGAGGAAGAGGAGGAAGGTGGGGTCTCCTTAGATGCAGAAATCACAACAGAAACATTACCAGAACCCACAATAGCCATCAAAGAAGAGGAGTCACCATTAGGCATATCTCTTCATGCCATGTCTGGTTGTGCTAGTAATGAAACTATCAGGTTGACTGGTTGCATTCATGGAAAAGAAGTGTATATTCTCATAGATACTGGAAGCACTCACAACTTTATAGATCAAGCTACAGCCAAGAGAGTCCAATGTGACAGTCAAGAGACTAAAGAGATGCAGGTGGCTGTTGCAGATGGAAGCAGAATGAGAAGTACAGCCATGTGCAGAAATGTCAAAATTGAACTCCAAAAATGTGATATCATTACTGATCTCAGAGTATTAGCTTTGGGAGGGTGTGATGTAGTACTGGGGGCTCAATGGTTGAGGCAAGTAAGCCCAGTATCTCTGGATTTTAACAAGATGACATTTGGATTTAGATTGGGAGGCCAAGAAGTAGTATTGACTGCAAATCCCAAGAAGGAAGTTATCAAAGAAGAACAGCTTCATTGCCTGCAAGAGTACTGCAATAAAAATCAGCACTGCATTTCTGCCCAGCTATTCACCATTGGTGTTATCACAGAAGACATTACAATCCCTAAGGAGTTGCAAACTTTGATAGACAAGTACAGGGAGTTATTTGAGGAACCTAAACACCTACCACCAAGGAGAAGCCAAGATCATCAGATACCACTAATGGAGGGTGCAGCACCAGTAGCCCTGAGACCTTATAGGTATCCATTCTTACAAAAGAATGAAATTGAGAAGATGGTAAGAGAAATGCTACAAAATGGAATCATTCAACCAAGTACCAGTCCCTTTTCAGCTCCAGTTCTGTTAGTGAAAAAGAAGGATGGCACATGGAGATTCTGTGTAGATTACAGAAGGTTGAATGACATCACTGTGAAGAGCAAATTCCCTATACCAGTAATTGATGAGTTGATGGATGAGCTGAACGGAGCTTCAGTATTTTCTAAATTGGATCTTAGATCTGGCTACCACCAGGTGAGAATGGCTGACAAAGATGTGTATAAAACTGCTTTCAGAACTCATGAGGGTCTATATGAGTTCAGGGTGATGCCATTTGGGCTAACCAATGCTCCAGCCACTTTTCAGTGCTTGATGAATGACATTTTTAGAGATTATATGAGAAAAATGGTGTTAGTTTTCTTTGATGACATATTAGTGTATAGTAAGACCATGCTGGAACATCAACAACACCTACAAATAGTGTTTGAGCTCATGAGACAGAACCAGCTGTTTGCCAAATTAAGCAAGTGCTCTTTTGGATTGTCAGCAGTGGAGTATCTGGGGCACATTATCAGTCAAGAAGGAGTCCAAACTGACCCCAGAAAATTGAGTGCCATGAAGGATTGGCCCACTCCTAGAAATGTCAAAGAATTGAGGGGTTTTTTAGGTCTTACTGGGTATTATAGGAGGTTCATAAGAGGGTATGGTGTTTTGGCAAAACCATTGACACTCCTACTGAAGAAAGGTAGGTTTGAGTGGAATGAGGAAGCTACTGTGGCATTCAAGGAGCTCAAGCAAGCTATGTTACAAGCTCCTGTTTTAGCACTACCTGACTTCAACATAGAATTTGTGGTGGAATCTGATGCTTGTTATGAGGGTATTGGTGCAGTATTGATGCAACAGAATAAACCACTGGCCTATTTTAGCAAAGCTCTGTCACCAAAACATTTGGGGCTCTCTACTTATGAGAAGGAGCTGTTAGCATTGGTGCAAGCTATCTCTAAATGGAGATCTTACCTGGAAGGCAACAAATTCATCATTAAAACTGATCATCACAGTTTGAAGTATTTACTGGAGCAGAAGCTAACTACAGTAATCCAACAGAAGTGGATCTCAAAGTTGCTGGGTTTGCAATATGAGATACAATACAAAAGAGGACAGGACAATAAGGTAGCTGATGCCTTGTCTAGAAAGCATAGCACAGTGGCAGAAGACTTAGGGTCTTGTGCAGCCATTTCAACCACCACTCCTAAGTGGTTACAAGAGGTTAAAGACAGTTATGAAGGTGATGACATGATCAAAGCCAAGTTAACTGTCTTGGCTATTGATGCTGAAGCTTTGCCTGGCTTTAAGCTACAAGATGGGGTACTAAAACATAATGGATTGATTTATGTGGGAAATCAAACCAATTTAAGGCAGCACATTATACAAGAGTTGCATAATACTGGAGTGGGAGGACACTCTGGGGTGTTAGGCACCTATAAAAGAGTGAAAATGCTATTTGATTGGACTGGATTAAAAGCTCAAGTCAAAGCTTGGGTGCAGGGGTGTGATATTTGTCAGAGGATGAAGGAAGAACATGTGCCCTATCCAGGACTATTGCAACCACTTCCAATTCCTGATAGGCCTTGGACTGACATTGCTATGGATTTTGTGGAAGGTTTGCCAAAAGCTGAGGGTAGTACTACAATCTTAGTAGTCATTGACAGATTCTCAAAATATGGCCATTTCCTTGCACTCAACCATCCCTATAATGCTGAGCTGGTAGCTGAGGTATTCTTTCAACAGATATGCAGGTTACATGGCTTACCTCACTCCATTGTCAGTGATAGAGATCCTATTTTTCTCAGCCAGTTTTGGAATACATTGTTTAAATTGATGGGAACACAACTGAAATACTCCACAGCTTACCATCCCCAAACTGATGGTCAGAGTGAAAGACTCAATCAATGCTTGGAGGTGTACTTGAGGTGTCTTACAAGAGATAGGCCTAAGAGGTGGGTGAAGTGGTTAAGTCTTGCAGAGTGGTGGTACAATACAAATTATCATACCACTCTTCAGGTTACACCATTTGAGGCTTTATATGGCTTCAAACCCCAGCATTACAACTTCCACCAACTTAACAAGACTGGAGTTGACAGTGTGGATTCTTTCATTCAAGACAGAACTAAAATTCTCCAGCTGCTTAAGGACAACTTATGTAAGGCTCAGGAGAGGATGGCTCATTATGCAAACAAACACAGGACAGAAAGGGAGTTTCAGGTGGATGACTGGGTTTTTCTGAAGTTACAGCCCTATAGACAGAGTTCTGTGTAGCTCAGGTCAAACTACAAACTTTCTGCTAGATTTTTTGGTCCATTTCAAATTGTGCAGAAAGTGGGAAAGGTAGCCTATAAGCTCAAGCTGCCAGATCAGTCTAGAGTCCACCCTGTGTTCCATGTTTCTCAATTGAAGAAAGCCATTGGAAATTACACTGCCTCACCTGATTTACCAGCTGTTGGACCTGAAGGTCAGTTCTTGGTGGAACCTGTTGCCATACTGGATAGAAGATTGGCTAAACAGGGGAATTCCTCCACAGTTAAGGTACTTGTGCAATGGCTGAATTTATCTCCATCAGAGGCAACCTGGGAGGATTACTATCAGCTGAAGAAGCAGTTTCCCTCTTTTCAAGCTTGAGGACAAGCTGCATTTCTAGGGGAAGGTACTTGTCAGGGACTAAAGTGAAAACTAGTCAAAACGGTGGTTGTATAAATAGGACTAAATTGCAATCCATTTGAAACTGTGGTCGTCTAATTCGGTACAGCAGTAGCCGTCCGATTAGACGAAGGAATTGATCTGGGCCGCACGATCAAATCTGAACGTTGTGTTCAAATGGAATAAGTGCGACGGTGTCGTTTGAAGGTGTGATGCCACGGACATGCCACCTCAGCTCAGTGGCATGTCCTGATTGGTCCGTCCAGCTGGTGGAGTGACAGGCTGTCATGGCCGTTAGACATTTTCTTTTATTACATTTTAGCCCGGTTGTCAAGTTTAGTATATTACAAATGCACCCCTCTGCTATATAAGCCGGGGTTGTAAGTGAAATATTATCTTTTATGAAAATACAAGTTCATTCCCTCTCTTCTTCCTCTGTCGATCCCTTTTCTCTTTCCCTAACCCTAATCGGAGACTCTCTCTCCGATTTCTCTGTCAATTCCGGCGTAATTCCGGCGTATTCAGGTCACCGTGAGGTCGTAGTCCTCACATCTCCCTTCTTCTTCCTCTCTTTCTCTCTTTCTCTCTACTTCTGACTTTCTCTCTCTCTCTCTCTATCCTCTCAATTGTGTGGTGGAATGAAAGAAACGGAGGGTGTAGGGTTAGTGTTTGAGAGAAAAAAGTGGGTGAGGTCAGTAAAGGTCGGATATTAACTGCAAGGGCAAATTTGTCATTGTGGATCCTTAAAAATGGCAAATGAGGAAAGGGGGAGCAAGAGAGGAAACGTACCAAAATAGAAAGGGGGCTAAAGAGAAGAAACGGAGTGGTAGTATTTAGGGGTATTACAATTGAATGTAGCACTTGAACTTCTCTATATGCCAATTTCTGTTATCTCATGACATCATCCACCTGTGATGCATTTTCATTTGATTTGACTATAGAAAAAAATATTACTAATTTAATTTTGGTGATTTAACTATAGAGAAAGAATGTTTTCTCTCTCTACTCTCTCTAAGAGCCTCTTCTGTTCCCCCATGAGCATCATCAGCTCCTTGAGCCCATCATAAATCATACTCATAACCTAATCCATTGTCAACGCCTATTACCTTCCCCAATCACCCACCATCTCTCTACTTCTTATTTAGGTTTCATCATTTCCATGCATTGTTTCATGTGATTTGTAGATTTCTTTAGTAGATTTAGTCGGGTTTGCAGAATCATTTGCTTGCTTCATCTGCCTAGCAGCTTGGATCTCACTAGTATTTAGAGACTCATTTTCTTCCATTTCTTCTCAGTTCCTCTCATCTGCATCTTCCTTTGTTTTCAACCCTGTTCTCTGTGACTCTCCATGTCAAATCCATATCGCACTGATTTTAATAGTTTTTCTTCTAATGATTCTAGAGAGGAGATGATAGATGAAAAGGGACCAGTTCTTGCTCTAGTTCCTATCAAAGCATATGCTTTCAGACAGCTCACAAAGAACACCCTGATAGCCAAGTTCATTAGGTCTAAACTCTTTCTCCTGCTGTCATGCAAAGCGAAATCACAAAGAATTGGAAATTTTTTGGGAATGTTTTGATTGAGAGGAAAGAGCTTTCAAAAAAAGATGTCAGAAATCTATTTCATTTTCAAAAACAAGAAGACAAAGACTTTTTTCTCAATGAATCAGTGGTCACTTTTCATGGCTTAAGCCTAATTTTCAAAGAAAGAAAGCCTAATCAAGCTCTTATGGAGGTTGATTTCTCACATGCAGATTTATGGTTTCAAGTTCCTAACTGTCCTCTTGAAGGTTTTCATTTTGATCATGCAAATGACTTGGGTGTTCTTGTTGGAAATTTACTGGTGATTGATTGGTCGTATGAAAGAGTCAGAAACTGGTATGGATTAAGGATTAAAGTGAGGATCAACTTAGATAATGCTTTGGTTCTTGGGACTTATGTGAAGCTGGCAAATGAACCCCTCAAGTGGGTTTATTTCAGCTATGAAAGGGTGTTCAAAGTTTGTTATCGGTGTGGATTGGTTGGACACACAAACAAAGAATGTAAATCAAACCTGGTTGAGGTCTTGGAAAGACTGGAGATGAGATATCTTCAATCCTACTTCCTCTCAAGCCTACCCTTCTATGTGAATCCCAACAGACCACTATTCACTAACCTCCTCAAAGCTCACTCAAAGAATGGCCCTTACCGTACTATGAAGTTTGATACTAGTGTTATCCCTATCTATGATTTCTCCATTCCTCCTATCACCCAAGAATCAACCCAAGAACTACCACACAATCTCATCTTTTCAGTGGATAGCATGTCATCATTCCCTGAAGAACCCTTCTACACTCCATGCTCACAGACTCAATGTGAAGAACTCAACCAAACTCCTCCTATTCCACCAGATCCGGAATTTATAGGCAACACCTCCACCAACCCTGCATGCACCGCATTTAATATGCCTCATCACTTCCAATGGCCAGATCACATTCCTTCTGCAGTTAATCCATATCCTTTTTCAAACCATCTGAAACTGTTTAATGTGAGCACTACAACCGAAGCGGTTTCTGCCCCCATTATTTCAAATCCCCTTTCAATGCATGAAGAAGTTTTGGGTTCCCAACACTCCTCTGTAACTGCAAAGCCACCCTTTGATGATTCCCTTCCCCAAGAATTGGTTCAACTACCTCCGATCATTACTACAAAAGGGAAAGAAGTTGCTGTGGCAGAAGTTTTGGCCACCACTTTACCACCTTCATTTGCTTCAACCATTAACCATCAGTTTTGAATCAATTCCAACACCATGCGCACTCTCCCAACCACCTATAAGATGTTAAGAAACTCTGGATTCGTGATGAAAGCCCCTGATTTTACCCCATCAGTTACAACAGAGCACGAGTTTGACCCTTCCCAGAGAAAGAAGGAAATTGTAGAGTTAGAAAAAGCCATTGCTGAGAAAGACAAGATGGTGCCCAGAAAACAAAGAGAAAAAGCCAAAAAATCATAATATGTGGTTGGTTTCAAGATCAAGAAAGGTGAAGGTTCCTCCGTTAAAATGAAGAAGAAAGTTTCTCTCCCGAAAAAGGCCAAGGAAGACAAAGTGCAGAAGCCAATCAAGAAGAGAGATGCTGGATCCTCCCAGATGGGTTCTCCTTTCAGTATGATCAAGGGCAAGAAGCCAAGAACAAAAACTGACGAAGCCATGCAGAAAGGTACTCAATTGTATTTTTGTTTTTAACCCTTTTTCACATTTATTTCTAAATTTCAAGTTTAAGAAACGACCAAGAGATGAAATCTTGTTACCAGATTGTAGTACTCAAAACAAATTTGTTAAAAACTCGCTGGGGTTTAGGATGGTTTTCCCAAAACAACCATCCAAATCACCATGAAACTTCTAAGTTGGAACTGTAGAGGAATTGGCCAGGCCTCTGCAGTTTCGGAAGTGTTCTCTCTGGCCAAAAACCATAAGCCCTCTCTAATTTTCTTGTCTGAAACCAAAAAATAAGTTTCCTTTCTTAATAATAAATTTCGAATGTTAGGCTTTGATTCCACCTTTGGGGTTGATCCTGATGATACTAGAGGTGGACTTTGGTGTGCTTGGAACAATATTTCTTTGGATTGTTCTGTTTGTTATTCTTCTCTTAATCTGTTACTCTTTAAAGTCATTGATAACATTATGGGTCTTTGGTACCTTGGATTAGTGTATGGTTCCCCTTACTTGAACAACGAAATGATGTTTGGAATGAGTTTCATAATGTTCTCCCTCTTAATGAACCTCTTGTTCTTAGTGCGGACTTTAATCAAGTTGTTTTTCATCATGATAAAGACGGCCCTAGAGCCTCTAATCTCAGAGGAGCCAAATCCTTTCTTCATTTCGTTAATTTATGGAATATGATTGAGGTTCGTAATATTGGACCTTGGTTTACTTGGTCCAGCAATAGAACCTCCTCCACCCCAACCTTTGAAAGATTAGATAGAGCCTGGTGTAATCTAGCTCTTCTAAATATTTTTTCTGACCTCTTTGTCTCCACCTTGGGTATGTCTGTTTCTGATCATTCTCCAATTTTGCTCAATCTTGTTCAACCACCACTTCATGTAGGGTACAGATATCCCAAAGGCATGGTGGCTGAAATTTGATGATGCTTTTGAACTCATTAGTTATGTTTGGAACCTGCATATTCCTGGTTCACCTAGCTATAGAGTTGCTAAAAAGCTTTTTATTACTCTTCATACCCTTAGAGCTTGGGCTAATAATAAACCTAACCTTATAAATATGATTAAACAAGTGAAGATTGATCTTTGTTGTCTTCAAAATGATCTACCCCTCTCTACCAATGTTTTCTTCCAGAAAAAAACTGAGTTACTTACTTTATTAAAATTTGAAGAAACCTATTGGGCTCAACGAGCTAGATGTTCCTGGCTTAGAGATGGGAATAAAAGTACAAAATTTTTCCATGCCTATACTAAAATTAGAAGACAAACTAATACTATTTGGTCTATAAAAAACCATCAGAGTATAGTCTTAACTGATCCTTTTCAAATCTCTATGGTTCTTTTTAATCATTTTAAAAACATTTACTCTGAGCCCTCACCCACATATCATGATTTACTTTTAGAAAATAACAACTTGTTTGCTTTTGATCTCCTTTTTAATATCAAGAGAACTTTAACTACTGATCAACAAGCTTTCCTAACCTCTCTTTTCACTGCTAATGAAGTCAAGACTGCTGTTTTTTGTCTATCCCCTCTTAAGGCTCCAGGCCCTGATGGGATGCAGGCTATTTTCTTTCAGAAAGCATGGCCTTTCATTTCTAATCAGGTTACTTCAGCCATTCTCTCCTTTCTCAATTCTGGTCATCTTCTGAAAGAATTCAACAAAACAGTTATTGTGCTTCTTCCTAAGACAAATAATCTTGTTTCTGCTAATGATTATAGACCTATCAGCTTGTGTAATGTAATCTATAGTATTATTGCTAAAGTACTTGTTAATAGACTTAAAATAGTTATTCCTTCCCTAATTTCCTGCAATCAAAATGGTTTTGTTCCAGGAAGACTTATCCAAGATAATTTACTTATTGCTCAAGATCTAGTTCACACCATCCATAAAGCCAATTCTCCCAATCATAAAAAGTTAGGAGCTTTAAAGTTGGATGTTTCCAAAGCCTTTGATAGGTTTAGATGGGACTTCTTAGAATCCCTTCTTCATCAAATGCATTTTCCTTCTCATTTCATTCATCTTATCCTACAATGTGTCTCTTCAGTTTCTTACCAGGTTCTTATTAATGGAGAAGCTTTTGTCTCTTTTAAGCCTCATAGAGGATTAGGACAGGAGGATCCACTGTCTCCCTTTATTTTCTCCCTTTGTGCTGAGGTCTTTTCTGCCTCACTACATTATGCTAATGACATAGGAATTATTTCAGGAATTCCTTTCTCTCGTAGAGATGAGCTTACTCATTTGCAATTTGCAGAGGATACTCTTCTCTTTTTCCAAATTACCCCAAGTGTAGGACTTCATATTCATTCTTTGCTCACCACATATGCTACACAGTCAGGTTTAAATATTAATATCAATAAATCTTCAATTGTGTTTAGTCCTAATTGCTCTCACAGTGACAAACAAACTTTAAATCAAGCTTTAAATGTCACTGAGAAGCCTCAATTAGGAAAGTATCTTGGTGTCTTCCTAAATCAAAAAGGAAACAATAAAGAACTCATAGCATATACGGTTAGTAAAGTTTACAAGAAATGCTCTGGTTGGAAGGGGCTTCTGTTAAACTTTGTAAGAAGGTGTGTTCTCATTAAGGCTGTTCTGAATAGTCTTTTAGTTTACCCCATTTCCATTAGTGTCTTCCCTATAAAACTTATAAGCTCGTCACCTCTTTATTAGCAAAATTCTTATGGTTTGAAAATACTTCTACAAAAGGTATACATTGGCTTCCATGGAACTTTCTTTGCGACAAGACTAATAGAGGGGGATTAGGTTTTAAACAAATTTCGGCTTTTAATAATGCTTTGATAGCTAAAAGCAGTTGGAGAATGGTCACTTCTAAAACTACTATTTCTCTAAATACTTCTCTTCTACGTACTGCAAAAGAACTCATTTTAGTATTATTAAACCTGGTTCCTCTTCTTCTACTGCTTGGAGAACCATCTGTAAAGAAAAAGACAGTCTTTCAAAAGGATTGGCTTGGAAAATAGGTAATGGGAAGGATATCATGATTAGATCCTCTGGATGGATCCCTGATGTTCCTGCTGATTCTATACAGGAAGTTTTGAATTCCACTGATTCAAGGCATGCTTTTATATCAGTTAATCAATTACTTGACTCATATATTGATGGAAGTGGCAGATGGTGTAGTCATACTGATCCTCAACTCTTTCCTCAATGGTTGGCTTATAAGATTATGGAGCAAGATTGTGGCTACTTTGACTAGCAGGATGTCCCCTTTTGGAAAGCCTCCTCTTCTGGCATTTTCTCTGTATCTTCAGCTTATAATCTCCTTAATTACAATAATTCTTCTCCTAAGTTATCTTCTTCTCCTTTACATTTTAAATCTATTAGTCACAACTTCAATTGGTCTCTTCTTTAGAAATCTGGATTACCAAATCAAATTATAGGCCTTATCTGGAGAATTCTCACTAGTTCCCTTCCTACTTTACATAATTTGCATGCTAGAGTTTCTTCTATTAGCCCTATCTGCCCTTTTTGTAATGTTAGCAATGAAACTACTACTCATCTTTTCCTCCTTTGTCCACGGGCTTAAGGGGTCTGGCATCAGGCTCATATCATGATCCCCCTTTCCCCCACTATTGACATTATATCCTAGATCAATAGTTGGCTCAAAAAAAAAAAAGAAAGAATGGAAATATAATCCCCGTTGGTGTTGCCTTCCTGCCATCATTTGGACTCTCCGGAAATCTAGAAACTAGATGATCTTTCACAAAATTAGCATCAATGGGGATCAGATGCTTCACCTTGCTCAGGATTTGGTGGAACTTATTATTTTATCTGCTAGTACTAATTAAATCTTCCTCTATCACTCAGATTCAGCAGCTTTGGTCAAGATTGCTTCAGTTGATGGTGCCCCCTCTTGGGTAAAGGCTAGTGATCAGTTTGCAGCATGTTCCAGTGTTCAGCAGGTGCTTGATGTGGTTCCTTTGGCCTCTGAGCCTCCTCTTTGTGCTCAAGATCAGGTTACAGCAGTTGGTGTCTGTGAGTTCGTTTCACTCCAAGTTGAAGGTGGTGTTCCTCCTCAGTCCATAGAAGGTGCTACAGTCCTTCCTCCTTTGCCTCCTTCTTTGGTGCCCTCTGATGCTATCATCCCCTATATTATGGGGTGATCTTTATGGTTCTGGTTATCAATTCTGGTTAGGAGATTTCAGTTTAGTTTTGGTAATGTTTGTTTATGATCTATGATCTATGTAATGTTTCATGACGTTGGTAACTTCTCCCCAGGATTTGTAGTTCTTGATCTTCTTTTTATGAACTTGATTGTAAGTAATATGCTTAATCTATGGTAATTATCATGTTCTTCAAAAAAAAACTATAGAGAAAGAAATATGTATATGCATTTAATTATCAAAACAAAATTTTAATCAAAGTGAAGCGAAAAATGTATACTTTTTTATGTCTAAAGTAACATTTTTTTCCGAGTTTTAAGAGTAACACTTTATGTGATACAATTGTAGTTGTTTTAGCTATTGAGGTGCTTTCTTTCTCTAGGAAAGTCTTCCCAACTCCTCTTTGTTCATGAATGAGCATCATCATCATTGTCTCATTTCTTCATCTTTTTTCTAAATTCACATTTTTTATTCTCTTTCCTTCCCAATATCTTACCATCATTACCTACTTTCTCCCTCAATCACCACCGATCAACTCTTCGTTTTCTCCATCACTTTACGGCGCTACCTCTTAGCTCTCTTATTTTTGCATTTTTTTCACTCTCTTCACTCTCTCTGTCCTCATCTTCTCTGCTTTTATTTCCTCTCTCTCTCCTCTCCCTTTGCTCACTTTTTTGTTTTCCTTCCCTTTTGTTTCAAATATTGATCCTTTCACGAATGGCGTATCACTGGTTCAACCTCTCCAAATCCCTCCGAAATCATCAAATGCTTCTTTGGATGAACAATTAGATGAAAGGGGTATCATTATCCATCTGGACCCCCCAAATGGTAAATGTTTACAGATCCCTTTGAAGGAACTGTGTGATCGGAAAGTTTCTCTTTGACAAACGAAATCATAATCTTACAACACATGTTATTCAAAGTATTATGGATGTTCACTGGCATACAAAAGACATGATATGGATGGAGAAGAAGGTCCCATATTTCTATTTCACTGCTTTGACCCATACGACAAATGTTTTCTCCTAATCATGCCACAATGGCCATGCATGGCAAGACACTCATTCTCCAAGAAAGACCGGCAAAATTTTCTCTCTCAAAAGCCCCTTCCACACACAATGGAGGTTTGGATAAAGATTCCACGTATCCCTATGGGGGGTTTTTATTACGACTTAGCTGAAAATATAGGCCACTTGGCTGGAGTTTTGTTGCATGTGGATTAGGACCTTGATAGACTGTCAAATATGTTAGAGTTTCGAGTTAATATTAGGGTCTGTTTGGATGAATCTTTTGTCCCTGGTGCTTACATTAAACCCACTAACGCCCATGCTCCTCCTAAGTGGATTTTGTTTCGTTACGAAAATATTTCCAGAGTATGTTTTACATGTGGTCATGTTGGACATTCGAACAGATCTTGCTCGAAAAAACTTGGTGGATGTTTTGCTTGATTTAGAAGACAAATATTCAAATTATCCATTTCAAGGCTCTCTTCGGTTCGATATGACGGCCTGACACCTCTTTTCGCGCCGCTTATCATGGCATTCAATGTGTTTGGTCTGACCGGACTACAAGATTATTCTTTAATGTTCAAAGCTCCAATGGCGGCGAAACAACGGCGGAGGAAGTAGAAGTGGAAAGTATTTATCATGGATGAAGGCTGTTCCTCATATCAGTTTTACTCACCTTCTTCCAGGATTGATATAGTTGTTTCAACCTTTCTTCCCCTACCCTCCAACTGTGCTTGGTCTTGCCCCTCACTCCCATTTTGAAGTTCAAACTCAGGCCCCGACTCTAGCTTTCCAAAATAATTTTGGACCATGCGACCCACTTCTCCAGTATGGAGCTTCTTCTCAACATGACCCTATATCTCCCTCCAACCCAAACAGCATTTTACCCTCTTTAACTCAGCTCAGAGCAGCCCGACTGTTTCTCGAGCCAATCCTCCACATACCCATTTCAATCCATGCTTGTACCTGATTGACCAGATGATCACTCTGGTCAATCCACTCTAGTAGCTTTACGCGAATTTAATCTCGCATCCCCCTCTTATTCAACCAGTTGAATCGTTGGCTACCCAACAGGCACCACCTTCTCTCAAAGCTTTTAAAATACGTGAAGATGGTTCAAAGAAGGCTTCATTTCTCTTTGGTTTTCGATAGCTTATTGGGTTGCAGTGAGACTATGGGTTCTATAAATGGTGAAACTTCAGCATCTTCTGTCTCTGCAAAGGGTACAGTGACAGACGATGTCTTTTACTACTGCATCCACAGGCGCTATCAAGGACCTCACGGTGCTTCCGATCTCGGCTCTGCCGGGATTAATGATTGTTCCCTACCATGACCCCACAAAGCTTGTTCCTTGTGAAGTTATTATGCATTCTGGAGGGTTTGTGCACAAAAATCCAGACTTCATTGAGGATATGCATGGGGATGAAGCGGGTTTTATCAAAGACACAAAGGTTATAAAGGAAAAGGAGAGAAGCAGGAGTTGGTGAAGATCCCCCTTTCTTCAAAGTAGGGATCTCTGTATGGAAATTGATTAAAGCATGAAGCTCCTAAAGAAACACCCTCCAAAGAAACGATCAATCGTTGATGTTGATTTCCCAGCAAATGCAGAAAATGAGCACAAAGGTAGTAAATCAGACGTATTCTTAATCTAAATTTACCTAAACCGCCCTGTAATGTTTCTCTTAATTTGACACGTAATTTAGCATGCTATTTTCGCAAGTATACGATCAAAGTAATAAAGTAGAGTATTTGACTCGAATTACCGAACCCACAAGAACAATGTTCTAGGTTTACTTTTACAATAATAACTAAATTATCAAATTTGTAAAAACGAAGAGTTGTTTGTGTTGGTTGATGGTTACTATGCTAATTGCAGAAAGTAAGAACTAAATAAATAAATCTTTTCTTGTAAAGTTTTCTGAGAATATTTTGTGTTTGTAAAAGTAGGGTTTGAGATACTAGATTATATAATCCCCTAGTTCTCCATTTTTTGTCTTTTTATATGAAAACACACAACATATTTTATATATATTCCACGTTACTGTTGGTGTACTCTCATTTTGTTCATGCACACACTATCACAAATATGCAGATTTTTTGGTCCTTTCGGTCTTCCTAGGTATGCGTTATCGTTCTAAGGTTGCTAGGGTTTTGATCTCCCTTTTGAATCTCAATCATAACCTGTAATAGTTGGTCAAAAGCTTTCGTCTAGCCCTAGTTTCCTTTTGCCTCTTGATAACTCCGTTTTGGAGATATTTTATTTCTTATTTTGCTAAGTTTTGTATGCTCATAATGGAGAATATAGCGTCTTTTTGAGTTGGTGATAATGAGTTCATGCATTAGCTGTGTTGCCCGGGCGTTTTCTACATTATTTTACATGCTTTTTATCATATTTTGTCACATTTGATCTTCGCGGGGTGTCTGTATTGTGTTTTTTCATGAACGGAGCACGCGAGGAGCAAGTGAATAGAGGAAACAAGCTTCGGAAGCTATGGCGTGCTCGATACTTGAAGAAAAAAACAAGAGAGGATGTTTTCGTCTTAGAGGCACGTGAGAAGAAGATACGAGCATTGAGACGTTTGGAGGGCTAAAAATGGATAAACAAGTGGCGAATCAACGCTCGAAAGATGATTCAAAGTTAAGAGGAGGATCGGGAAGTGCGCGAACAACGAGGAGAGGCTTTGGCAGCGAATCAGAAAAGTTCCAGGTTTTATGGAGGTCACAAGACCTCACAAGGAGGTCATAAGACCTGGTAGGAGCAAAACAACTTGCTGTGAATATTACCAGAGGTCTCAAAACCTCATTTTCAGGTCGCACGACCTGGGTTCAGAATGCAGTGACGTTGTTGGAGCAAGTTGAGGTCTTGCAAGACCTATTCAGAGGTCCCATGACCTCCTCCTGCCTTTTCCAGAGGTCGTACGACCTGGAAGGGAGGTCATGCGACCTGGGTTTGGCCAGAACTTTTTCAAACTTTGCGGGAACTTTCTGTAATTAACTCTAATTAGTCATAAACACTTGGGAACGTATTTTAGACTTGGTTAGGTCGTTTTTTTGTGAGTTTAGACGGTACAAACGGCGTTCTTGGAGCTTGGGAGCACTTTGGAGCTTGGATTTCATCCGTTCGGATTTATCTATCTCTTCTTCTCCATTTTCGTAGCATTTTGTTGATGAAAAACATTGAGATTATGTTAGAACTCATGTCTAGCTAAGTTTTATTATTGGGATCCTCGTTTGGTAGCTAGGGTTCTATGAAATACACGTTTTGATGTTTTGATTCATGTTTTAACTTAATTAGATACGTGATTCTATTGTTATGAGTAGTTTATGTGAATATCTTCATCTCTCTTGCATTTGACGTCACGTATGATTGATTTTAATTAGTGTTTACGTGGTAACTCCGTGAATATTAGTCGAAGACTTGCACTATTCACCTAGTCTTATCATTGTTTGCTAACTCGATAATGTTAACTAGGATCAAAAAGTAGAATTATGAGAATTAATGCATGTTTCGGATTGAATTGAATTTGGTAATTTAGTTTGAATCGATTTTGGGCATAGAATGCTAGCTTGGTAACTCGGTAAGTTAAAAATTGCTTGATTAACAAGAGTAATGTATTAGTGTTTTGTGAATCAAAACGTATATTCGTATTGGCCCTAGTGATCCAGTAGAGTAATCTCGGTATTTGTTCTATTTCTACTAATCAAAAGACACACTAAATTACTGATTCACGCTTTTAACAACGCTAAGATGATTACTCTTGTTATTCCACATATGATTAATTATTATTAAATAATTTACGAGAAGTCTCTTGGGACATGACAACCCCTTATCTATTACTTCACACGACAACCATACACTTGCGGTAGGAACGTGCCAAATTTTTGGCGCCGTTGCCGGGGAATTCGGCTAAATTAGTTATAATTCCTAGCCATAGGGAATTTTACTTTTCTGTTTATATTTGTTAGTCACCTACTTTCGGTGTGTGATCTGTGTTTCAGGTTGGATTTCCGGTGCATGTCCCGTTCTAGAGACGAGCCTTTGCATCCCACACTTGAAGACCCGGAAACCGTGTTACGCGCGCAACGTAGAGACAAGAGGATGACAAGCTCAGTTACTATGGACGAGCAAACTAGGGCTGAGTTTGAGAGGATCCGCAAGGGTATGCAAGATGCGGAAGCAGCTAGACTAGCAGTTGTGGAAGATGCAGCTAATAGGACAAGAGAGACTGAGTAGCTCAGATGGTAGAGATGCAAGCTGCAATGGCTCGATTGACCCCCAAAAATCCCCAACCACTTCCTGGTGTGGGGGTACAAGCAGGAAACAATGGAGGTAATAACGGTGGGATAATGGAGGAAATAACGGACAGAATGCCGCGAAACCAGTCAACAATGCTGAAGTTGATGAGTGTCCGTTGGTAGACTACTTCAGAACCACACCAGATGGATATCTACCCACAATCGTCAGGCCACAGATCAATTCAGCTCATTTTGAATTGCGTCGGCAATTAATCAATATGGTTCGAGATGAGTGTGTGTTTACTGGAGCTCTGGGGGATGATCCAAATGCCCATCTAATCAACTTCAACCAAATTACTTCCACAATTCATGATCACAGGGTGCCGAATGATACAGTAAAACTAATGCTCTTTCCCTTTTCTTTATCAGGGAAAGCAAAGACATGGCTCCTAGAGCTTCCGGCGGGTTGTATTACTACATGGGCAGAGTGGTGCCAAGAGTTCCTCAGGAAATATCTTCCACTGTCTAAGGTTTCACAACGAATGGCTGACATCACAAAATTTACGCAACAGGAGGATGATTCTTTGGGAGACACATGGAGAAAATTCAATCAGCTCATTCGCAGATGCCCTACTCATGGAGAGCCATGGTTTAAACTATGGCACTGCTTCTAGAATGCCCTAGATAGAGAAACAGCAAAGGAACTGGACATTATGGCTCAAGGTAAATTTATGGGTTTGGGAGTACAGAGATATTAGGACTTTCTTAAAAGTGTGGCAAAAAGGGAATCTACAAGGTCTGAGTCTGGTATAAACTCAAAATCTGATGGAGCATTAGTCAGCAAGATCGAGACAATGGTGGAGCAAAAAATCGAACAGCAAATGGCAGTAATGGCCTCGGCTTTCAGTGGCATGAATCCATCAACACAGGTGAAATCTGTTGGAGAGATGGTGGCAGATGCAAATCAGGGTTACAGCGATGCATTTGAAGATGTGAACTACATGGGTCAACCACGACAGCAGCAGTCGTCCAACACTTATCATCCAAATAACCGCAACCACCTCAATTTCAGCTATGCCAATCCAAGCAGTGGATTATATGCACCCTGCCAGAGGCCTAATGTCTCATACCAAGTGCAAAGACAAGCTCCCCAACAACAGGCTCAGCAACCAAAAGAACAAGAGACAAACGCCTTATTGAGAAAAGTGCTGGCCAATCAAGACAGAATGGATAGCAAAATTTTCTCTATGGAAGCCACAATGAAGAGTCACGAGATGAATATTGGGCACATTGCTAATCAAAATACTCGGCTTCCACCTGGTATGCTGCCTTCTAACACAATTACTCCGCCTGAGCAGTTGAAGGCTATTACGACTCGCAGTGGGACAACCACTAAGGATCCTCCATATCCTACCCACGCGCGAGCTGAGGCAACCAAGGCTACTGAAAAAAGCGTTGGATGAATAAATTCCCAAACCTACCGTGATTCCCCAATCAACGGACACTAGTAGGAAGTCGGTGGAAAATCCTAAACCAAAAGATGAGTATAGCATGCGTGTGCCATACCCGCAGAGATTGAAGAGCCAAGAAGATGCTAAGCCGTTCAAGAAGTTTGTGGATATCTTCAGGAAGTTGCACATCAATATTTCCTTTGCGGAAGTCATCTCACAAATGCCCAAGTATGTGCAATTTCTCAAAGACCTCCTCTCTAATAGGAGGCGCATGGATGATTTTGAGACCGTGAGTGTAGCGCTGTGGTGCAAAAGGCGTTTCCTAAGAAGATGACAGATCCGTGCGGTTTCATCATTCTTGTGACATTGGGAGATGCCTTTCATGGTAGGGCATTATGTGATCTAGGCGCAAGCATCAACTTGATGCCCACATCAGTTGTTGAGCAGCTTGGTATGGGAGAACCAAAACCGACTAGAATATGCTTGCAGATGGCAGACCGCACCATCAAACATCCAAGGGGTGTCTTGGAAGATGTACTAGTGAGAGTTGAAGGACTTATCTTCCCGGATGATTTTGTGATTCTAGACATGGAGGTTGATGAGGATGTCCCTCTTATCTTGGTTCGTCCATTACTGGCCACGAGGAGGACCATCATTGATGTATCTAACGGAGAGTTGGCAATGAGGATCAATGATGAGAAAGTTGTCTTCAACATATTTGAAGCTATGTAGTTTGCTTATGCGGTGAGTGAGCAGTGTTTATGTGGAGGCATACACACCGGATGAGGAGGAAGACATTTTATTGGAGCGGCTATATGAGGAACTTGCTCTACTTGACTCTAGCGAAAAAGAGCAGGGTAGGGAGACTCATAGGCGCCAGACCCTACCTCTCTTTAATGAGGGAAGCCGGAAGACTCTTATTCCTTCTCTTGATATTGCTCCTATTTTAGAGTTGAAACATTTACCTGCACATTTGAAATATTTATATCTTGGATCTAATGAAACTTTACCTGTGATTGCATCTTCTTGTTTGGAAAGGGAATAGGAGGAGCAATTGTTGAAAGTGTCGCAGGAAAGGAAAGCAGCTATGGGATGGACCATAGCAGATATCAAGGGGATCAGCCCCACAGTTTTCCAGCACAAGATACGGCTCATGGAGGACAAGAAGTCGGTAGTTCAATTTCATCGCTGCCTCAACCCACATATGCAGGAGGTGGTGAAGAAAGAGGTGCTTAAATGGTTGGAGGCTGGAATCATCTACCCGATTTCCGACAGCACATGGACTAGCCCGGTGCAGTGTGTCCCTAAGAAGGGAGATATTACTGTGGTGGAAGGGGAGAAAGGTGATCAGATTGCTACACGTATTTTTACTCGCTGGAGAGTTTGCATGGATTACCGCAAACTCAATGATGCCACTTTGAAGGATCACTTCCACCTCCCATTCATTGATTAGATGCTTGATAGGCTGGCTCACCACTCGCACTACTGCTTTTTGGATGGATTCTCCAGGTACAAACAAATTGCTATTGAGCCAGCAGATCAGGAGAAGACGACAATCACATGTCCATATGGACCTTTGCTTTTAGACGCATGCCTTTCGGGTTATGCAATGCACCAACCACTTTTCAGCGTGCATGATGTCGATATTCTCTGATATGATGGAGCAGAAGTTTGAAGTTTTCATGGATGAATTTTCGCTCTATTGTGATGGATTTAAAGACTGCCTACACCAACTGCCCCGTGTATTGGATAGATGCGTTGACACCAACTTAGTGCTCAACTGGGAGAAGTGTCACTTCATGGTTTCGGAGGGTATTATTTTGGGGCACAAGATTTCGAGCAAAGGCTTAGAGGAAGACCGGGCAAAGATTGAAGTTAATGAGAAGCTTCCCTACCCTACTTCTTTCAAAGGGGTCATGAATTTATTAGGACATGCAGGGTTCTCTCGGCGTTTCATTAAAGACTTCTCAAAGATCACGGAGCCTTTATCTAAGTTGCTTGAGAAAAATGCAGTCTTCCATTTCAATGCGGAGTGCAAATTGGATATTTATTTGCTCAAGGAAAAGCTGATTAGCGCACCCATCATCACCACACCGGACTGGACCCTACCATTCGAGCTCATATGTGACGCTAGTGATGCGGTGGGAGCAATTCTGGGACAGCGGAAGGACAAGGCGGCTCATGTCATTTACTATGCTAGTCGGACTTTGAAGAATGCTTAGGTAAACTATGCTACTACTGAGAAGGGAATGCTACCTATTATCTTTGCATTAGACAAGTTTCATCCATATCTTGTGGGTTCACAGGTGCCTATCTTTAATGATCATGTGGCCCTCAAATATTTACTCACCAAGAAAGATGCCATGGCGAGACTGATCATGTGGTTGTTGTTGATGCAAGAATTTGACATAGAGATAAAGGACAAGAAAGGGGTGGAAAATGTAGTGGCTGACCATTTATCACGTTTGGTGAATGAAAGCATGAGGAGGTGCCAATCAGAGAAGAATTTCCAGATGAACAGCTTATGGTAGAGTTCGCAGCAGTGCCTTGGTTTGCGGATTTGGCAAATTTCAAGGCGCTCAACATAGTCTCCAAAGACAGGTCCTCCCACCAGAAAAAGAAGTTATTTGCAGATGCACGACAGTACTTCTGGGATGATCCTTATATGTTCAAGCTAGGAGCAGATAACATAGCGGAGGTATGTAGCGCCACCAGACACATTAGAGATTCTCAGACACTGCCATGAGTTGAACTATGGGGGTCATTTTGGCAAATCTCGAACAGTAGCCAAGGTTCTTCAGAGTGGTTTCTTTTGGCTACATTGTATAAAGACGCTCATCTCTTTGTGCAGCAGCGTGACCGGTGTCAGAGAACCGGTAATATTTCTAACCGGAATGAGAAGCCTCAAAATTTCGTGTCGGGAGTAGAGTCGTTTGATGTTTGGGGTATTGACTTCATGGGGCCTCTCCCCTCGTCACTTTGTAATCTATATATTCTTTTGGCTGTTGACTACGTGACCTAGTGGGTTGAGGCTTTGGCGTGTCCAAAGAATGATGGCGCTACCGTAGAGAAATTTGTGCGCAAGAATATTTTTACGCGGTTTGGGACTCCCAGAGCCATTATCAGTGATGAGGGATCGTATTTCGTGAACAAAGTCTTTGCCAACGTCTTGAGCAAGTATGGAGTGAAGACTCATAAGATATCCTTGGCCTACCATCCGCAATCTAATGGGAAAGCTGAAGTATCAAACCGAGAGATTAAGGGAATTCTAGAGAAGAAAGTCAATCCGGGATGCAAAGATTGGTCCCTACACTTGGATGACAGTCTATGGGCATACCAGACAGCATACAAGATTCCCTTGGGCATGTCGCCCTACCAGCTAGTATTTGGGAAGTGTAGATAGTGCTCTCTGAGCTGACAGATCTTGGCCACATGGCAACAATCCAGCACACCATATTGTGCTCCACACACACTGGATCACCAGTCGCGCTGATCCATGTAGGGCTGCGAGACAGGGCCCTCGCATACCACTGCACGGGACTTGTAGGGACTTAGTGGTTTGGAGGCTAGAGTAAGTCCTGTCGCGTGCGAGCCAAGCCCGCACGCGACCTTTAGTAACTGCTTTGAGAGATTTATGGCACGAGCTCCATAAACCCGGTCAATCCGGTCAAACCCGGTCAACCCCATAATGGTTCCGGTATTCGCGCATAACGTGCTGTAACGGTCCCTATATATGAGGACGAACGTGCCGTTGTGGTTAAGCTAATTAAGCCGCCATTAATGGGCGCATTAACCACACTACAACGGTCACATTCTCCGTTATATATAGGACGTTAACCTTTCCATACAGAGGAGAACACACTAGCCATACGCGGAAGCTCTGCCAAATCTCTGTCTCTCTCTCAGACATTACTACTGCCTTACTCTCTCCCTACACACAACCCAACTCTTCCTGTGCTATCTCCGATCCTCTACTTACGGTGTACACGGAGTTCTCCCCGCCGGAATCTCTTGTGCACATTTTGGTGAACCCGACGTGAACTTACCATCAAAAGCAACCATGTCTCAGGAGGATGATGTCAGTAACAGATCGCCTTCCACCGAAGCCGCCTCAGGAGAGGAGCCCCGCCGCACTCCTACGGCCACCGGTGAAGCCCCGACGCTAGAGACCTTGGACGCTACCATCCAGAGTCAGGCGAAGGCTCTCAAAGCTCAATCTGCGCAGTTATAACGGATCATGGCTGTCCTGGGGACTCTTGCGCCAAACCTAGCACTAGCCACCGCCGTTTCTCAGGGAGGAGGAGCCCCTACCGCTCAAGGACTGGGAGTGTCAACCACACCTCCCAACCCTAATCTGCAGACTCCACCGACGACTACGCAGCTACCTTCAATTCAAGGGTCAACAGCTCAAATGTTGCCTCTCACTGCTCATACTCCTCAGCCTACGGCTCTGGTACCTAACCCGGCTTCGCAGTATCCCTTGCCTCCTCCAATGGCAATCTGGGGCAATGCGAACGGCCAATATGTCCCCAATCCTCCGGCGGCATACGTGTCGCCTCCGCCTGCGGCAACTCCTCCTCCTGTTACTGAGGGAAACATTCCAGAATGTATGACGTCCCTGCAGAAGCGCATGGACACTATTCTGGCTCACCAATCATTCGCGGATACCATCATCCCGAAGCTAGACAACGATCCACCTATCCCGCGAGAGATCTATCTCATGCCTAACCCGGTGGGGTACAAGGCACCTAAATGGGACAAGTTCGAAGATGTCAATGGAAACGCTCATGAACATGTCATGCGTTTCATCGATGTCATGGGGCCATATGGAGCCGATCCCAAACTGCTGATGCGAGAATTCCCAAAATCCTTGGGGAACGTAGCGTACAAGTGGTACAGGACGTTGGAGGCCGGATCTGTGAAGACCTGGGATGACATGGTCCAAAAGTTCTACACCAAATTCTTCCAGATGGAAGAAAAGGTGACAATGATCCACCTCTCGCGGATGTATCAGAAGCGCGAGGAGGACGGGATAACTTTCATCAAGAAGTTCAGGGCGAAGTCCTTGGAATGCAAAGATCCGATGCTCGAAAGTCGGCTCGTAGAGATATGCCTGCACTGCATGCGAGATGAATACAAAGGTATGCTCATCAACCTGCAAACGCCCACGTTTTCAAAACTAATCGAATGCACGAAGAACATCGAGCCTATAGTGGAGAGGCAGTAAAAGAAAAACGCTCCGGAGCGATCCTCGAGCGGTACTACTTTCAAGATCGGGAGATTCAGCTATAAGAGGGGACGCGAAGCTGAAGTCAATACAGTTTCACCCCAGAAGCAGGCGAATATTGTGAACTTCGACGCACCACCTCTGCCATGTTCGGTGGAAGAAGCAAGCGACCTCTGCAGGCAGTGGCGCAAGGACGGCGTCCTACCGCCACTCGAGAGGGCACCCTCCAAGGAGATGGTGAGAGACCCGAAGTGGTGCGAGTACCACGGCAAGGTCATGCATCCCACAGCGGACTGTAAGAAGCTCAGGATTGTATTCAGCCAAAAGATGAAGAATGGCGAGCTGATCGTCAGCGATCACAGGAAGGATGTGCGCAACAATCCACTTCCTGCCCATGCGGAGCAAGACTCGAAAGGTAAAGAGGTCGCCATGATATCGATTGTGGATCTGGAAGAGGTCGCAGAGGATGGCCTACCCATCATTGCCGAAGTCCATGAGGATGAGGACTACAGCGTAGACACGGAGGACGAACGTGCCGACCGGATGAAGGGGCCGCACGGCTTCAGCAGATTCTTTGACGAGATGAACTTCTCAGAGAAATGCCGGATGGAGATGACAAAAGCGCTCTTAAGGATAGCAGAAGACTACGAAGAGGACCTCGTAGTCTCCAATGGGAAAGTCATCAGGGCGTCTCGCTCTACAGAAAAGATTATGACCTTTTCTGCCAGCGACAAAAAGACAGATGCGAGCCACCAGAGGCCTCTGTATGTGACAGCCATCGTCAATGGCGTCGAGTTCAAAAGAGCGATCGTCGACGGAGGAGCAGCGGTTAACGTCGTTTCGCTCCACACACTGAAGCTAGCAGGGATCCCTGAGTACAAGATTGTCAGGCGTCCATCTCCGCTGATGGGATTTTGAAGCGACTCCAGAATGACGATAGGATGGATTCGCCTGGGCGTCCAGATCGGCAAAATCAAGTGCTCATCAAAGTTCTATGTCATAGATGCGAACACAACGTATCACATGATCATAGGTCGAGCCTGGATTCATCGCTTTGACGCGGTCCCTTCAACAGCTCACCAAGTCATGAAAGCTATTTGGAACGATAGAATAGTCGAGATACCGGCTTCAACGAATCCATTCAACATGGATGAAGCACATCTTAGCGAGGCAGTGTGGTTCACCGAGATGGCGGACGAGCAAACACCGGGACCATTCAACCCTACTCCTTTACCCCTATGGGATGATATCAAGGATCAGTCACCTGCGGGAGTGATGGTGACAAGGGAGGATGCCAAGGAAAAGCCGCCCACACGGGAAGAGGCGCCGCGGATCGCTTACCAGCGAAAGAACGTGTATACTCTGAAGAGAATAGCAAAGCATGACCCCGAAGGCAAAGAGATAGAGAGTTTCTATGCCAACGGGAAGAAGTGCTATCGCATATGAAGGTGCGCGGGGATGTCCTCACGCGGGCATGGGGATATCCCTGAGCAAATCAACCAAATCGAGCAGGTTGCGGTAACGGAAAAACCAATGCAGAGCACTCCAGATGAGAAGCTCAAGGAAGCACCCGAATGCATGGAAGACAAACCCAGACCGCAAAAGCAAGAGATAAAGGAGGTGTTCCTAAGCCCGAACGAAGAAAAGAGAAGGCCAGTCTTTCTAAGTGCGGACCTCACAAGGAAGAGGAGAAAGGACTGCTACAGCTCCTAACTGAATACAAGGATGTGTTCGCATGGGAGTATGATGAGATGCCCGGTCTGGACACAAGTATCACTATGCACCGTTTAGACATCATTCCGGGGTCTAAGCCGGTAAAGCAGAGCACAAGAAGCTTCAGGCCGGAGCTTAACGTGAAGATCAAACAGGAGATTGTCAAACTCCTGGATGCCAAGTTCATAGAGTCGAATCATCATCCCACATGGCTGGCCAACATTGTGCCAGTGGTAAAGAAGAACGGACAGCTTCGCATCTGCGTGGATTTCCGGGATCTCAATCGTTTCTGCCCGAAGGACGATTTTCCGCTCCCCAACATTGATCTGCTTATTGATTCGACAGCGGGTCATCGCATGTTCAGTTTTATGGACGGCTTCAGCGGGTACAACCAGATCAAGATGGACCCTGAAGATGCGCGGAAAACCGCATTTATCACTCCAGTGGGGGTATTCAACTACACGGTGATGCCGTTCGGTCTCAAAAACGCGGGTGCAACTTATCAGCGGGACATGATGGCCCAGTTCCACGACATGATGCACAAGGAAGTGGAATTTTATGTGGACGACCTGGAGGTTAAATCCAAGCAGGAGGCAGATCACTTGGCGGATTTACGGAAAGTGTTCAATAGATGCAGACGCTTTCAACTGAAGATGAATCCCATGAAGTGCGCATTCGGGGTAACATCAGGGAAGTTCTTGGGATGCGTAGTGCATCGCCAAGGAATCGAGCCTGATCCTGCGAAAGTATCAGCCATCACTGGCATGACGCCGCCCCATAACCAAAGTACCTTGAAGACATTTTTGGGAAAGCTGTCGTATCTGCGAAGATTCATCCCAGCGATTGCCAAAATCACCTGCTGTTTTAGTACTCTTCTCAAGAAAGATGCCGTATACAGCTGGACTCCGGAGCACGAAGCTGCGTTCGGGAAAATAAAGGAGCTGCTGATGTCTTCAAAAATAATGATCGCACCTCAATTAGGATCACCACTTCTGCTGTATCTGACATCAACAAGGAAGTCCATAGGAGCACTCTTGGCTCAGGAGTACGAGGGCCAAGAAAGGCCCATCTACTACATCGCTCGCATCGTGCAGCCCGCCGAATCAAGGTACACAGACAATGAGCGTCATTGCCTTGCCCTATTCTTCGTAATAGAGAAGTTGAGACACTACTTTGCATCGCACAAAGTGGTGGTGGTTACAAAAAGTGATCCCATACGATATCTTCTGACTCACACCACTCCTGGGGGAAGATTGGCGAAATGGTATATGACCATCTCTCAATACGATATTACATGCGTGCGACCGCGAGCGATCAAGTCGCAGGCGGTGGCGGATCTGCTGGCACAGTTCCCCGATAACAGTCACGAGCCCGTGATCGAAGAAGAATTCGAGGGACCTGAAATCTATGCAGTCGATGTACCCTATTGGACGCTCCATTTCGACGGTTCGTCAACAAGGAAATGTGGAGGCAATGGGATAGTCTTGACCAAGCCAGATGGGGAGGTCATACAGATGTCCGCAAAACTTGACTTCGCAGTCACCAACAACGAGGCAGAATATGAAGCTCTCATAGCGGGACTTCGTGCAGCGAAAGCTTTGGAAGTAAGCAATCTGACGGTCATGGGGGACTCCAAGCTAATTGTCAAGCAAGCCTCGGGCGAGTACGGTTTGAAGGAGATAAATCTTCTGTCCTACCGGACTTTGGTACAAAAGCTGGTGCAGCAATTCTGCAACGTTAGGTACGAGCACAAGGCCCGAGCGGACAACAGGCATGCAGACGCTTTGGCCACCTTGGGATCCAAGGTTAGTACAGACAAATGTCCCGCGAGAATCTCGATCGAAGTGCGAACATCGTCAGCGTTAACAGAAGACGCGTGCGACGATGAACATATGGACGATGCGGACTGGAGAAAGGCAATCTTACGAGCCATCGCAGAAGGCACAAGCAGCGAGAGCTGGGCACTCACAAAGGGGTATTGCATACATGACAACACCCTTTACTACAAGGGCCCTGGCGGAATACTTATGTGATGCGTCTCCGAGCAAGAGGGACAGCTGCTGTTAGAGAAGATTCACCAACATGCTTGCGGAGAAAGCGAAGTTTCAATCTATCGGAAGGCTCAGAGATATGGCATTCACTGGCCAGACATGTCAACAGCCGCAGCACTAATACAGGGAAAGTGCGAGAGTTGCGCACTGATCAAGGATTCTTTACTCATCGCTCTAACCGATGATGATGCGGATTGGAGGAAACCACTCTTTGATTTTCTCACCCAGGGCACCGTACCCGAATTGAGAAAATAAACTGAGAAATTGAGGAGGAAAGCATCCCGATACGTGGTACAAGAAAACCTGCTTTGGCGAAGAGGCCATGAGGGCAACTTGCTGCGATGTCTAGACAGCAGGGAAGCACAAGAAGTCATGGACCTTTCTCATCAGGTGGAACACCAGGGAGGTGCGAAATTACGCAGGCAACTCCTCTCAATTGGATATTTCTGGCCCACGATGGAGGCTGATTGCCGCACCAAAGTACGACGTTGCCAGGAGTGTCAATTTAAGGGAAATCTAGTGCGCGCTCCTGTGTAGATCTACATGCATTGGGAACGCCATGGCCATTTCACACATGGGCGCTGGATTTCATTGGTCCCATCCGACCAACTTCGCATGGGAATCATTTCATTCTCACCGCGACTGAGCTGTTCACCAAATGGGTGGAGGCGATACCACTGAAGACGGCAAATGCGTTAGCTGTGGTCCATTTCATCCAAGAAAACATCATATGCAGGTTCGGAATTCCCAACACCATCCTTTCAGATAATGGTACTCCTTTTGTTAATCGCCAGGTGGCTACAAAGCTAGCACAATACAACATCAGGCAGATATGCTCCACCCCCTACTACCCGAAGGGGAATGGGCAAGCAGAAGCGACCAACTAGACACTGGTGAGGATCTTGAGCAAGATGGTCGCAGATGACCACAAGAAGTGGGCTGATTCTCTAAGCATAGCCCTGTGGGCTTACCGGACTTCTCCAAGGACACCCACAGGGGTCTCACCATTCCTCCTCTGCTATGGGGCTGAGGCTGTGGTACCTGCGGAGGTGAAAGTTAATTCGGCAAGATTGGCCTTCCACGCATTGTACGACAATCAACGCGATCATGACTTAGTCTTGCTGGAGGAAAAGCGAGAACAAGCTAAAAGGACCAACAAACGGTATCAAGAAAGGATTGCTCGTGCGTGCAATAAAACAGTCCAACGGAGAGATTTCGCAGTTGGAGATTTGGTCTTGCGCGCGTCTGACCATTGCATGCGAGAGGCGGCTCACCCGAAGTTCGCAGCCAATTGGGAAGGGCCCTTTGAAGTCACAGAAGTCTTTGACAGTGGCTACTGCAGCATACGGAGGTTGCACGGAATGACCTCAACCCCAAGCTCAGTCAACATGCGTTGGATTAAGAAGTACTATCCTTGACTTCTCTCATTTTATGCGTTTCATTACAACGTTTCCTTATGCCCTGTATAGCTATGATTTGCACAATCTTCTCTCCCATATGAGGGAATTGTAATCTCATCTCTCCCATATGAGAGTACTATAATAAAAGGCTTCTCCCAAATGAGAAGAACTTCATACTTCTATTTTCTTATATTGCTTCATTTAGTTTATTATTACTGTTAGCAATAGGCTATCCGCCGCGATAGCAACATGTGCAAATGCGATCTTAAATGATCTTCTAAGCCTATCTGTCACGGTAGCAGCCTATGCAAATGCGATCTTAATTGATCTTCTAAGCCTATCTGCCATGATAGCAGCTCATGCAAAAATGCGATCTTAATTGATCTTCTAAGCCTATCTGCCACGATAGCAGCTCATGCAAAAATGATCTTAATTGATCTTCTAAGCCTATCTGCCACGATAGCAGCACATGCGAAAATGATCTTAATCGATCTTCTAAGCCTATCTGCCACGATAGCAGCACATGCGAAAATGATCTTAATCGATCTTCTAAGCCTATCTGCCACGATAGCAGCTCATGCGAAAATGATCTAAATCGATCTTTTAAGCCTATCTGTCACGATAGCAGCCTATGCGAACATGATCTTAAATGATCTTTCAAGCCTATCTGCCGCTATAGCAGCGCTATACAAATGCGATTTAAAAATCGTTCTTAAGTCTATCTATTGTGAGAGCAATATTATGCAAAATGATCTTAAGTGATCTACAAAGGCCTATCTGATGTGATAGCACCTGCACTATAATCTGGAGAAAATCACAAGCCTATCTGCCAAGATAGCAAAGCTGCACGAGCACGATCTCGAACGATCTAAGAACATATCTGCAAATCTATACGGCAGATAGCAAATACAAAGTGTGTATATAGCACTACAAAAGGCGAAATTTGCCAATACGCATGCGAAATTGTAATTTGTTGTAACAAAACAGCAAATCATACAAAGCAATTTATCATTATGAGTCAAAAGCACTTGAAATTTATCTGTCTAGATAGCAGCCTACAAGCGAAAAAGCTCAAATCTAACGACGCAGCCAACATGGCTTACAATGTATTTAAAAAGTAACTTACAAGCGAGAAGTTACACATCGGGGGAATCCTAACTGAAAAAGGATGAACCTATCGGTCTTAACACCAGCTATGTGATACACAGATCTGCGGCCAAAGATCTGTAGGAAGTAGGACGCTCCTGCAAAGAGATCAGCTCGCCATTCGCTACGTCCCTAGCAGCAAGATCTGGGTGACGCCACGTCCAAGACCCTAGGATCTGACAAGGCCTCTGTCTGATCAAGATATGTACCAGAGGAACCACCTGTTCCGGCGTATGCAGTCGTGCAAAACAGGGGAGCAGTCATTCCCCGGGTACTGGGCTCCTTGTCCAAATAGACAAGCGCATTGGCTTGCCACCCTGAGTTCAAGAACGAGGAGGCAAGAAATTCTCCTCCGGGCATGCTGGAGGAGAATCCCACCGTTCATTACGAGTCGGTAGCAAGGTCAGTACGGCGCTGCACCTCACTGGGAGGCGGCCGGAAACATGACCTGCAAACATAATAGACGAAGAAAATTCTTCAAACAAACATGAGGTATTATCTCCATCTTCTTTATGATGGTTATAAAGATCAATAAGCCTTATGAAGTGGATCTTGGAAGCTATTTCTATAGCACAAAGCGCAAACTCAGGTTTCAAAACTTGGAGTTGCCATGAATCAACGAAAAACAAGCGTTGAAGCCAGCAATCGTAAGGACTCACGGCAAAGCACATTTTTGGGATGAAGAACCCAAATGGCAAAAGGCACGGTTTATATAGACCTTGTGGAGACTCTTCAGTTGCCAAGATGAGTCAGCAGAATTTGAAAAGATGGTAAGGATCAATCACTTACGCCTTGAAAAGCGGTAACAATCAATTACCCTACTAATGGCTACGACGATTCAGTTGCGTATCCTAATTAATGACGGATGGTCATGATTCGGATGGACTTCCCAAGGAAAGCGTGCTTATCTAATGAGAAATTAGCGCAAAAATCAAGGAAGAATATCAATTGCTGACGTCATAAATTGATATGCACAGAGATATTCTAGCAAATCCCGGAAAGGGCAAAACGGGCACTTCGATTCTTTTGTTTTTAAAAAAAAAAAGGGGGAGAAACCCTAGGAACATTACAATAATGTTTCAGCTATTTATTTGCTACTTTTCAAATTCAAAAATCAAAGTAAACCCTTGATCAAGGAGTCATGGGGGGTGAACTAACGGCTCAGATTTTCCACCTGCTCCACTTCCTGCTTCAATTGCTCGCATTTGGCATTCATCTCACGATAGAGCTTCATAGCCTCTTCAACCTTTTGCTTTTGCTGCTCTACCTTCTGCTTCTCAGCTGCGAGGTTTTGATGGCCGCGTTTCAAAGTTACGGCTGCGCGAATCAGGGTAACTCTTTTGACAAGAAACTTAAAGCCCAGCCTGCCTTGAACTTTGGCGAGAATTTTGGCACATGCCAAAAAGCAATTCAGCACTCTGAGGAGAAATGGTCGCAGGTGTGGCCGCGGACAGCTGCTCCAAAATACAGATGTCTTCGGAAAGAAACAGCCTCCTGTCAAAGGGCCCTATCTCCAGAGATCTCGCAAATGACTGGGGGTAGGTGAGGCGCATCCGAACTAGCCAGTCCACAGCGGCTTGCTTCAAACCTAAAGCAATGTCGAAGCCAAGTTATACTATCAAAATCGCAAATGAATAATGTGAAATGCAAACAGCAAACCATGACTTACCAGTTTCTTCAAGGATCTCACGAAGAGAAGGAATGCGCATTGCTGGGGTGGTTGAAGACTGTACTCGTTCCATAGCCCTTTTATCAGCTGCGAGCTCTAACTCCTCATAGTTGGGGGGAAGAGTATAAGCCGCACCTGGTCCGATTGCAGACCCGACCTGCGAGCCCCAAAAGCTCCACGCAGGAAGAGGTGCCGCCGACTCAGTCATCGCTGGAGGCGCAGTGGCAGCCGAAGTTGCTTGGCGAGGGACACTTTCAGATGCGATAGCATCAACAACACTTGTTCTTATTTCCTCAGCACCAGCATGGACATATTCATCCATTAGCACAGTGTCAGCCTCGGCATCATCAGAAAGTTCGATGATGTCCTCAAAAGGCTCTCCTGCATATTCAGCAGCTGTGACGGGCTTCTCGGTATGAGGACTCAGAACCGGGACATAGGACGCAGAAGGTTGACCCCTTTGCTCCAACATGGGTTCATCAGCATTGCCTGCGATACAAAATGCGATAGTATGAGGTAACTTGTATCGTATGATATTTTATTATCTTTGCTAAGCTAAGAGCAAGCACCTCCACGCGAAGGTGGGATTGCCATATCCTCGTCGTACGCTAAGGACGTGGAACCTTGCCCTATTAATGAGTTTTCATTAAGCATGTCTTTAAGATGAGCGTGACCTGGGGCGCGAAGAAACCAGTCATGATTATGTTTTGAGTTGCTAAGTCCAGTTCATGCATATCGTTCAAGTGATTACCTGAGGGTTCACCGCACTTGCCTACTAGCCAACGGCGAATGTCAGCTTTTGACACACCATGCTTTAATGCATCAACAATGACATCTCGATAAGTTACTGCGAGATTAAAAATCTCACCTTCATTGCCGCCTGCGATTTCTTCAAAATCTGCTTGGGCTTGCTCTAAGGCTGCCGCATCCTCTTCGGGAGCCGCATCCTCCTCTTCCGCTTGAGGAGCCATCTCTTCGGGAAGCACATCTTCCTCTGGACGCACTAAGTCGTCAACATGCTGTTCTTCGAGGCTCCTCTGCCTCACACGCTCGAGCTCCTCCTCTTCTCGCTGTCTTCTCCTTTCAGCAGCTTCTGCAGCCGTCTTCCTGGACTCGGCGAGAATGTCCTCGCTTATGGGTTCGTCAGAAAAGACAGAATGAGCACCCCTCTTCTGCCTCTTGGCCAAAAGGCCACTGATGGTCTCATCATCATCATCATCTGCGAAGGAACAATTTGTTCAGATCAAGTTGCAAAAGAGTTAAGATAATGGGAAAGGGAAACGCGGTTGAGATACCTCCTGATTCTTCCTCATGTATCACATTTACTCTTTCTTCTTCTTCTTCTTCATCTCTTTCTCTTGAATCCCGCCTCTCCTCTTCTTCCTCCTGGCCGAATGGAACGAAGGTCTCCACTGCGAGTTCCTTCCGCGTTTTACTGGGCATGCGACCTTTGCCTTTGACCTTGGCAGAAAGGGACCTCGCAGGAGGGGAAGTTGGAGCGCTTCTAGGGGAAGAAATTGTAATTCCTCTTTGCCTGGGTCTCTTCGCTCTTGGCGCGGCAGTCGCTGGAGGAGACGGATCATCTCTAGGGGGAGACAAGGCCGGAGCATTGTCTATCAGCGAGTCAGCGAAAGCATTCATGACATCGCGAATCCTGGCTTCAACCTCAGCATCCATCCTCGATGCTAGCCGGAAAGACTGTCCTTGTCTTCTTGTGGTAACAATGGTGTTAACCAGCGATTTGGAACGATCACCAGATGCAAACCTCTGCACGTGGCACTACAGCAAGCAGTATAGAATAAAGATGTCAATATGTGAAAGTAAAGAAGCTTAGCGCATGCAAAAGAAGTTGCTTACCTTAGCAAAAGTCTCGCTATATCTGATGACATGCGAGTCGCCTTTCCTAACTACGGCGATCTTTACATCTAGAATGATGGCAGGGCACAAATGGTTCTCATGATCCAACAATGAGTAGCAACCATATTCAGACTCGTCCAGACTGCAACTGGGACGAAATGAGAAAGAGTTCCTTTTGATCACAGGAGCTCTGCTTGGCTGGGGGGCCGACTGCGTCTCAAATCTTGTCTGCTGGGCGTTCCAGTATGCGAGCCAGTTTTTTAAACAACCACCTTCACGGTTACCTGCAGGTTGCTCAAAGGGAAGATTGCTCATAAAGACTGTTTTGCACTCCTTTGTCAACAAACGCTTATAGCAGCCTCTGATAATAGACTGTGGCCGGATTGATGGTGCCACTGCATCAAAGTCAAACTGGGGAGAAACGCGAGTGGGATCAACATCCAGAGTAATCCTCTCATATCTCGGCGCGAGCTCACGAATATGCTCTGCGAGAGCAGGAAGGGAACCTCGCAGGCACCAGCAAAAGAATTCGCGATAGCGCTCATGGAAATGCTCTTTATCTTCGAAGAGGAGCTCTTCTGAAAACACAACACCCTTAGAAGGGTACAGCTTTGGAAACCATCGCACGTTTTCAATACGCATGGCATAGGGCCTGGCTATGAACTCTTGCCGATTGTCGCATATCAGACTCCAAACGCACTTGGTGTTGTTTGTTCCGAACCACCTTGCAGCTCTGCCGCTGTTACGTTCCTCCACCGCGCCTGGGGGACACCACTTGTTGGGCTTAGAAGCAGTTGGGGCATGCGAAGGCCATCGCTCAAAGACCCACATCGTCAAGAAGGCAATGTTAACGAAATTCAGTATGTCGAGGCGGCCACACGATTCTTTCATGGCCACAACTAGCTGATCCAGTCTGTAGTACAGCGTTCCCAAAACCAAGGGTCCGAGTGCGACCTTCTGGCCAAGGGCCAGTTTCACAGCAAGCGGCAGAACGTGATAGAAGACCCCATCATGCGAGTGGCCATCGATTAGGTACCTCGACAACCAGGCTCAGAGGAAGGCACAAAGGGTCAAGCGATAACCTTTACCCTCCACATAGTTCTTGGCCTCTGGGTCTTGACTCAGAAGCTTCTTGGTGATTCTTCTGTTCGCGTAATCAAGGAAAAAGTACTGCACCCACTTGTTCCAAGTATTCTTGGCAGATGTGTCAACCAACTGCCAGTCAGGAAGGGCTTTTGTGGTGGTCCACCGGGTGGAGATTTTCTTTACCTCTGACAAGCACTCCTCCATCTGCGTGTACAAAGCAATCTCCGCATCCGTCCTCAAGGGACTTAAAGGGTCCACCTCACCCATGGGAGACAGATCATACAACATGTGCACGTCCTCGAGCGTGGGGGCAGCCTCGAACTCAGCAAAGTGAAAAGTGTGAGTCGCAGGAGAGTAGCGGGAAAGAAGGTTTAGAAGCATGGACTGGTCCAGCTTCACGGCAGCACCCTTCATAGCACAAACGGCGAAGTATACGCCAGCCTCATTAAGAGTCACAGCATGATTGGTCAACACGTGGTCAATCCACTCATCCATGTAGTCCAATTTCTGAACAAAAGCTTGGGTAGAAATCGCAGCGTGCGGGAAGTACCCATTTTCGATTCCCAATCGAACCACGTATTCGGAGCCAATCAAATCAAGCAAGGCCGAGTTAACTGGAGGGGTTAATGTTAGCGATCCCTCATTGGGGACAGAAGCAGGCAGTTTCTTTGCCTTAACCCTCACATGGTAGAAGCCTTTGCCACCCAGATAGGGGGCTTTTCGCCATAGAGCTTGTGGAAGATCAGGTATTTCTTCGTCCTCCTTGGTGGATCTAGTTCCTTTTGTCTTTGCCATTCCTGCGGAAAAGCAAGAAAAAAGGGGGGAGAAATATGCACACTTCAGTTTGAATTTCGAAATTCAAAGATCTATGGGAAGAAAGACGAACAGTCTGGCACCAATTTCAGAAATTAGAGATTGGAATTGTTTGCATTATCAGAGATTTCAAAAACCCTACATTCAAGGTCTTTATCATTGGAGGAATAGGTCGAAATTGGGTTCAAAGATTGTGAGTTTCTTCGCAAGTTCTCAGCAGATAATATGTCATGGGTTTGCAGATCCAACGCAGTTCAAAGCATATACTAGCATTTTAAATCGAAATTGAACAAGGCCAACCTTGTTTCTGTAAAGCTTGCTTGGATGCAGACAGTTGAAGAAGACGATTTGCAATTATGAACTGGTGATTGATTATTTGAATCTGCTCTTGAAGACTTCCGGGTATCATTCACTTTAAGAGAAAGAAGTGATGCTTTTCAACAATGGAGAGTACAAAGTATTTATCCAAAAACAATGAAGGGTTGCATCCTTTCAGTAGTCGAATCGCAACCGTCACCGTCGAATCGCGCAATCACAGGACAAGCTGACGTCACGCCTAAAACCCTAAAGGCCAGACGGCACGACTCTAGGGGTTTTAGGTTATAATGGCACGCACGGGGGCTGAATTTACTCATATTTGAATTGGTGCGTGGCGGCGACGCGTATGTTGGTTTCCGCGCATGGAAGTATATCCAGCTATGAGTCTTCACGCGCAAAAAGGGGGCTAATGTAGATAGTGCTTTCTGAGCTGACAGATCTTGGTCACGTGGCAACCATCCAGCACACCATATTGTGCTCCACACACACTGGATCACCAGCCGCGCTGATCCATGTGGGGTCTGCGAGACAGGGCCCTCGCATACCACTGCACGGGACTTGTAGGGACTTAGTGGTTTGGAGGCTAGAGTAAGTCCTGTCGCGTGCGAGCCAAGCCCGCACGCGACCTTTAGTAACTGCTTTGAGAGATTTATGGAACGAGCTCCATAAACCCGGTTAATCCGGTCAAACCCGGTCAACCCCATAACGGTTCCGGTATTCGCGCATAACGTGCTGTAACGGTCCCTATATATGAGGACGAACGTGCCGTTGTGGTTAAGCTAATTAAGCCGCCATTAATGGGCGCATTAACCACACTGCAACGGTCACATTCTCCGTTATATATAGGACGTTAACCTTTCCATACAGAGGAGAACACACTAGCCATACGCGGAAGCTCTGCCAAATCTCTGTCTCTCTCTCATACATTACTACTGCCTTACTCTCTCCCAACACACAACCCAACTCTTCCTGTTCTATCTACGATCCTCTATTTACGGTGTACACGGAGTTCTCCCCGCCGGAATCTCTTGTGCACAGGAAGCCATGCCATCTCCAGGTGGAACTTGAGCATAAGGCGTTTTGGGCGCTGGAAAAGATCAACTTGGATGCAAAGCTCTCAGGTGAGCGAAGGAAGCAGACACTGATAGAGCTTGAGGAATTTTGATTGATGGCATATCATGTGCCAGGATTTATAAAGAAAGACCAAGAAATGGCACGACAAGCATATCATACCACGTAATTTTCGAGTGGGACAAAGGGTGTTGATCTTCATCGTCGGGTTGAAGCTGTTTCCAGGCAAGTTGAAGTCTAGGTGGATTTCCCCATACACGATCACCGCAGTCTACCCGTGGGGTTCTCTTGAGGTAGAAGATGGAAAAGGGGGTCGCTTCAAAGTGAATGGCCAGAGAGCAAAACCGTATGTGGACGGAAATTTCATTGTAGTCATTGAGTGGCTCCATTCGACTCTTATTATTTGATTCTCTCTGAGGTAACTGGGTCGGGCCGTCGACCTTAAATTACAAAGCGCTTGTTGGGAGGCAACCCAACCTATTTACTGCTTTAGTGTAGATTTTAATACTGTCTTGTATAATTTATTCTGTTTGATTTGTTTGAGAGGTGCGAGAGAGAGGGACTAATATTTCCAATGAGTGAGTGCAGGAATTCTAGGTGAAAGGCCTATCCCGGATCCCCCGTCTTGATGCGCATATGAAGAATAGCATGAAAACCGAGAAAAAGCTGTCCAAAACGCGTATCGAGATCCGGAATGAAGAATTTGGTGGAGGATGCCGTTCCAACACTCACTCAACACACGAACTAGGCGAGGAGCACGTATCCGGACTCCCCGTCTTGATGTAGGCGAAGAATACATTGAAGAGTAGGGAAAGCTGACACAATGGCATGCCTTACTGGGCGAATTTTTGTATACAGCAGTTAGAGCTGTATTGAAGAGTGTCATTGTGTGGGGGCGGTTGAGAGCTTTCTGTAGACAGGTGGATCGCGTACATCGGAGTCCGGGAAAAAACGTTATGACAAAAAGGATGCAAAAGTGAATACAACACGGCCAAAAGCATCTGGAACGTGAAAATAAGCCTTTGGAAGCTCAAAATGGAAGAACGAAGGGTTCCCCGGAATTTGGGAACATTTTCTATCCCAAAAGGAGTCCCGAGGTCGAGGGGATCCTTGAGAACCAAAGCACGAAGGCCGAGGAGGATATACTCACCATGAAAACAACGTATTTGAAATCAAAGTATCATCCGAGGAGGTGGGATGATTACATTGCGACGAAAAACACTGATTTCATGTGCTTCCCGGTCCATTTTTAGTAACTGCACATCGGAATCCGAGTGTAGGGGTGAAAAAGTCAATTTCGGCCTCAAGTGAGCTATTACAAGCTCAAAATTAGAAAACGTCAAGTCTGGTGGAAATCTGAATGCATCCTAGAGCACCTGAGGTCGCACGACCTCCAAAGGAGGTCGCAGGACCTGGATACACACACCCAGAGGTCGCACGACCTCAAAAGTAGGTCGCACGACCTGGAACCCGCCAGCAGAACCTAACAGGGAGGTCCTACGACCTCACTTTGAGGTCACACGACCTCATTAGCTAGATTAAACTCTCGGGTTGTGCATAGGGGTGTTTTTGAAATATTTTCGAACTTTCAAAGGGGGTTTATGATGTCATTTAACAAAAACATAAAAATAAACCCACGGGTCAGAAACCATACGCAGAGCAGCCCTCATCACCATTACCGTCGCTCCTCTTCTCTTTCAACCTCCACCCGACCGCCATCACCACCATCTCCGCACCCAGACCTCATCACCATCACCATAGCCTCTCTCTCCCTTCGGTGCTCTTCACTGTGGAGACTTACTCAGTTAAGGGGCTGTTTGGGTGGAGAAGAAAGTAAAGAAGAAACCTAGGGTTTTTAACAAAAATCTGAAATTCAAGCAATTCAAGGCCAAATTGGAAGAAACTGACTCCGGGGTTTTGACAGGGACACCGCGAGGAGAGCGTGGGTGTCTTCAATTGCAAAAAATTCGGAAAAATTCAAAGGTCAAATTTTGACCCTTTCTTGTCGATTTTTTTGCGAAACGGCACCTGTAAGAACGAAACTCCGGGTGCCACAGGTATATCTCTCTCTCTTTCTCAATTTAATTTCGTCGAGTCTAGGCACATTGAGTAAAATCCCAAATTTTATTGTTGTCGCTTAGTTGCGACGTTTGGGGGCGATTGACTAGTGTCCTATGACTTATCTGCTAAATTTCTTTCTTGCTTTGATTCAATATACACATCGTGACACTGTGCACGTAGCGTAATTTTATTTGCCAATTTAATTGTCAAGTTTTTGCTAATTTCTTGTGCTAATGTCTAGTCGAAAGGATAAAGGGAAAGCCACGGTAGAGGGTAAACCGGTGAAAAAGGGTAAAACTGTGGATAAAGACAAAAATGTGTCGGGGAAAAAGAGTAAGAAACGAAAGTGGTGAGCGATAGTGAGGATGAGTATAACCCCGAGGTGGACGTGAGAGAGATGAGGGGAGAAGACTCTGACCTAGACGAGAGCTTGTCCTTTATGGGTACGGGTTGTACGGTTACAACGAACTCCCCGGACCCTGCTGAGTTGAGTCAAGTTGAACCCACAATGATACCGGTAGCGAGAACTGAGAGGTCGACTCAGTGTAGCGATGACTTGACCCTAGGAAGGGATTATTTTGTGACTACCGATTCATTTGTGCAAAGGCTCACGGTAAATATCTCCAGAGAGAAAGTGTGACCAAAGCAGCCAATGTAGAGAAGTATTTCCCGCTTCACGAGGACATGCCGAAATCAATTACGAAATTTGTGAAGCGAGAGAATCTAGCTGGCTGGGTTGAGTTAATGAATGGGAATGCGAGCTATGTGCTCATGTGGGAGATTTATAGGAACGCCTAGTCCTATGGTGAGGCAGAGGATATGGAGGTGAGAGATCCTAGGGTTCTTTATGCTTGTAGGCATATTTTTGTATTCTCCCATGCAACCATAGCCAAGGCACTCCAATGGCATGCGCTAGAGGGACCCTGCCATTATGACGCCGCCATGAAGATGAACGCCAACGAGTTAGTCAAGCAAGTGACTGACTTTGCTAAAGGTGTGAAGGGGGTGTCATGGGACCAACACGGGAGTCAGGATGTGAGGAAATGGACTGTGAAGTCCAGGTACATACCTCGTCCGGCCCGTTAGTTCGTTGAAGTGGTGGAGTCTTGGGTCGAGGGCGTGTCTCAGCAAAACAATGTCAGATTCGATTGGTGTGTGATGGGGATGTGTTGGTCTAGGGGTCAGAGGATTAATGTCCCGAGGCACATTTATAGTATTTTCAGGGCAAGGCTTCGGGAGACCAACCGCCGGGCTGCGGGATTTGGTTATCTGTTGAAGCACATGGCCACTAAGGCCGGTGTCGTATTGCATGACCTTGAGTGGGACCGTCTCTCAGAGTGTGAGAGAACTTGGTACAAGATTCCTGAACCGAAGAAATCTGAGATTGTAGGTGAGAGTAGCCAGTCACCTCTACAAAAAGGGGCCAAAAAGGTAGTTAAGGGTAAGGCCCCGACTACAAGTGAGTCGAGTTAGTTTCTTAGGACCACTGCTGGTAGCGAGGCCACATTGAAGGCTATTAAAAAACTCATGATAGCCAGTGATAAAAATGCTGAGTCTCGGTATCAAACAAAGGAGAAACGTGCGAATGAGGCCGATGCTCGGTTTCTAGCACTTGAGAACCGAATGAATGAGGAGGAGAGAAGAGGACATAGGAGAGCGGTTCATTCGCGGTGCATCCTATGCCAGTTGGGGGCCAAGTTAGATATCCAGGACCAATGGATTCATGAGATAGGAAAGCAGGCAGGTTTGAGATTGAGTCCGGAGCCCGAGAAGGTTATGATTCGAGCACCAACTCGGAAGGCTCGGGGGAGGCCGAGTAGATCCGGCGGCTCTCTCAATGGAATGTCGAGTCCGCTTACGTTATTTCTATATTCGTTGGGGACAACGAAGCATTCTAGTGTGCGGGTGAGTTTTACCTTTTACTAGCCTAGTCGAGTCTTACATTGCCAGTCACACTTAGCTAGATTTTTTTATTATTATTTTTTATTTTTTTATGTATTCTTAGAATAAATCCTAATTCTACAAGCAAAGGCCGACTCGACTAACGACTCATTTTTTTATGTATTTTTAGAATAAATCCCAATTCTACATGCAAAGGCTGACTCGACTAACGACTCATTTGGGTAGGGAGACTAGGCTAATAAAATTTAAAACTCACCCCCACACTAGAATGCTTCGTTATCCCCAACGAATATAGAGATAAAGTAAGGGGACTCAACTTCCATTGCGAGGGCCGCCGGATCTACTCGGCCTCCTCCGAGCCTTCCGAGTTGGTGCTCGAATCATAAATCACCTTCTCGGGCTCCGGAATCAGTGTCAAACCTGCCTGCTTTCCTATCTCATGAATCCACTGGTCCTGCATATCTAACTTGGCCCCGTACCGGCATTGGTTGCACCGCGAATGAACCGCTCTCCTATGTGATCTTCTCTCCTCATTCACTCGGTTCTCAAGTGCAAGAAAACGAGACTTGGCCTCATTCGCGCGTTTCTCCTGTGCTTGATACCGATACTCAGCTTTTTTATCACTGGCTATCATGAATTTTTGCATAGCCTTCAATGTGGCCTCGATACCACCAGTGGCCCGAAGAAACTGACTCGAGTCACTTGTAGTCGGGGCCTTACCCTTAACTACCTTTTTGGACCCTTTTTGTGGTGGTGCCTGGCTACTCTCACCTGCAATCTCAGCTTTCTTCGGTTCAATAATATTGTACCAAGTTCTCTCACACTCCGAGGGACGGTCCAACTCAAGGTCATGCAATACGACACCGGCCTTAGTGGCCATGTGCTTCAAAAGATAACCAAATCTCGCAGCCCGGCGGTTGGTCTCCCTAAGCCTTGCCCTGAAAATCCTATAAATGTGCCTCGGGACATCAATCCTCTTACCCCTAGACCAACACATCCCCATCACACACCACTCGAATCTGACATTGTTTTGCTGAGACACGCCCTCGACCCAAGACTCAACCACTTCAACGAACCAACGGGTCAGGTTAGGTATGTACCTGGACTTCACATTCTATTTCCTCGCGTCCTGACTCCCATGTTGGTCCCATGACACCCCCTTCACACATATAGCAAATTCAGTCACTTGCTTGACTAACTCGTTGGCGTTCATCTTCATGGTGGCGTCATAATGACAGGGTCCCTCTAGCGCAGGCCATTGGAGTGCCTTGGCTATGTTTGCAGGGGAGAATACAAAAATAATACTACGGGCATGACGAATCCTAGGATCGCTCACCTCCATATCCTCTGCCTCACCATAGGAATGGGCGATCCTATAAATCTCCCACACGAGCACAGATATGCTCGTGTTCCCCTTGATTAACTCACCCCATCCCGCTAGATTCTCTCGCTTCACAAATTCCTTAATAGATTTCGGCATGTCCTCGTGAAGCGGGAAACGCTTCTCTACATTGGCTGCTTTGGTCACACTTTCTCTCTGGAGATATTTACTGCGAGCCATTGCACAAACGAATCGGTAGTCGCAATATAATCCCTTCCTAGGGTCAAATTCATCACTACACTGAGTCGACCTCTCAGTTCTCGCTACCGGTATCATTGTGGGTTCAACCTGACTCAACTCAGTAGGGTCCGGGGAGTTCGGTTTAACCGTACAACCCGTACCCATAAAGGACAAACTCTCCTTTATGTCAGAGTCTTCTCCCCTCATCTCTCTCACGTCGGCCTCGGGGTTATACTCATCTCACCATCTCTCACCACTTTCTGTTTCTTACTCTTTCCCCCCGACGCATTTTGGCTTTAGCCACAGTCTTACCCTTTTTCACCGGTTTACCCTCTGCCACGACTTTCCCTTTATCCTTTCGACTAGAAATTAGCACAAGAAAGTAGCAAAAACTTGACAATTAAATTGACAGATAAAATTACTCTACGTGCACGGTGTCAGGATGTGTGTACTAAATCAAAGAAAGAAAGCAATTTAACAGATAAGTCTTAGGACACTAGTCAATCTCCCCCAAACGTTGCAACTAAGCGACAACAATAAAATTTGGGCTTTTACTCAATGTGCCTAGACTCGACGGAATTAAATTGTGAAAGAGAGAGAGAGATATACCTGTGGTACCCGGAGTTCCGTTATTACGGGTGCCATTTCACAAAAAATTCGACAAGAAAGGGTCAAAATTTGACCGTTGAATTTTTTCGAAAAAATTCGCCATTGAAGACACACACGCTCTCCTCACGGTGTCCTCGTCAAAACCCCGATGTTAGTTTTTTCCAATTAGTCCTTGAATTTCAGGTTTTTGTTAGAACCCTAGGTTTCTTCTTAAAATAAAGTAAAAAATCTGAAAAATTAGAAAAATACAAAAAAAACTAAAAAAAATAAAAAGGGCAATCAAAAGAAGCTTAAAATTTGGTAAAATCGAGGAGTGTGAGAACTTTAGGTATAGGGCATGACTTGCGACCGAGTGAGACAATGTGAGTTCCCCTTAGTACGTATAGAGAGGCTTCCTTTACGGGAGTGCCTGCCTATTTTACACACATACTTGATTTTCAAATATAAAGTGTGTGCCGCGTTTTCTTACAAGAGTTGATTTAGGTGTGAGCTAAACGAGCCGAAAGTTCATGCAAACGTCTTAGGTAGTTGCCAGCCCGCCTCGCACCGAACAGGTGTGCGAGGATGTGTATTAAAGCATTCACTGTTTTTATATTTCACTTTGTAGGACCACTAGAAAACCCATTTTGAACCTTGGATTATTTGATAACCTTTTGACCTAGGGTGACGATTCTTGGCTTTCATCATAGATCGTTTAGAATCACCGCTTTAGTGCGTCACGAGGGAGTCGTAGTTGAGGGGGTTCGATGAGGGAGAGCTTATTTGCACATCTTTGTGAGTCCTACATGATCACATGCGCTTCATTTGATATTTTCGAGGGGATGCGAGGGTGAGTGAGTAGGCTTGCGCACTTCGGTGTGGCGGTGATCCATGTCATTACACCATGGACATAGTTTTGGAGAGCCGTGAGTGTGTGAAGTCTAAACCGCACAAAAAAGGGGTTTGTTGATTTTAATTGGTGGATCGTGCTAGGTACCGGATTTCATTCATCTTGGTGTAGGAAGTTTGGTTGGATTAGGCACGAGACTCATTACTTTATTGACTACTTGAGAGGGGACATGGATAGACACTAGTGTGGGGGTGTCGACTATTGACTACGGACATATAGATTGTACTTTTGACGACTCCACCCCCATACATAAGCTTTGATTGCTTGCGGCTTGTTTGGTGGCACCGTGTACTTAATTAAGATTAGGGAGAGATGGATCTTGATTGTGATACATATTCATCGTTTTGGTAATTTACTCCCCCTTTTCATATTTGCTTAGCGACTCTTGGAAGACCACTCGTACATTGGACGAACTTGATTTTTGAGAGAGAATTGAAAAAAAAAAGAAGAAAAAAAACGGAAAAGAAAAAGAAATAAAAAAAAGAGAAAAAGGAGAGAGGAAATAAAGGAATTAGATTGAGCTAAACGAAAAACGAGTGGTGGAAGCGACTACTTCATTGACGGCGGTATTCATTTCGTGCACGATTCATGACGGTGGCCACGGAGATCGTAATTGTACCGGGGTTTGAGGGAATCGAGGGCCGGAGACAGTGAGTTTTGGGTTGCGGTTTCTATCATCGTGGTGAGGGTGTGTGAGATGTGCGTTTAATTGTGAGAATGTGACGCTTTAGGACTTATACATCATGATTATCCTTATGTCCCTAAGCCTCATCATTCTAACACGTTAGTGGAATGGGAGTTCGGACCTTGAACGTGGCTTAGCCTAGCGTAGCTTCTTATTTTTGTCGGCACACTCGAAGAGGTAGACTATTCTTGTATTTAGTAAGGTTAGGATCTCTATACGATCTAAGGGAAATTCTCGTTGTCAAGTTTATTTTCAATTCACGCCTTGTTCCTAGATTTCTCATCACTCCATGATAACCGGTTTGAGCTAATTGAGATTGCCCGATCTCGCAAAAAAAAGAAAACAAAAATTGTTTTTTTAATACTTCCATTGTATATATTGCATTTGCATGTAGTTGCATTGTGTATAATCGAGTCGTGTCGGCTAGTAAAAGGGGGTTGGTGGTTTGATCTTCTCCTTGGATTCGTATGAAATGTTGGCATGAGTGCATTGTGATAATTGTATGCAAGTGGCGTAGGGAATGTATGCAAAGTGAAATAGGGATCGTATGCAAGAGTTTGGATGAGATTCGAGGAAGGTTGAGTTGAGAGGGTAAGTATTGGCTTTGGATTTGCTCGGGACGGCAAAATGTAGTGTGGGGGTAGTTGATAACTCCGTTTTTGAAGTTATTTTATTTCTTATTTTGCTACGTTTTGTATACTCATAATGGAGAATATAGCGTCTTTTTGTGTAAATCGTGCTTTAATTGGTTATAATGAGTTCATGCGTTAACTGTGAAGTCCGGGAGTTTTCTACATTATTTTACATGTTTTTTATCATATTTTGTCACATTTGATCTTCGCGGGGTGTTCGTGTTGTGTATTTTTCAGGAACGGAGCACGTGATGAGCAAATGGATAGAGGAAACAAGCTTCGGAAGCTACAGCGTACTCGAAACTTGAAGAATAAAGCAAGATAGGATGATTTGAGTGTTAGAGGCACGTGAGAAGAAGATACGAGCATTGAGACGTTTGGAGGGATAAAAATGGAGAAACAAGTGGCGAATCAATGCTCGGAAGATGAATACAAAATCAAGAGGAGGCTCAGGAAGTGCACGAACAACGAGGAGAGGCTTTGGCAGCAAATCGGAAAAGTTTCGGGTCTTATGCATGTTTAGGATTGAATTGAATTTGGTAACTCGGTTTGAATCGATTCTAGGCATAGAATGCTAGCTTGGTAACTCGGTAAGTTAAAGTTTGCTTGATTAACAAGAGTAACGTATTAGTGTTTTGTGAATCAAAATGTATATTCGTAGTGACCCTAGTGATCCAGTAGAGTAATCCCGGTCTTTGTCTCCATACTATCTCTTAATTCATCTTTTTGCGTTGTTCAAAGCGTGAATCAGTAATTTAGTGTTTCTTTTGATTAGCAGAAATAGAACAATCAGATCATCTTGCTAGCCCACATAAGGTTATTTATTATTAACTAATTTACGAGAAGTCTCTTGCGACACGACAACCCCTAATCTTATCTATTACTTCACACGAAAATCGTACACTTGCGGTAGGAATGTGTCACCTCTTGGTCTATCACGACAAGGGACTAAATTATTTCTTATTTTCTAACCCTAATCAATGACTCTCGCGCACCGAGTCGGGTCTATAGCAATTCTGCTTGATCACTCAGTTCATGCTTAATCAATAAAATAGAAGAAAAAATTAATAAATAAACCTCATTGTATTAAGATTTGAACATCATGAATTCATAGTAAAATAGAAAAAGAGACTGGATAATAAACCCTGGGTTCACCGAGAACCCACGTAAAAAATTTAGCTACTGTACGACATGATTAAACAGAAAAAGTTCAAAGAGAGAAGTGGAATCAAGCAAGTATCTTGAGTGATGATGTTGAATCCGTGCTTCTGTGCCTTAAAATGATTATTATATCTCTCTCTTGTGTGTCCAAAATGAAGTATGTACATGTCTTTAAATACTACTAAGAGTTTCTAGCGAGTTAGGTTCCTTAGCTTTTTCGGTGCCTTCTTCCTCTCTGGCTGCGTAGGATTTGCGTAGCTATGTAGGACTGCTACGTAGCTATGCAGATAGTGAGCTCTGTCTTCGTTCCTTATCAATTTTCTCCATTTTTCTTATATGTCTGTGTAGCTACGCAGACATCATAATTTTTCTTATTCTTCTCATTCCTTAGCCTAAGTTGATATTCTCCCATTCTTCCTATGCTAACTCGAATCCATCACAAGCCTTGTTCCTTCGGGGACAACACGAAAAAATCATGTGATTAGATCCATAAAAGCATGAAATAACATAGAGATTCACAAGGAGACTCAAAACACATTGCACATGCTCAAACGCTAAACATTGCAAAGATCCAGCTATAATCAGTAGAAAATTTACTCTTTTTTCTCTGGAAATAAGCTGAAGAATAAATCCTAGCGATGAGATATCAAATACCCCCATAATGAACTTTGCTCGTCCTGAAAAAATCTTGTATACTAACGTGCTTGCATACAATCCTCTTGCATGTTGGAGTAGATTCCCTAGAGGCAATCTTATTTAGTATAAACATTACTTTTGGCTAGAATATTCATTGTATTATTTATGAAGATATTTAGTATAATGAAGTCCTTAGATTACAAATTTGTTGTTTATCTAAAATATTGCTAGTCAATTGTAATGATTAATAGGACGATCAATTATAGACTAATATGGGGTTGGATTGATATAGAGATATCACGATCCAACACATGGGTATGCATTAGGAGTAATGGCATACTGGATTGACCCACAACGAGGAGACTACATACATGTTATGTAAAGTCACAAGTGGTTCTCGTAGTGACAACGGTATTGTCATCCTTAGACTTGAATTCACTAGATCCTCTAGTTGTGGAATATTGTATTTTGATATCGTCAAACGTTACACCGTAACTGGGTAGCAATAAAGGCGCTTATCGGACACAATAGGAAGCAAGCTTAGAGATGGTAGTGATGTAGAGATAATTTGTCCCTCCCACATAACGGGAGCAAATATTGTGATAATTGTGAAAGAGAGAGAGATATACCTGTGAATTTCAAAGTTGAATCGAAACAATATTAGATTATGTGGGAGCAAGAATTTGTCCCTCCCACATAATATGTGATCGAAACAAGATCTAATATTACATGGTATGTAAAAATTTGTGAATTTCGATCACATATGATGTGTAATTTTGGATCTAGAAAACTAGGGTTAGGGAACAAATTGGAAAATGAGTTTTTCAATTTGGAAAAAACTAAACTGGGGCAACAAGGAAGAAGGAGTTGTTTTGGAAACAACTCCTAAATGAGGTTCGGCCCCCCTAGGGGACCTCCCCTCCTCTTCCTTCCCGCCCAAGCTAGCCACGACCAAGGGTCGGGCCTCCCTAGCGCACGGCCTAGCCGTGTGGGCTAGGGTCCGGCCGGCCAAAGGCCCTTGTGGCGGTGCTTTGGGGTTCGGCCAAGTGTAATGGTGGGCCCCTTGGACCATTTTGACCCTAGTTCATCCAAAATCAACTAAAATTGACCAAGTGTGATGTGCTATTTGCATGGTGATTGGATACGACCTTAGGTGTGGATGTTGTGATTGTTTTATTTTGTGGTTTGTTTTTACGGCCTGCGAGCCGGTCTTCTTCTCAACTTGTGAGATCTCTCTATTTAGTATGGATGCAAGCTAGTATTAGATATATTAGATGATAGCCAAGACATAGATAAGAAGCCTAAAGAAAAAGAAGAAACCACAAGATGGCGACATTCCACAAAGCTATGGAGCATGGACAAAAAGATGGAGGCGCATGGAGATGAGCTTGCTATTTTAGGGTTCATAGATATTCTCATTGGCTTGGGAATATCTTAGTTTAGAGGCCATATCCATATAACGTCTAATTCTTGTTTGTGGTTGTTTAATTTATTATCTTGTTATTTTATTGTTGTTGTATGGATGGTACTAGCAAATTGGTAATAAGATAATACAACCCGGATCTTTTATTTGTGAGTTTTCCCTACTCAAAATAAGTAGATCAGTTGATGTGGATCAACAAAATAATTAAATTAAAAATAAAAAATCATTCAAATTTAAATATTGCGTTTTGCCTTCTCGTCACTTTAACACTCATCATATCGTGCTTTACCAATCTCGTGCATGCCAAAGCAAGGCGACTTGGTTCATCATGATGTGATGCGATGACACAAGCAAGTAATGTGCAACTGTTTGAGTAAGAGGTTGGACGCAACTAGGTGATTTAATTGGATTAGAAGCCTACAGGCAACCAATTGAGATTATCTATGGGATAGATAAATAAGGAGTTATTTGCCCAATTGAACCAAGAGTTGCACAAGGATGCAATTGGAATTGTTCATACCTAAATAACTAATTTTTGGGTGACTTGCCAAAGCAAGCTAAAAAAGAAGTGAAATATGGATCTTGGACCCACTAGAAAATATAATGATATTTTCCGCATTAATATTGAGGGTAATTAATTCGAGAAAAATAGTGGGAGCTATGTTTAATAATCTAGTATTATTAAATGTAGTTATTTGTTCCAAAAATACTAAAACTTGTATATTTTTTATTTGAACCATTGACACTTAACTACCTTGCAGTTTGTCAATACTGACATTTTGGTGCACACAGTTTCAAAATTAACACTTAACTATCATGCAGTTAGACATTGCTGACACTTTGGTACAAGCAATTTTAAAGTTGACACTTAAGTGCATGCAGTATGCAAATTATTTACATACCTCTCCAATTTCAATGACGACTGTCACTTTGAAATCAAATGTTATAATGAAACCGTCATCAAAATTGGAGCGGGTTGTCAGTAATTTGCATATTGTGTGCACTTAAGTGTCAATTTAAAAACTGTGTGGACAAAAGTGTCAGTAAGTCTAACTGCATGATAATTTAGTGTCAATTTTGAAACTGCGTGCACCAAAATGTCAGTAATGTCAAACTGCATGGTAGTTAAGCGTCAACTGTTCTTCTCATTTTGTAGAATTCCAAATGCAAAAAAATCATCGAATTCATCACATTCCCTGCGAGCCGTCCTTGAGAAGTACAAGCCTTCTGGAACAAACTTTCTAGAATGGTACAGGAACTTGAGAATCGTTCTCAAGCACGAAAAGAAATTGTACACTCTAGAGGAACAAGTTCCTGATGATCCATAAAACAATTCTGCTGCAGCCAAAAAAGCGCATTAAAAGATCGTGGACGATGCTAATGATGCGGCATGCCTTGTGCTTTGCACCATGAACTCTGAGCTTCAGAATAAACATGAGAACATGGCTTCGTTTGATATGATCATTCACTTGAAGCAGCTCTTCCAAGAGCATGCAAGGGTTGAGCGGTATGAAGTTTCCAAGGCATTGTTCAAATGTCATCTGTCAGAGGGAAACCTTGTGGGGCCTCACGTGCTCCGTATGATCGGGTAACTGGAGATCCTCACACGCCTAGGGTTTCCCGTGGGCCAAGAGTTGGCAACTGATCTCATCTTACAATCGTTTCCTGATAGTTATGGACAGTTCATCATGAACTATAACATGAATGGATCGTCAAGCCTCTGCCAGACTAACTTAATATGTTGAGGACAGCTGAACGAAGCATCAACAAGGTAAAGGGCAAGGCCATAATGATGATTATCAAAGGAAAGAGCAAAAGGTTTTCTTCTACCTCCAAGGGGAAAGGCAAGTAAGTTGACAAACCTAAGGAAGCTACCCTTAAACCTATTGGTGGCGTTGCCAAGGGCGTGACTAAGGGTGATTAACACTACTGCAGTAAGCCTGGACACTGGAAGAGGAACTGCCCAAAGTATTTGCAGGATAAGAGGCTTGGAATAGTGATTCCACCACCACCAGGTATTTTTTAGGGTTAATTGCATTTTACCCCCTGTACTTTAGGGTTTGTGCGAAACACCCCCTCGGGGTTTTAGATGTTGGAAATCACCTCCCTGTGGTTTGGTTTTTGTGCGGTTCCGTTAAGTTTAACGGAATCCGTCAAGAAGTCCCATTTTATCTCCATTATACCCTCTGGTTTAAAGTGTTAAAAGAAATGAAAAAAACATAAAAAAGAGAAGTAAGAGAGAGAAAGTAGAACTAAGAGAAGAGAGAAGAAGAATGAGGAGGAGGAGAAGAGAGGATGAGACATAGGAGGACGACGACGATGACACCGCCGTCCCCGGTAGAAGACGCCGTCGAAGATGACGCTGCTTGCGCCGGCTGAGGACACCGCTGCCTGCGTCCGTGGAGAACGGTTCCGCCGCCTGCTCCGCCGCCGATGCCGGTCGAGGATGAAGCCGCCGCCGATGCCAGTGGAAGACGACGACACCCATAGCTCCTCCTCCTCCTCCTCTTCTTATTCTTCTTCTTCTTCATAGCCCTCTTGCCAAACCCTAAACACCCATCTCCAAGAGAGAGATTCTGAAAGTCAAGACTCCACCCAGTTAAGATTTGAAGTTCTATTTCGAATTGTGGGTTGGTTCAGTTTGGGGTTAGAGGAAGACATGTTCTTAATCTTGAGGAAGATGAAGTTCAAAATAAGGCATTTGGTATTTTTGTGGATCTGATTGTACATCAGATCAAATTGTTGATTGCTATGTTGTTTGATTCCGAAATTAGCATGTTTTGTAAATATGTGGTGAGGAGAACTTAGATTTTGTTATATATAATGCATAATTTTTGAATTTAAATTGTTTGTTGTTGTTCTTGGACAATGATGAAGATGAAGATGGTTGAGAGAAATTTTAGATTTAGAGAGAGAGAGAGAGTCAGAAGAGAAAATGGAGGATTAGACTATATATACAAGGGTATTTTGGTCTTTTGACATGAGTTAACAGAAAATTACCCCCCTACGGCACAAAAAATAAAAGTACATGGGGGTGATTTGCAACATCTAAAACCCCAAGGGGATTTTCTGCACAAACTCCAAGGCACAGGGGGTAAAATGCAATTAACTCTTTTTTATAGATGTCAATTTAACTATCTCCTCAACTTGGGTACTGGATACTGGATGTGGATCTCACATTTGTCGAAATGTGCAGGATCTAAAGAGAAGTAGAAGATTGGCTAAAGGGGAGATAGATATGCGCGTTGGGAATGGAGCAAAGGTTGTTGCATTGGCCGTGGGCGTGTGTGATCTGTCTTTGCCTTCAGGATTATTTTTAGAATTAAATAATTGCTATTTTGTGTCTGCTATGAGCAGAAACATTATGTCTTTTTCTTGTTTGGACAAGGAATGTTTTGCTATTTCAATAAAGGACAACTGTTGCTCCATTTATTTTGATAGTATTCACTATTGTAGTGCGCAATTATTTAATGGATTATATATCCTTGATCTAAGAAATCATGTCTATAACATAAATACCAATAGGATTAAAATGAATAATTTAAATCGTGCTTATCTATGACACTATCGTCTTGGACATATACGAGAAACTTGTATATAGACTCCATAAAGATGGATTTTTAGACTCATTTGATTTTGAATCATATGATACATGTGAGGCTTGTTTAATGGGAAAGATGACAAAGTCTCCTTTCAATAAGAAAGGTGAGAGGACTAGTGAGCAATTGGCGCTCGTGCATACTGATTTATGTGGGCTTTACCACGCCTACCAGGGGTGGTAACGTCTATTTCATTATGTTTACTGATGATTTCGGTAGATATGGATTTGTATACCTTATGAAGGTCAAATCCGAATCCTTTGAAAAGTTCAAAGAATTCAAGAATGAAGTAGAGAAGTAGCTTGGCAAAATTATTAAGGATCTATGATCGGATCATGGAGGATAATACTTGAGCCAAGAGTTTGACGACTATCTTAGAGAGTGTGTGATCTTGTCCTAACCCACTCCACCCGGAACGCCTCAATGTAATGGCGTGTCCGAGAGGAGGAATCGAACACTTTTGGACATGGTTCGATCTATGATGTGTCAAACTTATCTTCCGTTATCATTTTGGGGCTACGCTCTATTATGTGCAGCTTTTACCATTAACCGTGTTCAATCTAAATCGGTCATGAAGACTCCATATGAGATGGGGAGTGGGAGGCATCCCACAGTGTCCTTCATGAGGATTTGGGGCTGCGATGTCTATGTAAAATGTTTTCAAACAGACAAACTCGGGCCCAAGTCGGATAAGTGTAAGTTTGTGGGATACCCTAAGGAAACTAAGGGATATTACCTCTACAATCCAACTGAGAACAAAGTGCTTGTTCCCCGGTCTGACGTGTTTTTAGAAAGAGAGTTTGTCTCTAAAGAAGCAAGTGGGAACTGTAGAACTTGAAGAAATTCAAGAACCACTGATCCTACTATGGAACATGAACATGAACCACAAGATGTTGTGGATGAACCTGTTCAAGTAACACAAGAGCTTCCTAGGTCGAGTAGAGTGCGCCGGGAGCCAGAGAGGTATGGACTTCTCGTGACTGAACTTGGTGACGCATTGCTCATAGATGAAGAGCCTGCTACCTATGGAGAGACCATGAAAGGGCCGGACTCTCTGAAGTGGCTTAAAGCCATGGAATCCGAGATGGAATTCATATATACCAACAAAGTATGAACTTTGGTGGAACCACCCCAAGGGACGCGGCCCATAGGGTACAAGTGGGTCTTCAGGAAGAAGACCGACATGGATGGTAATGTGATTACCTATAAGGGTCGATTGGTGGCAAAACGATTCAGACAAATTCATGGTATAGACTATGATGAAACCTTTTCACCAGTCGCAATGACCAAATCCATTCGAATCCTACTTGCTATTGCAACTGACTATGACTACGAGATTTGGTAGATGGATGTCAAAACAAATTTCTATATGGAAACCTCCTCGAGGATATGCACATGACACAACTTAAGAGTTTTGTGGATCCGAAGCATGCAAATAAAGTCTGTAAGTTGCAACGATCCATTTATGGATTGAAGCAAGCTTCTAGGAGTTGGATTTGACATTTTGATGAAGCAGTCAAAGAGTTAAACTTCATCAAGAACGAAGATGAATCTTGTGTCTACAAGAAGGTTAGTGCGAGCTCTGTTGTATTTCTGGTCTTGTATGTGGATGACATACTACTCACTGGAAACGACATTCCTATGCTGCAATCTGTGAAAGATTGGATAGAAAAAGTTTCTCAATGAAAGAATTTGGGGGTGCAGCTTATATAATTGGTATCAAGATATATAGAGATAGATCGAGGAAGCTGCTAGGCCTAAGTCAAAGTACATATATAGACAAGGTGTTGAATCGGTTCAACATGCGAGATTCCAAGAAGGGATTCTTGCCCATGTCGCATGGAATCACTCTTTTGAAGAATGATTGTCCTTCCAATGTGATTGAGAAGGACAACATGAGTCGGGTTCCAATGCTTTGGCTACAGGATCCATCATGTTCTCCATGTTATGTACTAGACCAGATGTGTCATATGAGTTGATTATGACAAGCATATATTAGTCTAATCTAGGTGAGATTCACTGGATAGCGGTCAAGAACATCCTAAAGTATTTGAGAAGAAATAAGGATGCATTCTTGATCTATGGAGGGGAAGAAGAGTTGCGTGTAAGGGGTTACACGGATGCAAGCTTCCAAACCGACAAAGATGATTTCAGACCGCTATCGGGATATGTCTATTGCCTGAATGGAGGAGTTGTGAGCTCGAAGAGTTCCAAGCAATAGACGGTTGTTGATTCTACATTTGAGGCTGAGTACATTGCTGCGAGTGGCGCAGCAAAGGAAGCTGTTTGAATTAGGAAGTTCGTTACTGAGCTTGGTGTAGTTCCCAGCATTGTGGATCCAATAGAGTTGTATTGCGACAACACTAGAGCCATCGCACAATCAAAGGAACCTAGTTCACACCATAAATCCAAGCATGTGTTTAGGAAGTTCCATCTTATTCGAGATATCATCGATAGAGGAGATGTGAAGATATGCAAGATTCCTATAGATGATAATCTGTCAGATCCTCTCACGAAGCCACTTGTTCAGTGCAAGCATGAAGGATACTAGATCTATTGGCATACAAGATGCACCAGATTGGCTCTAGTGCAAGTAGGAGACTGTTGGAATAGATGTCCTAGAGGCAATCCTATTTAGTATGAACATTACTTTTTGCTAGAATATTCATAGTATTATTTATGGAGATATTTTATATAATGAAGTCCTTAGATTACAAATGTGTTGTTTATCTTAAATATCGCTAGTCAATTATACTGATTAATAGTGTTGACTCAAAGACCCTTGAGTGTGTTTTTAGAAGTAATTGTTTTGAGTGATGAAAGACAAAGACAAAGGCCAAGCATTTCTGATACTCCAAGGCCTTGAGATATTGACAGAGCTTCAAAGCCTTGAGAGTAGTTTTTATTGTGCTGAATGTTCTAACAATCTTGTGTTGCAGATTGGCTATCTGATTATATAGATCAGAGATTTGCTGCAAATACTCATGTTTTATATTGTCTACGTATCTAATACAATGGCAGATGTCCTGATCAGAGAGAATCAAAGATTTCTGGAATTAACTTTGAAAGACTGTGAAGCATGTTCAGAGCTTCAAGGCCTTGAGATGTGCCTTGAGCTGCTGACAGTTATACAGAACTAATTTGATTCTTTCTTGCAGGGTTTGATTCTTATTATTGTGATTGTTTAATGACTTCTAAGAGTCTTAAACTGATTTATCATGAATTATATGTGTCAGAAGTTAATCAGATTATTGTTCTAATCTTTTATCCAGTTTTTATCAGAAACTGGAAAACCAAACAGTCTTAGTACTGCTATATTTCTGGATTTTGTTGTTGCTGTGTTTTAATGTTGTTGCAGGTTTTTTAAACGTGCAAATGCAATCTCAACAAACTCCAACGGATATCTACTCAGAGCTGTTTGAATTGCAGTTGAAAACAGAAAGAGGATTTGTGGGAATTGAGATCCTAAAATCTCTCATTCAGTTGCAGTGGGTAGATAAAATACTGGTTTGAATTTTGAAAGAAAAGAGGCTTGCAGAATACTGAGAGAAGTGTGAAATATTAGTGGGAGATCATTCATTCAAACACAGACATTCAAGCTTCAATTCCAGATTTCAGAAGATCAATCATTCCAGTTTCCAGAAGAACACATCCAGGCCTTCACAAGCTTATTCTTCTACTGTGTTCTTCATCTGTTTTGTAATCTGCTTATCTTTTGTATATCTAAAACCTCACTAAACCTGGTGGTGGGTTGTTCAAGTGAACAACAAGAGGTTCTTGGTAGCTCAACAGTTAGTAGCTGGTACTAGATAGGTTTGGAACCACAAGCTGTATAGGTGTAAGGGAAATCACTTAGGCTTTAAGATCTAGGGTTGTTTCTGTGTGAGTAATAAGAAGTGTTTGCCCAATTCTGGTAGGATTAGATCCCTCAGGCAGAGATTAGGTCCATTGGGACTGAACTATGTAAATTTCTTTGTGTTCTTTACTTTACAGTTTTGTTATTTTCTGCTGCACACAACTCAAATCAAATTAGGGTTTATAAGCTGTTTAGAACTGGTAATAGTTCAAGGCCTTGAAGCTTTCTATTTTGCCTTTGAAAGTTTCTGACAGTTTTCTAAAATCTCAAGGCCTTGAGATTTGAGTTTCTCACAAAGCTAATTAGTTAAAATCTGAGTTTTGCAAAAAGTTTCCGTACTCTATTCAACCCCCCCCCCCCTTCTAGAGTATTTAGGTCCTGTATTTAGTCTACATTACACAATATCAAATAGGACGATTAACTATAGGCTAGTATGGAGTTGGATTGATATGGAGATATCACGATCCAATACATGGGTATGCATTAGGAGTAATGACATACTGGATTGAACCACAACGAGGAGGCTACATACATGTTATGTAAATTCACAAGTTCTTCTCGTAGTGACAACGTTATTTTCATCCTTAGACTTGAAGTTTCCAGATCATCTAGTTGTGGAATATTGTGTTTTGATATCGTCAAGAGTTACACCGTAACTGGGTAGCAATAAAGGCGCTTACCGGACAAAATAGGAAACAAGCTTAGAGATGGTAGTGATGTAGATAGAATTTTTTCCTCCCACATAACGGGAGAAAATATCCGAGGCCACTCGAGGGATGGTGCTTATAGAATGTCTGGCCAGACTCAGATAAATCAATATGGGATATTGTAGTTATCTGCATGGATAAGACTATTCCCAGGATCGAGAAACAATGGATTGGATATACGAGTGTGACTTTTATGTTTCGTGTCCAATTCGAATATAGAGACAAATGCATGAGACAATACTTGCACAAGGTTTGTCGGATTACTGACTATTTCTATTAGTTGGGTGGCATGGATGTGTTCATAAGACACCGCTCCATGTTAGGAATCGTGACTACCAATTAAGCAAAAACCCCTCTATTCCATTGAGGAACCTCCCCTCTCCTATCCCATGGGTCTACTCCCTTCTCAAAGCAAAAGGCATTGACTCGAGACCAAATACCCTCACTTCGAACAGTGGCACTGTAACCACAACCCTCTCGTAGACGAGGAAATCCCATGGCCAAGCGGATAGTCTCTGGCGTGAAGACTATCCACTCGTTTCGACAATATACAGACGGGGGTCCTGGCTCTCACCATCTCTAGCATACCTCAAATTAAGGCAAAATTCACGCGCTATGTGAGAACTAGAATTCCCTACAAGCTTGAACCAATTGGTCAGCTTTTCACGCTCAAAGATGTCCTTTTATTTCCTGAGGCATGTCCTCGTGCAATGGAAACTCCTTCTCCGACTGCCCATTCTTCTTCAAGTATGTGTCCCTAATAGAGTCTAGATGGGCCTCGAATGTAACAAATCGATAACTATAAAAGCAAGCGGGCCCAATACTACGCTCTTTTAGGTTCACTTTAGACGATCGTCTTCCTACAATTCCCGGTTTAGTCGGAGGAGGGTTATTCAAAACAGGGTATTGGGGTGAAGGCGGGATTTCTAACTGAGGATCACCCGATCCGGATGCCTCTTGAGATGTTCCCTCACCCGTCTTTCGTTTCTTACCACCACCCGCCATTGTTATGATCAAATTCAAGTAAAAACAAGTAATTCACTCCGTGCAATGTCACAAGAAGTGTTTGCAGAAATTAAACACGTAAGTAATTTGTAGCACGTAATCCTAGGACTCTATTCAATCGCCCCCAAGCACGCTACTAAGCGCAAAAAAATAAAATCGTTCTTTTACTCAATTGTGCCTAGGACTTGTATATTGAAATGTGCTAGAGTAGAGATTACCTACGTGCCTGGAGCAACTCTTACGGGCACAATTTTGCAGAAAATCCGGCAAGAAGGACCGTTTTTTGAGTTCGCCGATTTTTTTTGATGAAATCTCTAATTGAATGGTGCACAATGCTCCTTGTGATGTCCCCGTCGAGGTTGTCTTCTTGACCGAAGGCTGAATCAAGCTCCAACTTGCCCAAATTTCGAATCTAGGACCGAAAACCCTAGAATTTCTTCCAATGATTTCTCCTTCTTGCTTTACTCTCACTCAAAATCCCCCACCAAACTTTGATCCCCTCTGAAATGCGCGCAAAACCCTTGTCTTCTTGTAGAATTTGGTGAAGTTTTGAGTTTGGAGAGAGAGAGAGAAGGGGCCGATATTGGGTGAATTGAAAACCCTTGTCTTCTTGTAGAATTTGATCCCCTCACGTGCAAAAAGTCGATATTTCCCTCCAATAAATCCCCCCTTCTTCTTCTCTGTATCGGGCAAACCTGAAAATTCGGCAGTGGTCTTCGTACGAAGACAATTCTCTTCTTACGAAGACTCTTCGGGCGAAGAGAAATTGTCTTCGTACGAAGGTCTTCCAGACAAGTACTGCAAGCTGCTCTGGGAAGACAAAATTCAGAGGCCAAAATTTTCTAAGTACATTGTCTTCGTACGAAGACACTTCTCTTCGTACGAAGAGAAGAGAAGTCCGAAGCTGCCAAAAACATCCTTTTTGGGGTATATTTTTGCGTATCCGATCGTGCCTTTGCTTTCCGAAGAACCTCCTCGTCCTTGAGACTCCCTTTTTACCCTAAAACACTCCCGAAGTCGGGGGAATATTCCATTCGTCAATTTTACGAATTCCAAGGCACGTTTTGCATTTTCGGATGCTTTTGGCCTCGTTTTACTCTCTTAAGCATCCTTTTTGGCGTAACTTTCTCATCCTGACTCCGATATGGGCGATCCACCTGTCTAATAAAGCTCTCAACCACCCCCACACATTGGCACTGTTCAATTCTGTTTTCAGTCTCGTTTTCAAAATATCACCTCGTAATCCGAGCCAATGTGCTAGCTTTCTCCGTTCATCAATAAATTCCTCGCGTATATCAAGACGGGGAGTCCGAGAACATGATCTTCCCCAGCGGCATATGTTGAACAAGTGTAGGAATGGCGTCAATCTTCAATTCCTTAATTCCGGATCCCGATACGCATTTTAGGCTGATATTCTTCAATTTTCACTCTGTTTTGCACACGCGTATCAAGACGGGGGATCCGGAATAGGCCTTTCACCTCGGAATCATGCACGTACTCATTGGAAATATTAAATCCACTCTCTAGAACCTCTAAAATAAATCAAACTGAGTAAAAATAAACAAAACAATATTAAAACATAAACTACAACAATAAATAGGTTGGGTTGCCTCCCAACAGGCGCTTGTAATTTAAGGCCAACGGCCCGACCCAATTACCTCAGAGATAATCAAATAGAAGAAATCGCATGGAGCCATTCAATGACTCTAATGAAATTCTCATCCACATACGGCTTTGCTCTCTGGCCATTTACCTTGAACATGTTCTCATTTGCATCTTCCACCTCAAGAGATCCCCATGGATAAACTGCAGTAATTGTGTAGGGACCACTCCATCTAGACTTTAACTTTCCTGGAAAAAGTTTTAGTCTGGCATTCAAGATCAGCACCCTCTGTCCTACCTTGAAGTCTCTCGGTATGATGTGCCTGTCGTGCCACTGCTTTGTCCTTTCCTTATAAATTTTTGCACTCTCATATGCCATCAATAGAAATTCCTCAAGTTCAAGTAGTGCTTGTTTCCGTTCCTCACCTGAGAGCTTAGCATCCAAGTTGATCTTCTTCAAGGCCCAGAACGCCTTGTGCTCAAGTTCCACCAGAAGGTGACACGACTTCCCAAATACTAGCTGGTAGGGAGACATGCCAAAAGGGGTCTTGTATGCAGTCCTATATGCCCATAGACTATCATCTAAATGCATGGACCAATCTTTGCGTCCCGGATTGACTGTCTTTTCTAGAATCCCCTTTATCTCTCGGTTAGAGACTTCAGCTTGCCCATTCGACTTGGGATGATAAGCTAGTGATATCTTATGTGTATTTACCCCATATTTGCTCAAGACATTGGAAAGAACTTTTTTCATAATCCACAGCTAACAGAATATAAAGATTTTCAAGTGAAGAGGGGAATGGCCCCATGAAATCAATGCCCCACACGTCAAATGGCTCCACTTCCAACACGAAAATTTGAGGCATCTCATTTCGCTTGGAGATATTGCCGGTTCTCTGACACCGGTCACACTGCTGTACAAATAAATGAGCATCCTTATGTAAAGAAGGCCAATAAAAATCACTTTGAAGTACCTTAGCCACAGTGCGCGTTTTGCCAAAATGTCCTCCACAAGTCTGATCATGGCAATGCCTAAGAATGTCCAACGTATCTGGCTCAACTACACATCTTCTCAACACATTATCAGCTTCTAACTTGAACAGATAGGGGTCATCCCAAAAATAATGTCGTGCATCTGCGAAGAACTTTTTTTTCTGAAGGAAGGTCATGTCTGTGGGGACAATGTTGAGTGCCTTGAAATTTTCCAAGTCAACAAACCAAGGCACAGCTGCTACCACTACTATAAGTTGTGCATCTGGAAAATCTTCTCTGATTGGCACATCTTCCCGTTTTTCATTCTCCGGCTGTGACAAATGGTTTGCAACAACATTCTCTACCCCCTTCTTCTTATCTCGGATACATTCTATGGTGTTGGCCAGACTTTGACTGCTGAAATCTTTCCTGGGTCCACTGAATTCCCTCCTTCGAGCTGATGTGACCTAAAAATGGAACGCGACCCAGCCAAAACTCGCATTTGGACAGCTTAGCATAAAGCCGCTCTTGTCTCAGAGTCTGCAATACTTCCCTCAGATGTTCCTCGTGTTCCTTCACACTCTTCGAGTACACAAGGATGTCATCAATAAAGACGACTACGAATCGGTCTAGAAATGGCCTCACCACCCGGTTCATCAAGTCCATAAAGACTTCAGGTGCGTTGGTTAGACCAAACGACATTACAGTGAACTCATAATGGCCATATCTGGTTCTGAAGGCTGTCTTCGGAATATCCTTCTCGGCTACCCGAAGCTGATGGTACCCTGATCTCAAATCAACCTTCGAGAAGACACTAGCCCCTTGTAATTGATCGAACAGATCGTCAATCCGAGGTAGAGGGTACTTGTTCTTGATGGTTGCACTATTGAACTCGCGGTAGTCGATGCACAGCCTTAAGCTTCCATCTTTCTTCTTCACAAAAAGAACTGGTGCTCCCAACGGTGAAACACTTGGTCTTATGTACCCCTTCTCCAGATGTTCTTGCAACTGATCCTTCAACTCCTTCAATTCGGCTGGTGCCATTTGGTACGGTGCCTTCGAGATAGGTGCGGTTCCTGGTGCTAAGTCCAAGGTAAACTCCAATTCTCTTCTAGGTTGCATCCCTGGAATCTCATCTGGGAATAGATCAGGAAATTCCCTTACAACGGATATTTCTTCTAGTACATTCTCCTTCTTGGGACATACTGGATATAACACAAGTAGGCAGAATTCCCTTTCCTTACTTGGTTGACTATGGTCATTGCTGACACTAGTCTAATGCAGGGCTCCTTCGTGATTCCGTGATACGAAATCTTCTCTCTGTTAGGTCCTTTTAATCGAACCTTCTGATCATAACAATCAATCACAGCCCAATATTTACTAAGCCAATCCATCCCTAGGATGAAATCTATGCCTCTAAGGTCAAACCTTAACAAATCTGCAGGCAAGGTACATGATAGAATTTTCACTCCTACCCCTTCAAACACAGTGTCGCATAAGGCTACTTGGCCAGTGGGGGTTGCTACAGAGGTGGATATGCTAGATGACTTATTCAATCCTAATTTCTCAAAAAATGATGACGATATGAAAGAGTACGAAGCGCCAGAATCAAATAACACAAAAGCAGGTTGCTCATTGATCAGGAATGTACCCGTAACAACTCCATGATCAGCATCAGCCTCAGTCTTAGTCATGACTGCAATCCTCCCCACATTGGCATTCTGGGCTCCAGCTCCTCCTGTTCATGCTCCAGTGTAAATGTTAGCCCCCTGTCCAGCACTTTTGTTGCGATTCTGGGCTCCATACTGTCATGCGTTCCCTTGGTTGTAGTTTGGCTGCCTTCCATAGTCATTTCCCCCATCTCTTTGGTTTTTGCGGTTGCCATACTCAATCTGCAGGGTCCTCGGTTGCTGGTTCCCATACTGCTGGCGGTTCCTCTGATAGTTGTTCGGGGGTTGCCTCTGATAGTTTCCTTCTTGAATTCCTTAATGGTTCCTGGCTGGTGGAGCTAGACATTCGTAAGCTCGGTGCCCTTTCCTACCGCAGTTATGGCATGTAACTAGGTTCCCCATACAGTCAGCTCCAGGGTGGTTTTGCTGGCATCTCTTGCAGATGTAGCGGCGAGCTTGCTGAGCTACCTGATTATACTGGTTACCCCGATTCTGATTGTTTCCTCCATTGTTGGGCTTAAACCTCTTGTCCCTTTCCGCACTACCTCCTGCCTCATTCGCCTTACGTTTCCCACGAACCTCATCCTGAAGCTCATGGATTTGCCACATGTCAGCTGCTCGGTCTTATGCCTCGTGCAAGGTGTCGTAAGTCCGGCTACGCATGATTTTCTGCAACTGAAGGTGCAAACCTCCAATGAACTTTGAGACATTGCTTTCTTCATCAGGTACTGTGTTTCCTGCAAATCTGGACAGCTCCACGAATTTATCGAAATAGTCCGTCACTGAGTCGCTTCCCTGCTTAAGGTTCCGGAACTCGTTGCACTTCCTATTCTTAACATGACTAGGATAGAACCTCAATCTCAGAGAAGTCTTGAAAGCTTCCCAACCAAAGTTGGGTCGGGCCAATAGGACCTCATGATTGGTTGTCCACCAATTTTCCGCCTTTCCGGCCAAATAAAGGGCGGCACAGTTAACCTTCTGGTCGTTAGGGCATTGGACAGCCCTAAATATCTTCTCGAAACTCCTGATCCAATCCTCTAGCTTAGTGGGGTCCTCCCTTCCAGCTAATTCCCGGGGGTTATGATCTGCTATCTTCTTGGAATAGCTTCGCTCCTCACGCTCCTCCTGTCTAGCAATGATCGTGGCCGTTTGGGTGATCAGTTGGGCCATTTCTGGTTGGTTATCTCCTCCAGTATCCATTTGTTCTCGGTTGACTCTCCTCGTGTAGTATCGTAGTGGTCTATCAGTCATATTCCTACACTATCACCTATTATATCAATGCTTATTCTATCACAGGGTAATGAACTATAATGATTATACAATGCACACATATTTCTTCATATATCCAAATATTACCAACGGGATATTCCCTAACACGTAGAGATAAAAGCATGCTTCATTTAGTATTAAATGCACATAAGTCATTTTATCATCTCCAATTCTTTCTCAAAATCTCAAACTAACCAATCCTTGTTCATATCAAGGGAGTGTTATAAGTCCACAGGACAATCAAGATAACTATCCCATAATTAATCCAATCATACCACAAAATATCTCCGGAAACTAGAATAAAGGTTGCGGGTGGGTGGGACTTAGTAAGACTCAAACTACCCATAACCCAACCGGCTTGCCAAATTTTAGGTTTTTCTTGCCCTAAATTCATTTTATATAACCCTACAGGTTTAAATTTCTTTTGGATTGCCTGCTCTGATACCACCTGTAACACCCCTCGATTCCCGAGCCTTCCGTTCCGGACCGGAGAGCCCGGGAGGGTGCTACTTGAAATGAATCGGCGGAAATCAAGAACAACACATCCGAAAATTATATTACAAACTGATAATTGTCTCAAACTTAATGGTTTACATGCTATTACACATGGTGAAATTTAACTAGAGTTCGGCTTATTTAAACTACTATTAAACACTACGTGATACCTCGATCCCCTTACGCCGAGCTCCCTTCTCCTAGACCTGCGAGGGAAATAAAACAAAGACCGCAGTTTTTCCGAAGTCAGCAAGAAATGCTGAGTAAGTAAACTCCCAAACACGTAAACTTGATAAGAGGCAATTTTGTATAATAAAAGCATGACATTTACGAAGTAAGCAAACATCTTATCACCGTTAACCATGTGTGAAAAGAGATAAATTTTCCAACTCTTTATTTAATTTTGCATTCCCAAATCGTCACAATGTGAATATAACCAAGAGAATCATTTCCAACCATAACATTTTCTCAATTAAGGGATTTCCAAAATCCAAATACCCCTTTTTTATTTTCTCATAAAAATCCATATTGATCATTTAGTTGTAGTGGGGAACGAACAAATCCATATCCATAATTCATAATCCATAATCCATCACAGTATCTCATAAGTATCCAACCATATCCCATGCATCCAAGACCTTAAGTGCCGGCACCCCCCTAAGACTTCTCGCGGCCAGAGGGGTGAGTACATGGAGCAGCCCAGGGCTAATTACAACTAGGGGTGCAACTTGGGCGGGTTGAACCCGACCAACCCGAGCGTAGCCCGAAGTAAAATAGGGCTCGGACACGTAGTTTTAGTAATTTGGACGGGCTTGGACATGAATTCTCCACCCGAATTGCAACTAGGGTCGGGCTTGGGCACAAATATTAAATGACGGGCTAACCCGAATTGCCCGATTGGGATGACTACCACTTATAAATATTAAATTTTGAGATAATTATGTAGCATATCTAAGACGTATATGTTTGTTTTCTTTTGATTACTAGCGCTTTTAATCATATTTTTAGTTTTTGAACAAGTTAATCTTCTTGTTTTACCAACAATTTATTATTCTCTTATGGATTAATAAAGGAATAAAGTTTAATGTACTAGCCCGTATTCAGTCCGAACCCGAATTGATTTGTACGAATTTGGACTCGGGCGGGTTGTCAATGCTCTTAACTCGGGCTGGGCTGGGCTTGGGCAGCCTCGACCGAACTTGGGCTTGGGCTCGGTCAGGGGTGTCAACCCGACCAACCCGCCCGAGTTGCAGTCCTAATTACAACCGAGCAAAATATATAATAATCCAAATCCAAATAATGTTCCGCCGCACAACTGTTTCCACTTTACGTTATAACGCATTATTATTTTCCACGTGATAAGTTTGAAAGAAAACACTTGGACACATAATTGAAATCTCACATCAACACGTATATCACAAACCACATTGTGAGACATAAAATCATAAAAATATTTAGACATGAAAGGAGGACGGGCACATTAGGTAAGGCATGTTTACTCACCTCAAATAGCAACCGTAAATAACACGAAACAACTTCTAGAAGTAGACGTAGCCCTCGTCTATGAATTCGTCGCCTACAAATTATAATTTCCTAATCAATTACAATTTCAACTAACGCATATGATGCAAGCAAGCGATAAATGTTCTTTTTATTGATACACCCCCTTTTATATATATATATATATATATATTTATTATTATTATTATTATTATTATTATTATTAATTTCAAGACAACTCAAAATTCCCAAATAAGTTTCAAGCCATTTATAAGAAATACGTATTTATTTTCTACAAATAAAGTTGATGTTTACAATATTTAAATAAATGTGCGTTAAATACTTTTATGTAGAAAACTCGTATTCAATTAAGCATATAATTTGCCATAAATTCTCTAATTTGGAATTTACTAAATAGTATTTACTTCACAAAACAATTTGGTATTTACTTGTCCAACGCGAAGATGATAGCCAACATCTCTTTCTCCGTGGTGGCATAGTTAACCTATGCATTATTAAGAGTACGACTGGCATAGTAAATGACATGAGCTACCTTGTCTTTCCGCTGTCCCAACACTGCTCCCACAGCATAGTCGCTGGCGTCACACATAAGCTCAAACGGAAAGGTCCAGTCTGGTGTGCTATGATGGGTGTGCTGATCAACTTTTTCCTTGAGTACATCAAAAGCTGCCCTGCATTTTGCATCAAAGTCGAAAACTACATCTTTTTTAAGCAAACCAGAAAACGGCTTCGTAATCTTTGAGAACTCTTTGATGAACCGCCTGTAAAACCCTGCATTTCCCAAGAAACTCTGTACCCCTTTGAAAGATGTAGGGTAAGGAAGCTTCTCAGTCACCTCAATTTTTTCCCGGTCCACCTCCCCTTGCTTGAAATCTTGTGCCCCAACACTATTCCCTCGATCACCATGAAATGACACTTCTCCCAGTTAAGCACCAGGTTGGTGTCAATACATCTGTCAAGAACCCGAGCTAGCTGTTGTAGACAGTCTTCGAACCCATCACCATAAAGCGAAAAATCATCCATGAAGACCTCAAAATTCTGCTCCATCATGTCAGAGAAGATAGACATCATACACCTCTGAAACGTAGCAGGTGCATTGCATAGCCCAAATGGCATGCGTCTAAAGGCAAAGGTCCCATAAGGACAAGTAAATATCATCTTCTCCTGGTCAGCTGGTTCAATTGCTATCTGATTATACCCGGAGTATCCATCCAAAAAAGAAATAATGCGAATAACGCACCAGCCTATCAAGCATCTTATCAACGAACGGGAGGAGAAAATGGTCCTTCAACGTGGCATCATTTAGTTTACGGTAATCCATGCAAACTCTCCAACCAGTAACGGTACGAGTGGCAATCTGATAACCTTTTTCCCCTTCCACCACAGTAATACCTCCCTTCTTAGGGACACACTGTACCGGGCTAGTCCATGTGCTGTCGGAAATCTGGTAGATGATGCCTGCTTCCAACCATTTAAGCACCTCTTTCTTCACCACCTCCTGCATGTGAGGGTTGAGGCGGCGCTGATATTGAACTACCAGCGTCTTATCTTCCATGAGCCGGATCTTGTGCTGGCAAACTGTGGGGCTGATCCCCTTGATATCTGCGATGGTCCATCCCATAGCTGCTTTCCTTTCCTGCAATACCATGAGAAGCTGCTCCTCCTGTTCCCTGTCCAAACATGCAAACACAATCACAGGCAAGGTTTCATTAGATCCCATGTATAAATATTTTAAATGAACAGGTAAATGCTTTAATTCTAAAATAGGAGCAGTAATAAGAGAAGGAGTAAGAATCTTCCTGCTTCCCTCATTAAAGAGGGGTAGGGGCGGACGCCAATGAGATTCCATAGCTTGTTCCTTTTCGCTCGAGTCAAGTAAAGCAAGCTCCTCATACAGCCTCTCTAATAAGATATCTTCCTCCTCATCTGGTGTGTATTCCTCCACACCAAAACACTGCTCACTCATCGCATACGTGGGAAATTTCATAGCTTCAAAGACATTGAATGCCACCTTCTCATCGTTAATACGCATCGTAAACTCTCCATTGGCAACATCAATGATAGTATTCCCCGTGGAAAGGAATGTCCGTCCCAATATGAGTGGGACATCATCATCAGCATCCATGTCTAGAATCACAAAATCTGCGGGGAAGATGAGTCCTTCGACTCTCACAAGCACATCCTCCAAAATGCCCCTTGGGCGTTTGATAGTACGGTCAACCATCTGTAAGAACATACGAGTAGGTTTTGGATCCCCTACACCAAGTTGCTCAAATACTGATGTGGGCATTAAATTTATGCTTGCGCCAAGATCACACAACGCTCTACCAAGGAACGCATCTCCCAATGTCACATGAATGATGAAACCGCCTGGATCTTTCATCTTCTTGGGCAACGCCTTTTGCACCACGGCGCTACATTCTTCATTCAAGGTTACAGTTTCAAATTCATCCATGCGCCTCCTTTTGGAAAGGAGGTCCTTGAGAAATTTGGCATACTTGGGCATTTGTGAAATGGCCTCCGCGAAAGGGATGTTGATGTGCAACTTCCTGAAAATATCCACAAATTTCTTGAAGTGCTTAGCGTCCTCTTGACTCTTCAACCTTTGCGGGTATGGCACACGCATGTCGTACTCCTTTGGCTTTTGCTTCTCCTCCTACTTCCTACTCGTGTCCTTTGATTGGGGAATCACGGCAGGCACGGGAATTGCTTCATCCAACGCCTTCTCGGTTGCCTTAGTTGCTTCTGCTCGCGCGTGGCTAGGATATGGGGGATCCTCAGTAGTGATGCCACTGCGAGTTGTGATTGCATTCAACTGCTCACTAGGAGTGATGGTGTCTGCTGGAATTATGCCCAGTGGAAGTTTGATATTCTGATTGGCAATCTGCCCAATCTGAGTCTCGTGGCTCTTCATTGTGGCTTGTATTGAGACAATCGTGCCCTCCATCCTGTCTTGATTAGCTAGTAGCTTTCTCAATAAACAATTTGTCTCTTGTTCTTCTTTTTGTGGAGCCTGCTGTTGTGGAACTCGCCTTTGCGCTTGGTATGGAGCATTTGGTCTCTGACAGGGTGCATATAATCCACTGTTTGGATTGGCATAGATGAAGTTGGGGTGATTGCGATTATTGGGATGATATGTGTTGGGCCATTGCTGCTGTCTCATAAAATTCACCTCTTCAACACTATTATCGTACCCCTGGCTCTCATCTACTAGTAATTCACCCATGTGCTTCTGTGATGGAGGTTGCATGCCGTGAAATACTGAGGTCATGGATTCCAGCTTTTGTTCCATAGATTCAATCTTTTTTACTAAGGTTGTATCCCCCGGTTTGAAGTACCTACAATTTTAAGCTCGTGTAGTCTTTCTCTTTGACACGTTGTTCAGCAGATCTTGAGCTCGAAGTGCTCCAAGCCCCATAAAATTACCTCCTGCTAGCATATCCAACTGGTCAGCTGTCTCTTTGTCTAATGCAGTGTAAAAGTAATGGAAGAGCTTGTGCCATGGCTCCCCATGATTCGGACATCTAGGGCGAATTTGGCTGAACTTCCTCCAAGCATCTCCCAATGAGCTATTTTCATCCTGAGTAAAATTTTCAATTTCATCCATCTGCTGAGCGACTCTGGATGGTGGCAAATACTTCCTCAGAAACTAATGACAACAATCTTCCCATGTCACAATGCTCCCAGGTGGCAGTTCCATAAGCCACTTCTTGGCTTTTCCAGATAAGGAGAAGGGAAACAGTAGTAGCTTAACTGTTTCATCTGGAACTCGTTGGTCATGCAAGGTTGATGTGATTTGCTCAAATAACAGTAGATGGAGGTTGGGATCATCTCCTGGAGATCTAGTTGAACGCGCACTCATCACGAACCATATTGATCATATGTTGGCGCAGCTCGAAGTGTTGGGCATTGATATGCGGCCTGACAATGGTAGGTTGGTAACATGCTGGGGTAGTCCTGAAATGATCAACCATAGGGCGTTCTTCAATCTCGGCATTGTTAACCTGTGCGACCACATCCTGTGCATTATTCCCCCCATTATTATTGTTTCCCCCATTGTTTTTATTACTGTTGGGTTTTGAAGTAGGTAAGGCAGCGGAATAACAAAAATTTAATTCTACTTCAATGCCCACCACAGATCGTCAGGAAGAGACATCATAACATGATAAGGGACATAGTATTGTGTACCTTTGAATTTGTGAGATCACACGAAGAATGATGTCCTCGTCTCTACGGTTGATCCACGTCTAGAGGTGAGATCTAGATTCTTCCATCCATCAAGTGCTAGCTTGGACCCGGAGGAAGAGGGAAGAAGAATCAAAGCAACAAGGCACATGGAGGAGTTCGGCCTCCTCTGACGCCGACGGGAAGGGGCGGACGGGGCCCAGGGGCAGTCGGCCTCTAGGTCTAGTCTTGCTCTCTCTTTTGCTCTCTCCCACTCTCTTTGTTATGTCTCATAAAATTAACATCAAGTGGGAAGGAAGCTAGAGCCTCCTTTATATACTCCAACAACTCCTTGTTGTTTCCATAAAAGAGTTTCCTAATTCTAGATGAACTAGAATTATTCCCTTCCTTGCAAATTAGTCCTACTAAGTTTGCAAGGTGTTGCACAATGATCCTTCTATTAATTAATCCCAAATCTAGCTCTACTCTATTTGACGTGTGACCCAATAGGTTTCTATATAGTTGGTAGTAACTCTTAATAACATGGAGCGGTGTCTAGCAACACATCCATGCCACCCAAATAATAGAAATAGTCAGTGATCCCGACAAACCTCTTGTGCCCAATAGCTCATATTGCACTTATCCCTTTGTCTCCATATCCGGATTGGACACGAGACATAAATAGTCACACTCGTATATCCAATCCATAGTTCCTCGATCCTGGGAATATGCTTATACTAGCAGATAACATCAATATCTCCATATTGATTTATCTGAGTCTGGCCAGACATTCAATAAGCCTCATCCCTCGAGTGGCCGTGGATATTTACCCCCATTATGTGGGAGGGACAAATCCTATCTACATCACTACGATCTCTAAGATTGCTACCTATCATGCCCGATAGCTACCTTTATGATTACCCAGTTACGGTGTAACGTTTTGTAACATCAAAGCACAATATTTAACAACTAGAGTATCTAGTGACTTCAAGTCTAAGGATTGCAATATTATTAGCACTACTAGAAGCGATTTTGACTTCAACATAATCTAATGTATCCTTCTCGTCTTGGGTCATCCAGTATGCCAATACTCCTAATGCATACCCATGTGTTGGATCGTGATATCTCCATATCAATCCAACCCCATACTAGTCTATAGATGATTGTCCCATTAATCATTATAATTGACTAGGGATATTTAAGAATATAACACTTATATTCTAAGGACTTCATTCATGTTAACAAATTTCCATATAGATAACATAATGAATCGTAAATCCATGTATTCGTCATAATTAATTGTTTGCCTCTAGGGCACAATTCCTACAGTCGCCCACTTGCACTAGAGTCAATCTCCTGCATCGTATGCCTATTGATCTAGCGCGGCCATCCACGCTTACACTGCGTAGGGGCGAGGTATCTGCTGGTATCTTGCAAAATATTCACATCTCCTTTATCAACAATTTGATTGAGATTGAATATTCTGAGTAAGTGCATCTCATGCTATAATTTACTCAGTCCTCTATGTTAGAATCAATGACTGAATCTTGCGTGGAACCTTTCAGCTCACAGTCACTCCCACTAGTGCAAAACATAAAACTTGACTATAATCTGAAATTTTCTTTGAAGTTCGCATCACTGTAACTCTTTACAGTAAACTCTTCTTATCCTCTATTTATCAAGAATTCATCCTTTATTCCTTCTCAAGTACTTAAGGATAATCTTGATAATTATCAAGTGACACCTCACTTGGATTTGATTGGTATCTTTGTGTCATACCATATGACACATCTGGCCCAGTACATAACATGGCGTATCTCATGAATCTTATTCATACGGTCCCTTTTCAATCTAATTGAAAAGACAATTAGCCTTCCAAAGACCAATTCCATGTGACATGGGTAAGAATCCATATTCTTACATGTTGAAACATTTCAACTCCTTGTCAATATATGTACCATGACTCAAGCTGAACAATTATTTTGATCTATCTCCATAGATTTTATAGATTGTCTCGCCTGAGTCTATTATTGGAAATCAATTTCTCTAGTCAATCTTTAACAGATTGTAGAGTAGAGACATTATTCCCAATGATTAGTATGTCTCCACATACAAGACCAGAAACGTAGTTGTGCTCCCACTAACCTTCTTGTAAACACAAGCTTTATCTTCAATTTTGATAGAACCAAACTCCTTTGATTGTATCATAAATTCGAAGAATCCAACTCCAAGAAGCTTGACTCAATCTATAAATAGATTGCTACAAGCAAGATGCGGATGGATTTAAGCATCACAACTGGGGAAAGATTTTGTCATAGTCTATACTATGAACTCACACGAAACCCTTTTCAAACCAGTTGTCCCTCAAAAGTAATCATATTACCATCCATGTTGGTTTCCTCATAACCCACTTGCACCTTATGGGTTCTACCCTTTCAGGTGGTTCCAACAAAGTCCATACTTTGTTGGTATACATGGATTCCATATCGTATCTTATGACTCCAAGCCATTTCTGAGAGTATGGCCCATACGTGCCCATTTCATAGGCTGTAGGCTCATCTCGATGAGTAATATATCGCGGGTTATGAGAAATTCTTATTTCCCTAGTCCCTTGACATATCCTACCTAACCTACAAGGTTCTTGTGTTTTCTGAGTAGGTTGCTCCACAACACCTTGTGATCCTGCTCATGTTCCATCAAACGGATCGATGTTCTGTTGTGGTTCTTGAACTTCTTCAAGTTCTACAGTACTCCCACTGTTTCTTTTAGAGACAATCTCTATCTAGAAACACAGCGATTCGACCAACAAATAGTTTGTTCTCGATTGGAGTGTAGAGACAATATCCTTTGTTTCCTCAGGATATCCCACAAAACATTTATCCGATTTAAGTCCAAGTTTATCTGTAAACGCCTTTACATAAACTACATAACCCAAATCATTATGAACGACCTAATAGGACACTTCCTAGTTCATATCTCATATGGTGGTTCTCATAATTTATTTGGATGGAACAAGGTTAAGGGCGAATTTTGCTGTAATTAGAACATAGCCCCTAAAAGTAAACTCGAAGTTCTGTTTGACTCATCATGGACCGAACCGTGTCCAACAAGGTCCGAACTCTCCTTTTAGACACGCCAAACCCATGTGGCGTGCTAGGTGGAGCGAGTTTGGATCATATCCAACACTCCCATAGATGCTTGTCAAACTCTTGGCTTAAGTATTCTCCTCTACGATCCAATCGTAGAGCCTTAATACTTTTGCCAAGCTAGCTCTCTACTTCATTCTTGAATTCCTTGAACTCTTCAAAGGATTCTGATTTGTTTCTTCATAAGATATACAAATCCATATTTCTCTGATCCCATCAGTAAATATGATGAGGTATTGAAAACTATCTTCAGTATTTGCGCTTAGTGGCCTACATACATCAATATGTATGATTCCCAAAAGATCATATATTTTCCTAAGAAATAAGTCTTACATATCTCATATGATTCAATAATCAAATGAGTTCTATAACTCCATCTATATCGAGTTCTAGATATGTTTCCCTTATTCATGTGGCCTAAACGATAATGCTAAAGATGAGTGAAGTTCATATCATTATATGCAAACTTCTTGGTATTAATGTTATAGATGAAATTATCATGATCAAGGATATACAATCCATTAGACAAAATTGCATTACAATAATGCATATCAGAATAAATGGAACAACATTTGTCCTTTATTATGATAGAGAGCTTTCTTGTCCAAACAAAAAACTGTGATAATGATCCTACTCATAGGAGGGTCATAATCACTTTTGTCTAATTCATGAACAATTTCATAAAGGTAGAAATAATTTCCTACGGCTAATTCAGCAACCCTTTGCTTCATTGCCACACGTGTAGGTTTATTTCTCCCTTATTCAATTTTCTACTTCTCTTGAGATCCACCACATTTCTATATAAATGTGAGATCCTCATCTAGTATCATATACTCATGATGATGAGATAGACATATTGACTTCTATAACAAAATTACCTAATTTTGAATTCATAATTCCTTTATTATTTCCTTCCAGGTACTTTAGGCAATTTCTCTTCCTCCATGCCACCTTTGGGATTTTAAGGCTACTTGGTTTTAGCAACAATCTTGCTTTACACCCATGAGGTCCACGCAAACCCTTTTGCTTTTACCCATGCTGTTAACCATTAACATGTTTTGCCTTTATCCCTTTATGAGTGCTTTGTCTAGCGATTCTCAATCATATTGAGAAAATCACTTTTGAACAAACACTATAATTGCATCTAATGCAATTTTTGGTCCATTTGGGAGAATAACTATCTATTCTTTATCTATCTTATAGGTAACTCCCTGTCTCTAAGCTTTCAATCCTATTGAGATAGCTTAGTTTGCGCTTCACCTCTTGCTTCAGCAGTCACACATTACTAGCTTGTGTCGTCGCGTCATATCTCGATGAACTAAGTCGCCTTGCTTTGGCAAGCCCGAATTTATTCCATCTTGACCATGACGAGTGCTAAGTAAGAGAGTGCAAAGTGGAGCAACACTTCAAGCCTTTTATGACAAGCTCGTATGATCATATCACATGCCTCCATATTTCTCATCTTGCTTCCAGAGCTCAAAGTACATGGGAGCTTGACATGAGACAAGTTACATCCAAAGAACCATTCTTTGATGTTCCTTCCATAAGGCTTTAGTGTGTTTTGGTAGGTTGTGGGAAGAGAACTTTATGCTCTACAATGTACAACATTTTTCTTTTATTTGAGAATAATTCTTTTATACCAATCTAGAAAATAGATTCCAGACATCTTGTCCATCTCATGGACATAAAGTCGCGTTTTGTTTGTTTAATACGATGGGTATTCAACACTCATAGGATTACGCAAAGCATTGTGACGTATAACTATATTCAACAAGGATTTAAATTATTAAATATAGCTCCCACTATTTTTCTCGGATTAATAACCTCCATATTAATGCGGAAAATATCATTATATTTTCTAGTGGGTCCAAGATCCCTTTTTCACTTCTTCTTAAGCTTGCTTTGGCAAGTCACCCAAGAATTGGTTATTTAGGTAGGACCCATTCCAATTGCATCCCATGCAACTCTTGGTCCAATTAGGTGAATAACTCTTTATTCTTTATCCTTTAGATAACGCCTAATTGTCATGCCTCTAGGTTCATCAATCCAATTGAGTCTTACCCAGTTGCGTCCAACCTCTTGCTTCAACATACACACATTACTAGCTTGTGTCGTCCGCAACACACCATGATGAATTAAAATCGCCTTTCTTTGGAAAGCCCGAATTTTAATAAACCATGATCATGAAGGGTGTTTTGGCAAGAGAAGGCAAAACGCAAAATTTAATTGAGGGATTTTTCTTTCTTAATTTGTTTGGTTGATCTTATCAACATGGTCTACTTATTTGGATTGGGCTATCCACAATAAAAGACCAACCTTGTTTATTATTATCTTGTTAACGTTTTGCTAGTATCGCCATACACACAAAAATAAATAACAAGACATAAATAATAAACATCCACAAAATAAAAGAAACGCGGAATGGATATGGCCCCTAGACTAATGATATTATCAAGCCAATGATAATATCCAATGGCCCTAAAGGCCTGAGCTCATCTCCATGTGCTCCACCATAGCTGCGCGCCTAGGGGTGTCTTCTTTGTCTCTTGGCTCCTTTGGTTCTCCGGTCTTCTTCTCCATGCTCTTGGCTATCATATAAATGTTTCTAATTCTAGCCTAACATCTAGAATAAATAAATAATAAAAGCCTCACATGTCGAGGAGAAAAGACGACTCGCAGGCCGTAAACCCTAATTAATTATTACATTAATTTGATCAGCTCGCAGGTCGTAAACCAAATCACAAAGCAGTAAACATCCACAATCCTAGGCCATATCCATCCACCATGCAACAAAGCACATAATACAGTTAAAACTAATTTTTTAACGCGCTTGTTCAATTTTAGTTGTTTTTGGATATACTAGGGTCAAAACGGTCCAAGAGATTTACCAAATAATGGCCAAATCAACCAAGGAACCGCCACACTAGGTCCGGGCCGGCCGACCCCTAGCCCACACGGCTAGGCCGTGTGCTAGGGTGCGCTGGCCCCCTTTGGGTCCGTGTGTTACTTGGGCGGCAAGGAGAGAGGGGCGGTACCTACATGGGCCACACCTCCTCATGGAATTGTTTTCATAAACAATTCATTGAATTGTTTCCATAAACAATTCATTGAATTATTTCCATAAACAATATATGGAATTGTTTCCATAAACAATATATGGAATTGTTTCCATAAACAATTCTTTCCTTGGTTCCCAAGTTTAGTTGTTTCCGTAAACAACTTCTTACTTGTTTCCCAAGTTTAGTTGTTTCCAAAACAACTTCTTCCTTGTTTCCAAAGTTTAAGTATTTCCATACTTGAAAAACCCCTTTTCCAAGCATGTGCCCAAACCCTAGATCTAGATCCAAAATTCACACATCTCATGTGATCAAACTCACTAATTTACACATCCAATGCTAAATTAGATCTTGTTTATATTGAATCAAATTCAATTTGCATCTACTATGCCAATTATTTTCAGTTTTTCGCGTAATAACAATAATACGGTGTATGAACTGAAATCGTAACACATAAAATCATGTTATGCTCTACGACCTGTGGCTCTGATACCACTGTTCGGTTTTGAAGTAGGTAAGGCAGCGGAATAACAAAAATTTAATTCTACTTCAATGCCCACCACGGATCGTCAGGAAGAGACATCATAACATGATAAGGGACATAGTATTGTGTACCTTTGAATTTGTGAGATCACACGAAGAATGATGTCCTCGTCTCTACGGTTGATCCACTTCTAGAGGTGAGATCTAGATTCTTCCATCCATCAAGTGCTAGCTTGGACCCGGAGGAAGAGGGAAGAAGAATCAAAGCAACAAGGCACATGGAGGAGTTCGGCCTCCTCTTGCGCCGACAGGAAGGGGCGGACGGGGCCTAGGGGAGGCCGGCCTCTAGGTCTAGTCTTGCTCTCTCTTTTGCTCTCTACCACTCTCTTTGTTATGTCTCATAACATTAACATCAAGTGGGAAGGAAGCTAGAGCCTCCTTTATATACTCCAACAACTCCTTGTTGTTTCCATAAAAGAGTTTCCTAATTCTAGATGAACTAGAATTATTCCCTTCCTTGCAAATTAGTCCTACTAAGTTTGCAAGGTGTTGCACAATGATCCTTATATTAATTAATCAATATTAATTAATCCCAAATCTAGCTCTACTCTATTTGACGTGTGACCCCATAGGTTTCTATATAGTTGGTAGTAACTCTTACTAACATGGAGCGGTGTCTAGCAACACATCCATGGCACCCAACTAATAGAAATAGTCAGTGATCCCGACAAACCTCTTGTGCCCAATAGCTCAATATTGCACTTATCCCTTTGTCTCCATATCCAGATTGGACACGAGACATAAATAGTCACACTCGTATATCCAATCTATAGTTCCTCGATCCTGGGAATATGCTTATACTAGCAGATAACATCAATATCTCCATATTGATTTATCTGAGTCTGGCCAGACATTCAATAAGCCTCATCCCTCGAGTGGCCGTGGATATTTACCCCCATTATGTGGGAGGGAAAAATCCTATCTACATCACTACGATCTCTAAGATTGCTTCCTATCATGCCCGATAGCTACCTTTATGATTACCCAGTTACGGTGTAACGTTTGATAACATCAAAGCACAATATTTAACAACTAGAGTATCTAGTGACTTCAAGTCTAAGGATTACAATATTATTAGCACTACGAGAAGCGATTGTGACTTCAACATAATCTAATGTATCCTTCTCGTCTTGGGTCATCCAGTATGCCATTACTCCTAATGCATACCCATGTGTTGGATCGTGATATCTCCATATCAATCCAACCCCATACTAGTCTATAGATGATTGTCCCATTAATCATTATAATTGACTAGGGATATTTAAGAATATAACACTTATATTCTAAGGACTTCATTCATGTTAACATATCTCCATATCGATAACATAATGAATCGTAAATTCATGTATTCGTCACAATTAATTGATTGCCTCTAGGGCACAATTCCTACAATTACCTCCATCGTTCCTTACTTGTACCCCCACACCAAGACGTGGTTGTGGATTTGGAGGGTTCAAGCGTGCCATAGCAGCTTGCACCTCGGTCAATTTAGCTTTGAGCTCCTCAGCTTCCCTTGCTCTATTTGCAGCATCTTCCACAGCTGCAACTCTAGCTGCTTCCGCATCTTGCATACCCATGCGGATCCTCTCAAACTCAGCTCTAGTTTCAGCATCCATGGTAACTGAGCTTGAATTCCTCTTGTCTCTACGTTGTGCTCGTAACAGGGATTCCGGTTCTTCAAGTATAGGATGCAAAGGCTCGTCTCTAGAACGAGACATGCACCGTACAAGCTATCCTGAAATCACAGAACACGCAAAACGTAGGTGAGTATCAGATATAAACAGAAAAGTAAAATCCCTAAGGCTAGGAATTATAACTAATTTAGCCGAAGTCCCTGACAACGGCGCCAATAACTTGACACGATCTAACCACAAGTGAATGGTTATCGCGTGTAGTAATAATCCGGAAATCCGGGTTTATCGAACCCAAGGGACTTTGTTAAATCAGTTATTATCTTAAACCTTATGTGGGCAAATTGCAAAGTTGTTTGTTGTCCTAATTCTACTAAAATAAAAATGACAATATTCTCAATTAATCGAGTGGAATAGTTCACAATTAAAAAAGAGTGATTAACGACTTTTCTAATAAGAGGACAAATACCGGGATTTCTCTAGGTTCAATAGGAATGATATAAAGTTATGCTTTGATTCGTGAAACAACAACGTGTCTTTTACTATTAATCGAGCAATGTAAAATTTACCGAGTTACCAAGCAAATTATCTATGCCTAAAACCAAAATACACCGAGTTACCAAGTCTATTTTACTTTTAAACATGCACTAGAAATCACAATTCTATTCCAAGGATCCTAGTTAACAATACCGAGTCACCAAATATTGATTCGGCTAGGTGGATTATTCACTTTACCGACTAACTTTCATGGAGTTACCACGTGAATGTCAATTAATATTACTCCTACGTTAGCTACGCGCAAGAATAATAGAATCAAAACCATAAACAATCCATAATAATGAAAGAACACGATAGATTAAGTTGAAAACTTGAATCACAATCTCAAAACATCAAGTTTATAGCAAACCCTAGCTACAACAAACGAGAATTCCCAGCAAAAAGGGTTTAGCTACTACGATTCATACTCGAAACAACGAGTTTCATGTATCTCATAAGCAAAAACTAAGAAAGAGAAAGAGTTGAGAATCCAAACGAGTGATCCAAAGCTCCCAAGCTTTTACAATGGCTTCTTACTCTCTAAAAGATGTCTCTAACGTGATGAACTACTGAAAATCACAACCTAAAACACTTAAATACGTTTCCATAACAATATTACAAAGTTTGATAAACTACGCAAAAGCCCCAAAAAATCTGCGTTTTTTCTGCGATGTCTTCGTACGAAGACTTTTCTCTTCGTAAGAAGAGTCTTCGTGCGAAGACAATTCCTCTTCGTGCGAAGGCCTTCCTATGTAAGTACCGCAATATTTTTTAGGAAGAGATCTTCAGACTTCAAAATTTTGGCTAAGTATAATCTCTTCGTATGAAGACATTTGTCTTCGTACAGAGACTCCTTTTTCTGCACTTCTTCCTTTGACTTTCTCTTCAAGTTCCTTGCTTCCGAAGCTCGTTTCCATCTCCCGCATGATCCTCCAAGCCCTGTTTTCCTGCGAATCACAACAGGAAAACTCAACCCGCGATCATATCACAATAAAATCTCAAAATATCCATAGAAACGCCCGAATCCAACAAGTAAAGCTCATGAACTCATATTCTCACATTTTAGCATAATTTACTCAAAGGGCGACAAATTGTCCATGTTGAGCAAGGAAAACATAGAAATATAAGGCATTAAATAACTCCAAAAACGGAGTTATCACTTCTCTTAGTGACAATGGTGTTGTGGTCATTCGACTTGAAGTCACTAGATACTCTAGTTGTAAATTATCATGTTTTGATATCATCAAACATTGCGCCTTAAATGGGTAACTAAAAAGACGATAATCGAACATGATATGAAGCAAGCTGAGAGATGGTAGTCAAGTAGATAGGATTTGTACCTCCCACATAACGGGAGTAAATATCCAAGGCCACGCGATGAGTGAGACTTTAGCGAAATGCATGTCCATGCTCAAATAAATCAATATGAGATAGTGATGTTATTTGTTCATGTAAGTCTACTCATAGATCGAGAAACTATGGATTCGATATACAAGTGTGACACTCCATGTCTTGTGTCCAATCAGGAATGATGATGCAAAGGGATTACATAACACGATAACATTGGTCACAATGGTTAGTCAGATCAGTGACATTCCTATTACTTGAAAGAATTGATGTATTGCTAGATCTCGCTCAGTGTTTGTTATAATTATTATTACTGGCAACGTAATTAGGAACATACAGGGTCACACACAATAATAGATCAAGCTGGGATTGTTGCTAATTAGTTGGACTAAATAGCAATAATGAATTGATTGGACTAAAGTGCAAATTGTGCTCATTAGTTGGTCTAAAGAGCAATTATGGACTAGAATGCAAACTAATCCAAACTGTTGGATTTATAGGCAAAAATGAATTGCACTAGCTATAAATAGGATTTGTAGGCTATAAAATTAATCCTAGATTCGTTCCTACTGTCCACAGTACACTAGAGAGAAGAAAGAAAGAGAAGAAAATGAGTTTTCTTCCTACTAGGGTTCGGCCACCTCCATGCCTCCCCTCCTTGAAGGCCTTTGCCATGGTGGTCGTTCCTCTAGCAACCCACGACCATGGTGATGGCCGCCCCATTGCTTGCTGCCCACGGTATGGTGATTTTGTCTCTCTCCCTCATTGCGGCGTTGATGGATGTGATCCAGCCCATGCACGCCCAAGTTCATCATCTTCTATGACAAGATTCTCCTTCTTCTCGCGATTCACCATTGGAGAAGAAGTCCAGCTCAGGTCTATTTGTGTGGATACCATAGGGACGTGGATATGCTTTCTACGTAGTGATCGTCCCAGTCAGTATGACTGAGGTAACATTTCTCCTTCATCATGTTATGATGCTTCACCTGCGATTCATGGATGGCTTTGAGCAGTAAATTTTAGTATTCCTGCTCCATAACCTGCATCAAAACCCTACATTATAGCTACAAGCGATCGCCGTTCATGGACGTTGAATTAGAATGGGAACAAGTAATGGCCGTCATCACGCACACCTCAACAAATCCCTAGAACTTACCTTCCGAGCTTTTATTTCAATCAGGGGATCTAAACCTAAAAGGTATGATAGAAATGTATCAGGTAAAAGTACGATCCTGCTTGTTGTGACATTCTCACTGATTCTCAAACTCACACTGCGTCATCGAGTTCCCAGAAACACCTAACTTTCGGCTCACTCAATTCCCAATCCCTCGATGTACTTGTTCTAGTCGCCACAAATGTGAAGTATTGTGATGTCTGAAACAGTGTCCCCTACTCAGCTTCTAAAAAGATAAAATAAAATAAAATTAAACCAGCACATGAATCATTTTTTTTTATCTTTTCCTTTGTTTCCTCTTTTTCCATATCTTTTTCCTTTTTTTCCAAGTAAACCTCAAAAATAATAAACTACAGAAAATAAAGATATAAAATATTGAGCTGAGTGCTAAAAATAATTCAAGTTGTGGGGTGCAAATAGAATATATGAATGTGTAACAACACTCCCCCACATTCAGTTTAAATGAAACCATGGCACTACTAATCTGGGACATAATCTGGATCAGAAACATCGTTTGTGTTCGATGACGGTTATCGGTTGACCGGGTGCTTGAACGGCTATCTGATTGGTACTTAGTCGAGCCACTAGCGCGCTGATTCGGCTGGCCATTGGTCTAACAACTAGTAGTGTACTTGCCATATTCGGTTTCTATAGATGTGATCAAGGGAGACTTTGAAAACCTCACTGCCTGGCCCAAACGCTGCTCCTTTCGTAGGCTAGTGATAGCCGCACCATGAGCCTTAGCCACCTTCTGTTGGTTCTGCACATATGACATATGGCCTTGAAATTTTCCCGAAATTTCTACTTATACTCCCCCCGATTTCTGCTCAACCCTAAGGTCACCTAACCCCTCCTCGATTCGATTCAGCTGGCATCGCATAATCGACATGTGGTGTAGCAGTATCACTACAGGCTGTCCTACTAGGTCCTCTGGTCTTTAACACCGAATGTGTGCGCCTGATCCGGACAGAGTCATCTCTCCTAGGGGCTGGCTCACAGGTGGGATGTCGAGCTAGGACCGGAGGAATATCATCCTCACAATCATTGGGTCTAGTTGGTGTGGGTGCATGAGCCGAACGGGGAGTTCACCATGTCGTATTTCCGAAGGACATGCCTAGGCAAATCCAAATCCTCCTCGTCTATATCAATCTCTAATGCCCTCGCCATCAGGGTATTCAACCTGGCGTAACCAAACCGCTTCCGACTCTGATTAAATGTTCTCTCTCTCTCATGAAGGCATATATTATGCGCGAGTTGTCAATCCTACAACCTTTCATCAGACAATACACAATCAGCACCACATCATATTCAAGGTAGATCTAGTGCTGAATGCCTAAGATGCGGTTTAGATTTGGTTATGAAATGGTACCCCGTTACAACATAACAACATGGATCTTTTTGATTATGGCATATATTGGTTGGTTATGGATATATCAAAGAATACTTATTGAGGAAATGCCCTAACTAGACCATATATTATGAAGGGTCAATTACTTACTACCCACTTCCAGTTTGCACCCCCAATTTCAAAACCATCTTGTTACCACTCTATGTTTGTGATTATTATTAATCAACAACTGGTTAGTTTTCGGTTAAAAGTTTCCGTTATTTGACGGTTATTAAGGGCAGACTAGTCCAACCCATAAAAATATGAACATGAAGAACACCATTACTTCCCCTACCGTGCCAGCACCACAACCGCCACCATAAACTCAGATTCCGGCTAAAACCACCAACATCACCGGCTGCATTCAGCCTTCTTCATCTAAGCCACCAATTAAACCACCTCTACCTCCACCATCTAACATAACCACCACCATCTGTTCGATCAAAAAATCCAAAACCGCAACTCTAATAATTCCGCCCTCAACGTCAGGCCACCATTAAAAATGGCAAGTTGATCAAGGCACACTCCTACAACGATTTCAGTCTCCATTAACACTGATTCGCCCACCTTAATTGCTGATTCACTTGAGTGAATCAACCCATACCCTCAATAACCCCTTCACAGCCGATCTGTATCTCAAACTCGACCATCAATTCGACCCACCTTCAGAGAGAGAGAGAGAGAGGATATAACAAATTTACATAGAGAGAAGGGGGACACAGAACAAAGAAGAGCAGTGCAAATTGAAAGAGAGAATAAACCCTCGACTTCCCTTCTTCTTTTCCTCCGCTTTTTTCTTCTTGTTCATATATTGTTTCTTTTCTCTAGTTTTTATTTTCGCAGTTTTTTAATTTTTATGGCAATTTTTGTGTTTTTATTTTATGTTTATAGTTATTAGCTTTAAAAATGTATTTTTATTGGTTTTGTTTAATACTACAAAATACCCCTGACGGAGTTAAATCTTTGAGGATCTTTTAGCCCAGTTGTAGATTGCGAACAATTAACAGCTGTAGGTGGCATTATGTGTATTTCGAAACTGGGGGTGACAACTGGATTATTATGCTATACTAGAAGTTGGTGATAAGTAATTGACCCTATTGTGAATGTAACTATGTTCTCCGTGAAAGTTGATGAATTTGGAAAAATAATGTGGAAAGTGACAAGAAACATATACTAGTTCCGTTTCTTCTGAATCGTCTTACTTTGACTTTTTAACCCGTAACTGGGTCACTTTGACTTGGTGATTTAGATAGCAAAATGATATAATTTTTTGAACTTTTTTTCACTGTATTATAGAGTAAAGTTTACTCTACAAGACTTTGCAAAGATTATCAAATTCTTGTATCGTTTTGTTAATCAAATCACCGGGTCAAAGTGACCCAGTGAATAGTGACAAAAAGTGAAGTAGGCTGAAACAGACGAAACAGAGGTAGTATGTTATTCATAATTCTTTTTAATGTTTATTACTTGAGTAGCAAACAATATTTTTCCTGATACAAGCTTCATAAACTGTTTACTTGCCATGGGTATTAGCTTTTCCAGCGGTTTATTGACTTTTTATTAAAACTGTGGCCGACTCTAGCTATTTCAAAACCCGCAGTTCATGATAGTAAGTATGCGTGAAACGGGAGAAACGAGAACAAGTAGGCAGTATCAATACTCATCATTTCGTGTTAGATAAAGTTTTGTTTGCCCACATTTGAGGAAAGATTAGTAGTTGTATTTAGACTCATGTAATAATAAATTTAATTTTGGATGGAACAGTTTGATATTTAAATTAATTCTCCATGCATTCGAGAAAATTCTTGGCTGCCATCCGAGAGGCATCTTGGACGCGGAGTGACACGCCGCAGTTCCCGAGGCATGGGAAAAGAGGGGGTGTTACACTCACTACGGTGTCATATTTCTTTTTAATTCTCCACCGCATGTATATAACTTGTTTGTTTTGAGTAATGTGCGGGATTCATGAGCTCGTTCTCACTTGCAAACATTAGTACTCAATAAATTGGAGAGCCGATTCTTTTTGTAAACATCTCTTGTTATGATTGTTGTCGAGTTTGGACTCAGCCATGAACACTGTTAACTTTTATCGTAATATTAATCAGTAGCTGAATCTATATTTACACTTGTTTGTTGTTATCACTCCTTCTATAAAAGGGTAAAATTCTCTGTACGGAGGGCACCTTCGAGTCCCGGCTTCTCTGAAAACCAGGGGTAGTTATAATTGTTTGTTCCCTATTGCTTTCAGGAGAGACCGTGTGCTCTTTAGATACATAGTTCTTAACTAATGCGAAAGAAATCTCAAAAGAAGAGTCTTACATTCGATGAATAATAAAAGATGTTAGAAAAATGAAAACAATTCAATATGAAAGCTGTTCAGAAAAGAGAAAATTAAAGTACTTAATAACAAGATGCAATGGTACATGGCATGAGCTCAATGATTTATTTTATATATATTTTTTAACATAGTACTTCTTTATAATATATTTTGTGTTTAGAATATTTATTTTAATTTGATGAATCAATTTTGTTTGGATTTGAAATTTCACCGTGTGCATCGCATGGGCTAAATGCCACCCCTATGCTATTAATATGTTATTTATTTCGAAAAAAAGAAGCATTCTAAAAAAACTTTTGACAAAAAAATCTCGTGCAGTATCGTGTCGCTGACACTTAGCTACCACAAGTATTCACTTTGTCAAGAAATCCCCCGATAGTTTCACTTTTACAAATACTGCTAGTAGCTAGTGTCGGTAAAAGTGAAAGTGCATGGGGGATAAAATCAGTACTGCTAGTAGCGAAGTGTCAGCCAGACAATATTGCAGGGTCTTCTGTTTCAGGATGGGTCATTTCTCAAGATGCTAATTGGATTCGGCCGCACTCTCCGTTGCACCATCTTCATAAGAAATTTAGACTGAGCTCTAAATTTCGGGCACCATCAGATTCGAGGATTCACCCATCTCCACCTCCCTAACATTTAAGCTATATTCTTTTATGTTATGTGTTGGCCTCTTATATCATCTTTGATTTCTTTCATTGTCGTTTGCTTCAGGTGGTGTTTCCTCGGTTCTCTAGCTTGCAGCTAGGATTGCCTACTATATGTTGTTGCTTTGTTTGTTTGCTTCTTTTCTTTGTTACTGTAGCTTGCGTTGTTCAATAGGAATTCTCTCGTTTGTCTCTTTGTAGCTTGTTTGTTGGTTAGGTATGTTTCTATTAGTATTAGAATGCTCTGTAATAGTATGTAGGGTCTCTGTACTTCTCATTATTATCAATTGATGTTCTTTATGATGGCAAAAAAAAAAAAAATAAAGTTTTGTGTCAAAAGTTTATTTTAAAAAAAGGGAAAAGTGCTTCAACGGGCAAGCTAATTCGGTTTACTTGGACCCGGTTTGATGATCCGCTAATGAACCCGGTCGTTTAAATGTAGATGTGTGACGAAACCCTAACGCTTATTCACCACCGTCCACGCAGCGTCAAAGGAGAGATTTTCGTTGCTTAATATATAAATCGCTCAGTTACAAACCCAAATCCCTCTCATTTTCCTTAGAACTCTCCTGAAGGCGGGAAGCCAGCGAAGAAGGAGATTCTTCCTTTGCAGCCGCAGAACCCTAATTTGATGGCTAACGTAGTTGATCAAGACCAGGAATGGCTAATCAATTGCTTGAATGCAACTCTCGACACCAGTCATCAAGTTCGATCCTTCGCCGAAACATCTCTCAGTCAAGCCTCTCTTCAACCAGGTTCGTTGACCTTCAAACTTCATCTCTATGTGCGTGTATCACGCCAGTAGTACGTAATTAATAGAAATTGTTGTAGTTGGATTGTTTTGTTGAGTGAATTGCTCACCGTTTTGCGCTGTAGGTTTCTGACAGTAGCTTATGTGTCTCTGAACGTAATTGTTTGTGAGTTGTTGCCTCTATGTGAATTGTAACTTATTGCTCGAAATTCTGGGAAATGCTTAGAGCAGTGGGCTACCAAAACAAAAAAAAAAAAAAAAGAAAAAGAAATGAAGCATGTAGTTTGGCTTATTAAATACAGAACTGAGTAACTTAACCACAAATCCCCAAATCTTCGTGGAGGCGCTTGTTTTATTCTGGGAAATGCTAATAGCAGCGGGCTACAACAAGAAAGAAATGAAGCATGTAGTTTATTTTCACTTGTTTGTCTTTCTCTGAGGTAGTTTTTCTTTTGTTCTAGGGCATAATAAAAAGAACCTTCCGAGAGTAAACAAAAGCACGAGAAATGTGAATTTGGTGTCTAGCAGGCATCTTTTAATTTTCTTGAACTTATGGTGTTATTCCACCCTGTTTTTGTGATTCATTTCCTTTTTCAGTTAGGAATCTGTAGATTCTATTCTGTGTAGATGACTGCGATTTTTTTTTTTCTTCACGAGAATGTATCAAGGGTTTTGTTAGATATTGGGGCTTACTATTAAAGAATTAAAGTTTCTTGCTATTATAGAGAAATGTAAAGGAATATTGGAAGGTGTGCCAAATCTTTATTCACAGGGATGATTGAGCCAAGTTATAGTAATTAAAAGTAGTGTGCCCCTTGAGAAAATAAATAAAAATAGAAGTAATGTGGTCTGTCTTTTTGAATGAGACCTTTACTTAATGGAGAAGTAGGGTTCTTAATGATCCAAGTCAAAGGTTAGTGATTTCTTAACATGAGATGGAGCTAGTTCTGAATGTTCGCCAAAGTGAGATTTGCAGGAGTCTGTGGGAAGCTTGAGGAATTGTTGATGGAATTTAAGTGTCTGAAAGCTCTTCAAGTCATGTTGAGTTTCTCGATTTGTGAGACTTAGTTTCTTGTCAAGTTCATGCCTCACCTTTCAGTTTCAGAATGAGGAGGATGGTAACTATTTGTTGTTTCATGATCGACACCAGGGGGTAGATTCATTGCTCCGAATTGTCGTGCTCCATGTTTATACTACAATTTGATATTTCAATGTGAATAATTACATGATTGGTATCACCGGGGTTTGCTCCCTGCGGGAATACACCTGGTGTATGGCTGTAATAGTCTTTGATGCATAAAATTTGTTTAGTCGATGGTTTTGCTTCATTTCATATCCTGTTTTCTTCCATACTCAACTCAACACAACAAGACTTCTTTCCGTTTTCCTGGGTCGGCTACATGGATCAACCATCTCCATTGGTGTTTGGCCAAACTCATCTCTTCCCGTAGGTTTAATTTGACTAAGTCGTGTCTTATTGTCTCTACCCTGGTTTGTTATGCTCCCCCTCTCCCTCGTCTACCACCCTCGATCTGAACCATAGGGGCATCTGAAGGCCTATGATACACATGACCAAACCACCTCATACAATTTTCCCTCATTTTGTCTTCTACAGGTATTGCGTCTAGATTCTCTGTAATGGTGTCATTGCCAGGCCATCCTTTTTCCTTGTATACACCGAGTAATTTTGTTTTTTGCACCTAGTCCCTCTCCTATGATTGTTGGCGATTCTTGTCTGGAGCAACTTGCATGCTCTAATGTTCCTGGACTTCGATGTATGCTATTATTCTTTCTTCTTTTTTGTTTTATTTATTTATTTTTTCTTTTTTTTTGGGTACTAAGAGATATTAGCAATTTGCTTTATGAGAACTTTAGTTGACTTGTGTCATTATCTTTAGGTTTTGGAAGTGCATTAGCCAAGGTTGCTGCAAACAGGGAGCTGCAGTTGGGATTGCGTCAGATATCCTTTTGTAACACTTGACATCATCATTATGATTACATGATTTGGAGATAATTGCTAAGAAGTACTGGTACAAACATGAGATGCATCACCTATGATAAATGACGGGCAACGCCTTCATTATGAGTATATATTAACTTGTGTATTCGCTTCTAAAACAATTAGATGACGTCGTTGGACGTGTCTGAGCTGCACTTACATCTTTGGTGTCAGTGTGGCTGCATGTTGGACTTCATAAACTAAACAGTTTCATGAAGTGTTCATAATTCTTAGAAATATCATTGATGGTATTACAGTTCTTATCTTCATAGATGCAGAAGCTTAAGCTACCCTTTGCTTTGTAAGCTTTGACATCTTTATACCTAGCTGCTGTCCTTCTAAAGCAGTTCATTAAGAAACACTGGCAAGAGGATGATGAGAACTTTGAACATCCTGCTGTCTCAACTGGAGAAAAGGTTATTTTCTCAATCTTCCTTTGCACGTTTCTGTATTTATTTAATACTTATACCGGAATGCTTTTTCTCGTGTTTAATAATATCATATTTCCTTTTGTTTTCCTTAATAAAAATCATGACGGCCTTATTAGTTATCTTTCCTGAGATCAGCATCCTTTAATAGTTATGGATACAAAAATTCATGTTTGCAGTCAGAGCAGAAAATGTTCTTATTTGACGGAGTGGAGAAGTTTCTAGAAAGGACCTATGGACATACATGAAATAGTGATTCCGATGTGATATAATACACATACACACCAATTGTACAAGGATCAAGCATAAAACTCAATTTTCGGGTTCTTCTGGTGGTAGTAAAGAGCTTATTTTTCCCTATTCACCCTTGTCGAAGAGATCGATCCCCTCGGAAAGATTCATCAGACAGGTATCCCCGTCTTCTCTATTGAGATGGGGGATATCTACCTTCAGATGGTATTCTATTAATATTGGTCTAGCCTCATCACTCATCATTGATCATAGGTCGACACTCGTTTAAGGACAAAATGCCACAAGGACACACACAAATAGTAAATATTTATATATTGGGTAAAAGACATTTTCCACCCTCCGATTATGGAGAAAATACATTTCCCCCCTGATTTATGGAAAAATACTTTTTGCACCCCTGTCAGAGTTAAAAACTAACACCACACTATAAAAAGACATAATTACCCTCAAGTTTTAAGGAAATTACACCACTATAAATACCAATTCTTCTCCTTCTCCTCCACTCTCTCCAGACATCTCTCTCTCTCCAAAATCACTCGCAACGACCTGCACTTCCACCTCCCTCTCTCCCATCTCCGTCTCCTCCCTCTCTTGAGTCCAACGTTACCAGGATCGCGGAACGCTGTGGTTCGCAAAACGAGATCGGGAACGCGAATCGCGGTCTGCTAAGAATGCAGTTCGCCAGGGGTAGGCTTCTCCGAAGTGATTAGTTGGGACGATAGATACTCATGCTAGCGTTGCCTAGTACTATGGATTATTATCAGCTAAAATTTTATAGGGATTTCAATCATACATAAGTAGGGCTAAAGATGTGAATTAGTCGATTAAATTATGAGTCTGAGAGTAACGATATCAATATACTTGGGTCTATGTGTGAAAGCTTTAGGGATTGCCAAAATCAGCGATCTGGATCGCAGATCGTACCCCGTTGAGCGATTTCTGGTAACTCTACTCGTCTCCCTCCCTCTCTTGAGGTCAACAAAACCCAGGCTTCACCATCCTTCGCCTTCGCCTTCACCGCTTTCTGTTATCAGAGGCTTCACCGTGAGCCACCAACACCGCTTCCACAAACAACCCCCAACACTGCCACCTCCGTTCCTCGGACAAGCCCAGACCAGAACAAACCCAGGCTCGAATCAGATCTGGGCTGGGTTCTTGGAGGCGGCGATGATTCCGACTGTAGCCACCTGCTTGTTCTCCCCCCTCTTCTTCGTCTCCCTCCTCCTTCTCTGTCCCTCTCTATGGGTTACAAATGGGTGGACGATGGTGGTGTGTTGGTCGGAGATCAATCGGAGTCCATGGAGCAGTGATTCGCCGGCTCGCCAATGAGAACAAATCTTGGCTTCAAACTTGGCTTCAAAGCCGAGGGAGGAGTCGGAGAAAAGGAAGAAGGAGAATATATTGAGGACAGGGACGAAGATCCAGGTGATTTCGAGCCCTAAGACGATTAAGAAGATATCCGAATCGAAGCAAAGGAAGCAACTCAAGGTTGTTCCTGGTGCTCTGCTCAACTCCAACACCAACAACAAGAAGAAGAAATCATGTTCGAGTATTACCCAATCCCCTATCTAAAAATATTTCCATTTTTTTTGTACAATAAATTGGGAAAGAAAACCAACAAATTACCAATTTTTGTTATCATTTTTGGTTGAAATGAAATTAGACCTGGTTTTGTTTACTGAAATGGCGAATTCCTTGGTTGTTTACATAATCAACAATTGTGAAATTACTTGTTGTTGTTGATTATGTGTTGTTGAATTTAGTCTAGAATAATTCATTTGTCAGAAAATTTTGATTCAGAAAAATGTGTTCTTGATGTTGTTCTTGATGTTGATGCGGAAAAATGTCATCTTTATTTTAGTCCAGTAACTTTAATTTTCTTGATGTTGTACTTGAACAGACAAATTTTGGGCAGTGTGTTGTGAAATTAATTGTTGTTGATTATGTTGTAAAAGTGTTGTTGTTGTGTTGGTAGTGGCGGTGGTTTTGGTGTTGGTGGTGGTGTTGGTGGTGGAGATTTGGTAGTAGTGGAGGTGGTGCTCAAGAACACCAAGAACATCCATAACATGATCGAAACTATAATAAACAAAAAAGTATGGTATTTGTCCACAATTAATAAAGGTAAAATGGTCACAAAAAGTCAGTTTGCACCCCTCCACTAAAAGATTGTAACAGAAGGGTGGTATCTGTCCACCCTCCATCCACTGACGGGGTGCAAAAAGTATTTTTCCATAAACCAGGGGAAAACCGTATTTTCTCCATAATCCGAGGGTGGTATAGGACAGATTAGCAATTAGTTACATTTTTAGTATTTACCAGTCAGTCCTTCTCTCAGTATATTAATAGCTTGTATCATTCTGATTTATCATTGAATAATATTAGAAGATTCAACATGGTATCAGAGCGGGTTCTCTACCCTAGCTTTTGATTTTTTTTTCTACCTTACGAGGATCGACCTTCAGTCGTTTCCTCCTTGTCATCGTCGGTCACACTGTTCACCGACACTGTTCACTGCTACTATTCATCGACACTGTTCACCGGCACTGTTCACCGACATTGTTCACCGACACTGTTTATGGACACTGTTCATCGGCACTGTTCATCGTCACTGTTCACAGGTACTGCTCATCGACACTGTTCATTGCACTGTCCAGATCGCACGTATTTGGTCCAAAGATTGTTTTGGACGTATCTCAGTGCTTAGGAGTCCGATTGACTTGAAACAGGAGTCGAATTAGAGGTTTTTGAACGTTCCGGATCTGTTTCCAATCGTACAGTGCTCCCCAACAATTTGGTCCAGTTACTCTTCTGCTTCCGCCAACCGTTTGGTCCGCGCAAGAGGATCGATCTTTTTTGTTCCCTCCGATTTGGCACTCATGGCTCCAGGCAACAACATAGTCCCGGATCGTAACAATCGCAAGCACTATTAGCAGTCGCCCCTGGGGGCATCAACAGTCTTTCCAGCCACCGTGGGCCTTGTCTCATCAGTCTCCATGGGCTCCACTTTCTCTCGCCTCGGGCTGACCTTCGATCTCTCATCCTCCTCATTCGGGTCCTCGGCAACCCCGTCCCTTCCTCGGCTTATGTTAGGGCTGTGGTGAACACGGCCATCGCATTCGACAGTGTTCGCAGTTTGGATGGATGCTTCAGCAGTATCACGACTCTGGGAACGCTCGACCGTCCAGCTCTCGCTCTGGCTCTACTGGGTATTCAGATTCTGCTTCTCCCTGGACTCCGCCGGTTCATGTTGCCACCGCTCAGTCGGGATTACTACCCACACAGTCATGGCTACTTGATAGTGGTGCCACTCACCACATTACAGCTCATCTGGATAACTTATCGCTGCACCAGCCCTATACACGAGATGATGTCACCATTGGTGATGACACGAGCTTGACAATCACCCACACTGGTTCGCTATCTTTATCCTCTTCTTCTCGTTCCTTTCAACTTCATAATGTTCTCTTGTTCCTTCCATTAAGAAAAATCTAATATCGTCTCCCAACTCTGTTCGTCTAATAACCTAGTGGCTGAGTATTCCTCTGTAGACTTTGTTTTGAAGGATCAAACCACGGGGGCGTCTATCCTCACCGGCCCTCTTAGAGATGGAGTCTATGAGTGGCCAACATCCACTCCATCGCTGTCACTCGTCACAGAATCTCGTCCGTCATTTCATTCGTGGCATCATCGTCTTGGTCATCCAGCTGGATCTGTTTGTCGGCTAGTAGTTTCTAAGTTTACTCTTCCGTTCAGTAGTTCACAAGAGTCTGTGTCTAGTAATGCATGTCAATGCACTAAGAGTCTCCCTTTTCATAATTCCAGTATAAAGTCTTTTCGACCTCTTGAAGTTGTCTTTTCTGATGTCTAGACCTCCCCTGTTACATCTCATGATGGCTCCAAATACCATGTCATCATTGTTGACCATTTTTCTAAATAAATTTGGCTCTATTCCAGGCAACGTAAATCTCAGCTGCGTGATATTTTTGTCCGATGGCGTGCTTTGGTTGAAAAGTACTTTTCTGTTTCTCTCAAAACCTTATATTCTGACATTGGTAGAGAATACACTTGTCTCCATGACTAGCTCTCTACTAATGGCATCACCCACCTTACCTCTCCACCTCATACGCCTGAGCATAATGGGTATGCTGTACGACGCGATCGGCACATTGTAGAAACTGGTCTTGCACTACTTCATCATGCGTCCATGCCCACCCACTACTAGCCCTATGCCTTCACCATTGCTGTCTATCTCATCAATCGTCTCCCCACGCGAAGTCTCCAATTTCGTTCCCCGTTTCAGATCAGCTTCAACCAATAACCTAACTATGCCAAACTTCGTGTCTTTGGTTGTCTCTGTTATCCTTACCTCCGTCCGTACACAACTCATAAGCTAGATGATCGGTCTACCCCTTGTGTCTTTGTCGGGTACTCCTTAACCCAGAGTGCATATATCTGTCTTGATGTCACTTCTCACCGTCTATATGTGTCCTGACATGTTCGGTTCGATGAGTCATCTTTTCCCTTTGCAGTTCAATCCCCCGTCCCCTCTTCCACATCCGATGATCTTGCCTCCCTGTGGTTTCCTTCTTCCACCAGCATACTTACACTCCCATCTCCGTCACCATCAGTAGCTGCACCCTCGGCAGTACCTTTGTCGCCTTCAGTTGTTGCCCCATTACCTTCACCACCTTCCCCACCAGATATGAATGCACCTCACAGGTATTCAGGACAACAGTTTGTTCGTCGTACACGTGCCCCCGCCCCCTCTCCACCTCCTATGCTGATCGAGTCTCCAGATCCCCAGTGGCCGAATCCCAGCCTTCTGCACCCCCTCCTGCCTCCACTCATCCTATGGTCACCATGTCTCGCGATGGCACTATTCGTAACAACCCTCGCTATACCTTTACTGCCATATCCTCTAGCGATACTGATAGCGAACCTACCTCTGTTACTAAAGCTTTGAGGTACCCTCAGTGGCGTACTGCCATGACTGCTGAGCTTGATGCTCTGTTTCATAATAATACATGGGATCTTGTTCTACCACCTCGTTCCGCTAATGTGGTTGGTTGCAGGTGGGTTTTCCGCATTAAGCGTAACCCTGGTGGCTCTATTGACAGCTACAAGGCGCGTTTAGTTGCCAAGGGGTTTCGCCAACGACCCGGCATTGATTATCATGACACTTTTAGTCCGGTTGTTAAACCGTCCACTATCCGGCTGGTTCTATCTATCGCCGTTTCTCAGCAGTGGCCTATGAGACAGTTGGATGTTAACAATGCTTTCCTCCAGGGCTCTCTCTTTGAGACTGTTTATATGCAGCAGCCTCCTGGCTTTGTGGATCAGGATCGTCCTAGTCATGTGTGTCGCCTTAATAAGGCAATTTATGGCCTCAAGCAGGCCCCCGGAGCATGGTATGCTGAGCTACGCCATTTTCTTCTTCAGCAGGGCTTTGTCAACTCTCGGGCGGATACGTCTCTCTTCATATATCGTCTTTCGGGGGTTATCCTATATTTGTGGTTTATGTGGGTGGCATTGTTATCACTGGATCTGATTCGTCTGCTGTCCAGAGTTGCATCCGTGATCTCTTTCTGCGTTTCTCCTTGAAGGATCTTGGGAACTTATCCTATTTTCTTGGAGTTGAGGTCCTCTCCCATCCTCATGGTTTATTATTGTCACAACAGAATATTCAGGATTTTCTTCATCGGCTTGGCATGTCCTCTGCCAATCCTGTTCAGATACCCATGGATACTTCTGCTGATCTTACGGTCACTAGTGGTACAGCTCTTCCTGATGCTAAGGAATACAAGATGGCTGTTGGGAGCCTTCAGTACCTTTCCCTAACGCGGCCTGACATTTCTTTTGCCGTTAATCGTCTCTCAGTTCATGCACCGGCCGACTACAACTCATTGGAATGCAGTCAAGCGACTGCTGCAGTATCTTCATGGGACTTCTGATCTTGGGTTGGTTATTCAGCGCGGGCCTCACTCTCTTTACGCTTTCTCTGATGCTGATTGGGCAGAGAACAAGGATGACTACACTTCCACTTCTGGTTATATTGTGTATCTTTGCGGCTCTCCCATCTCCTGGAGCTCCAAGAAACAACGCACTGTTGCTCGCTCATCCACTGAGGCTGAATACCGTGTCGTCGCAGCTGCCTCTGCCGAACTTCGCTGGATTTGTTCCCTTTTAGCTGAACTTGGGGGTCCCTTGCCTGCTGCTCCCGTCATCTATTGTGACAACATGGGCGCCAATTATGTCTGCTCTAATCCCGTGTTTCACTCTCGCATGAAACAGGTTGCACTTGATTTTCACTTTGTGCGTGAACATGTTCATGCTGGCCTTGTACGGGTTTCCCATGTTTCCTCTGATCAGTTGGCTGATTGCCTCACCAAGCCACTCTCCCGTGACCCATTTCTTTTGTTAATGTCCAAGCTTGGAGTCTCGTCACGACCCTCCAACTTGCGGGGGCGTATAGGACAGATTAGCAATTAGTTACATTTTTAGTATTTACCAGTCAGTCCTTCTCTCACTATAATAGCTTGTATCGTTCTGATTTATCATTGAATAATATTAGAAGATTCAACAGGTGGAAAATGTCTTTTATCCTTATTTATTTAGTATACCGTTTTTCTATCTTCCATATTTTTCTTATATAACTTCTAAAAAAAGCAATATTTTCTAACTGCAAAAAGTGTTGTATTTTCATACTACTCAATGCTCATTTAAAGATATGAACCATACTGAAGTATAGTAATCTGTATTGGATATCTTTTAGCAGATGGGCTTAAACTCGTTATCATGAAATTGGGTTACCTCATTGTCTTAATTTTGTTGTGTGCCCAAAGCGTGGTTTTAAATCGAGGAATCAACAAAAGTTGCGATCTAATCTCTAATAATGTCACAGAAAGTAAAATGCATTGAGCCATCTGAACGGGAATGAAAAAAAAGTTGTGTGTTTGTTTTAGAAATAATGAATCCAATTTTTTCATTATCATTTGCAAATTGGAAAAATGAGGTTCTTGCTGTTTGTTGGAGGAGGTTTGGTGGTTGTAAATGAAACTGGCTTTGAAACATATTTTAAGTTAGATCTGTTTTTTCTTGATTCCGAATCTATGGGTTATTTGGTTGATCCCTCTTTATTTTCTTCTCTGCAAGCCAAAACTTGAAGATTTCGTGAAATATAGACTGTTTCACAAAGTTTAGGTCCATGGACTGTGGCAAATGGTTAGTGGCTTAGTGCAGTTGCCTTAAGGTTTGCGATATGTGATTGTTAAACACCGAAACTCTCCTGTCATCTTAAAGCAAAATGAAAATGTTCCTGTTATACTGTATGCCATTTAAATTGACAATCAATGCCAAACGTATACGAAGTGGGTTACCCAGATAAATATGTTGATTTATGTGACTGTTTCTGTGTGTGCATGCACATGTCCCGTTCCCATTAAGCCAAAAATATCTTTTGTGGCTTACAACAATTATTTTAATCAGCAATTCCTTCTCGTTCTGCCAAATTCCTTTTATCTTTTCTGCTTTCATTGACCATATTTCTCTAATTGTTTGGGTGATTTTATCAGGCAGTGATACGTAGACTTCTTTTGCTGACGTTGGATGATTCTCATAAGAAAATCTGCACGGCAGTTAGTATGGCTGTGGCATCTATTGCACAGTATGACTGGCCCGAGGATTGGCCCGAATTAATGCCACGGCTCCTTAGTTTGATGAGTGATCAAAATAATTTGAATGGAGGTATTCCACTTGCATTTTTCCAGTTAACCAATGTATGCATTTTTTGTTTTATTTATTTATATAATTAGTTATTTATTTTGGTGCATATACTGCATCCTTTAGTATGTCGCATTTGCCTTTTCTGTTTACTCCATTTTATCTTATCTGTGTATCTTCCTCCTGTCTTTTCTTCACTTTCTTTTGGTTCTCGTGAACAGTTACTTTGTTTAGTTTAATGTGCAGTGCTGGATCTGCAAGCTCTTGCATTGTCCTTTTCCTTGTCAGTTAATATTGTTTTCCGGCTAGATTTCACTTGATCCCCTGTGGGTCGGGGTCTGTAACTAACATCCTCCATTGATTTACTAGCACACAGTTTACCCCCTTTGGTTTTCACTCAGTATCACTTTACTTCCCCCGTTAATATTTGGAGTGTGTGCTTAGCATCAAAAGAGAAATATCAAGTATGGAAAGCAAAAAAGGTAATAGATAAAACGCTATATCTATCCTTGGAGTCTTTAAATGTCTTAGACAGTCCACCATCACTTGCAAATCCAATTTCATCAGTCCTACTTGAATATTCACACCTACCAATATCAAGAACTGCTTCAGAAAACCAATTTATAAAACGAAAAGAAGCAAGCAGAAGATAAATAAGGAGAGAAGAACACCAAATTCTCCAACACTTTTAGCTCTCCTATATACCGCTTCCTTCGTATCTGAAATTTTTGTGAAGTCGCTTCTATATCCTCCAACACAATGGGAGATTGGGGGTGTTTGGGTACTAGTTTTTTATTTTTTTTCCATTATATTGTTAAGGTAAGGAGAGAGATGATACATCATATTCTCTCTCCTTACCTCAACCACACATTGGCATAAACTAAAAACAAAAACACCAGGTATCCAAAGTTCCATACCACCTCAATACCTTTCATGTTGGACTAAAGCCTTGAATATCATGAACACCTCATCTAGGAAGTTTTCATTTTCGTATTGAACATCCGAAGAATTTTCTTCAACAGCCTTAAATCAGACCCATGTGTAATGTGATGCATAACTTGCAAAGAAACGAAAATCCAAAATTGAGATTTCATATCCAAGGCGTCTAGGGTTTCATGACGATGTTCCAGTGAGGAATATGAGGATTATCAGTTTATTATTCATTACTTTAGGGTCTAGTTTATAAATTATGTGTATTAGTCAAGGGTATTTTAGTTATTCTAGCAATTAGGGCTTCGTTTAATTCTCTATTTATAGGATTGTAATATTTTCAATAATCAGAGGTTAGAGATGAATTATTGAGCGAATGCGTTTGTGTGATTAGCTGATCCCTTGCGAGGGTGAAGCACTTGCTTCTTCTTCCCCCTCTTTTTTATTCTCTTATTCTTCTGAGTTACAGTTCATCTTACTGTTCATCAGCTGCCGTGACAGCCCACTTGCTTTCCGCGTCCCAATTCCTTTCCCCAAACCCTAACCGTATTTCTGTCCCACATCAATGTTTTCCAACATCCTTTTGGCGTTAGAGTCTGGAAACTGAAGGCTATGGTGTCCAGTATACTGCGAAATTTAGCAAAACAGTGGTTTTTGTTTTGGGAAATTGTTTCTTGTTCTCTGAGGAGTTTCAAAACCGAGTTGCTGCATTCATTCAAATCTTTGGCACAGTGCTCTGAGTTAAGTAGATAGGAGATTACAACTCTAAGTTGCTAGTGCCTACGTTTTACCTCCTTAAAGATACAATTTTCTGGGAATGTGGGAAGCTGCAGTATTCATCAACTGATAGAAATAAATGTGCATTAACATATTCACTTAACTATCCTGTCCTATTCCTAGGAGTTTTCCGAGGAACCTATTCATCATGATTGGCTTGTGCTAAAGTAGATAATGAAGGGTCTGTCTTGCTGTCTCCCAGATGCTCTTTACACACTGTTCTTTGTTGGTTTGATATAGTTGCCTCAACTGTCAGAATCTTGCAACAGTGCTTTTCAGTTTTGCTTACACCGACTATATTGAGAGTGATTACGGTGTTCTAGGCTGTGGTGGTAAATAGCGAAGAATATTTTATTTTGTGAAGAGAGGGATATTTTGGTCTTTTCAACCTCACAGATAGATTGTCATAGTGTTTGATTTATCTCTTAATATTTTATTGGGTTCTTGTACGTTTCCTCGCATTGCAAGTCTAACAATCAACTGACCCGCGTAATTAAGTCTATGCGTCTTTCTGCAGTTACGCGTCATTTCTTTTACCCTTAAAAAAATGTTTTTTGAACCACAAGCAGGCGATTGGATATAGAACCCTAACACAAAGGTTTAATGAGATTTTGATCCATGTCTGTTCACCTGGAAACGTTTCTAGATAAAACTGCTAGTAGGGCCTCATCTTCTGGCAAGGTAAACTCCTGGTGGGGTAGCTTACTCGCACTGCAGTCCAGGAGTCTACCTGGATTTTGATAAAAAGATAATCTTACCACTGCTGGCATCTGCATAAACAAACTATTGAGGAAGACATCAATTTTATGTTTTTAACTGGGTGGTCATAGCATGTACACATCTGCCAAATCTGTGAAATTTCAATCAAATTACGTCTACTTCTTTTATCGATGTTTTTGGATAGAGATTGTCGGTTTATTGCATGTTTGAGTTAATTCTCTCTCATGGAATTTCGGTTGCTTGTTCTAACTATGAAAAGGTGGGTTATAGGCAGTTATGTTAAAAGTAATTTGAGCTTAGATTCACCATCATCATATTGGGCGAGGAATTTGGCAGTTTCTCTACAGGTAGATTATTGTTAAGTGCAATCACACACATGGAAGTTCATCTTTTTCTTCTGAATTGTGCAGTACATGGGGCGTTAAGATGCTTGGCTCTTCTCTCGGGGGACTTGGATGATATGGTGGTGCCTACACTAGTGCCTGTTCTCTTTCCATGCTTGCATAGCGTTGTGTCGTCACCTCAGGTATCCGATTGCTTTGTCTTGGGGGTCGGGGACTTCTTTTATTTTTCATTCATTCGTTCTTCTTCCCCTTCCCCCCCCCCCCCCCCCCCCCCTGATATTTGTATGTTTGTTTGTGCATGTTTATATTTCATTAGGCTCTCATGCACTAAAAGGCAATGCTGTTCTGCTCCCCTTTCCTGAACACAAACTCACTTCTTTTGAGAATAAGTTGTCGTTTTCTGTTTTTTTTTTTTTTTTTTTTTTTTTTTACCAGGTTTAAGTTTGTGCTGTTTGTCTATTGATACCATCTTAAACACTTTATTTGCGGGTAACTCTTTGAATACTGCGTAGGCCTTCTTAAGCGAATGGTGTTGTCCTGTGTCTGATAAAGGTGCACAACAGGATACGTGTTATGTCTAATATTGGTCTGGAAATGGGAAACTATGGTACACCTTCAAGAACATAAACACCTCGATTACAGCTTTTTTAGTGGCATATTAACTATTGCTAAATCTTTTGGATGGAAATTATCAAATAGATAGGCCTTAAACATGGTCACTAGAGTATATAATAAATCAGAGGTAAGCCATAGCAGCTCTAGAGCTTGGTTTTGTTTGACAAGCTGTCAGATAAGGAGTTTTGAATAGGTGATATTGAATCCGCCCATTGGTACCTCTCTGACCTTGTGATGCAGATTTCATGTAAAGGCAGATGTTTTATGAGCACTAACAAGCTATCGTGAGCACATATAATCCTAGTTTCTGGTTAACTGATTCAGCTGTTCTTTCGAGCCTTCTCCTAGTCTCCACATTTGGACGCTTCTTCCACTCTGCCCGCTCTTCCGTTTTGATGTTTTCCTCGTAGTTTTCAGAACCGCGATCCGGATCGTACGATTCTGCGATCCGGAGGGGGGTAGTTGATTCGGGTCGCTTGGAGAATCGGAATCTGGTGGAGTCGATTGGGATCGCGCTCAAAATTGTAGGATCGTTTAGGATCGTACGACCTACCGATCCACCTCCGACGCATCTCCGGCGAGTGTCGCTAGCTACCGACGAAACTCCACCGAGCGTCGCAATGGCTCTGGGGACCTCCACCACCCATTACCCAGATCGCGATCGAAAGAGAAGAGGGGAAGAGGTGAGAGAGAGTAACGGTTGAAAGTTGAGACCGACAGAAGGAACGGTTGAGAGTTGAGACCGACAGAGAAGAAACGGTTGAGAGTTGAGACCATGTCTCACGTTCTTCATTCTTATCTTTTTTTTTTTTTTTTTTTTTTTTTTTTTTTTTTAAAAAAAACAAATTCTTATCTTCTGTTTTCATCCACTCAATTCTTATCTCTTTATTTTGTATTTATTTTTTCTTATATATTTTTTTGCTTTAAAACATTGCCAGAATTTAGTTTATCTATTGACACTTCAACCCCTGGCATATAAAAATATACACTTTTGGACCTTTTGGTCGAGTTATTGATGAAAGTTTTACTTGTTTAAGAGTTTGTGTAATTAAGCCAATAAAAATTACAATTTTGGTAGGATCTTATTATCCGATCCGATCCTACGATCCTCGATCCTGTGGGACACTCCACGATCCTGAAAACATTGGTACTATTCCTCTAATAATAACTTCATTAAATGAGCCGCTATGGTTGGGCTTCTCCTTCTTCTGAAGGAAGCTGATAAGTTGAAGAAACTAGTGTTCGGAGCTTCGTGATAAAGTTAATTGAAGCTCTGTCACTCATGTAGGGAAGAATTTGCAAAAATTAGGGTGGGGCAAAACAAGAAAAGCAGTTTTGTTTCAAATGCTAAGTCAGGGGCACAGTTGAGCGAGCGAGAATTATCATCAAAGGACACGTATTCCTGAGTGGAAACAGCATTCTGAGCTAAACTGATGACTAGAAGTCGTGTCATTTTAGTTATAATAGAGTCTGTTCTTAGCGGACATAAGTGTCTTTATGGAAAGATAACCCTATTTATCTCGATTTCTTAGGTGACAATGTAAAGAGTCTCTTTGAACATTTTCGAAAAGTTCAACTTCTGGGATAATGGTGTAATTTTTTGCTGGTATTTATGGTTTTGGATTCGTTGTTGAATGGAATGTGAATACCGTCTCGTACATAGAATTTCGTTAAAATGCTATGACGTTAGCCAGACAGTTGCCATCTAATTGGATTTTTTTGGACAGATCTTCGACAAAACATTGCGCACGAAAGCTCTTTCAGTAGTTCATTCATGTACCTCAATGTTGGGGGTTATGAGTGGTGTCTATCAGGTATTTTTGCTGTAACATGTCGATCACATAGTCACACTCTCAATAGGTTTTGTATATGAATTTTGTGTGTAGGAGTACACTGATAGATGGTTTCTCTATGTTTAGGCGGAGACCAGGAACCTAATATTACCAATGCTACCAGCATGGATGCATCAGTTCTCTACTATCCTGGAACATCCTGTTCAATCCGAAGACCCTGATGACTGGAGCATCAGAATGGAGGTTTCTTTTGTGTTGTGATGTTCATGATTTAAATTAAATATGTACTGAAATTCACATTTAAGTGTGCTCTTTTGTTCGTGTTCAAATTCAGGTTTTGAAGTGTTTGAATCAGTTTGTTCAGAATTTTCCGAGCCTTACTGAAACACAATTTACAGGTAAATTCACCATTCAATGTTATCAGTAGGACTATCACTCCAAATACAACTTATGAGTTATAACCTTTTTATATTCGTCTGTTCCTTCGTTTTACCACGATGTTTTGCTATTTCAGTTGTTGTGGGACCATTGTGGCAGACATTTGTGTCATCTCTCAGAGTTTATGAAAGATCATCGATTGAAGGTATAGAAGATCCTTATGAAGGAAGATATGATTCTGATGGGGGAGAACAAAGCCTTCAGTCCTTTATTATCCAGGTAGGTGCCTGCAATTTTGATTTAAGCTTCAATATTCTAGAACTATCCAATTGAAAAATCAAAGTAATAAGCTTGTCACTCGGGGTGCTTGAGTGTGCGTGTGAATGTAAAAAGATGGATTCCGTTGTTTGTGTATAAATTTGAGTGAGTGTGATATAGTGCTTCAGATAAAAAAAGTAAGTGAACGTAATTTAGTTCTTCAGATAAAAGTTGATCTTTTCAAAGGAAAATATGGATTTCATTGTTTGTGTACAAATTTGATCCCTTATTGGAGGTGGAGGAGATGAATCTGCGCGTCTTATTACCTTGTCCCATGTTGTACTCATAAGGCCCATTCACCTTCTCCTAAGTTCATAAATAGGTGGATGGGCCTTGAATACAGAGTTACGAGGCAGACAAGTGGAAATACCTATGTTTTAGTCTGCTTTCACTGCAAAGGAGAGCACAGTATAATGATAGGCAAGGGAGCGAGGTTAAAGAAGTTGAGTGTCGGGCTCTATCGTTTTGGGGACTAAGGTGCTTACCCTTTACTTATTTGGAGTTTTGTTTTGAAGAAACATTATTTAACTCTTAGACAGATCTGCAAGATTGTCAGATTTCAAAGAAGCAAATGCCATCTCTTAGATTTGTGTCTTGGGTGCAGTATTGCAATTGCACTCTGGAAAAGTTAAATCTTTATGTCCTCAAATGTCGTTTACCTTAGATCATGCATGAAAGTAGTTTCTCTTTTGATGTGAGAAATTCAATTAAGTCTTCCATCTCTATGGTTGGATTTCTAAATTTTTCTCTATGGTTGAACTATCATTTCTTTGTTTTCATGGATATTCCCATCATTGGGATCATTTACTGGATATGAGGTAGGAAATGTGGGTTAACTTCACAGATGCGTGATAACAATGGTTGGCGAGATATTCTGTTCCATCATTGGAATCTTTTACTATTTTCTGGATGATTCCATCATTTTGTGGAAAATTTGTTTGAGAGTTTCAGCCTGAACTATAAAACTTTCTGTCAGAAGTTCGAGTTCTGGGTAGAAGATACGTGTGTAGTGGCAGCAATTTAACTTGTTATCTGGTGGTATGCTAATACAGATTTATTTGGTTTGCAACTTGATTTAAATAAAATTGAAACATAGACGTGCAAAACCATGTTTGAGGTTAGCGAAAAATATTTGATACAGTGCAATGACATTGTTGATCATCTCATATAAACGTTTGTAGAAGGTCTCGGGACTAATATGTTGCAACATATGCAATCAAATACGAGATTATGGATATGGCCACTTTCCATTGGGATTTTATTTGGAAAAGGTGGCAATCAAGCAGATACATGTAGTCCCAGTGTGGTGGATAATACATTGTTTATATTTTAAAAAGGGCAATATGTATGTGAATTAATTGAACCCTGCTGTCTTGTCCTAGATCACCTAAAACTCCTGGGAGGGGCTTAGCTCCTGCTCCCAATCCTCGCTCCGGCGCTTTCAGCTCGAATTCACCTATAATCTTCGCTCCCAAAAATTCTGGAGTACGCTTTTACCAATGCTCTGCACTCTCTTAGCAATTGGACTCAGTACTTAGTTACCAAGCCAACTTCAATCTAAGTCAGACAAAAAATTCAACTAAAATGACCTAACCAAAACCTTACTAAGGTACTTGCTGCCTCACTGTATGTCGAGTTCTCATTGCTAGCACTCAGTCAAGTTGAACTTCCATTACATTCTTCAATATGGGAGGTTCTAGTCTCATAAATCTAGGTTACACGTACATTGAAAATGTTTATATCTAAAATTATATTAAATATATAATTTATATACGCTCTGTCATGACACTCTCAAATACAGCATTTTTAGAATTTGTCGCTCTGGCGCTCCCGTTCCCGCTCTCGCTCCCGCTCCAGGTGACTTAGGTCTTGTCCATCTATATCATGTCAATTTTGGTAATTATTATGTTATTCTCATAAGATTAGAGAATAATACGACAAAATGTTTGATTGGAAGAGTTTGTCGCTCTGGCGCTCCCGTACCCGTTATCGCTCCCGCTCCAGGTGACTTAGGTCTTGTCCATCTATATCATGTCAATTTTGGTAATTCTGTCGTTTTTCTCATCAGATTAGAGAATAATACAACAAAATGTTTGTTTGGAAGTATGTTAAATATTTCAGGGAAATTTTGGATAAGGCAACATGTTTTTGGAAAATTTCGTCAGTAAGGTACTAAGGTTAGTTATGGATATGTCATATATGGACATGAGAAAAATTATGGGTGAAAGGTTGTTGCAGTTAAATGTGGTACAGGAACTGGATAGCATAAAATTCTTACGAGTATTATACAATATTATCGGGTAACTAAATTTGGAAACAAATCTATAACAATAGGATGGAATAATTCAAGTTTGAGTGTGTACACCTATATTTCTGTGATAATTATTAGTTAGCTAATCAACATACTCGTACATTTATTAGTCATGTATGATGAACCTATTTATGTCTCATATTATTACGCTCTCATCAATTCCTTTTTGAATATATAAGTTGCGTAATTGATTCTAATACTTATTACGATACCTGATTCCATGTTTTTTAAAAGATAATGTACTGAACCCAATAAGCTGTTGTAAATGATTCTTACTTCCCTTTTCTTCAAATACGTGAAAATATCACACCAATGTGTTCAGTGTGGATGAAGAGATAGCATTGATAAAGAGCAAGTTTCAATAATCTATTAGGGGATCCCGTTGGCGTGCATCCTTTTGGAATTAAACCTACGAATTCTCCAATGCCGAGTTGGGCGCTTTAACCATTCAGCCATGTAGATCCTCGAAATATGTTGAAAAACATCTTTCTTTGAAAACTCCAATATCGGAACAAGATTGGAAGGGAAACTCTCACACCATCTATTCAGCAGAGTTGGAAGAAGGCGATGATTTCCAAATGGGCAGGGGCCTATTTATGGAAGTGGACAACCAATAACGTCGCAATGCGTCACTGGGACATGTGGCGACCATGCAAGTGAGGCCTAGGACTTGGAAAATTCCCAACCAAAGATATCTGCGTGGTTCTATAAAACTACAGAGTTATTCCAAAAGTATGTTTCATGTTCTTACTATAAAGAAGATTTGAATCGTGGTCTTCGGGTGACAGGAAGAAAGGTGTATCACTTCAGGTTTAACATTTGTCATTTGCTGATGATGCATTGCTCTTTTTGTGATGCTGATCTAGAATAATCACGATGGCTGCAAGTGGTTAATTCTACTTCAAAGTGACTCCCGGCTTGAAGGTTAACATTTAAAAAGTTAATTGATTCCAGTTGGAAGTGTTCCAAGCTTGGAGCAGTTTTGGAGGGGAATGGGGTTCCCAATTGGGTCTTTACCGATGAAGTATCTTGGAATGATGCTTGGTGCTCCGTTTATGTCAGTTGCGGTATGGGATTCAGTTATTGGAAGAATGGTGAAGCGTTAAGCATCATGGAAGAGCAATATCTATCTCAAGGGGGGGGGGGTGAGTGGACTTTAATTCAGAGTTCATTGTTTCAACTGCAAGTGTCAGCTGAGAAGAGAATCAACAAATTGCAATGATACTTTTTGTGGGATGGCATGGAGGGGGAAAAGAAGATGCATTTCGTAGCTTGGAGAGAGGTTTGTCAGCCAATAAAACTGCTCGAGCTGGTGTTCACAATTTGCAATAATTTAGTTGTGCTTTATTAGGAAAACAGCTGAGGCGCTTTCTTTGTTGAGAACATAATACACCGTGAAGAGCTGTGGCGACAATTTTTAGGATTATGCAGGGAAGATGGATAACTAAGGAAGGAAGAGTGTGATATAGGGTAGGATTCTGGAAGTTCGTTAGTTTTAGGTTTGGATGTTTTCTAGAAAAATGTTTATTTTTCAGTTAGGTAATGCCTCTGGAATAAGTTTTTGTCATGATATTGGTGCGGAGATGTGCCCCTATCCGACGCATACCCTGGCTTATTTCTTTTATCAGATTACAAAGATACCTTGGTGATCAATATAAGGATACTGATGGCAAAGTGGTATGGGAGCCATTGGTCATAGGGAATTTACATGCTTGGGATATTGACGTTTCACATCAACTATTGCAGGATTAATTATGTCCATGTGCAATTAGAATGTTGGCTGGTTGGCTGTCAAGGCTCAACTCAAAGAAAGATGTGGCGAGTAGCATCACTGTGTATTATTTGGAAAATTTGATGGGAGCGCAATATCGTCGTATTTTAAGGATTTGTAATTGCCCATTCACCAATTGGTTGTCTATGTTTCTGTGTACTTCACAATTTTGGCGCGAAGGGAATCTCTCCAGTTCGTCTGGCATGATTTTATGGTAATCAATACAAGAAATGGTAAACTGATGAAACTGACACGGTGATCCTTTTTTTGACGTGCAATACGGTGATAATTTTATGTCTAATCCCGAACAATCTTAACTCTTAAAACTGACATCCTAGTTTTTATATATCTCTTATTCAGTCATGCCAGTAATCATTCTTTTAGAATATTCAAGGTTACGATTAGTGCTGTGAGACTCTAATTAATAGAAGCGACGTATAAAAAATAATGCGTACGTTGTGCGCACGCACGTGTGTGCATTCACCGTCTCCCCATCTTCTCATAATTGACATTACTTCCTGTGTCAATTTCCTTGAGAATAGTCCATAAGCAAGTCCCTGTCCATCGGAGTAGAATGACGCTAAAGATGGTGAAGGTGATACAAACAGAAGCTGAAAGGGAAGCAGCTCGAACCTAGAGACTGAAGCTAGTGAATATCATGGACTCTAATTTAGTTGCAGCCTCAATTACACGTAGCCCTACCAACAGGATATCAAACAGTTAAAGGGAATTCAATAGTTGGTGAAATTGCTAATGACTTATTTCATGATTTTGAGGTGGTAGGAAGTAAGAGTTAAATGTTCATTGCGATTCTTGTTATATTGAGGTTAAATAGTAATCTGATAGAATCTGTTTGCTAAAATTGCCATGATGGTTTTTGTAATTCGACGAACACAGACAGAGGGAGGGAGGGGTTTTTGTAAGTTGACGAACAATGAGAGTGGTTTTTCTTATTTCTCCATGCATCAAGGTAATTTCTGAACCTAGAATGAAACCCAACAAAATATTTGTGGTCATTGGATTGGTTGAATTCCAACCTTTGGATTACTTATATTTCAAACCACTCTCAATTTAAATTAGAGGGACCCAACTGCACTCTTTCTCTCTCCTATATTCATTTAATACTAGTCATCATTCTCACTCCATCTCTTCATAAACTTTTACGTCTTTTTACTACCAACTTCTATGAGTTGAGAGTTATTCACACGAGGAGCATATCCCTCACAACTCATTTCTTGCCAACTCCAAGGAAGTTGTGCTTTCTATGGAATTTATTTACCTGTTTATCTTCAACTGGATGCATTACCCTCCTTTAGATTCTCCAATAATTTGTCTTTGCGCACAACTAGATCATAAAAAGGGGCTCCCTCTAATTACTTTCTATCATAAATGTCTTATGCAGCTTTTTGAGTTTCTATTGACCATCGTTGGTAGTAGAAAATGGGTAAAGGTGCGTTCTTAATCATACTTACTGGCTCTGCTTCCATTGTTATGTCTCTTTATTGATAGTGTCAGGTCATGTCTTGTGCAGGTGGTTGTAAATAATATCAAAGAGTTGGCGTTTTACGTAATTGCTTTTCTGCAGATCACAGAACAACAGGTGATCTTCTGTTATGCAGCCTTTTCTTTTTTTCTAATTTATTTAGCAGATCATAGCCATGAGTAAGTTTTTTCTTTTACCGGAATCTACAAGGCAGCAATATCAATTTGTTCAGCTACCTAGTGGTGCTGTTTAATATATTGCATGCAAATTGTCACCAGTGTCTGCTTGGTGTCTGATGGATTATGGTTTCTGCATAAAAAGCCAAAATTTCTTTGGTTTTGGTTTTAAAATGATTTTTAATCTGTTTTTTCTTATATCATTACTGCATGAAGAAAAAGCCAGTGGGGCTGGTTTTGGGATTGTGGGGTCTGGATGACTCAGCAGTCAAGTAAATGATACTATTTTCCACGTAGCTCCTAGCATCTTCCGTGATGACCTTATTTCCCAGGCAATGGGAATTGTTCATGACCGGCCTGAGAGACCAAAACAGTTCTTGCATTCTATTTCACGAGCAATATATGCTGAAGATGTGAAGAGAATTAGGTTAGAGAGAATAATGTTCTTCATTGATTTGATATGCTGAGTACATGTGTTTATATAGAGGTCTTGTAATTACGACTACTATAATACTATTTAGTGTTTATCTCCGACATGCCCTCATAAGATGGAGGATCTGGAGCAGATACCAATCTTGGAAGGTGGCTAGGGTAGTGCGAAAGAGAGCCTTTGTGAGTCGGTCAGCTAGATCAGCAGAGGAGACATGAGACACCCAGAGATGAGCAGCCTGAACTTGTTCTCGAACAGAATTGAAATCCAAGGAAAGATGCTTCATGCAAGAATGAAAGATTGGGTTAGAACACAAATACGTGACATCAATGTTGTCACAATAAATGGTCGGAGCAGACACTGGGGTGACCCCGAGCTCAGACAATAGAGAGGAAATCCTCCAGAGCTTAGCAGAGGCAGCGGCAACAGCCCGGTGCTCGGTCTCGATGGAGGAATGGGCTACCGTACGCTGTTTCTTGGAGCTCCACGACACGGGAGAACTACCAAAAATAGACAATATAGCTAGAGGTGGACTAGTTATCCTTATTGCCGGCGCAATCAGTATCAGAGAAAACATATAGCGAACATGGACCCCGTCGAAATACAATCCTTTATCGGAAGTACCTTAAGGTACCGTAATAGACGCTTGACAACATTCCAACGAGTGGATGTTGGCCGATGCATAAACCGAGACAACTTCCTGACAGCAAAAAGCAAAATCCAGGCGAGAAAGAGAAAAATACTGAAGACTGTCCACTACCATACGATACTCACTCTGGCAGCGCAGATCCGCTGTGCAGGGTCAGAGTCGCAACTGGATAAAGCGGAGTAGAAACATGACTAGCAGCAGTCATGCCAGTCTGATGCAATAAATCATGAATATATTTCTTCTGTGGAAATAAGAGAGATTACCAAGATCCTTGACAGAAATCACGCGGACGGTAATCAATAACCCATGGACCTGAGGAGCATCGGATCCTGTAACGATAATATCATCAACATATACAAGAAAATAAATGGTGACTCGTGAGTGCTCGAACAGGAAAAGAGATGCATTGCCCCGAAAATTAGAGAACCGCTGCTGAAGGAGGAAGGAGCGTAGCGACGAATACCACGATTGTGGCGCTTGCTTCAGACCATACAAGGCCATTTGAGGCTTGCGAACATAGTCAGGGTGATCCTGATCAATAAATCCTGAGCCATTAATACGTCCTCAAAGAGAGTGTCTTGCATGAAAGCATTGTTAACATTCTAACTGCAAGAGATAGACCAGGCGAGTCGTAACCGGTTTGACAACGGTACTGAATGTATAGCATAGTCAACACCGGGTCTGTGATGAAAACCCTTAGCAACTAACCGCGCCTTTGAACGATCTACGGATCCATCAGGGATGCATTTAATCCAAAAGACCGATTTGCATCCCATAATATTCTGGCTGGGTGTGGGAGGAACTAAATTCCATGTGTGATTATGAAGTAGTGGTAGAATTTAGCACTCATTGCAGATCGCCATGGGGGGTCCTTGAATGCCCGCAAAGCAATACTGGGTTCGATGTCTAGAGCTAGCTACCTAGTTGTTTTTTGTTTTTATTTTGTTATTTATATGTGTATATATATTGTGTATATATATTAATATAGGGTAAAAGACAAAATCCACCCTTGTTAGATGGGTTATATACAAAAACAACCCTATTGTTCGGGGATATACAAAAACCACCCCTGTCAGAGACAAAAACCACCCCTGTTATGGATGGACGTTAGACAAATAGCACCCTTCTGTTACAATCAGTCAGTATGGGGTGCAATATGTCCTTTTTATGACCATTTTATCCCTACTTGTATTTTTGTGTTTATTTTGCTCATGTTCTTGGAGTTCTTGACCACCACCACCAACAACAACCACCTTTCGCACCACCAACAACAATAATGAGGCGAAATTGCATCGGTGGTACCCAAAACCGATTCGCACCACCCGTACCTAGAACATAATCGACAAACCAACTCTTTGTCTCGTCGATTCCCCATCTTCAGCCTTCTCCTAAGATCCATCTACCACACAAATCGACCAAAATTCAGTCAAATTAGAACCACACAAATTAACCCCTGCCTTCGCCAGAACCCATCTCCACCATAGTCTCCAACCACGGCCGCAGACCTTAAACCCGAAATAATTTTTACTTCTCAAACAACCCCTCAGGAATTTTGTATGGAATAAAGCACTTTATCACGATTTCACGAATATTCAAAGGGTTATCAAAGCCAGAAATGGGTACAGATTTTGAATGTCTGATTCTATTCCCAAATGAGTTATTGGGGTTGTTGAATTTTCAGGCACCCCCACCTCCGAATCACTGAAAACACAATGAACGAGCAAAAAAAAAAAAAAAATAAAAAAAAAAAAAATAAAAAGCGAGAGAGAGAAAAAACAAAGAAAGAAAATCAAACCCAAAGGAGGAGACGATGAAAATAGAAGAGGACAAAGATCTGTCTCCGAATGCTACTTCTTCGATTGATAAGCAGAGAAGAGCCGGCGGGTGATTTTTGGAGATGGGTTTTCCACTTTCTAAGCATCTGATGAACTTGCTCTTCAAGCACATCAACATCGATGGTGTGACTGTCCATCATCGCGGACTGCAGATCCGTAAACATGTCTTCTAGATGATCCAGTCGGTTCTTTACCATATCTTTGAAAACCTTCTGAGAAGGCGACTTATGCCCACCACCTTCTGCCCCTTTTCCCATCACAATGAACCCTAAAAAACCCCATCTATTTCAAAATCGAGCACACAAAGCCCTAATCAAAGTCAAAGAGAAAACCTAAGAGAAGAAGAAGAAAGCAGCGGGCAACGGAAACGGCGACGCCAAGCGAGGACGACGGCGACGCCAAGCGAGGACGACGGCGACGGGTGGGGCGGCGGCTACAGAGAAGCTGTCCTGTTAGATCTGGGTTGGAAGAGGAGTAGAGAGAGAGAAAAGAGGTTAGAAATGAGGGGTGGGGAGAAGGAACATTTTTATAGCAGTGTATTTTTTTTTAAAGGTGTGGGTAAATATGTCTTTTCGGCCCTCCGTTAGTTGCCGTTAGTTACTGTTAGCCGACAGGGGTGGTTTTTGTATATCCCCGAATAATAGGGTTGTTTTTGTATATAACCCGTCTAACGAGGGTGATTTCTGTCTTTTACCCATTAATATATGTTGTTGGAAAACTTTGTATTTTGGATAATTAAATATGTAGAGTTTAATTCTCATTCTGAGATGTTAAATCTACAATTGAGAGTCGTCCAAAATAAGTAATGGGTGAATGAAAAGTTAAATATGGGTGTACAAATAGGTCCTTTGATGGACGCAATTTAACTTTGGGTGCATTATTAATTAAAGTCCCAAATTAATAATTAGTAGGGGCTATTGTGGGATTACTAATAAGTTTATTAGTTTTCCTAACCAAAGTTAGTTATTGGTATTTACTAACTAAAAATTAGTAATTGGTAACCAAAGTGAGTTATTGGAAGTTACACCATGAAATGGTGTGACTATTCGGAAATGAATAGACACATCTATTCATTTGCAGCCCTTTGAAGGGTCACCTATTCTATTATAAATAAAGGGCTTCTCCACCCATTTGAAGCATTCAACATTTCCTTCTACTCTCCTAATTCCCTACAAAGTCTTCCTAAACTTTGTGGAACCTACAACTTTCAGAATATCTAATTCCTATATTCCAATTCAATTCCTTCAAGAGAGATGCCATGCCATTGCGCTTCGTAGTGTGTAAGCGGTGTACCGACTTCTTGCCCGGTGAGAGACGATTATCCTGGGAGGCGGTTTGTTCCGGATCAAGCAGTAGGAAAGGGAGTAAATAAAGCCTTAAGGACATCGAGTGAATGCTCGAGCTCGTTTCTAAAACTATATTTCGACGACATTTGTAAGCATTTCAATTCATTTTTATTTAGTTACGTTCTATCATACAATTCTGTTTCTGCTTCTTCTCCATCTTCTTATTTTCGGTCCAGCTTCGATTGTTCTCCAACATATGTATGTATGTTTATGTATATATATATTCCTATATTATATAGATATCTTGTCAAGTGAACAATGTTTGTGCTTTATTTTTCCACTTTATGCATTATGGCCATGATTGTGTATTAGCTATTATCTCTTGATGAAAGTCATGGGAATTCAGCTTTGTGTTATTCTGAATTCAGTTTGTTACATTGATATCTAGTTTTTCTGTACTTCCTTTGTTAGCATGATCCACACGATACTATATTCACCCAGTTGTGTATCTATGACCTCTGTTAGGTTCACGCGTGGTCCTTGGATGCAAATGAATATGTTGCTGATGAAGATGACAGTACTTACAGTTGTCGTGTTTCCGGTAAGAATACGATAATAACTAAGTAAAATAGAACCCACCAGATATGGGATTTTGTGAGATTCATTACCCTCCGAGCTTACTTCTTGTAGTCGTTACTTTATGGTAGACCAGTCTTCCATAATTTGTTGGATCACTATTATCTTATAATACTTGGTTGCCTTTTGAATGTCTGATACTTATTACTGTAAGGGTAATTGATATAAAACCTACCTGCAGTATTACATTTGTGACACAAAACCCTCTGCACTTTCAATTTTCCACACCAACCCCCTGCAGTTTACTATTCTGTGACACTTAACCCAAAATCGATAACGACGTTGATAAATTGGACGGAATAAAGTCATGTGACCAAAGTGAGAAATTATCATTTAGTCCATCATGTGTTGGTCATGTGACTTTGTTCCATCCAATTCCTTAACGGCGTTACCGATTTTGGGTTAAGTGTCACAGAATAGTAAACTGTAGGGGGTTGGTGTGGAAAATTGAAAGTGCAGAGGGTTTTGTGTCACAAATGTAATACTGCAGGTACGTTTTATGTCAATTACCCTTACTGTAAATACACGAGGGACATCTGAACAAATGTTGACACACTGTGATCACAATGGTTGTATACTTCTGTTTGTGAGGGCCTTAGGTAACTGGGCTTCTGGTTATGTTGGAACCACTACAAATAGCTGCTACAGTGTCGGTGACGGTTGCCAGAACCACAGTACAAGTATAGAGCGTGCAACTCAACCCCAAGAAGAAGTAATTCCTGCTGATGGAGAAGTTTATTAATAAGCTTCTTTTAGTTTTAGAAGTGCGCATTCGTTGTTGTTGTATTTGGTAGAACCAGAACGTGAAATTGACGTTCAGCAACTATCGCAACGGTTTCAAGTGGAAACACCACTGTAATGGTTAGAGAACTATTGGTAACAGTTGCGACAACTTCTAATATACTACTAAAAGATATAGAAAAACATGCGTATTTTATTAAATAGAGCTTTATCATATAGATGAAGTAGATCATGCACTTTATTTACCCAGAAAAGTAGATCATGTAACATGTACAGACAACAAAACCTCCTCCAAATAGTTTGTCTCTTGCTATCTGCCTCCTTGACGATTTGGATGTGTTAGCTTCAAGCTTCAGATTTTCCATCCGCGAAATGGAGAAAATTATCCTTGTGGCTTTTGACCTCCCAACTTCAGGAAGGATATGAATGCTGACGGATAAGCTGGATATGATATGCTGGCCGTGTTACCACAATTCACTCAAATCCATGCGAATTGCAAATTGGATTGCGCATTCCGAAACGTGGAACACCAGCATTCTAGATCACTTAATTTGGTGATCCCAGTTTTTTTCACTATGTTCACCTAAAGTATCTATGTAGAAGGGAAAACTAAATTTAGATATGTTAAGAGTATTGACTTCTAAATATTGCATATTGAGTAGTTTCATACTTTATGATTTGTGGAAAATGGTAAAACTCCTATAAAGGTATCCAAAGCAGCCTACCCTTGGCGCACCAAATTCCATTGGGTATGGTGTTCCCCGATCCTGTTCCCGTTCCACAAAACGGAATGATCCACGTTCCATATAACTTAGGTCTGTGTTTTGGTGCTCTCGGATATGATGCAGGATATGAAATACCATGTTTGGGTAGTATAGGATATGAAGGATATGTGTTAAAATGACTGTAATACCCTCACTGCTGTCATTTTGGATTGTATATTACAAATTGATGATGACAAGAACGAGTAGTGCTAGTACATGGTATTCCACTACATAGTTGCCAAACTATTTAAAATATTTCAATATATTGATTTTATTTTATTTAAGTGAAATTTGTAGTCAATGAACTTTAATTGAATATATATGGAAATTATTGAGATAAGTTTGAAATTTATCAAAATAGTTGACCTTTGCTCCTCCACTAGACCACTCACCACTTCCATCTCTCCAAAAATGGTTCAGTTTCTTTGATGAGAAAATGGATGAAGAAGACGATGTAGAGGCAAGCGTTGCAGAAGTCCAAGTGGAGAAGACAACGTATAGAGAACACTCGCTAATTTATTCTGCAAATGGATCATTCCATGTTTTGATTTTGAAATTGGGTTTTGAAGTGCTGATTTTCCTAATTTTGACAGTGGATTTGTCAAGGAAGAGGAAAGTTGTTGGGTTCATGACGAGATGATGGTGAGGAAGGTAATTGGGCGCCGGTGGTGAGGAAGGTTGACTGGTGGTTGAGGCAGTTCAATTCTGGTGGCTGTGGTGGAGATATCTTTGTGCGTTGTCTTGTTGGTGCTGGATTACGAGGAGCTGTGGTGGGTTGCTTCGTCGCCGACGTCAACGCCAATAGGTTCCGCAACGACATCAACTACGGCTGCTTCGTCGATGAGATTGGTGGCTGCTGTGATGGCAAGAACACACAGGCAGAGAAGGGAGCGAGAGAAAGAGAGAGAGAGAGGAGAAGAAGTTTTTTTTAGGGCTGTAAATTTCTAATTTTAGGAGGGCAAATTTGTCCCAAAAATACACACAAATCATAGCCCTCTTATCCTTCCAAGCTGTATCCGGCTTATACCACCTATGAGGTGGTATATGATTTTAGCACAAAATGAACCACCAACATAAGAGGAGGATTTGTTATCCCTCCCCATATCCCGTACCCAAACACCGGATTTGGAGGGGGAGGGAATAACAAATCCTTTACCCAAACATGGCCTTGATAACTTCCTCAACTAAACATATTAATTGAAAGATATAAAGGTTGAAATAATAGCCCTAGTCCAATATTGAGGATCTACTTCAAATAGTATCTTGTGAATGCATTAATATTTTGTAGGTTTGTTGGGACAGAACACATTGGAAAGCGCATTTTAGTTAGCAACCTTCATCACAACGAAATTCTAACAAATGCTTAACAAGTCCATGACGTAGCACTATCCCTCACAGGAGGCTCGGCATCTCAAACTGTAAACTTTATATTAGAGAAAAAGCACGAGGTGGTCCAGTCTTGTCTACTACAGGCTTTTGTATGTGCCAGTGAGAGCGGGTGATCTGATGAAAGTTCAGGGTTATAGAAGAATTAGAAGAGAATTATGGCGCAAGAACATAGTATATGACAATGAGTATAGATATAAATGAACTCATTGCACTTGGGAAGTACCATTTGGAAATCTAAGTGAAGTTAGAAAAAGGGTTGTTCTGTTTATTTATTTATATATTTCATTGTCAGGTGCTCTTTTATTGGAAGAGGTTGTGAACTCATGTGGCATGGCCGCAATTGATGCTATACTCACTGCTGCAAAAAGACATTTCTCGGAGTCCCAACAAGCAAAACTTGCTGGTTCTCCCACCTGGTGGAGAGTAAGTTATTAGCCAGCTCTAGTAGAAATGCAGTATATGTTCTAATTATCTTCAATAGTCTCTCATGTTTAGACTAACATTTTGCAGATAAGGGAGGCTACCCTTTTTGCTTTGTCTTCTTTGTCAGATCATTTACTTGAAGCACAGGTCTGTTATAGCTGTATATCGAACAGTATGCAAATAATTTGTCAAGTTGAATATTCTTACTAGCTAGAGTATAATAACGTGCTTCTAAATTTCTGATAACTTGTTAGTAGTCGATAATCCCAGATATTTATGTGGTAAATTCTTGTTCAATTTCTCATTTGAAAATCTGTAATGTATATTTGAGCACCATTGTTTAAATCATAGGTTTCTGGACAAATGGAGGTAAATCTAGGGAACCTGTTGGAGCTAATAATTGCTGAGGACGTGGGAACTGGTTAGTCTTGTTTTTCCGATTTGTCTTCATATTGGTTCCTATACTGAAATTGGTCATTTTGTTGATTGTGCAGGGATGCATGAATATCTCTTCCTTTCTGCTCGCATTTTCTCAACGGTTGCTAAGTTCTCTTCTGTGGTAACTTTCTGAAGGATCCTATCATAACAAATTAAATGCTTCTGGTGAATCTTGTTGTTCAATTTTTCTATATCGATACAGATCAGCCATGGGGTTGTAGAACATTTTCTTTATGCTGCTATCAGGGCACTTGGAATGGATGTGTAAGCTTCTTGCTGTCTCTGTAGAAATCAACTAATGGATGCGGACCAAGTCATTTGGTAATAGTTTGTTATCTGTAGGCCTCCACCTGTGAAAGTTGGTGCCTGTCAAGCACTTGCTCATCTCCTTCCTGATGCAAATAAGGAAGCGCTCCAGCCTCATATAATGAGTCTATTTTCGTCTCTCGTAGATCTTCTCAATCAAGTAAGGCACAACTAAAAGATTTCCTTCATGTTCTTGTTGAAGTTGCGACCTAATACTGACTAGAATTCTAATTACAAGGCATCTGATGAGACTATGCATCTGGTACTTGAAACACTGCAAGCAGCAATTAAAGCAGGTTAGCATCACTAACGATGGTATCTAGAACAGTTAGCAGTGTGAATTTATCCAAACCCTTGTGATATTTTGTAATTTGCTGCTAAATACTCCCTCCGTCCCTTAATGAGTGCCCTGCTGTTTATTTCAACCATTTGAGGAGTTGATCTGGCTACCAAAATGATACCGAAACTTGTTTATCTTTCGTGTTGGTGTAGAGTTAAGATAACTCTGCAACAATGAGAATAGATAAGCAAGTTCTTTAGAGTTTTGCTAGTCAATTCACCTCCTCAAAATGCTTGCAAAAAACAGCAGGACACTCGTTATGGGACGGAGGGAGTAATGATCATTCCTCGCTGACGATAAGTTTTGTCCTTTGTTTGTGTTATGCTTATTTTAGGGCATGAAGCATCGGTATCTATAGAGCCTATAATCTCTCCTATAATCCTTAACATGTGGGCATCACATGTATCCGATCCATTCATTAGCATTGATGCCATTGAGGTTCTGGAGGTAATTCTGTCGACTATAGTTGGTCAGTGAGGCTGCAATATGTTTTTTTTATTGTTTCCCTAACGACATCAGCATTTCTGCATTTTTGTTACTGTTGAAGGTATATAAAGTTCTTTGCATTTATCATCTGTTTGAAAGGGGAAAACTTACTTGCTGAATTCTATGAACCCCACTGCTAAAATACAATCTATTTTTTTTGGTCATTATACAAATAAATTGTCCATGTCAATTTTCCAGTGTATCCCTTTCAAGAGAAGTAAAATTACACGCTTTTTACTGTATGACTGTGACGTCTCATTTCCTTTCTTGTGCAGATTTCTTCTTTCTTTTACTCTTAACAAGACTAGGCATTGACTGAGACTGTTTAATGAGTATTTTAGTTACTCCAGTAGCACTAAGGGGAAATCTAGACTTATGAGGTCATATTTCAATTCAAATGATGGTTTATAGTTTCTTTGGTTGCTTAGTTGGGATTGCCAAAATGGTAGCCAATTTATGTTGGAAATTTGTGATAGAAATTGTACTTTTCATTCTATTTATCAATAACAATCATTTATATGCCCGCTGAGGTGGCTTAACTTGGACTGTTGGATTTAAATTGTGAACTAAGGAACAAAAATAATTGGCTGGTTGGAGGCTGTCTTTTAATTTTTTTGTGTGCTCATGTCATTAATTTTAACTGTTACCTTTAATTTCCCAGGCTATAAAAAATACTCCTGGCTGTATTCAACCCCTTGTTTCTCGAGTTCTACCATATGTTGGACCAGTCCTGTGTAAAGTATGTGTTTCTCATCGTACTTTTGACAAAAATACATTTGGGGGTATATGGTGCATCATTTCACTCTGTTCCTAATGTGTTCCGTTAACTTTCATAGCCCCAACAGCAGCCTGATGGTTTAGTTGCTGCTACGTTGGATCTTGTAACCATGTTACTGAAGGTGAGCTTACTTGGCCTTTTCAAATTTCAAATCATTACTGCATATTTTAAGATCACATAATAAAATTTAACTCACTTTCATTTACATTGGTTCAGAACTCACCTACCGATGTGTCAAAAGCTATTTATGATGTTTGCTTCAATGCTGCAATCGCCATAGTACTTCAAACTGATGATCATAGCGAAATGCAGGTTCAATTCTTTTCCTCAATCTGTATAATATATTTTAGATTTTGGTTCTCTGTGCCTTTACTGCACTTGCACTTTATCGTTCACTAATTTTTGTTGCTCCTGGGCTGCTACTTTTTGCAGAATGCAACTGAGTGCTTGGCTGCTCTTTTGTCTGCCGGAAAGCAAGAAGTTCTTTCTTGGGGCAGTGATCCTGGATTTGCAATGAGAAGTTTGCTTGATGTAGCTTCAAGGTTTACTGCTCTTTCTTTTGACTTTACTTAACAACGATAATGATGAATTTTTGATCTGGTGTGAGGGTGTTACGACTTACAATTAAGGAAGCCAATGTGAATATTGGTTGACGACTTAGAAAATAACTTGACCATCTTGAGCATAAGTGACGAGGTGGAAAATAACTTGATCAACTTGAGAAGCAGATATATGATTTTTTTTGTCTAGATAAATGACGGTTTTGCATGATTTTTTTTGTCTAGATAAATGACGGTTTTGCTCATTAAATTGTTATGTTGAGATCAGGTATTTATATCCTTTCTTAATCCTTGGATTTTATTTTTTTGTACCACTGGTAAACCATAATGTCAAAAGACCGGTTTATTTTGGGCGATGTTACTGCTCTTGTGAAACAGCACATGTTCTTGTTTTGCTTGTTAACTCCTCCCAGTGCCCCATTTCTTTTATGCCCCCGAACTTTAGAAAGATGGTACTTATTCTATCAACCAATTCTTTTATGAATTAATCTTTTATCCTTGGAGAACTCACAAGATGTTTGTCGTGTCAAGCTTGATGAATTAGCAGCACAGCTTAAATTGTGATTTATCAACTTGCTTTCTTAATTCCTTTCTATTCCTTATTTAAAAGAAATGAACAAGCTTGACATGAAAACTTTTAATGTCGCTATTTCATCCTTGTTGATTTTCGGATGATGAAAGTTCTTCCAATGTCACAACTCTTTTGCAGTCTGCAAAGGCCGGTCGCTAACTCATCCACTGTCATGGTGCCAAGGGCAGATAGAAGTCACAGAACATAGAAAAAGAATATATTATTGTGCAAATGGCGGACTCAGTAACACATGTTGACTGCATGTGCATAGCCTTAGAATAACCAATTTTTCCCCCAAAAAGATGACCTAAACAGTAGCTTATCCACTGCATCCGTTAGTCTGCTGAACTTTGTAAATAGACAATATGCTCTAGATATCTCTGTACTGCTCAGTATCTATATTTAAACACTGTATATTTTCTTCCTTTCATCTTACAGTAGCTTACACACCCTGTATATGTTATTTTCCTTCTTTTCAGCTTACATTAGCTAAGTGTTGGTTTTCTGGTTGCAGGCTTCTAGACCCTGATCTGGAAAGCTCTGGGTCGCTCTTTGTTGGAACCTACATTCTGCAACTTATTTTGCATTTTCCTTCACAGATGGCACCACATATTAGAGACCTGGTTGCTGCTCTTGTCAGGCGAATGAAATCTTCAACAACTGCAGGATTGCAAAGCTCATTGGTCCTTATTTTTGCTAGACTGGTACACTTATAATCTATTTTTAAAACACTTATTCCATATGGCTTCACCAAAACTGTTTTACTTTGGTAAACAGTTGTTTTTTTAAATTTTGGTCTTTGTCAGTGAAGTGGTAATCCTCCCTCTCCTTCTACCATCCTGAGTTCGGTTATTCTGCAGTGCCTGAAAATAGTTTTCTGATTTTGGCAATTTCACCCTTCTGCTTCAGTTTGTTTCCCACAAAAGTTTTTGTGTCCTTTAACCCAAATCCTGTTTGAAGAAAACTCCTGTGCCCTTCTCTCTTTGTGGTTGCATATTTTACTTTTCCAACTTGTAGAAAGTGATGGTAGGTAGTTTTTATTATTTATTTTTGTAGCCACAAGTAGTTATTTTTGAACCCCGTCCCTCGGAAAATCCTGGATCAACCTCTGCATTTATTTAGTTTAATTTAGTAATGTTTCAAGAATCAAGAGTATTGGATCCCTTTGGCCAGACGTACTAATGAAGGAGAACATACTCTTAATGTAAACTAGGAGTCAGGGTAAATATCTATCAACTCCCTCCGTCCCACAAAATTGTTCATTTTGATATTTGATAATGTCTCGAAAGATAGTCCACTTTTCTTTTAGATGTTTGAAATTGTGTAGATTGAATACATTGAACAATAAAAAACAATTAAAGTTGTGTTGGAAATGGAGAAAACAATGAATAATTATGTCGATACTACCATCACAAAATTCAAATATATGTCCGATCAATACATGGCTCCTTAAAGAGTTGGAGTTTAAAGAAGGGACAATTTTGTGGAATGGAGAGAGCTTTTTCTTAGGAGTGGGGGTCTTACCAGGTGAGTTTACTGGGAAGCATCAAGAGCCGTTTTTTTTTTTTAAATTACCTTCGGAAAGAAACACACATTACAACCAAACAACAAACGAAGCAAAACCTACAAACCTAAACAAAGCACAGAGGCAAGAGTCCAACTGCAGAAACACCAAAACACTCCTAAGAAGAAGCAGCAGCACCAAGCATGTTATCAATAAGAGTTTTCTTGATGGCTTCGTGGGAGTAGAGAGTTAACAAATTTCTTATGTCAGGGATGGGGGAGTAGGTACTTCTGAGAGGGTTCTCTTCAGTGTTAATGAGCATCACAGCATCCATAGAATCAGTCTCCACATCAATGTTCTTGAAATTACTTGAATAAGCAATGTTGATTCCTTCGTAGATGGCAAAAATCTCAGCACAAGTCATCAAGAGCTGACTTCTTTGTACATAGATCAAACCTTGTATATATCTGATTAGGAAAAACTGCATCATGTATTGACTGAAACATTTGCAGATTTATAATAGTCCCTACATGGAATTTTCTTTTACTAACAGCTGGTCTTGGTATAAGATGGAATCTCGAATTATATTCACCTGGATTCTTGCAAAACTGAAATCATGAGTTGCCCCTTACAAAACTGATTTGCCTGGATCCTTCTGGGGTCTTTGAGACTGCTAATGCACTTTGTGCATGTTCTGAAAATTCTATGCCCCTGATTATATTTGTTGTCTATGATGCAGGTACACATGAGTATACCTAATGTTGAACAGTTTATTGACTTGTTGATCTCAGTTCCTCTTGATGGTCATGACAATTCTTTTGTGTATGTTATGTCAGAATGGACCAAGCAGCAAGGTGAGCTCCGTAATGTATAATTGCTACTCTCATAGCATGTGATTCAAAACATTATGACTACTAAAAGAATGATGTGACGGGACAATCATGTACTTATTACAACATTACTCTGGTGAAATAATTAATATTTCTTAACGCTCCTCTCCCATCCATTCAAAGAAACTTTTTTTGATGTCTTAATACACTATAAATCCGTACGTAGTAATTTGATTTCTCTGAAGTCAATAACATAAAGTATACAGGATAAAATAAGATACTATGCAGAGTTGTCATTTGGCCAGAGTAGTCCAGCTTTGATTATCACAGAGGATTACAATGAGAAGATAATATTGCAAGACTATAATAAAGTTGCATGAGATGACAAATGTTTATGAACTAATAATTTTTTAAGAAGATCTCAAACCGAATTAATTAAGGTTAAATAATGTCTTTAAATCTTTTTGTTATCATGACTCTCATTTAATCTATAGCTTTATGAGCTAGGTGAATTTACATTTGTTCTGTATCATTGACAATCCCACGAGAAAATACTACAACCCTTATTGACTCTATCAGTTTCGTTTTGGCCACCCTCTCCCTCGTCTACAACCCTCGTTCTGAAATGTATCACTTATTACAACCGGGGTATCTGCCAGCTAAAGATGCACATGACCAAACTACTTCAAACGTTTAGATTCTTTCTATTTGTGTCATTGTGTATCCTAACTCTCCTAGTCACACCACTCATCCACTGTAGCATTCTCATTTCTGCTATATTAATTTTTCGACTATACCTTTTCTTAGTCGCCGAACACTCAGTCCTATACATCAAAGTGGGTCTTACAACAGTTCTATAAAACTTACCCTTCGAACTTGCCAATATCCTATGGTTAACTTTCCAGATGCACTCCACTTCGTCCACTCATATGGGTAACATCATTGTCAATCTCTCCAACACTATGTTGAATTGACCCAAGATATCTAGAATGATCATTTGTTTTGCACCTCTTGCCCGCCAATAGTTATGGCCTCCTCTCCCACTGTCCGATGGCCACTAAAGTTACACTTCATAGACTCTGTCTTGGTCCGACTAATCCTAAACCCTTAAGTTTCTAAATTATCCCTCCATAATTCTAACTTACTGTTTAGTCCACTCGTTTCATCAATAAATATATCAGATTAAAACAGTGTTCTCGTGTATGATCTCTTAGGATTATTTACTTGTTTGTTCTTTTATGATCATGCGACTTAGCTTAACTGAAAAGTTATACTTATGATATACTCGTGCTCAAATGGTAACTGAATGCAGGGGAGATTCAGGGGCCGTATCAAATAAAAGTCACGACAACTGCTTTAGCATTATTACTGTCAACAAGGCATGTAGAACTGGGGAAAATCAATGTCCAAGGTCATATGATTAAGGTAAGCTTATGTTTGTGATCTCTTAATGTAGGTCACATGTTCTGAAGAACTTAAATGTGTTTTCCTGTGTAGTCCTCCTCAGGGGTAACCACTCGCTCAAAGGCTAAATCAGCCCCATACCAATGGACGACAATGCCTCTACCTGCAAAGGTACTGTATTATGTATTCATTAACCGTATTAAGATTTCTCATAAACACACTAAGAACATGTGCTCTGCTCTTGAACCAACTGTGGTCAAAGAATACAATGAGCAGGTTTATGCTATAATTCATACATTTTAATGCTTCCAACATTGACTGACATGTCTGCTGAATCGTAACTTTGCTTGCTGGGAACAGATATTGGCTCTATTGGCAGATGTGTTGATTGAGATTCAAGAACAAATTTCTGGCGGTGATGATGAGGTAGCATGGCATGTTAGTTTGAGGTATGTGTTTGATGAACTGGAATAGTAAACTGATACACTGGATGATATGTTTTCCCAGGATAGTGATTGGGAAGAAGTTCAGGCTGGAGATGCAGAAGTTGATGAAGGCTTGATACGTGCAGCAGATTCTTCGTCATATTCCCGACCATCTTATGATTATCTTAATGCCATGGCGAAAGTTCTGGATGAGGTTTGTGTAAAAAAAAAGTTTCATTTGGGTAACCTTCTTGTACAACGCCACGCTTGCATGTTCTAACTAGCTTGTTAATTATTATACCTCAAGGACCAAGATGGTGATGAAGATGATTTACTAAGTGCTTCCGACCCCCTGAATGAGGTATCTCTTTGTTAATTTGTATGAAAAAAAGTCACTGCATGATTTCTCTTGTCCTGATACTTGTGTGGATGATCCTAATATCTACAGATCAATTTGGCAAAATATTTGTTGGACTTTCTCATGAAGTTTTCTCAATGTGATCGAGCTTTGTTCGACCATCTTTTCCAGGTTTGCTCCATACTTCCTATGGCCTGAATACAATTTAAGAGCAAATACTTTTGAACTATCTCAAGTCTTCTTCCATAGGTTGACATCTCTTTTACTTCTTACCACTATCTCAGAGTTTGACGAAGCCCCAGCAAAATGCCATCCATGCAATGCTCAGCAGATGAAATTTTGGTTTCAGAAGGGGAGGTTCCAGTGTGAATTTGGTTGATTTACTATAAGTCTTCGCGGGTTTCTTGCAGAATTTACTGCATCAAGTGTGCCTTCTCTTGAGTTTGTAAAGCCGGGGACGTTCCATCTTTGTTTTCCCTTTTTTCGTATGTTTTTGGAGAGGTTTGGTATAGTTTGTCTCCATATAGTAATATTCATATACTAGCAATTACTGTAGTTATTTATGTATATCAAAGACTAGTAGGTTCTGCTGCTATTGCATTGCAGACTATTGCCTTGTATCCTACATCCTTGTATTGTATGTGTAAGTTCTCTTAGCAAGTTCAATCCATAGTTTTTTTGAAATACCCTACTGGACTGCATTTTGTTTTCCTACTGGAGTTAAACGTTTCGGTGCCGGTATATTTCGGCGAGTCCTTTAGAAGTATACAATTTTCCAAAGAAAATAATATTTTCAAACGAGCACATTAACAATATTTTTTTTGCAAAATACCATTGTCTTTATACCAAATGCAAACATTAATTGTCATCCAAAAGGGGGAGTCTAGAGATAATGCTTGATTTAAGGGTAATTTTTATTTTTTTTATGGCTATTTTTTTAATGAGAATTTTAATATATTTTAATTACATATAGACCCTAACTGGTATCGACCGAAACGGCTGTAACACACCGAAATGGCTCTAACACACCAAAACGGGCCGGAACCAGAGACAGTATACTACAATTATGGTACCGTTTCGTTTTTGGACTGAAACGGAATGTTTCGGCCTGTTTTGGAATGAAATTTCAAACCATGGTTTAATCAGTTAGTTTGTGTCATGGGAGGGTGAATGCAGATGGACAGAGCTGTGTCGTGCAACAGTGAATGGAAATTGTAGATCCTATCAGGTAAGATACCGGCAGCGGAAACAATTTGTCAATTCTCTTCTCGGCTGACACTGGTTGTGGAGACAATGACGGAAAATAGGTAGGCCAAGTGCCCTTTTACATCTTGTTGACCTGTTAGTTGGAGTCAGTAACCCAGGTGCCTTGATGATCCTGGCCTTGAGCAATGATTAGCCTTCGGCTGTAAGTGAACGGGACGGCACCTCTTCGTGCAAATAAGAAAGATTGTGGTGACAATACAATATTAGCACTAAAATAAAAAAAATAAAAAATGACATTATGTAAATAAAAACGATTGGTTGTCAAGTTAAGAAATTCACTTCCTGGTACATGATACTTCTATTTATTGTCATCCACTAGGCTACACGGGTAGTTCTAGATTTCCGATGTGTCGATTGTTGATGTTCCCCCCATTCTAAGTGTACCTTGGTGAATGATGAAACTATGCTCTGTCTTGAGGAAATCTATTACACTCCGAAATTTATTTAGCCATTTGTAAAAAAATGTTACATGATGACTACCTGGTTTCATAGTTTTTCTTGAAACATAAAAGCTCCCTCATAAATCTGATTCTGCCTTCTGTCAAGCCCCAGGGCTAACGCAACCACCACTTCTCCCTCCTGCCCCGACTTAGGTCCGAAGAGAAGACCTTGAACAATACACAGTCCTCTCCAACTCCATAACTGAATTTCCTCGGAGCCAGAGGACTGCGACACAAAGGACAAAATTGATGATCGTACCCAATCCACTTATCTAAGCACATCCTATGAAATACATGCTCGCATCTCAACTCCCTTATCTCGTCCCCTTCTTCGATTTTGCACAGACAAACCCTGCATTCATCTTCATCGTCTCCTTCCTTGCCTTTCGTCTCGTAGAGTTTGATTTTAAGCTTTATGGCTGCATCGTTTCGCTCTTTCTCTTCCTTTCTCAGATCAAAAAATTGCCCGTGAACGACCAATTTCAAAATCTGAAAGATGCTAGACATGTCGACTGCAAACATGGACTTCAAATTTGGAGGAACAAGAGAGAAGATATGAGCTGAAAGAGCTATCATGAAGTTCATTTTCCTTCTCACAAATGTCTATAGATTGCAAGAATGAGAAGCATGCTTTATATATAGAGAGAAGCCAATAACTTGGGTCATAGAAGCCACTTAGTCGTCACCAATCCTAGTCTTAGCTGTCGTATGCCATAGATTCGGTCATTTTTTGGGGAAATTATTCATTGCTTTTGGAGTTGCTGCTCCTCAAGATTGTCAGAGCTAAAAGTGTACAAACCTCTCAGGTTCATCCAAAATTTGTGGTTCTGTTCATCTGAAAAGCACAACGTCAAGAGATCTAAAAGCAGCGAACAATCTCTCCATTACTTGGGTTTTGCTGACACCGAAATGTACCTAACTATTAATTATTGTGATTTTGGTGAATACGCATATACATGTTGTAAGTACCTCGCTAAGGGTAGGGGCATACCTAACTAACATGTTTGGCCATCTTCGAAATTTGTGGGCTATGTGATGCAGAGGGTTTTGCAAGCCAGAGTAAGTTAGGACGATGACCGAATCAACATTTAGTGGCACTGAGGTTTAGTTGTTAGGTGGTGGTTGGTTTAACTGTGGGGGCGTCTCGAATTCTTATTGTTTGTCCTTTCCTCTCAAAATGTGACTGTTATTGTTGTTTTCTTAGGGGCATGGCATATTGTGCCTAATTTGCAGGTTATGTGTGGACAATCGTAGAGCATTGCAGCGCACATAAGGTGGTCCCATGAACGTAAGGCTCTTCTTTCGAGGTTAGATATATTCCGGATTATGAGAAAGGAACATATAAGAGTTTTTCCAATTCATATAATATTATTACAATTATGGTTCTTATTTTGCAAATGTACAGGTGTTAATTGCAAACAATAATATGGTAAGTGATTACGAGAAATATTAGTCCTCAATGATATGACGTGTCAGGAGATGAATCCGAAATTCCAGTGATTATGACCCATAAATCAAGTTGGGAAGTGGCAATTCACTGTTCATTTGGTAGAAACAATACCAAATGAACAATAACTCTGAAATATAGCAGCAACCGTCCGATTAGAATGTGGGAGAGTAGCAATAGCCGTAGAATTGTTTTATAAACGTAGCTGATTAGTTTCCTAAATTTAAGTAGAATGCCACCGTTTAGGTGACGCGTGGCAAGCGATTAGTTTTACGACGTTGATTGTTAGTGTATGGGAGGTCTGTTATGTGTTATTTGACATAATTACCCGGGGTTAGTTACCTCGGGGCTGGCGCATCAGTTGGAGGATAAAACATTGCAACGTTCTTCATTTTGGATCAATCAAAATTCATAACAAATTTCTTAAACTCTATCTCTCTCTCTCTCTCTCTCTCTCTCTCTCTCTCTCTTCCCCTCTTTTGCATGATTCTCTTGATTGCCTGCGTAAACCTAGCTCACAAACGGAATTGGAGGATTAAGGCTTCGAAAATTAGTTCAGGAGCTGAGGTTCTGACAATTGGTATCAGAGCCATGTTGATCTAACCAAGACTTCACCTGTTACAGCCATGGTGAGAAATGATGAATTGGATGCACGGTTAAAGGACACCGAATCCGTCATTTCTCATACCGACGTCACCCACAAGCAGATGATGACGAATCAGGCACGATTGGTGGAGTCTCATACGGGTCAACCACATCATCAACATTATTTCTTTATTTAATATTTTATTATTATTTTTTAGTTAAGTTTATTTATTGAATTAGTTATTATTTAATTAGTTAGTAGATCGGGCTGAGCCCGTTAGGTCAAATCCTCTAGTTAGAGTTTGTTATTTTTCTATTAAAACGTTGTAGTTTTATTATTTTATCAATCAATCAAGAAGAAACAATTGAAATTGTGTGTGTGGGTTAAAAACCCGTGTGTGTGGAGAGTTGATAGTGTCTAGAACGACTATCGTGTTAGGTAAACCCTAACAATTTGTGCTTTCATTGTTTTTCACCATTCAACTGGTGAAAATCATGTCAGACTCAACCCGGGGTACGGTTCTCAACATCGATAACATCCCGGCATTTGCAAGCTTCCAGGCTAGTGGGAGACGAATATACCGTTTGGTTTCCGTTGAGGAATTTTTCCGCTTCCAGGACATCGTCAGAGGCAACGAACAGCCGCCGCTGCCGCCAATTGGAGACCAGCTGCAGCCACCACGGGAGACCCAGCCGCCGCATTCAATCGACCTTCAACCAACCTCCAAAAACATCCCAACGGCGGCAAAGTCCACCCAGCAACCAGGCGAAGCTCTCCTGCCACCGCCGCCACAAGAATCGCTGCAATGGCAGCCCAGATCGCAGAGAACACCGGCGCCGACGTCAATGGCGAGGTCCAGCCGCCTTCGCCGCCTCTCCCATCACCCACGACGTTGGTCGGACAATCCCCGGGTTTGACGACGACCCAGCTGGTCCAGAAGAAGTCGCGCAACACGCCACCTCTGTCCCCGGCGACATCACAGCAAGAAACGCTGTCGGCGACCAACCAGAGGCAGCGGCCCCAATCTCCATCGCTCGATCCGCCTCCTGCGATCGGTGAATCAGCCCAGCCACGTCCCAAACCAGTCCGACCACTTCCTCCTGAGCGGCCACCGCCAGCCACCAACAACCCCAAACAACTGAAGACTAGCCCCAGGTTCCGATACCGCCGTCGTGACTCAAAGAACCAAATGATCGGATCGATCTAGCCGCCACAGGTGCCACGACTTGGTCATGGCTTAATCCAGCCGTCCGCTCAGATCTGGCTTGGCTCGAGCCGATTATTTCCACACGACTTGGCTCGACTGTCGACTTTCGGTCGGCTCAGCCCAAGCCACCAATTCCTCCTTAGCTCAAAGTGAGCCAATCACCTATTTTCAGCCTATTTGGGAGCCGCAATGATATTTTTTCGAGCCACATGGTCTACCCCAGGGTTTTTGAACCTCCCGAGTCCGTTTCGGCCTCAATTTTTTTCAGATTTGGACCCTAACGTGGGTTTCTCAAGCTCGTTCGTCTTCAATTTGATCCGGGCATCAAAAATTTTGGTCATTTTGAAGCTTTTTCGCGCATCCACCTTAAGGACAAGGTGAATTTCAACGGGGTAGGAGTTGATACGGGTCAACTGTATCATCAACAATATTTGTTTATTTAATTTATTATTATTATTTGTTAGTTAAGTTTATTTATTTAGTTAGTTATTATTTAATTAGTTAGTAGACAGGGCTGAGCCCGTTTGGTCAAATCGTCTAGTTAGGGATCGTCTAGTTAGGGTTTGTTATTTTTATATTTAAACGTTTTAGTTTTATTATTTTATCAATCAATCATGAAGAAACAATTGAAATTGTGTGTGTGGGTTAAAAACACGTGTGTGTGGAGACTTGATAGTGTCTAGAACGACTAACGTGTTAGGTAAACCCTAAGAGAGTCTCTAAAGGCAATGGATCATAGAATGAATCAACAGAGCGCCAAAATTTAGCTTCAATTGGAGGAATTAGCGGCCAATTCACGAACCTTAACCGCTCCTCGCCGGAATCTAAGAAGGGAGAAGGTTGGGGAAACTGGAAGTTCATCAGGAGTAGCTGTGATTTCACCAAAAGAAGGCAAAAGTATACATACTCCCGTCTAAGTAACACACAATTTCCAGGTAGATGGCCAAAAATTGAATTTCCAGGTTTAGTGGTAAAGACCCTAATAATTGGGTTAAGAAGTGTGTGCTATTTTTTACATTTTCCTTCTTTATATGGAACAAAGAGTGCTCCTAGCATCACTGCACTTGGAGTGTACAACATAACATTTGTGGCTGATTTTTACTCTAAATTTGATGATGTGGGGGGTTGGGGATGTAGTGGGTCAGATCTATAAGTTGACACAAGAAGAATCATTAGATGCCTACATCACTAAGTTTGAGGAATTGAGATTAAAGGTGCGGCAGAGAAATCCATCACTGGATGATACTTTCTTTATCTCTGTGTTTAGAAGTGGCCTAAATTTGGACATCAAACACATTGTGCATTTGCTGCAACCTCAAAATCTACCGGATGCTACGTAACACCCGAATCCTAGAGTACTGGAGAGCTACATATGGATCCCCCAAACACTGCGGAGATGCCTTCCTCTAAACACAAAAATGCTCAGCAAGGAGTCTAATCCTAATGGTTCTGTTACAAGACGGAATTAAAGAAACAGGAGCTTGCATAAAACTTACTATCAAAACATGAAAATGTATGAGGTCCCTTCATATTCTATATATATGTATCACCAAGATTTTTATGCTCTGTTTTGCATTCATCACCAAGCATTGCATTTTTCGTAATAAACAATCCTAAATGCCTTGAGCTATTAGTGGCTGAATTGACCTCATGTCGTGGACAAGAAAAATCAATTTCTTCTTACCATTGTTATCGAATCAATGAGAACTACTATGGAGCTGTAAACATCACTGTAAGATCAAAGAAGTTTCAATGTTTCAAAGACCCTAAATAGCTAGTCTATTTCAAGGCCTTGAAACAGCTTTCAAAGCCTTGAAATTGATTGAGACTAATAAGCATGAACTTAGGGGGAGTTTCTGTTTTTGTTTGAACTCCTAAACCCCTGTGCTTAATGTATTATTACTTGATGATTAAAGAAAAAGTATTTTGATATGTTTAACACTATCTAATCCATCTATTTGACTCAGTTTTGCAGGGAAAGTTTATTTCCTATTGTGCAGGATTTATTTCCTAACTTGAGTTTTGCAGGGAAGGAAATTCAGGGTTGATTTGACTCTGCAATAAATCTAATGATTGTAACATCTTCTCAACATGTTTATGAACAAGATCACATCAGTATCGCTGAAGATACTGAGCTACTATCCGTTGGAGAAGACTGTTAGAGAAGTCAAAGTTGTTGCCTATAAAATAGGAAAGTTTGTTGCTGAAAATCTTGAAGATTTGCAGATCAAATGAGCTGTATATTAAGAGCTCAGTTTGAAGCATCAAGGAATACAACTCAACGGGGAAAATCTAGAGACTCTAAAATACATTCAAGAATTTCCAAGCAACAAAGAAGCATATCAAATTCTCAATCCAATTCTGAGAAGAACACTGCACTCTCACAGCAGTTTCATTTCCTGTGTTCATCTGTTTTGAAATTTATTTGTATATTTTTCATACAATACTTCTGTTTACATTCTCAAGGATTGTTGAAGGTGAACAATATATAATTCTTTGTTAATCAGATAGCTAGAGTATGTACTAGATAGGTTAGTGAGAACCACAAGCTGTAACAGAGTAAGGCATCTCTCTGTGCTTGTGATCTAGGGCTTAGTTGTTGATTAATAAGAATTGAGTTGAAAATCCTGCAGGGAGAAGATCTTTGAGGTAGAGACGTAGGTCCAAGTGGACTGAACTCTATATATCTTGTGTCTTTTGTATTTACTTTTCTGTTACAAACTTATAACTTTTGCAGCATTCAAAACAGTTTCATTTCAAGGGTTTGAAACTCATTTCAAGGCCTTGAAATAAACTTATTATTCTATTCACTTTAGCTGTTTCATTCCAAGGGCTTTAATCTCATTTCAAGGCCTTGAATCTCTTTACAATCTTTTGGAAACCACCACTCTTGCAAAGATTAGAAAAAGTTTGCATACTCTATTCAACCCCCCCCCCCTTATAGAGTATTGATCCTGCATTTTTACCTACTGTACACCCCTTCAATTGGTATCAGAGCTTTTATCACTGCATAGACTTAACCATCTTGTGATTATGAGTACTGTAGGTGATGGTGGTTTCTCACAGGGAAAAGCTGCTAACAGACCTCCTCTCTTCTGTGGAGACAATTTTTCCACTGGAAAGCTTTGATGAAAATGTTCATTATTGATCAAGATATGGAACTCTGGACTATCATCCAGAATGGTCCTCACACTTTCTACACATAGAAGGATGGGATTAAAACTCCCAAATCTGAAGACTCTCTCTCTTCATATGAATTAGAGCAATTTTCAAAGAATTATAAAGCTATGGATATCTTTTATTGTGCTTTGAGTGAAAATGAATTCAATAGGATCTCAAGCTTCAAAACTGCCAAAGAGATATGGGATAAGCTTGTGGTAACTTTTGAAAGAACCAGCCAAGTCAAGCAAACCAAGATCAACATATAGCTCAGGCAATATGAGCTATTCAAAATGAATGGAGATGAGTCAATCAGAGACATGTTCAAAAGGTTCACTGACATTGTCAACAACCTTGATTCACTGGGAAAACATATTTCCAATGAAGAAAAGGTGAGGAAGATTCTAAGAAGTCTTCCAAAGGCAAAATGGGAACCAAAGACTACTGCCATTGAAGAAGCTCAAGATCTTTCATCACTTCAACTTGATGACCTACAAGGGCAGCTCCTCACACATGAGTTATCCATGAATGAAGTTGATGGAGAACTACCTGAAGGTGTCAAGAACTTGGCTCTCAAGGCTAAGGAGAATGAGACAATTCAAATCCATGAAACTGAGGATGATGATGAAGATCAAATTGCTTTGATTTCCAAAGCCTTGAATAGAATTCTGAAAATGAAGAAAAGCTTTGGAAGCAAGGACTTCAATAGAGAAAGACACAGATCCCCCAGTAGCAAAGACTACATAGGTAAATCTTCTTCACATAATAATAAGCCTAACATGAATTGCTTTGAGTGTGGTGATACAGGACACTTGATAAAAGATTGTCCACACAAGAAAAGCAAGAATTTTCAAAAGAAAGATCGTGATAGAAGAAATAAAGCTATGATAGCTTCATGGAGTGATTCAGATACCTCAAGTGACTCTGAATATGAAGAAGAACATGCCAACCTATGCTTTATGGCCAAGCATGATGAAAGTTCTGAATATAACATTGAGGTAATGGTGAATTATTTTATTTCAAAACCAACAGAAGTCCTCTCTGATTATCTTAGAACAATACTTTTAAATGAAGAGGACTATCTGAAAGAAATTATGGTTTTGAAAGAAAAAGTTCATGAGCAAGCAAAAGAAAATTTACATCTTGTTTGTCTAATTCAGAATCTTGAGATCTCTCAGAAGAATACTAACAGTGATTTCAAGGCCTTGAAACAAATTTCAAAGCCTTGAAAACACAAATCAAGGACGTAGTCATTGAGAACTCTCTCTTCAGTGATATCTTTTTAATCTAAGACATCAAGTTGATGAATTGGATAAACAAAAGACTACTCTGACTGAGAAACTTCAAGAATCTGAATTGGTCAAAGCCAAACTTGCAGGCTCAGAACACAACTTGAACTTGATTCTTGGAGGTAGCTTGAAGTCTGTTCACAAAAATGGTATTGGTTACAATCCAAATTTTCCAAAGAAAAACAATACCAGATTTGTGAAAGCTGGAAACAAAACATCTCATAACTGCTATTACTACAATAAGATTGGTCATGTAAAAATGACTTATCCTTTTAGAAGAAGAGACCCTCACATTATGAGGAACACTTTTCCCTTCCAACTCAAAGGACAAGTTAGACATATTCGGGTTCCTAAAGGGGTTAGACCACCTAACATGGTTGACCCTGTATATGAATCTAAATTAGCACTTGGTCTAACAGCTGGGTAAGGCAGTGAATGGTGTTTGCAGGGTGTCACCAAGATCAAAGAGCAAAAGTGGTTTATGGACAGTGGTTGCTCAAGCCACACGAGTGGAAAGAAATCTCTATTCTCAGAACTGAAAGAGAAATCAGAAGGATCAATTACACTTGGTGAAAAAGGAAAATGCAACACTCTTGGTATTGGTAAAGTTGGTATAAATTCTGAAAATTCCATTTCTGATGTATATCTAGTTGATGGCTTCAAATTTAATCTGCTTAGTGTATCTAAACTTTGTGACATTGGCAACAAGGTTATCTTTGATAAAGAGAAGTGTGTGGTGCAGAATGAGAAATCTGGCAATTGCATCCTCACAACCTCTAGACGAAACAATGTTTATAATTTTCAGACTAACAAAGTTGGAGGTGAAAACTTGAAGTGTCTCAAGGCCTTGAAAGAGGATTCAAAACTTTGGCACAGAAAGTTGGGACATATTAGCTTGCATACCATGAACAAGTTAGTCTCCAAGAACTTAGTAAGAGGCTTACCCTCTATCAATTTCAAAGATGAAGGCATGTGCACAAGGCAAGCAAATTAGAAGCTCATTCAAGCCAAATAACTTTGTAAGTACTACTAGACCCATTGAACTGCTGCATATGGATCTATGTGGTCCTATGAGAACTCCATGTCCAAAGGGTAAGAAGTACATGCTTGTTATTGTTGATGACTTCTCTAGATATACTTGGGTAATGTTTCTGAAAAAAAAATCTGAAGCTCTCTTTGAATTTTCAAAACCCTGTAAAGAACTTCAAACTTTGAAAAACCTACCTATTGATTCAATTAGAAGTGATCATGGTAGAGAGTTTGATCAACTTGAGTTTGATATATTATGTTCTAAGAATGGCATCTCTCACAACTTTTCTGCTCCTAGAACCCCTCAACAGAATGGAGTTGTTGAAATAAAGAACATGACTCTTGAAGACATGTCAAGAACAATGCTTCTGGAAAACAAGTTGCCAAAATTTTATTGAGGAGAAGCTGTGAATACAGCAAACTATATTCTCAACAGGTGCTTGATCAGACCTATTCTGAAGAAGACCCCCTATGAGCTGTTCAAAGGAAGAAAGCCAAACATTTCTTACTTCAAACCTTTTGGCTGTACATGTTTTGTCCACAATAATGGTAAGGAAAATCTTGGTAAGTTTGATGCAAGAAGTGATGAAGGTATTTTTCTTGGTTATTCACAAACAAGCAAAGCCTATAGAGTTTATAATATGAGAACCAAGTTTGTTGAAGAAAGCATTCATGTTATTTTTTATGATAGCTATGATGGTTCTTTGAGTGATGGTTTTGCATATCTCAATATGAATAAGAAGGATTCAGATACTGAAGAAGAATCCTCAAAAGGATTCAATGAAATGTCACTGGAACAAGGCAGGAATTTTCAAGGCCTTGAAACAAAGGTTCAAAGCCTTGCAACAGAATCTCCAGAGAAAACAGGAGAACAAGCTACTACTTCAAGTTCTCAAAGACATGAGAAGCAACCAAAAGAGCCTGAACCATGGACAGCAAGAAATAGATTCAAATATCTCTCATCTCATCCTGCTGATAACATTATTTCTGATCCAACTACTGTTACACAAACCAGATCACAGTTGAAAAATCTCTGTGCTTTTAATGTTTTTATTTCTCTTGTAGAGCCTAAAAAAGTGAAGGAAGCATTACAAGAAGCAGACTGGATTATAGCTATGCAAAGTGAACTCAATGAGTTTGAAAGGAACAAGGTCTGGAATCTTGTTCCTCCACCAAGAAATCAGTCTGTCTTTGGCACCAGGTTGGTAGCTCAAGGCTACAATCAAGAAGAAGGTATTGAATATGAAGAAACTTTTTCTTCTTTTGCCAGGTTATGAGCAATTAGAATTCTACTTGCATCTGCATCTCACAAAAACATGAAACTATTTCAAATGGATGTGAAGTGTGCTCTTCTAAATGGTTATCTGTAAGAAGAAGTTTATGTTGCTCAACCTCCAGGTTTTTAAAATGACAAGTTTCCAGATCATGTTTACAAACTTGACAAAGCTCTTTATGGTTTAAAACAAGCTCCAAGAGCTTGGTATGAAAGATTGTCAAAGTTTCTACTTGAAAATGACTTCAAAAGAGGATTGGTAGACAAGACCCTTCTCATAAAGACGCATGAGAAAGATATGCTTGTAGTCCAAATTTATGTTGATGATATTCTGTTTGAAGCTACTAATGATCTTCTGTGCGAGGAATTCTCAAGTCTTATGAGCAGGGAATTTGAAATGAGCTTGATGGGAGAATTAAACTTCTTCCTTGGACTTCAAATTCATCAAATGAAGAAGGGAATTTTTCTACACCAAAACATGTACACAAAGGACTTGCTAAGCAATTATAATATGTCTCAATCCAAAGAGATTACGACTCCCATGAGTTCTACACTGTCTTTAGACAAGAATGAATCTGGTAAGAGTGTGAATGTGAAAGAGTATAGAGGTATGATTGGATAATTACTCTACCTCACGGCTAGTAGACCAGATATCATGTTCAGTGTGTACATGTGTGCTAGATTGCAAGCTGATCCTAAAGAATCACAGTTGACTACACTTAAAAGAATTTTTAGATATCTCAATGGTACCAAAGACTTGGGGATTTGGTATCCTAAACATTCTAACTTCTCTTTGTATGGCTATTCAGATGCTGATTTTGCAGGATATAAAGTTGACAGAAAGAGTACATCTGGGTGCTGTCAATTTCTTGAATCATCTTTAATCAGCTGTGTAATATCTCAGAATTTTTGAAATTTGAAAGTATTTGTTTTGTCTTTGAAATCATAGTTCAAGATTGACATATTTACTAATTAGTGTGATTAGTTATCTGAAAGTCCCCTTTTATGCAATAGGTGTGCGCTTGTAACAGTGAAGTATTCCAGGTTAACTATAAAGTAACCAAGCTGATACATTTGTTTCGTACTAGTCGGTTTATCAAAATAATAATATTTATTTGCAAAAAGTAATATTAGCACATTTTTAAGAAGTTAGGAGCATCAATTGGAAAGAAAACCATGTTTGAATTTTTTATGTTTATGGCAATTCTTTAGTTTATTGAAGACATGAAAATTGTACTTACTAAAAATTTCTTCTATGAAATTTCGGGGTTCTTATAAATAAGCACTTCTATTTTAAGAAAAGAACAGGTTTATTTTATGTTTGCCAATATTTTACACTTTTTACTTGTGCTAACGTAGAGTATGGTATTATAGTAAAACAATTCTTGGGAATATTCTTACCAAAGAGAAGACATGGCAATTAACTTTCTTAGCTAAATACATAATCTGGTGTTACTACATTGACTAGTCTAATTCAAGACTTCACTAGCCGTCTTCCTTCGCGATTAAGAACAGAGGAAAGAGTTGTATTGAATAGATTATGAGGTATGGAACTTGGTGACGGCAGCCACATGAAATTGAAAGAATTTTATGTTCATAGTTGAGTTGACAAAATGCTATAGGCTTAGTTAATCATTCACAATTAATTATTTGGGATAGTTACAAAACAAACAAACAAAGGTAGTAAGCTGCTTGGGTCAAGCTAGTAAGCTACAGAAAGGAATAGGGTCAAGATAGATGAGAAGATGAATAAATGTGATAAGGTTCATGGGTTACTTCTACGGAAAGAAAGAAGAGGAAGAGAAATGGAAGTGGTAAGTGTTAGTTTTCACATGACCAAGCCTATGTGGCATTATTTCATTGGGTTGGGCCCCATGGGCAACCATGTCTCCGTGGGAGACTTGTTTTCTTTAAGACCATCGGGTAGCCTAGCATGGCATAGTCATGCGGGCCCACACTTTGCTTGTGCGACACGTCGCGGACTTCGTCGAGTCGCAGGCGATCGACAGCCAGGAGCGAGACACGTGTCCCCTTACGCGTCGCGATATTACTCGTCGGCCCCTCCTATAAATACGACCCGACGTTATAGTAAATTTTCATTCCAAATTTCAGTCAAACGCTAGAGAGAGAGAGAGAGTTCGAGCGATTAGCGAAGGGTATTCCCTGATTATTATTCGGAGGTTCTGGAGGTTCTATAATCTTTATATTAGCAGCTTCGTCGGACCGAGGTAGGGAATCTCAACGTTATAGCCCTAAACGTATTGCGTTGCCTGTTTATATGCTAGTCGTTGTACTACTTCGATATAACTGTTATAATTATCGAATTGTTATTACTGCGTCAATGCTATACCTGATTATTGTGAATTTGTGAATTGATATATGATTCATGTGGAGATGCTGTCAAATTGTTATTTGAGTATCTGAATCATACAGAGATGCTGCTGAAATTGCTATTCGAATATACTGTTGATATTCGTGACTATGCTGGATACATGCTATCAACTGTGTTAATTGTTGATATGCTGTTAGCATGACGATATTGTCGATATTGATGTTCATACATGATTTGCATGTGAAATTAAATATGAAAGTGGAAGATAAATGGACGGGGTTAGGGATTGTACATCCTTTGGGTCAAAGACCCTGATTTCACCCGAGGCCTGGTGCAGAAAGCACTGCCGGCTTGATGGCAGGTGGGGCACTCCGCTCCCAGTTGAGAGTACGTATGCGGAGGGCGGCTGACTCACTCCGGGCTGCGACCGCGCATGTGAGCACCCCAGGTTCCATGAAGATAATAAAATGATGAAAGCCTCGCATATGCATGACCTGACATATACATGACTTATTAAACTGTGATAGCATGTTGATGTGTTACCTGTACCATGAAACAATATGTTCTTGGACTGTATCCTTGATGTTCTCTATTGAGCTTGCAGTAAGCTCACCCCTAATATTTTACAGGTACAAGTTATAATGGTGGTGATGGATCGGTCCCTGAGTTGTCTTAGATGCTTGGAGTGTTAGTTTATCTGTAGCTTTTGAGACGAGTCTCAACTCGTTTTGTTTGTAACATAGTTGGGTTGGGAACCGTTAGTAGCTCTGACTACTCTGTAACATATTTCAGCTTGTGTGATAAAAGTTTAAGTTGTTCAATTCACCACTTGTTCGATTAGTCCCTTTAGTTTTATTTCAAAAAAAAAAAAAAATCACCCCGGTTTCCGGGCGTGACAGCTTGGTATCAGAGCTTAGGTATACGAATCACCTCGGGCTTGGGGTAATGGTTTAGGAACCTTATGTGTTATGTGTTTTTATGTGCTTGACTTGATCCTACCTCATAAGTTTATAGGTATGACATTTTAGGTGTTTTTGTTGTAGATGGCTACAACAAACTTGGGGGATGGGACGAATGGAGATAGTAGTGCGTCTGTTCCTAATCAGGGTGCTAACCCTGATACTATGAAGGCACTTAAGGAGTTTAAGAGGCAGAATCCACCTGTTTTTCGAGGTAGCCCTGACCCAGTTGCAGCTGAGCATTGGGTAAGACAGATTGAGAAGACTTTCGTTGTTATGGGGATCTTGGGAGATGAGACTAGAGTAAGGTTAGCAACTTTTCAGTTGGAAGATGAGGCTGACCAGTGGTGGTATTTGGTTACCTCTAACCTAGACATATCACTTATTTCATGGAAAGCCTTTAAGACTATGTTTTTGAAAAAGTTCTTTCCAGAGGTGGTTCGGGCAGCTAAGGCACGAGAGTTTTTAAACTTGAAGCAGGGTAGCATGTCTGTGATGCAGTATGAGGCAAAGTTTACTGAGCTTGCCCGTTATGCCCCTAATATGGTGTCTGATGATAGCGAGAAGGCTAGGCTGTTCGAGTGGAGTCTTGTTCCATCTATTCGGGGAAAGATCGCTGTTTTGCGCTTGGAGTCTTATTCTGAGGTTGTAGAGTCTGCTTTAGTTGCTGAGAGGGAGTTGGCAGATTCAAAGGTCTTTTGGGAGAATAAAGGCCAGAACCGAGCTTACCAACAGAAGGGGAGGCAGATTAACCAAAGAGAGAATGATTCTAGCAAGAGACAGAGGACATTTTATTCCCAAAGCCAATCTTTTAGGCCTCCTCGTCCACAAGGTCGTGGTTTTCAAGAGAAAAGTAGTGTTACATGTTGGGGGTGTGGTCAGTCAGGCCACTACCGTAGTGAGTGTCCTCGTGGGAATGCTACAGGTTATGGTGGGGGATCTCAGCAAGGTAGTGTGAACCAACAGTCGCAGTTTCGTCCTGCACCATCTGAGCAGTCTATTAGGCCACCAGTTTCACAGACTTCTGGAGGATCCCAGCAGACGGGATATGGTCGAGGTAAAGGGAAAGTTGGTGCGCAGAGTCAAGGGTCTCAGGGCAGAGCTTTTGCACTTTATCCAATTGACGAGCCCTCATATGATCACTCTGTTATACGAGGTACATTTTTATTGCACAATACATGGGTAGATGTCTTGTTTGATTCTGGAGCTTCGCATTCCTTCATATCTGCTTCACGTGTTTCATTACTTGGCTTATCTGCGGAACCTCTATATGCTATTTTGGGAGTCAACTCACCATTAGGTGGGAGGACTCGAGTTGATAAAATCTGTAGAGACTGCGAGCTAGTTATTTCTGATGCTCGAGTTACTTTTGACTTGAGAGTTCTAGACATGGCCGAGTTTGACATCATTTTGGGCATGGACTGGTTGTCTGCTGACTTTGTTGTGTTGGATTGTCACGAGAAGCGGGTAACGGCAGTTACCCCAGATGGTACTCGTTTCCACTTCACAGGAAACTTTAGAGATGTATTGCCTTCGTCATTGAGACACTCTCAGTGGCGTGATCATCGGGATGGGTGGTTATCCAGTTTATCAGGTTCAGATGAGTCTGGACAAGTCGTTGCCTTACCACGTGTCGTTAGCGAGTTTGCTGACGTGTTTCCTGATGAGTTACCCGGTTTACCTCCTCACAGAGAAGTGGAGTTCTTTATTGACTTACAACCTGGTACTCAACCTATCTCTATTACACCCTATCGTATGGCTCCAGCTGAGTTGAAGGAGCTTAAGGTCCAAATTCAAGACTTATCAGATCGGGGGTATATTAGACCTAGTTGCTCACCGTGGGGAGCTCCTGTGTTATTTGCTAAGAAGAAGGATGGGACTTTGAGGTTGTGTATTGATTATAGGCAGCTTAACCGTGTCACCATCAAGAATAAGTATCCTCTACCCAGAATAGATGACTTGTTTGACCAGTTGAAGAGTTCTAAGCGCTTTTCGAAGATTGATCTTCGTTCGGGGTATCATCAGTTGAAAGTTAGAGAGGAAGATATACCAAAGACTGCCTTCAGGACTAGATATGGTCATTATGAATTCTTAGTAATGCCATTTGGTTTGTCTAATGCACCAGCAGTATTTATGGACTTGATGAACCGTATTTTCAGGGCTTATCTGGATCAGTTTGTGATTGTGTTCATAGATGACATCTTAATCTATTCTCAATCGGAAGAGGAGCATGAGGAACATTTGAAGTTGGTGTTACAGTTGCTTAGAAACAACCAACTTTATGGTAAAGCCAGCAAATGTGAATTTTGGCTTACTGAGGTGAAATTTCTTGGGCACGTAGTGTCTGAATCTGGAGTTGCAGTTGATCCTAGCAAGGTTGAGGCTGTTATGAATTGGGAGAGGCCAAAGACTGTATTTGAAATTCGGAGTTTTCTTGGGCTAGCTGGGTATTATCGGAAGTTTATAGAGAATTTCTCTCGTTTAGCAGGCCCATTGACAAAGTTGACTAGGAAGGAAGAGAAGTTTGTTTGGAATGATTCTGGTGAGAGAGTATTTCAAGAGTTAAAGAAGAGATTGACGAGTGCTCCAATCTTAGTGGTTCCAGAAAGAGGTTTGGGCTATACTGTTTATTGTGACGCTTCTAAGGAAGGTTTGGGATGTGTATTGATGCAGTTAGGGAAAGTTGTGGCTTATGGCTCTCGACAGTTGAAAGCTCATGAAGTCAATTACCCTACACATGATTTGGAGTTAGCAGCTATTGTCTTCGCTTTGAAGACTTGGAGACATTATCTTTATGGCGAGTGTTTTGAAGTATTTTCTGATCATAAGAGTCTGAAGTACATATTCACTCAGAAAGATCTTAATATGAGACAACGTAGATGGATGGAGTACTTAGAGGATTATGATTTTACTTTAGAGTATCATCCAGGGAAAGCTAACACTGTTGCTGATGCTTTAAGTCGGAAGTCTCGAGGAATAATTGCAAGTATTTTGATCAGAGAGTGGCATATGATTAGTTCAATCAATGAGTATAACTTGGGTTTAGAGGAGCATGATGACTTGTGTTTCCTGGGGAGCTTAGTTGCTACACCTACTCTTCTTACTAGAGTTATTGAGGCACAACGACTAGATTCTGAATCGGAGGAAATTAAGAAGCAAGTTAAAGGGGGAAATGCAAAGGAGGGTTGGTCTATTCATGCAGATGATAGCTTAAGGCTTAGAGGGAGAGTATTCGTTCCAAAGGTGGATCAGTTGAAAGAAGAAGTACTTAAGGAATTCCATTATTCTCGTTTAGCAGTGCATCCAGGTGGAACTAAGATGTATCGTGATTTGTGTCGTCAGTACATCTGGAATGGAATGAAGAGGGATGTGTCCCAGTTTGTGTCTAGATGTTTGACTTGTCAACAGGTTAAGGCAGAACACCAGAGACCAGCAGGATTATTACAGCCTTTGCCTATAGCTGAGTGGAAGTGGGAACATGTTACTATGGATTTTGTTTCTGGGTTTCCTAGGTCGCCTAGAGGACATGATTCAACTTGGGTCATTGTTGATCGGTTAACTAAGTCTGCTCATTTCTTGCCCATTCGTATGACTGACTCATTAGACGTCTTGAGTCGATTATATGTCAGAGAGATTGTTCGTTTACATGGAGTTCCAGTATCTATTGTTTCTGACAGAGACCCTAGATTCACTTCTCAGTTTTGGCAGAGTTTGCAGCATGCTCTAGGTTCTCAGTTATGCTTTAGTACAGCTTTTCACCCTCAGACAGATGGCCAGTCTGAGAGGACTATTCAGATATTGGAAGATATGCTTAGAGCTTGTGTCATGGATCTTAAAGGTAGTTGGGAAGATCATTTACCACTTGTTGAGTTTGCTTATAACAACAACTTTCAGGCTAGCATTGGGATGGCGCCTTACGAGGCATTGTATGGTAGACCTTGTCGATCACCATTATGTTGGGCTGAAGTTGGAGACACTCCTATTCTAGGACCAGAGCTTGTCATGGAGACGACTGAGAAGATCAAGCTTATTAGACAGAGGATTCTTACAGCTCAGAGTCGTCAAAAGAGTTATGCAGATCAGAGGCGTAGGCCTTTATACTTTGAGGTTGGTGATCACGTTTTCTTAAAAGTGATGCCTAGAAGAGGTCTTATTCGATTTGGGAAGAAGGGAAAGTTATCGCCACGTTTTATCGGCCCGTTTGAGATTCTAGAGAGAGTTGGTGATGTAGCCTATCGTTTGGCACTGCCACCTCAACTTTCGGGAGTTCACAGTGTATTTCATGTTTCTATGCTGAGGAAATACGAGCCAGACCCATCACACGTCTTGCATTTTGAGGATTTAGATATATCTGATGACGTACTATTTGAAGAGAAACCTATTCGAGTTCTAGATCACCAAGAGAAGATTCTTAGAGGACGAGCGATTCCTTTAGTGAAGATTCTATGGAGTCGAGTTGGTGTCGAGGAGATGACCTGGGAGCGTGAAGCTATAATGAGGGAGAACTATCCTCACTTGTTTTCAGAACCAGGTATATTTTAAATTTTGAGGACAAAATTTCTTTTAAGGGGGTAGAGATGTAATATCTCAGAATTTTTGAAATTTGAAAGTATTTGTTTTGTCTTTGAAATCATAGTTCAAGATTGACATATTTACTAATTAGTGTGATTAGTTATCTGAAAGTCCCCTTTTATGCAATAGGTGTGCGCTTGTAACAGTGAAGTATTCCAGGTTAACTATAAAGTAACCAAGCTGATACATTTGTTTCGTACTAGTCGGTTTATCAAAATAATAATATTTATTTGCAAAAAGTAATATTAGCACATTTGTAAGAAGTTAGGAGCATCAATTGGAAAGAAAACCATGTTTGAATTTTTTATGTTTATGGCAATTCTTTAGTTTATTGAAGACATGAAAATTGTACTTACTGAAAATTTCTTCTATGAAATTTCGGGGTTCTTATAAATAAGCACTTCTATTTTAAGAAAAGAACAGGTTTATTTTATGTTTGCCAATATTTTACACTTTTTACTTGTGCTAACGTAGAGTATGGTATTATAGTAAAACAATTCTTGGGAATATTCTTACCAAAGAGAAGACATGGCAATTAACTTTCTTAGCTAAATACATAATCTGGTGTTACTACATTGACTAGTCTAATTCAAGACTTCACTAGCCGTCTTCCTTCGCGATTAAGAACAGAGGAAAGAGTTGTATTGAATAGATTATGAGGTATGGAAATTGGTGACGGCAGCCACATGAAATTGAAAGAATTTTATGTTCATAGTTGAGTTGACAAAATGCTATAGGCTAAGTTAATCATTCACAATTAATTATTTGGGATAGCTACAAAACAAACAAACAAAGGTAGTAAGCTGCTTGGGTCAAGCTAGTAAGCTACAGAAAGGAATAGGGTCAAGATAGATGAGAAGATGAATAAATGTGATAAGGTTCATGGGTTACTTCTACGGAAAGAAAGAAGAGGAAGAGAAATGGAAGTGGTAAGTGTTAGTTTTCACATTACCAAGCCTATGTGGCATTATTTCATTGGGTTGGGCCCCATGGGCAACCATGTCTCCGTGGGAGACTTGTTTTCTTTAAGACCATCGGGTAGCCTAGCATGGCATAGTCATGCGGGCCCACACTTTGCTTGTGCGACACGTCGCGGACTTCGTCGAGTCGCAGGCGATCGACAGCCAGGAGCGAGACACGTGTCCCCTTACGCGTCGCGATATTACTCGTCGGCCCCTCCTATAAATACAACCCGACGTTATAGTAAATTTTCATTCCAAATTTCAGTCAAACGCTAGAGAGAGAGAGAGAGAGTTCGAGCGATTAGCGAAGGGTATTCCCTGATTATTATTCGGAGGTTCTGGAGGTTCTATAATCTTTATATTAGCAGCTTCGTCGGACCGAGGTAGGGAATCTCAACGTTATAGCCCTAAACGTATTGCGTTGCCTGTTTATATGCTAGTCGTTGTACTACTTCGATATAACTGTTATAATTATCGAATTGTTATTACTGCGTCAATGCTATACCTGATTATTTTGAATTTGTGAATTGATATATGATTCATGTGGAGATGCTTTCAAATTGTTATTTGAGTATCTGAATCATACAGAGATGCTGCTGAAATTGCTATTCGAATATACTGTTGATATTCGTGACTATGCGGGATACATGCTATCAACTGTGTTAATTGTTGATATGCTGTTAGCATGACGATATTGTCGATATTGATGTTCATACACGATTTGCATGTGAAATTAAATATGAAAGTGGAAGATAAATGGACGGGGTTAGGGATTGTACATCCTTTGGGTCAAAGACCCTGATTGCACCCGAGGCCTGGTGCAGAAAGCACTGCCGGCTTGATGGCAGGTGGGGCACTCCGCTCCCAGTTGAGAGTACGTATGCGGAGGGCGGCTGACTCACTCCGGGCTGCGACCGCGCATGTGAGCACCCCAGGTTCCATGAAGATAATAAAATGATGAAAGCCTCGCATATGCATGACCTGACATATACATGACTTATTAAACTGTGATAGCATGTTGATGTGTTACCTGTACCATGAAACAATATGTTCTTGGACTGTATCCTTGATGTTCTCTACTGAGCTTGCAGTAAGCTCACCCCTAATATTTTACAGGTACAAGTTATAATGGTGGTGATGGATCGGTCCCTGAGTTGTCTTAGATGCTTGGAGTGTTAGTTTATCTGTAGCTTTTGAGACGAGTCTCAACTCGTTTTGTTTGTAACATAGTTGGGTTGGGAACCGTTAGTAGCTCTGACTACTCTGTAACATATTTCAGCTTGTGTAATAAAAGTTTGAGTTGTTCAATTCACCACTTGTTCGATTAGTTCCTTTAGTTTTATTTCAAAAAAAAAATCACCCCGGTTTCCGGGCGTGACAAGCTGGCATTCAAAGAAGCAAAACTCAATTGCACTATCAACAGCTGAACCTGAATACATAGCAGCTGGAGCTTGCTGCAAGTACTTTGGATAGCACAACAAATGAGAGATCTTGGATTTGATTTCATAGATATACCTATCAAGTGTGACAACACAAGTGCAATATCAATTACAAGGAATCCAATTCAACATTCAAGAACAAAGCACATTGATGTTAGGCATCACTTCATCAGAGATCATGCAGAGAAAGGTGACATTATTCTTGAATTTTTTTCTACTAACATGAAACTTGCAGATATCCTCACTAAACCATTGCCAGATGAAAGATTCTCAGCCTTAAGATTGGAATTAGGCATACTAAATAAGGAAGCTTTGGTTTAGGGGGAGAATCACGTAAGTATTATGTGTTTCAAAGGTTTGAACTGATTTTCAAAGCCTTGAGAATCCTTTCAAAGCTTTGAGTATTTATGCTTTACAGGATATAGCTTTTCAAGACCTTGAAATCCTTTCCAAATCCTTGAAAGTAAGACTGCATGTTAATTAGCCAACAATTCTGGATCTTTCAATATTGGGTGTTATCTTTGTAGATAATTTCTCAATGTTGACCTCAATTTTAAAAACCCCTTTTCATCCAAAATAGTATATTATATTTTATTTCCAATGGCACACTCACTTTTGAATCTTTTTGATTCATCAAGATCTTCAAAGATCAGAGAAAATATTTTTTCCTTTTCAAACTGAAACTCTCCTCTATTTATCTCCTTCTTTCGTTCTCTCATTCGTATCTATCCTACCTCTCTCTTATTCTCCAGAACCTAATGAGCACCAGAAGAGCCTCAGACTGAATCAAGATGGTTGGTGGATCAAATGCTACAAAAGAGAAGAAAAGAAAGGCCACTGTGGAAGAACCCAATAATTGAATTCACTGGTCAGAGATTACATTGTAACATTCATGGCGAGGCAAAGCCTTTTGCAGCCATGGTTGGTGCAATCTTCTTTTCTTTGATTTCAGTTACAGACAGAATTGGTGTTCCAAAGGAGGGTCAGAGTGATGATGCGTGTGTATGTTTTTCTACAATCGTTGAAGCACACCATTAGAATGTGGCTTCGTAAGCATCAACATTAGTTCTGTAAAAATCAGCTCCCTGGACTATGTCAAGATGGTATTTACCAGGTATTCATGGTCCAATTGTAAATAACATGTTGATGCTTCAGAGAGAGGTTGAGAGTTTTTGAAGGGTTGTTGCCCCTCTCTGCGACACCGACGATACGTTGACATCGGAAAATCTAAGCCGATGATTTCGCACCTCCAGCAATGGAACTAACAACCCTCTGTATCTGCATGTATATGTTTCAATTTTTTTTTTTTTTTTTTTTTTTTGTGTGAATTACATCATATAGCCGGGATCGAACCAGGGACCTCATGCAGGCGCTTCAAACGCTCTACCACTGAGCGAACACCCATTTACATATGGTTCAAAATTGAAATCCCTTTTCAATCATGTGCCCATGAACCCTAATTTTTCAAGAACCCAATTGTTCACATCTCATGTGATTAAACTCACCAATTTTAACATCCAATGTTAAATTGGATCTTGTTTTATTGAATCAAATTCAATTTTGCATCTACTATGCCAATTATTTTCAGTTTTCGCGTAATAAACAATAATACGGTGTACAAACTGAAATCGTAACACATAAAATCATGTTATGCTCTACGACCTGTGGCTCTGATAACACTGTTGGGTTTTGACGTAGGTAACGCAGCGGAATAACAAAACTTTAATTCCTACTTCAAAGCCCACCACGGATCGTCAGGAGGAGACATCATAACATGATAAGAGACATAGTATTGTGTACCTTTTGATTTGTGAGATCACACGAAGAATGATGTCCTCGTCTCTACGGTTGATCCACGTCTAGAGGTGAGATATAGATTTTTCCTTCAATCAAGTGCTAGCTTGAACCCAGAGGAAGAGGGAAGAAGATCAAAGCAACAAAGGACCAAAGAGAGGTTCGACTCTCTCTTTGGTGGCCGACGGGGTAGGGGACGGGCTAGGGCTTCGGCCTTAGCTTGTCTCTTGCTCTCTCTTTTGCTCTCTCCCACTCTCTTGTGTTATGTCTAATAACATTTTTTGGGAAGGAAGCTAGAGCCTCCTTTATATACTCCAACAACTCCTTGTTGTTTCCATAAAAGAGTTTCCTAATTCTAGATGAACTAGAATTATTCTCTTCCTTGCAAATTAGTCCCACTAAGTTTGCAAGGTATTGCACAATGATCCTTCTATTAATTAATCAATATTAATTAATCCCAAATCTAGCTCTACTCTATTTGATGTGTGACCCCATAGGTTTCTATATAGTTGGTAGTAACTTTTACTAACATGGAACGGTGTCTAGCAACACATCCATGCTACCCAACTAATAGAAATAGTCAGTGATCCCGATAAACCTCTTGTGCCCAATATCTTATATTGCACTATCCCTTTGTCTCCATATTCGGATTGGACACGAGACATAAATAGTCAAACTCGTATATCCAATCCATAGTTCCTCGATCCTGGGAATATGCTTATGCTTGCAAATAACATCAATATCTCCATATTGATTTATCTGAGTCTGGCCAGACATTCAATAAGCCTCATCCCTCGAGTGGCCGTGGATATTTACCCCCATTATGTGGGAGGGAAAAATCCTATCTACATCACTACGATCTCTAAGCTTGCTTCCTATCATGCCCGATAGCCATCTTTATGATTACCCAGTTACGGTGTAACGTTTGATAACATCAAAGCACAATATTCCACAACTAGAGTATCTAGTGACTTCAAGTCTTATATTACCACTACGAGAAGCGATTATGACTTGACATAATCTAATGCATCCTTCTCGTTGTGGGTCAATCCAGTATGCCATTACTCCTAATGCATACCCATGTGTTAGACTTGATATCTCCATATCAATCTACCCACATGCTAGTCTATATTTGATCGTCCTATTAATCAATATAGTGGACTAGGGATATTTAAGATAAATAACACATTGTATCTAAGGACTTCATTATATTAAATATCACAATATATAATAAATAAATATTCTAGCCAAAACAATGTTCATACTAAATCTACGATTGCCTCTAGGGCATCTATTTCAACATGTAGAGCCAGCAAAGCCAACAAGCGATCAAGTCGAGGGATGATTTGATGTCAAGGAGATGCCAAGAAAACACGCGATCATGAAATGGAAATAGTTTATGTGAATAAATCTCACCTCAGTCTGACAATCAGGACGGTTCGAAACATACCAAGTTCATGATTAAGCTTCCTATTGGTTCATTCCCCAGCATGACTAGTGATGTGACGCATATTTTGAGAAAGCGGAAGGGAACTATGCTTCAAGATCCCAATGCAAAGAAATCAAGGAAACTGTTATATACCTACTCAAGGAAAGAGACATAAATAGTCATGATGAAGATTTTATCAGCCGTAAAGCCTTTAATTCCAAAGCCATCATTATTGAAGAAGCTGTGGTGGATAATTCCAACTCTTAGCAAGCAAGTACAGTGTGATATTCTCTAAGATCGAGGAGGCGTGAAGGTGAAGACAGCCTTCGGAGCTCAGATAAATCAAAATTCGGTTCTCCACAGCGAGATATTGAAGCTACAAATTATTGCCAAGACATGTGTGATATCTGCAAATTCAGGGCAAGGATTGAAGAAGGCTACTCATAGGTCACCACAACAATCACCAGAGAAGAAAGGAACCACCATGAAATAAGAATATCCTTTGATAGTTACCCGTGACTCACCGAAGAAGACTGGATCTTGTGTTCATGTTGTGTGGATGGAGATGAAGGAGAAGAAGGAGGTGGATGTATAAGCTCCAGTCTCTCAGGTTGTTGATGGGGATGATCTTGATCCTTACATTTTTCTACATATTCTTGATTCTTTCGATGAGTGAAGCGATTCTGATGAGGATAAGAATTATAATAATTTAAAGCTACGGTTATCCAAATGTGCCATAATTCCTTTGAGATATGGGAGGGTATTTTATTGACAAACTTACCAATCCAAGTCGATCTAAGGAAGAACATCTGCGAAATTTGGTCGTCTTCCATGTGCCATCCTTCTAAGATGGGACAGACGTCTTTTGTCAATATTTCTTGAAATTTTTTTGAAGACTGTACCTGGCCACCCTCTGGAGGATATTTTTCTCATCCATGAGGAGCATGAGACATCTTTAGAGGAAATGAAATCGAAGTTCCCCATAAAATCCCGATATTTGAGTGAAAACTAGTGGATATATCTTGATAAAGTTAAGTCTTATAAATCTCAAAGGTCTCGTCTCACAGTCTCTAGCGGCTAGACTAGGGGCCAGTTGGAAGCCAAAGAGAAATCATGTAGAAAGAACATTACTGATACTTAATTTGAGAATGAAAATTTTAGTAAAAGTGACACGTATACTTACGTGTATACGCAAGTGCACGGTCAAGCAATATAGGGGTGGGTATTTAAACCCCGAGTTATCGATCCCACAAAGAGAGACTCGAGACTATTTAGTTAAGCGATCAATTAAGAGTACAATAACTGGGAGGAATAGGAGTGATTTAACAAATTCGTCACCCAAAAACAAGTGACTGAAAAAATTGAAATAACAAGCTAATCTAATATTTTTGTATTTTATAATTAAATGTAATATGGAGAAACTAGACAATCTCTAGATCACCTAATAAAGTCAGGTATTAGGCTGTGACAATCTCCCGTCGGTCTCATGTCATTTATGTCTCGGTTGACTACAATCTCCTCTCGGTCTCATGTTGTCTATCGGTCAGGTCTAGCAGGTCATCTATTGGCACGATAAAGGGTCATTTCGGTCCACCGTTTCACGGAATAGTTGAATAATCCTACCGAATTTACCCGCTCTATCCAATTACTCAGTTCTCCTACCCGTCTCGGTGATTTGTCATTTATGCTCATATCTCATCCTTGCTAGTTAAAGTCACTGTCGCGCACTTCAGTAGCCAACTAACGGTTCCTGTTCATTACTCCATCCCCATTAAGAATTAAGAATAGATTATAAGCAACTGAGTTAAGACTAAACTAACAATTAAGCACGATTCTTCCTAACGAATAAACTCTAGTTCAATGATTATCAATTCCTATCTTAGTTGTGTCAATGTACTAAGATTCTTAACAAGATTCAAGAACTAACATTCATTCAATATAAGAAATCAATAAGCATGAAAAAAAAGATTAAAAACCCAGAAAATTTCATCGTCTTCTTAACCCTAGGCTCTCTACAGAAGCCTAGCAATGTAGTTTAGCTAATAGTAATCAACCAAACGAGATTAACAAATTTCTCCATAACAAGATTGTGATAAGAAGAAGAAATACATATATCTTCATTGGAGTAGCCCTCCTCTTGAACCCGTAGCCTCTTTTCATCCCAACGTGAGTCTCCTCCTTTTCTTTTCTTTTTTGTCTTTTTTTCTCCGTCCAAATAGTAGAGCCTCGTTCTTTTACATGAAACAATGCAAGAATTAAAAAATGCAATTTTTTTTCTTCTTTTTTCTTCAGAGACGGGCAAACTCGCTATCATTAACCTGAATCGTCAAGTTATCAAAAGTCTCTTTTGCAATTCCCACAACCACAACAACGAATTGAAAATACAATGACCCTACGCACAAGCTCACTAAGGAGTCCCCAAACATCCATCAAACTCAATCCAAGATTCGGGCACGTCCATTAGCTCAGAGGGTATAGGCACCCTTAGTCTTATGGTAGTCTTTCGTCGCCAAGTCATATGATGTTTTCCGACCCTCTTAGCCGTTATTGCATTGAATACAAATTGTCCCAGTGACGGGAGACACAACTCCATGTAATACGGCTTGACTTTAATTTTTCTTAGAAACTCTAATTGGTTGGAATCCAAATTCTCTGCGCGAACGGGGGCATATTAGGCTGTTCACCGTATCTAGTCTAAGAGGATATTTTGATTTCTTTTGTTTTTTCATTCTCGTCTTTATTTTCACCCGTGTTAGAGCGACTAAGTGTGGGATTTTTTGTAAGCTCTTGAAAGCTCCGTAAGAGATGGTGGTATACACTCCCTAACTTCACTTAGGCTAGAGCAGTGTACCACATGGAACCAACTCTGCATGAAGGTTCACCCCAGATTTCAAGAGGCCACATGTTGTCACTCGAAAACAGACTATTCAACCACTTGAGGACTAAATCCTCTTAGCACACTATAGGAACTAAAGGTATGTCCTTATCTACTTTCCACATTCCCTGAATACCCGGGACTTCCTTTCGTGAAACCGGTGCGGTGGATACTAAAAAAAAAGTTTTCCCTACTACGGAACTTTTTTTTTCCCTTTTTTCATACTTTCCTAGACTCTGTATGCAACTGGCCAACTCGACTAACCACATAACAATTGGGTAGGGAGACTCAATAAAGTAAAAGTGATAAAAAAATGCATAAGCTACACAATCCTTCAACAAACCAACACCATAAGAACACATAACTATATGTAACAAGCAGATGCATAGCAAGACATGGCTAGTGAAGTTAGACACCCCCCACACGTAAGTGTTTTGTTGTCTAAACAAACTTTTAGATCAACTAGGAGGTTTCCTCGCTTAAATGTGTAGGTGGTGGATCTCAAAAATTATTGATTAAAACGTATAAGCCGAGAGAGGAAGACATACCTGAGGTGCCCAGAACTACATGGGCACCATGTCTGCGAAACTGTAACAAGAAGGGTCTTGTGGATCGTTGACAGTTCCGCGCTGATTAAGATGACATGAGCAGTCCCCAAGCTAAATCATGCTACAATGTAGCTCCCCTAAGGTCGTGTGTGCCTCACACACCGAGGTAGATTGCTCCATGATGCGAGCATTGTGCACGAAAAAACCCCAACTCCCTCACGAGTCCCTATGTGGGTCAAATGTGCCATGGCACACTAAGGTAGACATTTTCGCTAAACGTAACATGCAAATACTAGATAACTCATTAGTCTCTCTCTCGCTCTCAAAATCAGGTATGGAGAACTAAGCAGAAATAAAGAAAATAACATCCTACTCTACATTGGGTTTCCCCCAAGCAGCGCTTGTGATTTAAGGTCGACGAGTTGACCCGATTACCTCAACCGAAAAGGATAGTGGAGGTAACTTTATCCCTCCACTTATTCTTCGTCCACCATCTCTTTTTCAGAACTTCAAGTGCACCCTTGTACTGTGCGGATGGTGGAGAGTTGTAGAAGGTGATTCTTTTCATCTTGCAATTTATCTTCTTGATCAACTTCCACAAAGTACCACTGGGCTCACATGCATCATTCTCTATAAATTCATCCCAGTAGTACCTCCTTGGTGCTAGGTTCTCTTCAATCAATGCATGCAATTTATCCACATCCCTACACTTGTTGGTTTCAAATTCCTTGACTATTGCGTGTGGATCATCAATAGAATATCCAATATGACAAGAAATTGAAAATTTCTCATGATGCCCGTCCCCATAAGAATTTCTATACACAAGTTTTTCGAACTCATCACAGACTTGATTAATATGAGATATGGAGAATTCTTAAAAAGTAGGAGTAGGGGTTTTTAACTCAATAGGTGTGGGACAAGTGCTTCATAAACTTCGTCATCAGCACACCACAGGATTCCAATGTCGGTTTCTTCCCATCCATGCCAAGGAAGTAAGGGGGCATGCGGCTTGCAATACGGAAGGTCCTCCCATCTTGGGCACAAAATTCCACCCCTGTCTGAATCAGAGTATGAGTCCTCATAAATGGTAGAGTCCGGCAGTGCTTCATGGAAACTGCATTCTTAGGAATCTCTTCTTCCACTGATGTAGATTGCGATGCATTTTCTCGTGGTGGTGGTGATGGAGGCTCAACTTGAGTCTCATTGTGTGGCTTGGCCTCCTTTTTTCTCTCATGTGTATCTAATAACCTGGCCACTGATAGCACTTCAATTCCTTTACATTCTTTGTATTTTCCTCTATCATATTCTGTAAGAATTTCATACTTGGAACTGAATCCTCCTGATGGTGCTGATGAAGCTAGGGTAAAAGAAATCGGCACGGGCCCCTATTGTCATGGTATATATTGTTTCGATAGCAACAAATTATGCATGCATCTTCTTCTTCATGGTTACCCCATGCAGAAGAAACAGTGGGGGGGGGGGGGGGTCTAAATCATAATGTTCGCTCCACATGCTTATAATATCACGTGCTTCCTGTGTTCCTGAGAAAACAAACTCACAAGACACCCGTGAAGCACAAGATAGAAAAGAAAAAAAAAGTACTCTAAACTAACTTGTAACTACATAATCTACCGATGTCCCCCGCAACGACATCAAAAACTTGAAACATTTTCTTTTGTGTATACGCAACTACAAAGTCATGTAATATAGGGGTGGTATTTCAACCCCGAGTTATCGGTCCCACAAGGACAGACTCGAGACTATTTAGTTAAGCGATCAATTCAGAGTACGGTAACAAGGAGAAATAAGAGTGATTTAACAAACAAGTGACAGAAAATTGAAATAACAAGCTAATCTAATATTGTTGTATTTTTATAATTAAAAGTAATATGGAGAAACAAGACAAAATCTAGATCACCTAGGACAATAAACGATTTTCGGGTCATCTGAGTAACACGTTAATTCTATCCTAATCAAGCCTGGTAATAGGCTATGACAATCTCCCGTCGGTCTCATGTCATTTTACGTCTTGGTTGACAACACAACAATCTCCTCACGGTCTCATGTTGTCTACCGGTTCGTTCTAGCAAGTCATCTACTAGCGCGATGACGGGTCATGTCGGTCCAAAGTTTCACATAATAGTGGAATAATCCTACAAAATCTACCCACACTAGCCAATCCTACTCACTTCTTCTACCAGTCTCGGTGATTTGGGATTGATGCTCATATCTCATCCTAGCTAATAAAAGTCACTGTCCCGCGCTTCACTAGCCCACTAACGGTTCTGGTTAATTACTCCATCCCCATTAAGAATTAAGCATAGATTATAAAGAATTGAATTAAGACAAAAGTAACAATTAAGCATGATTCATCCTAACGAATAAACCCTATTATCAGTTCCTACCTTAGTCGTGTCAATATGTTAAGATGATTAACTAGATATAAGAACTAACATTCATTCAATTAAATAAATCAATAAGCATGAAACAAAGATTAGAAATCCGCAAAATTTCATCGTCTTCGTAACCTTAGGCTCTCTAGAGAGCGTAACAATGGAGTTTATCTAATCAACCAAAAGAGATTAACAATTTCCCATTACAAGATTGAGATGAGAAGAAGAAAAATCTAGATCTTCAATGGAGGAGCCCTCCTATTGAACCCTTAGCCTCCTCTCTTCTTCCCAACTTGAGTCTCCTCTTTTTCTTTTTCTTTTTTCCCCTTCCATCCAAATAATAGAGTCCCGTTCTTTTATTTTTTAAGTCATGGGATTTTGTTTCTGGTCTTCTAGCTGATCCTGTGATGACAATTTGTGATCCTCTACTTCCAGTGAGTTGCTCACGTATGGACACCGAATTTCACCTAATAATGGGCTCTCTTCAAGAGGGGGTTGACGTGTCTTTAAATAAAATTCATTAAATGACACCTTAACCCTGTCTCCATGTATTTGAAACAATTCTTCATGATTTCTTCAACGCTTTAGCTCCCGATTAATCTCCCAAGCTTGTTTCCCCTATTTGCTTCATCTTCCAAGCTACGTTCCTTTCAAAACCACACGAAACACAACCCGTGCAATCAAGCGTGACAAATTAAATAAAATCATATGAGAAACGCAAGGATTAATGAATTCAAGCACAAAGATGAACTTCTACGTTTTCTCTCTAATCATAGTGTAAAACTAAGATTCTCAACCCGAAAATACGAGAAAACGATATAAAATGTGCAAGAAATATAACTCTAACAGAGAGTTATCAAAACGTCTTGCTGAAATTGAAGAGGAATTTTTATTCTATGAAAGCTGAAGAGGCCAATCTTCTTAAAAAGCTTAACGATGTGAAGACCAATACAATCTTTATCCACCAAGTAGGCCTTAAACAATTGGTTAATGTGAAAGCAGGTTTAGAGAGTGAGATGGATAAGCCCTTTCATGCACTGGTGTCTTTTGAGATTACTCACTTCCCTTTTATGTAATTTTTCATTGATTTCCCAAATGAAAATGGTTCATTTATCCCTTTTAGCCTTCTAATTTAGTCTTTGTCTACTGCAGACATAAACACAACATTATCCTTGAAAAATCGACCTTTAACTACAACTTCTTCTTCTTCTTCTTCTTCTTCTTCTTCTTCTTCTTCTTCTTCTTCTTCTTCTTCTTCTTCTTCTTCTTCTTCTTCTTCTTCTTCTTCTTCTTCTTCTTCTTCTTCTTCTTCTTCTTCTTCTTCTTTGCAATACAATCTTTATCTGCCAATCGAAGATATCTCAAGTGGTGTGAAGAAATGAAGAAGAACTCTACAAATGAGGAATGAGTTTTTTTCCTTTTCCAAGATGCCTACGTACCCACAAGTGGGATCAAGTTGCACGTAACTCAAAGGTGTGTGATTTTTTTGAGTTGTTCACTGTTTCAACTCATGCGTTACAGAAGCATCACGAGGTTTAGGATCATACGATAAGGAGCATGGCATGAACCTTCAAGGGTAGTAATGCTTCAAGACCTTGTCGTTGATGGGGCCAAATCTCAATTTGTCTTGCCACGACCTGGTATGCACCATTTGTGTAGACTTCTTGCACTTTGTAGGGTATGTGATAACACCCAAATAGGGGTTATCTTATAGCCTGAAAAGATGTGTATGTGTGCTGGAAAACCGCGTTTTAGCCAGAATTCACCCTCAGAAAGCCTCGGAAATTAGAACGAGATGTTTATTTGCTCTTTGTAAATTTCTACTTATTTCACGCATTTCGAGATATGATCACGGGTTTGTTCATGTTATCATTACAGGAACAGGTTCGGGAAGTGCATTGGAATGCATGCCGAGACAGAACCGGGATCGCCTCGGGAAAAGTGCAGAAAATGCTCGGAGCAGGATTTGACCGAGACTGGTAAAAATTAGAGTGGAATGGAAAACGGAAAGACTGGAGGAAAAACGAGCAGTGAAAACCGACCGAGGAAGCTGAAAATGCCAAAACCAAGAATCACCAGGATGCGCTAGGTTGACAATATCTTGAGCTTGACTTGGAATTTTGAAGTGAAACCAGGGGAAAAAGAACGGAGACGTCAAGGGCTTTCCGAAAACAGGTTATAATGCTGAAACGGAGTCTGACCGAAAAACCGACTCCCGTCAAGTGTGGGTCCCAGACAGGCCACGCCCGAGTAAGGAGTCTCGATTCCCGATGCCCAGAGTCATGAGCAGCTAATTCAGGGTCGTGACGATTTCCGGGACAATTCTGAGCTAGGGGTATTTTGGTCATTTTGGAACCGGGCCCGTGTTCCACAGTCGAGTTCAGATTTTGTCTCCCAAATTCAGTCAGCAGTTTTCCTATGGTCAGAGTCAGGATTGGGCAGAATTTGGAGCGGTTTTGACCCAGGGGTATTTTGGTAATTTTGACAAGTTTCGGGTCAAAACTCAAGCCGGAGCAAAAGAGACAGCAAGCCAGAGGGAAGATTTTTGGGCCATTTTTTGACCCTGTCTGCATATATACGCAGGTTGTTGCGTATATACGCAGGCAGGGAGAAAATGGGAGTTGAAAAAAGTTGCTGTCTTGGTATATACGCAGGCAGGGTGCGTATATACGCAGACATCGCGTATTCTGAGGCGGTTCTGGGTCCAGTGGCTGTTTCATAAATACGACAGTTTCCAGAAACGTCTTCAGCATTATATAAAGTCTCGTCCAGGGCTTGTTTTAGAGACAACATACAACACACAACATCAACACATCCAAGGAGAAGTCGGAGCATCCCCGGAGAGCACGGAAACGTGAATCCAGATTCAAGACACCCGTTTGCTCTTCTTCTCTCTCATTCAAAAACTGTGTTATTTACGTTATGAATTTCAGTAGCTAAACTTTTTACCTAGGTTCTCGATGAACCTAGGGTTTCGTTTTCAGAGATTAGTTATACGTTTTGACTATGAATTCATGATCGTACTATCTTAATTCAGTAGTTTTTATCAGTTGTTCTGTATTTGAATTTTACTGTTTATGCATGATCGGAGTAGCTACCCAGAATTGCTCCAGACCCGAGCCGGTAGGTGAAATTGTCCCGTTAGGGTTAGGAAGAGAAGACAGAATTTAGCACACCCCGATGGGCCGACTAGTGAAGGGAGTTAGGACTAGCCTGAAATCGTTGAGACCAACTGTTAGAAAATCTTACCCGGGCCATCAGGACAGGTTAGAAACCCTAGGAGGCTTAAAACGAGACTGCAGTTTGGGCTGCTTAACAGGAATCCGACAGTCTGCAGGATTGTGATAACGTGCAGGAAAAGAAAAGATACTGCACAATTGGTACGTGGAACGGATAACGAGACTGTTGTTTGTTTTCATATCAAACTAGAACGAAAGTCTGTAGAAACCCTAGGGGATCCCGGGACCTAGCATTTGAACCCCAGATTTTACAACCTTCGAGATTTTCAGAAAAACGTCACAAAAAAAATATTTACGTTTTATTTGTTTATTTTCAGTACGTAGTTAGTAAACACACTCTCAAATCACTCCTCCTTTTTACACTCTGTTCGTTAAAACTGATTACTATAAAAACCTGAAAGTCACTGTGGGATCGATAATCTGAGTCGTAATACACTCTATACTACTTGATTCGTATACTTGCGAATAGCACGCTAAAAAGCGCATTAAGTTTTTGGCGCCGTTGCCGGGGACTTTTTAGGTTTTATTTTGTAGTCAGAATTAATTTTCATATTTTTTTCCTTTTATTTTTTATTTTTATTTTTATTTTTCAGTTATCTCACTGCTCTTGAGATCTCTATTTTCTCAGGATGGGCGACAATACCGAAGGAACGCCAGAACTGCCCGAGACACGCACTCCAGCTAAGATGGCTCGGTACATTGATGAACTTGTCGCAGCAGGCTTTGTTGCCCGGAACAACCAGAGGACATACAATAGGTCTGGAAAGGCATTGGTGGAGAATTTAGAAGTCCCTTAGGGAGGACACGAACCCGCTATCGTAGTACCTCCGATCACTGCGGAGCACTTCGATATAAAACCCTCCACAATCCAGACTGTGCATACTCTCTGCCCATTCCATGGCAAGGATAACGAGGACCCGAACGAGTTCATCGGGAAGTTCGAAGATTACTGTAATAAAGTCCGGTACAAGGGAGTCGAAGCTAAGGCAGTGATGTTGATCCTGTTCCTGTACTGCCTTTACGGAGTAGCCAAAGATTGGTTAGAATCCCGACCATCCAAATCCATTACCACGTGGGGAGGATGCGTCACAGATTTTCTAGCAAATTCTATCCCGCTTCCCGAGTCATTCAACTGCAGAGCGAGATTCTGTCGTTTAAGCAGAAGATGGGGGAAACGGTGGTAGACGCATGGGGCATATTAATGAGATTGGTGAAGAGATGCCCAAACCACGGTTTCGGAGATCCAAAGATTCTGCAGGTTTTCTACCATGCACTAGACAGGGAGAGTGCTGACAGGATTGACAGAGAAGCCAGAGGAAACTTCCTGTACCATGTGGACAAAGACGGTGCCTATGAGCTGATGAAGCAGTTAGCCAAGTAGGACACTCAACTGTTTGGTGATCGAAGGATCACGGCCCGAGCTGAGCCAGCAGAAGATGACCGGATAGATAATCTGGCCAAGATCGTGCAAGACTTGGTTAAGAAAGTCTACTCGGAAAAGAAGACTGTTGCGGCAGTAGACAGACCAGATTTGTACACAGCCATCGAGGGGCTCATAAACGAAGATACCAATTACGTACAACGGCAGTGGGATCCGAGCCGGTACAGACCGGGTACGAGAGATCATCCCGGGTTCCGGTACGGAAATCCGAATTCTGCAATTTATGCACCGGGATTCCAGAACAGGCCACCGGCTCAGCAAGCCGCACCGACAATGCAGGTTCCGCCAGGCCCTTCTGCACAAATGAAGAAAATCGAGTCCATGTTTCAAACCATCGAGTCCCGGTTTGCACAAATGGATGCCCTTACAGCCAACGTGCAGACAACCAAAACGTCACTGCGCGCTTTGGAGGTACAAGTAGGGCAGTTAGCACATCAGCTAACTGAGAGAGCACCAGGGAACTTACCCTCGACCACTGTAAATAATCCATGTGCTCAGGTCAATGCCATCACCACTCGAAATGGATTAGTTTTACAGGATCCGCCGTATCTTAGCAATGCACGTGCAGAAAAGTCGAAGGAAATCGAGCGCGAAGTATTTGGCCAGGATAACAGCTCAGCCGACCGCCCCTTGCCGAAGGGCTCGGTTAAGCAGGATGCATTGCAGAACGAAGAGAACGAAGCAGTAACGGTACCTGTCTCCAAGGAGGTGCCGTATCGTTTGAAGACACGAAAGAGGGATGATAGCAAGGACTACGCCAGATTTCTCGAGATTTTCAAACAGCCGAAGATCAACATACCCTTTGCGGAGGCGTTGGCAAATATGCCCATTTATGCCAAGTTCCTCAAAGATATTTTGTATGGACGGAAACGTATGAGCGATTTCGAGACAATAAATCTGACGGCAGAAGTGAGCAATTGTGTGAAGAATGGGCTACCGAGGAAGAGGAAGGAACCTGGCAGTTTTGTCATCCCGGTGACCCTAGGTAATGCTTACACAAGAAAGGCTCTGTGTGACCTAGGGGCCAGTATCAATCTGATGCCGTTAACTTTGAAAATTGGTGAACTCAGGCCCACCAGAATCAAGCTGCAGATGGCGGACAGATCGGTGAAGCAGGCTTACGGAGTTATTGAAGATATTCTGGTGAAATTCGGAGAACTGATTTTTTCGGATGATTTCGTAATTCTGGACATGGAGGCTGGAGACGTACCACTCATTCTGGCAGACCGTTTTTGGCCACTGGAGAAGCCATGATAAATTGCAAGAGCGGAGAACTGACCATGCAGATTAATGAAGACAAGGTAAAGTTCAACGTTTTTAAAAATCTGCAACTGCCGAATTATTTCGAGCATGAAGACATCTTCGCAGTGGAGGTAGTCGAAGAAGGTTGGGGAAACGAGGAGATGGATGAGCCATGGGCCGAGATTGACAGAGTGGACAGAGAGAATGAGGAGAGATTCCAGGAGGAGCAGGCCATGCAAACTGAACACCGGACCAGTTTACAGTTGGACGGAAAAAGTGGACAGAAATTGGCCCGGGTCCCGTCACTCAAAGAGCCACCGAAACTGGAGCCTAAACCGCTCCCGAGCCATCAAACATCAGCACAGCCAAATCAATTTCGAGTAGGGAAGAAAGTATTTCTCTGTGAGTCTCGGAGGAAATTTTTCCTGGGAAAATTGAGATCAACCTGGTCAGGACCGTTTATCATCAAAGAGGTACTTTCATGGGATGCGGTTGAATTGGAGAATCTGCATGACAGTGCAACTTTCAGGATGAGCGGAAATCGGGTCAAGCCATATTTGGGCCCGGAAGCGGATTTCAAGGTAGACTGTTTTGACGTCCCTTCAGCAAACATGAGGTAACTGGGTCGGGCCGTCGACCGTAAACTACAAGCGCTGGTTGGGAGGCAACCCAATGTAGTAAGTCAGTTTAAATTATTTCAGTTTTACTTTCAGTTTTGAATTTTGAAAGAGGTGAGATGAGTGGGTATTGACTTTGAATTGAGTATGTGCAGACACAACAAAACGTAAAACAGACAGAAAAAAGGAAAGAGGAAGAAAGAGATTATTTTTGAACAGTTGTGGGGGTATTGCCTGCGTATATATGCAGGGTACTGCGTATACACAGACAGCGCCCTCTAACTATCCAAAAATAAAAAGAGGACCCTTAAGCTGCTGCCTGTGTATATACGCAGGCTGCTGAGTAAATACGTAGGCTGCTGCGTATATACGCAGACAGCAGCACGTTTTTGCCCCATTTTATTTCTCAAAATACTCCCTGTCTGCGTATATACGCAGGAGACAGCGTATATACGCAGGCATAAGAATAAAAAACAATTTTTTTTCAAATTTTAAAGGAGGGGCATTTTCGTAGTTTTGGTAAAAGTAGGGTTTTTAAGGCCGACGGGTTGGAGTCATTTTTGGCCTCTTTTCTCTCTCTACCTCCATACACAGATCCATGGAGTTTGAAACGAATTCAGAAAATTTCGTAGAAGGAAAGGCAGATTTTCAAAATCTTGAAGAATCGACCCCGGTGTGTTCTGGCACACTCGACCGTCACAGGGACTCGTACGAGTTGGTGATTTTTCAGGAACAGTTTTTCTGCACAACAGAGCAATCGACCCCGGTGTACGAAAGTACACTCGACCATATGGGAGCACATTGTCACACACAATGGTGCTCGGGGATTGCACATTTGAAGAGCGGATACAGAGCCCGGAAGGTTGACAACTTCCGTCGAGAAATTTTTCAGCGACCGGTCAACGGTCCTTCTCCGCCGGAATCTGCGAAAGAGTTAGCACCTGTAGAACTGACTCCGGGTGCACAGGTTCAATTTCTGTCTCTCGCTTTATTTTTCTGCATATACTACCAGTTGTTTCCCTTCGATGAGGCAAGCCAGCTCATCCAATCCAGATTATATGCCTGATGAATAGTACCGTGAGGGCATGGCACCATCCAGTGTGGGGGGTGGTGGTGTTGTAACTGCATTACTTTTTATTTAAAAAAAAATTAAAAAAATTAAAAAACTTATAAATTTAAAAATTAAAATTTTGAGACTGGGATTTAGCTTAAAACTGGAGAGAGCTTAATGATAGAAAATTTCCCGAAGTGGACGGACTTAGGTGAGGAAGAGATGCGAGAATCTGTCTAGGGGAGTTAATAGAGACAATGCACTTCAGAAAACGCAAGTAGCTGTCTCTCGAGCAATGTATCCGACTAGTTGCCAGACCACCGTCACCAGGTAGTCGTCAACCCGCCATCACGGTCACCACATCATTTGGTGGAGTGATAGGGCATAGGGGACCTCACGTCCTGTCTCGCGCCTTAGGTCCGCTAGTGAGCCCCGTTAATCCATTAATCCTTTTCTTGGTAACCTTTTGACCTAGGAAGACGTTTTTTGATACTCGCATCATTGATAGTATTTTTACCCTTCCTACGCGTCATGGCACGCGGGAGTTGAGTTGAGGGGGATTTTATAGGGTAGAGCAAGAATTGTCATATTTGATAGTGGATGATCTTCATTGATATATTTGAGGGTGTGTAAGGGTGAGATAGTGACGGCAGCACACTTCGGTGTGGCGGTGACTCACGACATTACACCGTGGGCACAGGTTTAATTGGAGGACGCGTTGTGCTATTTAGACATCCTTGGAGTGAGGAGGATCGGTTGGAAAAGCGCGATAATTTTATAAATTGACTACATGGTTTGAAATTAGTGTGGGGGTTGTCGTTTCAGATTTTATTTCAGTATTTTTCTGCCACCCCACGTTTTTGGTTTATCATAGAATTGGCCTGGTTTATATTATTGTTGTTTATTGTGTTGCAAAAAAAAAAAAAAAAACAAAAAAAAAAACAAAAAAACAAAAAAATAGAAAAAGAAAAAAAAAAGAGTATCAAAGACAGAAATTTCGGGTGCTTAATTTTTATTTCAAAACGCCAGGCCGGCAGTTTTTATCACAGTTTACATTCGTTCACAGTTGTGGCCGAGAGAACGACAGTTACACCGGGACTGGGGAAATTCAGTGTCGAGAATCTTAGGTGATTTGGGTCAGTTTCCGTCATCTTTGTGAGGGAGTGTGAGATTGGGGTATGTGTGAGTGTGCTGTGACGTTTAGGACATCGCTTCTAAATGACTTATCCTACCGTCCCAAAGCCGGCAGATTTACATTACACCCGGAGTAAAAGCACGGAAGGTGTGCGTTAGGGATACGTTCGGTTTGCGTGCAACAACATAAGTAAGTGGTGTTCGTGCTTGTTCCTAACCTAGGATGGCCGCGAGTTCTTCCGATCAACGCAGTTTCTGAAATCTAGGGGAATATGAGAACTTGATGATGTTCAGTTTGAGTTGAAGAGGTTGTCCAGTCTCACCAAAAAGATACACTGTTTTTATCATAGTAATACTGTTTTTAAATAAGTGCAGTTACACCGCTCTGGATTGATTCGGGATAGTATGCATTGGTAGTATATAGCTGGAGTTTGCTCGGGACGAGCAAAGTTTAGTGTGGGGGTATTTGATAACGCCCAAATAGGAGTTATCTTATAGCCTGAAAAGTTGTGTATGTGTGTTGGAAAACCGCGTTTTAGCCATAATTCACCCTCAGAAAGCCTCGAAAATTAGAACGAGATGTTTATTTGCTCTTCGTAAATTTCTGCTTATTTTCATGCATTTCGAGATATGATCACGGGTTTGTTCATGTTGTCATTACAGGAACAGGTTCGGGAAGTGCATTGGGATGCGTGCCGAGACAGAATTGGGATCGCCTCGGGAAAAGTGCAGAAAATGCTCGGAGCAGGATTTGACCGAGACTGGTAAAATTTAGAGTGGAATGGAAAACGGAAAGACTGGAGGAAAAACGAGCAGTGAAAACCGACCGAGGAAGCTGAAAACGCCAAAACCAAGAATCAACGGGATGCGCTCGGTTGACAATATCTTGAGCTTGAATTGGAATTTTGAAGTGAAACCAGGGGCAAAAGAACGGAGACGTCAAGGGCTTTCCGAAAACAGGTTATAATGCTGAAACGGAGTCCGGCCGAAAAACCGACTTCCGTCAAGTGTGGGTCCCAGACAGGCCACGCCCGAATAAGGAGTCTCGGTTCCCGATGCCCGGAGTCATGAGCAGCTAATTCAGGGTCCTGACGATTTCTGGGACAATTCTGAGCCAGGGGTATTTTGGTTATTTTGGCACCGGGCCCGGGGTTCCGGAGTCGAGTTCAGATTTTGTCTCCCAAATTCAGTCAGCAGATTCCTATGGCCAGAGTAAGGATTGGGCAGAATTTGGAGCGGTTTTGACCCAGGGGTATTTTGGTAATTTTGACAAGTTTCGGGTTAAAACGCAAGCCGGAGCAAAAGAGACAGCAAGCCAGAGGGAAGATTTTTGGGCCAGTTTTTTACCCTGTCTGCGTATATACGCAGGTTGTTGCGTATATACGTATATACGCAGGCAGGGAGAACGTATATACGCAGGCAGGGAGAATGTATATACGCAGGCAGGGAGAAAATGGGAGTTGAAAAAATTTGTTGTCTGAGTATATACGCAGGCCCCTGCGTATATAAGCAGACTGGGTGCGTATATACGCAGACAGCGCGTATTCCAGTGGGAGTTTCGTAAATACGGAAGTTTCTAGAAACGTCTTCAGCATTATATAAAGACTCGTCCAGGGCTTGTTTTAGAGACAACATACAACACACAACATCAACACATCCAAGGAGAAGTCGGAGCATCCCCGAAGAGCACGGAAACGTGAATCCAGATTCAAGACACCCGTTTGCTCTTCTTCTCTCTCATTCAAAAATTGTGTTATTTACGTTATGAATTTCAGTAGCTAAACTTTTTACCTAGGTTCTCGGTGAACCTAGGGTTTCGTTTTCAGAGATTAGTTCTACGTTTTGACTATGAATTCATGATCGTACTATCTTAATTCAACAGTTTTTATCAGTTATTCTGTCTTTGAATTTTACTGTTTATACATGATCGGAGTAGCTACCCAGAATTGCTACAGACCCGAGCCGGTAGGTGAAAACGTCCGGTTAGGGTTAGGAAGAGAAGACAGATTTTAGCACCTTACCCAGATGGGCCGACTAGCGAAGGGGAGTTAGGACTAGCCTGAAATCGTTGAGACCAACTGCTAGAAAATTTGACCCAGGCCATCAGGACAGGTTAGAAACCCTAGCAGGCTTAGAACGAGACTGCAGATTTAGGCAGCTTAACAGGAATCCGACAGTCTGCAGGATTGTGATAATGTGCAGGAAAAGAAAAGATATTGCACAATTGGTACGTGGCACGGATAACGAGACTGTTGTGTGTTTTCGTATCAAAATAGAACGAAAATCTGTAGAAACCCTAGGGGATCCCGGGACCTAGCATTTGAACCCCGTATGTAACAACCTTTGGGATTTTCAGAAAAACGTCACAAAATAATATTTACGTTTTATTTGTTTATTTTCAGTACGTAGTTAGTAAACACACTCTCAAAGCACTCCTCCTTTTTACACTCTGTTCGTTAAAACTGATTACTAGAAAAACCTGCAAAGTCCCTGTGGGATCGATAATCTGAGTCGTAATACACTCTATACTACTTGATTCGTATACTTGCAAATAGCACACTAAAAAGCGCATCAGTGTGTCCCATTTGGAGGTGAACTTGTTCCCCGTTCGATGACTAGTAATGATGCACCTCCTCAGTGCACTCCTACTTGACACGAACGGATCAGACCTTCCTGTTGAATGCCTCGGACATGCGAGCTTGGAAACACTTGAGCCGTTAGTGTTCTTCAAGCCTTTTCTCATCCAGCACTACTAGCTCTTCCAGCCAAAGACGTGCATTATCTTCCTCTGTGAGATCTTCCTAAATAGCAATCCTCAATGATGGGATTTGACGCTTCGAAGTTAACAGTGCTTCTACTCCATACACCAATGCAAAAGACGTCTCTTATGTAGGGGTACGATAGGTAGTCATGTATACCCATATAGCTTCTTTGATCCTACACTGCTAGTCTTGTTTTGACTTTGTGATAACTCAGTATAAGAGTTATATTTATAACATGATTATTTACCGTTTTGCGTGATTTCCGGTTGCATATATGAGATTTACGCTATGAATATGTTAGGAAATGTGAAGTTGAGCTTTGAGTGCATAGTTGATAATCCTGGCGTTTCTCGCATTAATTTACGCTTTATTTATCACATTTCATCGCACGGGTTGTTTCATGTTGTTTTGACGCAAAGTGTAGCTTGGGATATCAAGTAGATTGGAGAAAACAAACTTCGAGACATTTAAAGACTGAAGACGATGCTCGGAATTGAAGAAGAGAGAGGATAATGCAAGAAGAGTGAAGAAAAAGAATTGAAGAACTAAAGGCAATCGACGTTTGGGAGTGGCGACCTCACAATTCTCACCGTTTTTACCGGTTACTTAGTAAAAGTAATAAATTTTTTAATGAAATCCTTTTACGAGATTGTCATCGTGGGGTTCGATAACGTGAGTGCAAAAATACTCACTCTTTATTACTCGACCATGCACTTGCGTTTACGCGTTAGTATATGGCGGTCAAGTTTCTAGCGCCGTTTTCGGTTAATAAGTTTTAGTTAGTAATTAGTTTAGTTTGATTTTGTTTATCTTTTTTATTTGCTACGTTGATTTCCCATCTGTTTTTTACTTTGCTTTTCAGGTACTCAGTGCATGCACAAGAACTCCAAGAAACTTGTGCCCCCCCCACGTGGAGACCGAGAAAAATGGTTCAGACCACTGGGAGGAAACAGGGACAGAGTACAATGAGATGACCAACGCACAACTCGATCAGCCCTTGGCTGAACTGACCACACGCATAAATGAGCGCGACAACTAAATGCCTTAAAACATGTCAGGTCAGGCACCGGTGCATAATTTTCAGTCGTCCACGCATGGACACAATCCGGAAACCGTAGTGCCATACATTCAGGCCGAGTACTTTGAGAATCCATGCATGCATTTATTTAGAAGTTTCACCGTTGTGCCTGGAGATTTGTAAATTGTACGCGACACATTGAAAGACATGGGCTACGTCGATTTTCCATGAAGACTATAGCTATCTCCACGTGAGGTGAGTGTACATGCGTAGTCTTGCGACTTAGCTTCGTTCGTGTCAAAATATGATTTTATATCCTGTCTCAAAATATACTTGTGAGTTACATGCTTAGCCTTGCGTGCCACCTTATTTCGTTTCAGCTGCTTTATTATTTGAAAATAGTAATCGTATTTCGTTCCTTACTTGATAAACTGGTTTTACCTTATTAACAGTCTTTAAATAGATATTCTTATTGTTACTTGTAAAACATGGTGTTCAAATGTTGCGCTCGATTAGAAAACATTAATAATGTGAAGTGAAAGAATGCACATGTACCGGAACCAGTTTTTTTTATATCAAGTTTAGATCTCTTGGGCTCTACTCCCTAAAATGCGGGACATTGTGTGCTCCTCAGGTTTCGATCCCTTGGGTTTTGGTCCTTAAAATGCGAGAGTTCGTGTGCCCCGAATCCTTCACCGTAGGATGGAGCACTGCTTTTATATACCCCTCCTTTGATTGACGCTCTTAGGAGGGTATTGCAACACTTATGGTCAAGAATGTCCGATGTGGTCACTGGTCAACCCTGGTTGAAAGATTAAATGATAATGTGACTACTTTGTCTGGAAACAGTTAACTTTAAATCATGTTATATACCTCTTGTGGCAAATCATGTGTTTGCAAACATACGACAATACGAAATATCAGTAAGTGGACTTGTTTTTGGGACATTCATAATTTGTTGTCACTGTTGCGAAGTATGATATTGATAATTTTTTACTCATACTCTATTATTCTTCTTAGCTTTAATCATGTAACCCAGTAGCCTTTCTCAGCATTTATTATTTTTATATGCTAAGGTGTATCTCACTCAGTATTTATTGGCGAATTTTCAATTATGTGATTATTGTTGCTTTTCTTCCCACCGCATGTCTAGGAGTTGGGGATTATGAAATAGAAGGGTGCGAGACTCACATAGACGGTTAACGTCACGAGTAGTATCTAGTAATGTTAGTTAATTATGGTGTAATAGTAATTAGTTCATGTATGAGACTCAAAGATTAATGATGTTGTTTAATATTATAAATATGTGTTGTAGATTGATTTGCTTTTGAATTCCGTTGCTCCTTTTAAGCATCGCTCTCCCGGTCTTTCCCCAGTCAGATAAGGGGGTTGTTGCAATAGACTCCTTGTTTTAATTTTCGGTAATGCTCTTGTTGCCCTTACGAAAGTATGGTTTAATTGTGACCTTTCTAGAGTCTTGAACTGGAGGTCCTTGATTTCCACTAGCAGCGATACTAAGCTCCTATCATGACCTTGGGTAGCTAACTGCTCAAAAGTTCTCAGCTTGATCCCTTGAAGGATGTAGCATAGCCCCCAGTGCATGCCTTGAATGAACATTTCAGTGGGAGAGGTTTTGCTGAGGTGATCTTTCCAATTAATAATCCGGTTCCTCCATCAATTGATGTAACTAATTAGTGGCTCCTCCTTCAATTGGCAACTGTTGGTAAGCTCAATCATGCTTACCGTCCTACGCATGCTGTAGAAAAGGTTCAAGAACTCGTTCTCCATCTGTTTTGAACTATCTATTGTTATGGGATCAATATCATCTTACCAATCAAAAGCTTAACCATTAAGCATTCGGACGAACTATTTTACGAGGAGGTTGTCATAAGAGCCAACATTGGTGCATGTCTCCATGAAATGAGCGATGTGCTGCATGGGGTTGCCTTTATTGTTGAATAGCTTTACCTTGGGTGGATTATATCCAGTATGTGGATGCATTAGCTCAATCCTTCTAGTGTAAGGTTTCTTATAGCCCGAGAGAGGCGTTGGGGGCTCCTCTATCTTATCTTGATTTTCCTTCATTGCTTCGAGGATAAACCTCTTCAGCTAGTAGGTAGGCATTGTAGCCTCAGCATAAGTGTTTGGATCTTGCATCTTTTCTTTTCCTTCTCCAACCCAATATTCATTACTTGAATGGCTATGGATAGCATGGCTTGATTCTCCAATATTCTCTATCGTGTTCATCAAGGCTACAAACAGGAGGTCACGCTTTTCCATGGCACTTTTTAAATTTTTCATATTCTTTGTTAGGGTCGAGACCTGTTCTTCTAATGCCAAAGTGTTTATAGTCATCACTGGCATGATGGATACATGGGAGGTTATCTCATTTTCACCAGTTTCTTAGTGTTGAATGCTGGAAACTTATTGAATCTGAGTTGTCACCTTCGCTTTCTTCCTCAAGCTCCTCAACTGAATCTCCCTCCATGGAGTCCTCGGACATGGAATGATGAGGATGGAACTTTTGGATCACTTGATCTCCACTTAGGTTTCTTCCTCATGGAAAAAAAATTATTTGTCGTCTTCCACTCGCCTAGATAAATATGAGATCTTAGGAGTTCAGCACCAAACACTGGGGTTGATTTCGAGATTGTGACCATCGAGAATCGCTTTGACATGCTTCGGGTTACTCGTCTAGAAATTCCTTTTCTTATTCCCAATCCAACTTTGTCGGTGGGTGTAGATCTGGAACTCCTTTCTTGTCCTCCGAGATTTTTAAGATGCTTTGCTGGAAGAAAACACGAACACGTTACGAATGGTTTGCTGAAGAGATGGGATGAAAGGCAGAGATGTCCCACTAGGCGTGCCAGAAAATTGTACACTCAAATTTATTTTTCAAGGAAATAAACAAGTAAATCAACAAGAAATTCAATTTATGTTAGTAATGAAGTGGGATTACAATCTCGTACGTACTTCCTTAAATAATCAAATAATGTATTTTGATTCTTCTCACCGTCATCAATCAAGGATTTTACAACTTTTTCTCGAATTGAGGGGTTGGATCTCCTCCGATTTAGGCGGATGGGGTAGTTTCGATTGGAGCGGAGCTGGGATTTCCAAAGTAACTGGATATGTGTTCTCCGATTTAGGCGGAGTTGGGATCTTCGATGTTGGTGGAGGCGGTGACTCTGAGTAGCGATGAAGTCCTTCGGGCATCTGAATGGAATGTTCATCAGAGTCTTGCTAATCCTCAATCTCCAAGTGTTTTTTCTCCTTGGGAACGACCCTCCATTTATAGAGGAAAATGAGGGACGGTCTTGACTTATGTGGACTTTTTCCAATATTTATATCTTAATTCTTAAGGAGATAACTTCTATTAAAATAATTTTTTTATTTAATTAAAGAGCTAGTAGCTTTTAGTTATCTACACAAAATCCACTCTTTTCCATAGGATGCACTATGTCAATTTTCATTTGTAGCGTACCGCTTGACGTGCCACAATTTAACATGTAGAATTGAAAAGTTCCATGTATACAATATCAAAGAAGGCTCTTTGAATCAGGAAGTTCATTACTGAACTAAGAGTTGTCCCTAGTATTGTGAATACTATACAGCTATATTTTGACAACAATGGTGCAATCACAGAAGCTAAGGAACCCAGAACTCACCAGCAATCCAAACATATAATTAGGATATTCCATCTCATTCGAGATATGATCGACATAGGATATGGAAGATATGCGATGTACCAACAAATGAAAATATCGCGGACCCACTTACCAAACCCCTTTCCCAGCGTAAGCATGAAGGCCACACTAGATCTGTAGGCATACGAGATGCACCAAATTGGCTCTAGTGCAAGTGCGAGACTGTTGGTGTATGCCCTAGAGGATTAATTTAATGATAAAGACATTTATTCATTCAGCAATCTATATAGTGATATGTTGACATAATGATGTCCTTAGAAAACATGTTATATTCTTAAATGTCGTAAGTCTAGTATTATTGTTAATACAAACGAGTATAATGCATCAGACTAGTATCTGGGTGGATTGATATGAGATATCAAGTCTAACACATGGGTACACATTAGGAGTAATGGCGTACTGGATTGACCCTCCATGATAACATTACATGGATGTTATGTGAGTGTCACATGTACTTCTCATAGTGACAATGGTGTTGTGATCCTATAACTTGAAGTCACTACATTCCCTAGATGTGGAGTGACATGTTTTAATGTCGTCTATCATCACTCTGTGACAAGGTGACTACAAAGGCGGTACTTGGGCATATGAAACACGGTGAGGGTTGTGAGTCGTGTAGATAGAACTTTTCCTACCTACATAACGGGAGTAAATAACCATGTTCACTCGATGAGTGTGACTTAGGGAAATGCATGGCCATGCTCAAATGAATCAGTATGAGATACTAACGTCATTTTTCTGTCTAAGTCTACTCGGGGAATCAAGAAACTATTGATTGGATATACAAGGGTTACACTCCATGCTTTATGTCTAATCTGGATATATGGACAAAAAAATTATACAACACGGTAACATTGCTCATAGAGATCATTAACATTCATATTACTTGGGTAGCATGGGTGTATTGTTAGATACCGCTAAATGTTTGTAATTATTATTGCCAACGTAAATAGGAACCTACAGGGTCACACCCAAGAATGGATGAAAAAGGTATTAATTGATCATTAGTTGGACAAAAACACAATTATAGATTTCAAACTTAAGTGAAAACTAATCCTAACTGTTAGAATTAAACGACAAGATGAGCCTGAGACTTCACCAAACGGCGAACCTGTGTATTCCAGAAAGCAATCCAGCCTGGTGTACTCCGTCCCTGCCTTTCTCTAGAAGGTTGAGTCAGCGGGAGTTTAGCAATAAGCATGTCATTACTCTTCCCATAGCTTACCCCATTGTAACAGCCTTTGACGATGGAATCAGACCACAAGGGTGGCGCGATGGCATCGAAACCCAATTGAGGCCTCACGCGGATTGGATCATAGTGAACCGTTATGTGTTCGTAGCTGTAAGTTTCAGTTCCAGGCGCGTACTCAGCAAGGGCAGGCAGATACCCTCTCCTACACCACTTCACATACCTCCCGTAGATCCTGGTTCCTTTAGTAATGAACCGAAGCTCGAACTGGGTGTCCTCTTTCGGGTACATGTTTTCTAGGAAAATAATGTTATCTAGCTGGGCAGCGTAAGGCCTAGTTTAGAAGTACCGAATGTCGTCACACACCATAGAAAAGGTGTGGCGGATGCCCTTAGTTTTAAACCAACGCCACGCCCGAGGACACTTGTGTTTATGTTTGGAGTTGGGCGCATTCCATAACTCTACTTCCAAAGGGACTGGAGCATACGAAGGCCATCGCTCGAAAGCCCACATGGTTAAAAATGCAGTGTTAACAAATGAGACAACGTCGACTCTGCCTTGTGATTGTTTGACGTGTGTCGCGGCCAAGTCTAGCCAGTGATACAAAGATCCCAAGACCAGTGGCCCTAGAGCAATCTTTTGGCCAAGTGAAAGGTTCACTGCAAGGGCGAGCACATGATTGAAAACCCCGTCGCGAGCATGCCCATCTATGAGGTAGCGCGACAGCCAGACACACAGGAAACCGCATAATGTCCACTTAGCACCTTTCCCTTCGGTGGCGATTATCACGTCTTCATCATCCTCCAACTCTTGGATGATTGTAGGCTTAGAGTATTCTCTGAAGAAGTACATGATCCACTTCGACCAGATAGTCTTCGCGCCGGAAGAAACGGACATGAAAGTGTCGCAAGGGGTAGTCGTGTTGGGCTTCCATCTTGTGGAAGCTTTATTTATGTCCGCAATGCACTCTTGCATTTGTGTGAAGAGAGTAAGGTCCTCATCAGACTTCAACTTATCCAAGGGGTCAAAAGCTCCCATACTTGGAAGCATTAACAAGACCTCTACATCTTCGAGGGTAGGCGCGGCCTCGAAGGTAGGAAAATAAAAAGTATGGGTCTTTTGGAGTACCTAGAGAATAGAACTCTCAGCATATCTTGGTCAACTTTGAGGTTAAGCCCCTTCGTCGCGCGAATGGCATGGTAAATCCCAAATTTCATTAGCACCTTCTCGTAATGATCAAGGATGAACTCAGTCCATTCTGCCTGGAAAAGGACGTCATTGAATGGATACAAGCTGGCTTCGAGGCCAAGCCTCTGTACGTCCTGGGTACTTTCCAAATCCCAGTCTTCTCTGTCTGGTTCAGGCACTAGCTGTTGAGCGTATTCCAAGGGAGACTCTTGGAGAGTGGTACCCTTGATGGTAGCCAAGAAGAAATCGTCACTACTTTAGGTAGGAACAATTCCAATTGCATCCCTTATGCAACTCTTGGTTCAATTGGGCAAATAACTCCTTATTTATCCATCCATATGGATAATCCCAATTGATTGCCTGATTGCCTCTAGGTTTCTTAATCATATTAATAACCTAGTTGTGCTGAACCTCTTATTTAAACAATTGCACATTACTAGCTTGTGCCATCGCTTCCATCATTATGAACCAAGTCGCCATGCTTTGGCACGCACGAACTTGATAAATAATGATGATAATGAGTGTTTAAATAACCAGAAGGCAAGAACACAATATTTGAATTTTGCGGGATTTTTGAATTCAATTTTAATTGTTTTGTTGATCAATATCAACTAATCTATCTATTTGAGTTTGGGCACAACTCCAAATAATAGATCCGGGTTGTCTAATTATCTTATTATCCTAATTGCATGCATCATCCATACACCAACCACAAAATAATAAGACAATAAAATAAACAACCACAAAGCATAAATAAACGTGATGTGGATATGGCCTTTTTCTAGACTAAGATAATTTCAAGCCAATGGAATTATCTATGAACCCTAAAAGCAAACACATCTCCATGCGTTGGTCCATCCTTCATAGTCATGTGGAATGCTCCATGCTCCATGCTCCATCTTTTGTGGCTCCTTTTGGCTTTGGGCTTCTTTTCTTCAATCTTGACTAACAATCTACTTTATCTAGCACTAGCTAACTTCTATACTAAATAAAATAAATCTCACAGGTTGAGAAAAAAATGGCACGCAGGCCATAAAACCCTAATTAATTATTACAATTAATTGATCAGCTCGCAGGCCGTAAGCCAAACCACAAAAATTAAACATCCACATCAAACCACATCCTAAGGCCATATCCAATCACCATGCGATTTGCACATAAACAGTTAAAATCCAATTTTAACGCGCTTGGTCAATTTTAATTGATTTTAGGAATTCTAGGGTTAAAACTGTCCATGGGCCCAACAATCAAATTGCCCGGGCCCAAAAAGGTGAACCCCAAGGCCCTAGGGCCGGCCGGCCCCTAGCCCACGCGGCTAGGCCACGGGCTAGGGCTGCCCTGGCCCCTAGGGTGGCCAAGGCTTGGGCGGCAAGCAAGAGGGGCGGTCCCTCTAGGGGGGCCGAACCTCTATAGGGAGTTGTTTCCGAAACAACTCCCTTGCTTGGTGCCCAAGTTTGGTTGTTCCCTTGTTTTTGAAGAACTTCTTCTTCCCCAAGGATGCCCAAACCCTAGATCTAAGATCCTAAAATGTCTCAAACTCACTAAATCATGCGTCCAATGCAAAAGTTAGATCTTGTTATGATAGATTATTGACAAATTGCATCCCATGCTTGATTTGTCTTGTTTTACGCGATAAACAATCAATTTAAGGTGTAAAACTATCAAAACGTAACACATAAACCACGTTTATGCTCTACGACCTGTGGCTCTGATACCACTGTAGGGTTTTGATTCATGGATGCGCAACGGAAAAAATAATTAACTATGCAAAACCCTCCAAGGATCACAAGTCAAGAGACATAACGATGGTAAAGGAAGAAATCAATAACACACCTTAGGGTTCTCCTAGGATGACTTCAAACGCGAATTGTGTCACGTTCTCTATAGTTGATCCACGCCTAGAGTTGATTTCTAGATCTCACACTCCTTGGTGCTAGCCCGGAAAGAGGAAGAGGAAGAAGAATCACGCAAAACGAGACGAACCAAAGGAGGTTTCGGCCTCCTTTGGGGCCGACGGGACGGGCGGCGAGCTAAGGGGGGGGGGGGGGGCGGCGGCTTCTCTAGCTTGCTTGCTCTCTCTCCTTTTGTTCTCTCCCACTCAAGTTATGAGCATAAGTGTGGGAAGGAAGGTAGGAAGGTCCCTTATATAGTCCAACAACTCATTGCCAACTACCTAAAGGACTTATTCTAGTCCTACTAGAATTCAATTTAGTCCCTTCCTTGCAAATTAGTCCCTACTAAGTTTGCAAGGGTTTGCAAAGTGATCCTTCTAATTAATTAATCCCATTAATTAATTCCCAAATCTAGTTCAACTCTATATAGCGAGTGACCCCATAGGTTATATCTAGTTGGTAGCAACTATTTGCTAATATGGAGCGGTTTCTAGCAAAACATCCATTCTAGCCAACTAATAGAATAGTCATCTTGACAACCTTTGTACAAGTAATTGTCTCATCCCTTTGTCTCTATATCCGGATTGGACATGAGACATACAAGTCACACTCTTATATCCAATCCATAGTTTCTCGATCCATGGGAATAGCCTTATACGTGCAAATAACATCAATATCCCATATTGATTTATTTGAGTCTGGCCAGACATTCTATAAGCACTATCCCTCGAGTGGCCTAGGATATTTGCTCCCGTTATGTGGGAGGGAAAAATTCTATCTACGTCCACTACGATCTCTAGCTTGCTTCTTATTGTATCCAGTACACGCCTTTATAACTACCCAGTTACGGTGTAGCGTTTAACGCTACCAAAATCACAATAATCCACAACTAGAATATCTAGTGACTTCAAGTCTAAGGATGACAATACCATTGCACCGCGAGAAGCGCTTGTGACTCAACATAACGTGTATGTAGCCTTCTCGGAGATGGGTCAATCCAGTGCGACATTACCCTTAATGCACACCCATGTGTTGGATCATGATATCTCCATATCAATCCAACCCCATACTAGTCTATAGATGATTGTCCCATTAATCATTATACTGGAATAGGGATATTTAAGATAAACAACACAATTGTAAATCTAAGGGCTTCATTATATTAAATATCCAATAAATAATAAATGAATTTCTAGCCACAAATAAATTCATACTAAACTAGATTGCCTCTAGGGCATCTATTCCAACAGTCTCCCACTTGCACTAGAGCCAATCTGGCGCATCTCGTATGCCCATACTCCTAGTGTTCCCTTCATGCTTCCACTGCGTGAGCGGCTTTGTAAGCGGGTCTGACATATTCTCATCTGTAGGAATCTTGCATATCCGAACGTCTCCTCTATCGATAATATCTCGAATCAGATGAAACTTCCTGAGTACGTGCTTGGATTTCTGGTGCGACCTGGGTTCCTTAGATTGCGCGATCGCCCCAGTGTTGTCACAGTACAACTCAACTGGATCCGCAATGCTAGGAACCACACCAAGTTCAGAAACAAACTTTCTGATCCAAACAGCTTCCTTTGCTGCGCCATTTGCAGCAATGTACTCAGCCTCTGTTGTAGAATCAGCCACCGTCTCTTGCGTGGAACTCTTCCAGCTCACTGCTGCTCCATTGAAGGCAAAACACATATCCCGATTGTGATGTAAAGTCATCTCTGTCAGTTTGGAAGCTTGCATCAGTGTAACGCCCTACACGCAACTCTTCCTCACCGCCAAATATCAAGAAAGCATCCTTAGTTCTTCTCAAGTACTTTAGGATGTTCTTGACTGCAATCCAGTGACTCTCACCTGGATTGGATTGGTATCTGCTTGTCATACTCAAGGCATATGACACATCTGGTCTAGTACATAACATGGCGTACATGGTAGATCCTATGGCCGAGGCATAGGGAATTCTACTCATGCGTTCCTTCTCAATCTCATTGGAAGGACAACCACTCTTCGAAAGAGTGATTCCATGTGACATGGGTAAGAATCCCTTCTTGGAATCTTGCATGTTGAACCGTTTCAACACCTTGTCAATATATGTACTTTGACTTAGGCCTAGCAGTCTCTTAGATCTATCCCTATAGATCTTTATACCGAGTATATAGGCTGCTTCCCCTAATTCCTTCATTGAGAAACACTTCTCTATCCAATCTTTAACAAATTGCAGCATGGGAACATCGTTTCCAATGAGTAGTATGTCATCCACATACAAATCCAGAAAATATACAAAGCTCCCACTAACCTTCTTGTAGACACAAGACTCATCTTCGTTTCTGATGAAGCCAAACTCTTTGACTACTTCATCAAAACGTTGATTCCAACTCCTATAAGCTTGCTTCAATCCATAAATGGATCGTTGCAGCTTACAGACTTTGTTGGCTTGCTTTGGATCCTCAAAACCCTCCGGCTGTATCATATACAAGTCCTCAAGGAGATTCCCATAAAGGAATGCTGTTTTGACATCCATCTGCCAAATCTCATAGTCGTGGTATGCTGCAATCGCAAGTAGGATTCGGATGGATTTGGTCATTGCGACTGGTGAAAAGGTTTCATCATAGTCAATACCATGAATCTGTCTGAATCCTTTAGCCACCAATCGGCCCTTATAGGTAATCACATTACCATCCATGTCGATCTTCTTCTTGAAGACCCACTTGCACCCTATGGGCCGCGCCCCTTCGGGTGGTTCCACCAAAGTCCATACTTTGTTGGTGTACATGGATTCCATCTCGGATCTCATGGCTTCTAGCCACTTTTGTGAGTCTGGGCCCTTCATGGCCTCTTCATAGGTAGTAGGCTCATCAACTATGAGCATCGTGTCACCGGAATCGGTCTCGAGAAGTCCATACCTCTCGGGTTCCTGGCGCACTCTACTAGATCTACGAAGCTCTTGTGTTACCTGAACAGGCTGCTCCACAACCGCTTGTGGTTCCTGTTCATGTTCCATAATCGGTTCAGTGATTTGTGGTTCTTGAACCTCTTCAAGTTATATAGTCCTCCCACTTGCTTCTTTAGAGACAAACTCTCTTTCTAGAAACATGCCGGTCCGAGCAACAAACACTTTGTTCTCGGCTGGATTGTAGAAGTAGTAACCCTTAGTTTCCTTAGGGTACCCCACAAATTTACACTTATCCGATTTTGGCCCTAGATTGTCTGATTGTAAACGTTTTACATAGACATCGCAGCCCCAAATCCTCATGAACGACAGTGTGGGACGCCTCCCGCTCCACATCTCATATGGTGTCTTCATGACTGATTTAGATGGAACACGGTTAATGGTGAAAGCTGCACTTAATAGAGCGTGGCCCCAAAATGATAATGGAAGATCGGTTTGACACATCATAGATCGAACCATATCCAATAGGGTTCGATTCCTCCTCTCGAACACGCCATTCCATTGTGGCGTTCCGGGTGGAGTGAGTTGGGACACGATCCCACACTCTCTAAGATAGTCGTCAAACTCTTGGCTCAAGTATTGTCCTCCACGATCCGATGGTAGAGCCTTGATACTTTTTTCAAGTTGCTTCTCTACTTCATTCTTGAATTCTTTGAACACTCCAAAGGATTCGGATTTTGCCCTCATAAGGTACACAAATCCATATCTACTGTAGTCATAAGTAAATGTAATGAAGTAGACATAACCACCCCTGGCAGGCGTGGCAAATGGCCCACACACATCAGTATGTATGAGCGCCAATTGCTCACTAGTCCTCTCACCTTTCTTATTGAAAGGGGACTTTGTCATTTTTCCCAAGAAACAAGCCTCACATGTCTCCTATGATTCAAAATCAAATGAGTCTAGTAATCCATCCTTATGGAGTCTAGATACACGTTTCTCGTTTATGTGGCCTAAACGACAGTGCCATAAATAAGCAGGATTTAAATAATTTATTTTAATCCGCTTGGTATTAATGTTGTAGACAGGATTGCTTAGATCAAGGACATACAGTCCATTAAATAATTGCGCACTAAAATAGTGAATATTATTCAAATAAAAGGAACAACAATTGTTCTTTATTGAAATAATAAAACCATCCTTGTCCAAACAAGAAATAGAAATAATGTTTCTGCTCATAGCATGCACAAAATAGCAATTATTTAATTCTAAAACTAATCCTGAAGGCAGAGATATCTCACACACGCCTATGGCCAACGCAGCAACTTTTGCTCCATTCCCAACGCGCAGATCTAGCTCTCCTTTAGCCAATCTTTTATTTCTCTTTAGATCCTGCACATTTCGACAAATGTGAGATCCACATACAGTATCTAATACCCATGATGTAGAGACAATTAAATTGACATCTACAACAAAAATACCTGGTGGTGGTGGAATCACTATTCCAAGCCTTTTGTCCTCCAGATATTTTGGGAAGTTCCTCCTCCAGTGTCCAGGCTGACTGCAGTAGTGACACTCACCTTTAGTCGCACCTTTGGCAATGCCACCAATAGGCTTAAGGGCAGGTTCCTTGGACTTGGCAACTGACTTGCCTTTACCCTTGGAGGATGAGGCAAACCTTTTTCCCTTTCCTTTCTGCACCATCATAATGGCCTTGCCCTTACCCTTGTTGTTGCTCTGTTCAGCTGTCCTCAACATATTGAGTAAATCTGGCAGTGGTTTCACGATCTCGTTCATGTTATAGTTCATGATGAACTGTCCATAACTCTCGGGCAACGATTGCAGCACGAGATCGGTTGCCAACTCTTGGCCGACCTGGAACCCCAGTCGGGCGAGATTCTCCAAGTACCCGATCATTCATAGTACATGGGGTCCCACCGGGTACCCTTCTGCCAGATGACACTTTGAACAGTGCCTTAGAGACCTCATACCTCTCAACCCTTGCCTGCTCTTGGAAGAGCTGCTTCAGATGCTCGATCATATCGACAGCATTAATGTTTTCGTGTTGCTTCTGAAGCTCAAAAGTCATGGTGCATAGCATAAGGCAGGCCACATCATTAGCGTCATCAACACGCTTTTGATACGCCTTTAGGGAAGCAGGTGTTTGGTTCTCTGGACCTTCTGGAACATGCTCCTCTATTGCAGTTTCTTCTCTTGCTTGAGAACAATTCTCAAGTTTCTGTACCAATCAAGAAAGTTGGTTCCAGAGAGCTTGCCTTCTCAAGGACAGATCGTAGGGAATGTTGTGAACTCGATGAGTTGTTTGCCATTTGGAATTCTACAAAAAGAAAATACGCAAGTTTTAGTATTTGTGAATTATTGACTATATTCAATAATGGCTAGTTTATCAAATATAGCTCCCACTATTTTTCTACGGATTAATAACCCTCAAGATATTAATGCGGAAAATATCCTTATATTTTCTAGTGGGCCAAGATCCATGTTTCATCTCCTTATTAGCTTGCTTTGGCAAGTCACCCATAATTTGACTACTTTAGGTAGGAACAATTCCAATTGCATCCCTTATGCAACTCTTGGTTCAATTGGGCAAATAACTCCTTATTTATCCATCCATATGGATAATCCCAATTGATTGCCTCTAAATTTCTTAATCATATTAATGGCCTAGTTGTGCTCAACCTCTTATTTAAACAATTGCACATTACTAGCTTTTGCCATCGCATTCCATCATTATGAACCAAGTTGCCATGCTTTGGCACGCACAAACTTGTTAAATAATGATGATAATGAGTGTTTAAATAAAGAGAAGGCAAGAACACAATATTTGAATTTTGAGGGATTTTTGAATTCAATTTTAATTGTTTTGTTGATCAATATCAACTAATCTATCTATTTGAGTTTGGGCACAACTCCAAATAATAGATCCGGGTTGTCTAATGATCTTATTATCCTAATTGCATGCATCATCCATACACCAACCAAAAAATAATAAGACAATAAAATAATCAACCACAAAGCAAAAATAAACGTGATGTGGATATGGCCTTTTTCTAGACTAAGATAATTCCAAGCCAATATAATTATCTATGAACCCTAAAAGCAAACACATCTCCATGCGTCTTGATCTTTTGGTCCATCCTTCATAGTCATGTGGAATGCTCCATGCTCCATGCTCCATCTTTTGTGGCTCCTTTTGGCTTTGGGCTTCTTTTCTTCAATCTTGACTAACAATCTACTTTATCTAGCACTAGCTAACTTCTATACTAAATAAAATAAATCTCACAGGTTGAGAAAAAAATGGCACGCAGGCCATAAAACCCTAATTAATTATTACAATTAATTGATCAGCTCGCAGGCCGTAAGCCAAACCACAAAAATTAAACATCCACATCAAACCACATCCTAAGGCCATATCCAATCACCATGCGATTTGCACATAAACAGTTAAAATCCAATTTTAACGCGCTTGGTCAATTTTAATTGATTTTAGGAATTCTAGGGTTAAAAAGGTCCATGGACCCAACAATCAAATTGCCCGGACCCAAAAAGGTGAACCCCAAGGCCCTAGGGCCGGCCCGCCCCTAACCCACGCGGCTAGGCCGCGGGCTAGGGCTGCCCCGGCCCCTAGGGCGGCCAAGGCTTGGGCGGCAAGCAAGAGGGGCGGTCCCTCTAGGGGGGCCGAACCTCTATAGGGAGTTGTTTCCAAAAAAACTCCCTTGTGTGGTGCCCAAGTTTGGTTGTTTCCTTGTTTTGGAAGAACTCCTTCTTCCCCAAGGATGCCCAAACCTTAGATCTAAGATCCTAAAATTTCTCAAACTCACTAATTCATGCATCCAATGCAAAAATTAGATCTTGTTATGATAGATTATTGACAAATTGCATCCCATGCTTGATTTGTCTTGTTTTACGCGATAAACAATCAATTTAAGGTGTAAAACTATCAAAACGTAACACATAATCCACGTTTATGCTCTACGACCTGTGGCTCTGATACCACTGTAGGTTTTTGATTCATGGATGCGCAACGGAAACAATAATTAACCATGCAAAACCCTCCAAGGATCACAAGTCAAGAGACATAACGATGGTAAAGGAAGAAATCGATAACACACCTTAGGGTTCTCCTTTGATGACTTCAAACGCGAATTGTGTCACGTTCTCTATAGTTGATCCACGCCTAGATTTGATTTCTAGATCTTCCACTCCGTGGTGCTAGCCCGGAAAGAGGAAAAGGAAGAAGAATCACGCAAAACGAGACCAACCAAAGGAGGTTTCGACCTCCTTTGGGGCCGACGGGACGGGCGGCGGGCTAAGGGGGGCGGCGGCTCCTCTAGCTTGCTTTCTCTCTCTCCTTTTGTTCTCTCCTACTCAAGTTATGATCAATTATGAGCATAAGTGTGGGAAGGAAGGAAGGAAGGTCCTTTATGTAGTCCAACAACTCCTTGCCAACTACCTAAAGGACTTATTCTAGTCCTACTAGAATTCAATTTAGTCCCTTCCTTGAAAATTAGTCCCTACTAAGTTTGCAAGGGTTTGCAAAGTGATCTTTCTAATTAATTAATCCAATTAATTAATTCCAAAATCTATTTCAACTCTATATAGCGTGTGACCCCATAGGTTCTATCTAGTTGGTAGCAACTATTTGCTAATATGGAGCGGTTTCTAGCAAAACATCCATTCTAGCCAACTAATAGAATAGTCATCTTGACAACCTTTGTACAAGTAATTGTCTCATCCCTTTGTCTCTATATCCGGATTGGACACGAGACATACAAGTCACACTCTTATATCCAATCCATAGTTTCTCGATCTATGGGAATAGCCTTATTCGTGCAAATAACATCAATATCCCATATTGATTTATTTGAGTCTGGCCAGACATTCTATAAGCACTATCCCTCGAGTGGCCTAGGATATTTGCTCCCGTTATGTGGGAGGGACAAATTCTATCTACGTCCACTACGATCTCTAAGCTTGCTTCTTATTGTATCCAGTACACGCCTTTATAACTACCCAGTTACGGTGTAGCGTTTAACGCTACCAAAATCACAATAATCCACAACTAGAATATCTAGTGACTTCAAGTCTAAGGATGACAATACCATTGCACCGCGAGAAGCGCTTGTGACTCAACATAACGTGTATGTAGACTTCTCGTAGATGGGTCAATCCAGTGCGACATTACCCTTAATGCACACCCATGTGTTGGATCATGATATCTCCATATCACTCCAACCCCATACTAGTCTATAGATGATTTTCCCATTAATCATTATATTGGACTAGGGATATTTAAGATAAACAACACAATGGTAAATCTAAGGACTTCATTATATTAAATATCCAATAAATAATAAATGAATTTCTAGCCACAAATAAATTCATACTAAACTAGATTGCCTCTAGGGCATCTATTCCAACAAGGTAATCATGGCTACATTTGGGGGCTAAAGATTCAAATAATATTCAAATTAATACAAGGATTTGCGTGGGGCCACACACGGCTGATTTTGCGCGATAACAAAGCAAGCGCGCGTGATGTTCGCGCAAAAGGGGGCTAATGAAGATAGTGCATTCTGAGCAGATCCATCATTGTCCACGTGGCAGCCATCCAACACATCTAGAGGTACACCATGTACACTCTATCATATCTATGACTCGCATATGCTCATACGTGAGTTTATCCATATGGGGGTTGAGAGACAGGGCCACCCACGATACCAACCGCACAGGAGCTTGTAGGGACTTAGTGGTTTGGAGGCTAGAGTAAGGTACGTCGTGCGAGAGCAACAACCACGCTCGCGCGCGACCCTTAGTAACTGTTTGAGAGATTCAAGGGCTACGTGTCCCATAAATGCGGTCGATCTCATAACGGTCCCTGCATATACGGAACTGATGCGTAACGTGTCCTATAAATACGATCAAACGTGCCATTATGTTGCTTTCATTAAGCCGCCATATATGGGTGCACTAACCCCTCATAACGGTCACTTCCCCACTATATATAGGAACGTTTGCCTCCTATGGAAGCTCTCCGATCTGCTTGAATCCTTCGACTAACTTGATACACTGTCTCTCTCTCAAGAACAGTTACCAGTGCTTAATCTCTCCCTACTCACTAACTCGAATCTCTCTGTTTTCTTGTTCTTATTCTAATCCCCTACTTGAGGTGTACATTTGGATCTCTCCCGGGGATTTCCTTGTACATAGTATGCATTAGGAGTAATTTCATACTGGATTGACCCACAACGAGAAGGATACGTTAGATTATGTCAAAGTCACAATCACTTCTCGTAGTGCTGATGATATTGTAATCCTTAGACTTGAAGTCACTAGATATTCTAGTTGTGGAATATCATGCTTTGATATTATCAAACGTTGCGCCTTAACCGGGTAACTATAAAGATAAATATCGGGCATGGTAGGAAGCAAGCTTAGAAATCGTAGTGACGTATAGAGGATTTTTCCCTCCAACATAATGGGAGCAAATATCCATGGGCCCCTCGAGGGATGGTGCTTATTGAATGTCTGGCCAGACTCAGATAAATAAATATGAAGATATTTATGTTATCTGCTCGCATAAGCATATTCCCAGGATCGAGAAACTATAGATTGGATATACGAGTGTGACTAATATGTCTCGTGTCCAATCCGGGTATGGAGACAAAAGGATAACACAACACATGAACATTGGGCCCAAGGTTTGTCGAGATCACTGACTTATTTCTATTAGTTGCGTCGCATGGATGTGTTGCTAGACACCGCTCCATGTTAGTAAGTATTTACTACCAACTAAGTAGAAACCTATGGGGTCACACACCGGATGGATTAAATTGGATATAGGTATTAATTAGTTGGACTAATTAATAAAAGGGTCATAACGCAACCACAAGCAAGCTTAGTAGGACTAATTTGCAAGTGAACTAATCCATGTACGAACATGATTAGTATTGGGGCCTTTATGTAGTTAATAAAGAGTTATTACTATATAAAGGAACTCTAGCTTGTAATTCTCTACACAAGTCATTACTTGAGAGAACATAACAAAGCAAGAGAGAGAGAAAAGGAAGCCCGAAGCCAACCCGTCCACCCCCCTCCTTGGAGTCGTCGGCCCTTCTTTGGGCGCGCCTCCTCCTTTTTTTGCGTGATTTGTTCCTCCTTTCCTCGTTGCTAGCACTACACGGTGGTAAGGAATCCAATCAACAATCCAAGGTGTGGATATTCATAGAGACGAAGACACTATTCTTTGTGTGATCTCCCAAACTAAGGTACACATCTTTTATTCCCTTATCATGTTATGATGGCTTGCCTGTGATCCTTGGTGGGATTTGAGAAGGATTAATTTTTGTTATTCCGCTGCGTAACTTGCATCAAAATCCAACATTGGCTTCAGATCCACAGGTCGTAGCGCATAATATGATATTATGTGTTATAGTTTTCAGTTTATACACCGTATTATTTATACTACGCGAAAACTGAAATTAATTGGCATATTAGATGCAAATTGAATTTGATTCAAACATAAACAAGACCTAATTTAACATTGGATGTGAAGATTGGTGAGTTTGATCAGATAGGATGAAAGGGGAGTATGCAGTAGTTTTTGCAGCACATATACTCTAGAAAGGGGGGGGGGGGTTGAATAGAGTATGCCAACTTTATGTAGAAGAGAAGAGTTTCAGTTAAAGAGAAAGAGAGTTCAAGGCCTTGAAAATAGTTTCAAGCCTTTGGAATGAAATACAATTTGTAATAAAGCAGAGAACTTCTCTTTCAAGGTCTTGAAAAGAATTTCAAACCCTTGAAAACGGACTAGTTTGTATGTTGCACTAAGTATGCAAATGAAACAGTAAATGCAAGATACACAGGAATTATAGAGTTCATTCCACTTGGACCTACGTCTCTACCTCACGGATCTTCTCCCTGTAGGATTTTCAACTCAATTCTTATTAGTCAAAAGCTAAGCCCTAGATCTCAAGCACAGAGATTTGCCTTACTCTGTTACACCTTGTGCTAACCTATCTGGTTCGTGCTCTAGCTAACTGATTAACTAAGAATTTTATATTGTTCACCTTGAACAATCCTTGAGAATGAAAGATAGAAGTAGTAAAATAATGATCTACAAATAAAGCACAAGACAGAAGAACACTGAAATATTAAAACAGTGGTGAAGAAGGTGAGTCCTTCTAAAGCTGTAGTAACCACATCAAGTTCCTCAATATGATGAAGACAGAAGAACACTGAAAGATTTATGAGGTTGGGTCTTCATCTCACTGTATTCATCATATACATGAACTTATGTAGTAACCACATCAAGTTCCTCAATACAGGAACTAATTTTATCTATAACACTATTGAACAAGAAGGTGAGTCCTTCTAAAGCTTTTCTTCCATGCTTCAGTTTCTTTTTCACATCCACCCTCTTTTGTTGTGCAGAGAAAATTTTGTGATGATCTTTCTTTCCAGTTTTTGAAACAGTTTCAGCTTCAGGAAGATCTTTCTAAAGTTTTCCTCTTTTGGACACAGAATACACTCTATAGGAACCTGAACTAGTATTTTTCTGATTCTGGAATGAGGATTTCTTTTCCTTTTATTTGATCCCTGTGTTCACCTTCTTCTTGTCCTTTTTAGGGCTTCCAATATGGATTCCCTTTTGCTTCTCTTGTGCAGTTCTCGTGGTCTTTTTCTTCTTGCTTGTTACTGGATACTGGTCCTTCTTCCTCATCTTCTTGGGAGGTAAAGGCTCTAGTTCTTCATCAGTAGACTCTTTTCGTTCTGAGTCTTCACTGATTGTTTGCACTTCATCCTCAATTTTCTTTCTCTTCTTATGTGAACTAGGCTTTGAACCTCCAACCGTCTTGATTTTTTCCGAGGCTCTTCTTGTGCTCATTAGGGTTTTGGAGAAGAGTAGATAGAGGCAGGAATGATACAGAGTGAAGGAGAAGAAAAGGAGATAAATACTGAAAGAGTTTGAGTTTAAAAAGGAAACTGCAATATCTCTCTGATCTCAAAAAGATCTGTAATGATCATAGAGGATTCAAATCTTTGAGTTCGTTGGAAATAAAATAATTTAATACTATATTTGACCAAAAATAATTTTTCAAAAGGTAGGGGCAATATTGAGCAAATATCTACAAAGATAGCACCCAATACTGAATGATCCTGAAGTTATTGAATAACAAGTTATCAGACTTATTTTCAAGGCTTTGAAAATAAATTCCAGGTCTTGAAACGCTGTTAAAATTAAACACATAAAATCAAAGCTTTGAAAAGATTTTCAAGGCTTTGAAAATCAATCAAGTCTTTGAAAACATATAATAACTTACCTTCCTTACCTTGTGCTCCCCCTAAACCAATGCATCTTTATTTAGCATGCCTAATTCCAGTCTTAGACCTGAAAATCTTTCATCTGGCAATGGTTTAATGAAGATATCTGCAAGCTGCATGTTAGTAGAAACAAATTCAAGAACAATATCACCTTTCTCAGCATGATCTCTGATGAAATGGTGTCTTACATCAATGTGCGTGGTTCTTGAATGCTGAACTGGATTCTTTGTAACTGATATTGCACTAGTGTTGTCACATTTGATGGGTATGCTTCTGAAATCAAATCCAAGATCTCTCAGTTGTTGAGCAATCCATAACACTTGTGAGCAACATGCTCCAGCAGATATATATTCAGCTTCAGCTGTTGATAAAGCAACTGAGTTTTGTTTCTTGGAGTGCCAACTGATCAAGGAGGATCCAATGCATTGGCAAGTTCATGAAGTGCTTTTCCTATCAACTTTGTAACCCGCAAAGTCAGCATCTGAAAATCCATGCACAGAAAAATTAGAATGTCTTGGATACCAAAGCCCTAAGTCTTTGGTACCATTGAGATATCTGAATATTCTTTTCACAGCAGTCAAGTGTGACTCCTTTGGATCAGCTTGAAATCTTGCACACATACAAACACTGAACATGATATCTAGTCTACTAGCAGTAAGGTATAACAATGATCCAATCATACCTCTATACTCTTTCACATTGACACTCTTACCATATTCATCTTTATCTAAGGATAGTGTAGAGCGCATGGGAGTCTTGATATCTTTGGATTGAGACATGTTGTACTTGTTCAACAAGTCCCTAGTGTACTTGCTTTGATGCAGAAAGATTCCCTTCTTCAACTGATGTATTTTAAGTCCAAGGAAGAAGTTTAACTCTCCCATCATGCTCATTTCAAATTCCTTGCTCGTAAGACTTGAGAATTCTTTGCATAAAAGATCTTTAGTAGCTCTAAATAAGATATCAGCAACATAGATCTGAACTACAAGTAAATCTTTGTCATGAGTCTTTATGAAAAGGGTCTTGTCTACTAATCCTCTTTTGATATCATTTTCAAGCAAAAACTTTGACAATCTTTCATACCAAGGCCTTGGAGCTTGTTTCAAACCATAAAGAGCTTTGTCAAGTTTGTAAACATGATCTGGAAACTTATCACTTTCAAAACCAGGAGGTTGTGCAACATAAACTTCCTCTTGCAAGTAACCGTTCAGAAATGCACATTTCACATCCATTTGAAATAGTTTCATGTTTTTTGTAGGATGCAAAAGCAAGCAAAACTCTAATTGCTTCTAACCTGGCAACTTGACCAAAAAATTCCTCATAATCTACCTTCCTCTTGGTTGTAACCTTGAGCAACTAACCTGGCTTTGTTTCTGACCACTTTGCCATTTTCATCTAGTTTGTTTCTGAATACCCATCTGGTACCAATGACTGACTGGCTTGTTGGTGGAGGAACTAGGTTCCATACTTTGTTACTTTCAAACTCATTGAGTTCACTTTGCATAGCTATAATCCAGTCTGCTTCTTGTAAAGATTCCTTCACAGTTTTGGGTTTAACAAGAGAAATAAAATCATTAAAAGCACAAAGATTCTTCAAATTTGATCTTGTTTGTATACCTGTGGTTTGATCATAGATGATGTTGTCAGCTGGATGAGATGAAAGATATTTGAATCTCTTTCTTGGAGACCAGGGTTCAGGCTCTCCATATTGCTTCTCAGGTCTTGAATTAGTAGCCTGATTTTTCATATCTTTGTGATCATCTTTGTCAAGGCTTTGATCTTTGTTTTCAAGGCCTTGAGTATTGTTTTCAAGGTCTTGAAAATGACTTATGTTTCCTTCTGAGCCTTTCTTGAAACCAAGTGAGTGATCAACTTCTTCTGCTGATTCATGCTTGTTCAGATTCAAATCTCCAAAACTTGCACTCAAAGAACCATCATAGCTTTCATCAAAGATAACATGAATACTTTCTTCAACAAGTCTGGTTCTTTTATTGTAAACTCTGTAAGCTTTTCTAGTAAAAGAGTAACTAAGAAATATACCTTCATCACTTCATGCATCAAACTTACCCAAGTTGTCCTTACCATTTTTGTGGACAAAACAGGTGCAACCAAAGAGTTTGAAGTATGAAATGTTTGGCTTTCTCCCTTTGAAAAGTTCATAGGAGGTCTTCTTAAATATAGGTCTGATACCTGTTCAAAATGTAATTTTTTGTATTCACAACTTCTGCCCAATAGTGTTTTGGCAGCTTGTTTTCTAGAAGCATTGTCCTTGACATTTCTTCAAGAGTCATGTTCTTTTTTTCAACAACTCCATTCTGTTGAGGAGTTCTAGGAGCAGAGAAATTGTGAGAGATACCATGCTTAACACAGAATAAATCAAATTCTAATTGATCAAACTCTCTACAATGATCACTTCTGATTGAAGCAATATGCAGGTTTTTCATGGTTTGAAGCTCTCTGCAAAACTTTGAAAATCTAGAGAGGGTTTCATATTTTTCTTTGAGAAACATAACCCAAGTAAATCTAGAGTAATCATCTACACTGACTATCATAGGACCACATAAATCCATGTGAAGTAATTCAATAGGTCTAGAAGTACTTACAAACTTCTTTGGCTTGAATGAGCTTCTGGTCTGCTTACCCTGAGCACAAGCTTTGCATACTTCATCATCTTTGAACTTGATAGATGGTAATCCTCTTACCAGATCTTTGGAGATCAACTTGTTCAAGGTATGCAAGCTAATGTGACCAAGATTTCTGTTTCAAATCTTTGAATCCTCTTTCAAGGCCTTGAGACACTTCAAACTTTTACCTGCAACTTTGTTAGTCTGAAAATTATAAACATAGTTTGATCTAGAGGCTGTGTGAATGCAATTTCCTGATTTTTCATTTTGCACCACACACTTCTCTATATCAAATATAACCTTATTGCCATTGTCACAAAGCTGAGATACACTAAGCAAGTAAAATTTCAAGCCATCAACTAGATATACATCAAAAATTGAATTGTCAGATCTGTACCAACTTTACCAATACCAAGAATGTTGTATTTGCCTTTTTCACCAAGTGTAATTGAACTTTCAGATTGCTCTTTCAATTCTGAGAATAGATATCTCGTTCCACTCATGTGTCTTAAGCAACCACTGTCCATAAACCACTTATGTTGTTTGACATTGGTGACAACCTTACAAACACCAATCACTGCCTTACCCAGCTGTTAGACCAAGTGTGGAATTTGGACTCATACTCAGGATCAACCATGTTAGGTGGTCTGACCCGTTTAGAAACCCAAATCTGTCTGACTTGTCCTTTGAGTTGAAATGAGAATGTGTTCCTCATTATGTGAGGGTCTCTTCTTCTGAAAGAACAAGTCATCTTCATATGACCAATTTTATTGCACAAAAGACATTGATGAGAGGTTTTGTTTCTAGCCTTCACAAATATGGTGTTGTTCTTTCTTGGAAAATTTGGATTGTATCCAATACCAGTTTTGTGAACAGACTTTGAACTTTCTCCAAGAATTAAGTTCAACTTGTGTTCTGAGCCTTCAAGCTTGACTTTGACTAATTTAGATTCTTGAAGTTTCTTAGCAAGAGTAGTCTTTTGTTTATCTAATTCATCAACTTGATGTCTTAGATTAACAAGGCTATCACTCTATAAAGAGTTCTCAGTGACTACTTCCTTGACTTGTGTTTTCAAGGCTTTGAAACTGGTTTTCAAGGCCTTGAAATCACTGTCAGTTTTCTTCTGAGAGATTTCAAGATTCTGATTTAGACAAACAAGTTGTAAATTCTCTTTTTCTTGCTCATGAACTTTTTCTTTCAAAACTCTAATCTCTTTCAGATAGTCTTCTTCATTTAAAAGCATTGTTCTAATATAATTTGAAAGAGCTTATTTTGGTTTTGAAATCAAGCAGTTTACCATTACCTTAATGTTCTTTTCACAACTTTCATCATGCTTGGCCATTAAGAATAGGTTGGCATGTTTCTATTTAGATTCAGAGTCACTTGAGCTATCTGAATCACTCCATGAAGCTATCACAGCTTTCTTTCTCCTATCATGGTCTTTCTTCTGAAAATTCTTGCTTTTCTTGTGTGGACATTCTCTTATCAAGTGTCCTGCATCACCACATTCAAAGCAGTTCATGACTTCTGATTTATTTTGTGAATAAGACTTACCTTTATAGTCCTTTCGACTGGATGATTTGTGTCTTTCTCTGTTGAAGTCTTTGTTTCCAAAGTTTTTCTTCATCTTGAGGATCTTAGTAAAGGCTTTATAAATCAAAGGAAATGGATCTTCATCCTCATCATCTTCAGCTTCAAGGATTTGAATTTTCTCATTCTCTTTGGCCATGAGTGCTAGGTTCCTGACACCTTCTGGTAGTTCTCCATCATCTTCATTCATGGATATTTCATGTGTCAGAAGCTTCCCTTGTAGGTCATCAAGTTGGAGAGATGATAGATCTTGAGCTTCCTCAATTGCAGTAGTCTTTGGTTCCCATTTTGTCTTTGGAAGACTTCTCAGAATCTTCCTCACCTTATCTTAATTGGAAATATGCTTTCCCAGTGAATCAAGGTTATTGACAATGTCTGTAAACCTTTTGAACATTTGTCTGATGCACTCATCTGCATTCATCTTGAATAAATCATATTTTCTAAGGTAGATGTTGAATCTTATACAGTGATACAAACTCTGATACAAATTGAAAGGGGAGTATGCAGGTACAAATGCAGCACATATACTCTAGAAGGGGGGGTGAATACAGTATGCCAACTTTTTGCAAGACTTGTAGAAGAGAAGAGTTTCAGTTAAAGAGCAAGAGAGTTCAATGCCTTGAAAAAATTTCAAGCCTTTGTAATGAAATATAGTTTGTAATAAAGCAGACAACTTCTCTTTCAAAGCCTTGAAAAGAATTTCAAACTCCTGAAAACAGACTAGTTTGTATGCTGCAAAACTAAGTATGCAAATGAAACTGTAAATGCATGATACACAGGAATTATAGTGTTCAGTCCACTTGAACCTACGTCTCTACCTCAGGGATCTTCTCCCTGTAGGATTTTCAACTCAATTCTTATTAGTCAAAAGCTAAGCCCTAGATCTCAAGCACAGAGATTTGCCTTACTCTGTTACACCTTGTGCTAACCTATCTGGTTCGTGCTCTAGCTAACTGATTAACTAAGAATTTTATATTGTTCACCTTGAACAATCCTTGAGAATGAAAGATAGAAGTAGTACAATAATGATCTACAAATAAAGCACAAGACAGAAGAACACTGAAATATTAAAACAGTGGTGAAGAAGGTGAGTCCTTCTAAATCTTTCAGTGTTCCTCACTGTATTCATCATATACATGAACTTATGTAGTAACCACATCAAGTTCCTCAATACAGGAACTAATTTTCTCTATAACACTATTGAACAAGAAGGTGAGTCCTTCTAAAGCTTTTCTTCCATGCTTCAGTTTCTTTTTCACATCCACCCTCTTTTGTTGTGCAGAGAAAATTTTGTGATGATCTTTCTTTCCAGTTTTTGAAACAGTTTCAGCTTCAGGAAGATCTTTCTAAAGTTTTCCTCTTTTGGACACAGAATACACTCTATAGGAACCTGAACTAGTATTTTTCTGATTCTGGAATGAGGATTTCTTTTCCTTTTATTTGATCCCTGTGTTCACCTTCTTCTTGTCCTTTTTAGGGCTTCCAATATGGATTCCCTTTTGCTTCTCTTGTGCAGTTCTCGTGGTCTTTTTCTTCTTGCTTGTTACTGGATACTGGTCCTTCTTCCTCATCTTCTTGGGAGGTAAAGGCTCTAGTTCTTCATCAGTAGACTCTTTTCGTTCTGAGTCTTCACTGATTGTTTGCACTTCATCCTCAATTTTCTTTCTCTTCTTATGTGAACTAGGCTTTGAACCTCCAACCGTCTTGATTTTTTCAGAGGCTCTTCTTGTGCTCATTAGGGTTTTGGAGAAGAGTAGATAGAGGCAGGAATGATACAGAGTGAAGGAGAAGAAAAGGAGATAAATACTGAAAGAGTTTGAGTTTAAAAAGGAAACTGCAATATCTCTCTGATCTCAAAAAGATCTGTAATGATCATAGAGGATTCAAATCTTTGAGTTCGTTGGAAATAAAATAATTTAATACTATATTTGACCAAAAATAATTTTTCAAAAGGTAGGGGCAATATTGAGCAAATATCTACAAAGATAGCACCCAATACTGAATGATCCTGAAGTTATTGAATAACCAGTTATCAGACTTATTTTCAAGGCTTTGAAAATAAATTCCAGGTCTTGAAACGCTGTTAAAATTAAACACATAAAATCAAAGCTTTGAAAAGATTTTCAAGGCTTTGAAAATCAATCAAGTCTTTGAAAACATATAATAACTTACCTTCCTTACCTTGTGCTCCCCCTAAACCAATGCATCTTTATTTAGCATGCCTAATTCCAGTCTTAGACCTGAAAATCTTTCATCTGGCAATGGTTTAATGAAGATATCTGCAAGCTGCATGTTAGTAGAAACAAATTCAAGAACAATATCACCTTTCTCAGCATGATCTCTGATGAAATGGTGTCTGACATCAATGTGCGTGGTTCTTGAATGCTGAACTGGATTCTTTGTAACTGATATTGCACTAGTGTTGTCACATTTGATGGGTATGCTTCTGAAATCAAATCCAAGATCTCTCAGTTGTTGAGCAATCCATAACACTTGTGAGCAACATGCTCCAGCAGATATATATTCAGCTTCAGCTGTTGATAAAGCAACTGAGTTTTGTTTCTTGGAGTGCCAACTGATCAAGGAGGATCCAATGCATTGGCAAGTTCCTGAAGTGCTTTTCCTATCAACTTTGTAACCCGCAAAGTCAGCATCTGAAAATCCATGCACAGAAAAATTAGAATGTCTTGGATACCAAAGCCCTAAGTCTTTGGTACCATTGAGATATCTGAATATTCTTTTCACAGCAGTCAAGTGTGACTCCTTTGGATCAGCTTGAAATCTTGCACACATACAAACACTGAACATGATATCTAGTCTACTAGCAGTAAGGTATAACAATGATCCAATCATACTTCTATACTCTTTCACATTGACACTCTTACCATATTCATCTTTATCTAAGGATAGTGTAGAGCGCATGGGAGTCTTGATATCTTTGGATTGAGACATGTTGTACTTGTTCAACAAGTCCCTAGTGTACTTGCTTTGATGCAGAAAGATTCCCTTCTTCAACTGATGTATTTTAAGTCCAAGGAAGAAGTTAACTCTCCCATCATGCTCATTTCAAATTCCTTGCTCGTAAGACTTGAGAATTCTTTGCATAAAAGATCTTTAGTAGCTCTAAATAAGATATCATCAACATAGATCTGAACTACAAGTAAATCTTTGTCATGAGTCTTTATGAAAAGGGTCTTGTCTACTAATCCTCTTTTGATATCATTTTCAAGCAAAAACTTTGACAATATTTCATACCAAGGCCTTGGAGCTTGTTTCAAACCATAAAGAGCTTTGTCAAGTTTGTAAACATGATCTGGAAACTTATCACTTTCAAAACCAGGAGGTTGTGCAACATAAACTTCCTCTTGCAAGTAACCGTTCAGAAATGCACATTTCACATCCATTTGAAATAGTTTCATGTTTTTTGTAGGATGCAAAAGCAAGCAAAACTCTAATTGCTTCTAACCTGGCAACTTGACCAAAAAATTCCTCATAATCTACCTTCCTCTTGGTTGTAACCTTGAGCAACTAACCTGGCTTTGTTTCTGACCACTTTGCCATTTTCATCTAGTTTGTTTCTGAATACCCATCCGGTACCAATGACTGACTGGCTTGTTGGTGGAGGAACTAGGTTCCATACTTTGTTACTTTCAAACTCATTGAGTTCACTTTGCATAGCTATAATCCAGTCTGCTTCTTGTAAAGATTCCTTCACAGTTTTGGGTTTAACAAGAGAAATAAAATCATTAAAAGCACAAAGATTCTTCAAATTTGATCTTGTTTGTATACCTGTGGTTTGATCATAGATGATGTTGTCAGCTGGATGAGATGAAAGATATTTGAATCTCTTTCTTGGAGACCAGGGTTCAGGCTCTCCATATTGCTTCTCAGGTCTTGAATTAGTAGCCTGATTTTTCATATCTTTGTGATCATCTTTGTCAAGGCTTTGATCTTTGTTTTCAAGGCCTTGAGTATTGTTTTCAAGGTCTTGAAAATGACTTATGTTTCCTTCTGAGCCTTTCTTGAAACCAAGTGAGTGATCAACTTCTTCTGCTGATTCATGCTTGTTCAGATTCAAATCTCCAAAACTTGCACTCAAAGAACCATCATAGCTTTCATCAAAGATAACATGAATACTTTCTTCAACAAGTCTGGTTCTTTTATTGTAAACTCTGTAAGCTTTTCTAGTAAAAGAGTAACTAAGAAATATACCTTCATCACTTCTTGCATCAAACTTACCCAAGTTGTCCTTACCATTTTTGTGGACAAAACAGGTGCAACCAAAGAGTTTGAAGTATGAAATGTTTGGCTTTCTCCCTTTGAAAAGTTCATAGGAGGTCTTCTTAAATATAGGTCTGATACCTGTTCAAAATGTAATTTTTTGTATTCACAGCTTCTGCCCAATAGTGTTTTGGCAGCTTGTTTTCTAGAAGCATTGTCCTTGACATTTCTTCAAGAGTCATGTTCTTTCTTTCAACAACTCCATTCTGTTGAGGAGTTCTAGGAGCAGAGAAATTGTGAGAGATACCATGCTTAACACAGAATAAATCAAATTCTAATTGATCAAACTCTCTACCATGATCACTTCTGATTGAAGCAATATGCAGGTTTTTCATGGTTTGAAGCTCTCTGCAAAACTTTGAAAATCCAGAGAGGGTTTCATATTTTTCTTTGAGAAACATAACCCAAGTAAATCTAGAGTAATCATCTACACTGACTATCATAGGACCACATAAATCCATGTGAAGTAATTCAATAGGTCTAGAAGTACTTACAAACTTCTTTGGCTTGAATGAGCTTCTGGTCTGCTTACCCTGAGCACAAGCTTTGCATACTTCATCATCTTTGAACTTGATAGATGGTAATCCTCTTACCAGATCTTTGGAGATCAACTTGTTCAAGGTATGCAAGCTAATGTGACCAAGATTTCTGTTTCAAAGCTTTGAATCCTCTTTCAAGGCCTTGAGACACTTCAAACTTTTACCTGCAACTTTGTTAGTCTGAAAATTATAAACATAGTTTGATCTAGAGGCTGTGTGAATGCAATTTCCTGATTTTTCATTTTGCACCACACACTTCTCTATATCAAATATAACCTTATTGCCATTGTCACAAAGCTGAGATACACTAAGCAAGTAAAATTTCAAGCCATCAACTAGATATACATCAAAAATTGAATTGTCAGATATGTACCAACTTTACCAATACCAAGAATGTTGTATTTGCCTTTTTCACCAAGTGTAATTGAACTTTCAGATTGCTCTTTCAATTCTGAGAATAGATATCTCGTTCCACTCATGTGTCTTAAGCAACCACTGTCCATAAACCACTTATGTTGTTTGACATTGGTGACAACCTTACAAACACCAATCACTGCCTTACCCAGCTGTTAGACCAAGTGTGGAATTTGGACTCATACTCAGGATCAACCATGTTAGGTGGTCTGACCCGTTTAGAAACCCAAATCTGTCTGACTTGTCCTTTGAGTTGAAATGAGAATGTGTTCCTCATTATGTGAGGGTCTCTTCTTCTGAAAGAACAAGTCATCTTCATATGACCAATTTTATTGCACAAAAGACATTGATGAGAGGTTTTGTTTCTAGCCTTCACAAATATGGTGTTGTTCTTTCTTGGAAAATTTGGATTGTATCCAATACCAGTTTTGTGAACAGACTTTGAACTTTCTCCAAGAATTAAGTTCAACTTGTGTTCTGAGCCTTCAAGCTTGACTTTGACTAATTTAGATTCTTGAAGTTTCTTAGCAAGAGTAGTCTTTTGTTTATCTAATTCATCAACTTGATGTCTTAGATTAACAAGGCTATCACTCTATAAAGAGTTCTCAGTGACTACTTCCTTGACTTGTGTTTTCAAGGCTTTGAAACTGGTTTTCAAGGCCTTGAAATCACTGTCAGTTTTCTTCTGAGAGATTTCAAGATTCTGATTTAGACAAACAAGTTGTAAATTCTCTTTTTCTTGCTCATGAAATTTTTCTTTCAAAACTCTAATCTCTTTCAGATAGTCTTCTTCATTTAAAAGCATTGTTCTAATATAATTTGAAAGAGCTTATTTTGGTTTTGAAATCAAGCAGTTTACCATTACCTTAATGTTCTTTTCACAACTTTCATCATGCTTGGCCATTAAGAATAGGTTGGCATGTTTCTATTTAGATTCAGAGTCACTTGAGCTATCTGAATCACTCCATGAAGCTATCACAGCTTTCTTTCTCCTATCATGGTCTTTCTTCTGAAAATTCTTGCTTTTCTTGTGTGGACATTCTCTTATCAAGTGTCCTGCATCACCACATTCAAAGCAGTTCATGACTTCTGATTTATTTTGTGAATAAGACTTACCTTTATAGTCCTTTCGACTGGATGATTTGTGTCTTTCTCTGTTGAAGTCTTTGTTTCCAAAGTTTTTCTTCATCTTGAGGATCTTAGTAAAGGCTTTATAAATCAAAGGAAATGGATCTTCATCCTCATCATCTTCAGCTTCAAGGATTTGAATTTTCTCATTCTCTTTGGCCATGAGTGCTAGGTTCCTGACACCTTCTGGTAGTTCTCCATCATCTTCATTCATGGATATTTCATGTGTCAGAAGCTTCCCTTGTAGGTCATCAAGTTGGAGAGATGATAGATCTTGAGCTTCCTCAATTGCTGTAGTCTTTGGTTCCCATTTTGTCTTTGGAAGACTTCTCAGAATCTTCCTCACCTTATCTTAATTGGAAATATGCTTTCCCAGTGAATCAAGGTTATTGACAATGTCTGTAAACCTTTTGAACATTTGTCTGATGCACTCATCTGAATTCATCTTGAATAAATCATATTTTCTAAGGTAGATGTTGAATCTTATACAGTGATACAAACTCTGATACAAATTGAAAGGGGAGTATGCAGGTACAAATGCAGCACATATACTCTAGAAGGGGGGGTGAATACAGTATGCCAACTTTTTGCAAGACTTGTAGAAGAGAAGAGTTTCAGTTAAAGAGCAAGAGAGTTCAAGGCCTTGAAAAAATTTCAAGCCTTTGTAATGAAATATAGTTTGTAATAAAGCAGACAACTTCTCTTTCAAAGCCTTGAAAAGAATTTCAAACTCCTGAAAACAGACTAGTTTGTATGCTGCAAAACTAAGTATGCAAATGAAACTGTAAATGCATGATACACAGGTATTATAGTGTTCAGTCCACTTGAACCTACGTCTCTACCTCAGGGATCTTCTCCCTATAGGAATTTCAACTCAATTATTATTAATCAAAAGCTAAGCCCTAGATCTCAAGCACAGAGATTTGCCTTACTCTGTTACAGCTTGTGGTTCTCTCTAACCTATCTAGTTCCTGCTCTAGCTAACTAATTAAATAAGAATTCTCTATTGTTCACCTTGAAAAATCCTTGAGAATTAAATATAGATGTAGTACAAGAATGATCCACAAATAAAGCACAAGACAGAAGAACACTGAATTATTATAACTGCAGTGAAGAATGCAGTGATCTTCTGTGAGATGGATTGTGAGAATGATGAACTTTTTTGATGCTTTTCAATCCTGAAAATGTGTATCTCTTTTTGTTTGTTGAGTGTTGTGTTTTGTTGATTCAAAATGAGCTCCATTTATACTGATCAGAAGTTCTGCAAATCTTCCCAGATTTTCAGCAACAACCTTCCTATTTTGTAGGCAACAACTTTGACTTTCTTAACAGCCTTCTCCAACGGATAGTTTATCATGATATTCTGAGATATTGATATGATCTTGTCTTTAAACAATCTGAGAATCTATCAAGAGTGTCTGATTCATCACATAATCATCTTCTCTCCAAGTTTCCTATCCTACAAAAATCAGTCTAGGAAACTAATCCTGCAAACTAGGAAATAATATTTCCCTGCAAAACTGAGTCAAACAGATGGATTAAATGGTGTTAGATATATCAAAACTTTTTTCTTTCATCGTCAAATAATAGCAGATCAATCATAGGTGTGAGAGAGAAAAAAATCAAATAAGAAGAGTTCAGAAAAACTCCCCCTTAGAACATGCATACAGGTCAGACAGTTTCAAGGCTTTGAATCCTGGTCCAAGGCCTTGAAATAGCTCTGCCTGTGAAACCTGAATCAAGGCTTTGAAAACTGGTTCAAGAACTTGAGATTAATTAGTATTCAAGTCCATGAAACTTGTGACCTTACATAGGATGTGAATAATTTTGGATCTAGGAACTAGGGTTCGGGCACAAGCTTGAAAAAGGGGTTTTTCAAACTTGGAAACAACTAAGCTTGGGCAACAAGGCAAGGAGTTTTATTTGGAAACAATTCCATGGGAGGTTCGGCCCCTATGGGGACCGCCCTCCTTGCCTTGCCACCCAAGCTAGGGCTCGTCCAAGGGGTTGGGTCGGCCTAGCGTGCGGCCTAGCCGCGCGTGAGGCTTTGTCGACCGCCCCAAGGCCTTGCCTTGGTCCTTGGGTGGTTCGGCCATGGTGAATGGTGGACTCCTTGGACTATTTTGACCCGAGTTGCCTAATTTCAAAATAAAGTTGAACAAGCACGTTAAAAATTGGTTTTAACTGTATTATGTGCTTTGTTGCATGGTGGATGGATATGGCCTTGGTTGTGGATGTTTAATTTTTGTGTTTTGGTTTACGGCCTGCAAGTTGATTAAATTAATGTAATAGTTTGTTAATTTTAGGGCCTGCGAGCTGATCATCTTCTCAACATGTGAGGTTTTATTTATTTATTTATTCTAGATGTTAGGCTAGAATTAGAATATTTAGATGATAGTGGAGAGCATGGAGAAGAAGACCGGAGGACCAAGAAGCCACAACGACGATGAGGAATCCCATCCTAGGCGAGCGGCTATGGTGAAGCACATGGATATAAGCTTGTCACTTTAGGGCATATAGATATTATCATTGGCTTGGTAATATCTTAGTCTAGGGGCCAAATCCATGCCACATTAATTTTTCTTTTGTGGATGTTTATTATTTATGTCTTGTTATTTATTTGTGTTTATGGGTGATACAAGCAAAACGTTAACAAGATAATAATAAATAAGTTTAATCTTTTATTGTGGATTTCCCAATCCAAATAAGTAGATCGTGTTGATGAGATCAACCAAACAATTAGATAATGACAATTAAATCCCTCAATGGAAATATTGCGTTTTGCCTTCTCTTGACTAAACACCCTTCATGATCAAGGTTCATTAAATTCGGGCTTACCAAAGCAAGGCGTTTTAATTCACCTTGGTATGTTGCGGCGACACAAGCAAGTAATGTGTGATTGTTGAAGCAAGAGGTTGAACGCAACTGGGCAAATTCAATTGGACTGATGAGCCTAGAGGAATGACAATTAGGTGTTATCTAACGGATAAAGAATAAGAAAGTATTCACCTAATTGGCCCAAGATTTGTATGGGATGCAATTGGAAGAGTTCCTACCTAAATAACCAATTCTTGGGTGACTTGCCAAAGCAAGCTCATGAAGAAGTGAAATATGGATATTGGACTCACTAGAAAATATATATGATATTTTCCGCATTAATGGTGAGGGCTATTAATTCGAGAAAATAGTGGGGGCTATATTTAATGATCTATCCATTGTTGAATATAGTTAACCTGTTCAAAATACTAAAATTGCACATTTCTCGTTTTTGTAGAATTCCAATGGCAAACAATCACGCATCGACTTCATCCCTGCGATCTGTCCTTGAGAAGGACAAGTTGTCTGCAACAAATTTTCTTAACTGGTACATAAACTTAAGGATCGTCCTTAATAAAGAAAATAAATTGTACGTCTTAGACAATCCAATACCAGAACCACCCCAGGATGAGTCTGTTCTAGCCACTGTGAGAGTACATCAGAAACACGTGGATGATCCTAATGATGTGACTTGTCTTATGCTTTGCACCATGACCTCGGAGCTTCAGAAACAGCATGAGAACATGGAAGTCTACGATATGATCGAACACTTGAAACAATTGTTTTAAGAACAGGCAAGGCATGAGCGGTATGAAGTTTACAGTCACTGTTCAAGAGCAATCTCGCAGAAGGGAACCCAGTTGGACCTGATGTTCTCCGAATGATCGGATACATAGAGAACCGCACAAGGTTGGGTTCCCACTCGGCCAAGAGTTGGCAACTGATCTTGTCTTGAAATTGTTGCCAGATGGTTATAACCAGTTCATCGTGAACTATAACATGAATGAGATTAGTAAAGCTCTGCCGGACTTGCTGAACATGCTAAGGACAGCTGAAGAAAGCATCAATAAAGGAATGGGCAAGGCCATAATGATGGTGAATAAAAGGAAGGGCAAGGGAGTTGCCCCTACTTCTAAATGAAAGCGCAAGAAAGTTGCAGAGTCCAAGGAAGCCCTAAAGCCTAGTGGGGGCATGGCTAAAGGTGATTGCCACTACTATAGCCAGCCGGGTCACTGGAGGAGGAATTTCCCCAAGTACCTGGAGCATAAAAAACTTGGAATAGTGATTCCACCACCACCAGGTATTTTTGTTATAGACGTCAAACTATCTATTGCTTCATCTTGGGTATTGGATACTGGATGTGGATCTCACATTTGTCGAAATGTGCAGGATTTGAAAAAAAGTAGAATATTAGCTAAAAGAGAGATAGATTTGCACGTCCTGAATGGAGCAAGAGTTCCCGCATTAGCTATAGGTGTGAATGAGCTATCTTTGCCTTCTGGACTTATTCTAGAGTTAGACAATTTCTATTATGTGCCTGCTATGAGTAGAAACATTATTTCCGTTTCTTGTTTGGACGAGAAGGGTTTTTCTATTTCAATAAAGGACAAGTGTTGCTCCATTTATTTTGAAAGTATTCACTAATGTAGGGCGCATTTGACTAATGGATTATATCCTTGATGTAAATAATTCCATCTATAACATAAATACTAAAAGGATTAAAACTAATGATTTAAATCCTACATATCTATGGCACTCTCGTTTAGGCCATATAAACGAGAAACGCATATCTGGACTCCATAAGGATGGATTTCTAGAATCATTTGATTTGGTATCATATGAGACATGTGAGTCTTGTTTGTTGTGAAAAATGACAATGTCCCCTTTCAATATGAAAGGTGAGAGGACTAGTGAGTTACTCGCACTCATACATACTGATGTATGTGGGCCGTTTCCCATGCCTTCCAGAGGTTGTTACACCTAATTCATTACGTTCACTGATGACTTCAGTAGATATGGATTTGTATACCTTATGAATGCCAAATCCGAATCCTTTGAATTATTAAGGAATTCAAGAATGAATTAGAGAAGCAACTTGGTAAAAGTATTAAGGCTTTGCCATCGGATCGTGGAGGAGAATACTTGAGCCAAGATTTTGACGGATATCTTAGAGAGTGTGGGATAGTATCCAAACTCACTCCACCCGAAACGCCATAGTGGAATGGCATGTCTGAAAGGAGGAATCGCACACTATTGGATATGGTGCGATCTATGATGTGTCAAACGAATCTTCCGATATCATTTTGGGGACATGCTCTATTGACTGCAGCTTTCACCACTAACCGTGTTCCATCCAAATCAGTCATGAAGACACCATATGAGATATGGACTGGGAGGCGCCCCATAGTGTCGTGTATGAAGGTTTGGGGTTGCGATGTCTATGTAAAGCGTTTACAAACAGACAAGCTCGGACCCAAAGCGGATAAGTGTAAATTTGGAGGATATCCTAAGGAAACGAAATGATATTATTTATACAATCCAACCGAGAACAAAGTGTTTGTAGCTCGGACCGGCGTGTTAGAAAGAGAGCTTGTCTCAAAAGAAGCAAGTGGAAGGACTGTATAACTTGAAGAAATTCAAGAACCACAAAGTCACTGAACCGAGGATGGAGCATTAACAGGAACCGCAAAATGTTGTGGAAGAACCTGTTCAGGTAACACAGGAACTCCGTAGGACGGTGTACGTCATGAGCCAGAGAGAAACATACTTCTCGTGACTGAGCCCAATGACATACCGCTCATGAATGATGAGCCTGCTACCTATGAGGAGGCCATGAAAGGCCAAGAATCCAAGAAGTGGCTAGAAGCCATGAGATTCAAAATGGAATCCATGTATACCAACAAAGTATGGACTTTGGTGGAACCACCTGAAGGGGCTCGGCCCATAGGGTGCAAGTGGGTCTTCAAGAAGAAAACTGAAATGGATGGTAAGGTAGTTGCCTACAAAGGGCGATTGGTGGCTAAAGGTTATAAACAGATTCATGGTATTGACTATGATGAGACCTTTTCCCCAGTCGCTATGACTAAATCCATTCGAATCCTACTTGCTATTGCATCCTACTATGACTATGAGATTTGGCAGATGGATTTCAAAACAGCGTTCCTTTATGGGAACCTCCTCGAGGATGTGTACATTACACAACCGGAGGGTTTTGAGGATCCAGAGAATGCCAATGAAGTCTTTAAACCGCAATGGTCCATTTATGGATTGAAGAAAGCTTCTAGGAGTTGGAATCGACGTTTTGATGACGCAGTCAAAGAGTTTGACTTCATCAAGAACGAAGATGAGCCCTGTGTTTACAAGAAGGTTAGTGGGATCTCTGTTTGTGTTTCTGGTATTGTATGTGGATGACATACTACTCATTGCAAATGACATTCCTACTTTGCAATCTGTTAAAGGTTGGCTAGGAAAGTGTTTCACAATGAAGGACTTAGGGGATGCATCTTATATACTTGGTATCAAGATCTATAGGGATAGATCTAGAAAGCTGATCGGCCTAAGCCAAAGTACATTTATCGACAAGGTGTTGAAACAGTTCAACATGCAAGATTCCAAGAAGTGATTCTTGCCCATGTCGCATGGAGTCACTCTCTCTAAGATTGATTGTCCTTCCAATGAGAATTAGAAGGACCGCATGAGTAGGATATCCTATGCTTCTTCCATAGGATCCATCATGTACGCCATGTTGTGTACTAGACCAGATGTATCATACACATTGAGTATGGTAAACAGATATCAGTCTAATCCAGGTGAGAGTCACTTGATTGATGTCAAGAACATCCTAATGTACTTGAGAATAACTGAGGATGCGCTCTAGATATTTGGAGGTGAGGAAGAGCTCAATGTAATTGGTTACACTGATGCAAGCTTCCAAACCGACAAGGATGACTATAGATCGCAGTCGGGGTATGTGTTCTGCCTGAATGGAGGAGTTATGAGCTGGAAGAGTTCCAAGCAAGAGATAGTTTCCGATTCTACAACTGAAGCTGAGTACATTGTTGCTGCGGAAGCAGCAAAGGAGGCAGTTTGGATGAAGAAGTTTATCACTAATCGGTGTGGTCCCTAGCATCGTGGATCCCATGACGTTGTATTATGACAACTCTGGAGCGATCGCACAAGCCAAGGAACCAAGATCACACCAGAAATCGAAGCATGTACTTAGGAGATTCCATCTTATTCGTGATATGATCGATAGAGGAGATGTGAAGATGTGCAAGATTCCAACGGATGACAATCTTTCAGATCCGCTCTCAGAGCCACTTGCGCAGAGAAAGAATGAAGGGCACACTAGATCTATAGGCATACGAGATGCGCCAGATTGGCTCTAGTGCAAGTGGGAGACTGTTGGAATAGGTGCCCTATAGGCAATCTATATTTAGTATGAACAATGTTTGGCTAGAACATTCATTTATTATTTATTGTGATATTTAATATAATGAATTCCTTAGATACAATGTGTTGTTTATCTTAAATATCCCTAGTCCATTATATTGATTAATGGGACGATCAACTATAGACTAGTATGTGGGTAGATTGATATGGAGATATCAAGTCTAATACATGGGTATGCATTAGGAGTAATGTCATACTGGATTGACCCACAACGGGAAGGATACTTTAGATCATGTCAAAGTCACAATCGCTTCTCGTAGTGCTAATGATATTGTAATCCTTAGACTTGAAGTCACTATATACTCTAGTGGTGGAATATCATGCTTTGATATTACTAAACTAATAAGTCTGAAGCTCATGGACATTATGTTGTGAATATACAGACAGAGAGCTTAGCTCCTTGATGTTGAAAGCCATAAACACAAGCATAAGAAATTGCTAAGTACCAAAGCTTCAAGGCTTTGAGTTACTGTAGCAGTTCCTATGTGCTGAATTATCCAATTGTTTTTGTGCAGGTTTTGGTTATGATATGGATTAATTATATTATTTCTTTTAGCAATCTATGTTCTAAGTTGATCAATGCAGGACTAAGTTGGATTCAAAATCCAATGATCATTCTAGTGAAGTTAGCAGGCAAAGCTTCAAAGCTTTGACATATTTTGGTTACTCTTTACTGATAAGTTCTAATCATCTTCCTGTATGCAAGTGGATTCTGTGAGAATTGGAACTCTATATAAGCTGATTATTTTCTATTATTGGGTTTTCTATATTAGTTACTTGATATACTCATGAGATTGAATATATTGTCAGCAGACAACTCTAGCATTGTTTTCTCATGAACTGATAGTTGCTGTTTTAACCAGATCTTTTTGCTAGATTATATTGTCATTTGTTTGATCTTGTTTGATGAGTATATGTAGGTTTGTTGGACACTCCAACGTCCATAAACAGATCAGCAAGGCATTCAAATTAAGCTGTTGATAGGAGCTTATCAGATAGGAGATATTTTAGGAATTTTGTTCCTGAATTCTCTCAAGACAGTTGCAGACTGAGATCAGCTATTTAAATTTGAATTGCAGAGAGTTATAAGTGACACAGAGATCGTGGTTTTGAGGAGAGCAACTTACTGGGAAGATCAAGTTCATACAGCTCTTCAAATCATTCAGGAATTCAACTCTAGCAGACTGAAGATCATTCAAACTCAGAAGAACTCTTCTAGGCTTAAACAGCTTATCTTTTATGATTTCTTCTTCTTGTACTTAATTTTTTATCATCTATTCTTTATTTCTAAAATCCTCACTAAACTTAGTATTTTTGTTTTTCAATTGAACAACAAGAGGAACTTATTTTTTCAACAGGTTGTAGGCTGTAACTAGATAGGTTGGGAACCACAAGTTGTATAAGTGTAAGGTAGCTCACTTAGGCTTGAGATCTAGGGCTAAATCAGGGTGATTGATAAGAAGTTGTGTTTGAATCCTGGAGGGATTAGATCCCTCAGGCATAGACTAGGTCCAACTGTGACTGAACTCTGTCAAAATCTTTGTGTTCCTGCTATATACTTTTGCTGCATTTACTTACAGTTTATATTGGAAGTTTCAACGCTTTGGAGCTTTCCAAGTCTCAGAGCTTTGGAGCCTCTATACTCTGTTGTTATATCTTTAAGCTTCTCAAATACTTTTCAAAACTTTGAGATATTAACTGTTTGATCCACTTCAGTTTCAAAAACTTGTGTTTTGGCAAAAGCTAGAATACTCTATTCAACCCCCCCCCCCCCCCCCCACTTCTAGAGTATTTATATACCTGTTTACACCTACATTACACACTTTCAATTGATACCAATCTCCCCCTTGATGAAAGACAAAACACATTATTTGGGCACTGATTTCCTGCAACTTACAATCAGAAATAAAAATCACAAAATATATAACACAAAGTTAAATACCACAGAATTGTATAGAGAACATCCTACCAGAACTAGAATTTATTACAAACCGTAAAACCAGATACTAAATATCCTCAAACATACTAAAGCATAAATCAAAAAACCATCAAAAAACCACATAACACAAAATCTTCTCCCCCTTTTTGAATTTCATCAAAAGAGTAGAAGAAATGTAGGATCTGTTCAGAGTGTTTTTAAGAAAATAAAAAAGATAACCTAAACTTCAGGACTGAGAAGAGTAGAAAGAATAGAGAGAATGGGTTCAAGGCTTTGAATATCCTGAGGACTTTTCTTTTCCCTTGCCTTTGCCCTGAGTTTCCTATTGCTCTTCTTCTGAGACTTCTGCATCTGCAGCCTGTTCCTCAGCTTGTTCTCCTTGGTCTTCAGATTTATTTCCATGAGCTTACTCATCCTACATCTTTTCAACAACCTCATCAACCAACTTGTCTAGATCAGCAGCTTCCTTTTCAGCCTTCTCTGCAGCAGTTTCCTCATCATCTGCCTCCTCTTAAGATTGTTCAAAGAGATCCTTTGATGTCAGAACAACAGGATTACCTTTCTTCTTTTTCTGTTTCTTGAGAGCTTCTCCCAGAACTTCCTCTGAATCAATGTTGGTATCTCTTCTTTCTGAAGAAGGCACTTTCTCCAGATCCAAACCTTTGATGATCAGGTCAAGTTTGTTGAGCACCAAACCTTTGAACTTAGTAAGGTCATTGGAAAATTCAAACAAACCTTGTCTCAAGTCCTCCACACCATCTTCCAGAACCTCAACCCTATCTATAATCTGTGAGAAATCCATATTACCAAGCACCTTAAGGGTTGAAGCAGCTCTAGGTTTGATGAATTCATTCTCCTTCAGCTCCTTAACATTCAACTCTGAATAGAATTTCCACTTTCCTTTAGCAGTATATAAAATCCCAATCCTTTGAAGGGATGCTTCACCAACTACCCCAAAACCAGTAGTAATCTTCTCTTCATCCTCCATAGCAATCCCAAAATGCTTGAAAAACAATGGTAAGACATTGGCATAGGGTAGGGAGTGGTTCCTAGTTCTAGTTCCACAATAGACCATATATTCCATCACCATAGTAGGAAGGTCTACCTCAAACCCTTGACAGATCAAATACATTAAGATCAGTACATTGTCTGTTACCAACTCTTTGGAATATTCTATGGGGACAACACATCTCATAATGATTGAGAACAGTATTTGGCTTCACAATTAAACACAGAATGTGTTAACTGCTTGGGTTAAGAAGTGGTTCCCTCCAAGAAAAACTTGGCTTTGGCTTTTTCTAGAATTTCTTTCCTATCAGGATAATCACCAACCTTATACTTCCTAGGTACCCCCAAAACTTTGGAGAACACCTTGTGATCCAACCTAATATCTGCACCAGCCACTCTTGAAGTGAGTATGTATGTATCACTATCATCAAGTTTTTGTACCAGATTCAAGTAGAACAGTCAAGTAAACCTAGGGTAAGCTTCAGAAGGTGGGTTCAACAGACTTCCAACAGATGAGTTTCTCAAACTCTTAATGTAGTCTAAGTCCAAAATATCCAATAACTCACTACTGATCAGACTACAAAAAGAAACCTTAGATGATGCATACCCATCCGTCCATACAGTTTTAACCTCAGAATTAACAAACAAAGATTCGGGCAAGAGTTTCTTACCAAAATTTGTGGCTTCATTGGTTTTCACTGCACTGTGCTTGACCCTCTTCTTCTCAGGGGTTGCTTCACCCTTCTTTTCTGGAGTTGCTTCTGCCTTCTTGTCAACAACCTTCTTCTATTTTGAAGATGGCACATTCTTATTTTCCTACTCAGCAGTCACCTTTTTCTTTTTCTTTTTTGACTCTTCCTCCTGATCGTTGTTGCCCTTTTTTTTAACCACTTCCTCTGTAGCAGATTCTGAATCTGACCCAGCCCTTGCTTCTTCCTGAACTTCCTTCCCCTTCTTGGTATTATTTGTAGGATGAGAAGTCTCATGAACACTGGTCGTGTCTTCTGAGTCTGATCCATGGATGGTGATCTTCCTGTTAGCCTTTCTCTTCACCCTCTTGTTGGAGGTCTGACCTAGCTTCTTGATCCTTTCTGATTTTCGCTCCATTTGGGTTAGGGTTTGAGAGAGTTTTAGAGAATTTTAGAGAATGGGAAGAGAGAGAGATAGAGACGAAGAGGTAGAAGTAGAGAATGAAAGAAATAAGTTAACTAGGTAGAAGAGTTTGACTGATATTAGGAGATTTGCATGCAAAGAGATTTCAGAAGATTTTCAAAGATATTTGTAGATATTTTGATCAAATCTCTGAACATTTGAAAAGATTCTGTAATTATCTAAAAAGATATTACAAAAAATTTCATGATCTAATTTTTAAAGATAATGCAAATCCACTCATCAAATAAGTGAAGCAGTAGTTCAAATCTTTGAGAAGTTTCGGACTAACACATAAACTTCTAAGATTAGAGCCATACTTTCAAGGCTTAAGAAAGTATAATCTCAAGGCTTTGAAATCACACCGATAATACACATAGTAACTAATTACTCCCCCTAAACCAAAGCATCCTTTTTTAACATACCCAATTCAAGCCTTAGGGATGCAAACCTTTCATCTGGCAGTGGTTAAGTGAAAATATCAGCTATTTTCTTAGAAGTAGAAATAAAAGATAGAACAATGTCACCTTTTTCTGTATGATCTCTAAGAAAATGATGTCTCACATCTATGTGCTTTGTTCTTGAATTGTGGACTGGATTCTTAGAGATAGAAATGGCACTTGTATTGTCACAATTGATAGGCACATTTCCGAAATCATATCCAAGATCTCTTAGTTGTTGTTCAATCCATAGAACCTGTGAACAACAAGCTCCAGCTGCAATGTGCTCAGCTTCTGCAGTTGATAGAGCTATTGAATTTTGCTTCTTTGAATGCCAACTTATCAATGAAGATCCAAGAAATTGGCAGCATCCATAAGTACTCTTTCTGTCTACTTTGTATCATGCAAAGTCTGCATCTGAATATCCACTCAACATAAAGTTAGATCTTCTTGGATACCAAAGCCCCAAGTCGTTGGTTCCATTCAAATATCTAAAAATCCTTTTCACAGCAATTAAATGACTTTCTTTAGGATCAGCCTGAAATCATGCACACATGCACACACTAAACATAATATTTGGTCTACTAGAACTAAGAAGTGAACCAATCATACCTCTGTACTCTTTCTGATTTAAACTCTTACCAGTTTTGTCCTTGTCTAAAGACAGTGATGAACTCATAGGGGTTTTTACAATCTTAGACTGTGACATGTTATACTTGTTTAATAGGTCCAGTGTGTACTTTTCTTGATGCACAAAAATTCCTTTCTTCATTTGATATACATGAAGTCCAAGAAAGAAATCCAGTTCTCCCATCAAGCTCATTTCAAATTCCCTGCACATTAGACTTGAAAATTCTTTTGAAAGACCATCATTAGTAGCACCAAATAGAATATCATCTACATAAATCTGAACAACTAACATATCTTTTTCCTGATTTTTTATAAAAAGAGTTTTATCAACCAGACCTTTCTTAAAACCATTTTCCAACAAAAATTTTGAGAGTCTGTCATACCAAGCCCTTGAAGCTTGCTTAAGTCCATATAAGGCTTTGTCCAGTTTGTAAACATTATCAGGAAAGGTGTCATTTTCAAAACCTGGTGGTTGAGCAACATATACGTCTTCTTGTAAATAACCATTCAGAAAAGCACATTTAACATCCATTTGAAAAGGTTTTACGTGATTATGTGATGCAAATGCAAGAAGTATTCTGATAGCTTCTAACCTTGCATCAGGGGCAATTTTTTCCTCATAGTCAATACCTTCCTCTTGATTGTATCCATGTGCAACCAGTCTTGCTTTGTTTCTCACAACCTTGCCTTTTTCATCAAGCTTATTTCTGAACACCCATCTTGTTCCAATCACTGATTGATCCTTTGGTCGAGGAATCAAATTCCAGACCTTGTTCCTTTCAAATTCATTCAGCTCATCCTGCATTGTAATGATCCAATCTGCATCTTCTAGTGCTTCTTTTGCATTTTTGGGCTCAATGAGTGATACAAAAGCAATGAATGCACACAGGTTTCTCAATTGACCTCTTGTCTGAGTTCCAGTAGTTGGATCTGAAATAATATTCTCTGCAGGATGATCTGAGAGATATTTGAACTTCTTTCTGGGTGTCCAAGTGTATGGACCTTCAAGGCTTTGAGTTCTTGACACAGTAGAAGGAGCATCATATTTCCTTTCAACATCAGTCTCAAGGCTTTGAGATTTTGGCTCAGCAGAGGGTTCAAGGCCTTGAGATTCTTCTGAAAGTTTCTGCTGCTTAGTTTTGCTCTTGCTGGCTTTCTCAAGGTCTTCATCAGCCTCATATTTATTCAAGCTAAGATCTGCAAAACTTTCACTCAGAGAATCATTAGTACTTTCATAAAAAATAACATTAATACTCTCCTCTACAATCTTAGATCTCTTATTGTAAACCGTGTAAGCTTTGCTGGTTTGAGAATAACCAAGAAACACACCTTCATCACTTCTTGCATCAAACTTACCAAGATTATCTTTGCCATTGTTATGGACAAAACAGGTACAACCAAAAGGCTTAAAGTAAGAAACACTAGGCTTTCTGCCTTTAAACAGTTCATAAGGGGTTCTCTTCGAAATTGGCCTGATCAAATATCTATTGAGCACATAGTTGGCAGTATTAACAGCTTCTGCCCACAAAGATTTTGGCAAATTACTTTCAAGTAACATGGTTTTCGACATATCTTCAAGAGTCCTATTTTTCCTCTCAACTACTCCATTCTGCTGTGGAGTTCTAGGTGCAGAAAAGTTGTGTGAGATGCCATGCTTTGCACAAAATAAATAAAAATAAATTTAATCAAATTCGCTACCATGATCACTCCTAATAGATGCAACAGGTAAATTTTTTTAAGTTTGAAGCTCTTTGTAATGTTTAGAAAATTCAGATAATGCTTCAGACTTTCTCTAATTAACATAACCCAAGTATATCTAGAGTAATCATCAACCACAACAAGCATATATATCTTACCTTTGGGTGTTCGAACCCTCATAGGACCACACAAGTCCATATGCATCAATTCCAAGGGTCTGGAGGTACTTACAAAGTTCTTTGTCTTGATTGAGCTTCTGGTTTGTTTACCTTGAGTACATGCCTTGCAAAACTCATCATCCTTGAATTTTAGGATTGGTAATCCCCTTACCAGATCTTTTGAGATGAGCTTATTCAAAGAATGCATGTTATATGACCAAGCTTTCTGTGCCATAGTTTTGAGTCACCCTTCAAAGCTTTGAGACATTTCAGACTATCACCTGCAAATTTGTCAATACATAGTGTATAAACATAATGTGACCTAGGAGCAGTGAGTAGGCAATTTCCTGATTTTTCATCTTGCACCACACATTTCTCCTTGTCAAAAACTACCTTATTACCTTTGTCAAAAAGCTGGGAAATACTCAATAAATTATACTTAAGACCATCAACTAAATAAAATCAGAAATTGAATATGCAGAATTGTTACCAACACTTACTATACCAATTATGTTGCACTTTTCTTTGTCTTCAAGTGTGATTGTTCCCTCTGATTGCTCTTTGAGCTCTGAGAATAAAGATTTCTTCCCACTCATATGCCTAGAACATCCACTATCCATAATCCATTTATGATCTTTCAAAGCTTTGGTGACATCCTGCAAAATTCAATCAATGCCTTAATAGGTTATTAGACCAAGTGTAGAATTTGGATTCATACTCAGAGTCAACCATATTAGGTGGTCTAACTCTTTTTGGAACCCAAATCTGTTTCACTTGTCCCTTAAGCTCATAAGGATAGGTGTTCCTCATTGTGTGAGGTTATGTCCTTCTAAAGAGGCAAGTTACTTTTACATGACCAATTTTACAGAAGTATTGACACTTTGGAGAATGTCTGCTTCCTGATTTCACAAAAGTGGTTTGACTTTTTCTTGGAAAATTTGGGTTATATCCAATTCCACTCTTGTATACCTAATGCATACTTCCTCCAAGCATAAGACTTAGCTTCTATTCTGAGCCAGCAAAAGTCGAAAGAATTTTCTTGGATTCTTGAAGCTTACTAGACAATGAAGTATTTTGTTTTTCTAAATCATCAGAATTATTTTTTAAGTCAACAAACTTGTCAGTTAAAATAGTGTTTTGATCAACTACTTATTTTACTTGTGATTTCAAAGCTTTGAATCTACTATCCAAGGCTTTGAAGTCACTATCAATTTTTAACTTAGTAGCTTCAAGACATTTGTTTTGAAAAACCAAATCCAAATTTTCTTTAGCCTGCTCATGAACTTTCATTTTCAAAGAATCAATCTCAATCCTGTAACTCTCCTCATTTAAAAACATGCTTTTGAGAATTTCAGGCAACACATCAGAAGGACTAGATAAGAGATTTGTTACCATGTCTTCAATGGGATTCTCAGTAGAATGGTCCTCTTGATGTCCAGCCATTAAACATAGATTGGCTTGCTCCTCATCAGAATCTGAGTTTGAAGAGTCTGAATCACTCCATGAGGCTACCATTGCCTTTTTCCTTATGTTGTCATTTTCCTTCTTTAAAAATTGTCTGTTCTTCTTCTTTTGAGGGAAATATCTTACCAAGTGATATGCATCCCCACATTCATAGCAGTTCATAACTTTAGGTTTATATGACTGTGAAGAAGACTTACCTTTCTGATACTTGCTGGGTGAGGATCTGAACTTCTCTTTGTTGTAATCCTTGTTCCCATAGTTTCTATTTTTCTTGAGAATTTTGGCCAAGGCTTTGGAAATCAAGGCTAAGGCTTCCTCATCATCATCATCATCTTCTGGTTCAAGGCTTTGGGATTTTTCATTGACTTTTGCCTTGAGTGCCAGATTCTTGATATTGTCACTCAGTTCACCATCAACCTCCTTCATAGAGATATCATGAGTGAGTAACTTTCCTTGCAGATCATAAAGTTCTAGGATGCTTAAATCCTGAGCCTCTTCAATAGCAGTTGTTTTAGGCTCCCATTTGACTTTAGGCAAGCTTCTGAGAATCGTCCTGACTTTTTCTTCATTTGAGAATACCTTTCCCAAAGACTCCAAGTTATTCACAATATTTGTAAACCTTTTGAACATATCTTTGATGGATTCATCAAAATTCATCTTAAATAGTTCATAGTGCCTCAAAAGGTGATATTTGTCTGCTTGACTTGGCTAGTTCCTTCATAGGTAACAGTCAACTTATCCCAGATCTCCTTCGCATTTTTGCAGTTGGATATCATGTTGAACTCATCTGCACTAAGAGCACAATATAATAAGTTCAAAGCTTTGTAATTTTTTGATACCTTTTCCAGTTCAGTAACTGAAAGATCTTCATCAGGTTTGACAGTTCTAACACCATTGACAGTAGTATAGAACAGGTTTGGTCCATTCACAATAATATACCACAGTTCCATATCCTGATCTATGATGAACATTTTCATCAATGCCTTCCAATGCACAAAATTATCACCACAGAATAGTGGAGGTCTATTGGATGCCCTTCCCTGTGAGAATCCTCCTTCACCTACAAAACTCATTGTCACAAGATTGTTAGATCTTTAAACTATGACCCAGTGCTCTGATACCAACTGAAAGTGTGTAATCTAGGTGTAAACAGGTATATGAATACACTATTCAACCCCCCCCCCACCTTCTAGAGTATTTATATACCTGTTTACACCTACATTACACACTTTCACAAACGTTGCGCCTTAACCGGGTAACTATAAAGATAGTTATCGGCCATGGTAGGAAGCAAGCTTACAGATCGTGGTGACGTAGAGAGGATTTGTCCCTCCCACATAATGGGAGCAAATATCCATAGGCCACTCAAGGGATGGTGCTTATTGAATGTCTGGCCAGACTCAGATAAATCAATATGGAGATATTGATGTTATCTTCTTACATAAGCATATTCCCGGGATCGAGAAAGTATGGATTGGATATACGAGTGTGAATAATATGTCTCGTGTCCAATCCGGATATTGAGACAAAGGGATAACATAATACATGAACACTGGGCACAAGGTTTGTCGGGATCACTGACTTATTTCTATTAGTTGCGTAGCATGGATGTGTTGCTAGACACCGCTCCATGTTAGTAAGTAGTTACTACCAACTAAGTAGAGACCTATGGGGTCACACACCGGATGGATTAAATTGGATATAGGTATTAACTAGTTGGACTAATTAATAAAAGGATCATAACGCAACCACAAGCAAGCTTAGTAGGACTAATTTGCAAGTGGACTAATCCATGTAAGGACATGATTAGTATTGGGGCCTTTATGTAGTTAATAAAGAGTTATTAATATATAAAGGAACTGTAGCTTGTTAATTCTCTACACAAGTCAATACTTGAGAGAACATAACAAAGAAAGAGAGAGAGACACAAGGAAGGCCGAAGCCAACCCGTCCATCCCCCTCCTTGGAGACGTCGGCCCTTCTTTGGGCGCGCCTCCTCCTCATTTTGCGTGATCTGTTCCTCCTTTCCTCTTTGCTAACACTACACAGTGGGAAGGAATCCAATCAATAATCCAAGGTGTGGATATTCATAGAGACGAAGACACTATTATTCGTGTGATCTCCCAAACTAATGTACACATCTTTTATGCCCTTATTATGTTATGATGGCTTGCCTGTGATCCTTGGTGGGATTTGAGCAGGATTAATTTTTGTTATTCCACTGCGTAACCTGCATCAAAACCCAACACATCGCACGTCAGCAGCGGTTATGCTCGCGTGCGACCCTTGTCAGTTATTTGAGAGACTCGCTGATCACGTGCCCTACCTTTAAGGCCGATCGTGCAACGTGCCCTATATATGCGGTCGATTGTGCAATGTGCGAGGCAGTTATATAACCGTCGCGTGCAGTTATATAACCTCTCGTAACTGCTACTCCTAGACCATATATATAGGAGTATTGCCTTCTATCTTCGGTTCGGCTCTCTAGCAGTCATTACACGCTGTCTCTCCCTCACATCATTGGCATAGGCTTACTCTTACCCTTGCACGCTTAGTCTCTTACTCTCTGTGTATTTTTACTTTGTGTGTTCTTGTCTATTGCAGGTGTACATCCATATCCATCCTAGAGGATTCCTTGTCCACATTGGGGAACCCGACGTGAACACAACATTCAACACCCTTAATCAACAAACTCTGCAACCATGTCTTACGACGGCGAACAGAGTGAGGGTAGCCGGTCTCCCTCGAGGGAAGGAGTCCCAAGAGGGGAGGCTTCACTCAACGTCAACACCAAAGCGCAGACAGTTTCTGGGGATGCTCAAACCCTAGAAAGGTTACATGCAACCATTCAAAGCCAACCAAGGTCTATGCAAGCCCAGTCTGCACAAATATCTCAAATCATGGCGATTCTGGTAAATCTCGCTCATAATTCCTCACAAGGGAGTTCGGTCCCTCCAGGATCTACAGTGGCGCCTATGTCACATAAACCCATACCATCACAACCACCACCTTTGGTCCAACCACCGCTCCCTTTTGGATCTGCTTTCGAACCACCTCTCCCTTTTGAACCTGCTCCTCAACCACCGAGATTGCCATCACCACCCCCACTCGCGCCTGGCTTTCAGCCAGAGCGCGCATCTGTTGGAAATCCGTCTATTTGTTCTTCATCATACCCGATTCCACTACCATACACGACTAGAGTTCAAACCAGTTGCGCAACCCCTGCTCCATACGATCCTAGTATGCCTTACATCTCTGGGTTCACTGCTGCCCCACCATCGATTGCAGGCGGGAGTGCTCCCGCAAACGTGTCGGCTTTGGAGCAGCGCTTGGATAGTTTCCTTGCAAATCAATGTTTTGCAGACACTATGATCCCGAAGGTTGAGTGCGCGCCTCCGATCCCGCGTGACATTTATCTGATGCCGAATCCCATCGGATACAAGGCACCGAGGTGGGAAAAGTTTGACGAAGTCAACGTGAATGCACAGGAACATGTAATGCGGTTCGTGGATATGATGGGTCCACACGGAATTGATACCCGGCCACTTATGCGCGAATTCTCGAAATCTTTAGGGCACGTTGCATACAAGTGGTACAGGACTCCAGAAGCAGGCTCAATTCGAACATGGGAGGACATGGTCAAGAAGTTTTACACTAAGTTCTTTCAGGTTGAGGAGAAAGTCACACCAATACATTTATGGCGCATGCACCAGAAACGTGATGAAGAAGGGGTCACGTTTATAAAGAAGTTCAGTACAAATTTGCTGGAGTGCGTGGATGAGGTGGTCGAGAGTCGCCTGGTTGAAATCTGTCTCCGAGGGATGCGAGACGAGTACAAAGGTATGTTAATTAATTTGCATATGCCTACATTATCCAAATTGATTGACTGTACTAGGAACATCGAGCCAATAGTGGAAAAGCATCGGCGGAGGTACTCGAATGATCGAGGATGAGGGGGTTCTGGTTTCAAGATCTGAAGGTTCAGCTACAAGCGAGGACGAGAGACTGAAGTAAGCGCAGTCTCAACACGAAAACAGCAGCGAAGCACACCCAAAGAAGCACCCCCATTACCAGCTTCGATTGGTGAGAAAACAAAGTTATGTAAGCAATGGAGGAAAGATTGAGTCTTACCAGCACTCCAGAAGCCACCCACTGGAGAACAGATGAGGGATCCGAAAAGGTGTGAATGTCACGACCAAGTCATGCACCCAACAGTCGATTGCAAGAAGTTGTACCGACTAGTCGACAAAAAGATGAAAGAGGGAGAGTTGATCATCGGCGAGTCGACAAGCGTAGTAACCCGTTGCCATATCATTCAGAGCAAAATGCAAAAGAAAAAGAAGTGGCAGTAGTTTCTGAAAGGAGAGTATGCAGGTGGAAATGCAGCACAGATACTCTAGAAGGGGGGTATGAATAGAGTATGCCAACTTCTTGCAAAACTTGTAGAAGAGAAGAGTTTCTATAAAGAGCAACGAAGTTCAAGGCCTTGAAAATAGTTTCAAGACATTGGAATGAAATACAGTTTGAAATGAAACAGACAAGTCTTTTTCAAGGCCTTGAAAAGAGTTTCAGACCCTTGAAAACAGACTATTTTAAATGCTGCAAAAAGCTAAGTATGCAAATGAAACTTTAAAAGCAAGAGACACGTGATTTATATAGTTCATTCCACTTGGACCTACGTCTCTAACTCAGTGATCTTCTCCCTGCAGGATTTTCAACACAATTCTTATTAGTCAAAAGATAAGCCCTAGATCTCAAGCACAGAGATATGCCTTACTCTGTTACAGCTTGTGGTTCTCTCTAACCTATCTAGTACCTGCTCTAGCTAATTGAACAATCCTTGAGAATGAGAGAAAGAAGTAATATACGAATGATATACAAATTAAGTACAATTCAGAAGAACACAGAAGTATAGAACTGCAGTGAAGAATGCAGTGATCTTCTGTGAGATGGATTGTGAGAATGATGTGCTTCTTTGATGCTTGACAATCCTGGAATGTGTCTCTCTCTTTTTGCACGTTGAGTGTTGTATACTGTTTCTTCAAAATTAGCTCTATTTATACAGCTCAGAGCTCTGCAAATCTTCCCCGATTTTCAGCAACAAACTTCCTGTTTTGTAGGCAACAACTTTGACTCTTTTAACAGCCTTCTCCAACAGATAGTTGATCATAATATTCTGAGATATTATTATTACCTTGTCTTTAAACATATTGGTAAACTTTTAGGAGTGTCTGATTGATCACAGAATCACATTCTCTCAAAGTTTCCTTAGGAAACCAATCCTGCAAACTAGGAAATAGAATTTCCCTGCTAAAATGTGTCAAACAGATGGATTAAATGGTGATAGTATAACAAAATAGTTTGTATTTCATCATAAAATAGTAAGGAATCAAGCATAGGGGTGAGAGAGATAGAATCAGATCAAAAGAGTTCAGATAAACTCCCCCTGAGAATATGCATATAGGTCAGACAGTTTCAAGGCTTTGAATCTTGTTTCAAGGCCTTGAAATAGCAGCTATTTCAAGCTTGTGAAACCTAATTCAAGGCTTTGAAAACTTGTTCAAGGCCTTGAAATAGCTGTGAAACCTGTAAACTTACAATCTCCCCCTTGATGAAAGACAAAACCTCAATCTGTTTGAATCTTAGTTTCTGCAAAAAATATTGATTAGCACATAGTACAAATAGTAGTAACACATTGATTCCAATCCAACTTATTCAATGATAAACAAAAAAACGCATAAGTCCAAATAATTCCTACTTATCAAAAAGATAGGTCACCAAATCATAAACAGAAAAACCTAAGATTTCTCCCCCTGTTTTGACTTTCATAAAAAAAAAATGAGAAGATGTTGGATCAGAGTCTTTGGAAATTTTTTAAAATAAACTTAAAAGAGAAGTGGGAAAGAAAGAGTAGGGAGGATTTTATGGGGTTGGGTCTTTATCTCCATCATGATCTCCTTCTTCTTCCTTCTAAAGCTTTTCTTCCATGCTTTTAGTTTCTTATTCACATACACCCTCTTCTGTTGTGCAGAGGAAATTTTGTGATGATCTTTCCTTCCAGTTTTTGATGCAGTCTAAGCTTCTGGAAGATATTTCTCATGACTTCCCTTTTTGGAAACAGAATACACTCCATAGGAACCTGAAGTAGTATCTGAATCCGATTCTGGAATGAGGATTTCTTTTCCTTTTCCCTTGAAACCTTTGTCTGCGTTTTTCTTGTCCTTCTTAGGACTTCCAATATGGATTCCCTTCTGCTTCTCTTATGTAGTTCCCGTGGTCTTTTTCTTCTTGCCTGTCACTGGAAACTGATATGTCTTTATTATCTTCTGCGGAGGTAGAAACTCCAATTCTTCATCAGTAGAATCCGTTGATTCTGAGTCTTCATTGATTGTTTGAACTTCATCCTCAACTGTCTTTCTCTTCTTCTCTGTACTGTGCTTTGAACCTCCGGCCATTTTGATTCTATAAGAGGCTCTTCTAGTGCTCATTAGGGTTTGGGGAGAAGAGTAGAGATAGGTAGGAGAAGAGAAGAAGATTTGGGGAGAAGATTAGGGTTTGATACGGAGTGAAGGAGAAGAGAAGAAGATAAATACTAAAAGAGTTTGAGTTTGAAAAGAAAACTGCGATATCTTTCTGATCTCAAAAGATTTGTGATGATCAGAGAAGATTCAAATCTTTGAAGTCGTTGGAAATAAATAATTTAATACTATATTTGGCTGAAAAAGAATTTTGAAGAAGGTAGGGGCAATATTGATAAAATATCTACAAAGGCAATACTGAATGATCCAAGAATTATTCACTAACCAGGTATCAGACTTATTTTCAAGGCCTTGAAAATAGTTTCAAGGTCTTGAAACGTTGTTGTACCGAAACAAGTAAAATCAAAGGTTTGAAAGGTTGAAAATCAGCTCAAATCTTTGAAGCACATAATAACTTACCTTCCTAACCTTGTACTGCCCCTAAACCAATGCATATTTATTTAGCATGCCTAATTCCAGCCTTAGAGCTGAAAATCTTTCATCTGGCAATGGTTTAGTGAAGATATCTGCAAGTTGCATGTTAGTAGAAACAAATTCAAGAGCAATATCACCTTTCTCGGCATGATCTCTGATGAAATGGTGTCTGACATCAATATGCTTGGTTCTTGAATGCTGAAATGGATTCTATGTAATTGATATTGCACTAGTGTTGTCACATTTTACTGGTATACTTCTGAAATCAAATCCAAGATCCCTCAACTGTTGAGCAATCCATAACACTTGTGAACAACATGCTCCAGCAGATATATATTCAGCTTCATCTGTTGATAAAGCAACTGATTTTTGTTTCTTGGAGTGCCAACTGATCAAGGCGAATACAACGAATTGGCAAGTTCCTGAAGTGCTTTTCCTATCAACTTTGTAACCTGCAAAATCAACATCTGAGAATCAATGCAAAGACAAGTTAGAATGTCTTGGATACCAAAGCCCTAATTCTTTGGTAGCGTTGAGATATCTGAATATTCCCTTCACATAACTTAAGTGTGATTCCTTTGGATCAACTTGAAATCTTTCACACATACATACACTGAACATGATATCTGGTCTACTAGCAGTAAGATATAGTAATGATCCAATCATACCTCTATAGTCTCTTACATTGACACTCTTACCATATTCATCCTTATCTAAGGACAGTGTAGAACTCATAGGAGTTTTGATTTATTTGGATTGAGACATACTGTACTTGTTCAACAAGTCCCTAGTGTACTTGCTTTGATGCAGAAATATGCCCTTCTTCAACTGATGTATTTGAAGTCCAAGGAAGAAGTTCAACTCTCCCATAATGCTAATTTCAAATTCCCTGCTCATAAGTCTGGCAACTGGAGAAAAAGTTTCCTCATAATTAATACCTTCTTCTTGGTTGTAACCTTGAGCAACTAACCTTGCTTTGTTTCTGATTGCTTTGCCATTCTCATCTATTTTGTTTCTGAACACCCATCTGGTACAAATGACAGACTGGTTTGTTGGTAGGGGAACTAGGTTCCACACCTTAGTTCTTTCAAACGCATTGAGTTCACTTTGCATAGCTATAATCCAGTCTTCTTCTTCTAATGCTTCCTTCCCAGTTTTGGGTTCTACAAGAGAGATAAAAGAATTAAAAGCACAAAGATTCTTCAACAGTGATCTTGTTTGTGTACCAGTGGTTGGATAAGAGATGATGTTGTCAGCTGGATGAGATGAAAGATATTTGAATCTCTTTCTTGGAGACCAGGTTTCAGGCTCTCCATATTGCTTCTCTGGTCTTGAAGTAGTAGCATGATCACTCATATCTTTCTGATCATTCTTTTCAAGGCTTTGATCTCTATTTTCAAGGCCTTGAGACCTATTTTCAAGGTCTTGAAAATGGCTTCTGTTTCCTTCTGAACCTTTCTTGAAACCAAGTGAGTTCTCAGCTTCTTCTTCTGATTCATGCTATTTCAGATTCAAGTCTGCAAAACTTTCACTCAAAGAACCATCAAAGCTTTCATCGAAGATAACATGAATACTTTCTTCAACCAGCTTCGTTCTTTTATCATAAACTCTATAAGCTTTGCTAGTCTAAGAGTAACCAAGAAAGATGCTGAAAGTGTGAGTGTGCAGATGGTAATGCAGCTAAGATACTCTAGAAGGGGGGAATGAATAGAGTATGCCAACTTTTTGCAAAACTTGCTAAGAAGATGAAATCTTGTGAAAGCTAGTGAATTTCAAGGCCTTGAAAAGAAGTTCAAGCCTTGAAAGAGATGCAGTTTGCAATAAAGCAGACAAGCCTTTTTCAAGGCCTTGAAAAGAGTTACAAACCCTTGAAACATAGATAGTTTTGAGTGCTGGAAAAACTATGAAAATGAATGAACTGTAAAGGCAAGACACAAGTGATTTATAGAGTTTAGTCCACTTGGACCTACGTCTCTACCTCAGGAATCTTCTCCCTGTTGGATTTTCAACACAATTCTTATTAATCAAAAGCTAAGCTCTTGATCTCAAGAACAGATAATTGCCTTACTCTGTTACAGCTTGTGGTTCTCCCTAACCTATCTAGTACCTGCTCTAGCTAAATGATTAACTAAGAATTCTTATTATTCACCTTGAAAAATCCTTGAGAATGAAGATAGAAATATTACGGAAATGATCTACCAATGTAGTACAATACAGAAGAACACTTAGAGTGTAGAAACTGCAGTGGAGTTTGCAGTGATCTTCTGTGAAATGGATTGTGAGATGAATGAACTTCTTTGATGCTTGTCAATCCAGAACTTTGTCTCTCTTTTTTTCCCGTTGAGTGTTGTGTTGCTTCAGAAAAGAGCTCTATTTAAACTTCAAACAGCGCTTGAAATCTTCCCAGATTTTCAGCAACAAATCTCCTATTTTGTAGGCAATAGACTTTGACTCTTTGAAAATCTTCTCCAACGGTTGAATGATCACAATCTCCAGAGATAATGTCGTGATCTTGAATTTGAATAGATTGAGAAGCTGTCAAGTCATTCAGATCAAACATAGAATCATCTTCTCAATTATTTCCTTCCCTGCATAAGTCAGATTAGGAAATAATCTCTGCAAAATAGGAAATAAAATTCCCTGCAAGATCATAGTCAAACAGATGATATTCTATGTTCAAACCTGTTAGAATAATTTGTCTTTCATCATCAAATAACAGTAAATCAAACATATGAAGGAGAGAAAGGAAATCAACTTAGAAGATTTTACAGAAAACTCCCCCTGAGAATGTTCATATAGGTTTGACAGTTTCAAGGCTTTGAATCCAGTTTCAAGGCCTTGAAAATAGCTATTGTGATAACTGATTCAAGGCTTTGAAAGTTGATACAAGGCCTTGAAATAGTTAAACTATTTCAAGCCTTGAACAACCTGATCTTACAATCTCCCCCTTGATGAAAGAAAAAACCAAATTATGTTTGATCCTTAGTCTCTACAAAAAATACTTATTAGTTCACAATTCATAATAACACAGTAATTCCGAAAAGATACAACTTATTCAATTCAGTAACAAAAAATAAAAAGTTCAGCAGATAATTCCTAAAACCTAAAAACCCTAGAATTTCTCCTCCTTTTTTACTTTCATCAAGAAAGATAGAGAGGATGTTGGATCAAGTGTCTGGCAAATTTTGAAAGTAAAACTTAAAAACTTAAAAAAAAAAGGTTTGGGGAAGAAAGAATAGGCTAGATTAAGGATTTGGGTCTTTTTCTCCATCTTGATCTCCCTCTGCTTCATCAGTGTCTTCAACATCAGTCTTATCCTGTTCTTCAGGTTCTTCTTCTTCCTCACCAGCAGTAGTCACTTCTTCAATCTTTTCCTTTGTAGCAGCCTTTGGAGATTTCTTCTTTTCCTTCAAAGTAATCAGCAGATCATCTGAGTCAGGACTATTGACTTCATTTCCTTTCTGAGCAGCTTGTTCAACCACTTGTTTGCCCTTATTTTTGACTGGAGCAACCTCTTCCTGGTTGGAATGTTCACTAGGCAGATTCTTGTCAGAGTCAACCTTCTTTGTACCTTCTTCATCCTCAAGAACATCAAGCAAAGTCATGCTCCTGAAGATGCTTTCCACCATGTACTTCACTTGTCCCATATCAGTTTCAAGTCCATAGACAGTTTCTTTGATCTCTTCCAAATCTAACGCCAAACCATCAAGTCTCTGATTGTCTGTAGGCTGAGAAGTCTGACTTGAAGTGGGAGTCAAGGTCTTGGGCTTAAGGAACTTCTTTGCACCCAGTTCTGCTTCAGTCAAATCTGAGTACAACTTCCAAACTTTTTCTTTAGTCTTCACCACTCCAATGTTCTCAAAGGCCTTCTCATTAAGCATTCCCATGCCAGAAGTGACTGATTCCTCTCCACCAGTTGGAATCTCAAAGTTTTCAAAGAACAATGTGAGCAGATTTGCATAGGGCAGAGGGTGTTTCCTTTGGTTGGTATGGCTGAAGAGCATATGTTCAATCACCAACTTTAGAAGATCATGCATGATCAGATACATGATGTGAAACTTTCTTTCAGTCACCAACTCCTTAGAGTGCTCTCTGGGAAGGATACACCTTGCCAGAATAATGTGAAGGATTTTGGCTTCAACATATAACACAGAGTGTATTAATTGTTTGGCTGCCCCGGGAGTGTTTGGTAGATAGAACTCTTCTTTGGCTTGTTTCAGTATTTCTGTCTTTGGTGGGTGATTGCTTGTGTCATATCTCTTGGGAAACCCTAGCACATTGGCAAACTCAGAGTGGTCCAATTCAATCTGTATTCCAGAAACTCTAGATTGAATGACCAAGTGTGCTGATCTCTTAACTTGTTTCAAGTTCAAATAGAAGAGTCTGGTGAGTCTTGGGTAGGCTAACTCTATAGGGTTCAGCATAAACCACAGAGAAATATTCTTTAACATAGAGATGCCCTTAAGATTCATGTGTTCCAACATATGCATATTGATCATACTACAGAAAGCAATAGATCTGGAAGCAAAACCATCTAACCACTGACCTTTTGAGGTGTTTGAGATAAACCAGGTTTCATCAGGGGTTAGGGTCTTTGAGTAGACTTGCAGAGCCCTCTCCATATGATCTATTGGATGTTCATATGTCACATTCCCTTTCGCTTTCTCAGATTGAGTTGCCTTCTTCTTTTTCTTCATCTTCTTGGGGCTAGAGATCTCTGTTTCAGGTTGCTTCTCTGCAGCAACTTTCTATTTCTTCTTCTTCTTATTTTCTGAGGAGGGAGTTGCATCCTTCCTGACTTTCTTCTTGGGTGGAGGAAGCTCTGCAACTGCCTCTGCACTAGGAGTTCTAGAGCTAGAATCTCCACTTATCTCTTGACCCTCGTCCAACTTCTGTATTTATTTTCTTCTCTGAGCTGGTTTTGATCCTCCTGCCATCTTGATTTTGTCTGAGGTTCTCCTTGTGCTCATTAGGGTTTGGGAGAAGAATAGAGAGAGGTATGAATGATACAGAGAGAAGAGAATAGAAGAGAAAATAAATACTAAAAGTGTTTGAGTTTCAAAAGGAAACTAAATCATCTCTCTGACTGAAAAGATCTGAATAAATCAGAGAGGATTCAAATCTTTTAGTCCGTTGGAAAGAAATATTTTAATACTATATTTGGCTAAAAATAATTTTTGAAATAGGTAGGGGCTATATTGAGCAAATATCTACAAAGATATCACCCAATACAGAATCATCCAAGTTTATTGACTACTAGTATAGCAGACTTATTTTCAAGGCTTTGAAAAGGTTTTCAAGGTCTTGAAATGCTGTAACATTGCAACAGATAAAAATTAAAGCTTTGAAGTGATTTTCAAGGCTTTGAAAATCAGATCAAACCTTTGAAAACACATACATCTTACCTTTCTTACCCGATGCTCCCCCTAAACCAATGCATCTTTATTTAGCATTCCCAATTCCAATCTTAGAGCAGAGAATTGTAGGGTTTTGAACATGGAATCACAGTGGAAGAACATAATTATTCCGTTCAAATCCCTCCAAGGATCACAATTCAAGAACACATAACGATAGTAAATGATTGATTTATGTTTACCCTTGGGTTCTACTTTGATGAATTCAAATGCGAATAATATCACATTCTCTACGGTTGATCCACGCCTAGGATAGAGAATTGGACCTTCACAACCTTCTTGTGCTAGCTAGAGCGGGGGAAGGAGACGAAGGAATCACGCAACAAAAGCCACAAAGGAGGGTTCGGCCCCCTTGTTGTGGCCGACGGGTTTGGGGAAGCGGGTAGGAGGGTTCGGCCCTCTTACTTGCTTGCTCTCAACTCTTTTCTCTCCTCTCAATATGTTTTATGAATAACATGTATTGAGAGGGAAGGAAGGAGTTCCTTTATATAGTCCAACTACTCCTTGTTGTTTCCATAAAGGGCCCAATACTAATCATATCCATATATGGACTAGTATTATTTGCTAATTAGTCCTACTAAGTTAGCAACTTGTTACAATATGATCATTTTAATTAATCTCTATTAATTAAGTCTCTTGTCCAATTATATCCATATGGCGTGTGACCCCATATGTTTCTACTTAATTGGTAGTAACTATTTACAAACATGGAGCGGTGTCTAGCAACACATCCATGCCACCCAATTAATAGAAATAGTCATATTGGCAAAACCTTGTGATCTTATTATCGCATCCCTTTGTCTCTATATCCGGATTGGACACGAGAAATACAAGTCACACTCGTATATCCAATCCATGTTCCTCGATCCTGGGAATAGCCCTATCCATGCATATGACATCAATATCCCCATATTGATTCATATGAGTCTGGCCAGACATTCCGTAGGCGCCATCCCTCGAGTGGCCTCGGATATTTGCTCCCGTTATGTGTGAGGGACAAATCCTATCTACATCACTCGCCATCTCTAAGCTTGCTTCCTATTGTGCCCAACATGCGCTTTTATAACTACCCAGTTACGGAGTAGCGTTTGGCGTTGTCAAAGCACAATATTCCGCAACTAGAGGATCTAGTGACTTCAAGTCTAAGGATGATAATATCATATCACCGCGAGAAGCTCTTGCGACTTTACATAACTTGTATATAGCCTTCTCGGATTTGGGTCAATACAGTATGTCATTACCCCTAATACATACCCATGTGTTGGATCGTGATATCTCCATATCAATCCAACCCCATACTAGTCTATAGATGATCGTTATGTTAATCATTATATTTGACTAGGGATATTTAAGATAAACAACATGATTTGTAAATCTAAGGACTTCATTATATTAAATATCTCCATAAATAATACAATGATTATTCTAGCCAATTCATACTAAAATTAGATTGCCTCTAGGGCATCTATTCCAACAGTCTCCCACTTGCACTAGAGCCAATCTGGTGCATCGTGTATGCCAATCGCCCTAGTGTGCTCTTCATGCTTGCGCTGAACAAGCGGCTTCGTGAATGGATCTGCCAGATTGTCATTTGTAGGAATCTTGCATATCTTCACATCTCCTCTATCGATAATCTCTCGAATAAGATGGAACTTCAGGAGTACGTGTTTGGATTTCTGGTGTGATCTAGGTTCCTTAGATTGAGCGACTGCACGTGTGTTGTCACAATACAACACGGTGGCATCCCCAATTCTAGGAACTACACCAAGATCAGAAACAAACTTTCTAATCCAAACAGCTTCTTTTGCTGCACCACTTGCAGCAATATACTCAGCCTCTGTTGTAGAATCAGCAGCCGTCTCTTTCTTGGAACTCTTCCAGCTCACAGCTCCTCCATTCTGGCAATACACAAATCCCGACTGCGATCTAAAATCATCTATGTCGGTTTGGAAGCTTGCATCTGTGTAACCAGTTACACGCAACTCTTCCTCACCTCCAAATATCAAGAACGCATCCTTAGTTCTTCTCAGTTACTTGAGGATGTTCTTGACAACTATCCAGTGACTCTCACCCGGATTAGACTGATATCTGCTCGCCCTACTCAACGCGTATGATACGTCTGTTCTAGTACATAACATGGCGTACATGATAGATCCTATGGCCGAGGCATAGGGGATCTTACTCATGCGGCCCATATCAATCTTATTGGATGGACAATCACTCTTTGAAAGAGTAATTCCATGTGACATGGGCAACAATCCCTTCTTGGAATCTTGCATGTTGAACCGTTTCAACACCTTGTCTATATATGTACTTTGACTTAGGCCTAGCAACCTCTTAGATCTATCCCTATAGATCTTCATATCGAGTATATAGGCTGCTTCCCCTAAGTCTTTCATTGAGAAACACTTTCCTAGCCAATCCTTAACTGATTGCAGCATAGGAATGTCATTTCCAATGAGCAGTATGCCATCCACATACAAGACCACGAACGCCACGGATCTCCCACTAACCTTCTTGTAGAGACAAGACTCATCTTCGTTCTTGATGAATTCAAACTTTTTGACAGCTTCATCAAAACGTCGATTCCAACTCCTAGAAGCTTGCTTCAATCCATAAATGGATCGTTGAAGCTTACAGACTTTATTTGCATGCTGCAGATCTACAAAACCTCCTGGTTGTGTCATGTACACATCCTTGAGCAGATTCCCATAAAGGAATGCTGTTTTGACATCCATCTGCCAAATCTCATAGTCATAGTAAGCCGCAATCGCAAGTAGGATTCGGATGGATTTGGTCATAGAGACTGGGGAAAAGGTTTCATCATAGTCTATACCATGAATCTGTCTGAATCCTTTAGCCACCAATCGGCCCTTATAGGTACCTATATTACCATCCATGTCGGTCTTCTTCTTGAAGACCCATTTGCACCCTATGGGGCGTGCCCCTTGAGGTGATTCCACCAAAGTCCATACTTGGTTTGTGTACATGGATTCCATCTCGGATCTCATGGCTTTTAGCCACTTCTGAGAGTCCGGCCCTTGCATGGCCTCTCCATAGGTAGTAGGCTCATCTCCTATGAGCATAGTGTCACCAGTTTCCGTCACAAGAAGTCCATACCTCTCTGGCTCCTGGCGCACTCTACTCGACCTACGAAGCTCTTGTGTTACTTGAACAAGTTGCTCCACAACCTGTTGTGGTTCCTGTTCATGTTCCATAACCGAATCAATAATTTGTGGTTCTTGAACTTCTTCAAGTTCTACAGTCCTCACACTTGCTTCTTTAGAGACAAATTCTCTTTCTAGAAACACGCTGGTCCGAGCAACAAAAACTTTGTTATCGGTAGGATTGTAGAAGTAATAGCCCTTAGTTTCCTTAGGGTATCCCACAAATTTACACTTATCCGATTTCGGCCCGAGTTTGTCTGGCTATAAACGTTTTACATAATCATCCCAGCCCCATATCCTCATAAATGACACTGTGGGACGGCTCCCACTCCACATCTCATGTGGTGTCTTCATGACGGATTTGGATGGAACACGGTTAATGGTGAAAGCTGCACACATTAAAGCATATCCCCCAAAAAGATAATGGAAGATCTGTTTGACACATCATAGATCTCACCATGTCCAACAAGGTTCGATTCCTCCTCTCGGATACGCCATTCCATTGTGGCGTTCCGGGTGGAGTGAGTTGGGATAAAATCTTGGCTCAAGTACTCACCTCCTCGATCTGATCGTAGAGCTTTGATACTTTTGCCAAGTTTCTTCTCTACTTCATTCTTAAATTCCTTGAATTTCTCAAAAGATTCGAATTTAGCCTTCATAAGGTACACAAATCCATATCTACTGAAATCATCCGTTAATGTAATGAAGTAGACATAACCACCTCTGGCAGGTGTAGCAAACGGCCCACACACATCAGTATGTATGAGTGCTAATTTCTCACTAGTCCTTTCACCTTTCTTATTGAAAGGGGACTTTGTCATCTTTCCTAACAAACAAGCCTCACATGTCTCATATGATTCAAAATCAAATGAGTCTAGCATCTTTATGGAGTCTAGATACACGTTTCTCATTTATATGGCCTAAACGACAATGCCATAGATAAGAAGGATTTAAATCATTCATTCCAATCCTCTTAGTATTTATGTTATAGATTGGATAGCTTGGATCAAGGATATATAATCCATTAGATAATTGTGCACTACAATAGTGAATACTATCAAAATAAATGGAACAACAATTGTTCTTTATTGAAATAGTAAAACCTTTCTTGTCTAAACAAGATACGGAAATAATGTTCTTACTCATAGCAGGAACATAAAAGCAATTATCTAATTCTAATACTAATCCAGAAGGCAGAGACAGCCTATACACGCCTATAGCCAATGCAGCAACTCTTGCTCCATTCCCAACGTGCAAGTCCACCTCTCCTTTTGCTAATCTTCTACTTCTACTTAGATTCTGCATATTTCGACAAATATGAGATCCACATCCAGTATCTAATACCCAAGATGAATAAGTAGTTAAATTAACATCTATAAAAAAATACCTGGTGGTTGTGGGATCACTATCCCAAGCCTTTTATCCTCCAGATACTTTGGGAAATTCTTCTTCCAGTGTCCAGGCTGACTGCAGTAGTGACAATCACCCTTGATCACGCCTTTGGCCACGCCACCAGCAGGTTTAAGAGCAGTGTCCTTAGGTTTAGCAACTGCCTTGCCTTTACCCTTGGAGGTAGAGGCAAACCTTTTGCCCTTTCCTTTCTGCACCATCATTATGGCCTTGCCCTTTCCCTTGTTGATGGATTGTTCAGCTTTCCTCAACATATTGAATAGCTCTGGCAGAGGCTTGGCGATCTCATTCATGTTATAAATCATGATGAACTGTCCATAACTATCCGACAACGATTGCAAATAAGATCTGTGGCCAACTCTTGACTAATCGGGGACCCTAGGCGATCGAGATTCTCAAGATACCCGATCATCCGCAACACATGCGGTCCTACTGGGTTCCCTTCTGCCAAGTGACTCTTGAACAATGCCCGAGAAACTTCATACAATTCAATCAGTGCCTGCTCCTGGAAGAGCTGCTTCAAGTGTTCGATCATATCGACTGCATTCATGTTCTCATGTTGCTTCTGAAGCTCAGGAGTCATGGTGCAAAGCATAAGGCAGGCCGCATCATTAGCATCGTCAACACGTTTTTGATACGCCTTTAGGGCTGCTGGGGTATTGTTCTCTGGACCCTCTGGAACTTCTTTTTCTAGTGTGTACAGTTTCTTTTCTTGTTTAAGAACAATTCTTAAATTTCTGTACAAGTCTAGAAAGTTGGTTCCAGAAAGCTTGTCCTTCTCAAGAAAACCCCGCAGTGAGTGTGATGAATTCGATGAATTGTTTGCCATTGGAATTCTACAAAAACGAGAAATATACAAGATTTTAGTATGATTTTACTATACTCAATAATGGCTAGATTATTAAATATAGCTCCCACTATTTTTCTCGGATTAATAACCCTCCATATTAATGCAGAAAATATCTTTCTATTTTCTAGTGGGCCAAGATCCATATTTCGTCTCTTCCGAGCTTGCTTTGGCAAGTCACCCGGAATTGGTTATTTAGGTAGGAACCATTCCAATTACATCATATGTAACTCTTGTTTCAATTGGGAAAATAACAAATATTTATTCATCCCCATGAATAATCCCAATTGTATGCCTCTAGGTTCTTTTAATCTTATTAAATCTACTCAGTTGTGTCCAACCTCTTACTTAAACAATTGCACATAGTTACTTGTCGTTGCATCTAATCATGATAAACCATGTTTCCATGGTTTGACACGCACAATCATGGGATATAGTGATCATAATGAGTGTCTAAATAACGAGAAGGCATGAACACAATATTTTGATTGAGGGATTTGCCTTTCAATTTTAATTTGTATTGTTGATCTATATCAACATGATCTATATGTTTGAGTTTTGGGAAAACTCCAAATCATAGATCCGGTTTGTCTAATTATCTTATTATCCTAATCGCATGCATCATCCATGCACCAATCACAAAATAATAAGACAATAAAATAAACAACCACAACAAAATAAACGTGATGTGGATATGGCCTTTCTAGAATAAGATATTCCCAAGCCAATGAGAATATCTATGAACCCTAAAATAGATCACATCGCCATGCGCCTCCATCTTTTGGTCCATCCTTCATAGCTTTGTGGAATGCTCCATGCTCCATCTCCATGGCTCCAATGTCTTTGGGCTTCTTTTCTTCAATCTTGGCTAACAATCTATTTTATCTAGCTACTCCTATACTAAATAAAATAAATATCACAAGTTGAGAAAAATACGACTCGCAGGCCGAAAACCTTAATTAATTATTACATTAATTGATCAGCTCGCAGGCCGTAAAACAAACCACAAAATAAACATTCACACACAAACCACAACCTAGGGCCATATCTAATCACCATGTGAATAGCACATAAACAGTTAAAACCAATTTTTAACGCGCTTGTTCAAATTTTAATTGTTTTGGAAGAAGTAGGGTTAAAAACAATCCAAGAAAGACTTCCCAAAGCCCTATTGGATCACACACGACCCTAGGGCCCGGCCAAGCCCAAGCCGCCGGTCACCCCGGTCGCGCCTAGGCCCGGCCGGCCCTTAGGCCGTGCGTGGCTTGGGAGGCAAGGCATAGGGGCGGTCCCCTAAGGGGGGCCGAACTCTTATTGGAGTTGTTTCCAAAAACAACTCCTTCCTTGTTGCCCAATCCAAGTTGTTTCCATGTTGAAAAACCATTTTTCCAAACATGTGCCCAATCCCTAATCTTCAAACCAAGAAACTCACTAATTTGTTGCATCCAATGCACAATTAGATCTTGTTAGGTTGAATATCTATTCAATTACATCTACTATGCTTAATTTGTCGTTTTACGCGATAAGCATGAATTTAAAGTGTTAAAACAACAAAATCGTAACACATAAACTACGTTATGCTCTACGACATGTGGCTCTGATACCACTGTAGGGTTTTGAACATGGAATCGCAGCGGAAAAACATAATTATTCCGTTCAAATCCCTCCAAGGATCACAAGTCAAGAACACATAACGATAGTAAAGGATTGATTTATGTTTACCTTTGGGTTCTCCTTTGATGACTTCAAACACGAATAACGTCACACTCTCTACGGTTGATCCATGCCTAGGATAGAGAATTGGACCTTCAAAACCTTCTTGTGCTAGCTAGAACGGGGGAAGGAGATGAAGAAATCACGCAACAAAAGCCACAAAGGAGGGTTCGGCCCCTTTGTTGTGGCCGACGGGTTTGGGGCGGCGGGTAGGAGGGTTCGGCCCTCTTACTTGCTTGCTCTCAACTCTTTTCTCTCCTCTCAATATGTGTTATGAATAACATGTATTGAGAGGGAAGGAAGGAGTTCCTTTATATAGTCCAACTACTCCTAGTTGTTTCCATAAAGGCCCCAATACTAATCATATCCATATATGGACTAATATTATTTGCTAATTAGTCCTACTGAGTTAGAAACTTGTTGCAATATGATCCTTTTAATTAATCTCTATTAATTAAGTCTCTTGTCCAATTATATCCATATGGCGTGTGACCCCATAGGTTTCTACTTAATTGGTAGTAACTATATACAAACATAGAGCGGTGTCTAGCAACACATCCATGCCACCCAATTAATAGAAATAGTCATCTTGACAAAACCTTGTGATCTTATTATCACATCCCTTTGTCTATATATCTGGATTGGACACGAGACATACAATTCACACTCTTATATCCAATCCATGTTCCTCGATCCTGGGAATAGCCCTATCCATGCATATGACATCAATATCCCCATATTGATTCATATGAGTCTGGCCAGACATTCCATAGGCGCCATCCCTCGAGTGGCCTTGGATATTTTCTCCCGTTATGTGGGAGGGACAAATCCTATCTACATCACTCACCATCTCTAAGCTTGCTTCCTATTGTGTCCAACATGCGCTTTTATAACTACCCAATTACGAAGTAGCGTTTGGCGTAGTCAAAGCACAATATTCCACAACTAGAGGATCTAGTGACTTCAAGTCTAAGGATGATAATATCATATCACCGCGAGAAGCGCTTGCGACTTTACATAACTTGTATATAGCCTTCTCGGATTTGGATCAATCCAGTATGTCATTACCCCTAATACATACCCATGTGTTGGATCGTGATATCTCCATATCAATCCAACCCCATACTAGTCTATAGATGATCGTCCTGTTAATCATTATATTTGACTAGGCATATTTAAGATAAAGAACATGATTTGTAAATCTAAGGACTCATTATTTTAAATATCTCCATAAATAATACAATAATTATTCTAGCCAATTCATACTAAAATTAGATTGCCTCTAGGGCATCTATTCCAACAAGAATCTCTGATCTGCTAATGGTTTAGTTAAGATATCTTCAATTTTCATGTTAGTAGCAACAAATTCAAGAACAATATCACATTTCTCAGCATGATCTCTGATGAAATGGTGTCTGACATCATTGTGCTTGGTTCTTGAATATTGAACTGGATTCTTTGTAATTGAAATTGCACTGGTGTTATCACATTTGATAGGTATGCTTCTGAAATCAAATTCAAGGTCTCTTAGCTGTTGAGCCATCCATAGTACTTGTGAACAACATGCTCCTGCAGCTATATATTCAGCTTCAGCTGTTGATAGAGCAACTGAATTATTTTTCTTGGAATGCCAACTGATCAAGGATGATCCAATAAATTGGCAAGTTCCTGAAGTACTTTTCCTATCAACTTTGTAACCTGCAAATTCAGCATCTGAAAAATCGTACAAAGAAAAATTCGAATGTCTTGGATACCAAAGCCCTAAGTCTTCAGTTCCATTGAGGTATCTGAAAATTCTCTTCACAGCACTTAAGTGTGATTCCTTTGGATCAGCTTGAAATCTAGCACACATGCATACACTGAACATGATATTTGGTCTGCTTGCTGTGAGATAGAGTAATGATCCAATCATACCTCTATACTCTTTTACAATTACACTCTTACCAGATTCATCCTTGTCTAAGGATAGTGTAGAACTCAAAGGAGTCTTGGCTTCTTTGCATTGAGCCATGCTATATTTGCTTATCAAGTATCTTGTGTATTTTCTTTGATGCGGAAAGATGCCCTTCTTCAATTGATGTATTTGAAGTCCTAGGAAGAAGTTCAGCTCTCCCATCATGCTCATTTCAAATTCCCTGCTCATAAGACTTGAGAACTCTCTGCACAATTGATCATTAGTAGCTCCAAACAAGATGTCATCAAAATAGATCTGAACTACAAGAAAATCTTTCTTATGAGTCTTTATGAAAAGAGTCTTGTCTACTAGTCCCCTTTTGAAATCATTTTCAAGCAAAAAATTTGACAGTCTTTCATACCAAGCTCTTGGAGATTATTTCAAACCATAAAGAGCTTTGTCAAGTTTGTAAACATGATCTGGAAACTTGTCATTTTCAAAACCAGGAGGTTGTGCAACATAAAAATCTTCTTGTAAGTAGCCATTCAAGAAAGCACACTTCACATCCATTTGAAATAATTTCATGTTCTTGTGAGATGCAAAAGCAAGCAAAATTATATTGTAGAAAAAGTTTCCTCATAATAAATACCTTCTTCTTGGTTGTATCCTTGAGCAACTAACCTTGCTTTGTTTCTGATCACTTTGCCACTTTCATCCAACTTATTTCTGAACACCCATCTGGTAGCAATGATAGACTGGTTTGTAGGTGGAGAAACCAGGTTCCAAACCTTATTCCTTTCAAACTCATTGAGTTCACTTTGCATAGCAATGATCCAGTCTGCTTCTTATAAAGCTTCCTTCACAGTTTTAGGTTCTACAAGAGAAATAAAAGAATTAAAACAACATAAAATCTTCAACTGTGATCTAGTTTGTGTACCAGTGGTTGGATCTGAAATGATATTATCAACTGGAAGAGATGAGAGATATTTGAATCTCTTTCTTGAGACCAGGGTTCAGGTTCTCCATAGATCTTCTCTGGTCTTGAAGTAGTGGCTTTGTCACTTGTATCCTTCTGATCATCTTTTTCAAGGCTTTGAGGCTTATTTTCAAGGCCTTGAGCACTATTTCAAGGTCTTGAAAATGTCTTCTGTTGTCTTCTGAGCCTTTCTTGAATCCCAGTGGATTCTCAGTTTCTTCCTCTGATTCATGCTTGTTTAGATTCAAGTCTGCAAAACTTTCACTCAAAGAACCATCATAGCTTTCATCAAAAATAACATGAATGTTCTCTTCAACCAGTTTGGTTCTTTTATTGTAAACTCTATAAGCTTTGCTATTCAGAGAGTAACCAAGAAAGATACATTCATCACTTCTTGCATCAAACTTACCAAGATTTTCTTTTCCATTGTTATGGATAAAACATGTACATCCAAAGGGTTTGAAGTATGAATTGTTTGGCTTCCTCCCTTTGAATAGTTCATAGGGGGTCTTCTTCTGTATAGGTCTGATCAAGAACCTGTTCAGTATATAGTTTGTTGTGTTCACAGCTTCTGCCCAATAATGTTTTGGCAGCTTGTTTTCAAGAAGCATTGTCCTTGACATATCCTCAAGAGTCATGTTCTTTCTTTCAACAACACCATTCTGTTGATGAGTTCTTAGAGCAGAAAAGTTGTGAGTAATGCCATGATTATCACAGAACAAATCAAATTCTAATTGATCAAATTCTCTACCATGATCACTTCTAATTGAAGTTACAGGTAGGTTTTTCATAGTTTGAAGCTCTCTTCTAAGCTTTTGGAGTAGGAGTTCTCATAGGACCACAGAGATCCATATGAAGCAGTTTAATAGGTTTAGTTTTACTTATAAACTTCTTTGGCTTGAAGGAGCTTCTGATCTTCTTGCCCTGAGCACAGGCTTTTCATAATTAATCTTCTTTGAACATAATGGATGGTAATCCTCTTACCAAGTCTTTGGAAATCAACTTGTTCAAAGTACGCAAACTGACATGACCAAGCTTCCTATGCCAAATCTTTGAATCCTCTTTCAAGGCTTTGAGGCACTTCAAACATTTACCAATACCAAGAATGTTGCATTTTCCTTTGTCACGAAGTGTAGTTGAACCTTCAGATTTCTCCTTCAATTATGAGAATAGAGATCTATTTCAACTCATGTGTCTTGAGCAACCACTGTCCATAAACCACTTCTATTATTTGGTGACACCCTGCAAGCACCAATCACTGCCTTACCCAGATGTTAGACCAAGTGTTGAATTTGGATTCATATTCAGGATCAACCATGTTAGGTGGTCTGACCCCTTTAGGAACCCAAATCTGTTTAACTTGTCATTTGAGTTGAAATGGAAAAGTGTTCCTCATTATGTGAGGGTCTCTTCTTCTGAAAGGACAAGTCATTTTAACATGACCATTTTTGCAGCAATAATGACATTTAGGAGAAGTTTGTTTCCAGCTTTCACAAATCTGGTATTGTTCTCTCTTGGAAAGTTTGGATTGAATCCAATACCAGCTTTGTGAACACATTGTGAACTTCCTTCAAGAATCAAGTTTAACTTGTGTTCTGATCCAGCAAGCCTAACTTTGACCAATTCAGATTCCAGAAGTTTCTCAGCAAGAGTAGTCTTTTGTTTATCTAATTCATCAACTTGATGTTTTAGATTAACAGGGCTGTTACTCATCAAAGAGTTCTCAGTGACTACTTCCTTGAATTGTGTTTTTAAGGCTTTGAAACTGGTTTTCAAGGCCTTGAAATCACTGTCAGTTTTCTTCTGAGAGATTTCAAGATTCTAATTTAGGCAAACAAGTAGTAGGTTCTCTTTTGCTTGCTCGTGAACTTTTTCTTTCAAAATTCTGATCTCTTTTAGATAATCTTCTTCATTTAAAAGCATTGTTCTGAGATAATCTGAAAGAGCATCTTTTGGTTTTTGAATCAGACAGTTTACAATTACCTCAATGTTCTTCTCAGAACTTTCATCATGCTTGGCCATGAAACATAGGTTGGCATGTTCTTCTTCAGATTCTGATTCACTTGAGCTATCTGAAACACTCCATGAAGCTATCATAGCTTTCTTTCTTCTATCATGGTCTTTCATTTGAAAGCTCTTGCTTTTCTTGTGTGGACAATCTCTTATCAAATGTCCTACATCACCACATTCAAAGCAGTTCATAACCTTTGATTATTTTGAGAAGAATACTTACCTTTGTACTCCTTGCTACTAGATGATCTATGTCTTTCTCAGTTGAAGTCTTTAATTCCAAAGTTTTTCTTCATTCTGAGAATTCTTGTCAAGGATTTGGAAATCAAAGCAAATGGATCTTCATCATCATCATCCTCAGTTTCAAGGCTTTGAGTTCTCTCATTCTCTTTGGCTTTGAGAGCTAAGTACTTGACACTTTCTGGGAGCTCTCCATCAGCTTCATTCATAGATGTTTCATGTGTCAGAAGCTTCCCTTGTAGGTCATCAAGTTGTAGAGTTGAGAGATTCTGAGCTTCTTCAATAGCTGTGGTCTTTGGTTCCCACTTTTCCTTTGGAAGACTTCTTAGAATCTTCCTCACCTTTTCTTCATTGGAAAAGTGTTTTCCCAGTGAATCAAGGTTGTTAACAAAGTATGAGAACCTCTTGAACATGTCTCTAATGGATTCATCTCCATTCATCTTAAACAGCTCATATTGCCTGAGATAGATGTTGATCTTGGTTTGCTTGACTTGACTTGTTCCTTCAAAAGTTACCACAAGCTTATCCCAGATTTCTTTGGCAATTGTGCATTCAGAAATCCTGTTGAATTCATCTGTACTCTAAGCACAATATAAGATGTTAATAGCTTTGTAATTCTCGGACAATTGCTCTAGTTCAGAAGAGGAGAGTGAGTCTTCATATTTGGGAGTTCTAATCCCATATTTCTCTGTGTAGAAAGTGTGAGGTCCATTCTGAATAGTAGTCCAAAGCTCTATGTCTTGATCAATGATAAACATTTTCATCAAAGCTTTCCAGTGAGCAAAATTTTCTCCACAAAATAGAGGAGGTCTGTTAGCAGCTCTTCCCTGTGAGAAACAACCATCACGTGCAGTACTCATGATCACCAGATGGTTAAATCTATACAGTGATACAACCTCTGATACTAATTGAAACTGTGAGTGTGCAGATGGTAATGCAGCTAAGATACTCTAGAAGGGGGGGGTTGAATAGAGTATGCCAACTTTTTGCAAAACTTTCTAAGAAGATGAAATCTTGTGAAAGCTAGTGAAGTTCAAGGCCTTGAAAACAAGTTCAAGCCTTTGAAAGAAATGCAGTTTGCAATAAAGCAGACAAGCCTTTTCCAAGGCCTTGAAAATAGTTTCAAACCCTTGAAAAACAGACAGTTTTTAGTTCTGGAAAAACTATGAAAATGAATGAAATGTAAATGCAAGAGACAAGTGATTTATAGAGTTCAGTTCACTTGGACCTACGTCTCTACATCAGGGATCTTCTCCCTGCAGGATTTTGAACACAATTCTTTTTAGTCAAAAGCTAAGCCCTAGATATCAAGCACAGAGAATTGCCTTACTTTGTTACAGCTTGTGGTTCTCCCTAACCTATCTTGTACCTGCTCTAGCTAACTGATTAACTAAGAATTCTCTATTGTTCACCTTTAAAAATCCTTGAGAATGAAGATAGAAATATTACAGAATTGATCTACCAATGTAGTACAATACAAAAGAACACTTAGAGTGTAGAAACTGCAGTGGAGTTTGCAGTGATCTTCTGTGAAATGGATTGTGAGATGAATGAACTTTTTTGATGCTTTTCAATCCTGAACTTTGTCTCTCTTTTTTGCCCGTTGAGTGTTGTTTCTAGTTGCTTCAGAAATAGCTCTATTTAAACTTCAAACAGCTCTTCAAATCTTCACAGATTTTCAGCAACAAATCTCCTATTTTGTAGGCAACAGACTTTGACTCTTTGACAATCTTCTCCAACGGTTGAACGATCACAATCTCCAGAGATAATGTCGTGATCTTGCATTTGAATAGATTGAAAAGCTGTTAAGTCATTCAGATCAAACACATAATCATATTCTCAATTATTTCCTTCCCTACATAAGTCAGATTAGGAAATAATCTCTGCAAACTAGGAAATGAAATTCCCTGCAAGGTCATAGTCAAACAGATGATATTATATGTTCAAACCTGTTAGAATAATTTGTCTTTCATCATCAAATAACAGTAAATCAAACATATGAATGAGAGAAAGGAAATCAACTTAGAATAGCTTACAGAAAACTCCCCCTGAGAATGTTCATATAGGTTAGACAGTTTAAAGGCTTTGAATCCATTTTCAAGGCCTTCAAGCCTGTGATAACTGATTCAAGGCTTTGAAAGCTGATTCAAGGCCTTGAAATAACTATTTCAAGCCTTGCACAACCTGATCGTACAGATGCCTTCATCACTTCTTGCATCAAACTTACCCAAGTTGTCCTTACCATTGTTGTGAACAAAACATGTGCAACCAAAGGATCTGAAGTATGAAATGTTTGGTTTTCTCCCTTTGAAAAGTTCATCGGGGGTCTTCTTCAAGATAGGTCTGATCAAGCACCTGTTCAAAATGTAATTTGCTGTATTTATGACAGCTTGAAAATGTATTAGTCTGGGACATCTTTTTACCATTGGTTTTCACCCTGTGAGAGTTGAGTTTGGCCATTTTCAGCTTATTTTCCACCTGATACGAGGCAGAGATTTATAGATCATGATTGCAAAATTTGAGTAATTTTATGCATACTTTTGTTTGTTGGATATGATCGCGGGTGCGTGTTATGATGTGCAGGTAACAGGTGCCGAAAAATGCATGAGATTAACTCGGATGGGAGGCAGCGTGTCAGGAAAGCTGAGCAGAAAAAGAGGAAAAAATGCTAAGTGGTGCGTTCAAACGCAGGAGCTGCGTTCAAACGCACAAGATGGAGCAGCAGGAAAAATGGCAGAAAATATGGCTAAGTCCTGCGTTCAAACGCAGGCAGGCTGCGTTCAAACGCAGGAGTCAGAGACCAAAGTGCAGAAAGCTAAGTCCTGCGTTCAAACGCAGGCGTTGTGCGTTCAAACGCAGGACTCAACACTCAAGAGAAGAAACGGCCAAGGGGTGCGTTCAAACGCAGAAGGCATGCGTTCAAACGCATGGGTTCAGGAGCCAGAAGAGAGAAATGGAAAAACGGCTAAGTCCTGCGTTCAAACGCAGAAGGGTGTGCGTTCATACGCACTGCGTTTGAACGCAGGAAGTGTGCGTTTGAACGCACAGACGGGTTCCAGAAGCTTCCAGGACGGGTTTTTTCAAGGGTAAAACAGGAATTTCGTGCATCAGTTTTGGAGACTGTGGCAATATAAAAGGAGGTGTCCCAGCACTGTTTTAGGGTTACGACACATACACACTCACAGCTATCATCATCATCAGCAGCCAGTTTCACAGCAGCCAGGAGTTGGAGCAGAGCAGGATTGGAGCAGTTTTCCAGTATCTTCAGAAAAATAACTAGTTTTATCTTTTCTCTTTTTATGAAACGTTGTTTTTAAATAATGCAAACTAGCTAGACCTTTTGCCTAGGTTCTCGGTGAACCTAGGGTTTATGAATTCAGCAGACTTGGTTGTTTTGATTTTCAGATGCATGGCTAGCTAAGTCTTAATGCAGGATGGTTTGTTTATTATTCTGTCTTTGATTTTATTTACATACATGAATGGCTTGATCACCCAGGAGTGTTACAGACAGGATCTGGTGCGCGAGAGTGACCAGTGAACGTTAGGAAGAAAAGACAGGATTTAGTACTCTGCCTTGATGGACCGAGAGGTGAAGAGAATCAGGGGACTAGCCCAGAAGCATTAGACCAACTGTTAGACGTTTAGGGGGAGACCGAGAGGAGAACCTGTAACCCTAGCAGACTTAGAACGAACCTGCAGATTTAGGTGGACCGAGAGGACCCGAAAATCTGCAGTCGAGTGATAAGTGCATGAGACCGAGAGGAGATTGTACTATTGGTATGCTGGCATAAACAAAACCACTGTGTGTTTCTGAAATCAAATATACCATGAAAGCTGGAGAGTAACCCTAGGGGATCCTGGAATCTAGATTTTTAGAATTATCGACTTTTACAACTACATCAATTTCGGCAAAATATTTGACAGAAAAATAAAATAAGCTTTTTACTGTTTTTATTTATTACAATTTAGTAGAATCATATCCTAAACCTTCCTCCTTTTTACAAACTTTGTGTCTAATTCTAATTCCGATTAGCAACAACTTAAACTGTTCTCGTGGGTTTGACAACCAGAGTCACAATTACATACTCTATATTACTTGATCGTACACTTGCGAAAAAGCAGATAGGTTTACGCTGTCAAGTTTTTGGCGCCGTTGCCGGGGAACGGTTACAGTTTTTGCTAAAGAGACATTAGAATAAGTCTCAGAGTTTTTCTTTTATTTTTACAGTTACTTTCTTTCGACTTACTGCTCTTGAAATCTGATTTTCAGGCTATTCTAGTTTATGCCCAGATTGCCCCGCAAACTGGTATCACCACTCAAAGACCCCGAAAAACTTTTCAGAGAGCAAAGTCGCAGACACCGAGCCGTGATGTCTGAACACGGAGAAGACACCACAACCGAAACAGGAACACCCACAGGACAGCCGCAACGTACTCCAGCACAGATGGCTCTTTACATTGAAGAGCTGATAGCAGCAGGTTTTGCTGCCAGGAACAATCAGAGGACTTATAACAGGTCTGGAAGGGCGCTGGTCGAAAACTTTGAAGTCCCAACCGGAGGACATCAACCAGCTATTGTAGTGCCTCCCATTACAGCAGAGCACTTCGACCTGAAATCATCCACAATTCAGACCGCCCAGACCCATTGTCCTTTTAATGGGAAGGCAGATGAAGATCCAAACGACTTCCTTGGAAAATTTGAGGATTACTGCAACAAGATTAAGTATAGAGGGGTCGAAGCGGACACGCTAAAGCTGATTTTATTCCCATACTGTTTGTTCGGAACAGCAAAAGATTGGCTGGAGGCAAGACCACCGAGGTCTATCACTACCTCGGAAGGGTGTGTTGCTGATTTCTTGGCAAAATTCTACCCTGCATCCCGCGTTATCAAGCTGCAGAGTGAGATCTTATCTTTCAAACAGCAGATGGGGGAGACAGTGGTAGATGCATGGGACAGGTTAATGAGACTCGTTAAAAAATGCCCCAATCACGGCTTCGGGGACGCAAAGATTCTGCATGTATTCTACCATGCACTTGACAGGGAGAATGCAGACAGGATTGATAGGGAAGCTGGGGGTAACTTTCTATACCATGTGGATAAAGATGGAGCATACGAACTGATGAAGCAATTAGCCAAACAGGATACTCGCCTGTTTGATGATCGCAGGCTCGCAGCAGCAGCAGAACCAGTGGTTGATGACAGGATTGATAATCTCACGAAGGTGGTACAGGACTTAGTCAAGAAGGTGTATACAGAAAAGAAGCCGGTGGCATCAGTGGACGAACCTGACTTTGACGCAGCAATTCTGGAGCTTCAGACCGAAGACACCAACTATGTTCAGCAGCAGTGGGATCCTAGTCGCTACAGACCAGGCACACGTGACCATCCAGGGTTTCGCTACGGAAATCCCAATGCAGCAGTATATGCACCAGGATTCCAGCACAGGCCACAGGCACAACAGACAGCTCCAGCTCAGCCTGTACAAGCAGCACCACAACTAAACCTGTCTCAGCAACATTTTGAGTCCTATATGGAGAAATTCAATAAGCAGTTGGAAACTAGATTCGCACAGATGGATTCATTAACTGCTGATGTAAGCCAGATGAAGATTGCTATCCGCAACTTGGAAGTACAGAATGGACAGCTTGCACAGAACCAGGCAGAACGAGCCCCAGGGAATTTACCATCTAACACAGTGAACAATCCACGCGCTCAAATCAATGCTATCACAACTCGGAGTGGAATTGCACTGCAGGATCCACCGTATCCCAGTCATGCACGCGCAGAAAAGTCAAAGATTATTGAACAGGAAGTGATTGACCGGGAAGACAGTTCAACCGCTAACCCTCAGAAAAGGGGTTCGGTCGAGCAGGAAGCAGTGCAGATGAATGAGGGTAATCCAGAGACAGTGCCAATTTCCAAGGAGGTTCCTTACCCTCTGAAGACACGCAAGAGAGATGACAGCAAAGACTACGCCAGATTTCTGGAGGTATTCAAGCAATTACAGATAAATATACCTTTTGCTGAAGCACTTGCCAAAATGCCTACTTATGCGAAGTTTCTCAAAGACATCTTGTATGGTAGAAGGCGAATGAGTGACTTCGAAACAGTGAATCTGACGGCAGAAGCGAGCAGTTGTGTAAAAAATGGTCTACCACTGAAAAAGAAGGACCCTGGCAGCTTTGTTATTCCAGTAACCCTGGGCAGTGCATACACAGGAAAAGCATTATGCGACTTGGGTGCCAGCATCAACCTGATGCCATTGACCATCTTCAAAAGTCTGGGAGTCGGAGAGCCACGCCCAACAAGAATTATGCTTCAAATGGCTGACAGATCCGTGAAACCTGCCTATGGAGTAATTGAAGATATCCTGGTAAAAGTGGGAGAGCTTATTTTTCCAGCAGATTTTGTGATACTGGATATGGAGGCAGGAGAGGTTCCGCTGATCCTGGGCAGACCTTTCCTGGCGACTGGTGAAGCCATTATTAACTGCAAAAGTGGAGAGCTTTCCATGCAAATCAATGAAGAAAAAGTAAAATTTAATGTTTTCAAATCTCTCCAGCTTCCCGATCATTATGGGCATGAAAACTGTTTCGCAGTAGAGGTAATTGATGACCTGGAAAGCGATGAGATAGAAGATTTATGGGAGGAATTTGAAGACATATTTTCAGAGGAAACAGAAGAGCAACAGGATGAGCAGATCATGGGAACAGAAAGCTGGGTCAGGCTATACAAAGATGAAGGAGGCGAGCAGAAAATGACACTGGTCCCGTCACTCCAGGAACCACCAGCCCTGGAATTAAAACAGTTGCCAGAACACCTCAGGTACGCTTTTATTGGTGAAAATAATACCCTGCCGGTAATTGTTTCTTCTCTTTTATCTCAGGAACAGGAACAAAAGCTACTGGAGGTACTCCGAGAGCATAAAGAAGCCATAGGATGGACAATTGCAGACTTAAAGGGAATCAGTCCTGATTATTGCATGCACAAAATAAGAATCGAAGACGAAAAGAAGCCAGTCATCCAGCCTCAAAGAAGGTTAAACCCAATTATGAAAGATGTGGTACGTAAGGAGGTCATGAAGTGGTTAGAAGCAGGAATTATATACCCCATATCAAACAGCACCTGGGTGAGTCCTGTCCAGTGTGTACCAAAGAAAGGGGGTATTACAGTAGTGCAGAATGCTGATCAGGAACAGATCGCCCAGTGAACTGTCACTGGCTGGCGAATCTGTATGGACTATCGGAAGCTGAACGATGCCACACTGAAAGACCACTTTCCGTTGCCATTCATGGACCAGACGTTGGACAGACTAGCGCACCATGCTTATTACTGCTTTCTTGACGGCTACTCTGGCTACAATCAGATCTACATAAATCCAGAAGACCAAGAAAAGACGACGTTCACTTGCCCGTATGGAACGTTCGCCTTTAGACGAATGCCATTTGGACTGTGCAATGCTCCAGCAACATTCCAGAGGTGTATGATGGCTATTTTCTCTGATATGATAGAGAAAAATTTGGAAGTTTTCATGGACGATTTTTCGTTATTTGGGGACAGCTTTGAAGATTGCTTATACCATCTGGCCAGAGTTCTGATTCGCTGCAGAAAAACAAACCTGGTGCTCAACTGGGAAAAATGCCACTTCATGGTTACTGAAGGAATAGTGTTGGGACACAGGATTTCCAGTAAAGGGCTGGAAGTAGACAGAGCAAAAATAGAGGTGATCAAGCAGCTGTCGTATCCAACCACAGTGAAGGCAATCAAGAGCTTTTTGGGCCACGCAGGATTTTACAGAAGGTTTATTAAAGATTTCTCAAAAATTACAAAGCCACTATGTAATTTGCTGGGAAAAGATGTGCCCTTCGTATTTGATGAAGCCTGCAAAGAAGCTTTTGACGTGCTTAAAGAAAGGCTGACGACTGCACCCATTATCACAACACCAGACTGGACACACCCGTTCGAGCTGATGTGCGACGCCAGTGATTACGCTGTGGGCGCGGTACTGGGACAGCGGAAGGACAAGGTGTGCAGCGTCATCTACTATGCCAGCAGGGTCCTGAATGAGGCGCAGATTAATTATGGGACTACAGAGAAGGAGCTGCTGGCAGTCGTTTTTGCCCTGGATAAATTCAGATCGTACCTGGTAGGCTCTAAAGTCATTATTTTTATAGATCACAGTGCACTGAAATACTTGCTGGAAAAGAAGGATGCAAAGCCAAGGCTGCTGCGTTGGATTCTGCTGATGCAGGAATTTGACGTCGAAATCAGGGATAAAAAGGGAGTTGAAAATGTAGTAGCTGATCATCTATCTCGTCTGGAAAAACCTACAGAAGAAGTGGTGCCCATTCAAGAAAATTTTCCAGATGAACATATTATGAAGATCAAGACCAACAGACGGCCCTGGTACTACGCCATTGCCAATTATTTGGTCAATGGTGCACTCCCTGAAGACATCACCCCTTGGCAGAAAAAGAAATTTATTTCAGATTGCAGGCAATATTTCTGGGACGATCCTTATCTGTTCAAGCAAGGGGCAGATAATATTCTCCGACGATGCATTCCATGTCACGAAATTTTGGAGGTAATTCAGCACTGCCACTCAGCACAGTGTGGGGGACACTTCAGCGGACCGAGAACAGCTCACAAGGTGCTGCAGTCAGGATTTTTCTGGCCAACAGTTTTCAAGGACTGCCATGATTATGCGCAGAGTTGTGATCGCTGCCAAAGGACAGGAAATATTTCCCAGCGGAATGAAATGCCCATGACACTCTGGCAGGAAGTTGAGCCTTTCGACGTGTGGGGTATTGATTTTATGGGTCCTTTTCCTTCGTCGCTGGGAAATCTTTACATCTTATTGGCAGTGGATTACGTGTCGAAATGGGTGGAAGCAATAGCCTGTCAGAAGAATGATGCGTCAGTCGTGGAAAGGTTCCTCAAACGCAACATCTTTACCAGATTTGGAACACCGAGGGCCATGGTCAGTGATGAAGGTTCTCATTTTATCAATAAAGTCTTTGCCAAGGTTCTAAAGCAGTATGGGGTGTCTATCCATAAGGTATCACTGCCTTATCACCCTCAGGCAAACGGGCAGGCAGAGGTGTCCAACAGGGAGATAAAGAGCATACTGGAAAAAACTGTGAATCCAGGACGCAAGGACTGGTCGTTAAAGCTGGATGATGCACTTTGGGCATACAGAACTGCTTACAAAACCCCACTGGGAATGTCCCCATACCAGCTGGTGTTTGGAAAAGCATGTCACTTACCAGTAGAATTGGAGCACAAAGCTTACTGGGCAATCAAGCAGCTGAATATGGATCACAGTTTAGCAGGAAATAAACGGAAGATGGCACTCCTCGAACTGGAGGAATTCCGTAAAACTGCATATGAGAGTGCCAAAATTTATAAAGAGAAAACAAAGAAGTGGCATGACAACCGCATTCTACCAAAGAAGATAGAAATCGGGCAGAAGGTTCTCCTCTACAATTCAAGGATGAAATTCTACCCAGGGAAGCTGCGCTCAAGATGGTCTGGACCATTTATTGTGAAGGACATTACATCATGGGGAGTGGTGGAGCTGGAGAACCCGAGGGATAATACAGTTTTCAAGGTGAATGGGAACAGAGTCAAGCCATACAGGGATCCTCAGGAAATCATGGAGGTAGAGGCACTCTACCTCGACATTCCGTGAGTACAGCAGAGGTAACAAAGTCGGGCTGTCGACTGTAAATCACAAGCGCTGGTTGGGAGGCAACCCAACATAGATTAGTTGTTTTTATATAATTTTTACAATGTTCATAATTCGAGAGAAAAGTGAGAAAGAGGGATTTAATGTTGAACTCAGTGTTTCAGGAAGCAGAAGACATGCGTTCAAACGCAGTGCGTTCAAACGCAGAGACCTTGCGTTCAAACGCAGCCCCACCAAAGGACAGAAAAGCACTGGAAACGGTTAACACTTCTGCGTTCAAACGCAGAAGACCTGCGTTCAAACGCAGATCACATCATGAAATTTTCCAGCCACTAAGTGGTGCGTTTAAACGCAACTCATGTGCGTTCAAACGCAAGATGATAAAGAAGAGGTGGAAAAATCTAAGGACGTGCGTTTAAACGCAGATCCTGCGTTCAAACGCAGACCCAATCAGCAGAGAATTTCTAGAGAGACAAAGGCATGCGTTCAAACGCAACTCATGTGCGTTCAAACGCAGCTCATCCAAGATGCAGAAGATAAGCATTGCGTTCAAACGCAACTCATGTGCGTTCAAACGCAACTCATCAGACCCAGAAAATTCAGAGAACATTCAAGCAATGCGTTCAAACGCACACCGTGCGTTCAAACGCAGATCATCAGATCTTCAAAATTTCCAGAAAAAAATAAGCTGTGCGTTCAAACGCAGGACCTGCGTTCAAACGCACAATTGAGCGGGATCAAAAATTTCGGAAAATTTTGACAAATTTTGAAATTTTGGGGCCATTCTGCAATTTCTGAAAGTTTGCCTATATATACTGTACGGATGACAGTGACTCATTTTCACACAAGTCTTCCAGTTTTCAACTCTCTCTCTAGAAAATTCTCTCTGCCCTAGCAGCCGCCAGAGCAGTCTGCCGCCAGCAGCCTCCGACGACCACCGCAGATCCGCCAGAAGGTCAGGAACAGTGTGGGGGTGGTCCAACTCATCCGATCCAAACACCAACAGATTCACTTCAGAGAGATATTTCCAGATCTGTACCCGTAAGATTCACTCCGGGTACCCAGGTTCTATCTTTTCATTCTCTTTGAGTATTTTCAATTTTTACTGTTTGTGTCTTGAAATGGAGGTGGATCAACCTTACATGAGGCCGGATAGGGCAATTGCACCTTTGAATATCATAGACTGCCGCTTGCTTAGGGCTAACCATTTCTGCGACCATAGGTTTGTTAACATGGAGGCTCACCGTTTCTTTCTGCAAGACAAAAAGATTCGGTATGACATACCCGCTGAGAGGACCTTTCCCCGTGATAGGGTAGCAATGGGGGATGAACAGTTCGACTATACTGGGCAGGATCATTTTGGGGATTTGTTTACTGGGTTTACCAATCTGCAGGTCAGTTCTGTGCTGGCTAAGGAGATTTACAGCAATCTCCAGCAGTGCATGAACAATGAAGCCCAGTCAATTGACTGGATTTACTGCAGGAAGAGATGGATTCGAATCACCCCATAGAGTATCCGAGAGAGTCTGGGTCTGGAGTTAGTGTTGGATGACTGTCAGTTTCAGGAACTGAGACGTCATCCATCTGAGCAGTTGAGTGAGCAGATCTTGACCACCCTGTGTGCTGGTGTACCCGGCGCTGCCTGGTACCACCCTGAACGGAGCCCTTCCTACCGGAAACTCCCGTCGACTTACCTGATTCGAGAGGCGAGATGGTGGACAGAGTGGGTGAACAACAGAGTTGTGGGCTTAAAACACTTTACCCACATTGATTATAATATTGCCCTGCTTGTTTACTGTCTGATGGCCCGTGAGCCTGTGAGCCTCCCGGAAATTATTTGCGAGTTTTTTCGGGAACGGAGAGAGACTCATAGCAAGAAGGGTTTGGGTCTCTTGGGGATGTTAACAAAAATGGCGCAGGATTATCTCGTGGTCATTCCTGGCGAGCTGAGAGATATTCGACCAGTTCAAGTACGCAAGTACAAGAACATGAGATGTGCGCTGCATGAGGCCATTCACGGGCCTCCTGAATATGTCCAAGTGGACGATGATGATGATGTTGTTCCACCTCAGGGTGGGGGTGGTGGCATGCCACCACCGCCTCCTCCCGGTGATGGGGATTTTCCAGCCTTACCAGGTCCCTTCCCACTGCCCCGTTCTGCCAGTTCCAGTGAACACAGGCAGGCCGACCCTGACTTGGGGCAGTCTAGCAGAGGGGCCAGGCGCAGCTCTTTTGGGCGCCTAGAGAGGACTGAGCATGAGGAGTGGGTCAGAAAGAAAATTAAGGCCCAAGAAAAAGTGCAGAACTACCTGGTAAGGACGGTCAAGAAAATGGCCAGGGGTCTTGGCAAATTGTTCAAGACCCAGAAGCATATCTACCACGCTCACACAGCCGCCATGAGAGCTCATGAGTCGGCACTTGCTGAAATTCAGAGCAACATGCGTGGTAAGCGGTTTAATTTTCCGGACCGCTATTCTAGTGATAATTGTCCGAGCTGGACAATGGAGGATAGCCGGCCATATGATAGCTTCTCTGGCCATGACCCCACACCGAGCCCTGAACATGCAGACAGTGTAGGTGACCCCGGCAGACCCGGTACCCAGTACCCACCTAGGAGAGATCATGCAGACCCAGGGGCCAGCAGTGCCCATCCCGGTGCCAGCCACGCTGGTACCGCTGCCGCAGCACGCCATGCTGCGAGGAAACGCGCCAGAGGACGAACCCCTTCACCATCTCCCGAGCCGACTGACCAGTCTACTCCGGAGAACACAGATTCGAGTTACCGACCAGATCAGTAGAGTCGCGAGGACGCGCCACCTCTAGTGTGGGGGTGGGGAATCGTGTCCTCCTGCATAGCCATGTCAGCATATTTTTGTCAATTTTATTTTTCATTTTTATTTTCATTTTTTTGAGTCAGCACGATTTTTATGTTGAGTCGACCCACCAACCTTTCTGACCTTGCATGATGATAAAGAAAAAAAAATATATATATAATAAATAGGGAAAATTAATAAATATTTTTTTTTTGAGAAAGGGCAACTTAGGACCTAGAAACTGAAGAGAATCCAATGAAAGAGCTTATGAGAGTAGGAAGCACCGTAGCAGGGATACCTAAAATTTTAGTATTTTGTGCACAATTTTCACGACAGGCTATCCCGGGTATTCAGGAATGTGGAAAGTAGATAACAGGCATACTTTTGACTTCTCTAGTGTGCTAGGCAGATTTGGTCTTTAGATAGTTGAATATTCTGTTTCCCGTGGAAACTGGTGGACTCTTGGAATCTGGGGTGGACCTTCGTGTAGAGTCGGTTTTATGTGGTACAAATCTGTAGCCTAAGCGAAGTTGGAGAATGTACACCACCATCCCTTAAGGTGGTTCCAAGAGAAAATCCTAAAAAGCCCGCACTCTTAACGCTCTACAGCACAGTTGTAAAAAAACAGAGGGGTTTATGAAAAAAAAAATAAAAATAAAAATAAATAAATAATATTTTGTGCTTAAAGGAGAAACAACATAATGTGCTTCCATTCACATGGAAAATTTGGATTCAATCCAATTTAGAGCTTAAGAGGGAAATTAAAGTCAAGCCGTATTACACAGGAGTTGTGTCTCCCAGCAATGGGACAATTTGCAAATCAAACGCAATAACGGCTAAGAGGGTCTGAAAACCTCAAATGACTTGGCGAAGAAAAATTATCTGTTGACTATAGATGCCTGGACCCTCTAAGTCAAAAGACGTGCTTTATCTTGGATGGTTTGGTGGATGTTTGGGGATACCTAAGTGAATTTGTGCATAGGATCAGTTTATATCATTTCTTGCTGCGTGTTGTGGAATTTCGAATTAAGCTTGTGAGGATTTGATGATTTCAGTTTATGATAGAGAGGTTGCCCAATTTCAGAAAATATATATATATAAAAAAAAAATTTAGCTGTGTCTTGAGTCAGTTTGTGTATTCTGTATCTGAGTCAGTCGTCTATTGAGTGTTTTGGTCTGTGTCTTGAATCTGTGAAAGAGGGGAAGTATGCAATAAAAGTATGCAAAAAATGGGTCTGCAAGGCAGTATGCAAGGGTCTGCTCGGGACGAGCAGAGATAAGTGTGGGGGTATTTTGACAGCTTGAAAATGTATTAGTCTGGGACATCTTTTTACCATTGGTTTTCACCCTGTGAGAGTTGAGTTTGGCCATTTTCAGCTTATTTTCCACCTGATACGAGGCAGAGATTTATAGATCATGATTGCAAAATTTGAGTAATTTTATGCATACTTTTGTTTGTTGGATATGATCGCGGGTGCGTGTTATGATGTGCAGGTAACAGGTGCCGAAAAATGCATGAGATTAACTCGGATGGGAGGCAGCGTGTCAGGAAAGCTGAGCAGAAAAAGAGGAAAAAATGCTAAGTGGTGCGTTCAAACGCAGGAGCTGCGTTCAAACGCACAAGATGGAGCAGCAGGAAAAATGGCAGAAAAAATGGCTAAGTCCTGCGTTCAAACGCAGGCAGGCTGCGTTCAAACGCAGGAGTCAGAGACCAAAGTGCAGAAAGCTAAGTCCTGCGTTCAAACGCAGGCGTTGTGCGTTCAAACGCAGGACTCAACACTCAAGAGAAGAAACGGCCAAGGGGTGCGTTCAAACGCAGAAGGCCTGCGTTCAAACGCATGGGTTCAGGAGCCAGAAGAGAGAAATGGAAAAACGGCTAAGTCCTGCGTTCAAACGCAGAAGGGTGTGCGTTCATACGCACTGCGTTTGAACGCAGGAAGTGTGCGTTTGAACGCACAGACGGGTTCCAGAAGCTTCCAGGACGGGTTTTTTCAAGGGTAAAACAGGAATTTCGTGCATCAGTTTTGGAGACTGTGGCAATATAAAAGGAGGTTTCCCAGCACTGTTTTAGGGTTACGACACATACACACTCACAGCTATCATCATCATCAGCAGCCAGTTTCACAGCAGCCAGGAGTTGGAGCAGAGCAGGATTGGAGCAGTTTTCCAGTATCTTCAGAAAAATAACTAGTTTGATCTTTTCTCTTTTTATGAAACGTTGTTTTTAAATAATGCAAACTAGCTAGACCTTTTGCCTAGGTTCTCGGTGAACCTAGGGTTTATGAATTCAGCAGACTTGGTTGTTTTGATTTTCAGATGCATGGCTAGCTAAGTCTTAATGCATGATGGTTTGTTTATTATTCTGTCTTTGATTTTATTTACATACATGAATGGCTTGATCACCCAGGAGTGTTACAGACAGGATCTGGTGCGCGAGAGTGACCAGTGAACGTTAGGAAGAAAAGACAGGATTTAGTACTCTGCCTTGATGGACCGAGAGGTGAAGAGAATCAGGGGACTAGCCCAGAAGCATTAGACCAACTGTTAGACGTTTAGGGGGAGACCGAGAGGAGAACCTGTAACCCTAGCAGACTTAGAACGAACCTGCAGATTTAGGTGGACCGAGAGGACCCGAAAATCTGCAGTCGAGTGATAAGTGCATGAGACCGAGAGGAGATTGTACTATTGGTATGCTGGCATAAACAAAACCACTGTGTGTTTCAAAAATCAAATATACCATGAAAGCTGGAGAGTAACCCTAGGGGATCCTGGAATCTAGATTTTTAGAATTATCGACTTTTACAACTACATCAATTTCGGCAAAATATTTGACAGAAAAATAAAATAAGCTTTTTACTGTTTTTATTTATTACAATTTAGTAGAATCATATCCTAAACCTTCCTCCTTTTTACAAACTTTGTGTCTAATTCTAATTCCGATTAGCAACAACTTAAACTGTTCTCGTGGGTTCGACAACCAGAGTCACAATTACATACTCTATATTACTTGATCGTACACTTGCGAAAAAGCAGATAGGTTTACGCTGTCAATTTACACCTTCTGCCCAATAATATTTTGGCAGCTTGTTTTCTCGAAGCATTGTTCTTGACATGTCTTCAAGGGTCCTGTTCTTTCTTTCAACAACTCCATTCTGTTGAGGAGTTCTAGGAGCAGAGAAATGTGAGAGATACCATTCTTAACACAGAATAAATTAAATTCTAATTGATCAAACTCTCTACCATGACCACTTATGATTGAAGCAATAGGTAGGTTTTTCAAGGTTTGAAGTTCTTTGCAAAGCTTTGAAAATTCAGAGAGGGCTTCAGATTTTTCTTTAAGAAACATAACCCAAGTAAATCTAGAGTAGTCATCTACAATCACTAGCATATACCTCTTACCTTTTGGAGTTGTGCCCTCATAGGACCACAGAGATCCATATGAAGTAATTCAATAGGTCTAGTAGTACTTACAAATTTCTTTGGCTTGAATGAGCTTCTGGTTAGCTTACCCGGAGCACAGGCATTGCATACTTCATCATCTTTGAACTTGGTAGGTGGTAATCCTCTTACCAGATCTTTGGAGATCAACTTGTTCAAGGTATGCAAGCTTTTTGTGCCAAAGCTTTGAATCCTCTTTCAAGGCCTTGAGACACTTCAAGCTTTTACATGTAACTTTTTTAGTCTGAAAAGTATAAACATTATTTGATCTAGAGGCTGTGCGAATGCAATTTCCTGAATTCTCATTTTGCACCACACATTTTCTCTTTATCAAAGATAACCTTATTGCCATTGTCACAAAGCTGAGATACACTAAGCAAGTTAAATTTCAAGCCATCAACTAGATATATATTAGAAATTGAGTTTTCAGAATCTGTACCAACTTTACCAATACCAAGAATGTTGCATTTTCCTTTGTCACCAAGTGTAATTGACCCTTCAGATTGCTCTTTGAATTCTGAGAATAGATATCTCTTTCCACTCATGTGTCTTGAGCAACCACTATCCATAAACCACTTCTGTTCTTTGACATTGGTGACAACCTGCAAACACCAATCACTGCCTTACCCAGCTGTTAGACCAAGTGTGGAATTTGGACTCATACTCAGGATCAACCATTTTGGGTAGTGTGACCCCTTTAGGAACCCAAATCTGTCAGACTTGTCCTTTGAGGTGAAATGGGAAGGTTTTCCTCATTATGTGAGGGTCTCTTCTTCTGAAAGGACAAGTCATCTTAACATGACCAATTTTGTTGCAAAAATGACACTTAGGAGAAGTTTTGTTTACATCTTTCACAAATCTGGTATTGTTCTTTCTTGGGGAAATTTCGATTGTATCCAATACCAGTTTTGTGAACAGACTTTGAAATTTCTCCAAGAATCAAGTTTGACTTGTGTTCTGAGCCAGCAAGCTTGACTTTGACTAATTCAGATTCTTGAAGTTTCTCAGTAAGAGCAGTATTTTGTTTATCTAATTCATCAACTTAATGTATTAGATTAACAAGGCTGTCACTCAGTAAAGAGTTCTCAGTGATTACTTCCTTGACTTGTGTTTTCAAGGCTTTGAAATTGGATTTCAAATCCTTGAAATCACTGTGAGTTTTCTTCTGAGAGATTTCAAGATCCCGATTCACACAAACAAGTTGTAAATTCTCTTTTGCTTGCTCATGAACTTTTTCTTTCAAAACTCTAATCTCTTTCAGATAATCCTCTTCATTTAAAAGCATTGTTCTAAGATATACCGGGAGAGCATCTTTTGGTTTTGAAATCAAACAATTTACCATTACCTCAATGTTCTTTACCGAACTTTCATCATGCTTGGCCATGAAGCATAGGTTGGCATGTTCTTCTTCAGATTCAGAATCACTTGAAGTATATGAATAACTCCATGAAGCTATCATACCTTTCTTTCTCCTTTCATGGTCTTTCTTTTGAAAGTTCTTGCTTTTCTTGTGTAGAAAATCTCTTATCAAGTGTCATGCATTACCACACTCAAAGCAGTACATGACTTTTGATTTACTTTGTGAAGAAGACTTACCTTTGTAGTCCTTGCTGCTGGATGATCTTTGTCTCTCTCTGTTGAAGTCTTTGTTTCCAAAGTTTTTCTTCATCTTGAGGATTTTGGTCAAGGCTTTGGAAATCAAAGCAAATGGATCTTCATCATCATCCTCAGTTTCAAGGCTTTGAATTTTCTCATTCTGTTTGTCCTTGGGTGCTAAGTTCTTGACACCTTATGGTACCTCTCCATCTGCTTCGTTCATGGATATTTCATGTATCAGGAGCTTCCCTTGTAGGTCATCAAGTTGTAGTGATGAGAGATCTTGAGCTTCCTCAATTGCAGTAGTCTTTTGTTCCTATTTGTCTTTGGTAGACTTCTCAGAATCTTCCTCACCTTTTCTTCACTGGAAATATGCTTTCCAAGTGATTCAAGGTCATTGACTATATATGTGAACCTTTTGAACATTTCTCTGATTGACTCATCTGCATTCATATTGAATAGCTCATATTTCCTGAGATAGATGTTGATCTTAGTTTGCTTGACTTGGCTAGTTCCTTCAAATGTCACCACAAGCTTATCCCAGATCTCCTTTGCAGTCTTACAGCCTGAAATCCTGTTGAATTCATTTGTACTCTAAGCACAATATAAGATGTTAATATCTTTGTAATTCTTAGAGAATTGTTCTAATTTAGATGAGGAAAGAGAATCTTCAGATTTGGGAGTTTTAATCCCATCTTTCTCTGTGTGAAGGTGTGAGGTCCATTCTGAATAATGGTCCATAGCTCTATGTCTTAATCAATGATGAACCTTTTCATTAGAGCTTTCCAGTGAGAAAAATTATCTCCACAAAATAGATGAGGTCTGTTAGCAGCTCTTCCCTTTGAGAAACCACCATCACCTGCAGTACTCATGATCACGAGATGGTTAAATCTATACAGTGATACAAGCTTTGATACCAATTGAAAGGAGAGTATGCAGGTAGAAATGCAGCACAGATACTCTAGAAGGGGGGGGTGAATAGAGTATGCCAACTTTTTGCAAAACTTGTAAAAGAGAAGAGTTTCTATCGAGAGCAATAAATTTCAAGGCCTTGAAAATAGTTTCAAGCCTTTGGAATGAAATACAGTTCGAAATAAAACATGCAAGTCTTTTTCAAGGCCTTGAAAAGAGTTTCAAACCCTTGAAAACAGACTAGTTTAAATGCTGCAAAAAGCTAAGTATGCAAATGAAATTGTAAAAGCAAGAGACACGTGATTTATAGAGTTCAGTCCACTTGGACCTATGTCTCTACCTCGGGGATCTTCTCCCTGTGGGATTTTCAATACAATTCTTATTAATCAAAAGCTAAGCCCTAGATCTCAAGCACAGAGATATGTCTTACTCTGTTACAGCTTCTGGTTCTCTCTAACCTATCTAGTACCTGCCCTAGCTAACTAATTAACTAAGAATTCTCTATTTTTCACTTTGAACAATCCTTTAAAATGAGAGAAAGAAGTAATGTAAGAATGATATACAAATTAAGTACAAGTCAGAAGAAAACTGAAGTGTAGAACTGCAGTGAAGAATGCAGTGATCTTCTGTGAGATGGATTGTGAGAATGATGTGCTTCTTTGATGCTTGACAATCCTAGAATGTGTCTCTCTCTTTTTGCACGCTCAGTGTTGTGTATTGTTTCTTCAAAATGATCTCTATTTATACAGCTCAAAGCTCTGCAAATCTTCCCAGATTTTCAGCAACAAACTTCCTGTTTTGTAGGCAACAAATTTGACTCTTTTAACAGCCTTCTCCAACGGATAGTTGATCATAATCTTCTGAGATATTATTTTGATCTTGTCTTTGAGAAGATTGGGAAGCTGTTAGGAGGGTCTGATTGATCACAGAATCACATTCTCTCCAAGTTTCGTTTCCTGCAGAACCAGATTAGGAAACCAATCCTGCAAACTAGGAAAAAGAATTTCCCTGCAAAACTGAGTCAAACAGATGGATTAAATGGTGATAAATATAAAAAAATAGTTTGTCTTTCATCATCAAATAATAACAAATCAAGCATAGGGTTGAGAGTCAGATCAAAAGAGTTCAGAGAAACTCCACCTGAAAATATGCATACAGGTCAGACAGTTTCAAGGCTTTGAATCCTGTTTCAAGGCCTTGAAATAGCTCAAGCCTGTGAAACCTGATTCAAGGCTTTGAAAACTGGTTCAAGGCCTCAAGCCTGTGAAACCTGTAAACTTACAATTTCTATTGTTGTAAGTTTTTTAGTATATATACGGCTAGTGGGGAGGTAATTGTATTTTTAGATGATACTAGCTAGTTAATAGTTGGGGATGATATTGTAGTTAGCAAAAAGTATGAAGACTAATAGTTAAATACGAATTAGTTAATTAAAAAAATAAATAGTTTTTCCCAATTCCCCAACCCACCTGCACATCACAATTCCCCAACTCCCTCATCCTCTCTCTGTTCCCCGTCATTCTCTCCATCCCCTTCTTCTTATAATTCTTCTTCTTCTTCTTCTTCTTCTTTTAATCATGGCACCACCCCCAACACCACCACCCCCGAGACCAACACCACATCCCCTCCATCACTTCTCTCTCTCTCTCTCTATCTCTTTCTTCTCCCTATCTTTTCTGGTAAAACACATAAGCAACAGCCGCTGCCTTCCCCCACGAGAAACCGTCAGAAAAGCCACCACCTCCACCCTTCTGTTTCTCTCTTCTCTTGATCCCATACTCTCTTTTCGACCTCAGAAGAAGAAGTAGAATACGAGACAACAGCGGCAGAGCGTGTCGCCGCCGCCGCCGCACCATGGAAACCGGCCACAAGCTCGCCGAAGCAAAAACAGGGACTCCCACCCTTCTTCCTCTATCTCAGGCAACTCCTGGAGGCCCGAATAGTCCTCAGGGATGCTCAGTCGCGCCCATAAATGACCGAAGAGCGAGAACGCCGGTGAGACTCAATATTTTCCGGTGAAAAGATTGAGCAACGCAACCAAGGTGACCCACCCATCCAAACCAACTCCAATCACCTCCTCGAGGTCCGGCCAAGCTTGAGGAGGCCTCAAACGAGGCCAAGAAAAGATGGAGAAGCCCCGTCGGTCATCACCGCCGAGCTCCATCGACTGGAAGCTCAACTCGCCTTGTGTTTTGACTGTTTCTCGTGCAATTCGGCGTGGTTATGCTCTAAATCTCCCTCTCAGTTGTTTTTAGTAATCAAAATCATGTTTTTGTGGCTCGAATCCGTGTTATGATTGGGTGAGTTTAAGTGTTCATGAGTGGGGGTCAAATTGCTACTTTCATAAACTTGTTGGGTAGGTAGTGTCTCATATTGAAACTTTGAATTTAGAGGGGGTAACTTGTTGTACTTTCAGAGAACTCTAGGGGGGGCTAATTACATGCTATATATTTGTATTTATAAGTTTATTTGTTTACAACTATTAATAATATTTAGAAAACTATATTTCAAGTGAATAAAATAAAATGAATGATTGGGTAATAAAATATGTGTTTTAGTAATTGGTCACAATAAATCATTTACTTAGGAAAATAAGTTAGATTAAATATTTGTGAGTGTATAAATGTTGTATTAATTCTAAATTCTGCCTTAATTTTATTTGAATAGATATTGAGTATCAAATAGTGATCTTTTAACGACAAATATCATTGTTTAAAATTAAATAGTGTTGTATTAAAATAGTTGTTATAGCTAAAACAACTCTTTATAAATACTCTTTTCTAGTACATTGTATTAAGCAGTTTTTACTAAGTATTTCTAAGAATTGTGTCAATTAATCTTTTATTCAAAACTCTAGACGGGTTTCATCAAGGGAAATCGTGAGGGTTGGGCTTCGTATTCGACAAAGTCGAGCATTCGTATAGGGCTAGTGCATCCTTTTGTTTATAAATATTATTGTTGTAATTAGAAATTGGTAATTGTAGGCGACAGGTTCGTAAATAAGGACTATAGCCGTTCGTGTGAGCTTTTATGTGATGAATGCTATTGGATCAGGTGAGTTACATGCCTAGCCTCGTATGCCTATCTTCATTCGTGTCAAAACATGGTTTATATTTTCTGTCTCAAAATATACATGTGATTTATATGCTTAACCTTGATTGCCTAGCTCGCTTCATGTCAAAAATGTAATTTTACATTCTTTCTCAAAAAATATACCTGTGAGTTTTACATGCTTAGCCTTGCGTGCCAGCTTATTTCGTGTCCACTACTTGCTTGATGGAAAAATACTTGTCGTATTTCATCCCCTACTTGATAAGTGTGTTTTAATTTTTTTCAAATCTTCAAAATATTATGTGATCTGGGAATACTTGTCACACTTGATCAGAAATCAGTAATAACGTAATGTATACGAACCAGTGATGTTATTTTTATTTGGGTGATGATTCCCTGGTCTCAGGTCCCTAAAGAGATATTCGGGTTCGATCCCCGGAGTGAAGTAAAACAATTCGCATGTACCGGAACCAGTGGATTTACTTTGATCGGCTCCGGCCGGGAACACTGACACCAGCGAGTTCCCCTTGCTTATTTGTTGTAGGCTTGGATCTTGATTTATTACAGTTGGCTCCGGCTGGGAACACCCACACCAACGAGTTGCCCTTGGCTCCTACGCCTTGGACTTATGGTTGGCTCCGACCGGGAACACCGACACCAGCGAGTTCCCCTTGGCTCCTACGCCTCGGACTTGTGGTTGGCTCTGGCCGGTAACACCAATACCAGCTAGTTCCCCTTGGCTCATACGCCTTTGACTTATGATTGGATCCGGCCGGGAACACCGATACCAACTAGTTCCCCTTGGCTTCTACGCCTTGGATCTTTCACTGCCATAGGATGGCTTAGGGACTCCGTGTGCCCTGACATCTAGATACCACTCCTTTGATTGACACTCTTAGGAGGGTGTTGCAACACTTAAGGTATAGTATGTCATATGTGGTCATTATCCAAGTCTACCCGAGTACTATGAAGTAAATTATTGATAACTCGACGTCTTTGTAGGCATTATTATTTGGGAGGCCCTTCGTTGACATGTTTATGACTAGTTATTCACGGTTGGATTCTTGGATTATTTTTAGGACTATCTCATTATTTGACACTGTTGTTTATGACGTTGCGATCTCTGATAATTTTTTACATATACCTTGTTACTCATATTTTATTTAACACGTAAAACTGCAGCCTTTCTTAACCTTTCCTGTTTTTACATGCTAACTCAGCATTTCTTACTGACTTTCGAAAAACGGCGGTCTTTGTTTCATTCCCCCGTAGGTCTAGGAGCTGGGATTATGGAGTAGCGCGATTAGAGACACACATAGAGATAATCAAACATCATCACTTTACGATTAGAACACTAGTTTAAAATAATTATTATAATGTTGTAGCACGTGTTGTGTCCTAAAGACAATACTGTAATTACTCGGTATTTAACTTTTATGGTATGAAAAGAAAAACTTTTACGGGATGTTTTGTTCTCGATTTTCGCTATTCAAGTAGCACTCTTCCGGTCTCTCCCGAGCCAGACATGTGGAGTGTTACAATTGTGGACCGTGAGGAAGTTGCAGAGGAAGAGTTCCCGATCGTAGCTGAGATTCGTGAAGATGAAGCCTATGGCATTGACACAGAGGATTCTCGCGCAAGACGAATGGTTGGTTCGTCAAAGTTCGAGAATTTCTACAACGATATGAATTTCTCGGATGCGTGCCGCCTGGAGATGACCAAAGCGATTCTGAGGATTGCAGAAGACTTTGAATGAGAATTGGTGGTTTCGAACGGGGATGTTTTCAGGGCCGCACGATCGAGTGTCCGCATAATGTGCTTTACATAGACTGATAAGAAGACAGACGCGAATCACCAGAGGCCATTGTACGTGACGGTTGTGGTCAATGGTATTGAATTTAAGAGGGCCTTCATTGACGAAGGAGCGACAGTGAATGTGATACCACATAACACTCTTGAGTTGGCTGGTATCTCAAAAAATAAGATTGTTAAGCGACCATCGCATTTGCTTGGTTTTGGGAGCGACGCGAAGATGACAGTTGGATGGATTCGTCTAGGGATCCAGATTGGAAAAATCAAGTGTTCGGCCAAATTTCATGTGTTAAGTGTGAATACCACCTACCATATGATTATTGGGCGTGCGCGGATTCATCATTTTGACGCTGTGCCGTCCACGTCGCATCAGATGATGAAGGCGATTTGGAAAGAAGGAGTGGTAGATATACCAGCTTGGATAAACCCATTCAATCTGAACGAAGATCATTTGATGGAGGCGATCTGGTTCACGAAAATGGCTGAAGAGGAGATGATGGGGCCGTTTAAGTCAACTCCCTTTCCCAAATGGGAGGACATCAAAGACCAATCGCCGGCTGGAGTAATGTTGATGAGAGAATCTCAAAAGGAGGAGCAGCGGGCAAAAGAAGAGATGTCGAATGTGAAATACCAAAAGAAGAATGTGTACTGTCTGAAAAGGATTGTCAAGCACGATGATGAGGGTAACGAAGTAGACAACTTTTACGCGAATGGGAAGAAGTGCTATTTCATCTGAAGGTGCGCGGGGTCATCTTCGACCCCATCCATCGAAGATGTCCCCAAGAAAACCAATGAGCTAGCGGAGGAAGTGCCAGACAGAGATTTTGTTGAAACACCAATGGAGAAGTTGAAAGAGGCTCCTGATTGCATGGAAGATATGCCAAAACCACAGAAGCAGGAATTGAAGGAGGCATTATTAAGCCCAATGGAAGAAAATAGAAGGCCAGTAATTTTTATGCGCAGATCTCGTTGACGAGAATAGGGTTTGTTGAAGCTTTTGACAGAATACAAGGATGTGATTGCTTGGGAATATGACAAAATGCATGGTTTAGATACAGGGGTCACCATGCACAGATTGGATGTCATTCCAGGCACAAAGCCGATAAAACAAAGCGCGAGGAGTTTTCGGCCAGAAATCAATGTGAAGATAAAGGAGGAGATAATAAAGTTGCTGAATGCAGGATTAATCAAACCTGATCATCATCCCACCTGGCTTGCCAACATTGTAACGGTTCTAAAGAAGAATGGGCATCTTCGAGTTTTTTTTTATTTTATTTTAGGGACTTAAACCGGTATTTCCCAAAAGGATGACTTTCCAGTGCCAAACATAGACTTGTTGATTGACGCCACTGCAGGTCATCAGATGTTCATCTTTATGGATGCATTTAGTGGCTATAATCTAATAAAAATGGACCCTGAAGATGCCAAGAAGACAACGTTCATCACACCAGTAGGAGTATTTCATTACAAGGTTATGCCTTTTGGCTTAAAGAATGCTGGTGCGACTTATCAGCGCGCGATGATGGCGCTATTTCATGACATCATGCATCGGGAGGTCGAGTTTTACGTGGATGATTTAGTCATTAAATCATGGAAGAAAGAGGATCACCTGAAAGATGTGAGGAAAGTTTTCGAATGATGCAAAAAAATTTAGCTGAAGATGAATCCCATGAAATGCGCGTTTAGAGTAACTTCGGGAAATTTTTTGGGATGCGTTATTCACATACAAGAAATCGAGCATGATCGTGAAAAGGTTTCAGCTGTTACTAGTCTACCCGCACCACAGACCCATAGCGCACTAAAGACTTTCTTGGGCAAGCTATCGTACTTATGGAGGTTCATACCCGCAATTGCATAATTGACTTTTTGCTTCAATAACTTGCTCAAGAAAAATGCAGCATATGTTTGGACAAAAGAGCACCAGGTGATGTTCGATAAGTTAAAGATATTACTGACTTCTCCGAGTCATGATCGCACCCCATCTTGGATCACCTTTGATCCTCTATCTCACCTCAACGAAGAAATCAATCGGGGCTTTACTAGATCAAGAGTTCGAAGGCCACTAGAGACCCATCTACTATATTTTGCGTGTGGTGCAATCTGCTGAATCCAGGTACACGGATATAGAAAGACATTGCCTTGCTTTACTCTTTGTCATTGGAAAGTTAAAGCATTATTTCGCCTCCCATAAAGTAGTGATAATGACTAAAAGCAACCATATTCAATACTTATTGGAGCATTCTGCCCCTTGCGGGAGGTTGGCAAAATGGTACATGACTATATCTCAGTATGACATTACCTGCGCGCGTCCAAGAGCTGTTAAGTTCCAAGCAGTTTGCTCGCACAGTTCCCAGAAGAGAATTATGAGCCCGTGATGGAAGAAGTACTCGATGGGGTAGATGTGTGCTGAGTAGAATCACTTTACTGGAAGCTGCACTTCGACGGTTCGTCGACGAGAGCAGGAGGAGGAACCTGAATTGTCCAGACTAAGCCCGATGGAAAAGTCATCCAAATGTCAAACAAAACTGGACTTTGTAGTGACCAACAATGAAGCCGAGTATGAAGCATTAATCGCAGGTCTCCTCACAGCTAAAGCTTTGGAATTACAAAATTTGGTCGTGATGGGGTACTCCAATTTGATTGTAAAGCAAGCTTCAGGCGAATACGGTTTGAAAGAGGTCAACTTGTTGGGCTACAGGTCGATTGTGCAAAAGCTGGTCCAGAGGTTCGACTCAGTCAAGTATGAGCATACCCCAAGATCTGACAATCGACACGCAGATGCTCTTGCTACTCTGGGGTAAAAAATAAGCGCAAACAAGTGTCCAGTAAAGATCTCGATCGAAGTCAAGACTAGCCCTTCCTTGATGAAGGAATTATGCAAAGATGAGCTCATCGAATAAGAAGACTGGAGAAAGCCTTTCATGCGTGCGATCGCCGAAGGAACAAGGAAAGAAAGTTGTGTCTCTATAAAGGGATTTCACATAGACGACAATATGCTCTACTATAAAGGACCCGGGGAAATCCTAATGCGATGTGTTTCAGAAAAGGAAGGTCGACATCTGTTAGAGAAGATCCATGAAAGCTCTTGTGGAAAAAATGAAGTGTCTGTTTACAGAAAGGCTCAAAGATATGGGATTCATTGGCCTCAAATGTCATGTTATGCTGCGATTTTTCAAGTCGCCTGTGACAATTGCGCATTGGTAAAGGATTCTCTTGAGATTTCTGCTATCGATGATGAGGTAGACTGGAGAAAGAATTTGATCGATTATCTGCGAGATGGAATTCTACCGAGTGATAAGAAGGGGGCTGAAACTACTCAAAAAGAAGTCAACTCGATATGTGCTGAAAGAGAACTTGCTATGACAAAGAGGACATGATGGGAATATACTCAGATGCTTAAATGGTCAAGAAATACAAGAATTCATGGAACTATCTCATCAAGTGGAGCTTCAAAGAGGTGCCAAACTTTGCAGAAAACTTTTGACTGTAGGCCATTTTTGGCCGACCATGGAGGCTGACTGTCGCAAGAAAGTCAAATGTTGTCAACAATGCTAGTTCAACGGCAATCTGGTGCATGCTCCCGCAGTTGATCTACATGCACTAGGAACCCCTTGACCATTTCACACATGCTCACTGCACTTTATCGGTCCCATCCGTCTAACATCGCATGGAAACCGGTTCATTTTGACTGGGACCGCGCAGTTTACTAAGTGGGTGGAAGCGGTTCCTCTCAAAGTGGCAAACGCATTGGCAGTCGTCAAGTTCATTCAAGAAAACATCATATACCGTTTTGGGATTCCTAACGGATTCTTGTATGATAACGAGACACCTTTCGTTAATCGTCAAGTTGCTTCCAAGTTGGTGGAGTATAATGTAAGGCAAGTGTGTTCAACGCCCTGCTATCCAAAGGGGAATGGGCCAGCAGAGGCAATAAATAAAACTTGTTGAGGATTTTAAGCAAGATGGTCGCAAATGATCATAAAAAATGGGCATAATCCCTAAGTATGGTGGTATGGGCTTATCCCACATCACCAAGAATTCCTACGGGAGTTTCCCCATTCTTACTTTGTTATGAAGCTGAAGCAGTCGCTCCTGCCGAGATCCTGATTAATTCTGCAAGATTAGCCTTCAGTGATTTATACGAGTATCAACGCGATCACGACCTTATTCTGCTTGAAGAAAAGCGCGAGCAAGCTAAGAGAGCAAACACGAAGTATAAGAAAAGAATTTCTAGAGCATATAACAAAAAAATGTTCAACATCGAGATTTCGCCGTGGGAGATATGGTTCTGCGAGCTTATGAGAATTGCATGCGCGAAATGACCCATCATAAGTTTGCTCCTAACTGGGAGGGCCCTTTTGAAGTTAAATAAGTCTTCAACATCGGTTATTGCACAATTTTACGATGCTATGGGACTGCCACAACTCCCAGTCCAATTAGTACGCGATGGCTTAAGAAATACTATGCTTAGAACTGTTCTTCACCAAACTTGTACTCTGATGCTCCCCTCCCATATGAGGACTACATTAATGATAAAAGACTCTCCTATGTGAGAGATCGTTTAGCAATTTGTCTTGTGTCATTTATTTTCATTGCCTTTTATAATTTACTATCAATCACTTGATATTCGATCTAAGCCTGTCTGTTTAGATAGCAGCCATAAGCGATCTAAGCCTATATGTTTTGATCAGCAATAAGCGATCTAAGTCTACCTGCTTAGGTAGCAACAATATTTGATCTAAGCCTATCTTTTTAGATAGCAGTAACATTCTATTTAAGCCTATCTGTTTAGATAGCAGCAAAATACAATTAAAGTCTATCTCTTTAGATAGTAGCGAAGCAATATAAGCTTATCTATTTTAGATAGCAGCGATGTACAACTGTTTAGATAGCAACAAAATACAATTAGAGCCTATCTCTTTAGATAGAAGCAAACCAATATAAGCCTATCTACTTTAGATAGCAGCGATGTACAATTAAAGCCTATCTATTTAAATATCAATGATATTCAATTAAAGACTATCTCGTTAAGATATCAACGATATAAAACTAAACTCTATCTGCTTAAGACAACGATATCAGGCCTAAGCCTATCTATTTTGATAGCAGCAAAATACAATAAAATTTATTTGTACATATTTGTTGATCAGAGCCTAACTGCTTAGTTAACATTTCCGCGAGCAAACCCCATGTACACAAACCGAGTCATAGTAAAGAAGTTTAATTACACATACTCAACTAAAAATCAAGAAAACATGGTGTTCATCATGTACTAGATCGAGAGAAAGAGTTTAGAGATATCAAACGTGAGAAGATGGTTGATATCTCCAGCCTCCAACCTTATGTTCTTATCTTCTTTCCTCTTCGTTTCCTTCTTCAAAATCGCTCAGAAACTCCAGAGAACACCCTTTTTGAATGTTCAAATCCTACATTTATATCCCTAAACATGGCTAAAAGGTTTCCTCAATAGACCTCAATAAGGCAGTATTGAATATTCAATACGCGGTTTCCCTCCATCGTTGACAACATCAGGTTGAGTACCATGGTATCCAGCTTCCAATATCGCAGTATTCACATGCATCACTCTCAGGTTTTTCCATATGGCCTTTCGTACCGGGGTATGCATATCTCAATATTGTGGTGTTGCTTCTGGGATCTCCTCTCCCTTGTCAAACTGTAGTATTGCTTCCCCAATACTGCAATATTTATGTTAAACAACCAAAATTTGATTTTCTTCTCATTTTCTCCTCCGTTCTTTTCTAGTCTTGGCTTGTTGAGCTTCTTGGACCTCCACTTCACGTTTTGATGCCATTTATAGTCTCCCCCTCGTGTCCTTGCTTAATATCACGTCATCCCAATAACTTTCATCTCGGTCACCATGCTCCCTCGAAGCACATAAGCTCCTACTGAAAACAACATGAATGTACCGAGAAATCATATAGGCCTAAACATGATGTACGAATATCAATAGAAGCTCGAAAATCATTAATTCATCATGTTTATGGGAATTTCACAACTTATTCAAATAGAAGTACCATTGAATCTTAATTAAAAAATGCAAGCAAATCACGTTTCGAGACACTTTCAGAAAACTCCAATCACGGAGTTATCATACACACACCACCAAACCTGAGCACCTTGTTTCAGCGCTAAACTCGATATTAGGAAAATGGACTTTATCAGAATAATTGCATAAAAACCTTGGAGTAAGTAAATTAGGGATCCAAGAACTCTGAAGGAACTTGCAGAACAGCAAGGGAACTCGAATGTCCGGAAAGCTGCAAGCCCAGACAATAAAGTTTTAATGGCTTTGTCTTCCTCTTTTCATTCTTTAAACAACTTATACCTGTCTTTCATTTTTACAAGATACATTTATATAGGTTGAGGAAGGAGAAGGAGAACGAGGAGATGGCGGAGGAGGAGGTGGCTGAGAGAAGCTAATTTGTGTTGGGAAACTAATCAGCTGCAGAGTGTTCGGGAAATGTTCTCTTTCTTTTCGTTTTATATTATAATAATCTGTATATACTATTATGTATAAAAATCGTATTGTATACAATACTACATATAGTATGGGTATTATTCTAATACTAGGACAAATGCCAAGCCACAAGTACATGGAATTACCTAACCAAAAAAAAAAAAACTATGTTAATGATGTGGCAAAATTAACCTCGTGGAGCGAGAAACAAATAGAAGCTTTCCAAAAGGCGACAAGACCTCGAGAGCCTAATGAGCGGACTCTCGGATCCTCCGTGCACCACTAGGGACCACATGCATAACCATACCCCCGACAGGTGACTCTAGGTTCAAATTCCAAAAGTGGGGCAAACTCCCCTAACAAGTATCACATGGTTAGTACATTCATTAGACTATCATCCGATCAACCTCTCCGACCTCCAATCAACTTCCCGCTACCTCAAATTAGGCTCCTCAACCTCTAATCGCGTTTCTGGACACCCAAGTGATCACACACCTCGACCCTTGTGCCCAACACTATGTCAATCTTTCTTTCTTCGCATGTCTCTCTTTTATAGCGGGCGTACGACGACAAGAAATGAGACGTGAGAAATATGATACACGACATAAGATCACTCGTTTCAAACCACATGATTCATAGCCGTGCCACAACATAAGATCACCACGTACACGTGGCTATCCCTCAGTGGAGGAGGGGCTGGTTTGCTGCGTACGATTTGATGATGTCCAATGTGGACGACGCCAAGCTAGCGCACTACAGTTCAACACATCGTCTTAGTACTTGCTCGTCTTGAACTAAAAACCCACAACAAAAGAACTTCTATGGAGTAATGTAGATCATTTCCTAAACGACGACCTAGTAGTGTGAACATGGAATTGGAACTTTGAAGACAGCTCAAGAAGAAGGATAAAAATAAATAATTTAATGACTCAAGTCTTTCTTTGTAATAAGGCGCTGACAATCGGCATATCTTCTACGTTTGCTTAGCTTTCTTCACCAATTTTTTATCGGTTTAATACTTATTAAGTAGTAATTAATTGGTCTTGCTACTATTTCTTTGGTTATTATATTAATTTGACGTTAAATATAGGGAAAAGGCCATCGAATTCACCATATTAATGCGGATAGAATAATATCGCAGACGAAAGCAGACATTCAAATCAAACAAGGTTTATTCTTTAGGGTCTCTATCAGAGTGAGCTTCTTCGGATTAGAGACCCCACTAAACGTGTGTGAATTCCAACTTCCGACTCTGAAGAAAGATTTGCCAAGAGGTAGCGGTGTACGAAGATTTGCCAAGAGATCGGTTTCTGGGTGCTTGAAGAATTGCTGATTCTAGAGAAAGGTAAAGCGTTTCTGGGGATTTCGGCATTTGGGTTGTTTTCTCTGTGAATTGGTTGCATTGTTTCTTTTCTTGAATTTGGTGGAATACCCCGAAATACCGATTGTTCTTTCTCGACGCTATTTCGCCCAATTTCGGGGAGTTGTTGTTACTCTGGCGGTGATCTGCTCTTTGTTTATAGTTTGTGATTTGGGTTTTCTTTTCCTGTTCAAGTGCTTGTGGATCTGGGTTCTTGCTGAAAATTTTGTTTATTTTTCTTCAGTTACTCAGCTTTCGCTTGGGTGGGTTTTGTTCCTTGAAGGTGAAGTGTTCGACGAATTGGTTGTCGGTTGGTGAAGGTTGGTGATATATCTGGGTCATATGGTCTTGCCACTGACATGAGTATACTCTTGAAGACAGACTAAAGGAAAGAGGCTGTTTTAAATTGCTGAAATCTAGTATGTTTGGTTCAAACATGTTGCAATTGATTGATATGACAGTGGATTGCTGCTGATTTGTTTGGGTGTTGAATCTTGGAGGCTGGGAAGATCTTTCTTTTTTGATATAGAGATTTTGATTGGTCTATAATTTGATATGGGTCACTGTCTATTTCCTATCTGCTTTTGGCTAGCAGCCATGAGATCTCCCAGTGTTGTTATGGATGCTTGGAGATTTTGATTATGCTGTCCCCCAATTTGTTTTACTGGACATTTATTCTGTAGTCACTATCAAATGTCAGCTGCTTCCCCATCTGCGGATTCGCCACCTGCTGTTGCCGCACCGCCCCCATCCCAGTCCAGTTCTCCGCCCCCCGCCCCTCCTGCAACTCCTCCATCTTCTCAGCCCGAAGCAGATCCTCCAGAACCTGCAACTCCTCCATCGACACCGTCTATTCCGCCTCCTGCAAACAATGCCACATCTCCTCCACCTCCAAATCCTCCAGTACAGCCTCCACCATTGCCTCCTCCACCTGAATCTGTTTCACCGCCTCCACCTCCTCCTGCCAAAGTACCATCTCCACCTTCTCAGCCACCGCCATCACAGCCACCACCATCACAGCCACCGCCTAGTTCTCCTCCTCTTCCATCTCCCAGTCTGCCTCCTCCAACAGCTAATCCACCAGCCAAAGCTCCGCCTCCGTCGTCTCCTGACCCGCCAGCTGTCTCGCCACCACCTCCGTCATTGGCACCCCCAAAGAGTTCACCTCCTCCACCGACATCAAAAACCCCACCCCGTCCACCTCCTCCATCAGAAAAGCCTCCGAAGAATCCTTCCCCTCCACCACCATCACCACCAACAACAGAACCGCCTCAAAATTCTCCCTCGCCGCCAGCATCAGATCCTCCTGAAACACCTCCATCTCCACCAACATCATTGCCGCCCAGTACATCACCAGCACCTCCTGTAATTACTCCACCTGCTTCTTCTGCCCCCTCGCATGCTCCTCCGCACATTGCAGTGCCGCCACCACCTGTACATGCCTTTCCACCTCCTTCTCATCCTCCTTCAGACAAAAATACGAACTCTAGTACCAATGCACCAGAAATATCAATTTCTAGTAATGAAGGACTTAGCACGGGAACAACTGTGACTATAGGTATAGTTGTAAGTTTAGTACTGCTTAGTGTAATTGGAGTTCTGGCCTGGCTTTTGAGGAGAAAGAGAAAAAGTCATGGTGGCTATGTTATTCCGACTTCAATGGGTTCATCCCCCAAATCAGGTAAACTTTACAGCGACACAATGTCACTTTTGATATTCTGTGAGCATGTATTTTTTTCTATTCGTTTTCCTTTTGTGTATGTATTTTCATCCAGCTCTAGCTTGTTAAGACAATGACTCCGGTAGTATTTTAGTTTCTTGCACAAATTTCTCGTCTTTCTGATTTCAGGTTAAGTCAACTTGATGGTGATCATATGAAGATAGATAGATCCTTGTTCTCGGGTAAATTTGACTTGAATTTTTTGTTTTTGCTTCAGGTGCTGCCTTGTTGAAGGCACAAGCATCAGCATCTAACTTTGGAAACGGTTCTGGAAGTGGTTTTGTTTATTCGTCAACGTCACCAGGAGGTTTAGGCAGTTCAAGATCATGGTTTACGTATGAAGAACTTGTTGAGGCCACAGATGGATTTTCGCCGCAGAATCTTTTGGGTGAAGGTGGATTTGGTTCTGTGTACAAAGGCACGCTCGTAGGGGGGAGAGAGGTAGCAGTAAAGCAGTTGAAGATTGGTGGGGGACAGGGAGAGCGAGAATTCAAAGCTGAAGTTGAAATTATCAGTAGAATACACCATCGTCATTTGGTTTCACTGGTGGGTTATTGCATTTCTGATAGCCGAAGGTTGCTTGTCTATGATTACGTCCCCAACAACTCCCTTTACTTTCATCTTCATGGTAAACTTTTACTCTTCTAATATATCCCTGGTCTGTTATGGTGCTAATGTCTAATGCTCGTTTCTTGCCTTTGTCAGGAGAAAGTAGGCCAGTCATGGAGTGGGCAACTCGTTTGAAGATCGCTGCTGGTGCAGCTCGCGGACTTGCGTATCTTCATGAAGATTGTAATTGTTCACGTTCCTCTACTTTTAGCCTGGTCATATCATATTCGTATCATGCAATTATAAACTCAATGAAAGATATTTTAGGAATGGAATTCAAGTGGTATAATATTAGTGAAAGGTGGAAAACTTAATTTATTCATGAAGATGATGCATTTCAGAAATGTTGTTGGCTATCTGCTATACCAGTTAGGCTATTATGCTTCTTGCTCACTTAATGTGTCTTACTTTACTCTTCCCACATAATATAATATTTAATTCAACTATGGACTATGATCATCTACTTCCTATTGATTTCTATTGATGTTATGTATGGTTCATACCCCTGCATCTTTTACTTATGTTAACTGAGTGACCTTTTAGTTCCTTCACCTTATTCTCTACATGCATAACAGGCCATCCCAGGATTTATCACAGGGATATAAAATCGTCAAATATTCTGTTAGATTGCAATTTTGAAGCGCGGGTATGTCGTTTTTATGTCAGGTTTTCAAAATATCATTTACAAGTAGAATACAGATTCTGATTCCTTTTTGTCATCCAGGTTGCTGATTTTGGTCTTGCAAAGTTAGTTCTTGATACAAATACACACGTAACAACACGTGTTATGGGTACATTTGGGTAGGATACCTCTTCTTGATTGATTTGTACAGTGTCAAGGATTCAAATCTTGTTTTTCTAAATAGCTGAAGTGGTCTGATTTCAGGTACATGGCTCCTGAATATGCATCTAGTGGTAAATTGACTGAAAAGTCTGACGTTTATTCATTTGGAGTTGTGCTTCTCGAGCTTATTACCGGAAGGAAACCTGTGGACACATCTCAGCCCTTGGGAGAAGAGAGTCTGGTTGAATGGGTAAGAATAATAATGATAAATTCGGCACGTTGTTTACTTGCTTTAACCATGTTGATTTTTCTGAACTCTTTTTAAAAAATCTGAACTTGTGAATGGCTTTGTATTTTCTAGATTGAGTTAGATAATGCTCCAGTTTCACATTGGTGATGCTATCAGGCATGACTGTTTTTATCCAAAATATTCAATTTTGTTCTGTGGCATGGCTAATTATGGAAGCAAGGGGTATCCTCTTTTGCTCACTATCTCTTGGAACTGATTTTGCTGTAATTATCACTAGAGGTACATTATTATAAGTTTAGTCTAACCTAGACAAGCCCTTGTAGTTTTTACTATTTATACCTCGGATGGTTACTGTGGGATCTAAAGACAACCTCATGGACAACTAGATCTTTTTGCTCATCTATGTGCACTTCTGATGCATAATGAATTGCCCTTCCTTTTTGAGTTTGGTTTATGATTTCCGCACTTTAGAAGTTTTTTAAATGTCTTAGAAAGGTGCGCTTGTTTTCCAAACCCTTCAAACAGTTGGATAAATAGAACTTAGAACATGACTGAATCACATATACAGTGTAAATGTATCTCTACATTTTTGTATACAGTGTGGAGCTATCTTACATGTTAATCAACTATGGGACGCACATTTCAAACTGTTAATCGGAAAGGATATTGTAGGGTGATAAGAAGTTCATTTTAAAATTTATATGATGCAAAGACACATTTCTTTCTGATAAAATGTAAACATGGCTAGAAGAATTTGAGGAGAAAAATTCCCTGTTGAAAAGGTTAGCAGTAGTAAATTAGCCCTTTCAAAGGTCGTTTCAGGGTATTCATTTGGCATTCTCAGCTTCATAAGGGCTATTTGCTGCATGTCTAGGCTATTCTTGGGTAGTTTTGGTGGAAGACGATTATTTAAGATTACTTCCATCCTGACCTTGTTATCTTAATGCTGCAAGGTAAAAAAGGAAACAAAAATGATAACCTTTCTTTCTTCGGGCAAAACTGTACTATATTTTCATTTATGACTCAAGTTCTTTCCGGGTACAACTCAACTCAAGAAGCATTTTTCACAGTTTGACTGGGTTCGGCTTCATAAATCAAGCGGCTCCATTGGTGTGTGTCCAAACTCACTTCCACCCTTATGTTTAATTTGACTAAGGCTCCGTTTGGTTGGTGGTAAAACATTTTCTTGTAAAATGTTTCCCCTTGTTTTGGGGCTGTTTGGTTGGAGGTAAATTATTTTCCTGTAAAATGTTTTCCCTCAAATGATGTAAAATGATTTACACATTTCAAATCCGTACGCCATTTTCCGGGGAGTGAAGGAGCACAGCAACAACTCATACTAACACCTCCACCACCAATAACCACCACTACCACCTACCTCCACCACGACCCATCACCGCCACCCACCTTCACTGCCACCCTTCATTGCCACTGCCGTCACGGCCCCAAACACGAGAAAATAATTGCAGAGAAAATTTTTCACAAAATATTTTACGCGTAGAATACTTTTCCTTGTAAAACATTTTACTGCGAATAACAGAACCTAAGTCGTGTCTTATTTTCTCTACCCAGGTTGGTTTTGGTCTCCATCTCCGCCGTCTAGCACTCTTGATCTGCACCGTATCACTTCTCCTAATTGGGGCATCCAACGGCCTACGATACACATGGCCAAACCACCTCAAACGGTTCTCTCTTATTTTGTCTTCTATAGGTGCTACATCTAGATACTTTTTAGTTGTCATTACGTATCCTAGCTTTCCGAGTTACCCCATTCATCCGCTTTGGCATTCTCATTTCTGCTACACTCAAGTTCTTTCCATGATGCCAGAGTTAAAGCCAGAGTCTATTAGAGTAACAAATAAAGACCCAGACTAGGTATATGGTAACAAATAAAGAACCTAACATAAATAGTCATCAAGCTATCTATGTTCATGCATAGGTATATGGTACCAAGCTTAAGGGCATGATGGCTCTCCAGGTGTGTCCCAAATCTCCAGTCTCTCCATCTGTCAAGTTTCAAGTAGACCCTAAGTGACGTGCCTCGTGAATCTGCTAAAGGACATGGACTCATTTCCTTGAGGTGGGGCTTACATCCATGACATCTCCACCTAAAAGATAGGCTTCCCATATCTATAGCAAAGGCATTCTATTATGGACATCAACAATCATGCTGGATATTTTATGGCAGTAAGAGTTAGATGACGTCAAGATAATAATTCGTAAGCGAAGGTCCTCTGTAATCTGATCTCACTGGTGTATGGGTAGGAACAGCGTTGTACTAGGAACAGAGGTTGCACTGTGTTCTAGTTGGTGGAAATATCTTTTCTTGTTGAATCTATTCTGGATTTACTCCTTTGAAAGTAGTTATTAGGTCCTAGCAATTGAAGTTACGTCGATGATCCTTATGCTCTAAGCTCTTATAAGAACTTCCAAAAGTGCTAATGAAAGTTACTGACCTTTGGATCTTATTTCGCATAAATACCAACACTTCTTCTGGCGTACCATTGTTCGAGATTGAAGCTCCGTCTCCTTTAGTGGATTTTACAGATTTCAGCTAAGTTCCTAAGTTCACGAGTTGTGGCAGAGGTGTAATCTGCACATTCCAGGCAAATGGGTGGCTATTGTTCACAAGTTCACGAGTTGCCTCTTTGGCTGGACTTGAAAGTTAGTGGGCGAAGTGAACGAGGTGAGTTTTGAGTTGAGGATGTGGCATGATCGGGAAGGAAAGACTAGTTTACGATAGTGTTTTTTAGTTTGCAACCCTAGATCATCAAGAATGTAGTAGAGATGCGAATGCGCCCATAATAGAGATGCATTAGACTGAACCTGCATTTGTTCTCATAGCAAAGTCTCAAAAGAAGGTTGACATTAGTCATTGTTTCGTTTAATGAAGCTGCATAATGAGTATTCCTATTTCCAAAATTTTAATCGCGCGTGAAATGATTGTAGTTACAAATCATCTAATTTTCCAGTAAATTTTGATGGTCAAGCCGACTTAAGCCGGATTTCAACCCATTGGTTTCTTTTTACCTGCACTAGAGCACTATCGTACACCACCATGTCTATAAGACATAAGTGGCCAACAACAGATAATACTGTATTCCACGAAATGACAATTCTTGAATGAGGCAAAACTCCCGAGGGTGAACTTCTGAGTTGGGAAGTAGTGGATCAATGGCACACAAGCAGAGATAACAGTTGATTCTATGCAAGGTTTTCAAAATCTAGATCCTACATTGGATCATTGCATGTCCCACGGGATCGGAGTTGCACAATCCCGTCGTGATCATAAGATTCCACGCTTCTCTAAGAACAAGTAGATTTTGATGCCATAACTACTCAATTATTGTTCCCTATCAAGAATTCACGTACTTCAAACCTAATTTTTGATTAATGACATTTTAGGAGGCTAATAATGAAAAAGACTGAGCATAAGGTTCAATACAAGGTTTTAAATAAAGGTCTCGGCTAACGTATCGGTTTTGGTTGCGGATAACGGAATCAGCATATATTGGAGAAACCGTCACACGAGTCGGGAACGAAACGCCGTACGTTAAAAGATCGTTAAATGATCGCCCGATACGTTAGGTTATGTACCGATATTTGAATCCTTATCACAATCTTGATTGTAACAAGAGAAAAGGTTTGCGATTGTGGGCATGATATATCTAAACACGGGGAGAAAAAACTCACTAAAGCAACGTCTGCTCCTTATCTATTTTACAAAGTGATATTATATATGATTTAAACCCTAAATCTGGGGGTGCATTGCGACGAAGGAGCTTGGGTTGGGTTGATAACACCTTGACAAGCACGAGCGCATTAAACTTTGGGATTCCGCTTCGAAAATATTCAAAAGGTCATTTCGAAGAGTCGTTTGGATCGTAAAATCATATGCGATTCTATGAGTTTGGGAGATCACATGGGATCCCGATCCGGCATTCCTAGAAAAAGCGCAAGATCCGGGTCGGGATTTTGACAACCAGGATTCTTTTTAATAACAAATGCCATATCTTGGAGTAAGTACCAACTACCAACCAGTCAACCACTACCTGCACAATGCTGAATTAAACTCTGTTGAGGTAGAAAGAATCTGAAATATAGAAACAGCCAATATAAATGTGACATGGGTCCCCATACCTGAATTCAATTCCTCAACTCCTTGTACATGTCCTAAACTGTGGCTTCCTGCAGTGAAAAGTTTAGTTATGTCCTGGAAGATTGTCTTCTCTTTCTCCTCGGTGTGTAATTGTAAACTGCTTTATGGTTGAAGAAGTTTTGTTGTTTGTAACACACTTTATGAGTACTATTGAAATTACTAACATGGCCTTTTGTTCTGCTATACCAAGTTTTATAATTCTCTCCACAGAACTTAACTAGAGAAATGCACGTCTTAAGTCTAGACAGAAAGTTAACTCCTACTCACTGTTGATCTCCATCCATCTCATATTTCATTTAGCATCTCAACCGAACCAATTGCTATGAAGGATGGTTTACGAATATGAAGTGGGTATCATCTTTGAGGTTTCAAGATGATTGTGGTGTCCAAACTGGTAGGATAGAAAGAGTAAAAAAGGGGTTGCTTGTTTGGATCTGTTACTCTTGATCATTGTGAGAGAATCTTTCTGATTATGTGGCCTCGTGGTACTCGACTTTCCTGGCTTTCAATTAAAGATTGCATGCATAAAGTTTATATTTTAAGTTTTTAACCATGATTTTCCTCGAAATCTGCCATTCGTATTTTATCTCATAAGAAATGCAAACGTGCTTACATTGTTTGAGAACCTGTAAACATCTCTGATGTCGTTCTCAAGACTTTCCAAGTTACCATCACGATTGTTTGGAGAAAATTTTGTTTTGCCTGGATGCATGATATTTGATTGGAAGTTCTGAGTTTTGATTAACGCTTTTATCAATCATTGGAGCTCAGCGATGTTATTTTATAGAATCTATGTTTTAAATTAAAGAGGATCTTATGTTCCCAGTAGACCTGAAACAATGAACATCGATAAGGTTCAACTTGTCAAATGATGTTTCTTAATCATTCATTTAATTCAATGAGCAAATAACACCGAGCTGTTTTTTTTTTTTTTTTTTTTTTTAGTTATCAATTTCTGTCCAGATTAAGAGACACTATCATGATACTCAAAAGGTAATTTAAGAATGGTCTATCCACCAAAAAATCTGATGAATGGAGGAATCATCATGTCGCCCATCTAACTTCCAAGTTAATATGAGATGCCATGGAAGCACAAGAGAGGTGTATGTTTAGTATGTGGGAATTACAACAATCCAAGTTTTCAAGCTGTAAAAGAAAAAAAACAAAACTTGAGTAATCCGGTTTCGGGTAATTGACTTCAATTGCACAATGATTTGAAGATCTAATGAACCACTGCTCGATAGCTTAGTTGGAAGTTGGAACTTAATTTTTAGTGAAATGTGGAGAAGTACAAACTAAATCAAAATTGTTGTGTGCGTTCTCAAGCTACAGTTCTGACATTTTTCATCTCCAGGGTTGTCAACAAGACCTATAAGATGTTACGGTAAGGCATCGTGCTAGGATTTACATGTGTTATGCCAAGGGCTAGAAATGAATTACATAGACTCAAATAGTTAATAGCATTTGTATGTTGAAAGCACACAATTTATTCAACCTTTAGGGAACTTTGTCACCATATACTCTGTCTGTATTACCAGCTAAATAAGGTTGCGGGTCTCTCTTTTTCCATACCCTGTTCTTGACTATTTTTCTGCAAACCAGTAGGTATTCTAAATGCGAACTAAATTTGACAAATAGAACTCTAAAAAGATTTATTAACATAGATTCTGTTCTGTTTTGACAAGGAACACCACGGGTGCATCTAACGATGTCCCAAATTCTTAAAACTGATCAACTGTACATCTGAAATGAAAATAGGGTAAAAGACACTTTTCACTTTTGTACTTGGGCAGAAATACAATCTGCTACCCTGACGTTTGAACAAATACACTTTGCACCCTTGAAACTAACAGACCTAACGGTTTCACAAAAAAGACAACTGTACCCCTGGAATTGTAACAGAATTACCCTCAGCTTGTACAAAAGTCCACAACACTCTTTTCTACTCCTCCCTTTTCTCTACTCATCGTCCCTAATCTGCTTAACACCCTTTTTTATGAACTTCTGGAAGATTTTTCTACTAATTTACCGATATTTTGTGTAAATGTAAATTTAGCACTTGATTATGTTTATTAAAACTTGATTATGTTTATAAAAAAAGAACTTCATTACTCCCAGCCACCTCTTCTCCTCCCAGTTATTCTTCAGCACTTCTCTAACCGTAGACGTCATCACTACCACCGTTGTTTCCCTCTTCGATTCCATCACAATTCACAACCATAGCCGCTATCACTACCACCACTGTTTCCCACCTTCGATTCCATCACAATTCACAACCACCACTGCGCTTAATAACAACCACAACCACCACTGCCATCAATGGTGGAATTCGGATTTCTGGAGATTTGGGTTGGAACTGGTGGGGGCTAAATGGCTCTGTTTGGTGGTTGGGTCAATGGAGATATGGTGGAAGAAGAAGCAGGAAGGAAGGAAGGCGATTCTAATTTCGGTGATGACTTTGTCTCTCTTTCCTATCTCCTTCTTAAAAACACCCACGTATTAACCCGATTGGATCCCTAACCTTCAAATCCAACCTAGAGAATTCGACTTCGATTTGGGGGGTTTTGGTGATAGAGAGGCAAATTTGATTGCAGACTTATGAAATTGGAATTCTAAATTGGTTCAAGAATTATGTTTGTATGTTTGTATAGTAAATTTGGTAGTGTTGGTGGAGAGTGGGGGTTCTTACCTTCCTCATTGTTCTTGATATTCACCAAGAACACCAAGAACATGAACGCAAATAAAATTAACAGAAGGGTGCTAACTGTCCTAACAGTTTTCCGTTTTAAGGGTGCAAAGTGTATTTGTTCAAACATCAGGGTAGCAGAGTGTATTTCTGCCAAAGTACAAGGATGGAAAGTGTCCTTTTCCCATGAAAATATATCTTGTCAAAATTGAAAAGTGATGAGTCCAACCTAGATCACCTAATTCGTCCAAACAGGCACCGCTCCCGCTCCGGAAACGCGCTCCCGCGCTCTAAGGGCAAATTCGTCCAAAAAACGCGCTCCAGAAATTGTGGAGCGCGAATTCTACAAAAAGAGGGACGGACTATGAAATATTATGATATATAAGACCCTCACTGCAATAATTTATGCAGGCCAGGACTTAAACTAAAGAATATATGATTGGGCCTAACAGATACTGGACCAAACCCCTTATAACGGGAGTACCCCTTATAGAACTGAGTCTTTATTTATAGGCATGGGAGGTGTGTAATTCCTTCAACACTATCGATGTGGTACTTCTACTCCTTCAACAAGATAGCAAGTTTTGAGCATTGGTTTTTTTGGCTGTAAAATGCTATGGCTCAGCTCTTTAGTCATGACATTGGCGACATATCGTTAATCACACTTCTCCGTGTTGTCCACCACATCGTCATCGGAAAAAGACCCTGTCATTTGAATCGGAATAAGCATGAAGTGTCAATGTAGAGAGAAGGTAAGAGTGAGGAGGTTGATGATACACCAACAAAGGGAAAAACATGCTTTCTCTGGTTTCATATACATTGTAACTACTGTTCTTCATCAATCAGATCTAACTTTCTTTGGTTAATATGTTCTTCTAAGTTGTATTTAGTACTTTCTAGTGCTCTACATAATCACTTATACATGTAATGTTGTTGTAAAAATTTAAATTATGATATATTTACGTTAAATCTAATATTAATATAGACGCTCCCATGCCGCTCTCAATCTTTAATTATTTTCACATTCGTCGCTTTCTCGCTCTTGCTTCCGCTCCCGCTCCCGCTCTAGGTGACTTAGAGTCCAACCTAAATAAACTCAAGATCCCAATATGTTCAGTCGCTTCTCTATGCATGAACGAATAGAAGACAAAATGAGAGAATCATTTGAAGTGGTCTGGTCATGTGTATTGCTGGTTCTTGGATGCACCAATTAGAAATGGTACAGTCCAAGCGGATATTGGTAGACACGGGAAAGGGAGACCGAGATAAACCTCGGTAGAGACAATAAGACTAGACGCGGACAAAGTAAACTTGTGTCAGAGAATGGTGAAGACAGACGAAACTGGAGGAGTTGATCCATCTAGCCAAACCCTGCTATATTGCGAAAAGGCTTGTTGGATTTACTTGCATAATCCTCTCATAACTGAGCTAGATTTGTCAGAATACCAAGCAGTTTCCAGGGTTTAGCACTTGTGTAATCTTGCTTGATGTGAGTTCTCTGGTTTGCAAGATCTGAATGGATATACATGGATTAAATTCCCGTGTGTCGTAGAGAACACATGAATTAAATTCCCATGGTTTCACAAGGGCCAAGGTGTTTTCTCATGAAGACCTAGTGTCATTTTAAATTCTCCAGTTGCACGCTATGACTGAGGAGCTTCTGTAACTCGGTAGCATAAAAGATCCAGCCTGGATACTCAGCTTCTTCTCCTGCTAGGATACAGAATTGTGAATATCAGTTACCTTGTAATTTGAATAAAACATAATTTTATCAAAATGCTTTATGCAGACTTCAAATTCTTTACAAGTTTTCTTGTAATTGCCCAATTCCCATATTTTACATCAGCTCTGCAAGTGTGGTACAATGCATAATTGATAGCTGTTTGGTGAAATAATATCTATGCATATGCAATCAATTTACTTTTCAATTTTCAGGCTCGACCCTTGCTTAGTCGTGCACTGGATACTGAAGATTTTGAAGGCTTGGTTGATCCAAGGCTTGAAAATAACTATGTTGCTGGTGAAATGTTTCGAATGATTGAGGCTGCTGCTGCTTGTGTGCGCCATTCAGCCCCAAAGAGACCAAAAATGGGACAGGCGAGTGACTCTAATTCTTTTGTTGGTTGCATGCATCTTTTTATTTGTCATATAACAGAATAGAATACGCAGATGATTGAGTGCAAATTTATTTAGTATGTCACTTCTAGACTGTGGGTTGAAATTTGTTAAGCCCAGTAGTGTCACCTATGTTACTACTACACCTTATACTTTATAAGCTTATGAATTTGGCTGTGCAGTGATGGTTCTTTTTTTTCCCCTCAGGTTGTTAGAGCTTTCGACAGTATTGCTACTTCTGATCTAACAAATGGAATGCGGGTCGGGGAAAGCCAAATATTCAACTCTGCAGAACAATCTGCAGAAATCAGATTATTTCAGAGAATGGCGTTTGGCAGTCACGACTTCAGTACAGAATTCTATAGTCAGAATAGTGTGCACAGGTAGGGTTACTGTTGACAAAAGATAAGTTCTTACTGGGCTGGGCAATGCAAACGAAGATGATTTTTGAATGAGGCGTTGCTCGGTCGCGAGCTAAAGATGGATGGAGGACTGAATCTTTTTGTAAGTAGATTCTGTTGACGACGTATAGATAGTAGTCATGAATTTTGACATCGATATTAATATTTTTTCCTACTGTAAGTAATGTTAGCCGAAGTTCTCTTTTGATTAGTGTATTTTTTATATTGTTCATAAAACTCGTGATCAAAAGCCACTTTTCTATTCTGTTTCCAGGCTCTTTTGATGATTTTCCTTTAGACGTAGTTCTCATATATCATAGTTGTTCATAAAACTAAGGGTGATAACAATGTGTCCTGACAAAGCGAGGTTTTTTTTTTTTTTTTTTTTTTTTTTTTTTTTTTTTTTTTTGTTTTTTTATTATGGTAATAATATAAACATGATGTCTAAATAGGAATTTGATTTCGTACACACTCCCTCTGTCTCAGCCAGTTTTTGAAAAAGTTGAGGGAGGTGCTTTATTAAAAAGGCTGTGAAAAGTCTTGTTTGCCCTCTTTAAGTGAGGCTGAATTCTGAGTAGAATATGACAGCCAAAAATTAGGCTGAATGTTAATTTTTCCCACCAAATTGAAATCACATAAAACTTAACTCCAAATTCAATACTGTCTAATCCAACACATTTACAACACCATCAACTTACATCAGTGTTATAAAACAGCAACCCATTTAGAAACTTTCAAACACAGTGAAAGAAAAAAAAAACATAGTAGAAGAAGAAGACTGGTAGTCTGCTTGTTCAACAACAACACCATCATTTCAGAGTAAGTAATTCATCACCAATGTTCAATTCTTTCCTGTAACTGAGTCATCTCCTTCTCCATTCTTTTTCTTCCCTGTCACCCCAATTTTGTCATCCATGAATTTTCAGAAACTGTTCAACATGGTTGCAAAGAGATTAAATGGGCATGAAAAGGAATGCATCAACGTGTTCATTCTACAAAACTGTATAAAGACTGCAATGGGCTCAAATACCAAAATGGTTGCTGGAAAATGAAGCATACTTGAAGCAACTACTAAATGGGGAGTGAGTTCTCATGCCATTTACAACATTTGGAATGCCATGAAGGAGCATGACAAAACTGGTAATGCAATGGATGTAAAGCCCAAATATGTTAGTGGGAGAACAACAATGTCAATGGTCATTCAAGAAGTAAAATACATTGAGTTCAAACACAGGAAGACAATTAAATCACTAGCAGGTAATTGAACCCTCTCAGATTATGAAATCATCATTGAGTGGTTATTGTAGGTAATGCACAAAAATATACACTACCTACAAGCAACAAGAGTTTATTATAATGACGTTTCTCAATTTTTTCATTCAGGGCATTGAATTTCTTCACAAATTAAGAACTGAACCCTCTCAGATTATGGAAATCATCATTGAGTGGTTCATGTATGAAATGCACAAGAATAGGACCATCTAAAGTGTTACTTGTAACCAGAATGCACAAAGTATTAGAATCACAAGTGTCACTCACCACAAATGCACAAAGTAGTGGTATAACAAGTGTCACTCACCAGAAATGCACAATTCCTACCAGCAACAAGAGTTTAATACACTGAACATTCTCAATTTTTGCATTTTACTATTGTATTTCATTGCAATTGAATAACTTAACCCTCTCAGATTGTAGAATCGTCATTGAGTGGTTAATGTAGGAAATGCACAAGGTCCATGCCGTAAACGATGAGTGTTCGACCTCACAAGTTATTATAACCACAAATGCACAAGAAAAGGTGCATCACAAGTGTCTAACCACAAATTCACATAATAATAGCATCACAAATGCCATTCACCACAAATGCACAATTCATACAAGCAAAAAAACAGTCAAATACTGTCATGTTTCTCAATTGTTGCATTATAGTACTGCACTTCATTGCAATTGTAATGCAAATCTTCATTAAGTGGTTAATGTATGAATTTCCAACCACATTCAAACACTAACATTGCATATTGTGTGTCAAATTAATCTGCAGCAAATTATGGTACATCAAAATCGACAATAGGCAGATGGAAGAAGAAGGGAGACGTAAGAGTAGCTACAAGTGCAGTTAAGCCAGCACTTCATGAAATCACATGTTAGCAAGATCATATTTTGTATTAATGCACTAACAGTAGAAGCAACCGTAAAGGCAATCATATTCAAGAGCATGGAGAACGTTGTTCATATTGATGAAAAATGGTGCCACTTGAAACGGCTAATTGAGAGGTTTATCTTTGTACCAGATGACGTAACCCCTCTTAGAACAGCACAATCAAAGGCATTCATCCCAAAACTGATGTTGTTTATATGGTGCCCTGATGGAGAATTAATATGGGATGACAGATTGGGTATATGACCTTTTGTTGAAGAACATACAACATTAAGAACGAGTGTATACAGAGACAGAGGAACACTAGTGTTGAAGCCAACACCATCAGTAAACACATAAGTTATTAGAAACATGATCATCAATCAGATTGTACCATGCATCAAGAAAAATTGGCATGAGGGTCTCTCTAAAGACATCAAAATACAGCAAGACAATGCATCATGTCATGTATCTGCTGATAACCCTGAGTTTGTGGCTGCAGCAACTAGTGATGACTTCAATATCACTATGGTTAATCAACCACCTAGAAGGCCATACACTAACATCAATGACCTTGGGTTTTTCTGCTCAACTCAAAGTCTTAAACAAGGGAAGCAAACAGAGAGTACTGAAGAATTGATTGAAGCACTACATATGACATTTGAGGTATTGAAACCAGAGACACTAGATGATGTCTTTCTAAGCAGTCAACAGTGCATGGTAGAGATGATGAAGGTCAGGGGACACGACAAATACAAACAACCACAAATGGGAAAGCAACATCTAAGAGCTATAGGTATGTTGTCGAGAGACTTGGGGGTTGACACTTAATTGGTTAAATATTGCATTGAGTATTTGGAGAGGAATAAACAAATAGGCAATGTAATCCTTATGGAAGTATTGGGATGCACAAATGCAGATTAGGTATAAGATGGATAAAACTATCACAAGTGTTTTTGAAATGCGTAATGCAAATTAGGTACAAGATGGATCAAAGTATCACAAGTGTTTTTGAAATGTGTAATGCACATTAGGTACAAAATGGCTTGCATTATAGAATGTATCACAATCAAAGAATAGATCAAACTGATTAATTGATCAACTGAAACAACTCGGAGACAGAAACTACATGGATCACACGATACTAGTTAACAACATAAAAGCATTATAGCATGTCTCACAATTAGACTAACAGATTAATGGATCAACACTCACAAATCAGATCAATACATGGATCACATAATAGTAGATAACAACATCAAACATTAATGGATCAACATAGCATATCACACAACAGAGAATATTGGACAACAATAGTACATGTAGGAGATGGAAGAAACAATAATCGACATACTAGGGTTTAGAAAACGTCAAACATTAATGGATCAACATAGCAGATCACACAACATAGCAGATTAGACAAAAATAGTACATGTAGGAGATGGAAGAAACATGAATCGACAGACTGGGGTTTAGAAGTTAAACCTCCCTTCCAGTTTCGCAAGAACTCGTATTCCCTCTCCTCATCAGATTTAGGTTCATCATCGGTGGAAGCCGCTAGGTCTCTAGAACTCACCACCAAGCCACCGAACTCCATCACCAGTTCGCTTTCATCGTCTGGTGGTTGTGTCGCATCGGAATCTAACAGATCGAACTCATGCAAGTTACCAGACCCAGCCATAATAAAACCCTAGGTCATCCGGCGGTAGGGTTTCGTCCGGATCAACCGTAATAGGCACGAACGAACCACCATCGGAGGCAGCACCGTCTGAATTGACGAAATCTTTCCAGTCGTTTACGAATCGGGACACTAGAGCCCTTCTATGTACTCTGACATATCGAAAAAAGAACCAAAGAAAATCGATGAAATTAGTTCAATCACCCAAACCCTAGTGCAGCAGATGGAGAGAGAGGGCGGGAATTGGGGAAGAACAGAGAGAGAGGACGGTTGAGAGAGAGAGAGAGAGAGAGAGTGTTTTGATTTTAGGTTAGTTTGTCAACTAGGTTAGTTGACTTTGTTTAATGTTAGTGATCTAGTTTGGGCCTAATTATTTGGGTTAGTTTGTTAATCCACTTTTCATTAGGCCTGATTAAAAAGAGTAGATGACTTTTTTTTGGGGTAAGATGGTATTTTGGTGTGCATAAACTTTCCATTTTAGGAAAGTTTAACGAATTAGTTGGGACGTCCCAAAAAGGAAATTTTAACGAATTGGTTGGGACGGAGGGAGAACGTCAGATCACCTTACACTGCATCTTTTATCCACTTTGGTTGAGTCGTCGATCAAGGAAGAGACTCATATTCCTTTTTTTTTCTCTTTTTTGTGTGTGTGAGTTACATGATTGGTCTTTCCAGAGAAAAGGCCCTCGAGAATCACAGATCATTCCTCCACTATTTCAGCTAGTGCATTACCCACTGAAGAAATATCATTTCCCTGGCACCTTCACAGTTCTCGCTTGAATCTCCTTCTAAGCAAATTCTTTCCAGCTTGATGAAGCATGCTGTATAGACATCTTCCAAAGCAACCGTTCCTTTACACTCTTTTTGTAGAGTTTCATGAGGGAAGTTTAATGCCGATCACATGCAATATGTATTTTCCATTTGGATCGTTAATTACTAATCAGGTTGTTGTCGTATACAGTCGAATGATCTTCACGTCCAAATTTGGATAGCTCCAAAGCAACCTTTGCTGACTGGTTTTTATTTACCTGATCAAAATAGTCGAATGATTAGGATTGACTGTCATCCATAAAAATACATTGCATATACAGAGCTTGTGGTTGTCTGAGTCATACTATAAATCAATTCTCTACACCCCCTTGCAGGCACGTATTGTTATTGACCATATGCTTCGGCAGTTCTTGACACTTCCATTCTATGCCAACAACAACTCAGCTCATATGGCCATTAATGGCGATCTCCATCTTATCTTCTGTCTCGAGTTACATCTCATCAAGTATTTATGGTGCCTCACCAGAACCCATTTAAGCACGTTACTCTCACTCAATCCAGCCATGCAACAAGATGATGAAGATGTGGTTTTGGAGTATGACTCTGTTATCAATCTGGCGGACTATGATGCCTTTGTGGCACAATATAAACAACACTGGAATTTGCGCTATCTTGAGAAACACAATAAATTCAATATCAAAGAGGAGCCTCCCAATGAAGAGAAGATTGAAAATAACACATATATTTCCAATGCTCCATCTCTTTTGCTGCATCCTCCGCCACCACAGTTGGATGAGCCGCCGATTCCAATCAACCCAGATCGTCATTTTTCTCCTATTTAACCCCAAAACTATTGGATGACTTTTTCACTCCAAGTGAGGAAGACTGGAAGAAAATTACAACAACGTGGTATGGATTTCTATTAGTTGTAGGGATATCTTCTCCAAAAATTGTCTTCATTCACGAGGAGAAACATGAGCACTCTATCTGACCCACTTAAGATATAAATTTTCAAATCAGCACAAAAGCGGTATTTCCTTTGCCACGTCCTGCTATCCTATCCCCTCCACGCAATTGTATTCTACAGCCTTCTTCGAATATTCGCGGACCAGATTGAGATTCCTAAACTAGGAAATCAAATGCTGGAATTGTTGGAATCTGTACAAGAGACAGACCCGGTAAATAAACTAAAAGAACAAAACTTACAGAGTCTGGAGAATTGCAGTAAAGAAGAGACGATCTCGTGCATGGACACGATGGCCTTAAATATTTATTCGCTCCCTATAGGTAATGCTGATCCGGCGCGAATGCCTCCCAGGATAATCGCCTCTCACTGTGCAAGCAGAAGTACCATCTGGATTGCACACCAAAAACCTGATAATTGGTGTGATATCTCTCTGTCTGAGGAAGGAAGAGCACTTATTTCGGAATATAGAAACAGAGGAAGTAGTCTTCCTTTTAAAAAAACAGACACCCGTTAGGAATGGTTGGAAACTGTTGGGGAACGAAGTTGCAACTGTTGGTGAAAAGGCAGTTACAAAAACTGATTGATGAAGGATTAACTTTGGGCTGAATATTTTAATTAGGAGTTTTTTTCTGCCCCAAAAAGATTAATTAATTGCTTAATCAGGCCCAAGCCCACACCACACCACGTCATGTCACAGCCCGGCCCGTGCCCGAACCGGGGACCGAGAGGCGGCGGGCGGGCGCGTGTGTGGTGGTTCGGACCATAGCTAGGTCGTCCCTCCTACTCAAACTGTGTTCCACCCAAAGGGCGTCCCCTATAGAGCAAGGTTTGAACATATATGTTGTTCAAGCTTGTTCTACCCTCCAATATGGGATGAATTAATTTTCCCAAATGAGGTAGCCTTCTTCACCACTTGAGGTAGCCATCTTCACCCATGAATTTTTCATTCACCCGAACTCGATTTGGGTATAAATAAAGTAGTAGGACGATCACCTCGACATAAGGTTTCCAAAACTACGTTAACCTCGACGAATCGTTAACCCGATTCTTCACAAATCGGGTCCAAAGTCGACCCAAAATTGTATTTTTCCAACAGGAAGAAGGGAAAAGGGAAACTACCAATCCAAAGTTCTGCTTCCGATGATTCCAGGGAGGACGAATACGATGCTCCATTGTCTCGCCTACACCCAAACAGTGGAAATACCCATTGAATATGAAGCAATCAAACGAAGTCGATCCTCTCTGTCTTCTTCAAACATTGAGGTAGAAAAAATTAGCAATCTCCAACTCAATGACACCTGCTAGACCGGGACAAACAGATTTAACCGATCGATTCTATGGTTCATTATGTTGGCTTCTTCGACAATCTAGAAAATATGACATAGGTGATCAACACGGCCTTCTCATGAACGAATTCAGGTTTCTTTGGCTTATTTTGATTACAAATACAACCTTCTTATGTACTATCCTAGTGAAGAAGTTCATAATGATCCACTAGCGGTGGAGGTTGCATTTCAATCTCCATAGAGCCCTTCGTCAACGAAATTTCTCGCCTACAAATTTAATAATATCCCGATCAACATATTGCATACAAAAGACCTATAGGTAAGTGAAATAAATCCCTTACTAACTCTCTCCAACCTTTGCTAAGGTGAACAACCTCTTTTATAATAAAATACGCTTTATAAAGCTAACATTTATTATTTGTAAAAACATATCAAACTATAATCATATAACTTATAAGGAGATTATTAAATATATGATTAACCAAGAATGTTATTTTCCCAAATTTGATAACATACTACTACTATTTAAGATATGATTTATATAAACCCTTGTTTATAAAAATGTAATATAATTATATAACTCAAAGTAGTAAAGTTTTATTGTTCTTTCAAAATAATTTAATTAAACATAACCAATAAACATTATTTTCCAATAAACTAGCTTTATACAAGAAAATGAACTCCCAAATAAAATAACCCTCAAAAGTATTTACTAAGCCTTTCATCCTCCTAATTCTTCTCTTTCAAAATTTGAGTAATGATGAGTAAAAAATATAGTTGCCTCTAGTGATACTCGAACCCAAGTTCAACTCCAATACAATCATGCACTTTAACAACTAGGTCTAGGTCAACTGGCTCGTTGTTTTCTCTTCCTTCCCAATAATAACATTAACTAACAATAAAGAGAGAACAAAACACATCAATTAATCAAAGGGAAGGAAACCCAATCGGGTTGTTACCCCAGAGAGAGAGAACGGGACATAGATGGAGGGACGGTGGCGAGGACGACGCCAGAGACGCAGGCGGTGACCGACGACGATGAAGGCAGCGGCGGCGGCCGGGCAGCGGCGGCGGACCGAAAAGAGAGAGAGAGAGAGAGAGAGAGAGAGAGAGAGAGAGAGAGAGAGAGAGAGAGAGAGAGAGAGAGAGAAATTGAGAGGTTGAGGGATTGAGATTGTGGGTTAAAGTCTGAAAATTGATGGGTTTATATAGTCTTGAGGGTGAGAAATCTGGCGACAATTAGGAGTCTTCCGGGTTGTTTTTCGATTTCAAATCGGGTTGTTTTTGGACGAAATTGGATTTCTTAGTGAGAAATTATTGGTCTATGATGAGTTGGGAGTAGATTGTGATTGTGTTTGGGTGAAAAAGGATCAAACTTGAAGAGTTGGAGTCGGAGATGGAGTGGTGGTTGGTGGTGGAGAAAGAAACCCACGTTCGTTTCATCTTTGAGGAAGAAGATGACATAATTAATGCTAAAAGACACTTATCCCCCACAAGTTCAGTCAAAAAGACACCCAATATTCCCTAGTTTAGTTAAAAGGCACTTTTTAAAGTAGGGAAAATACATAAAAGCCCCAAACCTTTAATAACTATAAAAATTAACTCCCAACCAATAAAAATTAATACCCAACACTTATAATAATATTAACACCCAATAGTTATAATAATATCATAAATACCCATATCCACAAAACGGGGTATTTCATCCTTCCCCCCTTAAAGAGAGCTTCGTCCTCGAAGCTTAAATCAACTTCTCAATAACCACTAAGGTATGATTCTCCACTCTTGGGTCTAAACACTAAATGCAAACCTAAGGTCATGCACGGTGAGAAATATACTATAAGGATGAACTATAATGACTTGCTTCAAAACTGATTCTTCAAAACCAAAGGATTACATCCTTACCCCCTTTGAGGAGTGACGTCCTCGGAACTCAAAATATCTCGTCAAAAGGTGAGGACGCTTCTTCCTCATACCATCTCTTGCTTCACATGTTTCCTCTTATATGAGGTGATTTGTCTATAAGACCTTTACAATCCTAACACTCTTGGTACACGTGCCCCTTTTCATGATATATAGAATCTTAACATGGTCAAATCTACTGGTTCGAGATCCGATACATGAATGTTATGGAACACACTTTCAAGTTGCTACACATGGAACAAGGTATTCCCCAAAATTTTCACCTTTCTCTTCAAGACATTGTCGTACGTGATCATCTGATCAGGTGGTAAGGCTATGGGGTATGGATCGTAGATGATTGTTCAACACAACCATCGCCTATTGATCATTTTCTATCTTATCATGCAACACTACGAAGATGCAGTAATGTCACATATGTCACCCGGTTCAAATAGCAAATTTGATCATCATTGGACATTTACCACCAACTTCCAGGGACAATGTTGTTCTTGGGCTTATATTCCCATAGTAGGTCTCACATAAATATAAGTGTTCTTCACATAGGAGTAAGCTCTTCGTTCAACATAGAAACCACAATAATTTGAGTTAGAGTCAAGATTATAACACAAATTTATTTGTTCGAGTGTTCCAAGTATATAACAACAATGTTAAAACAAAATAAGTTCACATGCGATTTGTCTCCCAGTTTTTGGGTCTAACCATTGATTCACGGTCTTTGGTGACATATAAAAGCCTTTATTATAATCCCCCTTCCAAATGAGTACGAGCACACTCTTACAACCACTAAACAAGAGGTAGAACCTCTAAAAGCATATAACTCTTAGATTAACTCAACCGTGAACAACATCCCATAGCTCAAAAATGATTTTGGTGACTAGACTCTAATCATACTCATCCAACGATAAAGTGTCTCAATTACATCAAGATTTTCATATAACGTGACTAGTGAGATCACGTCCACAACTCGACCAATGCCAAAGAAAGTACCATCATTGCTTCGGTCATCTACCCAAATGACTATTGCTATTTTCTCATAAGTTGCTATTTACAGAGAGTAAGGTCATAAAATCTCCCAAGTTTGAAAGTAAGTACTCTTAGTGAACCTAAGCATAAACCAAATCAAAGGTTTTAGATTACGACTCCCTCAACAATGAAAACGCGTCCAAACAAATCATGTAACTCTAGAGATGATTCACAAACAAGGAAATATTTCGTTCCCTTAACAATAGTTAAGTGACAAAACTCCAAAACTGATTCCCAAGGTCAAAACTATATCCGTGATAACTCCACATTAGGAGTTATATTTGTATATGATTCACCATAGTTTTGTGGGTACTTTGAGGGATTTACGTGAGAAATTCACCAATTCTTAAACCTTTTGAGCATACTTGAGTATTTGGACTTCATTGTGTAATCCGGACGTTTTCTGCATGTTTTATGCTTAATTTGTCGTATTTGATCTTCCGGTATTTGTTCGTGTTGTGAATTTCAAGAATCGGAAGTTTGGAGTGCGGATTTTGGAGCGGAAGCAAACTTCGAAATGAAAGAGACTCAAGGAATGCATGAGAGAATGGATGAAGAAGATGAGAAGCTGAGAGGAGCAAAAGACTTAGCAAAATTTCAAGAGTGAAAAGAAGCAACTCACAAGGTGATCCTAGGATCACAAATTGTGATCACAGGATCAAGTGCAATACCAAGTTGAGGATCAACGTGAACTCCAAATAGGTGATCCTATGACCAAAAAAAGGTGATCATAGGATCACAAATTGTGATCACAAGATCACAATTTAGATCTGACGTAAGTTGAAGGGGGGGGGGGGGGTGAAAGTGTTATTTTTCAAAAATTAAAAGAGAGGAACGTGAGTTGGATTAAAAAACACGCCTAGGGATTTCTGCTTAGCCATTAATGACTGTATTGGAGCAAGGAGCAACTAGAGAGCAAGATTGAAGACGAAGATCATCAAAACACTTGAAGATTTATTCGTTTGATTTCTCATCTCTTCCTCTCTTAGTATGATTATGGAGATTTTGAGTTTGATAAACTATTTCATGTCTAGCTAAACTCTCTAAGCTAGGCAATTGATGGATAACTAGGGTTTTGATTAGTATTTTTCCGGATTGATGACTTGATTCATGTTTATGCTTAAATCTAGTTTATGTTCTAGTTAGCTCTTATGTTCTTGTGCTTTATTCTTCGTATTCTTGGCTTGATCACCCGTAGGGTACTACTTGTTGAGATAGTTTCACGAAAGTGAACTAATCGAGACGCGTTAAAGAACATAGTGAGTAGTCTTGTAGTTCTTTGAGACTGAGAGGAGATATGAACTTGATTAAACAAGTGTGAGTTGTTTTAGTTGGAATTGTCTAGGACTTAGTGAAAACGATTGACCAACAGGAGCCGGTGAGCGAGCTTAGTAATCCAGCTAGAACGTAACAGTAGACGGAGGTGGACCAACAGGACCCAAAGTTAACTGAAATGCAAATTCACATGAGATTGATAGAAGAGTGTGATGAGTATAACCCGGTGTAATTAGACATAACTAAAGTGTTTCAAGCGTAATCCAGAAATTGCTAAGAGCCCTAGGGACCATTGATTGCCTAGTTCTCTCCATAATCGTATCAAACACAATTATTTTCTTTTAAACTTAAAATCATAAAAAAATAGTTAACTTGGTTGTTATTTAGTTTAAGTCACTTGTTTGTGGGTGACGGACCTTCAAATAAAACACTTTTACCGGTTACTTAGGTATCATATAATTAATTCTTAATTGACTATTAATCGTCTAATTCCCTTGGGTTCTATAATTCGGAGTCTAAAATACTCCATATACTACTTGACCGTATACTTGCGTTTAAGCGTGTTAAGAATTCGCGTCAATCCGAATGGTACAAAACGTCTTATATAACAAAACATAGAACCAAAGAGATAGTGCACAAGACTCCAAAGCGACATGGTTCCTCCTATCCTTATACACTTAACCATAGCCTATGATATATGATGTTACCCGGTGGTTCCCTTCACCGTTGTTTTCCTTCCGACATCCGAAAATTCGCCTCGAGCTAAGGAAATAAATAAAAATAAACCATGTGTAACCAAAAGAATACGATACTGAGGCACATACTCCAAGCAACTTACTAATATTCAAGATGGGTTCTACAATTACAAGACTCCCAAACTAATATCCAAATTAACATTTAGTGATATCTCCTGAAAATCATAACTCCACTACCGTGAATGTAACTGTACTTAAGAAAACTCAAACTACCCAGGTACACCAACGATTTATATAACTCCAAGCAATTCAATATGAGCGTAAAACTCCAAAATACCTCCGAGGTGAATATCCGTCCAATTGTTAAAACAGTGGTTTAGTGACAATGCTCCGATCTTACACGTGAAACGACAATATATACCAACTTTCCCAACGTGAGGCTATACCAAAATAAGTTAGACTACACCAAAAATGTCTAATTGCTAGTACCAAGGTAATAGAAAGGTTTTCCCCAAGATCTCAATCAATTCCTCCAATGCTAATCGCTACAGTAACTTAACTATTTGCCATGAGGAACAGGTTATTAAGATTTTCAAAGGTTGAACATCGGAACTCTTAGTCAGATTGAAAATAAACAAATGGATGAACTATATTACGCTTATACAGACATGATGGTATGACCGAATGACTTACGTAACTCCAAGGGAAAACCGCGAACCAAGGAAACCTCGCTCCTCGAGTAATAGCTAGGTAACAAGGCTCCAAACATACATACTCAATGCAAAAGTTAACATTCCAGTGACCTAGAATACCGCACTCAGTAGCTCCAATGGTCTAAAAGATAACAAACAAAACTTAGCCCCTCATCCTCAAACTTTAGTTTCACATGAGTGATCCCCCTTTTTTCCCTTTTCATTTATGGTCATATATAGACGAGAATGGAGAGGAACAAGTAGAATATAATATCCGCAAAATGTAGACGATTCACGGTAAGGACAACCAAAAGCATTAGTGAAGCAACGTGATCTATCAAGACTAGGTAATAATGCTCCAACCAAAAAGAGAAACTCCAATAATGTTTGATGGACTATTCAGATTAGAATCTCAAAATCTCATTATCCTTACAACTTCAAGGTGGGTTCTAAAGTAAATTATAATATTCGAAGAAACCAAAAAGACACGAGTCCCAAAACGCTTTCCAGGCGAGGGGGCGGGAAACTACTATCATCTACGCGAACTCTTTAGTCTATCACTTCTTCTGGGTCCTCCATAGGTTCCTCCCAAGGCTTGTGAGCTAACAGCAATGTACACTTCATGAAGTGCGGCGTTATCATCCCTTGTCCTTGATGTAAATACTTTTGATTAGGAAGGTACCATCCTCCCTCATCAACCAAATAATTATAGTGTCTTAATCGAAATCCAAAGTTTCTCATCAAGTAACAACTCCACAATGCAATAACTCTGAACTAGGACGTTGCCGTATATCCATCTTCCAAAAAAAGTGAAAACCTGATGCTCACACCTATCCTATACTTCTCCGATAAATTCCCAATTTGACATACCCTCCAAGAAAGGTGTTCTTGTCGGGTGACATACCTGAAAATTCTCCGCTGTTGGATTCACTAGGTTGTCGGCCATATCGGCTAGAGTTAAAGGATACCCTTATTAGACAACAACCACAAACATTACTATGACATTAGGTATTCTAAGGCTGACTTCAAACGTTTATATACTTAGCGGTTGGCAACTAAGGATTTGCCCAAGGAAACTTCTCAGTATTTATAAGGGATAGCACAATATTGGAGATCAAAATCTTAAGCCATGTATTAAGATCCCAAAACTTGTTGAACAATGAAACTCTGAAGCCCAAATCTAAGTTAATCATAATTGGTGAAACACTAAAAATTATACCCTGAAAAACAAGACTCTAATAAGATGGTTGTGAGAAACTGTAAACAATGAAAGAAAATTAAACTCCTCATGTACATTAGCGATCAATAGAGATCCAAGTATAATTTCAATATTTTAGTAATTCCCAACACATTAAAACTCTCAAACTATCTCCATGACGAATTACTATAACGCAATCCCCAAAGTAGCCAACTCACAACAACATGATTCCATATAAACATCCAAAAGGCTAAACTTCGACAAACTGGCTAAGAAGTATCTAAAACCAGAAATTTAAAATCACGTTCCGAATATCTGTCGAACACATTCGTCTTGTCATAATATACGTACACCTTGCTTTAACGTCCTTGTAAAACTCGCAACCAACACAACACGCTAGTACTTCACAATTCCTTTATATGAGGTCATTTATCCCTTTTGCCTGCTCATACAAAATTTGCTTGAATGGTATTCGCTTAACTACTTCGTACGACTATTATTTTGGTTCCTCATTAGTCGAGTTCGAATAGGTCAGAAGTTCTATCCTTCTTTATGCAAAGAGTAGTTCTAATGTTGTATGGGTGGTCTATTAGTCAAAATTCGTACACTATAACCTATTGTATCATTCATAAAGTATCACGAAGTGCAATTGAAATGAAATACATGTCACATAATGAGCAACTAAGCAAGTAATATAACACATTGATTATCATACAATCGACTACACATGCAATTTTCACATAGACTGTACACATCTTATTTCTCTTGCTTCTTTGAAAATTATAAATGTGATCAAACGGGTAAGAAAAATTATCAAGTTTTGTGTGGATCGACATTTCTCATTCTACTTTCAAAATCGAGAATAATCATCTCAAAATAATTATAGGACTCAAGTTATGCAAAGAATAACATAACTGCTGTCATAGACCACCAGAACATAAACTTCAACTTTACCAGGTCATAAACGGACTTTAACTTCCTCAAAATAGGCTAGGATTACACCTAGACATAGCCCTATGTGTGTAATCACCACCATAAAAATGTTGAGATCCATCCAAGATCTGAAAGATATGTAAAATAAAAAGTACTACATATGTTCACTATGCAATTCTCCTATTTGAAAAACGAACTTTGGAAATTCGTATCTAAGTCTCCAGAATGTACTTGGGATTGAAACTTTTATGGCATATTCCTGAGAATGTCTAATACCTGGGAAAAATTCTGAGAAAAATAATTCAACATTTAAATACGTCTGCTACACCAAATACCATCTTCTACACATATTCAAACACTACCAAAATCAAATTTTCCGCGTTCCAAATTCATGAATGCTTCCGAAACGCAATACAACATCAACTTCAAACCATACTCCAACTCAATAAGACAAAAAAACTTATTATATTCCAAAAGGGATCCTCAAAACATAAGTATTATCCTTCATAAGGAAGCAAAATTAACCTACGTAAATTACCAATAAATTATCTCTAGCCCAAAAGTGGTTGTGCTAAAGCACTTCTAAGAAACCTTAAAACATTGTTTGGCCTCATGGCCTTATTAAAACTAAAACCTCAAAAATCATTAAAATTATAAGAAATCAGGGAAGCCTAATATGTCAACTTGTCGTAGTTATTAACACTTGCCTCCGACTCCATGTCTTCACTAGGGTCATCCTCGAACTCATCATCCTCACAGAGTTTTCCTCAATCTCCTCATCTTCACCAGAATCTATTACGATCGCCAAGTTCCTTTGCCATTTCCTATGAGCCTCCATCAACAATTTACACATAAAGTCGGCATTCACCTTCAACTCATTTTGATAGAAGTAGTCTTCATAGATTAATCTATTGAACCTAGCCATAATATTGCGGTTCTCTTAGTTCTAGCCATCTACAAAGGAAAATAACTCCACAAGTCTTTGGCTCCACAAAGTATACTCCATAGAACCAAAATGCTACCCTTATGAACAAGTACCTACTCCCAAGACTTCAAATTTTTGATCACACAATATTTCCGAAACAATTCCCAACTTTCTGATTACCCAAACAATAGATACTTAACCTAAACTCCAAAGAAAATCTCAAACCCAAATAGTTAGCTACTCGGGTAGGTCAAAGTTTTTAGCTAGGAAAGAGTGGGTGGGGATACTTTCTTACTAAGCCTATTTTCTATAGACTTAAATACGTAATAGTCCTATCCAAAACTACCCAAATGCCCAACGGCTTGTCAAATTTTAAATTCTTTTCGTATGTCCATTTTAAATTCCCCTACATGTTTTAAATTTTCTTTTAGGATAACCGTACTCTGATACCAACTGTAACACCCCCAAATGGCCAAACCCGAAAAGCCGAGAGGGTGTCACTCCGTACCCGAGATTAGACCCGAATACAAGGAGGTTTAAATAATCAGAAGATCCAACGATTAACCATGAAATCCTTAATATAAATGTATTAAAACATTGTGCCACAAATATGGGCATGATCCAAAACTAGGAAAAAAAACTATTTAAAATATGTTTCATAACCAAACGTGAATCTACTAACTATTGTGACGTGTCTCGATTTCTTCCAAAAGCCATGCTTCTACCTAAACCAGTGGTGCAGAAATAAAAAGAAACACCACAGTTTTCAAAGTCAGCTGAAAATACTGAGTAAGCAACACCCAGACATGTAAACAGATTATGAAGCAGTTTATAAAAGACACATAAGTTTGAAGAGCAAAGAATTTGAGTAAGAGTATAATTATGAAATAAGAATTCACCAATCTTTTCCTTTTATCACTTCACTTGTGGGGAAACATTCCCAAAATCTTTTCACTTTAGCATTTCACGTGGGGAAACATTCCCAAACTCTCTTCATTGTCCAATAGGGACTTTCAACTTAAACAATAAAGGTCCATTCTTGGAAATCCATATTTTATCTTGTTGACACGGGGAAGATCTACTATAACTGGCTATCAGACCATAAGTGTCGACACCCCCCTACGACTTCTTGCAGCCAGAGAGGTAAGTATATGGAGCGAACTCGGGGCGGTTGCGGCCGAGCGAAATAATATAAAGGGGTCGAGAGACCGTAGTACACATCGACCAAAGCTCAAAACATTGATCCCCGCTACAACTATTCCCCTTTACGTCTTTACGTCTTATTATCATCTCATGTGATAGTTGTGATAAAATCACCTTTGTAAAATCAGTAAACTTTCTCAAATAAACAGTTCAAGTAAATATTTCAATTTTGAGACAATAAATCACAAAAACAGTTTAGACACGAAAGAAGGTATGGGAGCTAGGCCTGGCATGTTTACTTACCTTGAATCTCAAGCAAAGCAAATCACTTCCTAGTAATACTCGACGTATCCTTCGCCAACGAAATTTCTCGCCTACAAATTTAAGAATATCCTAATCAACATATTGCACACAAAAGTCCTGTAGGTAAATAAAATAAATCCCTTACTAACTCTCTTCAACCTTTGCTAAGGTGAACAACCTCTTTTATAATAAAATACGCTTTTGTGTACGAGAGAATCCTGTAGAGAGAACTCAATATACACCAAGAGTAGGGGATAGAGAAGACACAGGAAGTAAAAAGCTGTTTGTAGGGAGAGAGTACGGCAATAGCATTGTATGAGAGAGAGACATGATTTTGGCAGAGCTTCCGCGTAGTTTAGGTGAGTCTCTCCTTATATGGAAGGGTTAACGATCCTATATATAATGGAGAATGTGACCGTTGTAGTGTGGTTAATGTGCCCATTAATGGAGGCTTAATTAGCTTAACCACAACGGCACGTTCGTCCGCTATATAGGGACCGTTACAGCACGTTATCCGCGTATACCGGAACCGTTACGAGGTTGACCGGGTTTTGACCGGGTTGACCGGGTTTATGAAGCTCGTGCCATAAATCTCTCAAAAGCAGTTACTAGGGGTCGCGCGCGGGCTTGGTTGTCGCTCGCGTACGACATGAATTACTCTAGCCTCCAAACCACTAAGTCCCTACAAGTCCCGTGAGGTGGTATGCGAGGGCCCTGTCTCGCAGCCCCCACGTGGATCAGCGCGGCTGGTGATCCAGTGTGTGTGGAGCACAGCTAGGTGTGCTAGATGATCGCCACGTGGCTAAGATATGTCTGTCCAGAAAGCACTATCTACAGCTTTATAAAGCTAACGTTTATTATTTATAAAAACATATCAAACTATAATTATATAACTTATAAGGAGATTATTAATATATATGATTAACCAAGAATATTATTTTCCCAAATTTGATAACGTGAAATACTACTACTATTAAAGATATGATTTATATAATCTCTTGGTTATAAAAACGTAATATAATTATATAACTCAAAGTAGTAGAGTTTTATTGTTCTTTTAAAATAATTTAATTAAACATAACCAATAAACATTATTTTCCAATAAACTAGCTTTATACAAGAAAATAAACTCCCAAATAAATTAACCCTCAAAAGTATTTACTAAGGCTTTCATCCTCCTAATTCTGTTCATTCAAAATAAGTATTGATGAGTAAAAAAAATAGTTTCCTCTAGTGATACTCGAACCAAATTTCAACTCCAATACAAACATGCACTTTAACCACTAGGTCTAGGTCAACTGCCTCTTTGTTCTCTCATCCTTCCCGATAATAACATTAACTAACAATAAAGAGAGAACAAAACAAAACATTAATCAAAGGGAAGGAAACCCAATCGAGTTATTACCCCATAGAGAGAGAACGGGACAGAGATGGAGGGACGATGGCGAGGATGACACCGGAGACGCAGGCGATGGCTGACGACGAGGACGGCAGTGACGGCGGCTGGGCAGCGGCGGCGGACCGAAGAGAGAGAGAGAGAGAGAGAGAGAGAGAGAGAGAGAGAGAGAGAGAGAGAGAGAGAGAGAGAGAGAGAGAGAGAGAGAGAGAGAGAGAGAGAGGGATTGAGATTGTGGGTAAAAATTTGAGAATTGATGGGCTTATATAGTCTTGAGGGTGAGAAATCCGGCGACAATTAGGAGTCTTGCGAGTTGTTTTTCAATTTCTAATCGGGTTGTATTTTTGGACGAAATTGGATTTCTTGGTGAGAAATTATTGGTCTATGATGAGTTGGAGTAGATTGGGATTGTATTTGGGTGAAAAAGGATCAAACTTGAAGAGTTGGAGTTGGAGTTGGAGATGGAGTGGTGGTTGGTGGTGGAGAAAGAAACCCACGTTGGTTTCATCTTTGGGGAAGAAGATGACATAATTAATGCTAAAAGACACTTATCCCCCACAAGTTTAGTAAAAAAGACACCCAATATCCCCTAGTTTATTTAAAAGGCACTTTTTAAAGTAGGGAAAATACATAAAAGCCCCAAACCTTTAATAACTATTAAAATTAACTCCCAACCAATAAAAATTAATACCCAACACTTATAATAATATTAACACCCAATAATTATAATATTACCGTAAATACCCATATACACAAAATGGGGTATTTCATTCACTCTCTGCTGAAAGCAAGAATTACTCTTGAAAAATTTAAAAAATTGGAGTTACAAAGAAATCAAAGCCCTTCATCTTCGCATTAAAGATGCGATGGAAGACACCGACAGCTCCAAATGAGGTTATCAACGCTGCAACTGGATGACACAACATTCTGAACCGTTGTTCAAGAAGAGTAGTTCACAAGACACTATTTTGATAAGCTATCATTTAAAAAAAAGAATTGTACGGGAAGCAACGGGCTAAGCTGAACTAGATCGAATCGGGGGAGTGTAATTCATTTTTTTTACATAAAGCAACCACCTTTTTGTGCTACAGTGTTATAATTGAAGGATCAACTCGCGTGAAGGGATCCAGCTTTGATCACATGGTGACGTTGCTGCATGTCTTTCTCAACACTTTATTGACATTCTCAAGCCTACCAAAAGTACAACACAAGCTTGGTGTCTGTGTGTTTTAATTCCCCACCATAGTCGTAGGAGTCTGAGGCTAAGTTTCGGGCGATGTCTCATATGCGTTTATGGTGATTGATTTGCTAATCTTTACGAACTAGTAAGGAACACATAGTATTTCACCTTTATTTTGCTCAAGTGGTTTGTTTCCTGATTTTGCGACTTTGTTCAAATATGCCCGTGTTTGAGACTATGGGTTGTAATAAGTATTTAATACTTCAATTGTGGTTGTTTTGGTAATGGTTCAATTCTTGAAATCTCCTAATATTCAAGTTTCGTCTCGTGTATGGAGTAACACCCTCCCGGTATTTCTTTGGGTATTTCTTGGGGAGTGTTAGATATACGGGTTGTAGATAGAACATCAGCCACCTGCGACGAGCCTTATTCTAGCCTCAAAACCACTTGATCCCTTGGTTCTCGTGCGAGCTACTATCTGCGATGGGACCATGTCTCGAGGTCCCTATATACTGACATGGCATGATCTGGTGCGAGTGGAGCACATTAGGGTAGCGAATTGCATACTGCCGATTGGTACATGTGGTTGCGGTCTTGCACTATGTTTTGGACTATATACGGTAAAGCCTTTTATTAGTTGAGCCGCACCTCATTAAGTCCTCACAAATTGCGCGAGTGCCTCAAATTGAGGGCTGTTCGACAGGCATACAAAGCATAAGGTAGGCATTGTAATGTAACGCATGTAATGAGAGGAGTTAAGGATAATACTTCTTAATCCAGCGCATGTTGACTGAGCTTGGGGCTGAGGCCGTCCCGTGTAGCCTTTGTATATTGCAGTAGCCACTGTCAAAGACTTCTTTGACTTCGAAGGGTCCTTCCCAATTGGCTGCGAATTTTGGGTGAGCCGCCTCCCGCATGCAATGATCCGATGCGCGCAAGACCAGGTCTCTAACTGCAAAATCTCTATGTTGGACTGTTTTGTTGTACGCGCGGGCGATCCTTTCCTGGTATCGCTTATTAGCCCGCTTAGCCTGCTCCCGCTTTTCTTCTAACAGGACTAAGTCATGATCGCGTTGATTCTCGTGTAGTGCATGAAAGGCCAACCTTGCAGAGTTGATTTTTACCTCCGCCGGTACTACAACTTCAGCTCCATAACATAAAAGAAACGGGGAGACTCCTGTGGGAGTCCTCGGAGAAGTTCGATATGCCCACAAGGCTATGTTCAATGAATCAGCCCATTTCTTGTGGTCGTCTGGAACCATCTTGCTCAAGATTCTCAGCAACGTCTTGTTGGTTGCCTCCGCTTGACCATTCCCTTTCGGATAATAGGGGGTAGAACATATCTTCCTTATGTTGTATTCCGCTAGCTTCGCAGCTACCTGGCGATTGACGAAGGGGTTACCATTATCCGAGAGAATTGTATTAGGAATTCCGAACCGGTATATGATGTTATCTTGGATGAATTGGACTACAGCAAGCGCATTCGCTGTTTTCAGTGGTATTGCTTCTACCCACTTAGTGAACAACTCGGTCGCAGTGAGAATAAACTGATTCCCATGCGAGGTTGGTCGGATAGGGCCAACAAAATCTAGAGCCCAAGTATGGAATGGCCATGGTGTGCCCAACGCATGTAGATCTACGGCAGGAGCATGTACTAGGTTGCCTTTGAATTGACATTCCTGGCATCTTCTTACTTTAGCGCGGCAATCTGCTTCCATGGTAGGCCAAAAGTAACCGACTGTGAGGAGCTGTCTGCATAGCTTCGCACCTCCTTGATGTTCCACTTGGTGAGAGAGGTCCATCACCTCTTGTGCTTCCTTGCTGTCTAGGCATCGCAGTAAGTTACCCTCGTGGCCCCTTCGCCAGAGTATGTTTTCTTGCACCACGTACCGGGCTGCTTTCCGTTTTAGCTTTTCGGCTTCCTTTCTTGACTCAGGCTCGATACCTTGTGTAAGAAAGTCGAAGAGTGGCTTCCTCCAATCCATGTCATCCTCGACCAGAGCAATTGCTAAAGAGTCCTTGATCAATGCACAACTTTCGCAGTTCCCTTGAATCAACGCAGCAGCCGTTGACATATCCGGCCAGTGAATCCCATACCTTTGTGCCTTTTCTGTAGATTGACACCTCACTTTCTCCGCAAGTATGCTGGTGAATCTTTTGTAACAGCGCTTGTCCCTCCTGATGCGAGACGCATCGCATGAGTATCCCAGCTGGGCCTCTGTAATAGAGAGCGTTGTCATGAATGCAGCACCCCTTGGTGGATGCCCAGTTTTCTTTGCTCGTTCCTTCTGCGATGGCGCGCAATATTGGCTTCCTCCAGTCTTCATCATCTATGCATTCATCCTCACACGCGTCCTCTGTCAACGCCGAGGATGTTCGCACTTCAATTAAGATTCTCGCGGGATATTTATCCGCACTGACCTTGGATCCCAGGGTGGCCAAAGCATCAGCATGCCTATTATCTGCCCTGGGCTTGTGCTCGTACCTGACGTCGCAGAATTGTTGCACCAGCTTCTGTACCAAAGTTCGGTAGGGCAATAAGTTTACCTCCTTTAAACCGTACTCGCCCGAGGCTTGTTTGACGATTAGCTTGGAATCTCCCATAACCGTCAAATTACTCACTTCTAGTGACCTTGTCGCGCGAAGACCTGCGATGAGAGCCTCATAATCTGCCTCGTTGTTGGTGACTACGAAGTCGAGTTTTTTAGACATCTGTATGACTTCTCCATCGGGTTTGGTCTGGACTATGCCAATTCCTCCACCCTTCCTTGTCGACGACCCATCGAAATGGAGCGTCCAGTAAGGCAACTCAACTGTATAGATTTCAGGTCCCTCCAGTTCTTCCTCAATCACAGGCTCATGACTATTATCAGGGAACTGTGCTAGAAAATCCGCCACGGCCTGCGACTTGATTGCCCGCGGCCGAACGCATGTGATGTCGTACTGAGAGATGGTCATATACCATTTTGCTAGTCTTCCGCCAGGAGAAGTGTGAGTCAAGAGATACCGTATGGGGTCACTCTTTGTAACCACGATCACTTTGTGCGAAGCGAAATAGTGCTTTAGCTTTTCTATCACAAAGAACAAAGCAAGGCAATGACGCTCGATGTCTGTGTACCTTGATTCTGCTGGTTGCACTATGCGGGAAATATAATAAATTGGCCTTTCTTGCCCTTCATGTTCCTGAGCCAAGAGTGCTCCTATGGACCTCTTTGTCGATGTAAGGTATAGCAAAAGTGACGATCCGAGCTGTGGTGCGATCATAACCCTTGACGATGTCAGCAATTCCTTTAGCCTTCCGAATGCAGCTTCGTGCTCTGCGGTCCAATCGTACACGGCATCCTTCTTGAGAAGATCGCTGAAGCAGAAAGTGATTTCCGCGATCGCAGGGATGAACCTTCGCAGGTAGGATAGCTTCCCCAGGAATTTCTTCAAATCACTTTGGTTGTGCGGCGCCGTCATGCTGGTGATGGCTGATACTTTTGCGGGGTCAGGCTCGATTCCTTGGCGATGTATTACACATCCCAAGAATTTCACGGAGGTTACTCTGAATGCGCATTTCATGGAGTTCATCTTTAGCTGGAAACTTCTGCATATTTCGAAGACTCTCCGCAGATCCTCCAAGTGGTCGCTTTCTTCCTTGGACTTGACGACCAAGTCATCAACATAGAATTCTACCTCTTTATGCATCATGCCGTAGAACAGGGCCATCATAGCTCGCTGGTAAGTCGCACCTGCATTCTTGAGTCCGAAAGGAATAACCGTGTAATTGAAGACTCCCACTGGCGTGATGAACGCGGTTTTCCGTGCATCTTCAGGGTCCATATTGATCTGATTGTACCCACTGAAGCCGTCCATGAAGCTGAACATACGATGACCCGCGGTCGAATCGATGAGCAGATCAATGTTGGGGAGCGGAGAATCGTCTTTAGGACAGAAGCGATCAAGGTCTTGGAAGTCCACACAAATGCGAAGCTGCCCATTCTTCTTCACTACTGGCACAATGTTGGCCAACCAGGTAGGATGGTGATTCGGCTCGATGAATTTGGCAGTCAATAGTTTGACGATTTCTTGCTTGATCTTCACGTTGATCTCCGGCCTAAAGCTCCTTGTGCTCTGCTTTACCGGCTTAGACCTTGGGATTACATCTAGCCTGTGCATAGTGATGCTCGTGTCCAGGCCAGGCATATCATCGTATTCCCATGCGAAAACGTCTTTGTACTCAGTCAGAAGTTGTAGCAACCTTTCCTCCTTCTCGCTTGTGAGGTCTGCACTCAGAAAGACTGGCCTTCTCTTTTCTTCGTTTGGGCTTAGGAATACCTCCTTCAGCTCCTGCTTTTGCGGTTTGGGCTTGTCCTCCATGCATTCGGGCGCTTCTTTTAGCTTCTCCTCCGGAGTGTCTGGTGTTGGTTTGTCCAGTTCCATAACCTGCTCAATTTGACTGATTTGCTCAGGGATATCCCCATGCTCGCGTGGGGACACCCCCGCGCACCTTCATATGCGGTAACATTTCTTCCCGTTGGCGTAGAAGCTCTCTATCTCCTTGCCTTCAGGATCATGTTTTGCTATCCTTTTCAGGGTGTACACATTCTTTCGCTGATAAGCAATTCGCGATGTCTCTTCTCGCGCAGACGACTTCTCTTTGGACTCCTCCCTTATCACCATCACCCCTGCGGGTGACTGATCTTTGATTTCCTCCCATCGAGGCAGATGAGTGGGGTTGAACGGTCCCGGCGTTTGCTCGTCTGCCATTTCAGTGAACCATACTGCCTCGGAGAGGTGCGCTTCATCGAGATTGAAAGGGTTTACCGAAGCTGGTATCTCCACAATTCTATCGTTCGAGATAGCTTTCATCACCTGATGAGCCGTCGAGGGGATTGCATCGAAGCGATGAATCCAGGCCCGACCGATGATCATATGATACGTAGTGTTCGCATCTATGACATAGAACTTGGCTGAACATTTGATTTTGCCAATCTGGACACCTAGACGGATCCATCCTATCGTCATTCTCGAGTCGCTTCCAAACCCCATCAGCGGAGATGGTCGTCTAACAATCTTCTGTTCTGGGATCCTTGCCAGCTTCAAAGTGTGGAGTGGGACCACGTTAAATGCTGCTCCGCCGTCGACAAATGCTCATTTGACACCATTGATTACTGCTGTCACATACAAGGGCTTCTGATGGCTCGCATCTGTATTTTTGTTACTTGCAGAGAAGGTTATGACCTTTTCCGTGGAGTGAGATGCTCTGACAACCTTCCCATTGGAAACCACGATATCCTCCTCGTAGTCTTCCGCTATCCTTAGGATCGCTTTTGTCATCTCTTTCCGGCATTTCTCCGAAAAGTTCATTTCGTCGAATAACCTGCTGAACCCGTGCGACCCTTTCGTCGATGGGCACGCTCGTCCTCCGTGTCTATGCTGTAATCCTCCTCATTGTAGACTTTGGCAAGGATGGGTAGACCATCTTTCGCAATCTCTTCGAGGTCCATTATCGTGATCATGGCCACCTCTTTGCCCTTCGACTCTTGCTCCGCATGGGCATGCAACAGATTGTTTCGCACATCTTGCCTCTGATCGCTGATAATCAACTCGCCATCCTTCATCTTTCGGCTCACCATGTTTCTAAGCTTCTTGCAGTCAGCCGTGGGATGCATGATCTTTCCGTGGCATTCGCACCACTTTGGGTCCCTTATCATCTCCCTAGAGGGTATCTTTTCGAGCGGCGGCAAGATACCATCTTTACGCCATTGTCTGCACAAGTCACTCGCCTCCTCTACTGAACATGGTAACGGTTGCGCATCAAAGTTTGCGACCTTTGGCTGCTTTTGGGGCGAGACCGTATTCACTTCAGCCTCACGTCCCCTCTTGTAGCTGAACCTCCCAATTTTAAAGGTAGTCCCGCTCGGGGATCGCTCAGGGGCATGCTTCTTTTTCTGCCTCTCCACTATAGGCTCTATGTTCTTTGTACATTCGATCAGTTTTGAAAATGTGGGAGTTTGTAGGTTGATAAGCATACCTTTGTACTCGTCTCGCATACCCTGCAGACATATTTCCACGAGCCGGCCTTCAAGTACTTCATTCCTGCATTCCAAGGACTTAGCTCTGAACTTCTTGATGAATGTCACTCCATCCTCCTCGCGCTTCTGGTACATGCGAGAGAGATGAATCATCGTCACCTTTTCTTCCACCTGGAAGAATTTAGTGTAAAACTTCTGGACCATGTCGTCCCAGGTCTTCACGGATCCGGCCTCCAACGTCCTGTACCACTTGTAGGCCACGCTCCCCAGGGATTTCGGGAACTCGCGCATCTGCAACTTGGGATCAGCTCCGTATGGCCCCATCACATCAATGAAGCGCATGACATGCTCGTGGGCGTTTCCGTTGACATCCTCGAACTTGTCCCACTTAGGAGCCTTGTACCCGGCAGGGTTAGGCATGAGATAGATCTCGCGTGGGATAGGGGGATCGTTGTCTACCTTCGGGATTATGGTGTCTGAGAACGATTGATTTGCCAAGATGGTTTCTATGCGCCGCTGCAGCGATGTCATACACTTCGGCGCACTTCCCCTAGCAGCAGGAGGATGAGTTGCTACAGGTGGAGGAGACACATATGCCGCGGAAGGGCTAGGAACGTACTGTGAATTCGCATTGCCCCACGTTGCCGATGGAGGAGGAAAGGGGTATTGTGAAGTCGGATTAGGTACTAGAGTTGGCGGTTGAGGAGTGTGAGTAGCAAGGGGCAATATTTGGGCTGTTTACCCCTGAACTGTGGGTAACTGAACCATTTCCGGTGGAGTTTTAAGGTTAGGGTTAGGTGGTGCGGTTGATACTCCCAACCCCTGAGTGGTGGAAGCTCCTCCTCCCTGAGAGACGGCAGTGGCTGATGCGGGATTTGGGGCGAGATTCCCCAGGATGGCCATTATCCGCTCCAGCTGCGCAGACTGAGCTTTGAGAGCCTTCGCCTGATTCTGGATGGTAGCGTCTAGGGCCTCTAGCGTCGGAGCCTCCCCGGAAGCCGTAGAGGTGCGGCGGGTCTCCTCTCCTGAGTTGGTCTCCGTGGAGGGCGATCTGTTACTGACATCATCTTCATGAGACATGGTTGCTTGCAGTGGTAAGTTCACGTCGGGTTCAACAAATGTGTACGAGAGAATCCTGCAGAGAGAACTCAATATACACCAAGAGTAGGGGATAGAGAAGACACAAGAAGTGTAAGGCTGTGTGTAGGGAGAGAGTAAGGCAATAGCACTGTATGAGAGAGAGACAGGATTTTGGCAGAGCTTCCGCGTAGTTCAGGTGAGTCTCTCCTTGTATGGAAGGGTTAACGATCCTATATATATAGGAGAATGTGACTGTTGGAGTGTGGTTAATGCGCCCATTAATGGCGGCTTAATTAGCTTAACCACAACGGCACGTTCGTCCGCATATATAGGGACCGTTACAGCACGTTATCTGCGTATACCAGAATCGTTACGAGGCTGACTGGGTTTTGACCGGGTTGATCGGGTTTATGAAGCTCGTGCCATAAATCTCTCAAAAGCAGTTACAAGGGGTCGCGCGCGGGCTTGGTTGTCACTCGCGCGCGACAGGACTTACTCTAGCCTCCAAACCACTAAGTCACTACAAGTCCTGTGAGGTGGTATGCGAGGGCCCTGTCTCGAAGCCCCCACGTGGATCAGCGCGGCTGGTGATCCAGTGTGTGTGGAGCACAACTAGGTGTGCTAGATGATCGCCACGTGGCTAAGATCTGTCTGTCCAGAAAGCACTATCTAGAGCTTTATAAAGCTAACGTTTATTATTTATAAAAACATATCAAACTATAATTATATAACTTACAAGGAGATTATTAATATATATGATTAACCAAGAATGTTATTTTCCCAAATTTGATAACGTGACATACTACTACTATTTAAGATATGATTTATATAATCTCTTGTTTATAAAAACGTAATATAATTATATAACTCAAAGTAGTAGAGTTTTATTGTTCTTTTAAAATAATTTAATTAAACATAACCAATAAACATTATTTTCCAATAAACTAGCTTTATACAAGAAAATAAACTCCCAAATAAATTAACCCTCAAAAGTATTTACTAAGGCTTTCATCCTCCTAATTCTGTTCATTTAAAATAAGTATTGATGAGTAAAAAAATAGTTTCTTCTAGTGATACTCGAACCCAATTTCAACTCCAATACAAACATGCACTTTAACCACTAGGTCTAGGTCAACTGCCGCTTTGTTCTCTCTTCCTTCCCGATAATAACATTAACTAACAATAAAGAGAGAACAAAACAAAACATTAATCAAAGGGAAGGAAACCCAATCGAGTTATTACCCCATAGAGAGAGAACGGGACAGAGATGGAGGGACGATGGCGAGGATGACGTCGGAGACGCAGGCGATGGCTGACGACGAGGACGGCAGTGACGGCGGCCGGGCAGCGGCGGCGGACGGGAGAGATAGAGAGAGAGAGAGAGAGAGAGAGAGAGAGAGAGAGAGAGAGAGAGAGAGAGAGAGAGAGAGAGAGAGAGAGAGAGAGAGAGGTTACGGGATTGAGATTGTGGGTTAAAATTTGAGAATCGATGGGCTTATATAGTCTTGAGGGTGAGAAATCCGGCGACAATTAGGAGTCTTGCGGGTTGTTTTTCAATTTCTAATCGGGTTGTATTTTTGGACGAAATTGGATTTCTTGGTGAGAAATTATTGGTCTATGATGAGTTGGGAGTAGATTGGGATTGTATTTGGGTGAAAAAAGATCAAACTTGAAGAGTTGGAGTTGGAGTTGGAGATGGAGTGGTGGTTGGTGGTGGAGAAAGAAACCCACGTTGGTTTCATCTTTGGGGAAGAAGATGACATAATTAATGCTAAAAGACACTTATCCCCCACAAGTTTAGTAAAAAAGACACCCAATATCCCCTAGTTTATTTAAAAGGCACTTTTTAAAGTAGGGAAAATACATAAAAGCCCCAAACCTTTAATAACTATAAAAATTAACTCCCAACCAATAAAAATTAATACCCAACACTTATAATAATATTAACACCCAATAGTTATAATATTATAGTAAATACCCATATCCACAAAACGGGGTATTTCACTCACTCTCCACTGAAAGCAAGAATTACTCTTGAAAAATTTAAAAATTTGGGGTTACAAAGAAATCAAAGCCCTTCATCTTCGCATTAAAGATGCGATGGAAGACACCGACAGCTCCAAATGAGGTTATCAACGCTGCAACTGGATGACACAACATTCTGAACCGTTGTTCAAGAAGAGTAGTTCACAAGACACTATTTTCATAAGCTATCATTTAAAAAAAAGAATTGTACGGGAAGCAACGGGCTAAGCTGAACTAGATCGAACCGGGGGAGTGTAATTCATTTTTTTTTTTACATAAAGCAACCACCTTTTTGTGCTACAGTTTTATAATTGAAGGATCAACTCGCGTGAAGGGATCCAGCTTTGATCACAATGTGACGTTGCCGCATGTCTTTCTCAACACTTTATTGACATTCTCAGGCCTACCAAAATTACAACACAAGCTTGGTGTCTGTGTGTTTTAATTCCCCACCACAGTCGTAGGAGTCTGAGGCTAAGTTTGGGGCGATGTCTCATATGCGTTTATGGTGATTGATTTGCTAATATTTACGAACTAGTAAGGAACACATAGTATTTCACCTTTATTTTGCTGAGGTGGTATGTTTCCTGATTTTGCGACTTTGTTCAAATATGCCCGTGTTTGAGACTATGGGTTGTAATAAGTATTTAATACTTCAATTGTGGTTGTTTTGGTAATGGTTCGATTCTTGAAATCTCCTAATATTCAAGTTTCGTCTCGTGTATGGAGTAACACCCTCCCGGTATTTCGTTGGGTATATCTTGGGGAGTGTTACATATACGGGTTGCAGATAGAACATCAGCCACCTGCGACAAGCCTTATTCTAGCCTCAAAACCACTTGATCCCTTGGTTCTCGTGCGAGCTACTATCTGCGATGGGACCATGTCTCGAGGTCCCTATATACTGACATGGCATGATCTGGTGCGAGTGGAGCACATTAGGGTAGCGAATTGCGTACTGCCGATTGCTACATGTGGTTGCGGTCTTGCACTATGTTTTGGACTATATACGGTAAAGCCTTTTGCTAGTTGAGCCGCACCTCATTAAGTCCTCACAAATTGCGCGAGTGCCTCAAATTGGGGGCTGTTCGACAGGCATACCGCTGTAAGCTTGCGGGCTTACCACGACGAGAGTTTTTGAGAGAACCTTTTTTCGTACTTCAACCCCCTTACCGCAAAATCTGATGTCCTTACAGCGATAGGGCTACTATTGCTACATGTACGGAGTTATCTTCCTTACAACGGTCAAATATGCATGACCTCTATATTTTGATCATCTTCTTTGTTCTTTGCACCGTTTAAGCTTCTGTTTTCTCGTTTCTTCGCTTCTTTCGCTTGAGTTTCAAAAATTTGCGATCCACTTTAAATACTTGATTTGTGTGCCTCCATTACCTGTGCCTGCAACCACTTTAACAAAACCCGTGATCACATCTAGGATAGCAAAAAATGAACAAAGCCATACATAATATGTAGAAAAATATGGAAATGCAGAATATCTCGATCAAGACTTCTCAAGCTATGAAATACACCTAAATCTCCTGAATACAGGCGTAAACTCACTCGAAACTCCTCACAAACATCTCAAAATAAAAAATTTAAGTAGCTCGAATTATGGAGCTATTACTTGGTGTAAATGTCGGGCTAGACTGAATTACCCGATTTGTATAATAACTACCTATAAATATTATATTTGGAGAGAATTATGAATCTACAACTTTTCTTTTAATTATTAGCATTCTTCTAATAAAACTTTTGTTCGAAATGCATGCATTATGTGTCTTATTTTATATCTACGTTATTAATTTTTCTTAGAGGAGACACTTTCAGTTCAGCTGAAAGTGATAATTAAGTTTATTTATTATGTTCGATGGGCTAGTCCGAATTAAGCTCGAGCCGGATTTGGTTTGTGTAGATAGTGCTTTCTGGACAAGAAGATCTTAGCCACGTGGCGATCATCCAGCACACCATAATGTGCTCCACACACACTGGATCACCAGCCGCGCTGATCCACGTGGGGGCTGCGAGACAAGGCCCTCGCATACCAGCGCACGTGACTTGTAGGGACTTAGTGATTTGGAGGCTAGAGTAAGACCTGTCGCGCGCGTGCGACAACCAAGTCCGCGCGCGACCCCTAGTAACAGATTTTGAGAGATTTATGGCACGAGCTTCATAGACCCGGTCAAACCCGGTCAACCCCATAACGGTTCCGGTATACACGGATAACGTGCTATAACGGTTCCTATATACGCGGACGAACGTGCCGTTGTGGTTAAGCTAATTAAGCCGCCATTGATGGGCGCATTAACCACACTACAACAGTCACATTCTCTGTTATATATAGGATCGTTAACCCTTCCATACAAGGGAGAACCACCCGAGATACGCGAAAGCTCTGCCAAAATCCTGTCTCTCTCTCATACAGTACTATTGCCTTACTCTCTCCCTACACACAACCCAACACTTCCTGTGCCATTTCTATTCTCTGTCCTTGGTGTACACAGAGTTCTCTCTGCAGGATTCTCTCGTACACATTTTGAAAGTACTATCCGCCGCGATGGCAGCATTATGAAAGTATGATCTTAAGTGATCTTCTAAGCCTATCTGCCATGATAGCAGCATTATGATCTTAAGTGATCTCTAAGCCTATCCGCCATGATAGCAGCACTATGATCTTAAGTGATCTTCTAAGCCTATCTGCCATGATAGCAGCATTATGATCTTAAGCGATCTCTAAGCCTATCCGCCATGATAGCAGCACTATGATCTTAAGTGATCTTCTAAGCCTATCTGCCATGATAGCAGCATTATGATCTTAAGCGATCTCTAAGCCTATCCGCCATGATAGCAGCACTATGATTTTAAGTGATCTTTAAGCCTATCTGCCATGATAGCAGCATTATGATCTTAATTGATCTCTAAGCCTATCCGCATGATAGTAGCACTATGATCTTAAGTGATCTTTTAAGCCTATCTGCCATGATAGCAGCACTATTCAAGTATGATCTTAAGTGATCTCCAAAGCCTATCTGCCAAGATAGCGACCGTACTAGAGTCCTATCTTAAGCGATTCTCAAGCCTATCTGCCAAGATAGCAAAGCTATGCAAATGCAATCTCAAACGATCTAAAAACTCATCTGCTAAGGCAGCAGTTCTCATAAATGATTCTCAACCTGCGAATCTATCTGATGGATAGCAAATCTTAAGGATAACACAGTGCGAATACGACACTACAAAAAGTGAAGCTTGCCAATATGCATGCGAAAATTGCAATTTGTTGTAACAAGAACAGCAAATCAAACAAAGTGATTTATTATTATGAGTCAAAATGACCTACAAATTATCTGTCTAGATAGCAGCTTACAGCGGAAAAGCTCAGACTGAGCTAGTTACACATCCAACATGGCTTACAATGCATCTAAATAGCAGCCAACAAGCGGAAGTTACACATCGAGGGAATCCTTACTAAAAAAGGATCGACCTGCTGGTCCTAACAGAAGCTATGTGATACAACGATCTGCGACCAAAGATCTGTAGCAAGTAGGGTGTTCCTATAAAACGAACGGCCTACTAACGCTACAAGACCTATGCGACGCTATGTTCAAGATCCCAGGATCTGACAAGGCCTCTGTCTGATCAACACCCCCAAGAGATGTGCCTGAGGAACCACCTGTTCCGGCAAAGGACAGGCAAGCAGCAACTCCTAGGGCAAGAGGCTCCTTGTCCACGGAGACGAGCACAATGGCTCGCCATCCCGAGTTCAAGAACGTGGTGGCGAATGGTCATCCTCCGGGAAAGCTAGAAGAGAAATCCGCCGTTCATCATGAATCGGTAGCAAGGTCACTACGGCGCTGCACCTCGCCGGGAGGCGGCCGAAAACATGACCTGCAAGCATAATATACGAATAAAATTCTTCGAGCAAGCATGACACGTTATGTGCATCTTCTTTATGGTGGTTATGAAGAACAATAAGCCTCGTAAAGAAGATCTTGGAAGCTATTTCTATGGCACAAAGCACAAACTCAGGTTTCACAACTTGAAGTTGCCATGAATCAACAACAGACAAGCATTGAAGCCAGCAGACGTAGGGACTCATGGCAAGCCACATTTTGGGATGAAAGACCCAAGCAGTGGAAGGCAGGGTCTATATAGACCCAACGGAGACCCTTCAAATCTCTAGCTGAGTCAGCAAAGCTTGGAAAAGTGGTAAGCATCAATCACTTACACCTTGAAAAGAGGTAACATTCAATTACCCTACTAAAGGCTACGACGATTTAGTTGCGTATCTTAATTAATGACGGAAGGTCATGATACGGATGGACTTCCCAAGGAAAGCGTGCTTATCTGATAAGCAATTAGCGCAAAAGACAAGGCAGAGTATCAATAGCTGACGTCATAATCGATACGAATAGAGATATTCGAGCAAATCCCGGGAAGGGCAAAAGGCATTCAAATTTTTTGAAAAAAAATGGGGGGGGGGGGGGAGAAACCCTAGCAACATTACAATAATGTTTTAGCATTTTGCTCGACACAAATTTGTTATTGTTCAAAATAAGCCTTTGACCAGGGAGTCATCAGGAGTAAACTGACGTGACAAATTTGCCACTTGCTCCACTTCTTGATTCAATCGCTCGTAGTTGGCGCTCATTTCATGGAAGAGCTTCACAGCCTCTTCAGCTTTCTGCTTTTGCTGCTCCACCTTCTGCTCCTCAGCTGCGAGGTTATGGAAGCCGCGCTTCAAATTCACGGCCGCGCGAATCTGGGTGACTCTTTTGACAAGATACCCAAAACCCAGCTTGCCTTGAACTTTGGCGTGAAGGTTTTGACACATGCCGAAAAGCAACTCCGCGCTCTGAGGAGAGATGGTCGCAGGTGTGGCCGAAGATAGCTGCTCCAAAATCCAGATGGCTTCGGTCAAAAACAGTCTTCTGTCGAAGGGCCCTATCTCCAGAGACCTCACAAATGATTGAGGATAGGAGAGACGCATCCGAACCAGCCAGTCCACGTCAGCTTTCTTCAACCCTAAGCAATGTTAAACCAAGTTAGATTATCGAACTTGTAAATGAAGAATGCGAGATGCGAACAACAATCATAACATACCAGTCCCTTCAAGGATCTCACGCATAGAAGGAATGCGCATTGCCGGGGCAGCTGAAGACTGTCCTCGCTCCATTGCCCTCCTGTCAGCTGCGAGCTCTAACTCCTCATAGTTGGCAGGAAGGGTATAAGCCGCACCAGGCACGATTGCAGCTCCGACCTGCGAACTCCAAAAGTTCCACGCAGGAAGAATCACTGCAGGCTCAGTCCTCGCTGGAGGCATGGCAGCAGTAGAAGTTGCAGCTTGATTAGGGATGCCTTCAGATGCGAGAGCATCAGCAGCATCTGCTTCTGTTTCCTCAGAAGCAGCATTGGCATCTTCTTCCATCAACACGGTGACAGCTTCGGCATCATCAAAAACTTCAATGATGTCCTTGAAGGGCTCTCCCGCATACTCAGCAGCTGGGGCGGGCTTCTCAGTGTGAGAACTTGGCACACGGACATAAGATGCAGAAGGATGATTCCTCTGTCCCAGCATGGCTTCATCAGCATTACCTGCGACACAAGACAGGATGATGTGAGTTAACTTGTGTTAAATAATATTTTATTATTATTTTAATAAGCCAAGAGTTAGCACCTCCACGCGAGGGTGGGATTGCAGCATCTGCGTCGTAGGCTAAGGACGCGGAACCATGGCTTCATTAAGTATGTCTTTAAGCTGAGCAGGACCTGGGGCGCGAAGGAACCAGTCATGGTAATGTTTGGGTTATTAAGCCTAATTCACAAATGTCGTTCAAATGATTACATGAAGGCTCGCCGCACTTGCTTACTAGCCAGCGGCGAATGTCAGCTTTTGATAAGCCATGCTTTAATGCACCAACAATCACATCTCGGTAAGTTACTGCGAGATTAAAAATCTCACCTTCGTTACCGCCTGTGATCTCTTCGAAGTCCGCTTGGATTTGGTCTAGAGCAGCCGCATCTTCTTCTGGAGCCGCATCCTCCTCGTCAACTTGAGGAGCCACCTCTTCTGGAATCGCATTTCCCTCATCGATTGGACGCACTAAGTCGTCGACGTGTTGCTCTTCTAGGCTCCTTTGATTTACGCGTTCAAGCTCCTCTTCTTCTCGCTTCCTTCTTCTCTCAGCAACCTCCGCAGCTGTTCTCCTGGACTCGGCAAGGATGTCCTCGTCTATGGTTTCGATGGAAACACCAGAGTGAGAAACCCTCTTCTGTCTCTTGGCCAAAAGGCCGCTGATGGTCTCATCATCATCATCTGCAAAGGAACGAATTGGTCAATCAGGACTGCGAAAGTTAAGATAATGAGAAGAGAAGTACGATAGGATACCTCCTGATTCTTCATCTTGTATCTCGTCTCTCTCTCTTTCTCTGACATCTTCGATTCTTTCTTATTCTTCATCATCATCCTTTTCTCTCGCCTCCATTCTCTCCTCCTCCTCTTCCTCCTGATCAAACGGAACAAAGGTCTCCACTGCGAGCTCTTTCCGTGCCTTGCTTGGCATGCGACCTTTACCTTTGTCCCTAGAAGTATGGGACCTCGCAGGAGGAGAAGTTGGAGCACTCCTAGGGGAAGAAATGGTGATTCCCCTCTGCCTTGGCCTCTTTGCCCGTGGTGCAACAGTTGCTGGGGGAGACGGATCATACCTGGGTGGAGGCAAAGCTGGAGCATTGTCTATCAGCGAATCAGCAAAAACATCCATGACTTGGCGAATTCGGGTCTCAACTGCGGGAGCCATTTTCATTGCTAGCCGAACTGGTTCACCTTGTCTTCTCGCAGTAACGATGGTGGTGATCAGTGATTTGGAACGCTCACCGGATGCGAATCTCCTCACATAGCACTGCGACAAAAAAATGAAGCATAAAGTTTCAACGTATCGGAATAAGGAAACTTAGCACATGCAAGAGAGACTGTTCACCTTGGCGAAAGTTTCGCTGTATCTGATGACATGCGAATCACCTTTCTTAACTGCGGCCATCTTCTCGTCAAGGATGGTGGAGGGACACAAGTGATTCTCATGATCCAGCAACGAATAGCAGCCATATTCGGAGTCGTCCAGGCTACAATTGGGACGGAAAAGGAAAGATTTCCTCTTGATCACAGGAGCTTTTCTTGGCCGAGGGGTTGACTGCGTCTCAAACCATGTCTGCTGGGTATTCCAATAAGCGACCCATTTTCTGGAGTAGCCACCTTCGCGGTTACCTGGGGGTTGCTCGAAGGAAAGATTGCTCCTTAAGATTGTTTTACACTCCCCAGATAGTAATCGCTTGTAGCAGCCTCTTATGATAGACTGCAGCCAGATTGATGGTGTCACCGCATCGAAGCCAAACTGGGGAGAAACGCGAGTAGGATCAACATCCACGGTGATTCTCTCGTACCGAGGGGTGAGCTCGCGAACATGCTCCGCAAGAGCAGGAAGAGAGCCTCTTAGACACCAGCAGAAGAATTCGCGATAGCGCTCGTGGAAATGCTCCCCGCCCTCGAAAAGGAGCTCTTCTGAGAAAGCAACAGCCTTGGAAGGATATAGTTTTGGGAACCATCGCACATTGTCAATGCGCGTGGCATAAGGCCTGGCTATAAACTCTTCCCGATTGTCGCATATCAGGCTCCAAACGCACTTAGGAAAGTGAGTTCCAAACAACCTCACAGCCCTGCCGCTATTACGCTCTTCCTCCGCACCTGGGGCACACCATTTACTGGGCCTAGAAGGAATAGGAGCATAAGAGGGCCATCGCTCGAAGACCCACATAGTCAAGAAGGCAATGTTGACATAGGTCAGCACGTCGAGGCGATCGCGCGAGTCCTTGATTGCTACGACCAGTTGATCTAATCTGTGGTACAGGGTACCCAAGACTAAAGGCCCAAGTGCGACCTTCTGACCAAGGGTCAGTTTCACAGCAAGAGGAAGAACATGATAGAAGACCCCATCATGCAGATGGCCATCGATCAAATACCTCGACAACCAGGCGCAGAGAAAAGCGCATAGGGTCAAGTTATAACCTTTGCCATTCACATAGTTTTTAGCTTTCGGGTTCCGGCTCAGAAGCTTCTTGGTGATACTACTATTTGCATAATCGCGAAAGAAGTATTGCACCCACTTGTTCCAAGTGTTCTTCGCAGATGTGTCAACCAACTGCCAATCGGGAAGAAGCTCTGTAGGTGTCCACCGGGTGGAAATTTTCTTCACCTATGACAAGCACTCCTCCATCTGCTTGTACAAAGCAACCTCTGCATCAGTTCTCAAGGGACTCAAATGATCCACCTCACCCACAGGAGACAGATCATACAGCATGTGTACATCTTCAAGAGTGGGGGCAGCCTCGAACTTAGCAAAGTGGAATGTGTGAGTCGCAGGCGAGTAACGCGAGAGAAGGTTTAGAAGCATGGACTGGTCCAGCTTCACGGCAGCACCCTTCATAGCACGGACTGCGAAATATATGCCAGCATCGTTTAAAGCAATGGCATGGTTGGTCAGTACATGGTCAATCCACTCATCCATAAAGTCCAATTTCTGAACAAACGCCTGAGTGGAAATCGCAGTATACGGGAAAAACCCATTTTCGACCCCCAATCGAACTACGTCCTTGGAATCGATCAATTCGAGCATGGCCGCGTTAACTGGAGGGGTCAACAATTGCAATTCTTCAGCAGAGACAGGGATTGGCAGGTTCTTCACCTTAACCCTAGCATGGTAAAAGTCTTTGCCACCCAGATAGGGGGCTTTTCGCCATAAGGTCTGGGGGAGATCAGGTATTTCTTCGACCTCCTTAACAGGTTTGGTTCCTTTTGTCTTTGCCATTCCTGCGGAAAAGCAAGAAAAAAAGGGGGGGGGGAGAAATACACACACTATAGTTTGAATTCCAAGATTCATTTCAAGGCATACGAGGATTTATTGGAAGAAAGATGAACAGTCTAGTGTCAATTTTGGGGTTTGAAGTTCAGAATCGTTTGCATCATTGGGGATTTCAGAAACCCTACATTCAAAACCCTTACAATCTGGGGATTAAATCAAGGTTGGATTCAAAGAGTAAGGTCTCCTTCATAGTTTTCAGTGGATAATATGTTTCGGAGAGTCATGGGTTTCCAGATCCAACACAGTTCAAAGCATATATCGGTACATTAAACAAAATTGAACAAGGCCAACCTTGTTTTGGTAAAGCTTGCTTGGAGGCGCACAGTTGAAGAAGACGATTGACAAGAGAGAATTGATGATTGATTATCTGAATCTGCTCTTGAAGGCTTTCGGGTATCATTCACTTTAAGAGAAAGAAGTGATACTTTGCAACAATGGAGAGCGCAGAGTATTTATCCAAAAACAATGAAGGGTTGCGTCATTTCAGTAGTCGAATCGCAACCGTCACCGTCGAATCGCGCAATCACAGGACAAGCTGACATCACGCCTAAAACCCTAAAAGACCAGACGGCACGACTCTAGGGGTTTAGGTCATAATGGCACGCACGGGGGCTGAATTTGCGTGTATTTGAATTGGTGCGTGGCGGCGACGCGTACGTTGGTTCCTGCGCATGGAAGCCTATCCGGTTGTAAGTCTTCACGCGCAGAAAGGGGGCTAATGTAGATAGTGCTTTCTGGATGAGAAGATCTTAGCCACGTGGCGATCATCCAGCACACCATGATGTGCTCCACACACACTGCATCACCAGCCGCGCTGATCCACGTGGGGGTTGCGAGACAGGGCACTCGCATACCACCGCACGAGACTTGTAGGGACTTAGTGGTTTGGAGGCTAGAGTAAGTCCTGTCGCGCGCGAGCGACAACCAAGCCTGCGCGCGACCCTTCTTAACTGATTTTGAGAGATTTATGGCACGAGCTTCATAGACCCGGTCAAACCCATAACGATTCCGGTATACACGGATAACGTGCTGTAACGATTCCTATATACGCGGACGAACGTGCCGTTGTGGTTAAGCTAATTAAGCCGCCATTGATGGGCGCATTAACCACACTACAACGGTCACATTCTCTGTTATATATAGGATCGTTAACCCTTCCATACAAGGGAGAACCACCCGAGATACGCGAAAGCTCTGCCAAAATCCTGTCTCTCTCTCATACAGTACTATTGCCTTACTCTCTCCCTACACACAACCCAACACTTCCTGTGCCATTTCTATTCTCTGTCCTTGGTGTACACAGAGTTCTCTCTGCAGGATTCTCTCGTACACAGTTTGCGTGAATTTAGACTTGGACGGGCTGACGAGCTCTTAACTCGGACTGGGCTAGGCTTGGGAAGCCTCGACAAAATTCGTGCTTGGGCTAGGACAGGAGTGTCAACTCGTCTAACCCGCCCGAGTTGCAATCCTAGCCCAACTTCAAGACACACACACCCCTTGATTGTGTCATTCCATGCTCTAAGATAATACTACCTAAGAGGGACCTCCAACTCGGACTAACGGCTCTCCAATTACGCAGTGCTGCTGTTCTATAATTTATCATACACACCGAAGGGCGAAAGAGTCATTTGCAAAACTGAAAGGGGTAAAAGTGTCTTTATATCAAACTTGAGAGGTGAAGGTGTCATTCGCCCTACATTTATCTTCTCGAGCCCCACTACTCATTTAGTTTTTTCCACCGCCACATACCCCAATCATTCCCATTCTCAGGCACATACTGCTCCGTTTCATTGTTTCGACTCTCTACACCACTTTCCACGAACTAGTCGTCTGGACGAAAGCTCCAACTTTGGGACCAAAACCCATCTTTTATTTCACAATGTCCCAAAACTTTTTCAACGGTAGTATCAACTATCAAGCATGACAAACTATTATTGATTCTTTTTTTATCTTCTACTATTGTCATAGGCAGAGTAATTGGTCGATACTATTGTCACTAATGAACTAACGTTGTTCGGGTATCTAAAAGTTGTCAAACAAATTAGCAGAACTGAAATTTTGACCAGTTAAACCGGGATATCTAACATGAATTAAGCTCCTTTGGTGTTCTTATGGTCTACAAGGTGATTAGTGCCTCACCGAAGTTTTTTTGACGAAAGTAGTGACTCCCTAAAGTTTCCATCCGGTCATAGTTTCGTTTGGTCATAGTTTTCTCTCTTGGTCTGTTAGACTGTCACAATGGATTCGAATCCTATTATCTTGGCGATTACACGGATCTTTTCTCCTTTTGTCTTTTACTTACATGAAGGAGTTCGGTGCTTTAACAATTTTCTCTCACTCTGCCTTCTAGTTAATTTGGTCATATGCCGTGGCTTCTTATTTACATTACTTATTCATCCTACTAGTCTCATTTATGCAAATTCTATTTCTTGCTAATTTATATCCACTTAGGGGGGGGGGGGGTGCTTTCACCCCAGAATTAAATAATAACCATTTTACTCAATCATGAAACATTTAAAAATAAGGTAAAAATAGCATTTATTTTAGAGAAAAATAGCAATTTTGGATAACACAATCAGTTTTAATCAAATTTGCCTACAAAATGTTTCATCAAACATGCAATAAGACAACACATTGCAAATAGGTGCTAGCTCAAGTAATTGAACATTTAAAACTCCTGCATGAGGTCATGGATTCAAACACGGTAGACAACAAACATAAAACTCTAAAATAAAATAATACTTATAAAACAATGCACTAGGTTATCTAAGGGTGGACTAACAATAGATCTCCACATGATTATGAATTTACGGAGCTACCCTCATTCCATTTTCCCTTCCTTAGACTTTCCTACATTATAAATAAACAATTGGATGACAAACAAAAATAACTGAAAACATAAACATTACGCGCTTTCTTTACAAACTTACAACCTCACCCCCTCATTAACCAGACCCGTTCGGCGTTGTCCCTCATAAACAGTACGCGCGAGCGTGGTTGTTGCTCTCGCGCGACGTTCCTTACTCTAGCCTCCAAGCTACTAAGTTCCTACAACTCCTGTGTGATTAGTATCGCGGGTGGCCTTTTCTCACAACCCCCATGTAGATAAGCTCGAATATAAGCATGTGATAAGGTGTATACGGAGTACCATTGGATGTGCTCGATGACTGCCACGTGGACGGTAGTTGATCTGCTCAGAATCCACTATCTACAACATCAAAGAACATGATGAATAAACAAAGACAGGGTGGTATTTGTCCACAATTAATAAGGGTGAAATGGTAAAAAAAAAGAATCAGTTTGCACCCCTCCACTAACGAATTGTAACACAAGAGTGATATCTGTTCACCCTCCATCCGTTAACAGAGGGCAAAATGTAGTTTTTCATAAATCAAGGGACAAAATATATTTTGTCCATTATCGGAGGATGGAAAATGTCTTTTAATTTACGGAACTACCCTCATTCCATTTTTCCTTCCTAGACTTTCCTACATTATAAATAAGCAACTGGGTGACAAAGAAAAATAACTGAAAAACATAAACAGTACGCGCTTTCTTTACATACGATACTTACAACCTCACCCCCTCATTAACCAGACCCGTTCGGCGTTGGTTCATTCATTCCCATCCCCCACCTCCCGAAAATTTCCCCAATTCCTCAATCTCTCTCTCTCTCTTTCTCTCTCTCAATTAATCCCTCTCTCTCTCTCTCTGTATCATCGAATCCAATTTGCAATGGCTACGATCCAATCCGATCAGATCAAACAGCTGAAAGACATCTTCAAGCGTTTCGACATGGACTCCGACGGCAGCCTTACCCACCTGGAGCTCGCCGCCCTCCTCCGTTCCCTCGGCCTCAAGCCCGGCGGCGATCAGCTCCACGTCCTGTTGGCAAACATGGACTCCAACGGCAACGGCGCCATCGAATTCGACGAATTGGTCGAGGCCATCTTGCCCGACATGAGCGAGGAGGTTCTCATCAACCAGGATCAATTGACCGAGGTTTTCCGGTCCTTTGACCGCGACGGAAACGGGTATATCACGGCGGCGGAGCTGGCCAAACAGATGGCGAAGATGGGTCATCCCCTGACGTACCGGGAGTTGTCGGAGATGATGAGAGACGCCGACACGAATGGGGATGGGGTCATTAGCTTCCATGAATTCGCCAACATTCTGGGGAAATCTGCTTCTGATTTCCTTGGCATCACAATCACCTAACCCTAATGGTTCCATGCTCTGGTTTTTGGGGGTATTTTCGTCATAAATTGTGATTTATGGATGATCATTCATTAATCTGATCTCACTTTTTATTTTATTTTTCTTAATTGTACTTTGTGTGTGTATATGACTGAAAGAGAGAGATGTAGGAGGAGAAAAAGGAAATTCATTAGAGAATTTGAAAAAGAAAAATTCTCCAATGCTCTTGTCAACTTGTAGTTGTTCCTCTATCTAATTCAAAACCGTGGATTTGGCAAATGTGACATCTACTTTTTTTTTTGAGAAATTGTTTTTGTCGTCAACCAGATTTGAACCCGGGACTTCATGCAGGGGCTTCCAACGCTCTACTTCAGCTACCACCCTAGCTGCACCTCCACATTTGGGTGTCTTGTGGATAGGACCTTGATTACAACTTGCTCAATCTTTTTCTCTTTTGGTTTTTACCACAGTGGGATTTGGTAAATGTGATCTTAGGCTTTTCTCAAACTTCTATCATTTTGTGGATCAAAGGGAAGATTAGCGTACCTGTTGGTAATTTATGAACCATGTACTTTCATGTCGCTATCGCTAACAACATTGTTAGATGTCTCGACACCCGTGGATGGATTGGCGCTGAATGCGAAAGCTCATTCTGCAAGCTCTCCACTGTTCTATACCATGCCCTACTATTCAAGTAGGCAATCGCTAACAACATTGTTAGATGTCTCGACACCCGTGGATGGATTGGCGCTGAATGCGAAAGCTCATTCTGCAAGCTCTCCACTGTTCTATACCATGCCCTACTATTCAAGTAGGCAATGTCAACTCTATAACTATGCTCTATCACTCACGTAGACAATGTCAACGCGTGGGTTCAATTGGGACTACCAGGGTAGGTCGGGAGAATCTTATAAATTGGATGCCATGTACCACTCTGTCTCTTCTCTTTAGCCCCATTTGACTTTTTTGACTCGTATCTGAGTCACTTTGACCGGATGATTTGGTCGACAAAACGATGTGATTTTTTAATAATTTTTTCACCGTGTAATGGAGCACCTTTTACTCTACAATACAATGAAAAAAATATCAAAAAATTGTATCATTTTGATAGCCAAATCACCGGGTCAAAGTAACCCAGTGAATAGTGACAAAAACAAAAATGGGGCTAAAGAGAAGAGACAGAGTGGTACCTCAACCTAAAATTTTCCAATTGTTTATTCATGACATTGATGTATACCGGTATATTTTTTTGCCAAGTAGGATGTCTAAATTTATTAGTTCATGTTGCTTTTGCACAAGGAGGTGCTTTTAACTTGTTAGATTTACTATATTGTCATTCGTCTTGTGCAGTACTGTTATTGAGAAGTGAAAAAGTAAGAATTGAAAGAGGAGGATATGATCGGAAGTAAAGGAAAACTCATTTTAGGAAACATGGACTAATAAAATAGAACGGAGGAAGTAAATAGAACATCATATAAGTCATATTCTAGCCTGAATTATTACCTACGCTACTGCACTTCAGGGTTGAAGGCTCGAACCTATTGAATTGCCTCAAGGGCTCTAACTACTGGGCTGAACGGCTAGTTTCGACACTTGTCTTCTGAATTCAACCAAAATTTGATGAATTTAGCTTAAAAAGCTTTCTAAAATAGGGGTTTCAGCAACTTGTTGGAAACTTGGAATCCACCCAGGAATCCATTTGTAATATCATTCATGCCATTTCCAACATCCGAGCAGATTTGAGTTTGTGTCCTCCTGTAAAACTATAGAGAGACATTGTTTTTTATGTTAACAATGAAACAATGATATAGTTGGACTGGGACATTGTGTATTACTCGATACGAGTTTCTACTTGACCAAAACTGGATGGATATATAGTTCAATGAATCACGTCCTGCGCCTTATAGAAGGAAAAAAAAAATGAATTAGTCCTACGGAGGTATCTATCAAGTGCTCAACTTGTGTGGTCTGACTCCAGAGTTTGCTGAAAATACTTGAAAAATATAAATAATTTTATTCTGAAAGGTGAAGCATTCTTGAGCACTATGAACAAAAAATTGAAATAACTTGTAAAATATACATAATTTTATTCTGAAAGGTGAACCATTCTTGAGTACTATGAACAAAAAGTGTGTGAGAGAGTGAAGTTATATTATTTAGATCAACCAGTACAAGTCTTCCATTTTAAAACTTTTCAATCATTTTCCCACTCATTCAAAATTAAATTATCACTCTAAAATAAATTAATAAATAATTACTCTCATACAGCTCTCAATTTAGTAGTATTAAATCTTAGCAAATGTCTCTGAGTTGGCTGAACTGGGTCAGGAATCAAACACCAGTATCATTCATTTTGTACTTTAGTCCACGAAACTGTCAGGAAAGATCTATTCTGCAAATATATTCCATAGTATTAATGATGATTAATGAAGCCCCAAAAGCCATCGCTAGATAGAAACACCACTTATGAATCAAGGGATTCTTCGAGTTACAGTCCGCTGATTGCTGTGGCTTCAATTCAGAGCTTAGGGCATGTCCACCAAGGGCTTTTAGCCTTCGCACCACCTCACCCCAGCCCTCCCAACCCCTTATTTTCCACTATTCACCTCTCCACCCACAACATCTTGCCAATGCTAGAATTGCCCCAAGGCAAGAGGTTGGGCAATTCTAGCCCCTTGCCTTGCCTTCTAGCCCTTTTGTCACATAGGTATTCCACCCACTTCTTCATTCACAAATACTAGTTGTGAAATCTTTCCAAAAAAACTGCTTTAAAAATTTGTTTTTAGTTTTGCAAAAACTGTTTTCAAAAAACAGTTTTGAAAAAAAAATGATTTGAAAGAAAAAACACAGTTTTGAAAAACTGTTCTTTTTTTTGAAAAACTGTTCTTGAAAAATATCTGTTTTGAAAAACAGTTTTGCAAAAAACTTTTTCGAAATAACTGTTGTGAAAAAACTGTTTTTAAAAACAGTTAGGAAAAAACTGTTTTGGAAAAACCTGTTTGGAAAAACTGTTATGAAAAAACTAGTTTTAAAAACTGTTTTAGAAAACCTATAGAAAACAACATAGTTTTGAATTTCAAAAAAAAAAAAACAACAACATTGTTTTGAAAAATATGTTACACAAAAACTGTTTGAAAAAACTGTTTTGATCAGTTAAAAACAACTGTTTTAAAAACTGTTTGGGTAATTATAGTTTAAAAATGTTCCATGATAAATTTATATTTACTATAAATTGTGTTGTGTACTATAATTTTGTATTGAAATCAACTTTCGTCAGTAAAATATATATATAGAGATAAATTTAACAATAACATTTCACCTCTATTAACTAAAAGCGTTATTATTATTTAAAAAATAAACTAAAAGCATTATTAAGATACAAAATATAGTATTTTACAATTTTTTTAAAGCAGTGAACAGTGTCTTGCCTCTCCCCCTGCCCCAGACGGGTGGAAACAGACTTTAAAAAGTAGTGAACAATGTCTTGCCCCAGAGCCCCAGAGCCCCTTGCCTTTTGTCCTGGTGCCCCAACGGGTGACCATGCCCAACCAATTATTACCTTCATACAGCTCATTTGTTTTTCTTTTATTTTTTCTATGCATGCATGTTATGTCTGTTTTGCCTAGCTGAATTGGATCAGGAATCAAACATCAGTCTCATTTTTTGTGTACTTAATTCAAACCATGAAACCGGGACGAAAGTGCCTACTCTATGATCGGGACTAGATCTATCTTAGTTTTTTCTGTTGGACTCAAACCCACAAAACTAATGTTATTCAGATATAATCGCAGATAAATGTCGAGGCAACAGCTAAGGAGGGTCCCTATATAGTTTCACCCAACAAGGGGTGCTGGTGGTTAGGCAACCGTAAACAAGAAGTCCTAGAGTAGCTTATGTCCAGACAAGAATATCATCTTTCATTTTCTTAAGCGAGTCGTAATTCGTAAAAATCTTTAGATCCATCAACAGGATATTTTGAATGAGTTCAAAATATTATTTTCCCTTTGGGTAGTCATGAATCAACGAAACAGTGAGCAAAAACTGAAGGTTTATTACAAAAGAAAAAATACTATAGCAAGAATTATCGCTTTTGTCTCGACTCAGGGGTATAGAGCCCGTTGATTATCATTTGGTATACGTTTGAATTGAAAGGACAGGAAGGCAAAGATATTTTTCATATCTGCTTGATTATCCGATTGTAAATGATAATTCAATTTCTCTGTCTTGATTTGAAGTATGAACTGTGGATGTTTATATGAAGATGATGAAAGACAGTGAGAACATATGTTCAAGGCTCGAAGGCCTTGAAGGTATGCAGGTTAAGTATTGCTTTAACAATCTTGTGTATGCAGGTTTAAGCATTGGATCACTTGCTGATTTAATGGGTCTTACAAATATTCTTGGACTATATTTATGACTTGAAAGAATCTTTGTTCACCTAACTTAAAGAGAAATCTGGAGGAACAATTACACTTGGTGACAAAGCCAAATGCATGATAATTGGTATAGGTAGTATTGGTATTGGTTCTACTGATTCTATTTCAGATGTTTATCTTGTTGATGGTCTGAAGTATAATATGTTTAGTATACCTCAGCTGTGTGATAGAGGTAATAAAGTTATTTTTGACAAGGAGAAATGTGTTGTGCAAAATGAGAAATCTGAAAGTTTCATTCTCACTGCTCCTAAATCATACAATGTATATGCTTTGAGTACTAAAAAAGTTGCAGGTGAAGAGCTAAAATGTCTCATGACCTTGAAGGAAGACTCAAAAATCGGGCATAGAAAGCTTGGGCACATATGCATGCATTCTATGAACAAACTCATCTCAAAAGATTTGGTAAGAGGATTACCAATCCTGAAATTCAATGATGATGAGATTTGCAAGGCTTGCACTCAAGGTAAACAGACAAAGAGTTCCTTCAAGCCAAAGAACTTTGTAAGTACTTCTAGACCTTTAGAAATGATGCATATGGATTTGGTGTGCTCCTATGAGAGTTCAAACTCAATAGGTAAGAGGTATATGCTTGTTGTGGTAGATGATTATTCTATATTTACTTGGGTTATGTTCATTAGAAACAAAACTGAAGCTTTACCTGAATTCTCAAAGCTTTGCAAAGAGCTTCAAACTTTGAATTTTTTTCCTGTTGCATCTATTAGAAGTGATGATGGTAGGGAATTTGATCAGATGTCTTTTGATTTATTTTGTGCAAAGAATGACATTTCACATAATTTCTCTGCACCTAAAACTCCTCAACAGAATGGAGTTGTTGAAAGGAAGAATATGACACTTGAAGATATGTCTAGAACCATGCTACTTGAAAGTTATTTTCCAAAATATTTGTGGTCAGAAGATGTTAACACCACCAATTATGTGCTCAATAGATGCTAGATTAGGCCTATTTTGAAGAAAACTCCATATGAATTGTTTAAAGGCAAGAAGCCTCATGTTTCTTATTTCAAACCTTTTGGTTGTACTTGTTATGTGCATAATAATGGTAAAGATAATCTTGGCAAGTTTGATGCCAGAAGTGATGAAGGTGTATTTCTTGGTTACTCTCAAACTAGCAAGGCTTATAGAGTTTTCAATAAGAGAACTAAGATTGTAGGGGAGAGTATTCATGTGATTTTTGATGAAAGTACTAATGATTCTCTGAGTGAATGTTTTGCAGATCTCAACTTGAATAAGTATGAGGCAGATGATGATTATGAGAAAGAGAAAAGAAGAAAAAATAAACTGCAGGATCAGTCAGAAGAATCTCAAGGCCTTGAACCTACTGCTGAGCCAAAATCTCAAAGCCTTGAGACTGAGATTGAAAGAACATATGATGCCCCATCTATTGTGTCAAGATCTCAAATCCTTGAAGGTCCATATACCTGGACACCAAGGAAGAAGTTCAAATACCTATCAGATCATCCTGTTGCCAACATCATCTCGGATCCAACTAATGGATTTCAGACAAGGGGCCAGTTAAATAATTTATGTACTTTTAGTGCTTTTGTATCACTTATTGAGCCTAAAAATACAAAGGAAGCACTATAGGATGCAGATTGGATCATTGCAATGCAGAATGAGCTGAATGAGTTTGAGAGGAACAAAGTATGGAAATTGGTTCCTAGACCAAAGACTCAATCTGTGATTGGAACCAGATGGGTGTTCAGAAACAAACTTGATGAAAATGGCAAGGTTGTGAGAAATAAAGCAAGACTTGTGGCACAAGGATACAATCAAGAAGAAGGTATTGACTATGAGGAGACATTTGCTCCTGTTGCCAGGTTAGAAGCGATCATTATACTTCTTGCATTTGCATCTCATAAACATATAAAGCTTTATCAAATGGATGTTAAATGTGCTTTTCTAAATGGTTATTTAGAAGAAGAAGTATATGTTGCTCAAACACCTGGTTTTGAAGATGAAAGTTTCCCTGATTATGTTTACAAATTAGGCAAATATCTTTATGGCCTTAAGCAAGCTCCAAGGGCTTGGTATGACAGACTCTCAAAGTTTTTACTTGAAAATGATTTTAAGAGAGATCTTGTAGACAAAACTCTTTTCTTTAAGAATAAAGAAAAGGATATGTTAGTATTACAGATTTATGTTGATGATATAATATTTGATGCTATGAATGATGCGCTTTCGAAAGAGTTTTCTAGTCTAATGTGCAGGGAATTTGAGATGAGCTTAGTGGGAGAATTGAGTTTCTTTCTTGGACTTCGTGTACATCAAATGAAGAAAGGAATTTTTGTGAATAAGGGGAAATATACCAAAGAATTTTTAAAAAAGTATAATATGTCTCTGTCCAAAGCAATTAAGACCCCCATGAGTTCATCACTATCCTTAGAAAAGGGTTCAAATGGTAAAAGTGTAAATCAGAAAGAATACAGAGGTATGATTGGTTCTCTTCTATATTTAACTGCTAGTAGACCTGATATTATGTTTAGTGTATGTATGTGAGCAAGGTTTCAAGTAGATCCTAAGGAGAGTCATTTGATTGCTGTTAAAATGATTTTCATATATTTGAATGAAACCAAAGACTTGGGGCTTTGGTATCCAAGAACAACTAACTTTATGTTGAGTGGTTATTCAGATGCAGACTTTGTAGGTTACAAAGTGGATAGAAAGAGTACTTCAGGGTATTGCCAATTTCCACTACAACAAATTCTGCCTCCGTTGACATCAAAAACTGTCGCTAAAAAGGCCAAATATGTCGGTAGAAATTCTATCGCAAAATTATTTTTTGACGCAAAGTTGTCACTAAATCTCGGTCGTTAGTATTAAAGCCGACAACGCCATGTATGTCGGCAGAAAAAAAGGGCGACATCAATTTCTGTCGACAGTTTAAATCTAACAACAAACGGTTTATGTCGCTGGTACAACTACCAACAAGTAAATTTAGTACTTTATGTAGATAATATGTAATACCCCATTGTCATTATAGGCGCAATAGTTAAAATTTTGTTAAGTTTAGTTAAGTATCTGTCAAACGGGGAGGTATTTGTAGTTTCAAAAAGATATAAACTAGCTAATCTGGGGGGGTTGTGATTGGATTTTGAAGAAGTTCTGAAACCAAATGAGTAAAATGATAAACGTGAATTAAATAATGATAAACAAATGTTTTTCACAAACCCCTATGTACTCCTGCAACCCAATTCCCTAACTCCCTCTCTCTCTCTCTCTCTCTCTCTCTCTCTCTCTCCCCGTAAGTCCCTCTCCCTCTCCCAAATTCTTCTCTTCTCCTCTTTCTTCGGGAACAACCACTGACACGTTCTAACCACAAGTGTATGGTTGTCGCGTGTAGTAATAATCCGGAAATTCGGGTTGTCGAACCCAAGGGAATTTGTTAAACTAGTTATTATCTTAAAACTTATGTGGGCAAGTCGCAAAGTTGTGTGTTGTTCCAATTCTACTAAAATAAAAATGACAAGATTCTCAATTAATCGAGTGGAGTAGTTCACGATTAACAAAGAGTGATTTATGACTTTTCTAATAAGAGGACAAATACTGGGAATTCTCTAGGTTCACTAGGAATGATAAAAACTTATGCTTTGATTCGTGAAACAACAATGTGTCTTTTACTATTAATCGAGCAATGTAAAATTTACCGAGTTACCAAGAAAATTATCTATACATAAAACCAAAATACTCCGAGTTACCAGGTCTATTTTACTTTTAAGCATGCATTAGAAATCATAATTCTACTCTAACGATCCTAGTTAACAATACTGAGTTACGAAATATTGATTCGACTAGGTGAATTATTCAATTTACCGACTAACTTTCACAGAGTTACCGCGTGAATGTCAATTAAGATTACTCCTACGTTAGCTACGCGCAAGAATAATAGAATCAAAACCATAAACAATCCATAATAATAAAAGAACACGATAGATTAAGTTGAAAACTTGAATCACAATCTCAAAACATCACGTTTATATCAAACCCTAGCTACACCAAACAAGAATTCCCAGCAAAAAGGGTTTAGCTACTACGATTCATACTAAAAACAACGAGTTTCATGTATCTCATAAGCAAAAACTAAGAAAGAGAAAGAGTTGAGAATCCAAAATCCAAATCTCCCAAGATCCTACAATGGCTTCTTCCTCTCCAAAATATGTTTCTAACGTGATGAACTACTGAAATTTTCAACCTAAATCCATAACAATATTACAAAGTTTGGATAAACTACGCAAAAGCCCCAAAACAATCTGCGTTTTTCTGCGATGTCTTCGTACGAAGACTTTTTTCTTCGTACGAAGACAATTCCTCTTCATACGAAGGTCTTCCTATGTAAGTACTGCAAACTTGTTTAGGAAGAGATCTTCAGACTTCAAAATTTTGGCTAAGTATATTCTCTTCGTACGAAGACATTGAAGACCCCTTTTTTTGCACTTCTTCCTTTGACTTTTTCTTCAAGTTCCTTGCTTCCGAAGCTCGTTTCCATCTCCCTCATGATCCTCCAAGCCCTGTTTTCCTGCGAATCACAACACGAAAACACAAACCGCGATCATGATACAATAAAAGCGCAAAATATCCATAGAAACGCCCGGATTTAACAAGTAAAGCTCACGAACTCACATTCTCACATTTTAGCATAGTTTACTCAAAAGACGACAAATTCTCCATGTTGAGTACGCAAAACTCAGAAATAAAAGGCATAAAATAACTCCAAAAACGGAGTTATCAACTACCCCACACTACCTTTTGCTTGTCCCGAGCAAATTCCCCGAGTCATATAAAACTTCTCAAGCCAAAATCCTCTTACTTTCCCGCAATCAATCCAACTTTGCATACGAAACCAATTCATCATTGATTAACTTCCCTACGCCAATTGCATACTAACGCCATTCATTGCATACAAATCCGACATCAATTTCATACTAATCCGAGTTAGTTTAAACCACAAACCACCCTTTTACTAGTCAACACGACTCGATTATACACAATGCACCTATATGCAAATGCAATATTCACAATGAAAGTATTGAAATAACAATTTTTTTGTTTCTTTTATTTTGCGAGATTGGGCAATCTCCATTAGCTTAAACCGGTTATCACGAAGCGATGAGAAATCTAGATACAAGGCATGAGTTGAAACCAAATTCGACAACGAGAATCTCCCCTAGCTAGTATAGAGAACCTAGCTTTACTATGTACAAGAATGCATTACCTCTTCGTGCGTGCCACAAAATAAGAGGCTACGCCAAGCTAAACCACGTTCAAGGTCCGAGCTCCTATTCCACTAACGGGTTTAGAATGATGAGGCTTAGGGACGAAAGGATAATAATCACGTACTAGTCCTAAAGCGTCACATTCTCACAAATACCACATCTCACACACCCTCACAGAAATGATAGAAACCGAACCCGAAACTCACCATCTCCGTCTCTCGATCCCCTCAAACCCCGGTACAATTACGATCTCCGCGGCCACCATCGTGAATTATGCATATGATAGAACTTCCCGGTGATGAACTAGTTGCTTCTCCACTCGGTCTTCCAATAAGCTTTCCATTTATTCCTTTATTAAACTCTCCATTTCTTCTCTTTTTTTTTCTTTCTTTCTTTCTTTCTTTCTTTCTTTCTTTCTTTCTTTCTTTCTTTCTTTCTTTCTTTCTTTCTTTCTTTCTTTCTTTCTTTCTTTCTTTCTTTCTTTCTTTCTTTCTTTCTTTCTCTCTCAAATTTCCGCAAAATTTCCACAATATAAATCCCGAGTGGTCTTCCAAGCGTCAAGCCAAAATAAGATGATAGGGGGAGGAAATACTCAAATCAATGAATACGTATCACAAATAAATTCATCTCCCCCTAAATCGATAAAATCCATGGTGTCACAAACTAAGCCGCTAATAAAATAAAGCACATGTGTGGGGATGGAGTCGTCGCAAGCTCAATCTCGATGTCCGTAGTCCAAATTCGACACCCCCACACTCGACTGTAATCCTGTCCCCTCTCACGTAGTCAATCGAATGTATGTCTCGTGCCTAATCCAACCGAACCTCCCACGTAACGATGAGTAAAATCCGGTACCTAGCACGATCCACCAATTAAATTTACCCAACCCAATTTTTGTGTGTATTATATATTACACACTCACGGCTCTTCACAACTGTGTCCATGTTGTAACGACATGGGACACCGCCACACCGAAGTGCGCAAGCCTACTCTCACTCACCCTCGCATTCCCCTCGAAAATCACAAATGAAGCATATGCGATATGTAAGAATCACACACATATAACATGAAGCACTCCCTCATCGAACCCCCTCAACTACAACTCACTCATGACGCACTAAAGCGGTGATTCTAAACAATCAATGATGAAGGCCAAGAATCATCGCCCTAAGTCCATAGGTTATCAAAGAATCCAAGGTTCAAAACAGGGTTTACTATTGGTCCCACAGGGTAAGTTATATAAGCAGTGAGTGCTCTAATACACGACCTCGCACAGCTGTTCTGTGTGCCACTACGAGGCGGGTTGGCGACTACCTAAGACGTACACGAGAATGTTCGGCTTTTTTAGCTCACACCTAGCTCAAATCTTGTAAGAAAACTAGGCACACACTTTCGATTTGAAAATTAAGTTCGTGTAAAAAATAGGCACGTATTCCCGTAAAGAAAGCTTCTCTATACTTACTAGGGGGAACTCACGTTGTCACTCGCGATCGCACATCATGCCCTACGCCTAAAAGTCTCACACTTCTCGATTTTACCAAATTTTAAGCTTTTTTTGATTGCTCTTTCTCAAATTTTTAGTTTTTTTGGTTTTTTCAAAATTTTAGATTTTTTTTAACCTATACTACATGCACGGTCAACTCGACTACCGACTCGATATGTTGGTGGGATGACTCAACAAAAATAAACATGCAAAAAAAAAATATGAATAATATAGAAGAAATAAGGACATAACCAAAATTCCTACCTAAATGCGACACGGGCTATGCAAAGACTCAATAACTGACTAGTAAAAGGGTATAACCCACCCCCACACTAGGATGCATCGTTGTCCTCAACGATAAAACGAGGACTCAACAATCCTTGCGTAAGGGCACGCTCCACTACTCATCTTCTTCCTCATCCTCCTCCTCTTCATCATCCTCTTCTTCCAACTCTAACTCATCCTCGCTCGGCGGAACCGGATACTCAAATTAGTCTTCTTGAAACCACGGATCCGCCGTCGGGACTGGTGGAACAAACTCCTCCGCCGCCTGACCACTCGACTGAATAACCCACTGGCCCACCATCTGGATTAAGCTACCCAGCTTCGCCTGATTGTCCCTAGTATGGTCAAACTGGCGTCTTCTCTCAATTCAATCACGGACCATCTTCGCCTTCAAGTGGTCATAAGCAACTTGGTTTTCAAACCGAGAGGTGTTCATCTTCCTACCCTTTCCCTTTGTTTTGGCCGACTCATCAAACCTAGACCATTTCCTATCAGTGAACCTTTTCAGGTCCATGTCTTTCCCAATTGGTATTTCTGCGGTCTTAGCCAAATGAATCAGCAAACAAGTGTGGCCGGGACCCAACTTGTTAGTCCTCGACACTCTCTACAAGCAATTTTCCCAAATCAACCTAGGGATGTCTACCCGAACCCCGATGTATAGACACAGAGCCAAGATAGATTTTCGGAAATAGTAATGGGGATTCTGTGTGATTCCCAGAACCCAATTCTCTAGCAACTCACAAAACCACCTCGCCTCGGACCTATAGTAGTTCTTGTGAGCTTTCCGTTGAGGCACCTCTCCTCTCCTATCCCACGGGTCTACTCCCTTCGCAAAGAAAAATGCATTGACTCGAGACCAAATACTCTCACTACTAATAGTGGCATCGTAACCACAAGCCTCTCGCAAACGGGGGAACCCCATGGCCAAGCCGATAGTCTCTGGCGTGAAGACTATCCACTCGTTTTGACAATAGACAAGAGGGGGGGTCCTGGCTCTCACCATCTCTAGCATACCTCAATTTGAGGCAAAACTCATGCGCTATGTGAGAACTAGACTTCCTACAAGCTTGAACCAATTGGTCAGCTTCTCACGCTCAAAGATGTCCTTGATTTCCTGAGGCATGTCCTCGTGCAATGGAAACTCCTTCTCCGACTGCCCATTATTTTTCAAGTAAGTGTCCCTAATAGAGTCTAGATGGGCCTCGAATGTAACAAATCGATAACTATCAAAGCAAGCGGGCCCAATACTACGCTCTTTCAGGTTCACTTTCGACGATCGTCGTCCTACTATTCCCGGTTTAGTCGGGGGAGGGTTGTTCAAAACAGGGTATTGGGGGTGTAGGTGGTATTTCTAACTGAATCACCTTAGCCGGATGCCTCTTGAGATGTACCCTCACCCGTCTTTCGTTTCTTTCCACCACCCGCCATTGTAATGCTCAAATTCAAGTAAAAAAAAGCAATTCAACCCGTGCAATGTGAAAATAAGTGTTTGTAGAAATTAAACACGTAAGCAATTTATAGCATGTAATCCTAGGACTCTATTCAATCGCCCCCAAGCACGCTACTAAGCGCAACAAAAATAAAATCGGGGTTTTACTCAATTGTGCCTAGGACTCGTATATTGAAATTACTAGTTTAGAGAATACCTACGTGCCCGGAGCAAGTCTTACGGGAACAAATTTGTAGAAATCCCGGCAAGAAGGACCGTTTTTGGGGTCGTCGATTTTTTTTTTGTTGAAATATCTAATTGAACGGTGCACCGTACTCCTTGTGATGTCCCCGTCGAGGTTGTCTTCTTGACCGAAGGCTGAATCAATCTCCAACTTGCCCAAATTTCGAATCTATGACCGAAAACCCTAGAATTTCTTCCACTGATTTCTCCTTCTTGCTTCACTCTCACTCAAAATCTCCTACCAAACCTTGATCCCCTCTGAAATGCGAAAAAAACCCTAGTCTTCTTGTAGAATTTGGTGAAGTTTTGGGTTTGGAGAGAGAGAGAGAGAGAAAGGGTCGGCTATGGAGGAGTGAGGATGACGTGAAGAATGAAGGAGACGACATTCATCTGCAACTATCTTCAAAAAAAAAATACCGTGCAAAAAGCCTATTATGCCCTCCAATAAAGCTCCCCGTCTTCTTCTCTGTATCGGGCAAATCTGTCATTGCGTCAGTGGTCTTCATACGAAGACAATTCTCTTCATACGAAGACTCTTCGTGCGAAGAGACATTGTCTTCGTACGAAGGTCTTCCCAGACAAGTACTGCAAGCTGTTCTGGGAAGACAAAATTCAGAGGCCAGAAATTTTCTAAGTAGAATGTCTTCGTACGAAGAGAAGGCTGGAGCTGCCAAAAACATCATTTTTGGTATATTTTCGCGTATCCGATCATGCCTTTACTTTGCGAAGGATCTCCTCGACCTCGAGACTCCCTTTTTACCCTAAAACACTCCCAAAGTCCGGGGAATATTTAATTCGTCAATTTCACGCATTCCAAGGCATGTTTTGCATTTTCGGATGCTTTTGGCCTCGTTTTACTCTCTTGAGCATCCTTTTTGGCGTAACTTTGTCATCCGGACTCCGATTTGCGCGATCCACCTATCTACAGAAATCTCTTAACCACCCCCACACATTGGCACTATTCAATTCTGTTTTCAGTCTCGTCTTCAAATATCACCTTGTAATCCGTGCCAATGTGCTAGCTTTCTCCGTTTATCAATAAAATCCTTGCAAATATCAAGACGGGGAGTCCGGGAACATTATCTTCCCTTGGTGCGTGTGTTGAATAAGTGTAGGAATGGCGTCAATCTTAAATTCCTTCATTCCGGATCCCAATACGCGTTTTCGGCTGCTATTCTTCAATTTTCACTCTGTTTTGCACACGCGCAACAAGACGGGGGATCCGAAATAGGCCTTTCACCTCGGAATCCTGCACATACTCATTGGAAATATTAAATCCACTCTCTCGCACCTCTTAAGTAAATCAAACATAATAAAAATCACAAAAAAGTATTAAAACCTAAACTACAACAATAAATAGGTTGGGTTGCCTCCCAACAAGCGCTTGTAATTTAAGGTTGACGGCCCGACCTAGTTACCTCAGAGATAATCAAATAGCAGGAAATGCATGGAGCCATTCAATGACTCCAATGAAATTCCCATCCACATACGACTCTGCTCTCTGGCAATTTACCTTGAATTTGTTCCCATTTGCATCTTCCACCTCAAGAGATCCCCATGGATAAACTGCAGTAATTGTGTAGGGACCACTCCATCTAGACTTCAAATTTCCTGGAAACAGCTTTAGTCTGGCATTGAAGATCAACACTCTCTGTCCTACCTTGAAGTATCTCGGTATGATGTGCCTGTCGTGCCACTGCTTTGTCCTTTCCTTATAAATTTTTGCACTCTCATATGCCATCAATCGAAATTCCTCAAGTTCAAGTAGTGGTTGTTTCCGTTGCTCATCTGAGAGCTTAGCATCCGAGTTGATCTTATTCAAGGCCCAAAACGCCTTGTGCTCAAGTTCCATCGGAAGGTGAAACGACTTCCCAAATACTAGATGGTAGGGAGACATGCCTAAAGGGGTCTTGTATGCAGTCCTATATGCCCATAGACTATCATCTAAATGCAGGGACCAATCTTTGCGTCCCGGATTGACTGACTTCTCTAGAATCCCCTTTATCTCTTGGTTAGAGACTTCAGCTTGCCCATTCGACTGCAGATGATAAGCTAGTGATATATTTTGTGTCTTTACCCCATATTTTCTCAAAACATTGGCAAATACTTTGTTCACGAAATGTGATCCTTCATCACTGATAATGGCTCTCGGAGTCCCAAACCGCGTAAATATGTTCTTGCGCACGAATCTCTCTACAGTAGCTCCATGATTCCTGGGACAAGCCATTGCCTCTACCCACTTGGTCACATAGTCCACAGCTAACAGTATATAAAGATTTCCAAGTGAAGAGGGGAATGGTCCCATGAAATCAATGCCCCACAGGTCAAAGGGCTCCACTTCCAACACGAAATTTTGAGGCATCTCATTTCGGTTGGAGATATTGCCGGTTCTCTGACACCGGTCACACTGCTGTACAAATAAATGAGCATCCTTATGTAAATAAGGCCAATAAAAACCACTTTGAAGTACCTTAGCCACAATGCGCGTTTTGCGAAAATGTCCTCCACAATTCAGTTCATGGCAATGGCTAAGAATATCCAACGTATCTGGCTCAGCTACGCACCTTCTCAACACATTATCAGCTCCTAACTTGAACAGATAGGGGTCATCCCAAAAATAGCGTCGTGCATCTGCGAAGAACTTCTTTTTCTGATGGAAGTTCATGTCTTTGGGGACAATGTTGAGTGCCTTGAAATTTTCCAAGTCAGCAAACCAAGGTACAGCTGCTACCACTACCATAAGTTGTTCATCTAGAAAATCTTCTCTAATTGGCACATCTTCCTGTTTTTCATTCTCCAGCCGTGACAAATGGTCTGCAACAACATTCTCTACCCCCTTCTTGTCCTTGATTACCACGTCAAACTCTTGCATCAACAAAACCCACCGGATCAATCTTGGCTTTGCATCCTTCTTGGTAAGAAGATACTTGAGGGCTGCATGGTATGTGACAAATGTCACCCGAGAACCCACAAGATATGAACGAAACTTGTCAAACGCGAAGATAATAGCCAACATCTCTTTCTTTGTGGTGGCATAGTTAACTTGTGCATTATTAAGAGTACGACTGGCATAGTAAATGACATGAGCTACATTGTCTTTCCGCTGTCCCAGTACTGCTCCCACCGCATAGTCGCTGGCATCACACATAAGCTCAAATGGAAATGTCCAGTCTGGTGTTGTTATGATGGGTGAGCTGATCAACTTTCCTTTGAGTAAATCAAAAGCTGCCATGCATTTTGCATCAAAGTCGAAAGCTGCATCTTTTTCAAGCAAACCAGATAAGGGCTTCGTAATCTTTGAGAAATCCTTGATGAACCGCTGGTAAAACCCTGCATGTCCCAAGAAACTCTGTACCCCTTTGACAGATGTAGGGTAAGGAAGCTTCTCAATCGCCTCAATTTTTGCCCGGTCCACCTCTAAACCCTTGATTGAAATCTTGTGCCCCAACACTATTCCCTCGATCACCATGAAATGACACTTCTCCCAGTTAAGCACTAGGTTGGTGTCAATACATCTCTCAAGAACCCGAGCTAGGTGCTGTAGACAGTCTTCGAACCCATGACCATAAAGCAAAAAATCATCCATAAAGACTTCAAAATTCTGCTACATCATGTCCGAGAAGATAGACATCATACACCTCTGAAACGTGGCAGGTGCATTGCATAGCCCAAATGGCATGCGTCTAAAGGCAAAGATCCCATAAGAACAAGTAAATGTCGTCTTCTCCTGGCCAGCTGGCTGAATTGCTTTCTGATTATTCCCGGAGTATCCATCCAAAAAGCAATAGTGCGAATGACGCGCCAGCCTATCAAGCATCTGATCGACAAATGGGAGGGTAAAGTGATCCTCAATGTGGAATCATTGAGTTTGCGGTAATCCATGCAAACTCTCCACCCGGTAACAGTACGAGTTGCAATCTGATCACCTTTTTCCCCTTCCACCACAATATTACCTCCCTTCTTAGGGACACACTGTACCGGGCTAGTCCATGTGCTGTCAGAAATCGGGTTGATGATGCCTGCTTCCAACCATTTAAGCACATCTTTCTTCACCACCTCCTGCATGTGAGGGTTGAGGCGGCGCTAATATTGAACTACCGGCTTCTTATCTTTCATGAGACGGATCTTGTGCTGGCAAAATGTGGGGCTGATCCCCTTGATATCTGCTATGGTCCATACCATAGCTGCTTCGAATCTCATAAGCACATCCTCCAAAACACCCCGTGGGCGTTTGATAGTACGACCAGCCATCTGTAAGCACATACGAGTAGGTTTTGGATCCCCTATACCAATTTGCTCAAATATTGATGTGGGCATCAAATTGATGCTTGCGCCAAGATCACATAACGCTCTACCATGGAATGCATCTCCCAATGTCACATGAATGATGAAACCGCCTGGATCTTTCATCTTCTTGGCAACGCTTTTTGTACTATGGCGCTACACTCCTCATTCAGGGTTACAGTGTCAAAACCAACCATGCGCCTCCTATTGGAAAGGAGGTCCTTGAGAAACTTGGCATACTTGGGCATCTGTGAAATGCCCTCCGCGAAAGGGATATTAATATGCAACTTCTTGAAAATATCCACAAATTTCTTGAAGTGCTTAGCGTCATCTTGACTTTTCAACCTTTGCGGGCATGGCACATGCATGCTGTATTCCTTTGGATTTTGCTTCTCCTCCGACTTCCTACCCGTGTCCTTTGATTGGGGAATCACGGTAGGCACGGGAATTGCTTCATCCAACGCCTTCTCGGTTTCCTTAGTTGCCTTTGCTCGCGCGTGGCTAGGATATGGAGGATCCTCAGCAGTGATGCCACTGCGAGTTGTGATTGCATTCACATGCTCATTAGGCGTTATGGTATATGATGGAAGTATGCCCGGTGGAAGTTTAATATTCTGATTGGCAATCTGCCCAATCAGAGTCTCGTGGCTCTTCACTGTGGCTTGTATTGAGACAATCGTGCTCTCCATCCTGCCTGTCTTGATTAGCTAGTAGCTTTCTCAATAAAGCATTTGTCTCTTGCTCTTCTTTTTGTGGAGCCTGCTGAAGTGGAACTTGCCTTTGCGCTTGGTATGGAACATTTGGTCTCTGACCGGGTGCATATAATCCACTGTTTGGATTGGCATAGCTGAAGTTGGGGTGATTGCGACTTTTGGGATGATATGTGTTGGACCATTGCTGCTGTCTCATAAAATTCACCTCTTCAATACTATTATCGTACCCCTGGCTCTCATCTGCTAGTAATTCACCCATGGGATTCTGTGATGGAGGTTGCATGCCATGAAATGCTGAGGTCATTGATTCCAGCTTTTTTTTTTCCATAGATTCAAGTTGTTTACTAAGGCTGCATCCCCCGGTTTGGAGTACCTACGAGTTTCAGCTCGTGTAGTCTCTCTCTTTGACACGTTGTTTAGCAGATCTTGTGCTCGCTGCGCCCCAAGCCCCATGAAGTTACCTCATGCTAGCATATCAAACTTGTCAGCTGTCTCTTTTTATAATGCAGTGTAAAAGTAATGGAAGAGCTTGTGCCATGGCTCCCCATGATTCAGACATCTACGGAGAATTTGGCTGCACTTCCTCCAAGCATCTTCCAATGAGCTGTTTTCTTCCTGAGTAAATTTGGAATTTCAGCCATCTGCTGAGCGACTTTGGATGGTGGAAAATACTTACTCAGGAACTCATGACAGCAATATGCCCATGTCACTATGCTTCCAGCTGGCAATTCCATAAGCCACTTTTTAGCTTTTCCAGACAATGAGAATGGAAAAAGTAAGAGTTTAACTGTTTCTTCTGGAACTCTTTGATCGTGCAAGGTAGATGTAATATGCTCAAATACAAGTAGATGGTGGTTGGGATCATCTCCTGGAGCTCTGTTGAACGCGCACTCGTCAGGAACCATATTGATCATATGCTGGCAAAGCTCGAAGTGTTGGCCATTGATCTGTGGCCTGAAAATGGTAGGTTGGCAACATGCGAGGGTAGTCTTGAAATAATCCACCATAGGGCGTTCTTCGAGGCATTGTTGACCTGTGCCACCACATCCTGTGCATTATTCCCCCCATTATTATTATTATTTCCCCCATTGTTGTTATTACCTCCATCGTTCCTCACTTGTACCCCCACACCAAGACATGGTTGTGGATTTGGAGGGTTCAAGCGTGCCATAGCAGCTTGCACCTCGCTCAACTGAGCTCTGAGCTCCTCAGCTTCCCTTGCTCTATTTGCTGCATCTTCCACATCTGCAACTCTAGCTGCTTCCGTATCCTGCATACCCTTGCGGATCCTCTCAAACTCAGCTCTAGTTTCAGCATCCATGGTAACTGAGCTTGAATTCATCTTGTCTCTATGCTGTGCTCGTAACAGGGATTCCGGGTCTTCAAGTGAAGGATGCAAACACTCGTCTCTAGAACGGGACATGCACCGTACAAGCTAACCTGAAATCACAGATCACGCAAAACGTAGGTGAGTAATAGATATAAAAAAAAAATTAAAATACCTAAGGCTAGGAATTATAACTAATTTAGCTGAAGTCCCCGACAACGGCGCCAAAAACATGACACGTTCTAACCACAAGTTTATGGTTGTCGTGTGTAGTAATAATCCGGAAATCCGGGTTGTCGAACCCAAGGGACTTTGTTAAACTAGTTATTATCTTAAACCTTATGTCGGAAAGTCGCAAAGTTGTGTGTTGTTCAAATTCTACTAAAATAAAAATGAGAAGATTCTCAATTAATCAAGTGCAGTAGTTCACGATTAACGAATAGTGATTTATGACTTTTCTAAAAAGAGGACAAATACCGGGAATTCTCTAGGTTCACTAGGAATGATATAATTTTATGCTTTGATTCATGAAACAACAAAGTTTCTTTTACTATTAATCGAGCAATGTAAAATTTACCGAGTTACCAAGCAAATTATCTATACTTAAAACCAAAATACACCGAGTTACCAAGTCTATTTTACTTTTAAGCATGCATTAGAAATCACAATTCTACTCTAACTATCCTAGTTAACAATACCGATTTACTAAATATTGATTCGACTAGGTGAATTATTCAATTTACCGACTAACTTTCACGGTAGATTAAGTTGAAAATTTGATTCACGCAAGAATAATAGAATCAAAACCATAAAAATCCATGATAATAAAAGAACACGATAGATTAAGTTGAAAATTAAATCACAATCTCAAATCATCACGTTTATATTAAACCCTAGCTACAACAAACGAGAATTCCCAGCAAAAAGGGTTTAGCTACTACGATTCATACTAAAAACAACGAGTTTCATGTATCTCATAAGCAAAAACTAAGAAAGAGAAAGAGTTGAGAATCCAAAATCCAAATCTCCCAAGCTCCTACAATGGCTTCTTCCTCTCCAAAATATGTTTCTAACGTGATGAACTACTGAAATTTTTGACCTAAATCCATAACAATATTAAAAAGTTTGGATAAACTACGCAAAAGCCCCAAAACAATCTGCGTTTTTCTGCGATGTCTTCGTACGAAGAATTTTTTCTTCGTACGAAGACAATTCCTCTTCATATGAAGGTCTTCCTATGTAAGTACTGCAAGCTGGTTTAGGAAGAGATCTTCAGACTTGAAAATTTTGGCTAAGTATATTCTCTTCGTACGAAGACATTTGTCTTCGTACGAAGACCCCTTTTTCTGCACTTCTTCCTTTGACTTTTTCTTCAAGTTCCTTGCTTCCGAAGCTCGTTTCCATCTCCCTCATGATACTCCAAGCCCTGTTTTCCTGCGAATCACAACATGAAAACACAAACCGCGATCATATCACAATAAAAGCGCAAAATATCCATAGAAACGCCCGGATTTAACAAATAAATCTCACGAACTCACATTCGCACATTTTAGCATAATTTACTCAAAAGACGACAAATTCTCCATGTTGAGCACGCAAAACGTAGAAATAAAAGGCATAAAATAACTCCAAAAACGGAGTTGTCAACCACCACCACACCCAACATCGCAGTTTGGCTATGGAGGTGGGGAAACGTTCATAACACATCGGACAGGGCGGCTTGTTAGTTGGAAACTTCACATAGTATATTATTTCATATCACTGAACATTGTATTCCTTGATTTTCAAATGTTATCACTTGTTTATTTGGAAAATTGGAATAAATTGTGTTTTATGTTATTAATGGTTGTACTAGCTGTGAACCGACGATCCTTATCCGTTCCCAATGAGGCTAATCACCTGGGGCGGAGGCATCTCTTCCAAAACGTGTGGTCCGGCCGACTGTGTGATTTAAGGGGGGGGGGTGTTGCATAAGTGACACAAATATTTGTCACAAGTAGATATGTTTCTCACTATTACATCTTCATGGCGACACACATGTTTGTCGCCTGTATCACAACCAAATAAAAAAAAATAATGGGGATTTTTACATATATTCAAACATGCACCCAAAACCTAAACACTACTCTAACATATGTGCACAATTGTGCTCGAATCCAAGATCAACCCTCCAAAAGTGTGATTTTTTACATCACAAACCAAAACAATACTGCATAAAAACAATTTTGCATCCTTAGCCGAGTTAGTGACCGTCCAGTGTAGTTCACTCTAATTAAAGATTCGTACAAATTAAAGCAGTATTAAGTTAACAAAACAAGTATCTTGCGTTTCAAAATTCAAAAACTATTACATCTAGATGAATCAAGTGCCTCGAAACATCTACTAATTGTTATATCATCAAGTGTCCAGTATCACCGGACAGGGGTCCTTCGATGCCCTGAACCTATACAAGCAACGCTAAAACCTGTAAACAATGGAAAAAAGAATCATAAGATAGTGGTTGTATGGTTTAACAACAATGAATATCGCCTACGATATACATCAATAGCCTAGCTAACTATTCATGCTGTCGTTGAATATATATTTTTACACATTGGAGTTACGATTACTCTATACCGCATATAGTCCAGCCAATTTACAATTACAGTTTTTTGCGAGAATAGAGAACAATCTGCAGATATCATACTTTTCAAAATCTCACATTATTAAGGATACTACCCGCACAGTTGAACACATTTCAGCACAGAAGATGTCTTCAATACAGTGCATAGTCTAAGAGACTTCAACCATCGTAAGATTAACAAAGCTGGAAATGGTGGCTAGCACGACTAACTCTCTGTACACATTCTCGAAAGGGAACTCTTTTCAAATTTCCTAGCAATCTAAGTTCAGGTCAAATGAAGCCCTATAATGCAGTTTCAGTTATATACTATTTTCTGCGAATAGAGCAGAATATGCATGCATGATGGCATATATCATACTTTTCAAAATCTAACATCATTAAGGATACTGGAAGCAGACTAGACCACATTTCAGAACAAAAGGTGTCATGAATACACGGCATAGTCGAAGAGACTTTCATTCCGATGTATAAAAAAAAATAGTGGAAGAGACTTCAGCCATTGTAAAATTAACAAAGCTGTAAATGGTGGCTAGCACGGCTAACTCTCTGTACACATTATCGAAAGTCAACGCTTTTCAAATTGCCTAGCAACCTAAGATCAGGTCAAATGAAGCCGTAAACTCCAATTTCAATAAGATCAAACAACCAAACTGAGATTGACTGATAAAATTTGTTATGTATGATCTAAAGTAATAACAAATTTAGAAAAGGTTAAAAAACCACATTTTATTTTCATTAACAGAAAGAGTCAAAACCGTTAAAACCATAACCCTTATGATAACATTCAAGAAGAAGATATTTCAGCCTATATTTAATTATGCCACATACATAATTAAGTGTAGTCCGTGAATGTTACCATAAACCTCGTCTGTTGTAGGATTCCATACTTTCATGGAATACTAGAGTTGACGCATTCAATTGCAAGCCAAAATCTACAGAGCTATCCAATTCTCATCCATCCATCTTAATTAACTTATTTAGTAGTCAATTTGTTAAAAGTACAGGCAATACAGGAAACTCGAATCGAATTTCTTAAAAGTAGTCAATTTTTTACGTATTCAGCACAGGCAATACATGAAACTCGAATCGAATTTCTTAATAGCAAATCTATTGTCTAAATCCAATTTGTTACGTATTAAAAGTAGTCTGTTGTCTACTAAATACAGTAAACTCGAATCGAATTTCTTAATAGTAGTCAAGTAATAGCAAATATGTTGTCTAAACTGATTTGTTAGCGTATTATGAATTTCTGAAACTAGTGCATTTGTAACAGGATACTTGTTTCCTAACTGGTGAGGATATACATATACGTATATTATGTATATAAGGATATTGAAATAATAAAATGAAAGCATTCACATTATTTAATATAAGAACATTTCATGTGTATATGGAAAAGAAGTAGACGCATTCAATTTATTCTCTTACCTAATTCACTTTCTGAAAAGAAAGATTCAGACCCTTCCTCGGATTCCATCTCAGATTCCTGCTCTGATTCTGTTTAATAATCCTCTTCAACTTGCACCCACTTCAAAATGAGTTTCTCCACATTGGATATCCTCTTCTGTAGGGCCTCATTACGCCTCTCTGCAGCCTCTACCCTTCGTCGTTCAGCTTCAGCCCTTCTTCTATACACATTTTCCTTCTTTTTTGCTGCTTCATCCCTTGCTAGCGATTCAAACAACCTATCTTCATAAGTCCAAGCAATATTTGGGACCTCACCTCCACCATAGCCAGCTACCACCTCCACAATCAGTTCTTCGGTTAGGTCATGATCCACTTCATTCTCTCTCATTTATTTCATTTGATTATGTGATTTGACAACATTTCTTTAAGGCTCATATATATATTTGGAAAATAAGATGCTTTTGTAACAAATGAATACAAAACTTACATATTTTTCCAAGGCTTCATGCGTCAGCCAAACAGATGTGCCACTTTTGAAATGTGTGATCTTGTAGTTTTCAATGAGTAAGGGTTCTTCCTACAATTTTTTTATGAATGACTGTTACACATATACGTGAATGCGTATTAGCAACAGATGAGATCAAGTTAAACACATTACCATCTCGTGCAGGCGCTGGAAAAATGTCTTCGAACCAGAAGTGTGAAGATTCTTAACATGTTCTCGGTTTGAAGTACCTCTTCTACTCTTAAACTGTGAATACTTGCCAACAAAATTGTGAAAGGAACTCCATAACATAGTAAATACATAAATTCCAGCCCATTTCTTATATAGGTTTTACCTTGCAGGGATCGGACTGAAAGTATGAACATAAGATGTCCCAATCAATTTGGTTTACAAGTGGTGATGGATGACGCCTTGCTTCAGTATGGCTATGGAAACTCTTGTAATGTTTATGAAACTTGTATCTGTAATCACTGTATGCGCTGCTGCACATGGAATTAATGGCATGAACAATATGCTTCTTCGATGATTCGAGATTACACATCCCCTAAACGATAAAATACAGAGAATCAAGGTTCATGCACATTTTAATTACTAATTCACTTTTCAAGTTAAATCCAACAAGTCACAGAGATCTAACAAATTAAGACATAGCAAATCCTTATTAACGTAAGTAAACATGAAGCATGCAATAGCTGAACTCACAAGCAGGTGATCGAATACGGGTTTCCTGTGATGATTATCCATTTTATTCCATGACAGACTTCTAGCCTGTGCATGCATGCGTACAACAACACCAACCTCAGACGTGAGCTCCAAACGGCCATTACGCACCGGTCTCCGCTTCCCCAGAGGGGTACACATCAATCTTACCTCCCTTTTTTTATTCTTATTCTAATACTTAGCCCATGCGTCACTCGCCTTCCAGTTCTTTATTTGGGGAGCTACGAGAGAACAATACATTAGGACAAGCATCCAATTTCAAGTAAATAAAAATATTAATAATTAATTTTTTCCATATCAAAGAATCAACATAACTTATACGATACATACATTTGACAGCCAGGTTGTTCTCAGCATGTCCCTCAGCACTTGGTGGTGTTCGTTCCCTTGTTCTGGATTTCAGACGACGCGACCTTCTCGATGAACCACGAGGCACCAAATTCTACAATAAAACGTTAAATAAGACACATAACCGAACAGTAGTTTCCTTTTAAAAATAAATACGTCCAATAATTCTTACATCACCAGCAATCTCATCGACCGATCTAACCCTTCCATTTCAGTATCTCTGGCTGATTTGTTCCAAGCAGTTGTCCTGGGGTTTGATGCTGCATTTTTCCTCTTCAGCAACCTAGTAGTTGTCGATTGATTCGATGTTCTTACACCACCATCATGTGTCGTAACCTGCACCACATTCTACCTTAAATTAGACAGATTACCAGTTTGTAGGTTAAGTTCAAAAAGTAAAACTTTGTACTGTTACTTACAGCAGGATCCATGTCATCGTCGGAACGAATCGAGTCCACTTCAACATTTGTAGCATTGTTGTTCCGAGCAGTCGTCCTGGAATTTGACACTGGTTTTTTTCTGGTCAGCCTAGTAGGCGTTAACCGATGGGATTTTCTTTCGCCAACAACCCGTGTCGTAACCTACATCACAGTTTGAAACAATATTGCACAATAAAAAGCTAAGTAATAGACATAAACAGTTTGCAGATGATGTTTAAAAATTAAAATGTTATAATGCTACTTACATCAGGATCTATGTCATCCACAGACTGATCCCACACTTCCCTTTCCACATCTGTCGCGGAGTTGTTATGAGCATTCTTCCTGGGTTTCGACGCTGCAAATTTTTTATTCATGATCCTAGTTGGTGTTAATCGATGCGATCTTCTGACGCCAACATCCCTTCTCGTAACCTGCATCGCATATTGTTACAGAAGCTAACAACTAAAAAAGTTTCAAACTATGGTAAACAATAAATATTTCAGAAGCCATATGAACAGTACCTCATCGCTGACATGGACATTTTCTTCTTCCATTTCAACACTTGTAACGGTGTTCTTCCGAGCCTTCTTCCTGGCTTGTTATCTTACGTTCGATTCCTGGGAGTTTCTTCTACGCACTCTGCCATTGGCACGCGCACCTGCAGCTAGTCTCGAAACCAAAATTTCAAGTGGAAGCTGAAAGAATTCCTTAATTGCATATACATGACATTTGTAAGACACGGTAAGGAATGAAATAGGATGAAATGCATTAAAATCATAAGAATATGATAATAAAATATTGAACAGTACCTCATCGCTTTCATCATCGACATTTCCTCTTCCATTTCAACACTCTTGTAACGGTTTTCTTCCAAACCTTGTTGATGGAGTGTGTTCCTGCATTTTTCTCCTCCAGGGATTTTCTGCTCTGATCTACGCCATCACCACCCACAGCCGCAGCTATTGTCGGTGTCAATCTCTGAGGTGTTAGCCGTATGGACTCTTCTACTCCAACATCATGTGGCATAAACTGTCACATTTGGAAAAAAAATGTTACACATTTTAATGTACAAATCTTCAAAAGTTTGAAACCACTTGCAACTACCTTGCGAATTTCGGGTACATTTTCCTCTAGCCCTCCAATGTCAGGAGTACCATCTTCCCTTGTGTCACTAGTGTTAGCCCTGTTGGGAGTCAATCTAGGGGATCTTCTTATGCGTCTTTGGGAGTCAGTTACTTGTATGCGATATACACAAAAAGATGTCATATTATGAAAACTGTATGGTACAGCCGTTTACATTTAACTTCAAACAGCTACGTACCTTAGTGTCCACCAGTAATTCATTTGTTCTGCCAACATTAATTGAGGTGTTTGTCCTCGAAGGATTCAACCTTGTAGATCTTTACTGCTCATCCAAGCAGACATCATTTCCACCTGCATTTCCAGAAGGATGGTCCCTTGCAACAGTTCCAACCACATTTTCCTTCTTTTTGGCATTCTTTGCAGTGGACATTCCTGCGTGCACGCGACCTATATAAATTAAGAAACAAGTATACATCATCAAAAGTACAAATTTGATTACGAACTAGAACAATATTACCTTTATTGGCAGCCAACCATCCGGGGGGGGGGAGTGACACAGATTTCTTATTTGTTGTTGAAACAGCTTTCGGATTCTGGGAATTTCCACACTTTTTCTTCATTTCAGATCCAGCCGATACTACAACACAATAAATAAGGCAATCTCAACCTGTTATACCAGAGTGTAAGAACAATTATAAAATACCAAAAAAATAGGAAATTTAGAAAAGGATACTGATTTCATTGCGCTTCTTGTAGGTGTCTCCCTCCAAAACACTGCTAGTGGGCACAAATTGTGCCTCCTGGATATTACGTGTTGCTCCTCTAGGGGTGTCTTGAGGGGACTTTTTTGCGCTACTACGAGGGCCTGCATTCTGAGAACATGAACATAGAAAATTAAGTCACCACATTGCAACATACTTAAATGCTTAATTACATTTTTTTGTTTAAATGCAGAATCCTTACCTCCACCGTGATATCCTTTTCAGGATCTGGCAGTCCATGTACGCTGCTCCTAGACTTCGAAGGATTTAACCGGAGCGGCCGTCTGACCTTTGCATATGTTTCCATGACCTACAGTAATCTACAAATTGAAGTGTAAAGAATGCCAAGCGACATTAATTTGGGGTAAGACTACGTAAAGACAATAAAGTTTAATTCATCTAAAGTTGACAAAAGTAATTAATACCCCAAATAACAGGAATCCAAGTAGCTAAAAAAAATAATACCCAAAGAACAAAAATCCAAATAACCAAAGACTAGTCAACAAGAATTATAAAAATGCAATTATCTGAACTCCCCCAAATCTGTATCATAATTGTCGTCGTCGTCATCATCGACATCATCGTCATCACATATTTGACTACCGTCGCTGATGTAATCCTCACCACCGTCGTCATCACTGACGTCATCGTCATCGTCGTCGTCGGCATCGTCATCGTCATCGTCGTCACTCATATCTTCTTCTCCCTCACTTAGTAAAAAAATATCTTCAGCATCAACTTCAGACACAGGACTCTTACCAGTCGAACACGATTGTTGATAAGCATTGTTTTCTCTGTCACGATAACTTGTTTCTTCTTCGGTTTCAGTGATGTTGTACCAGTTTCTAGGTTGAATCTTCTGAACTATTTTGTAGTTCTTACCTAGAATAACATCTGGGACATAGAAAACTTGTTGAGCCCATGACGCAAGTATATAAGGTTCCCCTTTATACCAAGTACGAATAATGTTCACGCTAGTGAAGTACTTATCTTTCCTAACTCCTGTCTTCGTATCTCCTATATTAAACCAATTGCACTCAAAGATAAAAACACGATACCCTCCTAAATATGTCAGCTCAATGATATCAGTTAAAACACCATAGAAATCAATTTATGTGCCTTCATGGTCCGCTCGCCAGAAGACCAGATTTTTGAGTAACGCGTCGTTCGTCACGTGCACTTGTGTGAAATCTCATGCCATTAATAACACATCCCGTATACCGTTTAATATGTTTATCAGGCCCACAAGCAAGCGAGTAAAGGTAATCAGTTGCCTCTATAGACTCGTCAATTTGCTTTTTAATCATCTGATTAGACATATAATTGTTTAAGAACATATTCAATATAATTTATATAGTACAAAATGACAAGCTATGTAACAAGACATCTTACAAGATTCTTAAAACCAATCAGTAAAATCAGGCTGATTCTCGACATTTGAAGACTCCCCCAACTCAATTTCCTCAAGATGCTTACTGCGCCCATATTCATGTCAACAGTATTTTAACATTTGATTGAATTATTGACCGAGGTAATCAAGTTTTCCTAACAAAATACTTACTTCATATATGTATTGATTTTTTCGCACTTGTGTAAAACAAACAATCGAACAATCTCATATTTTGAAGATGTCAGCCTTTCAACCTATGAGGCATTCACAGGCCGAACATGACGAGAAAATATAGACAAGCTATTATTTTTCCTAATATTATATCCTTCATGGTTTCTGTCCGCACGATTATATCTTTTTTCAACGCCATCAAGATACATCGAACATAATTTAAACATTCATTGTCGATGTATGCTTCAACAATTGAACCTTCAGGTCGAGCCTTTCAATGGGATACATCCAGTGATATTGAACTGGTCCTCCATACATTACCTCTTGAGGAAGGTGGACTGAAAAGTGCATCATAACATTAAAAACGATGGAGGAAATATCAACTCCAATTTACAGAGTATCAACACAATATCCCTTTCTAATTCCTCGAAGCACTCCACCGTCAAAGTTCGCGAAGAAAGTTCTTTGAAGAACATACTAAGCTCAGTTAATGGTTCACAAATCTGTTTGCTCAAGTTCCCACGTATAGCAAGAGGAAGCAACCGTTGTAACAGTACATGATAATCATGGCTTTTCATGCCAATTATCTTGTTATCATTGCTGCTCACACAACAAGATATATTTGAAGGGTAACCGTCAGGGAATTTAATAGCTTTTAACCATTCAAAGATATTTTTCTTTCCAGCTACATCCAGACAGTAGCGTGCATGAGAAATGACATCCCTATAACCATCTTTCCGTACATGTAGCTCTTTCATAATACCCAGGTCTGCCAAATACTTACGTGAATTTTCAGTATCTTTTGTTTTGCCATCAATACTCATCAAAGTCCCAAGAACACTCTCACAAACATTTTTCTCTACATGCATGACATCCAAGTTATGTCTGAGCTTATGTGGTTTCCAATAACTTAATTCTAAAAATATACTTTTTTTCTTCCAGTTTAATTCTTTGTCGTGGCGTTTTCTCTTCTTGTTAGTTAAAGTCTTTCCCAACTTCAAATCTGAAGGAAGTGACTTTAACTGATCAAGAACCTCATCTCCAGATAACTCCTTCGCCTTCGGTTTAGGCTCAAATTTACCATTAATTTTTTTGTTCCGTCTCCATGGATGATTGAGTAGTAAGAACCGACGATGACCCATGTAAACCTATTTTTTACTATGCTTAAATCTTATATGGTGAGTTTTCTTGTTACACGGTGGACACACTAGTTTCCCTTTGGTACTCCATCCGGACAACATACCATATGCAGAAAAATCATTTATTGTCCAAAGAGTGCATCATGCAACTTAAATCTTTCACCATAATAAGCATCATACGTTTCTATACCTTCTTCCCACATGTCTTTCAAGTCACCAATTAATGGACGGAAGAAAACATCAATGTCATTTACCGGTGAATGCGGCCCTGGTATTAATAGGGGCATAATAATAAAAGCGTCTTTCATAACCTGTGTAGGCCCCACATTGTATATACCAAGCATTACAGGCAACATACTATATGTGCTACTCATATTACTGAAAGGATTAAAACCATCACTGGCTAATCCCAACCTAATATTACAAGGATCTTGAGCAAACTATTCACGTTCTTTGTCAGAATATTGCCATTGCTTAGCATCAGCCGGGTTGCCAATGACATTGTCGTCATGCATACGCCGATCCTTGTGCCAACACATATCCTTGGCAATATTTTTTGACATGAACAATTTTTGAAGCCTGGGTTTCACAGGGAAGTATCTAAGAACCTTCCGAGGAATTCTCTTCCCATTGCGACATTCCTTCCATCTAGGTTCCTTATAATCAGGATTGGTACAGTGATCTAAATTCTCATTTTCCTTCCAATACAAAGCATCATTGTTTGGAAATGCATGGATATTGACATAGCAAAGCCCAAGTTCACGTAAAATATTTTTAGATTCATAAAACGTCTTTGGTGGAGTATCTAAGAAGATCTAACACTATGTTCACCAATTTATTACTCCATTTACAATCGTCTTAATATGCAGCAACCTTATAATTAGTGACAACTTAGAGAACTTTTGACACCCCGGGTATGCCTCACATTGAGCATCGCTTAACAGTTTAAAAAATTTATCACCGTCCCCGTTTTTGAAATGTGTTTCATCGGATGATATATCATCCCTAAGATAACCAGCAAACCTTCCCTCTTGTAAGTCCCCTATCAAGCCCTCAACGTCAACGTGTGTCTCAGGTATGTCATCTACAAAGTCACCAGAATCATTCTCGGCAACCTCACCTAATCCGTAATCCTCCCCATGAAATACCCACTTCATATAGCCTTGAAGCATACCATTCTGATGCAGATGTTCTCTTACATCATTAAAAGATCTAAAGGTCACTTTAACACAACTAGAACATGGACAACGTATCCTATTTCTTCCATCAGCATGACGACTCGCACACTAAACGAAGTTTGAAACACCATTAACATATTCATCACACCATTTATCATTCAACCCAATCCAACTTCGATCCATCACTACCTACATGTTATATATATATAACAATCAATACTTTTATTAAAAAATCGCTATAAATAACAGAAACATTTATGTGACCCTTAACTCAGTTGAACGTTGAACAAAGTCATGATTTTCAAACATGACAAATACGACTTCCGACACTATGTAGTAAATTATCACTAACTGCTTACTAAACAGAGACAATCCTAAGAACTTTCTATAAGGACTGAAATGTAAAGAAAACACTACACTAAAGTAGCAAGAAACAAGCAAGTATCGCTGGATACTCAGACAATTACAGTACATGAAGATGGTAGGATGCTTAATTACGTCAAGTTATCGATAGCAAAAATGGAGATAAAAAACAATACTAACAATAAATACTTAGAAGATGCAATTTATATGTCAATTTGTGGAGGACACAGAGAGATCAAACGTAAAAAAGTCACAGGCTAAAATATGAAACTATAGAAAACAAATTAACAAATGTGAAGGAACATACTGACAGAGTGGAGGGCAAAAATAATCAAGGAATAGAGACAGAGCCAAGTACTTAATGATCCGAAAAGCTTTAAGCCCCTCAAGCTTTACAGTCACCACCGTATTCTGCAAAAAATACTTCAACTGGTCAGAACTGACAATCATATAAAGAGATACTGTAATCTATTATCTAACATAACCACAATAAGAATCTGGAACACAAAACATGGAATGATATGCAGAACAGGTAATCCAATATGCAGTGCACCGAACATAAAACTTTCAAGTTGGCATCAAATGGAGTTATCACTATGTGGAGGAAGTCGATGACTAACTATTTCGGTTGCTAAGTAAATCAACACATGTTTACGCAAACAAGGCAGTATATAGCATAAACAAGGCTGTATATATCATAACCTTCTTAGCAATCAAAGCAAGAAAGAAAGCATAAACAAGCCAGAAAACCCTAGAACATGAACACATTCATCAAAAAAGAAATTTAAATAGGCCAAACCCTAGAACATGAACCCAATTGCAGAAACCCCTAGAACATGAACACATACATGACAAAAGAAATTGAAAGAGGCCAAACCCTAGAACATGAACCCATCTGCAGAAAACCTTAGAACTTTCAAAATAAGACGATTCCAGAGAAACCATGCAATTTCACATACGATTCCAGAGAGATTGAAGAAGAAGATGAAAACCCATCAACATGGAAGACAAAATCATCAGACAAAATCAAAAGAAGATGGAAGAAGACAAAATCATCAGGCACGTCTAAAAGAAATTGAAAGAGGCAATTCCAGAGAGTCCCATACCTGAAATCGATCGAAGAAATCCAAGGTTGAAGGAATTCATGGTTGAAGGAATTGAATCGGTCGATCGATTGATAGGATCGCCGGTCGATTGAGAGGAATTGAGAGAGTCGTATGAGAGTGTGAGAGAGTCTCTGATGAATGTGAGAGAGTGTGAGTATGTTCCTCGTAAAACATGTGTTTGTGCGTGGGAACTAATTTTATTCCCTCCTCGCAATTTGGGAGTGCCGGAAACACCAATTATTTACCCTCCATTTTTTTTGCAAGAGTTGACAATTGGGTATGTCACCATATAATTAATTGTCAAACATAAATAAATAGTCACAATCATTGACTAAATTTTTAGGTACAATTAAATAAAAACCAAAAGGTCGACAAAAAAAATCATATGGATCAACAAAAAAAAATATCTTTGATTAATCGCGTAACTAGCTACATAAAACTGTGTGGCAACAAAAAAACTGTCAACAGATGTCATATTTGTTGTAGTGTTCTTGGTTATTCATTGATAAGTTGGCACTCAAGGAAGCAAAACTATGTAGCCTTATCAACTGCAGAAGCAGAATACATTGCAGCTGGTGCTTGTTGCTCATACGTATTATGGATTGCTCAACAATTGAGAGATCTTGGATATAAATTCAGAAATGTGCCAATCAGCTGTGACAATACAAGTGCTATTTCAATCTCTAAGAATCCAGTATAGCATTCAAGAACTAAGCACATAGATGCGAGACATCATTTCTTAAGAGATCATGCTAAGAAAGGTGATGTGTCTCCTTCTTTTGTTTCAACTGCTTTGCAAATAGCTGATATTTTCACTAAATCATTGCCTGATGAAAGGTTTGCATCTCTTAGGCTTGAATTGGGAATGCAAAACAAAGATGCATTGGTTTAGGGGGAGTATTGGATCTTATGTGTGCTTATATGTTTAAATCTCAAAGACTTGAGATCATACTTTCCAAGCCATGGAAGTATGCTTCAAAGCTTAGAAGTTTCTGAGTAACTGCAGCATTCTTCAAGGCCATGAGATTGTTCTTCAAAGGCTTTGATAATTTTGTGCAGATTTTGTTCAATAATTGGTTCACCAAATATCATGCATTATATTATTAGATAATTGTAGAATATTTGATTTACTCAAATCCACAAAAATATCTGAAAATATCTTGTCAGATTCGATTTTTGCATGCAGATCAAAGAGAGTCCTTTTTAAACTAATGTTCTTCAACTTATAAGCTGAACTTTAGGGATTTTCTTCTCAATTCTCTCTCAATCTCTTCGTTCATCTCTACTTCTCTCTCAATTCTCTCCTTCTTCTAAAAAACCAGAATCTAAATGGAGCGAAAGTCAACTAGACTTCAGCAGCGGACAGAGCCTTCACCAATGAGGAAAAAGAAGAGAACCAACAAGAAAATTGAGGTCACTATATCTGATTCTGTTTCAGAGGGGACACAGAGCATGCAAGAGGCATTTCCTCTAGCCAAGAAGGCCAAGCAAGTGAAGGGTGTGGAGACTTCAAGGGCAGAATCAGAAGTGGTTCAACAGAGTAAAGAATAGAGGGAAGAAGTACCAGACACAGAACAACAGAAGGATGATCAAGAGGTTCAATCTGAATCAATGAAGGATAAAGGAGGAGAAAAGAAGAAAGGTGTGGAAGACAAACATAAGGATCAGACTTCAAAGAAGCAGAAACCAGAAGTGAAGGATGATCAACCTTCTGGGAAAAAGGTCAGAGTTAAGACCACTGCTGCTAAAACCAAAAGCAAAGGAAGTTTTGGTAAGTATATACTTTCTGAAAATTGGTTTATTAGTCCAGATGTTAAACAAGTTTGGATGGATGGTTATGCTTCTTCCAAAGTTTTTTTTGGTAGTTTAATTTCAGATGTTCTATTTGATAAACTGGACATAGATTGCATACAAAAATTGAAAGATTCATCTGTTTGGAAGATGATAAACCATAGTTCAGAGGCTTATCCTAGGCTTACAAGACTGTTTTATTTGAATTTGGTGCAAGAAGAGGAAGAGAGTTATGTTTTAACTTCTAGAGTTGCTGGTGTTGATATGAGGTTAGATCACAATTTTTTTGCCAAGGTCTTGGGGGTTCCTATAAAATTAAAAGTGAGTGAACATTGTGAGAGAAAAGAATGCTTGGATAAGGCAAAATAAATGTTTTTCTTAGAGGGCACACCAACTGGACCAAAGAAATTGACACACTCTGTGCTCAATTGTGAACTTAAGATTTTTTTCACAATTATCATGAGATGTATTGTCCCAAGAGAACATTCTAGGGAGTTGGTTATTGATTGAGTGCTTATCATGATGTTTCTAATTTGTCAAGTGTTTGAGATAGATCTTCCTAGTGTTGCTATGGAGCTTATGGTTTATTGTGAAACTAGGACAGGGAATCATCATCTTCCTTATGAAAATCTGCTACCTTTATTCTTTAAGTATTTTGGGATATCAGTGAAGGATGAGGAGAAAAATTCTAGTGGTTTTGGGTTGGTAGATGAAGCTGCTCTCCAAAGGATTGCGATTGTGCAAACTGAGAAAGGGCATTGGAAAATTCTATTTTGAGTTGTCCTCTGCTGAGATGAAGGAGAAAGAGTTCATTAAACCTAAGGCAGCTACTGCTTCAAAAGCTTCAGTTAATCTGGATTTTTCTAAGATCATTGATTGGATTAAGGCAAAGTAAGTTTGATTTGTCTACTAAGTTTGGTAAGTTGAAGGCCTTGGTGAATGGGAAGTTTGACATGATTATCAAATGCTTGAAACTGGAGGAAATTCCATCTACAACCAGTCAAGATGATAGTGTGGCTTTAGATGAAGTGATGGAGATCTTTCTGAAGAAGAGTGGTTCCGACTTCAAAGGATTTAGTTGAACAATCTGATGAAGAAGTTGCTGGTGAAGCTATTGAGAAAGAGGCTGCAAAAGTTGATGAGATTATTAATGAAGTTGTAGCTGAGGTTGAAACAGAGAATGCAAAAGATCAAGATGAAGAGCAAGAAGAATCAGATGGAGATGAAACAGATGAAGATGATCAAAAACAAGATGGTGATGAAAAAGGCAAGGGAAAAAGCAATGTTTCAGAAGGAAAGAAGACTTCCTAGAAGGATGCTGCTGTGTGAAGCCAAAGCCTTGAACCCTTCTTTCTCTTCTTTCTATCTAGTTATTTTCTTCTTTTTCCTTCAAAGCCTTGAAATTCAGTAAACTGTTTTGTTTTTCAAAAACTCTGATGTGATCCTACATTCCTTCAACTCTGTTTGATAAAAGTCAAAAAGGGGGAGAAGGGTATATGTCTAATAATTTTGTTGGTTTATTTTGTTTTTGTAGGACTACTCTGTGATCTTTGACAGTTTATGTGGTTTTATGATTTAACACTTGTTTTTGGTTTATTTATGCTATATGATATTATAGTTGCAGTTTAACTTTATTATTAAGAAGCAGGGTGCTGTGTACATAAGAATATTTGTTTTGTCTTTCATCAAGAGGAAGATTGATAATTCAATTTCTATGCCTTGGTGTGAAGTATGAACTATGGATGTTAATATGAAGATGATGAAAGAGAGTGAGAACATACGTTCAAGGCTCCAAGGCCTTGAAGGTCTATGATTGCATCTAAGTTGGTTAAGTATTGCTTTAACAATCTTGTGTATGCATGTTTAGCATTGGATCACTTGTTGATTTAATGTATCTGACAAATATTCTTGGACTATATTTATGTGTTTCTAACACTCACAGGTTTCACAACTTGATTAAATCAACGATTGGAAAGCTTGAAGCTTAAAACTGTGAAGAATGTCACAGAGCTCCAAGGCCTTGAGATTTGCCTTGAGCTGCTGACAGTCTTATTTAGTTTAACTGTTTCTTTCTTGCAGAATGCTATATGTGGAGTTGTGAATGGTTAATGACTTGATATAAATCTTAATCATGATTTTATCATTATCTTTTACATATTACTGATCAGGTTTTTATCTAGTCATAAAAATTGTTGGCCTAGTTTATTGAAAAAACTGTTGTGCCAAATAGTCAGTAAAATGTTGATATACTTTCTGGATTTTGTTTGACCTTGAAATTAAGTTTGTTTCAGAGTTTTTCGTCATTCAAACCCCTCAGAACAAACTCTAATGTTTTTATCCATTCATAGCTGTTGAAAGAAGCATGTTTTGGAGAGAATTTTTAAGGAAGAATCTCCTAAAATCTCTCATTCAGTTACCGCAGCTTGTTATAAGCTTCAGTTCGAATTTCAAATATCAGAATACACTTGGAGAGGACTTATCATTGAGAAAGAAGACTATTTAATATCGTGGAGATCATACAATAAAATTTTCAATTAAGTCAAGCTCTCAACACTACTGAACAAGAATATCAATCATCCAGAAATCGGAAGAACACATCGAAGCTTCACTGCTTTTTTTACATCTGTGTTCTTCAATACTTGTACTTATTTTGTGTTATCATTCTAATTTCTTAAACCTAACAAACTTAGAATTTTAGCTGTTCAAGTGAAAAACAAGAGGTTCTTATTGTTTCAACAAATTTTAGATGCTCCTAGATAGGTTGGGAACCACAAGTTGTATAGGTGTAAGGTATCTCACTTATGATTGAGATCTAGGGCTAAATCTGGTTGTTTAATAAGATGTGTTTTCCAAATCCTGGAGGGATTAGATCTCTCAGGCAGACAGTAGGTCCAATTGTGACTGAACTCTGTATAATCCTTGTGTTCTTTACTTTACTGTATTGTTCTTTTACACTGCAAACTATCTAGCTCAAAATAGTTTCTTCAAAGGCTTGAAGTACTTTACAGCTCAAGGCCTTGAAGCTTTCACTATTCTTAGAAAGCTTCTGTCTTTTATCAAAACTCCTCAAAGGCCTTGAAATTCAGTCAGTTGCTTATCTCAATTTTCAAAAGTCTAAGTTTTAGAAAAAAGTTTCAATACTCTATTCAACCCCCCTTCTAGAGTATTTGATACTCTGTTTAATACTTACATTACAAACTTTCAGTAAACATTTTGAACTGTCAACACCCATAGTTGTTAGATTATACTTGGTATGTTTCACTTTTTTCTTTTGTCATGAAATGGAAACACGAATGGACTAAAGTGAAAGGAGAGCAATAGTGATGACCTCAAATTAGGATTAATGTGAAAGAATAGCGAAAGTGATGACACGGTATAAGGAAAAGCAGCTACCGTCCAATCTTAGAGGAGGGTTAGCAATAACCGTACGATATATTGACCGTTGCCACTTAACATCAGTGGAACGGTGCCGTTTCAATTAAATGGAAAGGCCAACACGACCACTCTAGATTGGTTCACGTCAGCTGATACCGGTCACAAACTATTGACAAGGACAATGACGTGGCGATAAACTGGTATCTACTTTTAGTTTATTAAATTAGTACCCTAAAGTTTATTCAATTTCAATTCTATCTAGATATATAATTATATATGTCAACTGTTATAATTGTGATGCTACAAAAAATACAATTCTTTCCCCTCTCTATATCTATTTTATTTCTCTTCATTCTCTCTTCCTTAATCCCATCTAGTGAGCCTCGGAACTGTTTGGAATCAACACTTGTAGGTTTCCGGCAAAGAACTCGTCGGATTGTGGACAATAGGTATCAGAGCGGTCTTCCCATATGTACTGCGAACTCTCCGTTATGCCACCATGGAATTATACTGTGACCATGAATGATAATTTGAGACAGAGGTCTTGATGCTCATCTATAGACAGTTGAAAAAGCCATTGATGAGCTGCGACTCGGGCTAGAATTTGTCCATAGTCAGCTGACACGCTTAGACCAGCTTGACGAGATACCAGAAATCAGGAAACAGATCAATAACCTGGTGAAACTAGTTGTGAGCAATAGGGAAAATTCACCTCCCCCAAGCGATTCACGTGCTCCGACGAACGATGGCATCTTAGGGCGTGATAAGGCGGTTCTCGGATCTACCTCCTGAATTGCAGATAATATCAATTCGTCCCGAGATTCTCTACAGCCACCCTCTCCAAAAATAGGGGTGAGATATTTCCAAAGCCAAGGTATACGTCAACCCCCAATTGGATTCCCTAAATTTGATGGCTCATCCCCCTTAGGATGGTTAATCATAGCCAAAAAATACTTACAATTGCATCAGTTAAACAATTTGTTGAAGTTGATGCGGGTCTCCGTGAACCTGACTAATGAGGCTGATAGTTCGTCTAGGGAAGAATTTGAAACCCTAGATCATGTAGCCTAGGCTAATTTTAGCACACTGGTTTTTTTGTTGGTGTATGCCATAGAGGAAATATATTTTAATGTGAACGTTGTTTTGGCTAAACTATTCATTTCATTAGATATGGAGATATTAATATAATGAAGTCCTTATATTGCAATTGTTGTTATCTTAAATTCTCTCTAGTCAAGTATAATTGTTAGTAGGACGATCACTATGCATAGAGACTAGGATGTGGGTGATTGATATGGAGATATCAAGTCGAACACACGGGCATGTATTAGGAGTAATGGCATACTGGATTGACCCACCACGAGAAGGAAACATGGAAGTTCTGTGAATGTCACAAGTGATTCTCGTAGTGACAATGGTGCTGTGGTCATTTGACTTGAAGTCACTAGATACTCTAGTTGTGAATTTTCATGTTTTGATATCGTCAAACGTTACACCTTAACTGGGTAACTATAAAGGCGATAATCGGACATGATATGAAACATCTGAGAGATGGTAGTGATGTAGTTAGGATTTGTCCCTCCAACATTCCGAGAGTATGTATCCATGGACACTCAATGAGTAGTACTTAACAAATGCCTGGCCAGACTCAGGTAAATCAATATACCATATTGATGTTATATATTCAGATAAGTCTATTCCCAGGATCGAGAAACTATGGATTGGATATACGAGTGTGACATGTGTGTCTCATGTCCAATCCGGATATTGATACAAAGGGACAATACAGCATGGTAACATTGGTCATAGAGGTTTGTCAGATTACCGACTATTCCTATTGCTTAGGTAGCATGGATGTGTTGCTAGACACCGCTCAGTGTTTGTAGTTGTTACTGCCAACGTAATAGGAACCTGCAGGGTCACACACCAAAGGATTAGACTTGATGTAGATATTAATTAGTTGGACTAATTAACAGTAAGAATCAGGGATCAAATTGCAACAACGTGCATTTTTAGTTGGACAAAATAGCAAACTGGACTGAAACAAAAGTTGATCTAAAGTGTTGGATCTAATAGTAGTGAGACAGTTTTGTAATTAATAAACAATTATTAATTAGAAAAGAAAAATTCCAACCCTAATTTTCATTAGATGAAAAATTAGAGCAAGAGAGAAACAAAAAGAGAGAGAGAGAGGCGCGGCCCTCTACCCGACGACAAGAAGTGTAATACCCCGTATTTTTGCTAAGGGTAATTTTGTAATTTCGATAAAGCAAATGCTTGAGTGTAAAGAAAATGATAATAGTACTATTTCAAATTTACTCTTGATGTGTTTCCTTTAATTTTATAAAAGTGCATTTTGTCATTTAAGGACATAATAGTTTATTTGGAGTTATTTTGTAATTTTATTTTAGTGTATAATTTATCTTTTATGTGCTAGATAGTAAATGAAAATTTCATTTTTACCCCTCTTGTTTGTGTTATCTTGTACTTACATCAATTTCTAGTATTTTCATTTGCAACCCTCATTCTCTTGTTAATCCAATCTCTACCCCAACTAACTTGTTGGGAGACTTTTAATTCACACTCAAACCCCTCACCCAATACCAAGTCAACTCAATTAAAATATTACTCTTACTAGTCATCCTATGACTATAAGTTGCATAAATCACACCCTACCCTCACTTGATTCTCTCCATCACTCTCAGTACATATCTGTCTCTCTATTTGGGGCTGAAAGAACCCAACCAATTCAGCTCCATCATCATCTTTTTCATCATATCCTTCATTCATTTTCTTCTTTTTCTTCAAATCCTTCATGAAAGCATCTTAAGCTCTTCAAGGCCCAAGCTTTCCAAGGCCTCCAAACACTTCTAATCCTTCTTGGAGCTGGTATTGTAATTTCTATTTACCCTACATCTCTTCTATAGCTTGTTCATGTTTGGTTTAACATCATGTCTTGTTCGTGATTTCTTGGATTGTGATGCATGTGTGTCTAGAACATGAATTGGAGACTTTAAACTTGTTTTCTTTCAAATTCTTCACATGATACTTAAAAATTCGTGTTTGATATCTTTTTGTATATCTAATTGGTTCTATTTGAGGATAAAAACATGTTTCTCAAGTTTCATTTATTATATGATTGATTTGATCATGTTTTGAGTGTTCTTGGCAAAATTGCATGTTGTCACAATCTGACCAGTTTGTGAAAAACGTTATATAACTTCAACTTATGTCTCTGTAAAATTTTTAAATCTTAAATTTTATAAAACTAGACTCAGAGGGGGTCATTTTGAGAAAAAAATTAACTCCATAGATATTTTGGTTAGGGAGATATTCTCATTTTAAGTTGCATGTTTTCTAAAATTCTGTTTCTTGACCAATCTTTTCATTTTTATTAAACCCTCATTTCCAGTAACTTATAGTACTCAATATTTCCTGTGATGAAACTAGGCAAATAGGGGATTCATTCTGGATAATATGGGCAGTTTTCCTATTCTACAAGTAGTAGTAATTGTTCTTCAAAGTTGAAACTTTCTGCCAAACTTGTCTGTGCACAATATTGTTTGTTTATTTTGTAACTTGAGTTTTTTAATAGCTATACATGATTTTGTTAATGTTTCTGAATGTAGACACATGTAGATTTATCATAGATTAATTTCACGATTTTAGGAGATGTTTTGATATAATAAATGTGGCTCTAAAGTCAGAGCTACACTTCTGTCCAGAATTGTAGCTTCACATGTTTTAGAGAACTTGAAATTTTGAATTTCTAAATGCTTTATTGGAATTATTATGATATGTGAGCATCATTATAGGTGCATTAGTAACACTTAGATCGATATTAATGTAGAGCTTGTATCCGACACATGAATATGCCACTTGAAACCGGTTTATTAGGATAATTTAGGATGGACTTAGTACCCGACCTAGACAAACATCCATGCACTAGTTTACTTGGAAGTACCATCATTGTGACTTGATACTTTTAAATTGTAGGCAACAGATTCGTAGACATAGGCTACTTCAAGTATCCGTGAAGATTGTGAATTGCTATCTCGACTTAAGGTGAGACTACATGCTTAGCCTTGTGTGCCTAGCTTCCTTCGTGTCGAAATTTGATTTATAACTTGTCTCAAAATGTGTTTTAGATTCACATGTTTTACTTGAGTTTGTTTACATTTCGGAATGGTTGATTTGAAACTCTCACATGATAAATAATAAATAATTAATAATGTAATGTGGAAAGAATTCGCATGTACCGGAACCAATTCGGGTTTAATCCCCTAGGCACAGGTACTAAAATCATTACGGGTGATGATTCCCTGGGCTTTGGTCCCTAAAGATATGGCACTACTTGCACCCCGACTCCTTTTGTCGTAGGCTGGAGTACTGCTTCTAGATACCACCCCTTTGATTGACGCTCTTAGGAGGGTGTTGCAACACTTACGGTCTAGAATGTCTGATGTGGTCACTGGTCTACCCGGGTACTGTGAAACAAGTAATTCGATTTCCTTGTTAGCTTTGTTATTATTGGGAGGCCCTTTGTTGGCAATACAATATCCGATTACTTTACATATAACGATTGGATTATTGATTTCTGTTTTTGGGGCGATTCTTTGTTTGTACTTCCATTTATACCGTTGCAAACTCTGAAAATGTTTTCACTCATACTATGTCACTTCAACTTTATTTTACTTGTGTCCTAGAAGTTTATATTCTCTTTCCTGTTTTCCATGCTATGGTGTATCTCACTCAGTATTTATTGCTGACTTTGAAAACTGCGGTTCTTGTTGTTTTCTTCCCAGCGCAGGTCTAGGAGCTGGGGAATTATAGAATAGAAGTGGCGGGAGTTAGAATATGAACGCCACCATTATTTTATATAGAAATGTTAGTTAATTAGTGTGTAATAGTAATCAGCTAGTGTGTAAGACTTAAAGTTTAATATAGTTGTTTAATGTTATAAATATGTGTTGGTGAATTGAATTGCTTTTGTGTTCCACCACTTCTATTAAGCATCGCCCTCCCGGTCTCGTCCCGAGCCGGATAAAGGGAGTTGTTGCAAGAAGGCTCCCCCTTCTCCTCCTCCATTCTTGCACAAGCTTGATTGGATCAAGCTCCTGATTGCTCATCCTCCTATACCTCTAGCACGAACAGTAGAGAAGTTGTAAGTTGTTGATGATACAGTGTGGATAGTAGCAGAGGAGTGGACACTACTTCTGCGCAGTGATTAGTCAGATTAACAAGGTCACCCTTCTCTTTTATCATGTTATGATGCTTCACTTGTGATCCCTGGAGAGTTTTGGGCAGAAAACTTTTTGTATTTTCGCTGCGTAACCTACACAAAAACCCTACAGTGGTATCGGAGCCAGGGGTGATAGCGCATAGTATGATTTATGTGGTTATCTTTTTTATGAGTTATGACCGTATCTGTCAGTTTGACCGTAAACATTAATAAAATTGATATGCGTATTATGATGCGCCATGAATGTTATTCATGTGGAGATTCATAAAATTTGTATGCAAAAATAATGAATTTTATTGTATATATTTGATATACACATAATTGGTGATGAACTAGGGTCATGACAAAATTGTGGAAGAAAATGGGTTTTTGTTCCACATAGGGTTTGGTCAGCACGGGGAGTTAATTTTTTTTCCACTCCAAGGGGTTCGCCCATGATAAACCCCCGTTTCCCTTGGTGCGTCGGCCTATGGCTGACCGATTTGACCGCTCGGCCAAGCCCGAACGGTTTGACCAATTCGGCCAAGGTGTGACCGGTTGATCGTTCGGCCAGTGTGACTGGTTTATCCGTTTTGATCGGTTTTTCCGTTTGACCCAATTATCCCAATTCAATTAAAATTGACTCAGCGCGATAAGATTGAATTTTAACTGTTTTATGTGTTTTATCGTATGTTGGGTGGATGTGGCCTTAGTTCTGTGGATGTGTTATTTTGTGTGGTTTGGTTTTGATGTAATTAATTTGATTAATTTTACTACATGCGAGTCGTCTTCTTCCTCGCCTGTGAGGTTCCTCTATATAATTTATAGATATTAGCTAGAATTAGATAAATAGGAAATAACTAGCAGCACTGAGAGATGATCAAAGACGAAAGAGACCATTAGACGAAGAAGACAAACAAGCTAGGACGCATGGAATAAATACAGAAGCACATGGATATGAGCTTGATGTTTTAGAACTTATAGATATTCTGATTGGCTCGGGAATATCTTATTTTTAGGGCCACATCCACACAACATTTATTTATTGCTTTATCTTGCTTTATATTGATGTATGGATGAAGCATGCAAAAAGATAACAAGATAATTATAAAAACTGTTTTGATCTTTCATTTTGGATTTCCCAATCCAAACGAGTAGATCAGTTTATATGATCAACAAATAAAATGAGAAGAAAATCCTTAACGATAATATTGGGTTTTTCCTTCCCTTGCTTAGAACTCGTCATGATCAGGATGTATTGAGTTCGGGCTTGCAAAAGTAGGGAGACTTGATTCATCATGATGTGGCGCGACGGCACAAACAAGTAATGTGCTACCGCTGAAGTAAGAGGTCAAACAAAACTAAGCAATTTCAATAGGGTTGAGAGCTTAGAGGCAAGTCAATTGGGAGTTATCTATGAGATATATAATCTCATAAGGAATAAGGAGTTGTTCGCCCAATGAACCAAGAGTTTCATTGGATGCAATTGGAATATGTTCCTACCTCAATAACCAACTTTTGGGTGACCTTTCAAAGCAGGCTCAAAAGGAGGAGAAACATGGATCTTGGCACTCTAGAAAATATATTATATTTTTTGCATTAATAGTGAGGGCTGTTTACCCAAGAAAAATAGTGGGAGCTATATTTAATATTCTAGCCATTGTTAAGTATAGTATAATTGTGTACAACAATAAAATTGTATATTTCTCGTTCTGTGTAGATTCCAATGGAAAACTTAAACAAACATCGACACTATCATTGCGTTCGGTCCTTGAGAATGAAAAACTGTCTGGAATGAATTTCCTAGACTGGCACAAAAACTTGAAATTTTTTATCAAGCAAGAAAGGAAGATGTACATTCTAGAGCAGCCGATTCCCGAAGAACCACCTACGGTTGCTACTCTGCTGTAAGGAAGACACATCAGAAGATTGTTGATGACTCTACTGATGTGACTTGCCTAGTGTTGGAATAGATGCCCTAGAGGCAATCTAGTTTAGTATGAATTTGTATATGGCTAGAAAATTCATTTATTATTTATTGGATATTTAATATAATGAAGTCCTTAGATTCACAATCGTGTTGTTTATCTTAAATATCCCTAGTCGAGTATAATGATTAATGGGACAATCATCTATAGACTAGTATGGGGTTGGATTGATATGGAGATATCACGATCCAACACATAGGTGTGCATTACGGAATGTTGCACTGGATTGACCCATCACCGAGAAGGCTACATACATGTTATGTTGAGTCACAAGCGCTTCTCGGGTAAAATGGTATTGTCATCCTTAGACTTGAAGTCACTAGATATTCTAGTTGTGGATCATTGTGATCTTGGTAGCGTTAAACGCTACACCGTAACTGGGTAGTTATAAAGGCGTGTACTGGATACAATGAGAAGCAAGCTTAGAGATCGTAGTGGACGTAGAGAGGCTTTGCCCCTCCCACATAACGGGAGCAAATATCCTTGGCCACTCGAAGGATAGTGCTTATAGAATGTCTGGCCAGACTCAAATAAATCAATATGGGATATTGATGTTATTTGCACGAATAAGGCTATTCCATGGATCGAGAAACTAGGGATTGGATATACGAGTGTGACTTGTATGTCTCGTGTCCAATCCGGATATGGAGGCAAAGGGATGAGACAATTACTTGTACAAGGTTGTCTAGATGACTATTCTATTAGTTGGCTAGAATGGATGTTTTGCTAGAAACCGCTCCATATTAGCAAATAGTTGCTACCAACTAGATAGAACCTATGGGATCACACGCTATATAGAGTTGTACTAGATTTGGAATTAATGAATTGGATTAATTAATTAGAATGATCGCTTTGCAAACCCTTGCAAACTTAGTAGGGACTAATTTGCAAGGAAGGGACTAAATTGAATTCTAGTTGGACTAGAATAAGTCCTTTAGGTAGTTAACAAGGAGTTGTTGGACTATATAAAGGACCCTCCTTCCTTCCTTCCTTCCTCATAACTTATGCTCTTTAGAGATCATAACAAGAGTGGGAGAGAACAAAGGAGAGAGAGAGCAAGCAACAAGGGCCGAACCCGACCCTTGCCGCCGCCCCCTCACCCCGTCGGCCAAAAAGAGGGCCGAGCCCCTCTTTTGTCTCGTTTTGCGTGATTCCTTCACCCTCCTTTCATTCCGGGCTAGCACCAAGGAGTTAGGGAGATCTAGGAGCAACTCTAGGCATGGATCAACTATAGAGAACGTGACACTATTCGCGTTTGAAGTCATCAAGGAGAACCCAAAGGTGTGTTTATGATTTCTTACCTTCACTATCGTTATGCATCTAGAATTGTGATCCTTGGAGGGTTTTGCATGGTTGTTTGTTTGATTATGCTTCCGTTTGCGCGATCCATGAATCAAAACCCTACAGTGGTATCAGAGCCACAGGTCATAGAGCATAAACGTAGTTTATGTGTTACATTCTTGTTGTTTTACACCTTAATTTGTTGTTTATCGCGTAAAACAAGACAAATCAAGCATGGGATGCAATTTGTCGACAATTAATCATAACAAGACCCAATTTTTGCATTGGATGCATGAATTGGTGAGTTTGAGAAATTTTAGGATCTTAGATCTAGGGTTTGGGCATCCTTGGGGAAGAAGGAGTTCTCCCAAAACAAGGAAACAACCAAACTTGGGCTCCAAGCAAGGAGGTTGTTTTGGAAACAACCTCCATAAGGAGGTTCGGCCCCCTAGGGGACCGCCCCCCTTGCTTGCCGCCCAATATTGGCCGCCCTAAGGGGCCGGGTGGCCCTAACCCGCGGGCCTAGCTTGCGGGTTTTGGGCCGGGCCGGCCCTAGGGCCTTATGGTTCACTTTATTGGGCCCGGGCAATTGGATTGTTGGGCCCATGGACCGTTTTAACCCTAGAAATCCTAAAATCAATTAAAATTGACCAAGCGCGTTAAAATTGGATTTTAACTGTTTATGTGCAAATCGCATGGTGATTGGATATGGCCTTAGGATGTGGTTTGATGTGGATGTTTAATTTTGTGGTTTGGTTTTACGGCCTGCGAGCTGATCAATTAATTGTAATAATTAATTAGGGTTTTATGGCCTGCGTGCCATTTTTTTTCTCAACTTGTGAGATTTATTTTATTTAGTATAGATATTAGCTAGTGCTAGATAAAGTAGATTGTTAGCCAAGATTGGAGAAAAGAAGCCCAAAGCCAAAGAAGCCACAAAAGATGGAGCATGGAGCATGGAGTATCCCACATGACTATGAAGGATGGACCAAAAGATCAAGACGCATGGAGATGTGTTTGCTTAGGGTTCATAGATAATTCCATTGGCTTGGAATTATCTTAGTCTAGAAAAGGGCCATATCCACATCACGTTTAATTTCTGTTTTGTGGTTGTTTATTTATTGTCTTATTATTTGTGTGGTTGGTGTATGGATGATGCATGCAATTAGGATAATAAGATAATTAGACAACCCGGATCTATTATTTGGAGTTGTGCCCAAACTCAAATAGATAGATTAGTTGATATTGATCAACAAAATAATTAAAATTGAAAATCCCTCAAATTTCAAATATTGTGTTCTTGCCTTCTCGTTATTTAAACACTCATTATCATCATTATTTATCAAGTTCGTGTGTGCCAAAGCATGGCGACTTGGTTCATAATGATGGAATGCGATGGCACGTAACAATGTGCAATTGTTTAGATAAGAGGTTGAACACAACTAGGCTATTAATTTGATTAAGAAACCTAGAGGCAATCAATTGGGATTATCCATATGGATGGATAAATAAAGAGTTATTTGCCCGATTGAACCAAGAGTTGCATATGGTATGCAATTGGAATTGTTCCTACCTAGAAGTAGTCAAATTATGGGTGACTTGCCAAAGCAAGCTCATAAGGAGATGAAAAGATGGATCTTGGCCCACTAGAAAATATAATGATATTTTCCGCATTAATATCTTGAGGGTTATTAATCCGTAGAAAAATAGTGGGAGCTATATTTAATAAACTAGCCATTATTAAATATAGTCAAAAATTCACAAATACTAAAACTTGCGTATTTTCCTTTTTGTAGAATTCCAAATGGCAAACAACTCATCGAGTTCACAACATTCCCTACGATCTGTCCTTAAGAAGGACAAGCTCTCTGGAACCAACTTTCTTGATTGGTACAGAAACTTGAGAATTGTTCTCAAGCAAGAGAAGAAACTGTACGCAATAGAGGAGCATGTTCCAGAAGGTCCAGAGAACCAGACACCTGTTGCCTTAAAGGCGTATCAAAAGCGTGTTGATGACGCTAATGATGCGGCCTGCCTAATGCTTTGCACCATGACCTCTGAGCTTCAGAAGCAACATGAGAACATGAATGCTGTCGATATGATCGAACATATAAAGCAGCTCTTCCAAGAGCAGGCGAGGGTAGAGAGGTATGAGTTCTCAAAGGCACTGTTCAAATGTCATCTGGCAGAAGGGAACCCGGTGGGACCCCATGTACTCCGAATGATCGGGTACTTGGAGAATCTCGCCCGGCTTGGGTTCCCGGTCGGCCAAGAGTTGGCAACCGATCTCGTGTTGCAATCGTCGCCTGAGAGTTATGGACAGTTCATTATGAACTATAACATGAACGAGATCGTTAAACCACTGCCAGATTTGCTCAACATGTTGAGGACGGCTGAACAGAGCATCAACAAGGGTAAGGGCAAGGCCATTATGATGGTGCATAAAGGAAAGGGCAAAAAGTTTGCCTCTTCCTCCAAGGGCAAAGGCAAGTCAGTTGCCAAGTCCAAGGAACAAGCCCTTAAGCCTGTTGGTGGCATTGCCAAGGTCGTGACTAAGGGTGAGTGTCACTACTGCAGTCAACCTGGACACTGGAGGAGGAACTGCCCAAAATATCTGGAGGACAAGAGGCTTGGAATAGTGATTCCACCACCACCAGGTATTTTTGTTGTAGATGTCAATTTAACTGTCTCTACATCATGGGTATTAGATACTGGATGTGGATCTCATATTTGTCGAAATATGCAGGATCTAAAGAGAAGTAAAAGATTGGCTAAAGGGGAGGTAGATCTGCGCGTTGGGAATGGAGCAAAGGTTGCTGCGTTGGCCATAGGCGTGTGCGAGCTATCTCTGCCTTTAGGATTAGTTTTAGAATTAAATAATTGCTATTTTGTGCCTGCTATGAGCAGAAACATTATTTCTATTTCTTGTTTGGACAAGGAAGGTTTTATTATTTCAATAAAGAACAATTGTTGTTCCTTTTATTTGAATAATATTCACTATTTTAGTGCGCAATTATTTAATGGACTTTATGTCCTTGATCTAAGCAATCCTGTCTACAACATTAATACCAAGCGGATTAAAATAAATGATTTAAATCCTGCTTATTTATGGCATTGTCGTTTAGGCCACATAAATGAGAAACGTGTATCTAGACTCCATAAGGATGGATTACTAGACTCATTTGATTTTGAATCATATGAGACATGTGAGGCTTGTTTATTGGAAAAAATGACAAAGTCCCCTTTCAATAAGAAAGGTGAGAGGACTAGTGGAAAATTGGCGCTCATACATACCGATGTATGTGGGCCATTTGCCACGCCTGCCAGGGGTGGTTATGTCTACTTCATTACATTTACTGACGATTACAGTAGATATGGATTTGTGTACCTTATGAGGGCAAAATCCGAATCCTTTGAAGTGTTCAAAGAATTCAAGAATGAAGTAGAGAAGCAACTTGGCAAAAGTATCAAGGCTCTACGATCGGATCGTGGAGGAGAATACTTGAGCCAAGAGTTTGACGACTATCTTAGAGAGTGTGGGATTGTGTCCCAACTCACTCCACCCGGAACGCCACAATGGAATGGCGTGTCCGAGAGGAGGAATCGAACCCTATTGGATATGTTTCGATCTATGATGTGTCAAACCGATCTTCAATTATCATTTTGGGGCTACGCTCTATTAAGTGCAGCTTTCACCATTAACCGTGTTCCATCTAAATCAGTCATGAAGACACCATATGAGATGTGGAGTGGGAGGCGTCCCACACTGTCGTTCATGAGGATTTGGGGCTGCGATGTCTATGTAAAACGTTTACAATCAGAAAAGCTAGGGCCTAAATCGGATAAGTGTAAATTTGTGGGGTACCCTAAGGAAACTAAGGGATACTACTTCTACAATCCAACCGAGAACAAAGTGTTTGTTGCTCGGACCGGCGTGTTTCTAGAAAGAGAGTTTGTCTCTAAAGAAGCAAGTGGGAGGAATGTAGAACTTGAAGAAGTTCAAGAACCACAAATCACTGAACCGATTATGGAACATGAACAGGAATCACAAGCAGTTGTGGATCCACCTGTTCAGGTAACACAAGAGCTTCGTAGATCTAGTAGAGTGCGCTAGGAACCCGAGAGGTACGGACTTCTCGTAACTGATTCCGGTGACACGATGCTCATAGATGATGAGCCTACTACCTATGAGGAGGCCATGAATGGCCCAGACTCGCAGAAGTGGCTTGAAGCCATGAGATCCGAGATGGAATCCATGTATACCAACAAAGTATGGACTTTGGTGGAACCACCTGATGGGGCGCGGCCAATAGGGTGCAAGTGGGTCTTCAAGAAGAAGATCGACATGGATGGTAATGTGATTACCTATAAGGGCCGATTGGTGGCTAAAGGATTCAGACAGATTCATGGTATTGACTACGATGAAACCTTTTCACCAGTCGCTATGACCAAATCCATCCGAATCCTACTTGCAATTGCAGCATACTACGACTATGAGATTTGGCAGATGGATGTCAAAACAGCATTCCTTTATGGGAATCTCCTCGAGGACGTGTATATGATACAGCCGGAGGGTTTTGAGGATCCAAAGCAAGCCAACAAAGTCTGTAAGCTGCAACGATCCATTTATGGATTGAAGCAAGCTTCTAGGAGTTGGAATCGACGTTTTGATGAAGTGGTCAAAGAGTTTGGAAATGAAGATGAGTCTTGTGTCTACAAGATGGTTAGTGGGAGCTCTGTAGCTTTTCTGGTCTTGTATGTGGATGACTTACTACTCATTGGAAACGACATTCCTATGCTGCAATCTGTGAAATATTGGCTAGGAAAGTGTTTCTCAATGAAAGACTTAGGGGAAGCATCCTATATACTCGGTATAAAGATCTATAGAGATAGATCTAAGAGGCTGCTAGGCCTAAGTCAAAGTACATATATTGACAAGGTGTTGAAACGGTTCAACATGCAAGATTCCAAGAAGGGATTCTTGCCCATGTCACATGGAATCACTCTTTCGAAGAGTGGTTGTCCTTCCAACGAGATTGAGAAGGAACGCATGAGTAGGATTCCCTATGCCTCGGCCATAGGATCTATCATGTACGCCATGTTATGTACTAGACCAGATGTGTCATATGCCTTGAGTATGACAAGCAGATACCAATCCAATCCGGGTGAGAGTCACTGGATTGCTGTCAAGAACATGCTAAAGTACTTAAGAAGAACTAAGGATGCCTTCTTGATGTTTGGCGGTGAGGAAGAGTTGCGTGTAAGGGGTTACACTGATGCAAGCTTCCAAACCGACATAGATGACTTTAGATCACAGTCGGGATATGTGTTTTGCCTGAATGGAGCAGCGGTGAGCTAGAAGAGTTCCAAGCAAGAGACGGTAGCTGATTCTACAACTGAGGCTGAGTACATTGCTGCAAATGGCGCAGCAAAGGAGGCTGTTTGGATCAGAAAGTTTGTTTCTGAACTTGGTGTGGTTCCTAGCATTGCGGATCCAGTGGAGTTGTTCTGTGACAACACTGGGGCGATCGCGCAATCAAAGGAACCCAGATCGCACCAGAAGTCCAAGCACGTGCTCAGGAAGTTTCACGTGATTCGAGATATTATCGATAGAGGAGACGTTCGGATATGCAAGATTCCTACAGATGATAATCTGTCAGACCCGCTTATGAAGCCTCTCACGCAGTGGAAGCATGAAGGGCACACTAGGAGTATGGGCATACGAGATGCGCCAGATTGGCTCTAGTGCAAGTGGGAGACTGTTGGAATAGATGCCCTAGAGGCAATCTAGTTTAGTATGAATTTGTATATGGCTAGAAAATTCATTTATTATTTATTGGATATTTAATATAATGAAGTCCTTAGATTCACAATCGTGTTGTTTATCTTAAATATCCCTAGTCGAGTATAATGATTAATGGGACAATCATCTATAGACTAGTATGGGGTTGGATTGATATGGAGATATCACGATCCAACACATAGGTGTGCATTACGGAATGTTGCACTGGATTGACCCATCACCGAGAAGGCTACATACATGTTATGTTGAGTCACAAGCGCTTCTCGGGTACAATGGTATTGTCATCCTTAGACTTGAAGTCACTAGATATTCTAGTTGTGGATCATTGTGATCTTGGTAGCGTTAAACGCTACACCGTAACTGGGTAGTTATAAAGGCGTGTACTGGATACAATGGGAAGCAAGCTTAGAGATCGTAGTGGACGTAGAGAGGCTTTGCCCCTCCCACATAACGGGAGCAAATATCCTTGGCCACTCGAAGGATAGTGCTTATAGAATGTCTGGCCAGACTCAAATAAATCAATATGGGATATTGATGTTATTTGCACGAATAAGGCTATTCCATGGATCGAGAAACTAGGGATTGGATATACGAGTGTGACTTGTATGTCTCGTGTCCAATCCGGATATGGAGGCAAAGGGATGAGACAATTACTTGTACAAGGTTGTCTAGATGACTATTCTATTAGTTGGCTAGAATGGATGTTTTGCTAGAAACCGCTCCATATTAGCAAATAGTTGCTACCAACTAGATAGAACCTATGGGGTCACACGCTATATAGAGTTGTACTAGATTTAGAATTAATTAATTGGATTAATTAATTAGAAGGATCACTTTGCAAACCCTTGCAAACTTAGTAGGGACTAATTTGCAAGGAAGGGACTAAATTGAATTCTAGTTGGACTAGAATAAGTCCTTTAGGTAGTTAACAAGGAGTTGTTGGACTATATAAAGGACCCTCCTTCCTTCCTTCCTTCCTCATAACTTATGCTCTTTAGAGATCATAACAAGAGTGGGAGAGAACAAAGGAGAGAGAGAGCAAGCAACAAGGGCCGAACCCGACCCTTGCCGCCGCCCCCTCACCCCGTCGGCCAAAAAGAGGGCCGAGCCCCTCTTTTTTCTCGTTTTGCGTGATTCCTTCACCCTCCTTTCATTCCGGGCTAGCACCAAGGAGTTAGGGAGATCTAGGAGCAACTCTAGGCGTGGATTAACTATAGAGAACGTGACACTATCGCGTTTGAAGTCATCAAGGAGAACCCAAAGGTGTGTTTATGATTTCTTACCTTCACTATCGTTATGCATCTAGACTTGTGATCCTTGGAGGGTTTTGCATGGTTGTTTGTTTGATTATGCTTCCGTTTGCGCGATCCATGAATCAAAACCCTACACCTAGTTCTTTGCACCATGAACTCTGAGCTTCAGAAGCAACATGAGAACATGGAGGTGTATGATATGATCATACATTTGAAACAGCTCTTCCAAGAGCAAGCAAGGCATGAGCGGTATGTAGTATCAAAAGCACGGTTCAAGTGTAGTCCGCCAGAGGGAAACCCAGTGGGAACTCATGTACTTCGTATGATCGGGTACATTGAGAATCTCGACAGGTTGGGGTTTCCATTCAACCAAGAGTTGGCTAATGATCTCATCCTGCAATCGTTGTCGGATAGTTACAGTTAGTTCATCATGAACTACAACATGAATGAGATCAATAAAAATATTTCAGACTTGCTCAATATGTTAAGGACTGCTAAACAGAGTATTATGAAAGGTAAAGGCAAGGTCATAATGGCAGTTAATAAGGGGAAGATAAAGAAGGTTACTCAGAACCCAAAGGTAAGAGCAAGGTAGTTGCAAACCCAATGAAGTTGCCTTGAAGCCTTCTGGTGGAATTGCTAAGGGCCCATGTCACAATTGTAGTCAGACAGGCCACTGGAAGAGGAATTGCTCAATGTATGTGGAAGACAAGAAGCTTGGAATAGTGATTCCATCTCCAGATATTTTTTTGTAGATATCAATTTGTCTATCTCTTCTTCTTGGTATTGGATACCGAATGTGGATCTCACATTTTTCGAAATGTGCAGGTACTAAAGAGAAGCATGCGATTGGCTAAAGGACATATAGACCTAGGCGTTGGGAATGGATCAAGATTTATTGCATTAGCCATATGAAATTATGAGTTAGACCTTCTGGGACTTATTTTAGAATTAGAAAACTTTTTTTATGTACCTGATATGAGTAGGAACATTATTTTAATTTCTTGTTTGGACAAGAAAGTTTTTATGTCACTATAAAGGAAAATTGTTGCTCCGTTTATTTTGATAGTATGCATTATTGTAAGGCACTTTTGTCTAATGGGTTGTATATGCTTAATCTAGACAATTCCACCTATAACAATAAATACTATGAGGATTAAATCTAATGATTTGAATCCCACATACCTTTGGCATTGTCGTTTAGGCCATATAAACGAGATGCACATTTCTTGGCTCCATAAGGATGTATTTCTAAACTCATTTGATTATGAATCATATGAGACATGTGAAACTTGTTTATTGGGAAAGATTACTAGTTATCCGTTCACGAAGAAAGGTGAGAGGGCGAGTGAGCTATTGGCACTCATACATATTGATGTTTAAACCATTGGCCACAAACGCCAAATTTGGTTATCCTTACTTCATTACATTTACTGATGGTTTTAGTAGATATGGATTTGTGGATCTTATGATGAACAAATCCAAATCCTTTGAAAAGTTCAAAAAATTCAAGCTTGGCAAAAGTATTAAGGCTCTACGATCAGATCATGGTGGAGAATACTTAAGCTAAGAATTTGACGTCTATCTTGGAGAGTGTGGGATCTTGTCGCAAATCACTCCATCTGGAACACCACCATGGAATGGTGTGTCTGAAAGTAGGAATCAAACCCTGTTGGACATGGTTCGATCTATGATGAGTCAGAAGAAATTTATGATTTCATTTTTGGGGGCCATGCTCTATTAACAACAATCTTTACCCTTAACCATGTCCATCTAAATCAGTCATGAAGACACCATATGAGATATGGACTGGGAGGTGTCTCACTGTGTCCTTCATGAGAATTTTTGGTTGCGATGTTAATTTAAAGCATTACAATCAGATAAACTCGGACCCAATTTGGAAAAGCGTAAATTTGTGGGATATCCTAAGGAAAAGAAAGAATATTATTTCTACAATCCAACCGAGAACAAAGTGTTTGTTGCTCGAACGGGTGTGTTTCTAGAAAGAGAGTTTGTCTATAAAGAGGCTAGTGGGAGGACCGTAGAACTTGAAGAGGTTCAAGAACCACAAAGCACTGATCCTATGATGGAACGTGAGAAGGAACAACAAAATGTTGTGGAGCAAACTCCTCAAGTAACACAAGAGCTTTGTAGGTCAGGTATGATACGTTTGGGGAAAGAGAGGTACGAACTTCTCGTGAATGAACCTGGTGACGTATTGCTCGTGTCATGAGCCTACAACCTATGAGGAGTCATGAAGGGGCCAGACTCTCAGAAATGGCTTGAAGCCATGTGATCCAAAATGGATTTTTAGAGTATGGACTTTAGTTGAACAACCAAATGGGGTAAGGTCCATAGGGTGAAAATGGGTTTTAAAAAAAACCCGACATGGATGGAAATGTGATTGCCTTTAAGGGGGATTGGTGGCAAAAGGATTCAGACAATTTCATGGTATTGACTATGAAGAAACCGTTTCCCTGGTTGCGATGCTTAAATCCATTCACATCTTGCATGCTATAGCGACTTATCACGATTATGAGATTTGGAGTCTTCAGTTTGATGATGCAGTCAAAGAGTTTGGCTTCATCAAGAACGAAGATGAGCCTTGTGTCTACAAGAAGGTTAGTGGGAGCTCTGTTATAATTCTGGTCTTAAATGAGGATGACATACTACTCATTGGTGACGATGTCCCTACTTTGAAATTTGTTAAAGATTGGCTAGGGAATTGTTTCTCGATGAAAGACTTAGCGGATGAAACTTATATATTGGATATAAAGATTTATAGAAATAGATCGATGAAGTTGCTTGGCCTAAGTCAAAGTACATATATTGACAAAGTGTTGAAGCGGTTCAACATGCAAGAATCGAAGAAAGAATTCTTGCCCATGTCATATGGAGCTAGCATTACGAAGACTGATTGTCTTTCCAATGAGATTGAGAAGGACTGTATGAGTAAGATCCCATATGTGTGGGCTATTGGATCTATAATGTATGCCATGTTATGTATTTAAGTATGACAATCATATACCGGTCCAATCCGGGTGAAAGTCACTGGATTGCTGTCAAGAACATCCTTAAGTACTTGAGAAGTATTAAGGATGCATTTATGATATATGGAGGGGAGGAAGAACTCAGTATAAAGGGTTATACTGATGCGATCTTTCAAAACGACAAAGATGATTTAAGATCGCAGTCGGGTTTTGTGTTTTCCTAAACAGAGGAGCTATGAGCTGGAAGAGTTCTAAGCAAGAGACAATTGCTGATTCTACAACAGAAGCTGAGTACATTGCTGCATCGAGTGCATCAAAGCAAGTTGTTTAGATGAAAAAGTTCATCACTGAACTGGGTAAGTTCCTAGCATAGTGGATCCCACTGCGTTGTATTGTGACAACACTAAGGCGATTTGACAAGCTCAGGAAACCAGGTCACACCAAAATTCCAACCATATACTCAGGAGATTCCATCTCATTCGAGAGATCGTCGAGAGAGGAGATGTGAAGAAATGCAAGATACCAACATATGGTGATCTTTCAGATCCACTCACTAAACCCCTTGCTCAGCGAAATCACGAGGGCCAAACTAGATTGATAAGCATACGAAATAAACCAGATTGGTTCTACTGCAAGTGGGAGACTATTTGTTTATGACCTAGATTCAATCTATTTCGAGGGCCAAACTAGATTGATAAGCATACGAAATAAACCAGATTGGTTATACTGTAAGTGGGAGACTATTTGTTTATGACCTAGAGTCAATCTATTTTAGTGTAAACATTGTGCTGGCTAAGCTATTCATTTTATTAGATATGGAGATATTTATATAATGATGTACTTAGATTGAAATTGTTGTTATCTTAAATTCTCCCTAGTCAAGTATAATGGCTAGTAGGACAATCACTATGCATGGAGACTAGTATGTGGGTAGATTGATATGGAGATATCAAGCCTAAGACATGGGTATGCATTAGGAGTAATATCATACTGTCTTGACCCACCACGAGAATGCTATATTGAAGTTATGTGAATTTCACAAGTGCTTCTTGTAGTGACATTGCTGTTGTGGTCCTTTTGAATTGAAGTCACTAGATACTCTAGTTGTGAATTATCATGTTTTGATATCGTCAATCGTTACACTGTAATTGGGTAACTATAAAGGCGATAATAAGACATGATATGAAGGACGCTGATAGATGATAGTGAACCTAGGTAAAAGTTTAGCTACTGAAATTCATAACGTAAATAATACAGTTTTTGAATAAGAGAGAAGAAGAGCAAACGGACGTCTTGAATCTGGATTCACGTTTCCGTGCTCTCCGGGGACGCTCCGACTTCTCCGTGGATGTGTTGTGTTTTTGTGTATTTTGTTAAAACGAGTCTGGAAGAGTCTTTAAATAGTGATGTTTTTCCCAAAAAGCTTGCGCCAATACGAAAACTGCCATCGGTCCACCGACTCGGGAAAAAAGTCAACTTGGCTGCGTATATACGTAAGGGTTGCGTATATACGCAACCAGGGGTCCACAAATCATGCTCCCATACCCCCTGCATGCGTATATACGCAGCAGCTGCCTATATACGCAGCCGCTGCGTATACACGCAGGCAAGGGCTGTGTCCTGGCCTGGCTTGGTCCTCTGCTGGGCCCGGTTGGGTCTCCTGGGTCCTACACTTCTGCCTGAATCTCCGGTTTGCCTCCCTTGGTGTTCTCCTTCTTTTCCGCGTTCCCGTCTTGCGTTATGACCCGAAACTTGTCAAAATTACAAAAATACCCCTGGGTCAAAACCGCTCCAAATTTTGCCCAATCCTCACTCTGGCCATAGGAAACTGCTGACTGAATTTGGGAAACAAAATCTGAACTTGACTCCGGAAACCCGGGCCCAGTACCAAAATGACCAAAATACCCCTAGGCCAAAACTGTCCCGGAAATTGTCACAAACATGAAATAGTTGCTCCTGACTCTGGACACCGAGAATCGAGACTCCTTACTCGGGCGTGGCCTGACTGGGACCCACACGTGACGGGAGTCGGTTTTTAAGCCGGACTCCGTTTCAGCATTATAACCTGTTTTCGGAAAGCCCTTGACGTATCCGATCTTTTGCCCCTGGTTTCACTCCAAACTTCCAAGTCACGCTCAAGATATTGTCAACCGAGCGCATCCCAGTGATTCTCGATTTTGGCATTTTCAGCTTACTCGGTCGGTTTTCACTTCTCGTTTTTCCTCCAGTCTTTCCGTTTTCTGTTCCACTCTAATTTTTACCAGTCTCGGTCAAATCCTGCTCCGAGCGTTTTCTGCACGTTTCTCGAGGCAAACCCAGTTCTGCCTCGACACGCATCCCAATGCACTTTCCGAACATGTTCCTGTAAAGACAACATGAACAAACCCGCGATCATATCCAATAAAAGTACGAAACATGGAGAAATTTACGAAGAGCAAATAAACGTCTCGTTCCTAAAACCGAGGCTTTCCGAGGGTGAATTCTAGCTAACACGCGGTTTTCCAGCACACATACACATCTTTTCAGGCTATAAGATTACCCCTATTTGGGAGTTATCAAACACAAGGCTCATCTTCGTTCTTGATGAAGCCAAACTCTGTGACGACATCATCGCCATGTAGATTCCGACTCCCAGAAGCTTGCTTCAACCAATAAATGGATCTCTTCAACTTAAACACTTTATGGGCATGCTCTGGATCCTCAAAACCTTCTGGTTGTGTCATGTACACATATTCAAGGAGGTTTCACATAATAAATGCTGTTTCGACATCCATCTGCCAAATCTCATAGTCGTGATAAGCTGCAATAGAAAGTAAGATTCGAATGGGTTTGGTCATTGCGACTGGGGAAAAGGTTTCATCATATTCAATACCATGAACGTGTCTGAATCCCTTTGCCACCAACCGGTCCTTATAAGAAATCACATTTCCATCCATGACGGTCTTCTTCTTGAAGACCCAATTGCACCCTATGGGCCGACCCGTTTGGGTGGTTCCACAAAAGTCCATACTTTTTTGGTATACATGGATTCCATCTCGGATCTCCCGGGTTCAAGCTAATTTTGAGAGTCTGGCACTTACATGTCCTTTCCATAGGAAGTAGGCTCATCATCTATGAGTAGTGCGTCAACAGAATCAGTCACGAAGTCAATACCTCTCTAGCTCCTGGCGCACCCTACTAGATCTACGGAGTTCTTGTGTTACTTGAACAGGTTCCTCCACAACAGTTTGTATTTCTGTTTATTTTCCACTGTTGGATAAGTGGTCCTTTAATTTCTTCAAGTTCTACAGTCCTCACACTGATTTTTATTTTTTAAAAAAAAAATCTCTTTCTAGAAACACACCGTTCCGAGAAACAAACACGTTGTTCTCTGTTGGATTGTAGAAATAATTTCCTTTCGTTTCCTTAGGGTATCCCACAAATTTACACTTATCCGACTTGGGCCCGAGCTTGTCTGTTTGTAAACATTTTACGTAGACATCACACCCCCAAATCTTCATAAAAGATTATACGGGACGCCTCGTAGTCCATATCTCATATGGAGTTCTCATGACTGATTTGGATGGAACACAGTTAAGGGTAAAAGCTGCACATAATAGAGCGTGTCCCCAAAACGATAATGGAAGATCAATTTGACACATCATAGATCAAATCATGTCTAACAGAGTTCGATTCCTCTCCCGGACACTCAATTCCATTGTGGCGTTCCGGGTAGAGTGAGTTGGGACAAGATCCCACACTCTCTAAGATAGTCATCAAACTCTTGGCTTAAGTATTCTCCTCCACGATCCGATCGTAGAGCCTTAATACTTTTGCCAAGTTTCTTTTCTACTTTATTTTTGAATTCTTTGAATATTTTTAATGATTAAATTGTCTCCTTTATAAGGTATAAAAATCTATATCTACTGAAGTCATCAGTAAATGTAATGAAATAAATATAACCACCTCTGGCAGGCGTGGGAAACAGTCCACACACATCAGTATGTATGAGTGCCAATAACTAACTAGTCCTCTCACATTTCTGATTGAAAGGGGACTTTGTCATTTTTCCTAATAAAAAAGATTCAAATATCTCATATGATTCATAATCAAATGAGTCTGGAAGTCCATCCTTATGGAGTATAGAAATGCGTTTCTCGTTTATATGACCTAACCGACAGTGCCATAGATAAGTAGGATTTAAATCATTAGTTTTAATCCTCTTGGTATTTATGTTATAGATGGATTTGTCTAGATCAAAGAAATATAATCCATTAGACAAAAGTGCATTACAATAATCCTAATTATCAATATAAACAGAACAACATTTGTCCTTTATTATGATAGAAAAACCTTTCATGTACAAAGAAATAGAAATAATGTTTCTGCTCATAGCAGACACAAAATAACAATTGTCTAATTATAAGATAAGTCCTGAAGATAAGGATAATTCATAAACGCCTACGGCTAATGCAGAAACCTTTGCTCCATTCCCTACGCACAAGTCTATTTCCCCTTTAGCCAGTCGTCTGCTTCTCTTTAAATCCTGCACATTTCTACAAATATGAGATCCACATCTAGTATCCAATACCCAATATGAAGAGATAAACAGATTGACATATATAACAAAAATACCTGGTGGTGGTGGAATCACTATTCCCAGCCTTTTATCCTCCAGCTACTTTGGGGAGATCCTCTTCCATTGTCTAGGTTGACTGCATAAGTGACACTCACCATTAGTCACGACATTGGTCACGCCACCAGCGAGTTTAAGGGCAACTTCAATTGGTTTTGAAACAACCTTGATTTTCCCTTTGGAGGTAAAAGCAACTCGCTTTCTCTTTTCTTTATTCACCATCATTATGGCCTCACCCTTTCCCTTGTTGATGCTTTGTTCAGTTTTTCTCAACATATTGAGCGAATCTGGCAGAGGCTTGTTAATTTCATTCATGTTATAGTTCATAATGAACTGTCCATAACTATCCGACAACGATTACAAGATGAGATCAATGGCCAATTCTTGACCCACCGGAAACCCCATACGTGTGAGATTCTCCAAGTACCCGATCATACGCAGTGCATGAGGTCCCACTGGGTTTCCTTCTAACAAATGATATTTGAATAATTCCTTAGATACTTCATACTTCTCATGACTTGCCTGCTCTTGGAAGAGATGTCTCAAATGTATGATCATATCACATGCCTCCATGTTCTCATGTTGCTTCTGAAGCTCAGATTTCATGGTACAAGGCAAGTCACATCATTAAAGTCGTCAACAATCTTTTGATGTGCCTTCACGGCTGAAGCACTGTTACTTTATCTGGCCCTTTAGGAACTGGATCCTCTAGAATGTACATATTCTTTTCTTACTTGAGAAAAATTCTGAAGTTTCTGTACCAGTCCAGAAAATTAATTAAGAAAGCTTGTCCTTCTGAAGGACTGATTTTAGAGATAGTGATGAAGTCGATGGATTGTTTGCCATTAAAATTCTACAAAATGAGAAATATACAAGTTTTAGTATTTTCTAAACAAATGATTACATTTAATAATGTCTAGGTTATTAAACATAGCTCCCACTATTTTTCTCGGATTAATAACCTTCTGTATTAATGCGGAAAAGATCCGAGTTTTAATTATTATCTTGTTACAATTTGCATGCACCAACCATACACAAAAATAAACAACAAGACAATCAATAAAAAACCACAAACAATAAGTAAACGTGATGTGGATGTGGCCTCCTAAACTAATATATTCCTAAGCCAATGAGAATATCTATAGGTCCTAAAAATAGCAAGCTCATCTCCATGTTCCTCCATCGTTAGTCCATGCACCTTAGCTTGTGGAATGTCGCCTTTACTTGTGGTTTCTTCAATCTTTAAGCTTCTTATCCATGAATTGGCTATCATCTAACTATCTCATACTAGCTAGCATCTATACTAAATAGAGAAACCTCACAATTTGAGGAGAAGACGACACGCATGCCGTAAAACTTAATTAATAACATTGATTACAATAAAATAAACCACAAAAATAAACATCCACAACATCCACATCTAAGGCCACATCCAATCACCATGCAAAAGCACATAATAAAGTTAAAATCCAACTTTAACCTGCTTGATCAATTTTAGTTGAATTTGGGAATCTATAGGCTCAAAACTGTCCTAGGGGCCCACCAACTTACTTGGTTGAACCTCAATTGACCTCCGCGGGCCAACCGGACAGGCCGACACTAGCCCGAGCAGTCAAACCGTTGTCTAGGCCAGCCTGGCCCCTTAGGCCACGGCTTGCTTGGCAATCAAGGAAGGGCGGACGGCCCTAGGGTTTCACCTTACGGTTGTTTCCTGCCTTCCCACATGTGCTTGTTTCCAATTAAGAAAAAACCTATTTCCCATAATTGTGCCCAAACCCTAGCTTTTCAAAACTCAAATTAACACATCATATCTGGAAGGAATTCGCTCATTTTATACGAAGATTCGAATTAGCTCTATCCCTCCTGAATCTTATTCAGTTTGCATCATTATTCCAATTTCAGTTTTACGCGATAAATAATAGTTAGGGTGTAAAACTGACAGAAAATTAACACATAAAACCACGTTATGTACTACGACCTGTGGCTCTGATACCACTGTAGGGTTTTGATACGGATCACGCAGAGGAAAAATAATAAATTGATTTCGTTCAAGACCCTCCATGAATTGCAGGAAAAGTTACATAACGATGGTAAGGGAAGAAGTTGTTTGTGTACCTTGTCTGTTTGAAAGATCACTCTACGCAGAATAGTGTCCAAATCTCTATGATGTATCCACGCATAGGATTGCTCCGGATCCTCCCAAATTCTTGTGCTAACTCACGTCAAGAAGGAGGAAGAAGATGATCACGCCAAATGAGGACCAAGAGACCCCACCTCTTGGTAGCCGACGGGTAGGGGCGGACGGCCTAGGGTTTCGGCCCTAGCTGTCTTGCTCTCTCTCCTTTCTTTGTTCACTCACTTAATAATGATGCATTAGTTTAGAAAATAAGCTAGGAGTGCCCTTATATAGTTAATAACTCCTTATTAACTACATATTTTTTCCCAATACTAATCTTGTCCATACACGGGTTAGTCCACCTTGCAAACTACTCCTGCTCAGTTTGCATGTGGTTGCGTATTGATCCATCTAATTAATTAATCCTATTAATTAATTCCCAATTCCGGTTTAATCCATAAGGCGTGTGACCGTATAGGTTTCTACTTAGTTGGTATTAATATTTACTAACATAGAGTGGTGTCTAGCAACACATCTATGCCACCCAACTAATAAAAATAGTTAGTGATCCGACAAAGCTTAATGTTACCGCATTGTATTAACCCTATGTCTCTATTTCCTGATTAGACAAGAGACATACATGTCACACTCGTATATCCAATTCCTAGTTTCTTGATCTTAGGAATAGGCTTATCCATACATATAACATCAATATATCATATTGACCTATCTGAGTCTGGCCCGACATTCTATAAGAACTACCGATCGATTGGTTGGGATATTTTCTCTCGTTATGTGGGAGGGACAAATCCTATATACATCACTACCATCTCTAAGCTTGCTTCCTATTGTGTCCGATAAACGCCTTTATTACTACCCAGTCATGGTGTATTGTTTGACGATATCAAAACACAACATTCAACAACTAGACTATCTAGAACTTCAAGTCTAAGGATCACAATACCATTGTGACTACGAGAAGCGCTTGTGACTTTTACATAACATGTATGTAGCCTTCCCGTGGTGGGTCAATCCAGTATGCCATTACCCCTAATGCATACCCATGTGTTTAGACGTGTTATCTCCATATCAATCTACCCACATACTAGTCTATAGTTTATCGTCCTTTTAATCAATACAATGACCTAGGGATATTTAAGATAAAAAATACATTGTAATCTCAGTACTTCATTATGTTCATACTATATAAGTTAGCTTCTAGGGCATCTATTCCTAATACTCACATGGATATATGTACACACATCCTCTGCAGAATTATGAAGATGATAAGAATCCTCTAATAAATTTAATTTTTAAGCTCAGTTGTCGAAATAGACAGAATTAAGGAATGGATGAATGCAGCGGGTGATACTATCTGAATACATGATAAGAAATCGGAAGAAATTTCTCATGAAGTGGCAGAACTGGTATTAAAGAGTCCATATATGGTTATTCTGCTGTCAAAGATAAAGGAGAATTCGGACTGCATGGAAAGTAAATCGGTAGCAACTGACGCTTCTTTGCCAAGTCATGAGATGCAGATTGGCCAGATTGCCAACTTGAACACTATTCTTCCACCTGCGATGCTTCCTGCAGGTACAACTACTCCTATGAGAATGTTAGAGCAATTACCACTAGAAGTGATATCTCTAATAAAAATCCACCTTATCCTAGCCATGCGTGAGTCGAGGCGACTAAGGCCACATAGAAATAATTGGGTGATGAAGTACCCAAAGCCGCCGTGAGTCCCCAATCAAAGGATACGGTTGATAATACAGAAGAGCCAACGAAAAATCTAGATCTGGCTTATTGTGAGCAACATGTACCATATCCGATGGCAATATAGACGAATGGATATGAGCATTTATATGGGAGATTCATTGATATCTTCAGACAATTGAATATTATCATCCCTTTTTTGGAAGCCCTTGCTCAGATACTGAAGTACAAGAAGTTTTTGAACGACATTCTGTGGGGAAAGAATAGCAGAGAACCCTATCCCACGGTGAAGCTAACAGAGACATATACAAGATGAGAGATCCAGGCAGTGTTATCTTAGGCTGCAGCCTTGGGGGGGGGGGGGGGGAATCCACACGCACAAAGTCTTTGATTTGGGAGTATTAATCTCATGCCATTGTCCCCATTTCAGAAATTAAGAATTGCTTCGCCAACTCAAGGTAAAATGGGTCTGCTGCTTGCAGATAATTCTATTGTGACTGCAAAGGGCGCGATAGAGAACTTGCTTGTCAAAGTAGGTGCATTTTTCTTCCCGGCTGACTTCGCGATAGTGGAAATCAAGGAGGATAGCAATGTTGCACTTATCTTTGGAAGAACGCTTTTGAAGAAATTACGCACCAATGTGGACTTAGAGAGTGAGAAGTCTACTATCAAGGCTCTGGATCAGTCACTTTTCTTAAAAGCTTTTCATCCAGACAAGGGGAAGAATAAGTTGGCAATGATCAAATTTGGAGAAGCTCAAGTTGATCCCAGTCATGGGTTGCCTAAAGTTTTGCAACCTAATCCACTCGAATAAGAGAAGAAGCAAACGGCGGTGACGCGATATGATGTGGTTGTCAAGATCAAAGGAAAGAAACTGAAGGAGGAGGCACGTCGTTCTTGACCTCCTTGACTATCTGTGGTAATTGGGTCGGGTCATCGACCTTAAATTACATGGCGCTTGTTGGGAGACAACCCAACGTATTTCTTGCGTTAACGTAGGGAGGGCATTTTCAATTACAGTTAAGTGTTTTTTATTATTAGTTGGAGTTATGATAGAGAGGGACTAATGATGTTTTCCAAGTTACATACTTGAGCAGGTTTTGGAGAATCTACCCAGCGTGCCATGGTATATATGACCTACATAAGGGATCGTGCATGCGAGTTAGGGATTCTCCAGACATAGATTTCGGAAGAGGAGAGCAGGCGACTCCGGTGTGCGAGAATACATTGACCATGTGAGAGCGCATTGGCACCACCATTGTGGCTTTGAGCAACATTTTTTCTTGCCTTTGTGGCGGTTGTTAGTATCTCTTTCCATTTGTAGGGATATGTGTTTTTCTGATTTAACTATGTCAGCGCTTCTTCATCTGTAGGGTTTTGATCATGGATACGCAGCGGAATAAACAATAACTTATCCATTCAATACCCTCCAAGGATCACAGGAAGAGAATTCATAACAATAGTAAAAGATTCGTAATGGTCACCTTGTAGGTTTCCTGTGATGACTTCAAACGCGAAAAGTATCAAGTCTCCACGGTTGATCCACACCTAGGATTGAGATCTAGATCCTCCAACTCCTTGTTCTAGATAGGAACAATGGAGGAGGAAGAAGAAATCACGCAACGAATCACCAAAGAAGACGGTTCGGGCCCTCTTGGTTGCCGACGGGTAGAGGGGGTGGTAAAAGGGGGTTCGGCTTCCTTTTGTTTCTTTATCTCTCATTGCTTTATTCTTTCCTACTCTAAGTATGTAGATGTGTAGACAAAATAAGCTAGGAGTGTTCTTTATATAGTCCAATAAGTCTTTTTTCCGACTACATAAAGAACCCCTCTCCTAATCCTACTCATGTAAGGATTAGTCCAACTTGCATATTAGTCCTACTAAGTTAATAAGTTGTTGCGCTTTGATCCTTCTAATTAATTAATCATACTAATTAATTCTGAAGTCTATTTCAATCAATATGGCGTGTGAGCCCATATGTTTTTACTTAGTTGGTAGTAACTATTTACTAACATGGAGCGGCCTCTAGCAAGACATCCACGCTACCCAACTAATAGAAATAGTCATCCGACAAACCTTGTGCAAGTATTGTCTCATCCCTTTGTCTTTGTATCCTATTGGACACGAGACATACAAGTCACACTCGTATATCCAATCCATAGTTTCTCGATCCAGGGAATAGCCTTATTCGTGCAAATAACATCAATATCCTATATTGATTTATTTGAGTCTGGCCATACATTCTATAAGCACTATCCCTCAAGTGGCCGCGGATATATGCTCCCTTTATGTGGGAGGGAAATTTTTTATCTACATCACTATGATATCTAAGGTTGCTTCATATTGTGTCCGATACGCGCCTTTAAGACTACCGAGTTCGGTGTAGCGTTTGACGCTACCAAAAAACAATACTCCACAACTAGATGATCTAGTGACTTCATGTCTAAGGATGACAATACCGTCGTCACCGCGAGAAGCACTTGTGACTTTACATAACCTGTATGTAGCCTTCTCGGAGATGGGTCAATCCAGTATGCCATTACCCCTAATGCATACCCATGTGTTGGATCATGATATCTCCATATCAATCCAACCCCATACTAGTCTATAGTTGATTGTCATGTTAATCAATATAATCGACTAGGGATATTTAAGAATATAAAACTAATATTCTAAGGGCTTCATTCATGTTAACATATCTCCATATTGATAACATAATGAATCGTAATTCCACATATTTGTCACGATAAATTGATTGCCTCTAGGGCACAATTCTAACAGTCTCCCACTTGCACTAGAGTCAATATCCTGCATCATATGCCTATAGATCTAGCGCGGCCCTCCATGCTTACACTGCGTAGGGGCGAGACATCTGCAGGTACCTTGCAAATATTTACATCTCTCCTATGAACAATTTGATTGAGATCGAATATTCTGAGTAAGTGCATCTTATGCAGTAATTCACTCAGTCCTCTATGTTAGAATCAGCGACTGAATCTTGCATGGATCCTTTCAAGATCACACTTCCTCCAACTAGAGCTAAACATAAAACATGACTTATAATCTGAAATCGTCTTTGTTGGATCGGAAGTCCGCATCAGTGTAACCCTTACAATGAACCCTTCCTATCCTCCACATATAAAGAACTCATCCTTAGTGCTTCTCAAGTACTAAAGGATTTTCTTGACAATTATCGAGTGACTCTTACCCGGATTTGACTGGAATCTACGTTTCATACTATATGACATGTGTGGCCTAGTACATATCATGTCGTATCTCATGAATCTCATTCATACGGTCCTTTCTCAATCTATTTGGAAGGACAATTAGCCTTCGAAATACTAATTCCATGTGACATAGGTAAGAATCTATATTCTTATATGTTTAACCATTTCAACATCTTTTTCAACTTATGTACTATGACCTAAGTCCCACAACCATCTTGATCTTTCTCCATAGATCTTCATAGGTTGCTTCGCCTAATTCTATAATTTGAAAATCAACTCCCTAGTCAATCTACGTAAGATTTCCACGTAGGGACATCATTCCCAATGATTTATGTATCCACATACAAGACTAGAAACATAACTATGCTTCCACTAACCTTCTTGTAAACACAAGCTTCATCTTAATTCTTGATGAACTCAAACCATTTGATTGCATCAATAATCGAAGATGCCAACTCCAAAAGCTTACTCTTAATCCATAAATGGACCGTTATAATTTACACATCTATTAGGCATACTTTGGATCAACATATCCATCTGCCAAATTGTGTAAGCTACAACTGCAAGCGAGATGCGAATGGATTTAAGCATCGCAAGGGAAATAGTTTCGTCATAGTCTATACTATGAACTCGCATGACACCTTTGTCAACCAATCATCCCTTAAAAGTAATCATATTACCATCCATGTTGGTTTTCTCATAAACCACTTGCACCCTTTTCAGGTGGTTCCACTAAATTCCATACTTTGTTGTTATAAATGGATTCCATTTTATATCCCCTGGCTCCAAGCCATTTTAGAGTGTGGCCCACTCATGGCCTCCTCATAGGTTGTAGGCTCATATCTATGAGAAATACATCATGAGTTTATGAGAAATCCCTATTTATCTAGCCCTTGACATATCCTACCTGACCTAAAAGGTCTTGTGTTGCTTGAGTAGGTTGCTCCACAACTGCTTGTGATCCTGCTCATGTTCCATCAAAGGATAAATGTTCTGTTTTGGTTCTTGAACTCCTTCAAGTTCTACTATCCTCCCAGTGTCTCTTTAAGAGACAATCTCTACTTAAAACACGGCGTTTCGAGAAACAAACAATTTTTTCTCGATTGGTTTTTAGAAATAATATCCTTTTCAGGATATCCCACAAAACATTTATTCGACTTGGGTCCAAGTTTATCTGTAAACTCTTTTACATAAACTTCATAACCCCAAATATTTACGAATGACATACTAGGATGCTTCCTAGTCCATATATAATATGTCGTTCTTCATACCTTATTCGGATGGAACAAGGTTATGGGTGAAATTTTCTATAGTTAGAACATGACCCTTAAAAGTAAACTGGAAGTTCTGTTTGACACATCATGGACCGAACCGTGTCCAACAAGGTCCTCAGACACGCCATTCAATAATGGCGTTCTAGGTAGAGTGAGTTGAGATCATATTACATACTCCCTTAGATGTTCAAACTATTGGCTTAAGTATTCTCCTCCACTATCAAATCGTAGAGCCATAATACTTTTATCAAGCTGGTTCTCTACAAACACAAATCCATATCTCTCCGATCCCATCAGTAAATATGATGAAGTACCAAAAGCCATCTTTAGCATTTGTGCATAGAGGCCTACGTACATCAACATGTATGATTCCCAAAGATCATATCTTGCCTAATAAATAAGTCTTACATGTCTCGTATGATTCAATAATCAAGATGAGTCTAGAAATCCATCCTGAAAGGTGAGTATGCAGATAGATATGCATCACATATACTCTAGAAAGGGGGGTTGAATAGAGTGTGCTAACTTTTTGCAAAAATTGGTAGAGGAGAGGAAATTCTTTGAAGAGAAGTAAATTTCAAGGTCTTGAAAATAGTTTCAAGCCTATGAAGTGAAATACAGTTTGAAATAAAACAGACTAGTTGGAATGCTGTAAAAACTATGAATAAAGATGAATTGTAAATGCAAGAGACAGATGATTTATAGAGTTCAGTCCACTTGGACTTACGTATCTACCTCAGGGATCTTCTCCCTGCAGGATTTTCAATTCTTATTAATCAAAAGCTAAGCCCTAGATCCTAAGCACAAAGAATTGCCTTACTCTATTACAACTTGTGGTTCTCTCTAACCTATCTAGTACCTTATCTAGCTAACTGATTAACTAAGAATTCTCTTTTGTTCACCTTGAAAAATCCTTGATAATGAAAATGAAGAAGTATTACAAGAATGATCTACAAATAAAGCACAATACAGAAGAACACGAAAGTGTAGAACTGCAGTGAAGAGTGCAGTGATCTTCTGTGAGATGGATTGTAAAAATGATGAACTCCTTTGATGCTTTGTCAATCCAGAGTTATGTCTCTCTTTTTTCCCATTGACTGTTATCTCTTGTTGCTTCAAAATGAGCTCCATTTATAATGTTTGAAGCTCAGCAAATCTTCCCAGAGTTTCAGCTACAAATTCCTATTTTGTATGCAACAAACTTTGACTCTCTTAATAGCCTTCTCCAACGGATAGTTAATCACAATCTTCAGAGATATTGTTGTGATCTTGTCAATAAAAAATCTGAGAAGCTGTCATAAGTCTTTGATTGATCACAGAATCATCATTTCTCATTACTTCATTTAATGCAAAAATCAGATAAGGAAACAAATGCTGCATATTTAGGAAATAAAATTTCCCTGTAAAACTTAGTCAAACTGATGGATTAAACCATGTTAGATAAGTCAAAACAGTTTGTCTTTATTATCAAATAATATCACATCAAGAATATGGACGATAGAGATAGAATCAGATTAGAAGAGTTACGAAAAACTCCCCCTTAAAACATGCATGCATGTCAGACAGTTTCAAGGCTTTGAATCGTGGTTCAAGGCCTTGAAAGCCTGTGAAACCTGATACAAGGCTTTGAATACAGGTTCAAGGCCTTGAAATACGTAAGACAAAACCTCAATCTGTTTGATTCTTAGTTTCTGCAAAAATAAAAATATACTAATTAGCACATAGTTCAAACAAATAGTAATAACACAGTAATTCCAAAAGATCCAACTTATTAATAAACATAAGAAAAATTGCAAGTAAGTTGCAGATGATCCTACTGACCAAAAGATAGGTCACTTCAAAAGAAATGAAAAAAAAAAACAACGTAGGATTTTTCTCTCCCTTTTTGACTTTCATCAAAAAGAATGAGAAGATGTTGGATCAGTGTCTGAATTTTTTTTAAAATAAAAACTTAAAAAGAAAGAATGGGAAAGAAAGAATAGGCAAGATTAAGGGGTTGGGTCTTCATCTCCATCCTGATCTCCCTCTTCTTCCTCACTGTCTTCATCAGTCTTATCCTGTTCTTCTTGTTGAACCACATCAATTTCCTCAATGATAGAACTGATCTTTTCTATGGCACTGTTGAACAAGAAGGCGGGTTCCTCCAAAGCTTATCTACCATGCTTTAGTTTCTTCTTCATACACCTTCTTCAGATGTGCAGAGGAAATCTTGTGATCCTTCTTTGATGTTTTTGATGCAGCCACAGAATTTGAAAGAGCTCTCTCATGTCTCCCTTTACTGGACACAGAGTACACTCCATATGATCCTGAAGTAGTATCTGAGTCTGAGTCTGGAATGAGAATTTCTTTTCCTTTTCCCTTGAACGCGGAGTCTGTCTTTTTCTTGTCTCTCATAGGGCTTCCAATATGGATTCTTTTCTGCTTCTCTTGTGAAGATACATTAGTCTGTTTCTTCTTGCCAGTTGCTGGAATCTGGTCCTTTTTCACCATCTTCTTAGGTGGTGAACACTCTTGTTCTTCATCTGTAAAAAGCTTTTTGACTCTGAGTCTTCACTGATTGTTAGAACCTTTTCTTCAGCCATCTTTCTTTTCTTCTCAGAGCTAGGTTTTGAACCTCCGACCATCTTGATTCTGTCAGATGCTCTTCTAGTGCTCATTAGGATTTGGGAGAAGAATAGAGAGAAGTAGCTTTGATAGGGAGCGAAGGAGAAGAGAAGAAGATAAATACTAAAAGATTTTATATTTGAGAAGGAAACTGCAATATTTTTATGATCTTAAAAGATCTGTAATGATCAACAAATATTCAAATCTTTGAAGCCGTTGGAAATAAACAATTTTATACTATATTTGGCTGAAAAATAATTTTGAAAAAGGTAGAGGCAATATTGAGAAAATATCTACAAAGATAGCACCCAATGCTGAATGATCCAAAATTATTCACTAACCAGTTATCATACTTATTTTCAAGGCCTTAAAAATAGTTTCAAGGTCTTGAAACACTATTAAGCTGAAATACATAAGATAAAAACTTTGAATATATTTTTAAGGCTTTGAAAATCATTTCAAACCTTTAAAATACGTAACCGTTTACCTTCCTTACCTGATGCTCCCCCTAAACTAATGCATCTTTATTTAGCATGCCTAATTCCAGTCTTAGTGCTGAAAATATTTCATCAGTCAATGGTTTAGTGAAGATATGCGCAACTTGCATGTTGGTCAAAACAAATTCAAGTACAATATAACCTTTCTCAGTATAATCTCTGATGAAATGGTGTCTGACATCAATATGTCTGGTTCTTGAATGCTGAACTGGATTCTTTGTAATAGATATTGCACTGGTGATGTCACATTTGATGGGAATACTTCTGAAATCAAATCCAAGGTTCCTCAATTGTTGAGAAATCCATAATACTTTTTAAAAACATGCTCCAATAGATATATATTCAGCTTCAACTGTTGATAAAGCCACTGAGTTTTTTTTTTCTTGGAGTGCCAAATGATCAGAGATGATCCAATAAATTGGCAAGTTCCTGAAGTGATTTTCCTATCAACTTTGTAACCTGCTAAGTTAACATATTAAATTCATGAAAAGAGAAGTTAGAATGTCTTGGATACCAAAGCCCTAAGTATTTGGTACCATTGAGATATCTGAATATTCTCTTCACACCACTTAAGTGTGATTCCTTTGGATCAGCTTGAAATATTGCACACATACATACACTTGACATGATATCTGGTCTACTAGCAGTGGATCCACAACTTGTTTCTTTCAAACTCATTAAGTTCACTTTGCATAGCTCTAACCCACTCTGCTTCTTGTAATGCTTCCTTCACAGTTTTGGGTTCTACAAGAGAAAGGAAAGCATTGAAAGCACAAAGATTCTTCAATTGTGATCTTGTTTGTGTACCAGTGGTTGGGTCAGAGATGATGTTGTTAGCTGGATGAAATGAAAGAAATTTGAATCTCTTTCTTTGGAGACCATGGTTCAGGCTCTCCATATTTCATCTCTGGTCTTGAAGTTGTAGCCTGATCACTTATATCTTTCTGATCATCTTTGTCAAGGCTTTGATATTTTTTTTCAAGGCCTTGAGTCTTGTTTTCAAAGTCTTGAAAATTTCTTCTGTTTCCTTCTGAACCTTTCTTGCACCCAAGTGAGTTCTCAGCTTCTTCAGATTCATGCTTGTTCAGATTCAAGTCTGCAAAACTTTCACTCAAAGAACCATCATAGCTTTCATAAAAAATAACAATAATACTTTCTTCAACTAGCTTGGTTCTTTTATTATAAATTCTATAAGCTTTTCTAGTAAGAGAGTAACCAAGAAATATACCTTCATTACTTCTTGCATCAGAGTTACCCAAGTTTTCCTTACCATTTCTGTGGACATAGCATGTGCAACCAAAGGATCTAAAGTATGAAATGTTTGGTTTCCTCCCTTTTAAGAGTTCATAGGGGGGTTTCTTCAAGATAGGTCTGATCAAGCACATGTTCAGAATGTAATTTGCTGTATTCACATTTTCTGCCCAGTAATGTTTTGGCAGCTTGTTTTTTAGAAGCATTGTTCCTGACATATCTTCAAGAGTCCTGTTCTTTCTTTCAACAACTCCATTCTGTTGAGGAGTTCTAGGAGCAGAGAAATTGTGATAGATACCATGCTTAACCCAAAATAAATCAAATTCTAATTGATCAAACTCTCTACCATGATCACTTCTGATTGAAGCAATGGGTAGGTTTTTCAAGTTTTGAATTTCTCTGCAAAAATTTGAAAATTCAGAGAGGGATTCAGATTTTTCTTTCAGATACATAACCCAAGTATATCTAGAATAACCATCTACAATAAATAGCATATACCTCTTACCTTTTGGAGTTGGTGTCCTCATAGGACCACACAAATCCATTTGGAGTAGTTCAATAGTTCTAGAAGTACTTACAAACATCTTTGGTTTGATTGAGCTTCTGGTCTGCTTACCCTGAGCACAAGCTTTGCATACTTCATCTTCTTTGAAATTGATAGATGGTAATCTTCTTACCAGGTCTTTGGAGATCAATTTTTTCAAGGTATGCAAGCTAATGTGACCAAGCTTTCAGTGCCAAATCCTTGAATCCTCTTTCAAGGCCTTGAGACACTTTAAGCTTTTACCTGCAACTTTGTTAGTCTGAAAAGGTATAAACATTAATTGATCTAGAGACTGTGAGAATGCAATTGCCTGGTTTCTCATTTTGCACCACAAACTTCTATTTATCAAAGATAACCTTATTGCCATTATCACAAAGTTGAGATACACGAAGCAAGTTAAATTTCAAGCCATCAACTAGATATACATGAGAGATAGAGTTTTCAGAATCTCTACCGACTTTACCATTACCAAGTATGTTGCATTTCCATTTGTCAACAAGTGTAATTGAACCTTCGGATGGCTCTTTCAATTATGAGAATAGAGATCTCTTTCCACTCATGTGTCTTGAGCAACCACTGTCCATAAACCACTTATGTTCTTTGACATTGGTGACAACGTGCAAACACCAGTCACTTCCTTACCCAGCTGTTAGACCAAGTGTTGAATTTGGACAGCCATGTTAGGTGGTCTGACCCCTTTACGAACCCAAATATGTCTGAATTTTCCTTTAAGTTGAAATGGGAATGTGTTCCTCATTATGTGAGGGTCTCTTCTTCTGAAAGGACAAGTCATTTCATATGACCAATCTTGTTACAAAAATGAAACTTAGGAGATGTTTTGTTTACAACTTTCACAAATCTGGTATTGTTCGTTCTTGGAAATTTTGGATTCTATCCAATACCAGTTTTGTGAACTGACTTTGAACTTTCTCCAAGAATCCGGTTCAACTTGTGTTCTGAGCCTACAAGCTTGACTTTGACTAATTCAGATTCTTGAAGTTTCTCAGTAAGATTAGTCTTTTGTTAATCTAATTCATCAACTTAATGTCTCAGATTAACAAGGGTGTTACTGAGAAAAGAGTTCTCACTGACTATTTCCTTGACTTGTGTATTCAAGGCTTTGAAACTGGTTTTCAAGGCCTTGAAATCACTGTCAGTTTTCTTTTGAGATATTTCAAGATTCTGATTCAAATAGACAATTTGTAAATTCTCTTTTCCTTGCTCATGAACTTTTTCTTTCAAAACTCTAATCTCATTCGGATAATCTTATTCATTTAAAAGCATTTTTTTAAGATAATCTGAAAGAGCTTCTTCTGGTTTTGAAATAAAACAGTTTACCATTACCTCAATGTTCTTCTCAGAACTTTCATCATGCTTGGCCATGAAGCATAGGTTGGCATGTCCTTCTTCAGATTCAGAGTCACTTGAGCTATCTGAATCACTCCATGAAGCTATCATAGCTTTCTTTCTCCTGTCATGGTCTTTCTTCCGAAAGTTCTTGCTTTTCTTGTGTGGACAATCTCTTATCAAATGTCCTGCATCACCACACTCAAAATCACTTCATAACTTTAGATTTATTTTGTGAAGAAGATTTACCTTTGTAATCCTTGCTACTGGATGATATGTGTCTTTCTCTGTTGAAGTCCTTGTTTCCAAAGTATTTCTTCATCTTGAGGATTCTGGTTAAGGCTTTGGAAATCAATGCAAATGGATCTTCATCATCATCTTCTGTTTCAAGGCTTTGAATTCTCTCATTCTCTTTGGCCTTGAGTGCTAAGTTCTTGACACATTCAGGTAGCTCTCCATTAGCTTCATTCATGGATATTTCATGTGTTAGGAGCTTCCCTTTTAGGTCATCAAGTTGTAGTGAAGAGAGATCTTGAGCTTCTTCAATGGCTGTTGTCTTTAATTCCCATTTAGTCTTTCGAAGACTTCTGAGTATCTTCCTCACCTTTTATTCATTGGAAATATGCTTTCCCAATGAATCAAGGTTGTTGAAAATGTCTGTAAACCTCTTGAAGATCTCTCTGATTGACTCATCTGCATTCATCTTGAACAACTCATATTGCCTGAGATAGATATTGATTTTGGTTTGCTTGACTTGACTGGTTCCTTCAAATGTCACCACAAGCTTATCCCAGCTTTCTTTGGCAGTCTTGCAGCCTGAAATCCTGTTAAATTCATCTTTACTCAAAGCATAATACAAGATGTTTATAGCTTTGTAATTATTATATAATTTTTCTAATTCAGAAGAGGAGAGTGAGTCTTCAGATTTGGGAGTTTTGATCCCATCTTTCTCTGTAAAGAAAGTGTGAGGTCCATTCTGAATAATGGTCCAAAGCTCTAAGTCTTGATCAATTATTAACATTTTCATCAGAGCTTTCCGGTGAGCAAAGTTTTCTCCACAAATAGAGGATGTCTATTAGCAGCTCTTCCTTGTGAGAAACCACCATCACTTGCAGTACTCATGATCACCAGATGGTTAAATCTTATACAGTGATACAAGCTTTGAGACCAATTGAAAGGTAAGTATGCAGATAGATATGCAGCACAAATACTCTAGAAGGGGGGTTGACTAGAGTATGCCTACTTTCTGTAAAACTTGGTGGAGGAGAGGAAATTCTTTTAAGTAAATTTCAAGGCCTTGAAAACAGTTTCAAGCCTTTGAAGTGAAATATAGTTTGAAATAAAACAGACAAGTCATTTTCAAGGCCTTGAAAAGTGTTTCAAACCCTTGAAAGCAGACTAGTTTGAATGTTGTAAAAACTACGAATGTAAATGAATTGTAAATGCAAGAGACAAATGGTTTATAGAGTTCAGTCCACTTGGACCTACGTCTCTACCTCAGGGATCTTCTCCCTGCAGGATTTTCAACTCGATTCTTATTAATCAAAAGCTAAGCCCAAGATCTCAAGCACACAGAATTGCCTTACTCTGTTACAGCTTGTGGTTCTCTCTAACCTATCTAGTACTTTCTCTAGCCAACTAATTAACTAAGAATTCTCTATTGTTCACCTTGAAAAATCCTTGAGAATGAAAATGAAGAAGTATTACAAGAATGACCTACAAATAAAGCACAATAGAGAAAAACATTAAAGTGTAGAACTGCAGTGAAGAGTGCAATGATCTTCTGTGAGATGGATTGTAAGAATGATGAACTCCTTTGATGCTTTGTGAATCCATAATTATGTCTCTCTTTTTGCCCGTTGAGTGTTATCTATTGTTGCTTCAAAATGAGCTCCCTTTATACTGTTTGAAGCGCTGCAAATCTTCCAAGATTTTCAGCAACAACTTCCTATTTTATCGGCAACAAACTTTGACTCTTTTAACAGCCTTCTCCAACGGATAGTTGATTACAATCTTCAGAGATATTGTTGTGATCTTATCAATAAACAATTTGAGAAGTTTTCATAAGTATTTGATTGATCACATAATCATCATCTCTCATTAATTCCTTTCCTGCAAAAAATCATATAAGGAAACAAATCCTGCATATTTAGGAAATAAAATTTCCCTGCAAAACTGAGTCAAACTGATGGATTAAACCATGTTAGATAACTCAAAACAGTTTGTTTTTCATCATTAAATAATAACACATCAAGCATAGGGATGATAGAGATAGAATCAGATCAGAAGAGTTTAGAAAAAATCCCCCTTAGAACATGCATGCAGGTCTGACAGTTTCAAGGCTTTGAATCCTGGTTCAAGGCCTTGAAATATCTCTCTTATTTCAAGCCTTTGAAACCTTATTCAAGGCTTTTAAAACTGGTTCAAGGCCTTGAAATACCTAACTATTTCAAGTCCATGAAACATGTGACCTTACACATCCTTATGGAGTCTAGATATGTATCTCTTGGTATTGATGTTATGGATGAAGTTATCATGATAAAGGATATACAATCCACTTAGAAAAAAGTGCATTACGACAGTGTATTTTATCAAAATAAATGGAACAACATTTGTCCATTATCAAGGATATCGCACTACTTCTTCGCTTCTGATTTCTTCACTGTTTAGATATGTTGCGTGGTTCTGGGCTTCTCTTGCTTTGGTGTTCTGGATTTCTTCTGGATGCTCCTCCCCTCTTTCTCTGCGATGCTATGATGGTTATTTCCAGGTCGTTGGTGGCTTTGGTTTCAGGTCATTGGGTTCAGGTGACTTGTGGGTTTTTGCGGCTGTAGCTATGGTAGGTGAAATTCAGGTTCTAATGGTGGTTTGGCAATGGGTGGAAATGGTTTAGAGGGCAATGGTGTTGCTGTTAGTGAAGTAGCAGGAATTAGTTTGTAGGTGGATGTTAATTTGAGGGAGTTAGTGAATTTGAATGGTGATGGATTAAAGGATATTAAGGCTAGTAGAAGTTGGTGTAAACTGGTTGTGGTTTTAGGAATTAGGTAGATGGTGATGGGTTTTGAACTGGGTTTTCAGCTGCTGAATGCAGTAGTGGTTTAAACTGTTGGGGTTGGCATTGGGTTAATGACATATAGGTGTAAAGGTGATTAAATGTATGGGTGTTGGTGGTTTATTGATTATGGAGGAGATGGTGTTGTGGCCATTGTTGATGGTGTGGCTGGTAATTAGGTTAGGAACAGGTTGTAGGTTAAGGCAGAGGTAGTTTGGTGGTTGATAAGGTAAAGTGATTATGGTTTCAATGGACTGAAGTAGTTTATGGGGTTTGTGTTATAATCCAGGTAGTTAATATTGAAGGTTTGAAGGGGAAGGGAATGGAGGTTGATGGGTTATTGTGGTTTGTTTTGGAGGGAATTTGGAGGTAGGTTGTTACTTGGTTAGGCAATGGTGTATTTAGGTGTGTTTAAGTCTCTGGTTGCTGGGTATTCAATAGGAAAGGATGGCTGACAGTTGTAGGTGGTTTATAGGTGAATCAGGGGCTGTAATGTTGGTGTTGGTTCAGGGGTTATAGAGGAGATAGCGGTGTTGATATTGGTTGGTTTTAATGGTGGATTAAGAGGCTGGCAATGGTTAAAACAGTGGGTGTTAGGTTTAGTTTCAGGTGGTTGTATTGTGGGTATTAGGTGAAGGCTTTAGTTGGGTGTAATGGAGATGAGGTAACTTTTGAGTGATTAAAGGTGTTTGCAGATTTGTTTTGGTGAAGGATATAATGGTGCCCTTTGATTATTGGAGTACTGGGTGGTTTTAACTACAGTTTGAAGGTTGTTGTTGGGGATTGGGGTGATGGAGTATAAGGCAATAGGTTTAAGGCTATTATGGAGGTGTTGTGAGTGGCTGTGTTTGTTGGAATAGTTTGGGAGCTCAAAAGATGCTCGGGGGATGATTCAGGATGTTCCCAGTTAAAATCATGATTTTCAGGATATTTTGAGATCAGGGAAAAGCACATGAGGACACAAATTTTTATCCCGAACTCCGATGAACATGAATTTTGCACGTTTGGATTCCTTTTGCGACGTAGACTTCATCCATGTAGAGAAATTCCCGTTTCCGTACCATTTCCCCATTTATATCAATTAATGCCCAATTTTGACAAAAGCATCCAAAACGCGCCAAATTCGTCTTTTTCTTCTACTCCGAAGCTCGTTTCTTCTCTCCCCTTGATTCCTGCCCGCAAAGATCAAATGTGATAAATTTTCAAAATCATACTAAAAACCAATAAGAAACGCCCGGATTGTACATTTGAGCTCTAAAACATCCAAAAGTGCTTTTTCTTCATATTTAAGCACAAATCTTGCCACTTTGCACCAAAACGAACACAAATGACAATATATAGTGTACGTAAGATAACTCTTATTAAGGAGTTATCGAGCTTCCCTTGTCGGTCATCATGTTGGAGTGATGAGAGGTCTTGAGCTTCCTCAACAACAGTAGTCTTTGGTTCCCATTTTGCCTTTGGAAAACTTCTCAGAATCTTCCTCACCTTTTCTTCATTGGAAATATGCTTTCCAAGTGAATCAAGGTAATTGACAATGTCTGTTAACCTTTGAACATACCTCTGATTGACTCATCTGCATTCATCTTGAATAACTCATATTGCCTGAGATAGATGTTAATCTTGGTTTGCTTGACTTGACTGGTTCCTTCAAATGACACCATAAGTTTATCCCAGATCTCCTTGGCAGTCTTATAGCCTGAAATCCAGTTGAATTCATCTGTACTCAAAGCACAATACAAGATGTTAATAGCTTTGGAGTTTTTAGCTAATTGTTCTAATTCAGATGAAGAGATAGAGTCTTCAGATTTGAGAGTTTTAATCCCATATTTATCTATGTAGAAAGTGTGAGGTCCATTCTGAATGATGGTCCATAGCTCTGTTTCTTGATCAATGATGAACATTTTCGTCAGGGCTTTTCAGTGAGCAAAATTATCTCCACAAAATAGAGGAGGTATATTAGCAGCTCTTCCCTGTGAGAAACCACCGTCCGCATTACACATGATCACCAGATGGTTAAATCTATACTGTGATACAAGCTCGGATACCAATTTAAAGGGGAGTAAGCAGGTAGAAATGCAGCACAGATACTCTGGAGGGGGGGGGGGGGGGTTGAATAGAGTATGCCAACTTTTTGTAAAACTTGCAAAGATGAGAGTTTTTTGTGAAGAGTAATGAAGTTCAAGGCCTTGAAAACAGTTTCAAGCCTTTGAAATGAAATACAGTTTTAAGTGAAAACAGACAAGTCTTTTTCAAGGCCTTGAAAAGAGTTTAAACCCTTGAAAACAGACTAGTTCGAATATTGTGTAAAAAAAATATGAGAATGAAATGAACAATACAAGAGACACATGATTTGTAGAGTTCGGTCCACTTGGACCTATGTCTCTACCTCAAGGATCTCCTCCCTGCAGGAATTTCAACACAATTCTTATTCCTCAAAAGCTAAGCCCTAGATCTCAAGCACATAGATATGCCTTACTCTGTTACAGCTTGTGGTTCTCACTAACATATCTAGTACCTGCTCTAGCTAATGGATTAAATAAGAATTCTCTATTGTTACCTTTGAACAATCCTTGAGAGTGAGAGCTAGAAGCAATATAAGAATGATATACAAATTAAGTACAAAACAGAAGAACACTGAAAGTGAAACTGCAGTGAGAATGCACTGATATTATGTGAGTTGGATTGAGAGAATGATGTGCTTCTTTGATGCTTGTCAATCCTTGAAAATATGTCTCTCTTTTTTCCCGTTGAGTGTTGTATCAAATGCTTCAAATTGAGCTCCATTTATACTGCTCAAATGGTCAGCAAATCTTTCTGATTTTCAGCAACAAACTTCATGTGTATTAGGCAATAATCTTTGACTTCTCTAACAATCTTCCCAACGGATAAGTGATCAGGATCTTCAAAGATATTGTGTTGATCTTGTCTTCAAACGTATTGAGAAGCTGACATGAGTGTTTGATTGATCACAGAATCACAATCTCTCAGTATTTCCTTTTCTGCAAGATCCAGGTTAGGAAACCAATCCTGCAAATTGGGAAATGAACTTTCCCTGCAAAACTAAGTCAAACAGGTTAAGATGAGGTCTACGTGAATCAAAAGCTTTTTTTTCATCATAAAGTACTAACAGATCGATTATAGGAGTGAGAGAGTTAGAATAAGATCATAAATACTTAGAAAAACTCCCCCTTATAATATGCATACAGGTCACACAGTTTCAAGGCCTCTGCTATTTCAAGCCTGTGAAGCTTGTGATTCAAGGCTTTGAAAACTGTTTCAAGGCCTTGAAATAGCTCTTTATTTGAAGCCTGTAAAACCTGTGAACTAACAGCAGCAAACAAGGAGATTGTTGAGAGAATTCGTGCACAACTTTTGTAGAGACTTTCAAACACTCTCAAGGATTGAGAAGCATAATTAAAGAAGATCATTCCATCGAATCCGACATCTAGAATAACACTTCAAGATGCACTTCTTAAAATTTCTATAGAGTTCTTCTTCTTATCTTCACTTGTATATCTTTTCTAATATACATATAATCATTTAATCTCGTGGTTTTGGTCAACAGAAAAAACAAGAGATTATTATTAGATCAATTAGTTAGAGCAGGTACTAGATAGGTTAGAGAGAACCACAAGTTCTAAGTAAGTAAGGGAAGTCTTTGTGCTTGTGATCTAGGGCATAGCTTTTGATTAATAAGAATTGAGTTGCAAATACTGCAGGGAATTAGATCCCTGAGGTAGAGATGTAGGTCCTGAGGACTGAACTCTATAAATACATTGTGTCTCTAGCTATTTACTTTCAATTCCGTACTGATCCTCTTCAAAGCTTCGAAACATATTTTTAGTTCAAGAGCTTGAAAGGCTTTTCAAGGCCTTGAAAAAGATCAGAAAATCTTTTCTCATTCTAATTTGATTCCAAGGGCTTACTCAGTTTGTTTTAAAACTCCTCATTTTAGCAAAAAACTTTAATACTCTATTCACCCCCCCCCCCCCTTCTAGAGTATTGATCATGTATTGTATGCCAACATACTCTCTTTCAATGTTCTCTCCGTAGTTGCATTGTTTATACTCGATTTGCATTTTTCAAAGTCATGTAGATTGCATAGTCCGGTGTTGGAGTCGTTTGTGTCGCAAGGCTAGGAAAATAGATTTCCTAGCTATTCATGATTAAATCAAGTTGTTGCTCGGGCGAGCAAGAAGCAGTGTGGGGGAATTTTAAAGAACTATTTAAGTGCTATATCTTGAGCATATTTTGCCACGTTTTAGGGAAGAAATATGGAATTTTTGGATCTTAATGGTGAATTTGGATGAATGTTTTATATCTTATAATGAGTTGGCCAAATGACATGTCCAGGAACCTTTGATTATGATTTAGTATTATATTTGTTGGATTTTTTCGCAGGGTGTAGTTGTTGTTGTTGTTTTTGCAGGGCACTTCGTAGGGAATTAAGACGAACGTGAACTTTGGAAATAGAGTATATAAGGAGAGAATATCCAAGGCTAATAATGTGAAGAAACAAGGAAGCTGGAAGTTGCTGACTAGAGCATTTCACACGAGATGATTTGATTTTGTGCGAAATCATTTCGTATGAAATGCCTGTTATTTTGCACGAAATGCCACGGAAGATGGAAATCCTTTGGGGTTGAAATACAATTTGAGATAACTTATTACAAATGGGGAAGCATTTAGACGTATCTGGGGAGGAAGAAAATGGAGACGGAGAAAAAAACAAGAAAGAGAAAGAAAAGGAGCAAAAAGGAGGAGACCTACATCAACTCTTGTCGAGATTTCACCGTTTGGAACCCTCTTCTTCATCTCTTGTACTATTTCATGGATTTATATATGATGTTAATGTACTTGATGTATCGCTAAACTCATAGCTAGGTGTTTATGGAGAACTAGGTTTTCACTTTGTTGATTTCCGGATTTATGTATTCACTTCATGCTTAATGCTTAATTTCACTTTTACTTCCAATCATTCTTCTACTCAAGTTCTTAATTCTTAGCGTGTGAGACTTGATCACCCATAGCGTGTTAGTTACTTAGATGAATGTATGAAAGTAACTTGATCCTAGGTTCGTGAAGAGTAGGAAGACGTTCTTGATGTTCTTGAGAATGAAAGGTAAAATAATAGGAATGATCATTTAAAGGTTTGTTTGAGTTGATTGTGTTATAATTTGTATAATCGCCAGGATGGGTGGTTCTGTGAATGCTTTAAGCATAACAACTAGGGAAAAGTGATAGGTGATATTAGACTAAAAGGACTTACCACTCATTACTTTGTAGTGTAGTGCATGATTGCAAGATATGCATAGAGAGTATAACTTGGTATGATGGAAAAAGAGTGAAGCGTTGTGAACAGAATCCGGAATCCGTTACGTAGCTTAGGGACCATAAACCACCTAGTTTCTCCATATTAATAGTTCATTGAATTAGATATTTTCAGTTAGTAGTTACATAGAGCCACTTGGTTGTGGGTGGCTAACTTATAATCATTCAAAACCTTTTTACCGGTTACTTGGTATTCCAAGGTTGATTAACGATTGGCTAATAGTTGTTCAATTCCCTGTGGGTTCAACAACTCGAAGTCTCAATTACTCCAATATACTACTTGATCGTATACTTGCGCAATACGCATAATATAAATGCGTCATTGAGGCGACAGACGTGGTGGGGACGATCCTGATCCACAAAACCAGGAGGCTTCTACATGTAGACCTGCTCATGAAGAGACCCATGAAGGAAAGCATTTTTCACATCAACCTGCTTGATAGGCCAGTTCTAAAGATGGCAATAGAGAGAACTAATCGGATAGTGGAAGGCTTGATCACTGGACTGAAGGTGTCATGATATTCAATGTCGGGCCTCTGATGGAAACCTTATGCAACCAGAGGTGCCTTGTGTTGGGATAGGTGCCCTAGAGGCTATCTAGTTTATTATGGAAAATTAATTGGTTAGAATATTCATTGTATTATTTTTTGGATATTTAATATAATGAAGTTGTTATATTTACAATTGTGTTGTTTATCTTAAATATCCCTTGTTCATTATAATGATTAATGGGACAATCATTTATAAACTAGTATGGGGTTGGATTGATATGGAGATATCATGATCCAACACATGGGTATGCATTAGGAGTAATGGCATACTGGATTGACCCAACTCCGAGAAGGCTACATACATGTTATGTAAAGTCACAAGTGCTTATCGCGGCAACGGTACTGTCATCGTTATAATTTAAGTCACTAGATCATCTAGTTGTGGATTATTGTAATTTTGGAAGCCTCAAACGCAACACAGTGACTGGGTAGCCATAAAAGCGTGTACCTGATACAATAAGAATCAAGCTTAGAGACCGTAGTAGACGTAGACAGAATTTGTCCCTCCCTCATAACGGGAGCAAGTATCCTAGACCATTCAATGGATAGCGCTTATAGAATGTCTGGCTAGGCTCAAATAAATCAATCGAGGAACTATGGATTGGATATATGAGTGAAACTTGTATCTCTCGTGTCCAATCCGGATATTGAGACAAAAGGATGAGACAATACTTGCACAAGGTTTGTCATGATGACTATTCTATTTGTTGGCTAGAATGGATGTCTTGCTAGAGGCCGCTTCATATTAGTAAATAGTTACTACCAACTAAATAGAACATATGGGGTCACACGCCATATAGAGGTGAACTATAAGTTGGAAATAATTAATTAATTCGATTAATTAATTAGAAGGATCAAATCGCAACAACTTGCTAACTTAGTAGGACTAATATGCAAGTTGGACTAATCCGAACTTGAATAGGATTAGGATGGGCCTTTATGTACAAAACAAGGAGTGGTGTACTATATAAAGGATGCTCCTAGCTTCCTCCCCTACAACTTATTCGCATAACATACTTTAAGTAGGAGAGAAGGAAGGAGAGAGTAGGACAAACAAGGAGGCCGAAGCCCCTTGTCGTCTGCCCACCCCGTCGGCCACAAGAGAGGCCGCCCCTCTCTTTGTGCTCCGTTGCGTGATTTCTTCATCCTCTTCCACTCCTCCTAGCTAGAACAAGGCGTTTGGAAGATCTAGATATCACCTCTAGGCGTGGATCAACCGTAGAGACATGATAATTTTCTCGTTAGAAGTCATCAAAGAGACCTCAAAGGTACTTAACACTATTCTCTTACTATCGTAATGATTTCTCTTCTTGTGATCCTTGGAGGGTCTTCATCGGATAATTATATTGTTCTTCCGCTGCGTATCCATGATCAAAACCCTACAGTTGTATCAGAGCCACAGGTTGTATAGCATAACATGGTTTATGTGCTACGTTTTTTTTGTTAATCACCTTTAATTGTTGCTTATTGTGTTAAAACAACAGATTAAGCATATTAGATGCATTTTGAACATGATTCAACCATATAAGATCTAATTCTTGCATTGGATGTATGAATTAGTGAGTTTAAATCACATATGATGTGTATTTTGGATCTTGACGGCTAGGGTTTGGAAACATGCTTGGAAAAGGTGTTTTTTCAAACATGGAAAAACCTAAACTTGGGCAACAAGGCAAGGAGTTATTTTGGAAACAAGTCCTCAAAGAGGATCGGCCCCCTCTATGGACCGCCCCTTGCCTTTCCTCCCAAGCTAGGGCAAGGCCTGAAGCTCGAGCCGGCCTAGCGTGCGGCCCGGCCGCACGTGGGGCTCGGCCGACCAGCCCAAGGCTGCGCCTTGGTCCTTTTTGGGCGGTTCAGCTATATTGATAGTGGACGCATGGACCGTTTTAACCCTAGCATATCCAAAATCAATTAAATTTGACTAAACGCGTTAAAAATTGGTTTTAACTGTTTATATGCAATTTGCATGGTGATTAAATATGGCCTTAGATGTGTATTGTTGTGGATGTTTAATTTTTGTGGTTTGTTTACAGCCTGCGAGCTGATCAATTTGATGTAATAAGTAATAAAAGCTTACGGTCTGCGAGCCGGAATTTTTATCTCAACAGTGAGATTAATTTTATTTAGTATAGATGTTAGCTAGTGCTAGATAAAATAGATGATAGCCAAGATTGAAGAAAAGAAGCCCAAACAATTAAAGGAGCCACAACATGGAGAATGGAACACTCCACAAAGCAATGAAGGATGGACCAAGAGATGGAGGCACATGGAGATGCGTTTTTAATTCTAGTGTTCATAGATATTCTCATTGGCTTGAGAATATCTTAGTCTAGGAGGCCATATCCATATCACGTTATTTTATGTTTTGTGGATGTTTATTTTATTGTCTTATTATTGTTGTTGGTGTATGGTTGATGCATGCAATTTAATAATAAGATAATCTAACAACCCGGATCTTTTATTTGGACTTGTGCCCAAACTCAAATAAGTAGATCAGTTGATATAGATGAAAAAAACAATTTTAAAATTGAAAAGAAAATCCCTCAAAACAAAATATTATGTTTTTGCATTCTCGTTACTTCAACAATCATCACAAGTTTGATTGATCAAAGTTCGTGCGTGCCAAAGCTGGGCGACTTGAGTCATCATCATGTGGTGCGATGGCACACATAGTGTGCAACTGTTGGAGTAAGAGGTTGGACGTAACAGGGTATTTTAATAAGGATTAAAAACCTAGAGGCAATCAATTGGGATTATCTATTGGATAGATAAATAAGGAGTTACTTTCCCAATTGAACCAAGAGTTGCATATGATGGAATTGGAATTGTTCGTACCTAAATAGCTAATTTTGGTTGACTTGCCAAAGCAAGCTCAAAAGAAGTGAAATAGGGATCTTGGCACCCACTAGAAAATATAATGATATTTTCCGCATTAATATCTTGAGGCTTATTAATCCGTAGAAAAATAGTGGGAAGCTTTATTTTATAATCTTGCCATTATTGAATATAGTTAATTGTTCACAAAATACTAAAACTTGTGTATTTTTCATTTTTGTAGAATTCCAATGGCAAACAACTCATCGAACTCATCTCACTCGCTACGCTCTGTACTTGAGAAGGACAAGCTATCCGGGACCAATTTTCTAGACTGGTTTAGAAACTTGAGAATCGTTCTCAAGCAAGAAAAGAAACTGTAAGCTCTAGAGGAGCAAGTTTCTGATGCTTCGGAAAACAACACTCATGCAGCTCTAAAGGCGTATCAGAAGTGTTTTGATGACGCTAATGATGCAGCTTGCCTAATGCTTTGCACCATGACCTCTAAGCTTAAGAAGCAACATGAGAACATGAATGCAGTCGATATGATCGCACACTTGAAGCAACTCTTCCAAGTTCAGGAAAGGGTTGAGAGGTATGAAGTTTCCAAGGCATTGTTCAAATGTCATCTGTCAGAAGGAAACCCCGTAGGGCCGCATGTTCTACGCATGATAGGCTATCTTGCGAGCCTAGGGTTTCCGGTAGGCCAAGAGTTGGCCACCAATCTCATCTTGCAATCGTTGCCTGAAAGTTATGGACAGTTCATCATGAACTCTAACATGAATGAGATCGTGAAACCTCTGCCAGATTTACTCAATATGTTGAGGACAGCTGAACAAAGCATGAACAAGGGTAAGGGAAAATCCATAATGATGGTTCAGAAAGGAAAGGGCAAAAGGTTTGCCTCATCCTCCAAGGGCAAAGGCAAGTTAGTTGCCAAACCCAAGTAACATGCCCTTAAACCTATTGGTGACATTGAAAAAGTTGTGACTAAAGGTGAGTGTCACTACTAGGACTGCAACTCGGGCGGGCTGGATGGGTTGGCACCTCTGTCCAAGCCCGAGCCCGAGTTCTGCCATGGCTGCCCAAGCCCAGCCCGACCCGAGTTAAGAGCATTGTCAACCCGTCCGAGCCCAAATTCGTATAAATCAATTCAAGTTCGGGTTGAATTCGGGCTAGTACCTTAAACTTAATATCTTCTTAAAAACACAGGAGAATAATAAATTATTGGCGAAAAAACAAATCAACTAGTTCAAGAACAAAAAAATGACTAAAAACATCGCTAATAATTAATATAAAAGTAGCATATTCATGTTAGATATGCTACACAAGTCTTAAAAAATATAATATTTATACATAGTGGTCATGCAAATCGGGCAATTCGGGTTAGCCCGTCGTTCAAAATTTGTGCCCAAGCCCGACCCTAATTGCAATTCGGGCTGAGAATTTCTGTCCAAGCCCGTCCAAATTACCAAAACTATGTGTTCGGGTCCTATTTAAGTTCGGGCTGGGCTCGGGTTAGTCAGGTTCAACCCGCCCAAGTTACACCCCTAGTCACTACTGCAGTCAGCCTGGACACTGGAGGAGGAACTGCCCAAAATATCACGAGGACAAGAGGCTTAGAATAGTGCTTCCATCACCACCAGGTATTTTTTTTATAGATGTCAATATTACTTGCTCTTCATCATGGGTATTGGATACTGTATGTCGATCTCACATTTGTCGAAATGTGCAGGATCTAAAGAGAAGTAGAAGATTGGCAAAACGAGAGATAGACCTGCGCGTTGGGAATGGAGCATGAGTTGCTGCATTAGCCGTGGGCGTGTACGAGCTGTCTCTGCCTTTAGGATTAATTTTAGAATTTAATAATTTCTATTTTGTGCCTGCTATGAGCAGAAGCATTATTTCTATTTCTTTTTTGGACAAGGGTTGTTTTACTATTTCAATAAAGAACAATTGTTGTTCCATTTATTTTGATAGTATTCAATATTGTAGTGGGAAATTATTTAATGGATCATATATCCTTGATCTATGCAATCATGTCTATAACATTAATACTAAGAGGATTAAAATGAATAATTTAAATCCTGCTTATTTACGCCACTGCCGTTTAGGCCGTATAAACGAGAAATGTGTATCTAGACTCCATAAGAATGGATTTCTAGACTCATTTGATTTTGAATCATATGAGACATATGAGGCTTTTTTATTGGTAAAAATTACAAATCCACCTTTCAGTAAGAAAGGAGAGAGGAATAGTGATCAATTGGCGCTAGTACATACTGATGTATGTGGGCCATTTGCCACGCCTGTCAGGCGTGGTTATGTCTACTTCATAACATTTACTGATGATTTCAGTAGATATGGATTTGTATACCTTATGAATTAGAGAAGAAACTTGACAAAATTATCAAGGTTCTACGATCAGATCGTGGAGGAGAATAATTGAGCCACGATTTTGACGACTATCTTAAAGAAGGGGATAATATCCACTCCACCCGGAACACCACAATGGAATGGCGTGTCCGAGAGGAGGAATCGAACTCTATTAGATATGGTTCGATCTATGATGTGTCAAATTGATCTTCCATTTTCATTTTGAGGCTATGCTCTATTGAGTGCAGCTTTCACCATTAAATGTGTTCCATCTAAATCAATCATGAAGACACAACATGAGATGTGGAGTGGGAGGCGTCCCACAGTGTCGCTCGTGAAGATTTGGGCTGCGATGTCTATGTAAAACGTGTACAATCAGACAAGCTAGGGCCTAAGTCAGACAAATGAAAATTTGTGGGATACCCTAAGGAAACTAAGGGATATTATTTCTACAATCCAACTGAGAACAAAGTGTTTGTTGCTCGGACCGACGTGTTTCTAGAAAGAGAGTTTGTCTCTAAAGAAGCAAGTTGGAGGACTGCAGAACTTGAAGAAGTTCAAGAACCATAAAGCATTGATCCTACTATGGAACATGAGCAGGATCCACAAGAAGTTGTGGAATAGCCTGTCCAAGTAACATAAGAGCTTCGTACATCTAGTAGAGTGCGCCAGGAGCCAGAGAGGTATGGACTTCTCGTGACTGAATCTGGTGACACGATGTAGATAATGAGCCTACTACCTATGAAGAGGCCATGAAAAGGCCGGAATATCAGAAGTGGCTTGAGGCCATGAGATCCGAGATAGAATCCATGTACACCAACAAAGTATGGACTTGGTGGAACCACCCTAAGGGGCACGCCCCATAGGGTGCAAGTGGGTCTTCAAGAACAAGATTGACATGGATGGTAATGTGGTTACCTATAAGGGCCAATTGGTGGCTAAAGTATTCAGACAGATTCATGGTATTGACTATGATGAAACCTTTTCACCAGTCGCAATGACCAAGTCCATCCGAATCTTACTTGTTATTGCAGCATACCACGACTATGAGATTTGGCAGATGGATGTCAAAACAGCATTCATGTATGGGAATCTTGTTGAGGATGTGTACATGACACAACCTGAGGGTTTTGAAGATCCAAAGCAAGCCAAAAAAGTCTGTAAGCTGCAACGATCCATTTATGGGTTGAAGCAAGCTTCTAGGAGTTGGAATCGACGTTTTGATGAAGTAGTCAAAGATTTCAGCTTCATCAGCAACGAAGATGACTCTTGTGTCTACAAAAAGGTTAGTGGGAGCTCTATTACTTTTCTGGTCTTGTATGTGGATGACATACTACTCATAGGAAACGAAATTCCCATGCTCCCACAACTCCGAGAAGGCTACATACATGTTCTGTAAAGTCACAAGTGCTTCTCGCGGTGGCAACGGAATTGTCATCCTTAGACTTGAAGTAACTAGATCATCTAGTTGTGGATTATTGTGATTTTGGTAGCGTCAAACGCTACACTGTGACTGGGTAGCCATAAAGGCGTGTACCGAATACAATAAGAAGCAAGATTAAAGATCGTAGTATAAGTAGATAAAATTTGTCCCTCCCTCATAACGGGATCAAGTATCCTTGGCCACTCGAGGGATAGATCTTATAGAATGTCTGGTCAGACTCAAATAAATCAATATAGGATATTTGATGTTCTATTCCCATGATTGAGGAACTATGGATTGGATATACGAGTGTGAATTGTATGTCTCGTGTCCAATACGGATATTGAGACAAAGGGATGAGACAATACTTGCACAAGGTTTGTCATGATGACTATTCTATTTGTTGGCTAGAGTGGATGTCTTGCTAGAGGCGGCTCCATTTTAGTAGATAGTTACTACCAACTAAATAGAGCCTATGGGGTCACACGCCATATAGAGGTGAACTAGACTTGGGAAACAATTAATTAATATGATTAATTAATTAGAAGGATCAAATTGCAACAACTTGCTAACTTAGTAGGACTAATATGCAAGTTGGACTAATCCGAACTTGATTAGGACTAGGATGGGCCTTTATGTAGTAAACAAGGAGTTGTTGGACTATATATAGGATGCGCCTAGCTTCCTCGCCTAAAAATTATTCTCATAACATACTTTGAGTAGGAGAGAAAGAAGGAGAGAGAAAGACAAATAGGGAGGCCGAAGCCCCCTTGTCGTACGCCCACCCCGTCTGCCACAAGAGAGGCCGCCCCTATCTTTGGTGCTCCGTCTCGTGATTTCTTCATCCTCTTCCACTCCTCCTAGCTAGCACAAGGCATTTGGAAGACCTAGATCTCACATCTATGCGTGGATCAACCGTAGAGACGTGATAATTTTCTCGTTAGAAGTCATCAAGGAGACCTCAAAGGTACTTAACACTTTTCTCTTACCCTCGTCCTGATTTCTTTCCCTGTGATCCTTGGAGGGTCTTGATCGTATAATTATATTGTTCTTATGCTGCGTATCCATGATCAAAACCCCCACGCCTTGTACCTATCAATATAACCATCAGGTTTTCGCGTGATGCAAAACACCCACCTGTAGCCAATCACATGGGCAGAACGAGCTGGTGAAACAAGATCCCATGTATTATTGTGAACCAAGGCATCTAACTCTGCTGCCATCGCAGTCTCCACTGTGGGTGACTGAGGGCCTCAGTAACAGAGGTAGGTTCGCTATCTTTATCAGAGGCGATAGGGTCGCATGGTAGGTGTATGTAGGGTTGCTACGAAGAATACCGTCTCGTGAGCGGGTGACCATAGGATGCGAGACGGGAGGCATAGGGAAAGTAGATTGAGAGGTATAGGGAGGCTCAGCTAAAGAGAGAGGTTCAGTTGGTGTACTAGAGAAACGAACAAAGTGTTGGCCAAAGTATCGGTGAGGGGCTGATGGGTAAATGGGTGGTGGTGGTGGTGGTCGCGATGGGGGAGGAGTGAATGGAGAAGGTAGGGTAAGAATAATCATGCTGGGAGTGAACCACATGGAGAGGGGATCATCACGCTGCTGAGATGACCTAGAGGAGGAAGACAGGAACGGAAAATATGACTCGTCAAACTAGACATTTCGTGAGAAGTATAGAAGATGAGAGTTAATATCAAGGCAGAGATAGGCTCTCTGAGTGAGAGAGTATCCAAAAAAGATAGTGAGAGTGGAACGATCTTCTAACGTATGCTAGGTTTAAGGGAGGTGTAAGGGAGGAGATAAGGATAACATAGAAAGTTTTTGGTGTATTTGGGATGCTGGTGAAAGATGACTTCAAACGGGGAGCGAAACTTGATATTTCGCATAGGAAGCCGATTGATCATGTGGAACGCAGTGGTGAACGCATAGGGCCAGTACTGGATGGGACCAGAGGCGTCATTAAGTAAAGCGAGACCAGTCTCGACGATGTGACGATCACGGCGTTCTGAATACCCATTGTGTTCGGGGGTATGATGAGGGGAGGTAAGATGGGAAATACCATGAAGGTCGAGATACCCACGAAGATTAACTTCTCCCCCCAGTTGTCCGAATAAAGTGTCTTTAGAGGAAGAGAAAAAAATTTCTCCACGATTGCATGAAAATGGGCAAAGATGTCGTGTAGTTGCGATTTTTGTTGCATTTTGTAGAGCCATATATAATTAAAGAAATTACCGATGAAAATTACATACTATTTGAAACCATCATGAGACACAACAGGAGAGGTCCAAACATCAGAGAAAATTACCTCAAGGGGCTGAGAAGATTTAATATTGGAATTATGAATAGGGAGTTAGTGACTCTTTGTGCATTGACATCACTACAAGGCTCAGACTCTATGGTGTTACTAAAGGAAAGAGCAAATTTGGAAACTAATTGCCAGCAAACAGGCCCTGATGGGTGGCCAATACGACCATTCTAGGAGTGAAAGGATGGAAGATACTCGGTGACGAGATCTAGTGATGGAGTGGAAGCTGGCCACTCATAGACTCCTTCTTTGAGCGGACCGGTCAGAATAGGCGCCTCCGTGGTTCGATCTTTCAAGACAAAACCAACATATGAGAATTCAGCTAAGAGATGATTAAAAGAGCAAATTTGAGAGACTAATATAAGATTTTTCCTAATTTCCAGAACACATAAAATGAAAGACTGTATGTAGGCAAGTAATACAGGATCAATGCTCTAGAAGGGGTGGTTGAATAGAGCATGTCAACTTTTTCCAAAAGAGTGCTTTTAAAACAAAGTGTGTAGATCAGAAAGTATTTCAAGGCCTTGAACTCAAATTCAAGCCTTTGAAACTAAACCAGATAGTGAGAAAAGTTACTGATCTTTTTCAAGGACTTGAAATGCCTTTCAAGGTCTTGACTGAAAACCTGGTTTAATGCACTGAACTGGACAAGTATATAACTTAAAAATAAATTCAAGGAACACAATGATTTTACGAATTTCAGTCCTCAACGACCTACGTCTCCGCGTGAGTGATCTAAATCCCTGTAGGATTTCATTTGACTTCTTATTAATAAAAATTTAAGCCGTATATCTAAAGAATAGAGAATTCCCTTACTCTATTACAACTTGTGGTTCTCTCTAACCTATATATTACCTACTCTAGCTAACTGAATCAGTAAGAATCTCTTGTTGTTCCTCTTGAGCAACACCACGAGATTAAATGATCAGGTAATAATACAAATGATATACAAAGAAAGCACAGAGGGAAGAACACTATATATGCAGTAAAGCTGTGAAGCTTGAAGTGTTCTTCTGTAGATTGAGGTGGACTCAATGTTTGATCTCCTTCAGTGTTGCTTCTCAATCCAGTGAGAGTGTTCTTGTCTCTATAATGCTCTGAATTCGTTTTTCTCTCAAACTGTGTCTATTTATGGAATTTTGAATTGCAGTATTTATTGGAACTTCAAAGCATAATTTCCTAAAAATCTTCCAGAGATCTTTGACTCTGAACAGCTCAATTCCAACGGCTAGGTGCTTGATTTCCTCACTGATTTGATTTGATCTTCCATCTCTATACTTAGGGAAGGTCTGGACATCATTCCATAATAGTAGGATTAATCTGCAGCCTTAAAATGACAAGTACACAATCCAGTAAATAAGGAAACCTGCTAAATCTGCATAAACAAGGTTAGCTAGCAATTCCTGCAAAATAACTCAAGCTTATAATGTAATAAATAATCAGATTAGGTTTGTATTTCATCATAAAACATATTAAGATCAAGTGCAGAAGATTAAAGAGGGTATGGAGTAGAAACTCCCCCTTAGTTCATGCTCAGATATTTTCAAGACATTGATATGAGTTTCAAGGCCTTGATACTCATTATAAGTATCCAGTGAACTTACAATCTCCCCCTTGATTAAAGGAAAAACCAATAACTCCGTGTAAATAGTATTTCTGGAAAAGATAACCATTATTAGTCCAACAGTAGCAGATATATGATATCAAAATAAAATATCAAAACTTAAGCCATAGCTGAATCAAAAGAACAGACTAAGTTACCAGACCAGAAACACAAAGTAAGCATTTCACAAACTAACTACTACACATCCAAACCAAATAAAAAAATAAAGTATCCCTCCTTATTTCTCCCCCTTTCGACTTTCATCATAAGGATGAGACAATTTTGGATCAAGTTGTTTTGAAAAACTGAAATACTTAAATAAAATTTTATGAAATAGGAAGGATGATGTCAAGGATTTTAAAAGAGGTTAAAAGCTTTGAAGGAAAGAAAGAAAGTCTAGACTCAAGGTTTTGGGTCTTCATCTCCCTTAGACTCTGCAGCATCCTCTTAATCACTTTCATCTTCCACCTCTTCATCCTCTTGATGTTCTTCTTCCTGTGCTACTTCCTCACAAGTCTCATCAGTAGCCACATAACCTTCAAACAGTTCTGCTGAAGTCACAATTATAGGAACCTTTGCTTTCTTTTTCTTCTGCTTCTGTTCTTTGAGAGGCATGTCAGATTCCACACTGTCTTCTTCTTTTTCCCCTCCCTAGTAGCCTTTTCACATGCATCTGCAATTTGAGCAACCTAATTTCCAGCGCCCTTATCCCTATCTTCATCTTCCGTACTATGTTCATCAAACAAATTAGTTGTAGAACATGCCTTCTTTGATCCTTCCAGAGCCTGTGAGACTTCTTCTTCCACATGGATCAAGTTTATACTTCTGAAGACACTCTCAAGCATATACTTCATTTGTTTGAGCTCGGTACCCAAATCATGTTGGTCATGCTTCAAATCATTCAACTCATTCTCAATGATGTCTAAACTTTGAAGAACTATGGATTGGTCATAATATTAAGAGGGTAGGGTATATGGAGAGGGTAGAGATTTAGGCTTAGGGAACTTCTTACCATGAAACTCTTTTGCAGAAAAATTAGAATAGAGCTTCCATGTTCCTTCACTGGTTTTACAATTCCAATCATGTAAAAAGCCTTTTCATCAAGCATTCCAAAACTGGTTGTGATTGTCTCTTCCCTACCTACTAGGACTTCAAGGTATTTAAAGAAGAGTGTGAGAAGGTTGGCATAGGGTAGAGGATGTTTCCTTTTCTTAGTACAGGAGTAAAGCATGTGCACCATCACAATGCTTGGCAAATCAATCTCATAACCGTGCATAATCAGATATATCAAATACAGTAACCTATCAGACAAAAACTATTTTGAATTCTCCTTAGGTACTACACACCTCATCAGAATATTGAAGAAAATCTTAGATTCAACAATTAACACAGAGTGAGTCATCTATTTTGAGGTAGTATCTACATTAGGTAGAACGAATTCATCTTTAGCCAACTTCAAAGTATCAATCTTACTGGGATTATTATCTATATCGTACCTCTTTGGACAACCTAAGAAATTGGCAAAACTAATAATAATCTATCTCCACGTTAATCCCAGCCACCTTAGAAGATATGGTCAAATCTAAGGATTTTTCTTGTTTAATGTTCAAATAGAACAATCTAGTAAGCCTAGGGTATGCAATTTCTGATGGATTAAGGATTCTCCAAAGAGAATTCTGTTTCAATCTCCTTATGCATTCCAGATTCATACCATTCAACATGCTAGTACTGATCAAGGTACAATATGCAACAGGAGTTGAAGCAAAAACATCTAACCAATTTCCTCTTGCAAAATGATTTATAAACCACTTGCTAGAGAAAGTTTTCTTACAAGCAGGGGTTTCTTCTCAGAGTAGATCTGAGGTTCCTTTCCAGTTTCCTTCTCTAATTCTTGAATATCCTTTCCAGTGACCTTTTCCTTTCCTTTATCTATTTTCTAAAGTTTCTTCTTCACCATTTTAGGGCTACCAATCTAAATTCCCTTTTATTTCTCAAAACCAACTGTTGGATCTACCTTTTTCTTGCCGGAGGTAGCAGCCTCATTACCTTTGTCTTTCTTGCTTTTATTCGGAGGAGGGGAGGTTGGTCTATCTCCACTAGGAGTTATGGAACTGGAATCATCACTTATTGCTTGACTTCTTCCTCTGCAGATTTTCTCTTATTCCATGAACTTTTCTTAGATCCTCCAGCCATCTTGATTCTCTCGAAGGTTCTTTGTGAGCCCATTAGGATTTGGGATATTTAGAATAGAGAGGCTGGAGAGGTAGGACGAGAGAGATAAGAAAGAGGATAAGCACTGAAGAGTTTGAGTTTGAAAATGAAACTGAATATTTTCAGAATATTTGAGGAAGGAAAGTTTGAGTACAATTCAAAATCTATGTGGCGTGTGGAAGGAAATAAAAATAATATTGATTTGAAAAAGATTTGTTTTAAAAGGAAAAACAATGTTAGGAAATCATCTACAGAGATAAGACCCAACATTGGAGATCCATTCATTGACAATATAGTAAAAAAGTTTATTTTCAAAGCTTTGAAAAGAATTTCAAGGCATTGAAGAACTATAGTACTGAAAGAAGATGAAATCAAGGCATTGAAAATCTTTTCAAGGCTTTGAAAAACTTTCCAAAATATTGAAACACATATTCCTTACCTGATACTCCCCCTAAACAGTGCTTCCTTGTTTAACATGCCCAGTTCTAATCTTAGGGCTGTGAATCTATCTTCTGGAAATGGTTTAGTGTAGATATCTTCAAATGCATGTAATTAGGCACAAATGACAAAGATACATCACCTTTCTCCACATGATCTCTGATGAAATGGTGCATGACATCTATGTGTTTAGTTCTTGAGTGAGGAACTGGATTCTTGGGAATTGAAATTGCATTAGTGTTGTCACATTTGATGGTAATATATGTGAATTCATAACCCAGGTCTCTCATTTGTTGAGCTATCCACAGTACTTGAGAGCAACAAGCTCCATCTGCTATGTATTCAGCTTCTGCTGTTGATAAAGCTACTGAATTTTGCTTCTTAAAATGCAAGCTCGTCAGGGATGATTTATGAACTGGAAACACCGTAAAGTGCTTTTTCTATCTACTTTGTAACCTCTATATTCTTTCTGGTTCACACTCTTACCATTCTGATCTTTGTCTAGTGATAGTGTAGAAATAATGGGAGTTTAGCAGCCTTGGATTGAGACAAGTTATACTTGTTCAACAGATCCTTGGTGTACTTACTTTATTGTAGAATTATTCCATTCTTCATTTCTTGCACATGAATTCCAAGAAAGAAATTTAACTCCCCCATTAAGCTCATTTAAAATTCCTTGCTCATAAAACTTGAGAAATCTGGCTACAAGAGCAAAAGTCTCTACATAGTCTAGACGTACATTCTAGTTGTAGCCTTGAGCTTCTAATCTTGCTGTATTTCTGATAGCCTTACAACTTTAATCCAGCTTTTTTCTGAACACCCATCTTGTTCCAATCACAGGTGATCTTTGGGAAGAAGAACCAGATTCCAAACCTTGTTCCTCTCAAATTCATTCAGCTCACTTTGCATTGCATAGCAATGATCCAGTCTGCCTCTTCAAGTGGTTCGTTCACATTCTTGGGCTCTATAAGAGATACAAAAGCATTAAAAGCACACAAGTTCTTTGATTGAGACCTTGTTTGTGTACCTGTGGATGGATCAGAAAATGATGTTTTATGCTGGATGAGTTGACAGATATCTCAACTTCTTTCTAGGTGTCCAGGTTTCTGGTTCTCCAGGAATCTTTTCAAGACCTTAAGTCTTGATGTTGTGGCTTCACCACTCAATGTTTCTTGAGATTTTATTTCAGGGCTTTGAAACCTACTTTTAATGTCTTGAAAACTTCTTTTGTTTTCGTGCGAGCTATTCTTGGGAACATTGTCTGGTTCTGTCTCATCTTTTGATTCATGCTTCTTCAGATTCAGATTTGCAAAACCATCACTCAAAGAACCATCATAGCTTTCATGAAAAATAACATGTATACTTTCCTCAACAAGCTTTGTTCTTTTATTGTAAACTCTGTAAGCCTTGCTAGTCAAGGGGTATCCAATAAATATACCTTCATCACTTCTGGCATCAAACTTACCAAGGTTATTCTTACCATTTTTATGAAAAAAACATGTACATCCAAAAGGTTTAAAGTAGGGAGGCAAGTTGAAACCAGGAAAACTGCAAACTGAATCGAACCGAGCAAAACGCGACCGAAATAAACCGCACTGAGCACATAATGTTCATAACAAAAACAAAATTGGACCGAATCAGTTAAACCGTAACAAATCGTTTAAACTGTATTTCATAGAATTTATTTACCCAAAACATAGTATTATTACTCTTTCATGTAAAATGTTGAAGTTTCATTCATATTCATTTAGTTCGTTCTTGAGTTCTTTGTAAAATATTCTTAGAAAATCAAAACAACGAATGTAGATTTAATTGAGTATGATTTCCTCTCTATTATTTGGATATTTCCTTTAAATTATTTTATCTTTTTAGGTTAACAATCTAATTTTAATTTACAATGTTTGATAATATGTAAACCACCGGTTTTAACCGAAGCGCCTAAACCAAGACCGAGGCAAAATCGAACGGAGACTAAACCCAACCATCTAGGTTTGGATTTTTTATCTTCGAACCGGACCAAACCAAACTGTTTGCATCCCTAGTTTGAAGTAAGAGATGTTTGGCTTTGTCCCTTTGAAGAGTTCATATGGAGTCTTGTTGATGAATTAAAATTGCATATTTTAGTATGATAACGAACTCTTCATGACTTGCTAATATGTGTAATTTATCTATTTTATCTCTCTTTCTAGACTTATGCTTGTTTTCGTAGTTTTGGTTGCTTTTAACTTGTTTTGTAGGCAAAGACGTGATTTAGAACGCAAGAGGCTAGCTAGGGGGGAGCTTAAACGATGAATTTGAAGAGGATTTGCGGCTCAAAATCCATGAAGAAGGGACTTGGAGGACCTAATTTGAATAATATTTGAAGATAGAGGCCAAAAAAGTGAAGTCTAAGAAGAAAACAGGCCACTTTGCAAGGACAAAGTTACATAAAGGGGCTTGTTTGAAGTAATTTTAACGGATTTGGGGAGCTTAGTGCAGTTTTATAAGTTGAAAAGGGTTGCTATGAATGAGTTTTAACGGACTTGGGTTGTTTTTACAATTTTACCAAACCTTTAAAGAGGATGATGGGGGTATTTTAAAAGGTATCAGTAAGCTAGGGGGAGCCGGGTGCAATTTCACCGAACCAGCTCACCACCAGCAACGTCTTCTCTCTCCCCGTCGCATTACACAACGAAGAACAGAGCTTCCTCAGCCGCCCCAAAACCACCCCAAATCAACACCAAATCACGCCTACCCGGTACCAAATTGAACCCCAGCCCATCTCCTCTCTAGTGCACCCCTCAATTTGGCCCAAACCGAAGTGAAGAGAAAAGCCCCAAATCAGTTAGGGTTCGTCAAGCTTCTTCAAATCAATTAGGAAGAAAGTCTAGGATAAATTGGATGGCTCAGATCAATCCTTGGAGACTACGACAACCCTCCCTCACTGCCTATATAAGCCAAAGAGAAAGAAGAAGAAGAAGAAGAAGAGGAGGACGACCAACGAAAAAGCTTAGCCGAAGCTCTGTCGCGGTCTCTTCTCTCTCGGCACTTGCCCGTTTCTGGGTTCGTTCTGGTGATTTCGAGCTCGTCCTGAGCTATTACGGAGCCAGCAACAGCCAAGGGAGAGAGATCTCGATTTCTGGGTTTGTTTTCCTCTATTTTTGGCTCTGTTTTTGCACTGTCCTTGGACTGTGATTGCAACAGCAGTACTCAGCTGCAGTAAGCTTTGATTTCTGGTTGTTTAGCTGCTGGTTTGGTTGATTAAAGTGTAGTTGAATCACATTCTATTAGTTTGTTCATCATTCGGTAGCAAGTTTGTGTTATTTGGTTGAATTGAAGAGTATTTAAGCTTGAATACGATGAATATCTTCATGAATGCTCTTGTTAATTCTTGTGTCTTGCTCTTGAATATGAACAACTAAGCTATTATTGGGTTATTGATGAAGATAGATGACTTTTGTGTAGGAAATTCAATTGTTCTTCTAGTCTTATAAGTTGGACGTCGAATTCGTAGTATTCAAGTGTTGAATATCAAATCCGAATTGTGTCTTCATCTTTCATATGGAAACGCTCTCGTTTACATATAAAAGATGCTTGACATAACTCGATTTTGCATTTCACTCTTGAATACAAGAGCTAGAAAAAATCCTCTTACTATATAATCCATGCTTTCCTTTGACAAAAACATTGGGTGTTGATGCTCACACACAAGGCCTCTATTGGAATTGATTGACCCAACTTACTCTCTTATTGACAAACTCGTTTGAATTGTACTAGTAATAGTGTTAGTAGTTGGTTTTTTTCTTTCTTATTCATTTGCTCTAGCAATATCAACAACTCTTGCTCCATCACTTGAGTGGTGTATTCAAAGCTTGGCTAGCTCTAAAGCCGTTGAGAAACTCGTTTTGTCAATTTAGTTAGTTGCTTAGTAGTTTACTAGTTAGCTTAGAGTGTTTAATCTCTTTCACAATCCTTGTGGAAATCGATTCCGTTCTTACTCGGGTACTATTTGTAATGATATCCTATACTTGGGATTATCGACATCAACAAGTTTTTGGCGCCGTTACCGGGGATTGGTGCTAAGAGACTCACTCTTTAGTTACTTTCTTGTTTTTATTTTTTTAGATACGCTTGAAGGAAATTCCGGGTTCATTTTTGAACTTTGGAAACAAAAAAAAAGTGAAAAGTAAAAAAATCACAAAAACATACTCCTAGCTTATGTTAGGCAACCCTCTTGAACTTTATTTGAGCTTGGGTTGCATGAGTGTGTGGCAACGTGATATTACTCATATATTGCATCGCACTTTACTTGAAGAAGAGGGTAGAAATCCCTTTAGTGAAAATACTTCTACTAGTGGTAGTAGTAGTTTAGCCCAATCCAACGATTCTAGCTCTCTTAATAGCTTTGAAATCATGGATGGAGAGGATGGGCATAGTAGCAACAATGAGATGATGTCATTTCGCTCACTAAGAGATTTGATGCATCCATCTCGACAAAGTTCACCATATTGATTTGTGTTTCCATTAAATGAAAGAAACTTTGATGTCAAACCGGGCACAATTCAACTTCTTCCCAAGTTTCATGGCCTAGAGTCCGAGAGTGCTTACTCTCATCTTAAGGATTTTAATGATATTGCCTCAACGGTTAATTGCAATGGTGTCTCTAGTAACACTATAAGGCTTAGATTCTTTCCTTTCTATTTAAAGGACAAAGCCAAGCCATGGCTTCACTCCTTGAGACCTAGGACCATAGGCACATGGGAAGAATTAGAGAAAGATTTTCTTAAGAAATTTTTCCCTACTTACAAAATAAATGCCATAAAAAGGCAAATTGTTACTTTTTGTGCTAAGGAGGGAGAGCCACTTCCCCAAGCTTGGGAACGCTTCAAGGATCTCCTCATTTCTTGCCCTCACCATGGATTTGAGACATGGAGGTTAATTAGCTCCTTTTATGATGGTTTGCCATGCGACCATAAGCACACAATTGAAACCATGAGTGGGGGGGGGGTTTGGGATTGTCTAGATGAAATTTGTGAGAAATCCCAATCTTGGGACATAAATGAGCCTTCTAAAGATGCTAACTCTAATCCTAAAGGTACCATGTATCAACTAAAGGCTAAGAGTGAGGCATTGTGCTCATTTTGTAGTGATAACTCTCATGAGTTGAGTAAATGTCCCAATTTTCTAAGAGCCCTAGAGCTCATGGGTGAGCAAGTGAATGTGTTAAATTCTAACAATTATAGGAAGCCCTATAATAACTCACCCTACTCGGAGACATAAAACTCCAATGGGAGGAATCACCCAAATTTCTCATGGAGACAAGGCCAAGACACCCAAGTAAACCCCTCAAGCTCCACTTATGTTCCTCCTAACAAAAGGAGTATGGAAGAGACTTTTGAGCAATTTATGGCTTCCAAAAACCAAACTAACCAAGAGTTGAGAAATGCATTAGCTAGGTTGGATTCTACCATAAATGCTCAAGAGAAGGGAAAATTCCCATCTCAACCTCAACAAAACCCAAAGGGCCAAAGCTTTAACCATATGGAACATGCTAAGGCCATCACCGTTTTGAGAAGTGGGAAGGTTGTTAACAATGGACTTCCAAGTGGGGAGTCCAATGAAAATGAGGGAGAAGAAGAGTGTGAGAAGACTGATGACCAAGAGAGAGTTGTCGACTCACAAGAGTCACAAAGTAGTCTTGACAAGGGGAAACAAGTAGTGGAAGAAAGTGAGGAAATTAAGGTTCCTCCACCATTTCCCCAAAGACTTTTAGCCTCTACTAAGAAAGCTAGCAACCAAGATATCCTTGAGACATTCCAAAATGTCAAGATAAACATCCCTCTCTTGGATGCTATCAAGCAAATTCCGGCTTATGTGAAGTTTCTCAAGGATCTTTGCACTTTCAAGAGAACTCTTCAAGTGAGAACGAAGGCTTTTCTCCCCGAGAAAGTGAGCTCAATTCTCCAAAATAATATCCCTCCCAAGTATAAAGATCCGGGTTCACCTACTATCACTTGCACCATTGGAGATCATAAAATTCATAATTCTTTATTAGATTTGGGTGCAAGTGTAAACCTCCTTCCATACTCGGTGTATGAGAAGTTGGGGCTGGGTGAGTTGAAACCCACAAGAGTGACTCTACAATTGATGGATAGGTCCATTAGAGTCCCTAGAGGTATCATTGAGGATGTCTTGGTTCAAGTGAACCAATGTTATTATCCGGTGGATTTTATAGTTTTAGACACCTCCCCGTTGGCTAGTGGCACATCATCCATTCCTATTATTTTAGGAAGACCATTTCTTGCTACTTCTAATGCAGTAATAAATTGTAGAAGTTGTATGATGAATATTACATTTGGGAACATGACGTTAGAGCTTAATATTTTTAATGCATGTATTCACCCAAGCTCACAAGATGATGATGATGTGTGTGAAGTGAGTTGGGTAGAATCATGTGTTGAAGATGTTTATACTCTAGCTACATGTTCCAATGATTCAAGTGAGATTACTTTAAAATAATTGGAATTTTTTTATGATGATAACACTCCCCTTTCATCTCTTCTTATAGAAGAAGAATTTGACTTTGATGAAGGGGAAAGACTATTTGGCCAACTTGACCAAGTCATTGAGTCGACTCATGAGCATTCTAGTGTTGATATTGAGTTGCATGGAAGTGAGGTGATACCTCCCATTGTGAGGGTTCCACCAATTTGTGAGTTGAAACCCCTTCCTTTAGATTTGAAATATGCATTTCTTGGGGTTAATGATACTTATCCTATTATCATCTCATCTTCCCTTGATGTTGAGAAAGAAAAGAGGTTGCTTGAAGTTTTGAAGGACTACAAGGGTGCCATAGGATGGTCCATTGAGGATATTAGAGGCATTAATCCTTCCATTTGCACCAACAGAATTCATTTAGAGGAAAATGCCAAAACTTCAAGGGAGCCTCAAAAGAGGTTAAACTCTCACATGCAAGAAGTTGTGAGAGCCGAGGTGCTCAAGTTGTTGGATGCTGGTATGATTTACCCCATCTCGGATAGTAAATGGGTAAGTCCTACCCAAGTGGTCCCTAAAAAATCGGGGGTCACCGTTGTTGAAAATGAGAAGGGTGAACTTGTGACCACTTGAGTTCCTACTAAGTGGAGGATGTGCATTTATTATAGGAAATTAAATTTCGTCACTAGGAAGGATCACTTTCCCCTTCCATTCATAGATCAAATGTTGAAAAGTTTAGTGGGGCATGATTTTTATTGTTTTTTAGATGGCTACTCTGGTCATAATCAAATTGCCATAGATCCAATGGACCAAGAGAAAACCACTTTCACTTGTCCATTTGGAACATTTTCTTATAGGAGGATGTCTTTTGGTTTGTGTAATGCCCCGGCTACTTTTCAACGTTGCATGTTAAGCATATTTTCGGCTATGGTAGAAAAATGCATGGAAGTTTTTATGGATGATTTTTCGGTGCATGGAAACTCATTTGATACTTGTCTTGGAAATCTTGAGATGGTTTTAAGAAGATGTGAAGAAAAGAATTTAGTCTTGAATTGGGAAAAATGTCACTTTATGGTTAGGAAATGAATTGTTTTGGGTCTTGTTATTTCCTCTCATGGTATTGGTGTAGATAAGGCTAAAGTAGATGTGATTTCTAATCTTCCACCTCCTAAATGTGTTAAGGATGTTAGATCTTTCCTAGGTCCTGCGGGATTTTATAGGAGATTTATCAAGGACTTTAGCTCACTTGCTAAGCCCTTGAGCAATCTCCTTCAAAAGGAAATTCATTTGAGTGGTCTAGTGCATGCCAAGAGGCCTTTGAAAAGTTGAAGAATTTATTGATAACGGCCCCTATTATGCAACCACCCAAATGGACTCTTCCTTTTGAAATCATGTGTGATGCTAGTGACCATGCGATTGGTGCCGTTTTGGGTCAAAGAGGTGAAGATAAGAAACCACATGTTATCTACTATGCAAGTAAAACCTTGAATGATGCTCAATTAAATTATTCCACTAAGGAAAGAGAGCTTTTGGCCATTGTGTTTGCTATTGAAAAATTTAGGCCATACTTGCTTGGTTCAAAAGTGCTTTTCTACACCGACCATGCCGCCTTGAAATACCTTTTCACAAAGAAAGATTCAAAATCTCGTTTAATCCGTTGGGTACTTTTGCTTCAAGAGTTTGATATTGAAATCAAGGATAAACGAGGTGTGAAAAATGTTGTGGCGGATCACTTGTCTAGGATTGACATTCCTAAGCCAAAAATCTCCTTGCCTATTCTTGAAACTTTTCCGGAAGAACATCTCTTTGCCCTTTTAAATGTTCCTTGGTTTGCCGATATTGCTAATTATCTTGCTTGTGGAATTTTTCCGGAAAATTTAAAAGGGCAAGAGAAGTTGAGATTTGTGATAGAATGCCTGAATTTCTTTTGGGATGACCCTTACTTGTTTAAATATTGCCCGGATCAAATTGTTAGAAGGTGCATCCCAAATGAAGAGTTTCATAGTGTTCTTTCATTTTGCCATGAGTATGCTTGTGGAGGCCATTTTTCGGCAAGAAAAACCACCGCCAAGATTTTGCAAAGTGGTTTATATTGGCCTACTCTTTTGAGTGATGCATTTCATTTTTGCAAATCATGTGATAGGTGTCAAAGGATGGGAGGAAATATTGGAAAAAGAAATATGATGCCATTGAACCCCATTTTAATTATTGAAATATTTGATTGTTGGGGTATTGACTTCATGGGTCCATTTCCATCATCCTTTGGCAACCTATATATACTCTTGGCGGTGGATTATGTGTCAAAGTGGGCTGAAGCCATACCTTCAAAAACCAATGATCATAGATTTGTGATTAAGTTTCTTCAACACCACATTTTATCTCGTTTTGACATGCCCCGAGCTATCATTAGCGATGAAGGGAGACATTTTTGCAATAGGCCTTTTGAGAGACTCATGAAAAAGTATGGAATTGTGCATAAAGTTGGCACACCATACCACCCAAAAACTAGTGGGAAAGTGGAAGTTTCTAATAGGGAAATTAAAAGAATTTTGGAGAAAACGGTAAACCCAAATCGCAAAGATTGGTCTTTGAGGTTGGTTGATGCTCTTTGGGCTTACCGTACCGCTTACAAGACTCCCATTGGCGTGTCTCCATATAGACTAGTGTATGGGAAGGCATGCCATCTTCCGGTGGAGTTAGAGCACAAGGCTTATTGGGCCATCAAATTCTTAAATTTTGATCTTGCAAAAGCGGGGGAAGAAAGGAAGTTAAATTTGAATGAGTTAGAAGAGCTTAGACATGAGGCTTATGAGAACACTAGGATCTCTAAGGCAAGGACAAAGGCTTATCATGATAAACATATTGTTCATAAGTCTTTTGAGCCTAATCAAAAAGTTCTTCTCTTTAACTCAAGGATGAAACTCTTTGGAGGAAAGTTGAAATCAAAATGGAATGGTCCATATATTGTGAAGCATGTATATCCTTATGGACCATTGAAATTTTGAACCCCAAAACTGGGGAAAGTTTTAAGGTGAATGCCCAAAGATTGAAACCATATGTTAAAATTTTTGAGGCCAAGGTTGAGTCCATTTCTCTTATGGACCCAACTTATACTAACTAGTGTTCACCAAAAGTATCACCTTTGTAAATATTAGTTGTAGTTCTTTTTCTCTTGATTATTTTGTAGGTTGCTCTTGGAGGAGGACTTATGCTTGGTGGCCAAGAAAGCGAAAAATGAGGTTCATCTATCCCTTGTCTCCTATATGAATTTGTATGCTCTTCCATTGATCTCACACATTGAGGACAATGTGATATTTTAGTTGGGGGTGGAGTAGATTTATTTCTTTCTTAAATGGTTACAAGCATGCTTTTTCTTCATTAGTGATTTACATGAAAAATACAAAAAAAAAAATTAAAAAAATTGAAAAATTGAAAATTTTGAAAAAAATGTGTGTGAACCATTCATGAGAAGCATCACTCTTTCCACGTGTCAAACCATATATATTTTTTATTCTTCTTTCTTTGGTAGTTTTATGTATTTTCACCTTTCATCTTGAGTCTAGATTTTATTTTCTTATTTGATAGCTTTATTGAGTCTTAGGAAGTTATAGTTGAGTCACTTATTTTGAAAAAAAAATAAGAAAATGAAGAAAAAAAAAGTGGGAAAAAGTGAAATGGGGGAATTTTAGGAAGCTAGATGTTTTCAAATAATGAAATTTCTTAGTCCATGTTCTTTTTATTTTTATCTTAGAAAGGAATTCTTTGCTTATACTCAATACATCTACACCAATATCCCACATTCCGCGACATCATGCGTTCTCACAAAGCGACACACTAAATTTACGTTTCATGTTTAAGTCCTTCAAGCTCAGTTGATCACATAAACTTTGACGTCTTCTACTTTTGATAAAGGGTGCATTTTCTAAAGCTATTTGAACTTCACAAAAAGATTTTACTCTATTGGTTTTTGCGGTGGAAACTTGTAGCCCATTGGAGTGGTGGTTACCAATGACACCCCATGCGATGTCTAAGAAATAGAGGGGTGTCCGGAGATAATGTTACGTCACCACCTAGATAGCTCCCTTTGTTTAGCTTAAAAAGCCCACTCGCTTGTATATTCCTCTATTTTGTTGTGGGTCTTGGAGAGCTTTGGATTTGAGGTTAAAAAAAAAAAAAAATGAAGAAAATAAGGAAAAAAATATGAAATTATGATAAATTGCTCCATCTACCAAAAATCCACAAAAGGATCATACAAGCCCACAACCACACCTCCCCTTCTTAAAACTCGTTTTTGTTCAAAGCTTTGGAAGTCCATCCTACATGGGTGCTTTTGAATAAGTGTGAGAATGGCTAGTTTCATGTGATCCTTATTTTTGAAGGCATACTTTCTTGCGAATTGGACTTAATTAACAAGTTTTGTGGTTCGCATGAGTCACCTTCTACCAAACATCGCCCACATTTTATGAGTATATGCTTAGACGTCCATAGTCTTCTTTCTCAATCTTCTTGGACTTTGAGAATTTGTTTGAGGAGACATTTATGCATTCTTCTTTTTCCCCACCAAAAAAATTAAAATTAGCTAGTAAATCTTAGTATTTTGTTTCTTTGAGTTCTCACTTAGGATAGATAATGTGTGTGTGCATTTTTTTTAAATATTTGAGTCTAGTTTAGAATTGATTCAAGCCTTGTCTAGATGAGTGTGTGTCTCTCATGATTGGTTCTTAAAAAAAATTAAATATCGCACTCTTTGCTCGAGGACGAGCAAAAGGCTAGTTGGGGGTGTGTTGATGAATTAAAATTGCATATTTTGACTTGCTAATATGTGTAATTTATCTATTTTATCTCTCATTCTAGACTTATGCTTGTTTTCGTAGTTTTGGTAGCTTTTAACATGTTTTGTAGGCAAAGACGTGATTTAGAAAGCAAGAGGCTAGCTAGGGGGAGCTTAAACGATGAATTTGAAGAGGATTTGCGGCTCAAAAGCCATGAAGAAGGGACATGGAGAACCTAATTTGAAGAATATTAGAAATAGTGGCCAAAAAGTGAAGTCTAAGAAGACAAGAGGCCACTTTGCAAGGACAAAGTTACATAAAGGGGCTTGTTTGAAGTAATTTTAACGGATTTGGGGAGCTTAGTGCAGTTTTCTAAAGTTGAAAAGGGTTGCTATGAATGAGTTTTAAAGGACTTGGGGTGTTTTTACAATTTTACAAAACCTTTTAAGAGGATGATGGGGGTATTTTAAAAGGTATCAGCAAGCTAGGGGGAGCCGGGTGTAATTACACAGCGAAGAACAGAGCTTCCTCCATGGAAGCTCTTTGAAGCTTCCTCAGCCGCCCCGAAACCACCCCAAATCAACACCAAATCACGCCTAACCAGTACAAAATTGATCCCCAGCCCATCTCCTCTCTAGTGCACCCCTCAATTTGGCCCAAAACTGAAGTGAAGAGAAAAGCCCCACATTAGTTAGGGTTCGTGAAGCTTCTTCAAATCAACGAAGAAGAAGGTCTAGGATGAATTGGATGGCTCAGATCAATCATTGGAGGCTACGAAAACCCTCCCTCACTGCCTATATAAGCCAAAGAGAAAGAATAAGAAGAGGAGGACAACCCACGCACAAGCTTAGCCGAAGCTCTGTCTCTCTCTCTCTTTGCTCTCGGCACTTTCCGGTTTCTGGGTTCGTTCTGGTGATTCCGAGCTCGTCCTGAGCTATTACGGAGCCAGCAACAGCCAAGGGAAAGAGAGCTCGATTTCTGGGTTTGTTTTCCTCTGTTTTTTGCTTTGTTTTTGCACAATTCTCGGACTGTGATTGCAGCAGCAGTACTCAGCTGCAGTTAGCTTTGAATTATTGTTGTTTAGCTGCTGGTTAGGTTGATTAAAGTGTAGTCGAATCGCATTCTAGTAGTTTGTTCATCATTTGGTAGCAAGTTTGTGTTATTTGGTTGAATTGAAGAGTATTTGAGCTTGAATACGATGAATATCTTCATGAATGCTCTTGTTAATTTTTGTGTCTTGCTCTTGAATATGAACAACTAAGCTATTAGTTGGGTTGATTGATGAAGATAGATGACTTGTGTGTGAGAAATTCAATTTTTCTTCTAGTCTTATAAGTTGGATGTCGAATTCGTAGTATTCAAGTGTTGAATATCAAATCCGAATTGTGGCTTGATCTTTCATATGGAAACGCTCTCGTTTACATATGAAAGATGCTTGACATAACTCGATTTTGCATTTCACTCTTGATTACATGAGCTAGACAAAATACTCTTACTATATAATCCATGCTTTCCTTTGACAAAAACTTTGGTTGTTGATGCTCACACACAAGGACTCTATTGGAATCGATTGACCCAACTTACTCTCTTATTGACAAACTCGTTTGAATCGTACTAGTAATAGTGTTAGTAGTTGGTTGTTTTCTTTCTTAGTCATTTGCTCTAGCAATATCAACAACTCTTTCTCCATCACTTGAGTGGTGGATTCAAAGCTTGGCTAGCTCTAAAGCCTTTGAGAAACTCGTTTTGTCAATTTAGTTAGTTGCTTAGTAGTTTACTAGTTAGCTTAGAGTGTTTAATCTCTTTCCCAAACCCTGTGGAAATCGACCCCGTTCTTACTCGGGTACTACTTGTAGCGATATCCTATACTTACAAGCTTAGCCGAAGCTATGTCTCTCTCTCTTCTCTCTCGGCACTTGCCGGTTTCTGGGTTCGTTCTGGTGATTCCGAGCTCGTCCTGAGCTATTACGGAGCCAGCAACAGCCAAGGGAGAGAGAGCTCGATTTCTGGGTTTGTTTTCCTCTGTTTTTGGCTCTGTTTTTGCACTGTTCTTGGACTCTGATTGCAGCAGCAATACTCAGCTGCAGTTAGCTTTGATTTCTGGTTGTTTAGCTGCTAGTTAGGATGATTAAAGTGTAGTTGAATCACATTCAAGTAGTTTGTTCATCATTTGGTAGCAAGTTTGTGTTATTTGGTTGAATTGAAGAGTATTTGAGCTTGAATATGATGAATATCTTCGTGAATGCTCTTGTTAATTCTTGTGTCTTGCACTTGAATATGAACAACTAAGCTATTAGTTGGGTTGATTGATGAAGATAGATGACTTGTGTGTGAGAAATTCAATTGTTCTTCTAGTCTTATAAGTTGGATGTCAAATTCGTAGTATTCAAGTGTTGAATATCAAATCCGAATTGTGGCTTGATCTTTCGTATGGAAACGCTCTCGTTTACATATGAAAGATTATTGACATAACTTGATTTTGCATTTCCTCTTGAATACAAGAGCTAGACAAAATCCTCTTACTATATAATCCATGCTTTCCATTGACAAAAACTTTGGGTGTTGATGCTTAGACACTAGGCCTCTATTGGAATCGATTGACCCAACTTACTCTCTTATTGACAAACTCGTTTGAATCGTACTAGTAATAGTGTTAGTAGTTGGTTGTTTTCTTTCTTAGTCATTTCCTATAGCAATATCAACAACTCTTGCTCCATCACTTGAGTGGTGGATTCAAAGCTTGGCTAGCTCTAAAGCCTTTGAGAAACTCGTTTTGTCAATTTAGTTAATTGCTTAGTAGTTTACTAGTTAGCTTAGAGTGTTTAATCTCTTTCCCAATCCTTGTGGAAATTGACCCCGTTCTTACTCGGGTACTACTTGTAGCGATATCCTATACTTGTGATTATCGACATCAACAAGTTTTTGGCACCGTTGCCGGGGATTGGTGCTAAGAGACTCACTCTTTAGTTACTTTCTTGTTTTGCTTGTTTTTATTTTTTTAGATACGCTTGAAGAAAATTCCGGGTTCATTTTTGAACTTTGGAACCAAAAAAAAAGCGAAAAGTAAAAAAAATCACAAAAACATACTCCTAGCTTGTGTTAGGCAGCCCTCTTGAACTTTAGTTGAGCTTGGGTTGCATGAGTGTGTGTGGAAACCTGATAGTACTCATAGATTGCATTGAACTTTACTTGAAGAAGAGGGTTGAAATCCCTTTAGTGAAGAAGAGGGTATAAAATACTTCATTGGGAGCAACCCCAAGCAAGGAGAATAGCCCGGATCGCGCCAATCTTCATGATTTCTAGCATTTGATCTACTTTCTCTCTAGTTTCTCGTATGAAATATTTGAACACCACGTTATCTTTTGCTATTAGTAGCTAAACTCATACCTAGGAATCTCATATGAGATCCTAGGGTTCATGTAAACGAATATTTTCCGGATTGAGTCTAATTTCATGCTTTGATGATTTCTGCTATTGAATAAGTTGTAGTTTCTTGATTCCATTGGTAATCCGAGTCTATTGACACGAGTAGGAGATGACCTAATAGTCATGAGCTAGGGTTTTATTTATTAGATTATTCATCCTTAAATGTTATTGCGTTCTAAACTAATTGTTCATGTACTATGTAGTTAGTGAGTGCACGAAAGTGACTTAATCTAGTTAAATGATATGAACATCAATACCAACCACTGAGACCGAAAGGACAATTGTTAGGAGTGGCCATTGTGGCTAGGATAAGTAGGATTATTCAGCTGTTCTATGATACGGTGGACCTATAGGACCCATTAGTATATCAGTAGAGAGCCTGCTAGATCGGATCGGTAGACATAGGTGGACTGAAAGGAACCTAGGTGAACCGTGACGTAAAAAGACTTGCGACGGAGAGGCGATGGTCAATGCTAGTACCCGACTCAGTTAGACCTAATTAACGTGTTATTCAGATTATCCGGAAATTGTTTACAGCCCTAGGTGATCTACGAGATTGCCTAGTTTCTCCATCAATTGATTAGGACTTTTTCTTAATTCACTTTTCTACTATTTCAGTCTCTACGTACAGTCACTTGTTTGGGTGTGGCAACCTCACAATTCTCAACACTTTTTACCGGTTACTTAGTAAACTCAATTAATTTTTTAGTTAAAGCTTGTTACGAGATTGTCCTCGTGGGATTCGACAACCCAAGTATTAAGAAATACTCACACTCTATTACTCGATCGTGCACTTGCGTACACACGTAAGAATACGTGTCAAGTTTTTGGCGTCGTTTCCGGGGACAACAGTTAACAAGTTTCAGTTAGCAATAGTTTAGTTTGCATTTTATTTTTGTTTTGTTTACTCTTTCTTGCCTCAAGGTTTTGCTAGTGTTATTTTCTCAGGAATCGACGACAGAGGGACAAGAGCCGAGCAGCCCTACTCGAGAATAGTTGGAAGCTATGTTAGCTAAGATGAAAGAGAAGGTACGGGCAGCAACATCCGCAATGCCCTACAACCGCTTTGGGAAGGCAATCATCAAAGGATTTGAGGTGAACCTGAAAGGAAATGAGCCGACAATTGTAGTTCCATCAATTCAGATAGAGGATTTTTGCCTAAAGCTTAAGGAAATTCAATTTGTGAGGCACGAGTTCCCATTCGCGGGCACAGAAGACGAAGATCCTCATGAATTTATTGGGGAATTTCAGCATTATTGTACTTATACCCGCTACAAGGGAGTCACAGCCGAAGCACTTAAACTGATGATGTTCCCTTATTGCCTCACGGGAGCAGCTAAGGAATGGTTGGACTCTTTGCCATCCAACTCCATCAAAACTTGGGAAGAGTGTGTCTCGCAGTTTATGGTTATATTTTTTCCATTCTCCCGGATGATTCAGCTACAGAACGAGATTTGGAATTTCAGACAACAGGAGAATGAATCAATTTTCCAAGAATGGGAGCGCATCAACCTCTTGCTACGCAAATGCCCAAACCACATATTTGACGAGGGGCACATCATTCGGGTATTCTATGATGCACTTGATAAGTCTAATAAAGACAAGCTTGAGATTGAAGCCGGGGGTAACTTCTTGTTCAATTCTGATTTGGAGGGGGCATATAAGCTGGTCAGATGCGTGGTTAAGCAAGAGGAGAGCATGGTTTATTCTTACCAGCAGCAAGTTCCAGTGAAGCATAGCACAATGGCATACAACACAGTTCAGGTGAATGCGGTTGAGGTAAAGCCTGAAGCAGATTTTTCACAATTGTATCAGGAGAAACAAGAAAAAGCTTCAGAGCAAGCAAAAATGAAAAATGTGATGAAGATGATGGGTGAGCACATGATGACCATGCAAACTCAGTTCACTATTTGCAGCTTCACTCCTGGAGGCTAAAGCTGAAATGGTGTCTTTGAAGAAAGAACTTGACCAAGACTCCTGTCATGGTCCCCCAATCAAAGGGCATGACTCCGCCAGTTGAGGAGGTGACTAATGAGGTAACTCCACCCCTTTCTTCTTACAAGGATCTCCCTTTCCATTGCGTAGAAGGAAGAATAAAGATGAATCTGAGGAGTATAGGCAATTCATATCTATCTTCTCCAAACTGTACATTAACAAACAACTCATTGAGGCAGTCAAGATGATGCCTAAGTATGCTAAATTCATGAAAGATGCAGTGTTGGGGAAGAGAGTTGTTGATGACTTTCAGACTATGGACTTGACGGAGCAGGTTAGCTCATGTGCCTTGCATGGGTTACCTCATAAACACAAGGGTCCAGGAAGCTTCGTAATTGAAGCTACTCTAGGTGGAGCCTACACGGGAAAGGGCCTGCGTGACTTGGGAACTAGTGTCAATCTGATGCCACTCTCGGTATTTCAGAAGTTAGGTGTGGGGGCGCGTCCACCTGGATCAATCTGCAATTTGAAGATAAGTCATCGGAGAAAGCCTATGGGTGGTTGAAGATGTCTTGGTGAAGGTGGGGAGTCACACCATCCCAGCTGATTTTGTCATTTTAGAAATGCCGCCAGGAGACGTTCCGATTATTTTAGGTAGGCCCTTCTTGGCTACCGGTCGGACATTGATAGATGTTGAGAATGGAGAGTTGATCATGAGGATCAACGATGTGCGCGAGACTTTCAAGGTTTTCAATCCTACTCTCCAACAGTCTCAGGGGCAATCCGCGGTTCCACATGTCGTGCATGGATCGGTCCAAATTCCAGACGTGACAAAGGAGGATCCACCTGATCCTAACATAAAGAACAAGGTTGTTTGGAAGATCTTGCGGAGAACACAAGAGGATTGGGCACGTCGTGCCAAGCCACCTTTCTAGGTTGAAGAGGTAACTGGGTCGGGTTGTCGACCTTAAATTACAAGCGCTGATTGGGAGGCAACCCAATGTAGGTAGTAATGTTTGTTTTTTGTATTATGTTTTTGATATTCGTACTTGATTGAGAGATTTCAGAGAGAGCGGTTTAATATTTTCCATGAGTGTGCAGGACACAGGTACCGAAGACCCTTCAGATTCCCCTTCTTGATGCATGTGCATGACTTTACATGCAAAACGAGGCACAACGAGCAGTTTGACGATTGGACTTGAAAGAGAGGTTACTCAAGGTTGAGGAGTAATTATTTATTGAGTATAATGGCAGCTCGTTGTGGCCCTGATTTGCACGCATCAGAATCCGAAGAGGAAAGAAAGAAATCACAAGCTTAAAGGGACTTGATTCTCGTGCTAGAGAGTAATTTTGGATATGAGACGAAAAAATTCCCCAGACTTTGAGATTTTTCAGTCAACATTGGATTCTACATCCAATGACGAGTTCGTGAGCGCGAGAATGGAAGGAATCGGACATCGGACGAAGAAACTAGAGCAAAAACAAAATCCGGTGAGTCCCAGGGCATTTCAGGCAGGAATCAATTGATTTCGGGCCGAAATGCCCCTTAAATTCGGGCCCAAATGAAACAAGGCCACTGTTTTGACATTTTGAAAACATTTCGGGCCGAAATGCTCTGACAGCCCCACTTATTGAGGGTATTTTTTCTATTTTGGGGGTATTCTTTTAAGCAAAAACCGGGTTTTAACCCTCCTACACCCCAATTTCGGATCAAATACACCCTCATTCATCTTCGTCCTCTCAAACTCTCAAGAACACACAAACAAAACCCTAAAATTCTCCAAATCCAAAACCTTTTGGTGGGTTTTGCTCCTTGCAAGCTCGCCATTAACATTAACTCGCGGAGTTTTGGGAGATAGTGAGCGGTTTGAGTGTGGGGAAAACAAAGAGGAAGAGCTCCAAGAACAAAATTTTCCGATTCGCATACTTGGAGTAGGATTTGGCCTTAGCTCAAGAAAAGACTTGTGACGGAGACACCGAGGAGCTTAAGGAGGTACTCTTGCCTTCACTTTCTCGTGTTTCGTAAAAATTTGGTACAATTTTCTCTCTCTCGGCTTTAATTCTTGCTTAGGCACTCTTAGGGCTTAATTTTCTTGAAAATTTTTACTTGCTCATACTCGGATTATTGGATACTTGTTTAGTTCACTCTAGACCTCACGTGCACTCACTCCGACTAGACCCACCGGCCCTACGCTTGAACAGCCGAGTCCTCTTAATTTCACTATATATTTCGTTGAGGACAACTAAGCGCTTAAGTGTGGGGAGTTTTTAGCTATCCGCTAGTTAGCCATTTCATATCCTTCTTACATGTAGTTTAGTTAGTCGACTTTGCATGTAAATGTCGAGTCGGTTAGTTTTGCATGTGCACGGTTATTTTATGAATTGTATATTATTGTTGCACTTTTATTTATTGAGTCCACCTACCCTTTTGTTGGTTAGTTGAGTTGGCCAGCTACAAAGAGTGTCGGGAAAAAAATCATAAAAATTGAAAAAATTTGAGAAAGGGCAACTTAGGACCTAGAAACCAAAGACAATCCAATGAAAGGGCTCATGAGAGTAGGAAACACCGTAGTAGTGAGACTTTAATTCTAGTATCTTGTGCACAAGTCTCACGAAGGGATGTCCCGGGTATCTATGGAAAGGTGAAAGGTAGATTTCGAGCATACTTTTGATTCCTTTATTGTGCTAGGAGGATTGAGTGTTTGAGTGGTTGATTATTCCGTTTCCGGTGGAGACTTGTGAACTCTTAGAATCTAGGATGGACCTTCGTGTTGAGTTGGTTCCATGTGGTATGCTGCTCTAGCGTAAGTGAAGTTGGGGAGTGTACACCACCATCCCTTAAGGTCGTTCTAAGAGAAAATCCTAAAAAGCCCACACTCTCAAGCTCTATTGCACGGTTGTAAAAACAGAGGAGGAAATAAAAGAAATGAAAAATCTAAAAGAAATTTTTTCTTAAAGGTGAAACAACCTAATGTGCTTCCGTGTGTACGGAAAAATTAGATTCAATCCAACGTAGAGTTTAAGAGGGAAACTAAAGTCAAGCCATATTACATACGAGTTGTGTGTCCCAGCAATGGGACAATTTGCATTCAAAGCAATAACGGCTAAGAGGGTCTGAAAACCTCAAATGACTTGGCGAAGGAAGATCACTTAGAAACTTGAAATGCCTAGACGCTTTGAATCAAAAGACGTGTCGTATCTTGGTATGACTTGGTGGATGTTTGGGGATGCCTTAGTGAGTTTGTGCATAGGATCACCATATCTTATTTCTTTCTATGTGTTGTGAAATTTCAAAATGAGCCAGTATGGATTTGATGATTTCTGGTTAATGATGGAGAGGTTGCCCAATATCTAACAAGAAAAAGAAAAAAATATTTTCTTTAATTCCTTGCATTGTACATACTTGAGTTGCATTTTACATATCATGTAGTTTGTATAGTCGTGTCTTTGTGTATTGAGTCGTGAGTCGTGTTGGCTAGCGGAAAGTGAAGTACGCAAAGTGGTGGGGTATGCATTAGGTTTGTATTGGTGCAATGTCTCAAGTGTGGGGGGTTTTTGTGCTTCATTTTTGCTCGAGACGAGCAAAAGAGTAAGTATGGGGAAGTTTGATAGCGCCTTTTAGGGGCTATATTTATTTAGCATTTACCACATGTTAATATGTATTTGAAGAGATTTTTGAGCCCAAAATTAGAGAATAAAGGTCGTTTTATCACTTGTTGCTCACCATGTGCTATAATGTTAGTCCGGGCGTTTTCTATGCATATTTATTTGTCATTTGTCAAATATAATCGCTTGGTATGTTTGTTCATGTTGTCTTGGCAGGAACGGATGCTAATCGGTTGATAGGAAGCATGGAACGAACTTCCGAAACAACAGGAGCTCAAGTGGAGTCAAGAGAAGCCGAATTGGAGGAGCTTGGATGACCGGCTTGCACTATTTTGATCCTAGATGGAGTTATACAAATTATTTGGAGGTGATACCACTGCCAAATGAAAGTAGACTCAGATATTTTCAACGATAGGTCACGGAGAAAAAAGATATGGCCTATTGAAGTCAGGAGCAGATTACAGGGGGCTATTGCGCAATTACTGAAGACTTCTGCGGATTATGAAAGAAGAACGACCTAGAGACGGAAAAATACACCATTCACGCCTATTGAGAGCCACGATCAAGGAGGAGGGCAAGGAGACTTCATTGGGAGCAACCACAAGCAAGGAGAATAGCCCGGATCGCGCCAATCTTCATGATTTCTAGCGTTTGATTTACTTTCTCTCTAGTTTCATGTATGAAATATTTGAAAACAATGTTATCTTTTGCTATGAGTAGATAAACTCATACCTAGGCATCTCATATGAGATCCTAGGGTTCATGTAAACGAATATTTTACGGATTGAATCTAATTTCATGCTTTGATGATTTATGCTATTGAATAAGTTTTAGTGTCTTGATTCCATTGGTAATCCTAGTCTATTGACACGAGTAGGAGATGACCTAATAGTCATTTGCTAGGGTTTTATTCATTAGATGATACATGCTTAATTGTTATTTCCTTCTAAACTAATTGTTCATGTAATATGTAGTTACTGAGTGCACGAAAGTGACTTAATCTAGTTAGATGATATGAACATCAATCCCAACCATTGAAACCGAAAGGAAAATTGTTTGGAGTGGCCATTGTGGGTAGGATCAGTAGGATTATTCAGTTGTTCTATGATAAGGTGGACCGATAGGACCCGTTAGTATATCAATAGATAACCTCCTAGATCGGATCGGTAGACATAGGTGGACTGAAAGGACCCTAGCTGAACCGTGACATAAAAAGACCTGAGGACGAGAGGAGCTGGTCAATGCTAGTACCCGGCTTGGTTAGACCGAATTAACGTGTTATTCAGATTATCCGGAAATCGTTTACAGCCCTAGGTGATCTACGAGACTGCCTAGTTTCTCCATCAATTGATTAAGACTTCTCCTTAATTCACTTTTCTACTATTTCAGGCTCTACGTACAGCCACTTGTTTGGGGGTGGCAACCTCAAAATTCTCAACACTTTTTACCAGTTACTTAGTAAACTCAATTAATTTGTTAGTTAAAGCTTGTTACGAGCTTGTCCTCATGGGATTCTAAAACCCGAGTATTTGAAATACTCACACTTTATTACTCGACCGTGCACTTGCGTACACACGTAAGAATACGTGTCAACAAGAAAGCAATCATAACATGATTTGGGTGAAACATGTGTACCTAGTTTGTGTGAACACTAGGAAGAATTGTGTCTTCGTATCTACGAGTATCCACACTTTGGATCTTTGACTGGAATCCTTCTCCACGTTTAGTTCTAGTAACGGAAGAAGGAGGGAAGATTTCACGCAAAACGGAGCAAGCCGCGACACAAGGAGTGTCCGACGGCAAGGGGGCGGACGGTCTAAGGAGGCTTCAGCCTTCTCGGCCTTTTGTCTCTCTCTCTTTCTCTATTATGTTCTCTCACTTATGACTTTTGTCAAGAAAATAACAAGCTAGAGTTCCTTTATATAGTTAATAACTCTTTATTAACTACAGAATTTCCCCAATACTAATCATGTCCTTACATGAATTAGTCCACTTGCCAATTAGTCCCACTAACTTTGCTTGTAGTTGCATTATGATCCTCTTTATTATTAGTCCAACTAATTTATACTCGTATCCATTTTAATCCATATGTTTATGTGACCCCATAGGTTTCTACTTAGTTGGTAGTAACTATTACAGACATAGAGCGGTGTCTAGGAACACATTTATGCCACCCAACTAACAGAAATAGTCAGTGATCCCAAAAAACTATGTGCCCAATGTTACCGTGTTGTGTTATCCCTTTGTCTCCATATCCGGATTGGACACAAGACATAATTTTCACACTCGTTTATCCAATCAATAGTTTCTCGATCCTGGGAATAGGCTTATCCATGCAGATAACATCAAAATCTCCATATTGATTTATCTGAGTCTGGCCATTAACCAAACATCTCACGACACGAGCCGGACGATAGCCATGCAGCTGTTGGAATAGATGCCCTAGAGGAAATTTTATATTTAGTACCACTCCGTCCCACCTCTCCTGCACCATTTGGAGGTGGGACTAAAGACAAAAAATGAAGGTATTTGACAGTTTTGTCCCTCACGAAGGAAACATTTACAGTGATTACCAACCAATCTAATCAACTGAAAAAGCTTTATGAAGTGATTAGAAAAATTCATCATTCCCTTCTAACAACTAAATCAGAAAATTAAAACATCTAAAATTTGAATTTGTAGATCCAAAAACAGGAAATTATTCACAAACTCTATTCAAACTAAATCCAACTTTCATGTTCTTGGCTGAAGAACATGAAGAACAGTCTCTGAAAAAGAAAAATAAAAAATAAGAGTACAAGAGTAACAACCCACTTCAACCTCAACATCAATACTTCACAGCAGGAGCAGCAACAACACCAATAACATCTATGGAAGCCAAACCATCGCATCATTGGAAGTCAAACGGAGCAGATACATCAGGATGCTCCATCTCATCGGAGTCAAATGGAACATGTAGATCGGAGAGCAGGGTTCCCGGTGAGATATCACCGTCATCGTCCTCACTATTCGGAACCCACTCCCCGATCTGGTCGAATTCGTCCATGCACGGGTAAAAAAAGGGTTAGAGTTTGATATAGTGAAGAACCCTAACCCAGAAATAAGAACAGGGGTGTTGATTAGAGATGAATACAACACTATTTGAAAAGGAAAAATCACCATATCGCCGTCTAAAGGTTGGATTTGAGACGAAAACACCAATCGGAGACAAAGATTCTCTCGATCCCGATGGCGTCCGGTGGGTTCGATAGATAGAGCGGCGAAATAGATAGAGGGAGGGATAGATGCAGAGAACTGAGGAGTTAGAGATAGAGAGAGAGAGAGAGAGAGAGAGAGAGAGAGAGAGAGGGTGTATCTGTTAGATTAGGGTTAAATTTGATTAAAGAAACTGGACTAATATCATGTGGATTACTTTAAGTGGGCTTCTACTTAAGCCCATATCTGATTAATTTTGTTATTTAACAAAAATATGATTTTTTTACGAGGGTATTGTTGTCATTTAACCAGTTTAAGGTTACCATAAAATGAAATTTTGAAAGTGAGTGGATGTCCAAATAAGGAAATGGTGCAAAAGAGTTGGGACGGAGTGGTATGAACATTATTTTGGCTAGAATATTCATTTATTATTTATTGTAATATTTAATATAATGAAGTCCTTAGATATCAAGTCTAACACATGGGTATGCATTTGGAGTAATGGCATACTGGATTGACCCACAACGAGAAGGATACATTAGATTATGTTAAATCACAATCGCTTCTCGTAGTGCTCATATAATTACAATCCTTAGACTTGAAGTCACTAGATACTCTATTTGTGGAATATCGTGCTTTGATGTTATTAAACGTTACACCGTAACTGTGTAATCATAAAGGTAGTTATCAGGAATGATAGGAAGCAAGCTTAGAGATCGTAGTGATGTAGAGATGATTTGTCCCTCCCACATAATGGGAGAAAATATCCACGGCCACTCGAGGGATGAGGCTTATTGAATGTTTGGCCAGACTGAAATCAATATGGAGATATTGATGTTATCTGCTTGCATAAGCATATTCCCAGGATCGAGGAACTATGGATTGGATATACGAGTGTGACAATTTATGTCTCCTGTCCAATTCGGATATGGAGACAAAGGGATAGTGTAATATGAGATATCGGGCACAAGAGGTTTGTCGAGATCACTGACTATTTCAATTAGTTGGGTGGCATGGATGTGTTGCTAAACACCGCTCCATGTTAGTAATAAGTTACAAACAACTAAGTAGAAACCTATGGGGTCACACGTCAAATAGAGTAGAAATAGATTTGGGATTAATTAATATGATTAATTAATACGAAGGATCATTATGCAACACCTTGAAAACTTAGTAGGGCTAATTGGCAAGGAACAGACTAATCCAAGTTCATGTAGAACTAGGAAGGACCCTTATGTAGTTAACAAGGAGTTGTTGGACTATATAAAGGAGGCTCTAGCTACCTTCCCACTTAATGTTAATGTTATTAGACATAACACAATAGAGTGGGAGAGCAAAAGAGAGAGAGCAAGACAAGCCTAGAGGCCGACCGCCCTTAGGCCATCCGCCCCCTTCCCGTTGGCGCCAAAGGAGGGCCGAACCCCTCCTTGTCCCTCGTTGTGTGATTCGTTCTCCCTCTTCCTCCGGTTGAAGCTAGCACTTGTTGAAAGAAGAATCTGGATCTCACCTCTAGACGTGGATAGACCGTAGAGATGAGGACATCATTTTTCGTGTGATCTCTCAAACCAAAAGATACACAATTACTATGTCTCTTATCATGTTATGATGTCTCTTCCTGTGATCCTTGGTTGGCTTTGAGTATGATTAAATTTTTGTTATTCCGCTGCGTTACCTACGTCAAAACCCAACAGTGGTATCAGAGCCACGGGTCGTAGAGCATAACATGATTTTATGTGTTAAGATTTCAGTTTATACACCGTGTTATTGTAATTACGCGAAAACTGAAAATCATTGGCATAGTAAATGCAAATTGAATTTGATTCAATATAAACAAGATCTAATTTAACATTGGATGTTAGAATTGGTGATTGTAATCACATAGGATGTGAATTATTGGGTTCTTGAAAGATTAGGGTTCATGGGAACATAGTTGAAAAGGAGTTTTCAATTATGGAAAAAAAAATTATGGAACATCCATAAAATGAAACAACCATGCTTGGGCAACCCCTTGGACCGTTGTAACCCTAATTACCCAATTTAATTAAAATTAAAAAAGCGCGTTAAAATTGTGTTTAACTGTAATATGTGCTTTGTTGCATGGTGGATGGATATGGCCTAGGATTGTGAATGTTTATTGCTTTGTGGTTTGGTTTACGGCCTGCGAGGTGATCAAATTAATGTAATAATTAATAAGGTTTTATGGCCTGCGAGTCGTCTTTTCTCCTCAACATGTGAGGCTTTTATTATTTATTTATTCTAGACGTTAGGATAGAATTAGAAATATTTAGATGATAGCCAAGAGCATGGAAAAGAAGACCAGAGAACCAACGGAGCCAAAAAGACAAAGAAGACACCACTAGGCGTGCGGCTATGGTGGAGCACATGGAGATCAGCTTGTCACTTTAGGGTAATTGGATATTATCATTGGATTGATAATATCTTAGTCTAGGGGCCATATCCATGCCACGTTTTTTATTTTTGTGGATGTTTATTATTTATGTCTTGTTATTTATTTTTTTGTGTATGGCGATACTAGCAAAACGTTAACAAGATAATAATAAACAAGGTTGGTCTTTTATTTTGGATTGCCCAATCCAAATAAGTAGATCATGTTGAATAGATCAACCAAAAAAATTAAGACAATTAAATCCCTCAAGTAAATATTGCATTTTGCCTTCTCTTGCCAAAACACCCTTCATGATCAGGGTTCATTAAAATTCGGGCTTGCCAAAGCAAGGCGATTTTAATTTACCATGGTGTGTTGCGGATGACACTAGCTAGTAATGTGTGTATGTTGAAGCAAGAGGTTGGACGCAACTGGGTAAGATTCAATTGGATTGATGAGCCTAGAGGCATGACAATTAGGCGTTATCCATGGGATAAAGAATAAATAGTTATTCACCTAATTGGACCAAGAGTTGCATGGGATGAAATTGGAATGGATCCTACCTAAATAACCTATTCTTGGGTGACTTGCCAAAGCAAGCTCAAGAAGAAGTGAAAAAGGGATCTTGGACCTACTAGAAAATATAATGATATTTTCCGCATTAATGGTGAGGGATATTAATCTGAGAAAAATAGTGGGAGCTATATTTGATAATCTAGCCATTGTTGAATATAGTCAAATTGTTCAAAATACTAAAATAGCACATTTCTCGTTTTGTAGAATTCCAAATGGCAAACAACAACGCATCGATTTCATCCCTACGATCTATCCTTGAGAAGGATAAACTGTCTGGGAACGAATTTCCTTGACTGGTACAGGAACTTAAGGATTTTCCTTAAGCAAGAAAAGAAGTTGTACGTCCTGGACACTCAAATTCCAGCCCCACCACTAGATGAGTCTGTTCTAGCGGATCTGAGGGCACGTCAGAAACATATTGATGATTGTAATGACGTGACTTGCCTCATGCTTTGCACCATGACTCCTGAGCTTCAGAAGCAGCACGAGAATATGGAAGCCTATGATATGATCATACACTTGAAAGAATTGTTTCAGGAACAGGCAAGGCATGAGCATTATGAGGTGTCTAAAGCATTATTCAAGAGTAGTCTTGCATAATGGAATCCGGTAGGGCCTCATGTGCTCCGAATGATCGGGTACATTGAGAACCTTGAAAGACCGGGATTCCTACTAGGCCAATATTTGGCGACTGATCTTGTCTTACAATCGTTGCCTGACAGTTATACTCAGTTCATCATGAACTACAATATGAACGAGATCAGTAAGACTCTGCCAGACTTGTTGAACATGCTAAAGACAGCGGAATAGAGCGTCAACAAAGGCAAGGGAAAGTCCATAATTATGGTGCAAATGAAGAATGGAAAAGGACTTGCCTCTACTTCCAAAGGAAAGCGCAAGAAAGTTGCGAAATCCAAGGAAGCCCTGAAGCCTAGTGGAGGCGTGGCTAATGGTGAGTGTCACTACTGCAGCCAGCCGGGTAATTGCCTTAAATATCAGGGTCACTCGAGGGATGAGGCTTATTGAATGTCTTTCCAGAATCAGATAAATCAAAATGGAGATATTTATGTTATCTGCTTGCATAATCATATTCCTAGGATCGAGGAACTATGGATTGAATATACGAGTGTGACTATTTATGTCTCGTTTCCAATCCGGGTATGGAGACAAAGGGATAGTGTAATATGAGATATTGGGCACAAGATGTTTGTGGGTATCACTGACTATTTCTATTAGTTGGGTGGCATGGATGTGTTGGTAGACACCGCTCCATGTTAGTAATAAGTTACTACCAACTAAGTAGAAACCTATGGGGTCACACGTCAAATAGAGTATAAATTGATTTGGGAGTAATTAATATGATTAATTAATAAGAAGGATCATTATGCAACACCTTGCAAACTTAGTAGGACTAATTTGCAAGGAAGGGACTAATCCAAGTTCATGTAGAACTAGGAAGGACCTTTGTGTAGTAAACAAGGAATTGTTGGACTATATAAAGGAGGCTCTAGCTACCTTCCCACTTAATGTTAATGTTATTAGACATAACACAAGAGAGTGGGAGAGAAAAAGAGAGAGAGCAAGACAAGCCTAGAGGCAGACCGCCCCTAGACCGTTCGCCCCCTTCCCGTTGGCGCCAAAGGAGGGCCGAACCCCTCGTTGTTACTCGTTGTGTGATTCGTTCTCCCTCTTCCTCCATTTCAAGCTAGCACTTGTTGAATGAAGAATCTAGATCTCACCTCTAGACGTGGATCAACCGTAGAGACGAGGACATCATTCTTCGTGTGATCTCTCAAACCAAAAGGTCCACAATTACTATGTCTCTTATCATGTTATGAGGTCTCTTCCTGTGATCCTTGGTGGGCTTTGAGTAGGATTAAATTTTTGTTATTCCGCTGTGTTACCTACGTCAAAACCCAACAGTAGCACCTGTATGAAAGTAAGTACTATCCCGTTAAGGACATGTTCTTTTTTCATATGTCAAGGTCTTGTATGGTTTTGCGTGTTGTATCGAATTAAACCACATGATCCACCGCTTGTCTGCCTGGTTTGATCCATGATTCTCAATCCGCTTTTGTAAAAGGTAGGAACATTGTTGAATAATTGGCAGAGGTATTCCTTATGATGTTTTTCTAAGCAAATTTTTCCATCCGTGATTAGTTCTTAGCAGGTCCTGATGAGTTGGGCTGCAGAGAAGAGACCGATAAATTCCATAAGAATTAACCCTCGAGTGGCCGTGGATATTTACCCCTATTATGTTGGAGGGAAAAATCCTCTCTACATTACTTCCATCTCTAAACTTGCTTCCTATCATTCCCGATAACTATCTTTATAGTTACCCAGTTACAGTGTAACGCTTGATAATATCAAAGCATGATATTTCACAACTAGATTATCCAGTGACTTCAAGTCTAAGGATTACGACACCATTAGCACTAAGAGAAGCACTTGTGACGTTGACATAATCTAATGTAGCCTTCTTGCGGTGGGTCTATCTAGTATGCCATTACTCCTAATGCATACCCATGTGTTAGACTTGATATATCCATATCAATCTACCCACATACTAGTCTATAGTTGATCGCCCTGTTAATCAATATAATGGACTAGGGATATTTAAGATAAAAAAACAATTGAAATCTAAGGACTTTATTATATTAAATATCTCCATAGATAATACAATGATTTATTGTAGCAAATAAAGTTCATACTAAATAGATTGCCTCAAGGGCATCCAAAACCAACAGTCTCCACTTGCACTAGAGCAAATCTGGTGCACCGCGTATGCCTATAGCCCTAGTGTTCTCTTCATGCTTTCGCTGAACCAACAGCTTTGTGAGAGTATCTCACAGATTATCTGTTGGAATAGATGCTCTAGAAGCGATCTTTTTAGTATGAATAATGTTTTTGGCTGGAAACATTCATTGTAATATTTATTCGGATATTTAATGTAATGAATTCCTTAGATTGCAAATATGTTGTTTATCTTAAATATCCCTAGCTGATTATATTGATTAACATGATGATCAACAATAGACTAGTATGGGGTTGGATTGATATGGAGATATAACGATCCAACACATGGGTATGCATTAGGAGTAATAGCATACTGGATTGACCCATAACAAGAAGGCTACAAAAAGTTATGTAAAGTCACAAGTGCTTCTCGTAGTGACAACGGTATTGTCATCCCTAGACTTGAATTCACTAGATCCTCTAGTTGTGGATTATTGTGTTTTGACATTGTGAAATGCTAAACCATAACTGGAAAGTAATAAAGGCGTTAGTCGGATACAATAAAGAAGCAAGCTTAGAGATGGTAGTGACGTAGATAGGATTTTTCCCTCCCACATAACGGGAGTAGATATCAACGGCCACTCGAGGGATGGTGCTCATAGAATGTCTGGCCAAACTCAGATAAATCAATATAGGATATTGATGTTATCTGCATGGATGAGACTATTCCCAGGATCGAGAAACTATGGATTGGATATACGAGTGTGACTTCTATTTCTCGTTTCCAATCCGGATATAGAGACAAAAGGGATGAGACAATACTTGCACAAGGTATATCGGATGACTATTTCTATTAGTTGGGTAGCATGGACGTCTTGCTAGAGGCCGCTTCATGTTAGTAAATTGTTACTACCAGCTAAGAAGAAACATATGGGGTCACACTCCCTATAAATTAGACCGGACTAGGGAAGTAATTAATATGATTAATTAATTAATTATAATGATTAATAAGCAATAGCTTGCAAACTTAGTATGACTAACTTGCAAGTTGGACTAATCCGTGTATAGACAGGATTAGGATAGGGGCTTTTATGCAGTCAACAAAGAGTTGTTGGACTATATAAAGGCACTCCTAGCTTCCTTCCCACATATAACTAATTTTCATAACATATTGAGTGGGATAGAGAATCAAGGAGAGAGAGAGAGCAACAAAGAGGTTCGAACCCCCTTTGCCGCCCCCTCACCCCGTCGGTCACAAGGAAGGACCGCCCCCTTCCTTTGCTCCATTTTGCGTGATTTTGATCTTCTTACTCTTATTCATTCAATCCTAGCTAGCACAAAGGCTTGACGGATTCGGGTTTCATCCTAGGATTAGACTAGCCATAGATATGTGAACACAACTTCCCGTGTGAAGTCATCGAAGGAGATCCAAAAGGTACTTTAACACTAATTTCTTACTATCGTTATGTAGTCTCTTCCTGTGATCCGTGGAGGGTCTTGAACGGATTAATTTATGTTTATTCCGCTGCGTATCCATTATCAAAACCCTACATTATCATCTGTTGGAATCTTGCATATCTTCACATCTCCTCGATCAACTATCTCTCAAACAAGATGGAATCTCCTAAGTACATGCTTTGTCCTCTGGTGTGACCTGGGTTCCTTGGCATGTGCGATCGCCCAAGTATTTTTGCAATACAACGTAATGGGATCCACAATGCTAGGAACCACACCAAGGTCAGTGATAAAATTCTTTATCCAAACAACATCCTTCGCTGCGCCTGAAGCAGCAATGTACTCAGCTTCAGTTGTAGAATCAGCAACTGTCTCTTGCTTGAACTCTTCCAGCTCACAGCTCCTCCATTTAGGAAATAAACATAACCCGATTGCGATCTATAATCGACTTTGTCGGTTTGGAAGCTTGCGTCAGTGTAAGCAGGTACACTCAGCTCTTCCTTACCTACAAATATCAAGAACACATCCTTAGTTCTTCTAAAGTACTTAAGAATGTTCTTGACAGCAATCCAGTGACTCTCTCCCAGATTGGACTGATATATGCTTGCCATACTCAATGCGTATGACACGTCTCTTCTAGTACACAACATGGCGTACATGATAGGTCCTATGGTAGACGCATACGAGATCTTACTCATGCGGTCCTTCTCAATCTGATTGTAAGGACAATCATCCTTTGAAAGGGTGCTTCCATGCGACATGGGCAAGAATCCTTTCTTGGATTCTTGCATGTTGAACCGCTTCAACACCCTGTCTATATATGTACTTTAGTTTAGGCCTAGCAGCTTCCTCAATCTATCCCTATAGATCTTGATACCCAGTAAATAAGATGCATCCCCTAAGTCTTTCAATGAGAAACACTTCCCCAACCAATATTCCATAGATTGCAGCATTGGAATGGCGTTTCCAATTGGTAGTATGTCATCCACATACAAGACCAGAAACACAACAGAACTCCCACTAACCTTCTTGTAAACACAAGGGTCATCTTCATTCTTGATGAAGCCAAACTCTTTGACCGCGTCATTAAAACGTCGATTACAACTCCTAGATGTTTGCTTCAATTCATAAGTGGGTCGTTGTAGCTTACAAACTTTATTTTCATGCTCTAGATCCTCAAAACCCTCAGGTTATGTCATATACACATCCTCGAGGAGGTTTCCATACAGAAAAGCCGTTTTGGCATCCATCTGCGAAAACTCATAGTCGTAGTAAGCTGAAATCGCAAGTAGGATTCCAATGAACTTGGCCATTGCGACTGTGGAAATGGTTTCATCATAGTCAATACCATGAATCTATCTGAATCCTTTAGCCACTAGTTGACCCGTATAGGCAAGTACATTTCCATTTATGTCAGTCTTCTTCTTGAAGACCCACTTTCACCCTAAGGGTCGAACCCCATCGAGTGGTTCCACCAAAGTCAATACTTGGTTGGAATACATGGATTCCATTTCGGATCTCATGGCCTCAAGCCACTTCTTTGAATTTGGGCCTTTCGTGGCCTCTCCATAAGTAGTAGGCTCATCTCCTATGAGTAATACGTCACCAGGCTCAATAACGAGAAGTCCATACCTCTCTGGCTCATGACGTACCCAACTCGACCTACGGAGTTCTTGTGTTACATGAACAGGTTGCTCCACAACCGTTTGTGGTTCCTGTTCATGTTCCATTGTCAAATCATTGCTCTGTGGTTCTTGAATTTCCTCAATTTCTAGAGTCCTCCCACTGGCTCCTTTAGAGATGAACTCTGTTTCTAGGAACACACCATTCCCAGCAACAAAAACCTTGTTCTCGGTTGGTTTGTAGAAGTATTATCCTTTAGATTCCTTAGGACATCCCACAAGCTTACACATATCTGACTTGAGTCATGAGCTTGTCACTCTGTAAACGTTTTTCATAGACGTTGCAACCCCAAATTTTCATAAACGACACTATGGGACGCCTCCCAGTCCATATCTCATATGGTGTCCTCATGACCGATTTGGATGGAACACGGTTAATGGTAAAAGCAGTTGTCATTAGAGCATGTCCCCAAAACGATATCGGAATATCTGTTTGACACATCATAGACCGCACCATGTCCAACAACGTGCGATTCCTCCTCTCGTCCAGCCATTCCATTGTGGCATCTCGTGTGTGGTGAGTTGGGACAAGATCCCACACTCTGTAAGATAGTCGTAAAACTCTTGGCTTAAGTATTCTCCTCCAAGATCCGATCGTCGAGCGTTGATACTTTTGCCAAGTTGCTTCTCTAATTCATTCTTGAATTCTTTGAACAAGTCAAAGGATTCGGATTTGGCCTTCATAAGGTACAGAAATCCATATCTACGGAAATCATCACTAAATGTAATGAAGTAGACGTAACCACCTCTGGCGGGCGTGGGAAACAGTCCACATACATCAGTATGTATGAGTGCCAATAACTCACTAGTCCTCTCACCTTTCTTATTTAAAGGGGAATTTGTCATTTTTCCAATCAAACAAGATTCACATGTCTCATATGATTCATAATCAAATGAGTCTAGTAATCCATTCTTATGGAGTCTAGATATGCGTTTCTCATTTCTATGGCCTAAACAACAGTGCCATAGATAAGTAGAATTTAATTCATTAATTTCAATCCTCTTAGTATTAATGTTATAGATGGGATTACTTAGATCAAGGATATACAATCCATTAGACAAATTCCCACTACAATAGTGGATACTATCAAAATAAATGGAACAACAATTGTTCGTTATTGAAATAGTAAAACCTTTCTCGTCCAAACAAGAAATAGAAATAATGTTTCTGCTCATAGCATGCACATAATAGCAATTTTCTAAATCTAAAATAAGCCCTGAAGGAAGAGATAACTCATACATGCCTATAGCTAATGCATAAACTCTTGCTCCATTCCCGACGTGCAAGTCTATCTCCACTTTAGCCAATCTTCTACTTATTTTCACAACCTGCACATATCAACAAGTGTGAGATCCACATACAGTAACCAATACCCAATATGAAGAAATAGAAAGATTGACATCTATAAAAAATATACCTGGTGGTGGTGGAATCACTATTCCAAGCATTTTTTCCTTCAGATAATTGGGGCAAGTCCTCTTCTTGTGTCCAGGCTGACTACAGTAGTGACATTAACCCTTAATCACACCGGGAATCAAGGCAGTTTCTTTAGATTTTGCAACTTTCTTGCTCTTTCCTTTGGAGGTTGAAGAAACTGACTTGCTCTTCCTCTTATTGACCATCATTATAGCCTTGCCTTTGCCCTTATTAATACTCTGTTCAGCGGTCCTCAACATATTGAGCAATTTTGGCAGATTCTTATTGATCTCATTCATGTTATAGTTCATGATGAACTGGCTATAACTATCTGGAAATGGTTACAGGATGAGATCAGTGGCCAACTCTTGGCCGAACGGGAAGCCTAACCTTTCGAGATTCTCTATGTATCCGATCATACGGAGTACATGAGGCCTGACTGGGTTCCCCTCTGCGAGACTACACTTGAAGAGTGCTTTGGATACTTCATACCTCTCATGTCGGGACTGCTCTTGGAAGAGCTGCCTCAAATGTACGATCATATCGTATGCCTCCATGTTCTCATGTTACTTCTGAAGCTCAAAGATCATGGTGCACATCATGAGACAGTTCACACCATTATTGTGGTCCACAATATTTTGATGTGCCCTTACTACATCCTCGGTTGCATCCTCAGCTGGTGGTGCTAGAACAAGTGCATCTAATATGTAGAACTTCTTTTCTAGCTTAAGGACAATCCTTAAGTTTATGTACCAGTCTAGGAAGTTGTTCCCTGACAACTTGTCCTTCATAAGGACAGAATGCATGGATGGTGTCGATGTTTGATTGTTGTTTTCCATTGGAATGCTATAAAATGAGAAATATGCAATTTTAGAATTTCGAACAATTAACTACATTCAATAATTGCTAGATTATCAAATATAGCTCGCACTATTTTTCTCGGATTAATAGTCCTCACCATTAATGCGAAAAATATCATATATTTTCTAGTGGGTCCAAGATCCATATTTCACTTCTTCTTGACCTTGCTTTGTCAAGTCACCCAATAATTAGTTTTTTAGGTAGGAACATTCTTCCAATTGCATCCTTATGCAACTCTTGGTGCGACCGGCCAAATAACTCCTTATTTATCTATCTCATAGGTAATCCCAATTGACATGCCTCTAAGTCATCAATCCAATTGAAACTACTTAGTTACGTTTAACCTCCTATTTCAATAACTACACATTACTTGCTTGTGTCGCCGCATCACGCCATGGTAAATTAAAATCGCCTTGCTTTGTCAAGACTAAAATTAATAAACCATGATCATGAAGGGTGTCAAAATAAGAGAAGGAAAAACGTAATATTTCCTTTGAGGGATTTAAATGTTATTAATTTATTTGTTTGGTTGATCCCATCAACATGATTTACTTATTTGGATTGGGAAATCCACAATAAAAGACCATTCTTGTTTATTATAATCTTGTTACGTTTTGCTTGTATCAACCATACACAAAATAAATAACAAGACATTAGTAATAAACATCCACAAAATAAAAATTAATGTGGCATGGATATGGCCCCTAAGACTAAGCTATTACCAAGACGATGGTAATATCTATATGCCCTAAAGGGACAAGCTCATCTCCATGTGCCTCCACCATAGCCGCGTGCCCTAGGTGTGCGAATCCTCCATAATCTTTGTAGCTTCGTGGGCATTTGGTCTTCTTCTCCATGCACATGGCTATTATATAATTATCTAATTCTAGCTAGAATCTAAATAAAAATAAATAAATAAAATATCACATGTTGAGAAGATGATCAGCTCGCAGGCCGTAAAATTAACCATTACATTAATTTGATCAGCTCGTAGGCCGTATACCAAACCACAAAGTAAACATCCCTAACCTAGGCCATATCCATCCACCATGAAACAAAGCACATAATACAGTTAAAACCAATTTTAACGCGCTTTTTCAATTCTAGTTGTTAATTGGATAACTAAGTTCAAAACGGTCCAAGAGGCCTTCCAACATACTTGGCCAAATCCCTTTGGACCGCCACACGCCACCAGGCTGGGCCGGCCCTAGCTCGCACAGTATAACCGTGCCCCTAGTCCGGTCTCCCTTGGTGACCCTGTAATTGCTTTGCGCGCAAGGAAGAGGAGGGGCGGTGGCTAGGGTTTCGGCCCTAGCTTCCTTCCCCTCCTTCCTTGTTGCCCAATTTTGGTTGTTTCCATAATTTAAAAACAACCGTTTTCCCAATTATGTGACCGTGAAATCTAGTTTTTCAAGAACCCAATTGACACATCAAATGTGCCCAGAATTTGATAATTATATACGACAATAATAATTTGCCCAATCCCTATTGAATAATATTCATATTTCATCTATATGCCAATTTCAGTTTTCGCATAAAATAACAGATACGGTGTAAAAGCTGAAAAACATTAACACATAATATCATGTTATGCGCTACAACACGTGGCTCTGATACCACTGTAGGGTTTTGACGCAGGTTACGCAGCAGAATAACAAAAAAAATAATCCTTATCAAACCTCTCCAAGGATCACAGGCAAGCAATCATCACATGATTAGGGTAGAAACATGTGTACCTTAGTTTGTGTGATATCTAGGAAGAATTATATCTTCGTCTCTACGAGTATCCAAACCTTGGATCTTTGACTGGAATCCTTCTTCACGTGTAGTGATAGCAACGGACGAAGGAGGGAAGAGATCACGCAAAATGGAGCAAGCCACCACAAGGAGTGGCTGACGGCAAAGGAGGCGAACGAGTCAAGGAAGCTTCGGCCTTCTTGGCTTTCTCTCTCTCTCTCTCTCTCTCTCTCTCTCTCTTTGTTATGATCTCTCAATTTTGACTTGCGTTGAGAAAATAACAACCTAGAGTTCCTTTATATAGTTAATAACTCTTTATTAAATACATAATTTCCCCAATACTAATCATGTCCGTACATGGATTAGTCCACTTGCAAATTAGTCCCACTAACTTTGTTTGTAGTTGCGTTATGATCATTTTAATTAATTAGTCCAACTAATTAATACCTTTATCCAGTTTAATCCATATGGTGTGTGACCCATAGGTTTCTACTTAGTTGGTAGTAACCATTAAAGACATAGAGCGGTGTCTTGCAACACATCTATGCCACCCAACTAACAAAAATAGTCAGTGATCCCGACAAACCTTGTGCCCAATGTTACTGTGTTGTGTAATCCCTTTTTTCCATACCCGGATTGGACACGAGACATAATTTTCACACTCGTATAGCCAATCCATTGTTTCTTGATCCTGGGAATAGGCTTATCCATGAAGATAACATCAATATGTCCATATTGATTTATCTGAGTCTGGCCAGACATTCCATAAGCTCTACCCACTACAAAAGATTCTGCTATCAGCGACCAGTTTCTTTCCGACTACCAGGATTATAGTCTTTAAAAGCAGTACAAACAGTCTTTTTAATCAGTTAGTCGTCTGCCTTGTCGTCTTTTATATTTTTAAAGACCAGCTGTGTTTTTGTCGTGGGGAAACGACTAGTCATCCGAAATAAAAAAATAATTAACGACTTGCAGTTTTGTCGGGAATGGATCTAAACAAAAATTTGACCAAACTTTTGGGCGGGAAATGAAATTTTCGCTAAACTTTGGGGAGGGAAATGAAATCTCCCCAAGTGTTGGTGGCAAAATCAAATCATACCAAAAAATTAATTCACCCTCTATCTGCTGGCCAACTAACAACTCCCCGCCATTACTCCCCCTTCCGGCCTCCACATCGAATTCACATATCAAGAACCCTAGCTAACTCATCATATTCCACTCGACACCACCGCCGGCTCTCTCTCTCTAGCTCTCTCTTTATCTCCGCACAACCGCGGTCCTCTGGCCACCACCATCTTTCTCCTTTCCCGAATCGATCGTTCTTCATTCCCATTGACTCAGTCGGGCACCAGCTGGTTCAAATCTGAGAATGGAGTTTTGGCGCAGGAAGAGAAATTCCATGCCTCACCCTTCACAAACATATGTCCTCAAAACTAGTCCGTCACTCTCTATCTCTCTGTCTCAATTAGGCTTCTTAGTTTCTATTAATTATAAATGCGCTTTTCAATTTGGGTATGTATGGTGGCTTGAACTCAGATCTAACAAGCTGTTTTCATTTCTATGACTTAAAAGGAGCATTTTTACTGTGATATCTGTATTTTTAGGTCGGGCTCCATCTTTCATGCTTATAAATTGTATGTGCTTTAATTTTACTGTGTTATCTGCAAACATTTTAACTATATATATATATATATATATATTGGTTTTCACATAACCAAGTGGTTGCTGTTAACTGATTGGAAAGTGTGTATTCATGGGCTGAATGCTATATCTATGCGGCAACATACGGATAGGAATGTATGTTTTAATGTATATAAAATTTGGCTAGTTGAATGTGATGTGGATGAACCTGAGGTAGCTGAAAATGTGCATGTCTCCCAATTTATGTGTACGGTACGAAGTTTTTAAGTACCCTATGTCATTGCTGCAAGTTCATAATCTGATTTGTCCAAACATTTAGTTGTTTAAGACGCCATGATGATATGGATCTACTGAATTCACTCATTGAAGCTGTTAGAGTGTAATATGCCAGGCAAGGAAAATTTATTTTTGCAGCCTGCTGTTGTCATCTCTTATTTGTTAATGAGTACTGATCCGATCCTCTTCATGCTCACTAAAGAGTTCGTTATGATATGGATCGTTGGAATTCACTCTGTAGCCAATATAGTGTCATGATATGCATGGCGAGGAAAAATCCTTTTGCAGCCTATGATCATGGATGTGTTATCGGGTTTTCACGAGTACAGATCTGAGCCCATTTCCGTATTTCCCTCCTTTCATTCCATGTTTGTTATTTGTTATTATATATTTCCTGCGTTCAACCTCTATATTCTGCCGGGTCTTGCGAAGGTCATTTTGACCCGCTCATAATGTTAGCAATTTAATGCAAACATCTGTGCATGAATTTCCTTCGTTCAACCTCTCTATTCTGCTGGGGCTTGATAAGGTCATTTCGACCCGCTGATAATGTTGGCAATTTAATGCAAGCATTTGTGCATCAAGATCAGGTCGAAGTGGCCTTCGCAAGTTCCGGCATTCGGTAGCGGATGAACGGATGAATTTCCAATTAATGAATGCTAGTTCATTAATAAGTCAGTTTGCAAAAGGAAATTATCAATTAATAAAAATAAGAGAAATATAGAGATAAATCACGGTACATAAAAGTCTTGAACTTGTTGCTAGGCGTACTTGTGAAGGGTATTTTGACCAGCTGATAATTAATGATGGAAAAATGATGCAACCATTAATTTGTGTGGCTCCAAATCGGGTTGAAATGTCTTTCACAAGTACTCGTGGACTATAGAGGAAGAAAGGTTAGAATTAGCAACGAATGGTGTTTGGTTCACTTCAAGTCTATGTTATGGTTTAATGCTTCAACCGCTTGGGAAGTTATGAATGATCTCATGAATGAATATATGAAATATAATAGATATCCTAAATGGATCAATGTTGAGCTGTATTTGTAGGTGCTCCATCTTTCATGATTGTAATTTGAATGAGGTGCATTGTCTCAGAAATAATGGTTGCTTTCAAGATATTAGTGCATGTTAATTCAAGATATTGGTTGTCATGAGTACTGATGGGCCTCTTCATGATATTATGATGTTCTTCATGCTCACTGCTTGCTGACTGTAAGAGGCTGTGATGATATGGATCGTTCGAATTCACTCTTAGTAGCCGATAGAGTGTGATATGCATGGCAAGGAAAAATCCTTTTGCAGCCTTTGATCATCGATCTCTTATCTGGTTTTCATGATTACAGACTGAGCCTCTTCATTCTCATTGAAGAGTCGATGATGATATGGATCTATTGAATTCACTCGTTCTAGCCCATAGAATGTGATATGCATGGTTTAAGGCAAAATCCTTTTGCAGCCTGTGATCATCGATCTCTTATCTGCTGGTTTTAATGAGTACTGATCTGAGTCCCTTTCTGTGATTTACCCTGAGTGGTCAAGTTTTTCTTGTGCAGTGCTGATATGAGCCTATTATTGCTTTTTATGATGTTCATTATGTGCGCTGCTTGGCTAGTGCTTGGTCACTGTAAGAAACCCTGATGATATGGATATACATATATGTAATTCACTCTATTATTTCATGTGCATCAGTAACGACAGCAAAATACCCACCCTTTAAAGAGGAGGAGGTGACCAGTGCTCTCACACGACGGCCTCCACTGTATTTGAATGCTCCAGTGGTCGCCTCTGATTTAGAGGATGAAAAGGATGACCCACCGAAACTGACTGTATCCCAGGAATGCATGAAGCCTGCAGCTGAACGCAAAAGGAAGGTCAATCTACTTGAAGGTAACAGAATTGTTGAAGTGCTTGTGGAAATCTTCGAAGGAATGGGTGAATATGTCGATCATAAAAACAGCGGATGTGGGGGGCAAACGCAAAGGAACCAGAAGAAGCTAGATGCTGCTATCTTTGTTGTAGCTTTTGCTTATTTTCTGTTATATATGTAATATTGAATCTTTTCCTTTAAGTTTTCTCGAAACATTTTCTGTGACAGATATTTGAACAATGCTAGCTATAAGTAACTACTACTTAGTTGTGTGTTATATATTAACTTATATTCATGTTCAAGGACCGTACAACTTTTTGATCATTAGGTAAAAACTTAAATGTTCACATATTCCATCAACAAGATTCTAACTTGGTCAACTTTGTGTAAAAAATATAAACTTCCACACACCAATATAAAATTATTGATGAAATTGCATCAAAATATGTAATTAGTTGAGATAACTATACAGTTCTCTTTAAAAAAATCCTAATGAAAATCGGGCCCTGGCCGATCGGCTGCTTAATATAGAGTCGGCCTTTTTTGTGAATGAAAGATCAGGTTGTGCAAGACTTGGAATAGCTCAGCTATTTCAAGGCCGTGAACCAGCCTTCAAAGCCTTGAATCAGTCTCATAGGCTTGAAAAATAAGTTAGCTACTTTCAAGGCCTTGAAACTGGATTCAAAGCCTTGAAACTACTTAACATGTATGCACACTATCGGGGGGGAGTTTTCTGCAAACTCTCTGAGTTGATTCGCAGGGAAATTTTGTTTCCAATATTTGCAGGATTGTTTCCTAAACTGAAGTTGTGAACTTTTGGAAATAGATGAATATTTTGATCCTGTGATCAATCAGAGACTTATGACAGCTTCTCATATTACTTATGGACAATATCACAACAAAATCTCAGGAGATTGTGATCAACTATCCGTTGGAGAAATCTGTTAAAGAGAGTCAAAACTGTTGCCTACAAAATAGGAAGTTGTTGTTGAAAATCTGGGAAGATTTGCAGAGCTTCAAACAGTTTAAATAGAGCTCACTTTGAAGCAACAAGATACGAGACTGAACGGGAAAAAACAAGAGACAAGTTTCTGGATTGACAAAGCACCAAAGAAGAACATCAAACTCTCAATCCTTTCCACATAAGTTCTTTGCATTTTCACTTCAGTTTTCTACTCCAAGTGTTCTTTTGTATTGAGCTGTATTGGTAGATCATTTCTTTATTATCTCTACATCTATTCTCAAGGATTTTTCAAAGTGAACAATAGATAATTCTTAGTTCATCAGTTAGCTAGAGCAGGTACTAGACAGGTTAGGGAAAACCACAAGCTGTAACAGAGTAAGGGAACTCTCTAGGCTTGAGTTCTAGGGCTTAGCTTTTGATTAATAAGAATTGAGTTCAAAATCCTACAGGGATCTAATCCCTAAGGTAGAGACGTAGATCCAATTGGACTGAACTCTATAAATCACTTGTCTTCTGCATTTACTGTTCTTTCAGTTTCATAGTTTTTGCAGCACACAAAACTGTCTGTTTTTTCAAGGGTTTGAACTTGTTTTCAAGGCCTTGAAAAAAGGCATACTTGCTTTATACTGTCTGCATCTTCTCCAAGGGCTTGAACTGATTTTCAAGGCCTTGAACTTCACTGTTTACACAAGTTTTCATCTTCCTAGCAAGTTTTGTAAGAAGTTGACATACTCTATTCAACCCCCCCCCCTTCTAGAGTATCTTAGCTGCATTAAACATATGTATACTCACACCTTCAATTGGTATCAGAGCTTGTATCACTGTATAAGATTTAACCATCTAGTGATCATGGGTACTGCAGGTGATGGTGGTTTCCCACAGAGAAGAGCTGCTAACAGACCGCCTTCTATTTTGTGGAGAAAATTTTGCTCACAGGAAAGCTCTCATGAAAATGTTCATTATTGATCAAGATCTAGAGCATTGGACCATTATTCAAAATGGACCTCATACTTTCTACACAGAGAAAGATGGGATCATAACTCCCAAAACAGAAGACTCACTCTCCTCTTCTTAATGAGAGCAATTTTCTAAGAACTACAAAGCTATTAATATTTTGTATTGTGCTTTGAGTACAGATGAATTCAACAGGTACTCTAGATGCACAACTGCAAAATAAATTTGGGATAAGCTTGTGGTTACCTTTGAGGGAACCAGTCAAGTCAAGCAAACCAAGGTCAACATCTATCTCAGGTAATATGAGCTGTTTAAGATGAATGTAGATGAGTCCATCAGATATATGTTCAAGAGATTCGCTAATATTGTCAACAACCTTGATTCACTGGGAAAAAAAAATTCCAATGAAGAAAAGGTGAGGAAGATTCTCTGAAGTCTTCCAAAGGCAAAATGGGAACCAAAGACCAGTGCTATTGAAGAAGCACAGAATATCTCAACTTTACAACTTGATGACCTACAAGGAAAGCTCCTGACACATGAGATATCTATGAATGAAGTTGATAGGGAACTCCCATATGGTGTCAACAACTTAGCTCTTAAAGCCAAAGAGAATAAGAGAACACAAATCCTTGAAAATGAGGATGGTGATGATGAAGATCCAATTGCCTTGTTTTCGAAAGCCTTGGCAAGGATTCTCAAAATGAGGAAGAAATATGGAAACAAATATTTCAACAGAGAAAGGCATAGATCATCCAGCAGCAAGGACTACAAAAGTAAGTCCTCTTCACAAAACAAATCAAAAGTTATGAATTGCTTTGAATGTGGTGATGCAGGACACTTGATAAGAGATTGTCCACACAAGAAAAGCAAGAACTTTCAAAAGAAATATCATGACATAAGAAAGAAAGCCATGATAGCTTCATGGAGTGATTTAGATAGCTCTAGTGAATCTGAATCTGAGGAAGAACATTCCAACCTATGCTTCATGGCCAAGCATGGTGAAAGTTCTGAGAAGAACATTGAGGTAATGGTGAATTGTATGATTTCAAAACCAAAAGAAGCTCTTTCAGAATATCTCAGAACAATGCTTTTGAATGAGGAAGATTATCTGAAAGAGATCAGACTTTTGAAAGAAAAAGTTTATGAGCAAGAAAAAGATAACTTACAACTTGTTTGCCTAAATCAGAATCTTGAAATATCTCAGAAGAAAACTAATAGTGATTTCAAGGCCTTGAAAACAAGTTCAAAGCCTTGAAAACACAAGTCAAGGAAGTAGTCACTGAGAACTCCTCAATGAATGATAGCCTTGTTAATCTAAGACATCAGGTTGATGATCTAGAAAAACAAAAGACTACTCTTACTGAGAAACTTCAAGAATCTGAATTGGTCAAAGTCAAGCTTGCTGGATCGGAACACAAGTTGAACTTGATTCTTGGAGGAAGTTTACAGTCTGTTCACAAAGCTGGTATTGGATTCAAGCCAAACTTCCCAAGAAGGAACAATACCAGATTTGTGAAAGCTGGAAACAAAACTTCTCCTACATGTCATTACTGCCGCAAAACTGGTCATGTTAAGATGACTTGTCATTTTAGAAGAAGAGACCCTCACATAATGAGGAACACTTTTCCTTTTCAAGTCAAAGGACAAGTTAAGAAGATTTGGGTTCCTAAAGGGGTCAGGCCACCTACCATGGTTGATTCTGAATATGAATCCAAATTCCACACTTGGTCTAACTGTTGGGTAAGGCAGTGATTGGTGTTTGCAGGTTGTCACCAATATCAAAGAACAAAAGTGGTTTATGGACAGTGGTTGCTCAAGACATATGAGTGGAAAGAGATCTATATTCTCATAATTGAAGGAGCAATATGAAGGTTCAATAACACTTGGTGACAAAGGTAAATGCAATATTCTTGGTATTGGAAAAGTTGGTAAAAATTCTAAAAACTCTATCTCTGATGTGTATCCAGTTGAAGGTTTGAAATTTAATTTTCTTAGTGTATCTCAGCTTTGTGATACTCGCAACAAAGTTATCTTTGATAAAGAGAAGTGTGTGGTACAAAATGAGAAATTAGGAGATTGCATTCTCACAGCCTCTAGATCAAACAATGTTTATACTTTTCAGACTAACAAAGTTTCAGGTGAAAGTTTGAAGTGTCTCAAGGCCTTGAAAGAGGATTCAAAGCTTTGGCACAGGAAACTTGGTCATATCAGTTCGCATAATCTGAACAATTTGATTACCAAAGACTTGGTAAGACAAATTCCATCCATCAAGTTCAAAGAAGATGAAATGTGCAAAGCCTGTGCACAAGGAAAACAGCCCAAAAGTTCCTTCAAGCCAAAGAAGTTTGTAAGTACAACTAGACCTATTGAATTACTTCATATGGATCTATGTGGTCCTATGAGGACTCCTACTCCAAAAGGTAAAAGGTATATGCTAGTTGTTGTAGATGATTTTTCTAGATTTACTTGGGTTATGTTTCTCAAAGAAAAATCTGAAGCACTCTATGAATTTTCAAAGCTTTGCAGAGAACTTCAAAACTTAAAAAACCTACCTGTAGCTTCAATCATAAGTGATCATGGTAGAGAATTTGATCAGTTATAATTTGATTTATTCTGTGATAAGCATGGTATTACTCACAACTTTTCTGCTCCAAGAACTCCTCAACAGAATGGTGTTGTTGAAAGAAAGAACATGACTCTTGAAAATATGTCAAGAACAATGCTTCTTGAGAACAAGCTGCCAAAACTTTATTGGGCAGAAGCTATGAATACAGCAAACTATATTTTGAACAGGTGCTTGATCATACCTATTCTAAAGAATACCCCCTATGAACTATTCAAAGGGAGGAAGCCAAACATTTCATACTTCAGACCCTTTGGATGTACTTGTTTTATTCACAACAATGGAAAAGACAATCTTGGTAAGTTTGATGAAAGAAGCGATGAAGGTATATTTATTGGTTACTCTCCGAATAGCAAAGCTTATAGAGTTTACAATAAAAGAACCAAACTGGTTGAAGAGAGCATTCATGTTATTTTTGATGAAAGCTATGATGGTTCTTTGAGTGAAAGTTTTGCAGACTTGAATTTGAACAAGCATGAATCAGAGGAAGAGAATTCATTAGGATTCAAGAAAGGTTCAGAAGAAAATAGAAGACATTTTCAAGACCTTGAAAATGGTGCTCAAGGCCTTGAAAGTAAACCTCAAAGCCTTGAAAAAGATGATCAGAAGGATTCAAGTGACAAAGCCACTACTTCAAGACCAGAGAAGGTCTATGGAGAGCCTCAACCATGGTCTCCAAGATAGAGATTCAAATATCTCTCATCCCATCCAGCTGATAATATCATATCAGATCCAACCACTGGTACACAAACTAGATCACAGTTGAAGAACTTACGTGCTTTTAATTCCTTTATTTATCTAGTAGAACCAAAAACAGTGAAAGAAGCTTTACAAGAAGCAGACCGGATTATTGCTATGCAAAGTGAACTCAATGAGTTTGAAAGGAATAAGGTTTGGAACCTGGTTCCTCCACCTACAAACCAGTCTGTCATAGGTACCAGATGGGTATTCAGAAACAAGTTGGATGAAAGTGGCAATGTGATTAGAAACAAAGCAAGGTTAGTTGCTCAAGGTTACAATCAAGAAGAAGGTATTGATTATGAGGAAACTTTTAATCCAGTTGCCAGGTTAGATGCAATTAGAATTTTGCTTGCTTCTGCATCTTACAAGAACATGAAACTATTTCAAATGGATGTGAAGTGTGCTTTCTTGAATGGCTATTTAAGAAAGTACCTCCTACAAGATAGATCTCAAGGTAAAAATTTCAACTGGAAATGGATTTGGTCCCAAAATATGCATAATAGATTAAAATATATGGTTTGCAGAATTGTGAAAGGTATACTACCTATGAATTATGTGGGACAGAATGGGAGTGATGAATTTGAAAGATGACCTTTTTGAAAGCATGAAGAAGAGACAATCCTACACATTTTATTTAAATGTCCGCTGATGCAAAAAAATTGGTACATCTTCTGTGGTATCTATGTGGAACAGCTCTCTTTCACTGATGTTGGAGAATGGATCTCTTACTTTTATAGTCCAGAATCTGAGTTTGACAAAGCATCTGAAGGAGATTTTAATCCTAGATTAATATATGCCATCATTTTAGAGAAAGTGTGGCTGTTGAGAAATGCCATTAAATTTTAGTTGTCAGAAATTTAATTGGCACAAATTAGTTTCTGATATTGTTAGAAGAAGGGAGGAACAACTCACTGTTTGTGAAGAAGATGATTTGAAGGTTAATAAGAGGTTGAATACACAAAAGGAGCAAGACAGTATGTGGAGCCCACCCTCTGACATGTTCTAACCACAAGTGTATGGTTGTCGCGTGTAGTAATAATCCGGAAATCCGGATTGTCGAACCCAAGGGACCTTGTTAAACTAGTTATTTTCTTAAACCTTATGTGAGCAAGTCGCAAAGTTGTGTGTTGTTCTAACTCTACGAAAATAAAAATGACAAGATTCTCTATTAATCGAGTGGAGTAGTTCACGATTAACAAAGAGTGATTTATGACTTTTCTAATAAGAGGACAAATAACGGGAATTCTCTAGGTTCACTAGGTTGATATAAACTTATGCTTTGATTCGTGAAACAACAACGTGTAAATTATTATTAATCGAGCAATGTAAAATTTGCCGAGTTACCAAGCAAATTATCTATGCTTAAAACCAAAATGTACCGAGTTCCCAAGTTTATTTCACCTTTAAGCATGCATTAAAAATCACAATTCTACTCCAACGATCCTAGTATAACAATACTGAGTTAACAAATATTGATTCGACTAGGTGGATTGATCACTTTACCGACTAACTTTCACGGAGTTACCACGTGAATGTCAATTAAGATTACTCATACGTTAGCTACGCGCAAAAATAATAGAATCAAAACCATAAAAAATCCATAATAATGAAAGAACACGAAAGATTAAGTTGAAAACTTGAATCACAATCTCAAAACATCATGTTTATATCAAAACCTAGCTACACCAAACGAGAATTCCCAGCAAAAAGGGATTAGCTACTACAATTCATACTCAAAACAACGAGTTTCATGTATCTCATAAGCTAAAACTAAGAAAGAGGATGAGTTGAGAATCCAAACGAATGATCCGAAGCTCCCAAGCTCCTAAAATGGCTTCTTCCTCTCCAAAACATGTCTCTAACGTGATGATCTATTGAAATTTTTGACCTAAAACACATAAATACGTTTCCATAACAATATTACAAAGTTTGGATAAATTACGCAAAAGCCCCAAAACAATCTTCGTTTTTCTGCGATGTCTTCGTACGAAGACTTTTCTCTTCGTACGAAGAGTCTTCGTATGAAGACAATTCCTCTTCGTACGAAGGTCTTCCTATGTAAGTACTGCAAGCTTGTTTAGGAAGAGATCTTCAGCCTTCAAAATTTTGGCTAAGTATATTCTCTTCGTACAAAGACAACATTTGTCTTCGTACGAAGAGTCTTTTTTTCTGCACCTTTTCCTTTGACTTTTTCCTCAAGTTCCTTGCTTCCGAAGCTCGTTTCCCTCTCCCGCATGATCCTCCAAGCCATGTTTTCTTGCGAAACACAACACGAAAACACAACCCGCGATCATATCACAATAAAATATTAATAGAAACGCCTGGATTCAACAAATAAAGATCATGAACTCATATTCTCACATTTTAGCATAATTTACTCAAAAGACGACAAATTCTCCATGTTGAGCACGCAAAATGCAGAAATATAAGGCATAAAATGACTCCAAAATCGGAGTTATCAACTACCCCGACACTACCTTATGCTCGTCCCGAGCAAATCCCCCAAGTCATATAAAACTTCTCAATCCAAAATCCTCTCACTTTCCCGCAATCAATCCAACTTTGCATACCAAACCAATTCATCATTGCATAACTTCCCTATGCCAATTGCATACTATCACCATTCATTGCATATAAATCCGACGTCAATTGCATACTAGTCCGAATTAGATCAAACCACAAACCACCCTCTTACTAGTTGACACGACTCGATTATACACAATGCACCTATATGCAAATGCAATATCACAATGCAAGTATTGAAATAACAATTTTTTTTCTTTTCTTTTGCGATATTGGGCAATCTCCATTAGCTTAAACCGGTTATCACGAAGCGATGAGAAATCTAGATACAAGGCATGAGTTGAAACCAAATTCGACAACGAGAATCTCCCGTAGCTAGTATAGAGAACCTAGCTTTACTGCGTACAAGAATGCATTGCCTCTTCGTGTGCGCCATAAAATAAGAGGCTACGCCAAGCTAAGCCACGTGTAAGGTCCGAGCTCCTATTCCACTAACGCGTTTATAATGATGAGGCTTAGGGACGAAAGGATAATAATCACGTACTAGCCCAAAAGTGTCACATTCTCACTAATACCACATCTCACACACCCTCACAACAATGATAGAAACCGAACCCGAAAATCACCATCTCCGGCCCTCGATCCCCTCAAACCCCGGTACAATTACGATCTCCGCGGCCAATGTGACAACCCGATCACAATTTTAATAATAAATTATCGATTTACGATAAACACGCGGAATATCAACTCAGTCTGACACTTTCAGACGTCCAAATCTCAACCACCAGGACACACCATCCTTCGAAACAGCATTTTTAATCAAATTTTTGAAAAAATTGGTATGTGACTGAGTTATTAAAAAGTTACATCAGCTGGTCAAAAATGACATTTTGTATAAATATCTAGTCAAACTAGTAATATACAACAAATCGCTATAAACAGCTAAAAATAGTTATTTTTAGCTAAACCATCAACTTTTAGCAGTTAACATCGTCATCTGGTCCAATCCTCCTCAACCTGTAAAATAGAGGGGTGAGCCAAAACAGCTCAGAAGTTACAGCCTAACCACTGGCGTAGAAATCTAAAATCTACTCAACACAACAGCCAGTTATTACACATCAACATGCGGCACCAAATACACAAATAACGTGACTTATCAATCACCAGATAACAATCAGATAGCTATAAAGCTGTAAAACATCATACCAGTAGTATATACAAATATACATCATAAACTGCATGAAATTTAGAAGTTAGATTTCCCTTACCTCAAGTAAAAATCCGAACAACTACATACTATGAACTTCGAACAGCCACCAAAATCACAACGAGAAATATTTTTGAAGAATCTATGTTTAAATTAGACAATGGGTTTTCTTGGATAGACAAGCTTTTGGCAACCCACGAACTCACTGTAAGTAAACGTCCTCTCTTTGTGAAGAAACAATTTTTTACCAAAAATGATTCCAATCAACCGATGAGAATAAGCACTCCAGTAACTAGTAGAGTACTAAGCTAGCTAAAATAGTTAGTCATCAAACAAAAACAATTAAGGGCCTACATGTGGCCATAATTAGACAATAGATGACAACAACACATTTCCTTAGAAGAAAGCCACAAACTAGATTTATTTAATGAATTAATATTAGTCAGCCATACTAGCAATCAACCTATCCAATAAAACATGCAACACTATGATATACTACATAATTTTATTCACAACAAAAGCCCACAGCCACCGTCGTGAATTATGCATAAAATAGAACTTCCCGTTGATGAACTAGTTGCTTCTCCACTCGGTCTTCAAATAAGCTTCCCATTTATTCCTTTATTCAACTCTCCTTTTCTTCTCTCTTTTTTTCTGATTTTTTTTTCATTTTTTTGAAACTCTCTCAAATTTCCGCAACTTTTCACAATATAAATCCCGAGTGGTCTTCCAAACGTCAAGCCAAAATAAGATGATAGGGGGAGGAAATAATCAAGTCAATGAATACGTATCACCAATAAATTCATCTCCCTCTAAATCGATGAAACCCATGGTGTCACAAACTAAGCCGCAAACAAAATAAATTACATGTGTGGGGATGGAGTCGCCGCTAGCTCAATCTCGATGTCCGCAGTCAAAAGTCGACACCCCCACACTCGAATGTAATCATGTCCCCTCTCACGTAGTCAATCGGATGTATGTCTCGTGCCTAATCCAACCGAACCTCCCACACCATGATGAGTAAAATCCGGTACCTAGCACGATCCACAAATTAAATTCACCCTACCCAATTTTTGTGTGTATTAGATATTACACACTCACGACTCTCTACAACTGTGTCCATGTTGTAACGACATGGGAAACCACCACACCGAAGTGTGCAAGCCTACTCTCACTCACCCTCGCATCCCCTCAAAAATCACAAATGAAGCATATGCGATCTGTAAGACTCACACAAATATATCATGAAGCACTCCCTCATCGAACCCCCTCAACTACTACTCCCTCGTGACGCACTAAAGCGGTGATTCTAAACAATCATTGATGAAGGCCAAGAATCGTCACCCTAAGTCAAGAGGTTATCAAAGAATCCACGGCTCAAAACAGGGTTTACTAGTGGTCCTACAGGGTAAGTTCTATAAGCAGTGAGTGCTCTAATACACGACCTCGCACAGCTGTTCTGTGTGCCACTACGAGGCAGGTTGGCGACTACCTAAGACGTACACAAGAACGTTCGGCTTGTTTAGCTCACACCTAGCTCAACTCTTGTAAGAAAACTAGGCACCCACTTTCGATTTGAAAATTAAGTTCGTGTGAAAAATAGGCATGCATTCCCGTAAAGAAAGCTTCACTATACTTACTAGGGGAATTCACGTTGTCATTCTCGATCGCAAATCATGCCCTATGCCTAAAGGTCTCACACTTCTCGATTTTACCAAATTTTCAGCTTCTTTTGATTGCCCTTTCTCAAATTTTTAGTTTTTTTTTAACCTATACTACATGCACGGTCAACTCGACTACCGACTCGATATGTTGGTGGGATGACTCAACACAACTAAACATGCAAACAAAATTAGAAATAATAAAAAATAAAATAAGGACATGACCAAAATTCCTACATAAATGCGACACGGGCTATGCAAAGACACAATAACTGACTAGTAAAAGGGTATAACCCACCCCCACACTAGGATGCATCGTTGTCCTCAACGATAAAACGAGGACTCAACAATCCAAGTGTAAGGGCACGCTCCACTACTCATCTTCTTCCTCATCCTCCTCCTCTTCATCATCCTCTTCTTCCAACTCTAACTCGTCCTCACTCGGCGGAACCGGATACTCAAAATCGTTTTCCTGAAAACACGGATCCGCCGTCGGGACTGGTGGAACAAACTCCTCCGCCGCCTGACCACTCGACTGAATAACCCACTGGCCCACCATCTGGATTAAGCTACCCAACTTCACCCGATTGTCCCTAGTATGGTTAAACTGGCGTCTTCTCTCAATTCTATATCGGGCCATCTCTGCCTTCAAGTGGTCATAAGCAACTTGGTTATCAAACCGAGAGGTGTTCATCTTCCTACCTTTGCCCTTTTTTTGGCCGACTCATCAAACCTAGACCATTCCTATCCGTGAACCTTTTCAGGTCCATGTCTTTCCCAATTGGTATTTCTGCGGTCTTAGCCAAATGAGTCAGCAAACAAGTGTGGCCGGGACCCAACTTGTTAGTCCTCGACACTCTCTCCAAGAAATTTTCCCAAATCAACCTAGGGATGTCTACCCGAACCCCGGTGTATAGACACAGAGCCAAGACAGATAGTCGAAAAGAGTAATGGGGATTTTGTGTGATTCCCAGAATCCAATTCTCTAGCAACTCACAACACCACCTCGCCTCGGGCCTATAGTAGTTCTTGTGAGCTTTCCATTGAGGCACCTCTCCTGTCCTATCCCACGTATCTACTCCCTTTGAAAAGTAAAATGCATTGACTCGAGACCAAATACCCTCACTACGAATAGTGAGGGTAACCCCATGGCCAAGCTGATAGTCTCTGGCGTGAAGAATATCCACTCGTTTTGACAATAGACAAGACGAGGGTCCTGACTCTCACCATCTCTAGCACACCTCAAATTGAGGCAAAACTCACGCGGTATGTGAGAACTAGACTTCCCTACAAGCTTGAACAAATTGGTCAGCTTCTCACGCTCAAAGATGTCCTTTAATGCCTGAGGCATGTCCTCGTGCAATGGAAACTCCTTCTCCGAATTCCCATTCTTTTTCAAATAAGTGTCCCTAATAGAGTCTAGATGGGCCTCGAATGTTACAAATCGATAACTATCAAAGCAAGCGGGCCCCATACTACGCTCTTTCAGGTTCACTTTAGACGATCAGCGTCCTACAATTCCTGGATTAGTCGGGAGAGGGTTATTCAAAACAGGGTATTGGGGTGTAGGTGGTATTTCTAACTGAGGATCACCCGAGTCGGATGCCTCTTGAGATGTACCCTCACCCGTCTTCTGTTTCTTTCCACCAGCCGCCATTGTAATGTTCAAATTCAAGTAAAAATAAGTAATTCAACCCGTGCAATGTGACAAGAAGTGTTTGCAGAAATTAAACACGTAAGCAATTTGTATCACGTAATCCTAGGACTCTATTCAATCGCTCCCAAGCACGCTACTAAGCGAAACAAAAATAAAATCGGGCTTTTACTCAATTGTGCCTAGGACTCGTATATTGAAATTACTAGATTAGAGAGTACCTATGTGCCCGGAGTAAGTCTTACGGGCACAAATTTGCAGAAATTCCAGCAAGAAGGACCTTTTTGGGGTCGCCGAAAGTTTTTTGATGAAATTTCTAATTGACTGGTTCCTTGTTATGTCCCCGTCGAGGTTGTCTTCTTGACCGAAGGATGACTCAAGCTCCAACTTACCCAAATTTCGAATCTAGGCCCGAAAACCCTAGAATTTCTTCCACTGATTTCTCCTTCTTGCTTCACTCTCACTCAAAATCCCCTACCAAACCTTGATTCCCTTGAAATGCGAACAAAACCCTAGTCTTCTTGTTAAATTTGGTGAAGATTTGAGTTGGGAGAGAGAATGATCTAGAGAGGTTAGCTATGGAGGAAGAAGCTCTGACGTGAAGAATGAAGGAGAATACCCGATTCTTCCTCAAATGACTCAAAAAATTCGTGCAAAACGTCCAAAATTCCCCCCATAATCATACCACTCTCTCTCTTGCACGGGCTGGACAAAACTGTCAAAGTGTCAATTGTCTCCGTACGAAGACTTTTCTCTTCGTACGAAGACTCTTCGTGCGATGAGAATATGTCTTCGTACGAAGGTCTTCCCAGACAAGTACTGCAAGCTGTTCTGGGAAGACAACATTCAGAGCCAAAAAAAATTCTAAGTCCAATGTCTTCGTACGAAGACAGTTCTCTTCGTACGAAGAGAAGTCTGGAGCTGCCAAAAACATCCTTTTTGGTATATTTTCGCGTATCCGATCGTGCCTTTGCTTTCCGAAGGATCTCCTCGACCTCGAGACTCCCTTTCTACCCTAAAACACTCCCAAAGTCCGGGGAATATTTCATTCTTCAATTTTAAGCATTCCAAGGCACGTTTTGCATTTCCGGATGCTTTTGGCCTAGTTTTACTCTCTTGAGCATCCTTTTTAGCATAACTTTCTCATCCGGACTCCGATATGCGCGATCCACCTGTCTACAGAAAGCTCTCAACCACCCCCACACATTGGCACTGTTCAATTCTGTTTTCAGTCTCGTCTTCAAAATATCACCTCGTAATTCGTGCCAATGTGCTAGCTTTCTCCGTTTATCAATAAAATCATCGCGAATATCAAGACGGGGAGTCCGGGAACATTATCTTCCCCAGGTGCATGTGTTGAATAAGTGTAGGAATAGCGTCAATCTTCACTTCCTTCATTCCGGATCCTGATACGCGTTTTAGGCTGCTATTCTTCAATTTTCACTCTATTTTTCACACGCGCATCAAGACGGGGATCCGGAATAGGCCTTTCACCTCGGAATCCTGCACATTCTCATTGGAAATTAAGTTCACTCTCTCGCACCTCTCAAATAAATCAAACGGAATAAAAATCACAAAGCAGTATTAAAACCTAAACTACAGCAATAAATAGGTTGGGTTGCCTCCCAACAAGCGCTTGTAATTTAAGGTCGACGGCCCGACCCAGTTACCTCAGAGATAATCAAATAGAAGCAATCGCATGAAGCCACTCAATGACTCCAATGAATTTCACATCCACATACGGCTTTTCTCTCTGGCCATTTATCTTGAACAGGTTCCCATTTGCATCTTTCACCTCCAGAGATCCCCATGGATAAACTGCAGTAATTGTGTAGGGACCACTCCATCTAGACTTCAACTTTCTTGGAAACAGCTTTAGTCTGGCATTGAAGATTAGCACTCTCTGTCATACCTTCAAATCTCTCGGTATGATGTGTCTGTCGTGCCACTGCTTTGTCCTTTCCTTATAAATTTTTACACTCTCATATGCCATCCACCGAAATTCATCAAGTTCAAGTAGTGCTTGTTTCCGTTGCTCACCTGAGAGCTTAGCATCCAAGTTGATCTTCTTCAAGGCCTAGAACGCCTTGTGCTCAAGTTCCACCGGAAGGTTACACGACTTCCCAAATACTAGCTGGTAGGGAGACATGCCTAAAGGGGTCTTGTATGCAGTCCTATATGCCCATAGACTATCATCTAAATGCAAGGACCAATCTTTGCGTCCCTGATTGACTGTCTTCTCTAGAATCCCATTTATCTCTCGGTTAGAGACTTCAGCTTGCCCATTCGAATGCGGGTGATAAGCTAGTGATATCTTATGTGTCTTTACCCCATATTTGCATATAACATTGGCAAATACTATGTTCACGAAATGCGATCCTTCATCACTGATAATGGCTCTGGGAGTCCAAAACTCCGTGAATATGTTCTTGCGCACGAATGTCTCTGCAGTAGCTCCATCATTCTTGGGACAAGACATTACCTCTACCCACTTAGTCACATAATCCACACCTAACAGTATATAACAATTTCCAAGTGAAGAGGGGAATGGCCCCATGAAATCAATGCCCCACACGTCAAAGGGCTCCCCTTCCAACACGAAAGTTTGAGGCATCTCATTTCGCTTGGAGATATTGCCGGTTCTCTAACACTGGTTACACTTCCGTACAAATAAATGAGCATCCTTATGTATGAAGGCCAATAAAACCCACTTTGAAGTACCTTAGCCACAGTGCGCGTTTTGCCAAAATGTCCTCCACAATTCAGTTCATGGAAAGGCCTAAGAATATCCAACGTATCTGGCTCAGCTACGCACCTTCTCAACACATTATCAGCTCCAAACTTGAAAAGATAGGGATCATCCCCAAAAATAGCGTCGTGCATCTGCGAAGAACTTCTTTTTCTGATGGAAGGTCATGTCTTTGGGGAAAATGTTGAGTGCCTTCAAATTTGCCAACTCAGCAAACCAAGGCACAGCTACTACCACTACCATAAGTTGTTCATCTGAAAAATCTTCTCCAATTGGCACATCTTCCTGTTTTTCATTCTCCAGCCGTGTCAAATGGTCTGCAACAACATTCTCTACCCCCTTCTTGTCTTTGATTACCACGTCAAACTCTTGCATCAACAAAACCCACCAGATCAATCTTGGCTTTGCATCCTTCTTGGTAAGAAGATACTTGAGGACTGCATGGTCTGTGAAAATTGTCACCTGAGAACCCACAAGGTATGGACGAAACTTGTCCAACGCGAATATGATAGCCAACATCTCTTTATCCGTGGTGGCATAGTTAACATGTGCATTATTAAGAGTATGACTGGCATAGTAAATGACATGAGCTACCTTGTTTTTCCGCTGTCCCAGTACTGCTCCCACTGCATAGTCGCTGGCATCACACATAAGTTCAAACGGCAAGGTCCAGCCTGGTGTGGCTATGATGGGTGAGCTGGTCAACTTTTCCTTTAGTATATCAAAAGTTGCCCTGCATTTTGCATCAAAGTCGAAAACTGCATCTTTTTCAAGCAAACCAGATAACGGCTTCCTAATATTTGACAAATCCTTGATGAACCGCCAGTAAAACCCTGAATGTCCCAAGAAACTCCGTACCCCTTTGACAGATGTAGGGTAAGAAAGCTTCTCAATCACCTCAATTTTTGCCCGGTCGACCTCTAAACCCTTGCATGAAATCTTATGCCCAAAAATATTCCCTCGGTCACCTTGAAATGACACTTCTCCCAGTTAAGCACTAGGTTGGTGTCAATGCATCTGTCAAGAACTCGAGCTAGCTGTTGTAGACAGTCTTCGAACCCATCACCATAGAGTGAAAAATCATCCATGAAGACCTCAAAATTCTGCTCCATCATGTTAGAGAAGATAGACATCATACACCTCTGAAACGTGGCAGGTGCATTGCATAGCCCAAATGTCATGCGTCTAAAGGCAAAGGTCCCATAAGGACAAGTAAATGTCGTCTTCTCCTGGTCAGCTGGCTCAATTGCTTTCTGATTATACCCGAAGTATCCATCCAAAAAGCAATAATGCGAATGACGCGCCAGCCTATCAAGCATCTGATCAACGAATGGGAGGGGAAAGTGATCCTTCAACGTGGCATCATTGAGTTTGCGGTAATCCATGCAAACTCTCCACCAAGTAATAGTACGAGTGGCAATCTGATCACCTTTTTCCCCATCCACCACAGTAATACCTCCCTTCTTAGGGACACACTGTACCAGGCTAGTCCATGTGCTGTCAGAAATGAGGTAGATGATGCCTGATTCCAACCATTTAAGCACCTCTTTCTTCACCACCTCCTGCATGTGAGGGTTGAGGCGCCGCTGATATTGAACTACCGGCTTCTTATATTCCATGAGCCGGATCTTGTGCTGGCAAACTGTGGGGCTGATCCCCTTGATATCTGCTATGGTCCATCCCATGCCTCCACACCAAAACACTGCTCACTCACCGCATACGCGGCGCATACGCGGGAAATTTCATAGCTTCAAAGACATTGAATGCCACCTTCTCATCGTTAATACGCATTGTCAACTCTCCATTGGCAACATCAATGATAATCTTCCCCGTGGTGAGGAATGGTCGTTCCAATATGAGTGGGACATCATCATCAGCATCCATGTCTAGGATCACAAAATCTTAGGGGAAGATGAGTCCTTCGACTCTCACAAGCACATCCTCCAAAAAAAACCCATGGGCGTTTGATAGTACGGTCAGCCATCTGTAAGCACATACGAGTAGGTTTTGGATCCCCTACACCAAGTTTCTCAAATACTGATGTGGGCATCAAATGATGCTTGCGCCAAGATCACATAACTCTCTACCATGGAATGCATCTCCCAATGTCACAGGAATGATGAAACCGCCTGGATCTTTCATCTTCTTGGGCAACGCGTTTTGTACTACGACGCTACACTCCTCATTCAGGATTACAGTTTCAAAATCATCCATGTGCCTCCTATTGGAAAGGAATTCCTTGAGAAACTTGTCATACTTGGGCATTTGTGAAATGGCCTCCGCGAAAGGGATATTAATATGCAACTTCATGAAAATATCCACAAATTTCTTGAATTTCTTAGCGTCATCTTGACTTTTCAACCTTTTCGGGTATGGCTCACGCATGCTGTATTCCTTTGGCTTTTGCTTCTCCTCCGACTTCCTACCCGTGTCCTTTGATTGGGGAATCACAGTAGGCACGGGAATTTCTTCATCCAACGCCTTCTCGGTTGCCTTAGTTGCCTCTGCTCGATCGTGGCTAAGATATGGAGGATCCTTAGTAGTGATGCCACTGCGAGTTGTGATTGCATTCACATGCTCATTGGGCGTGATGGTGTTTGCTGGAAGTATGCCTGGTGGAAGTTTGATATTCTGATTGGCAATTTGCCCAATCTGAGTCTCGTGTCTCTTCACTATGGCTTGTATTAAGACAATCGTGCTCTCCATCCTGTCTTGATTAGCTAGTAGCTTTCTCAATAAAGCATTTGTCTCTTGCTCTTATTTTTGTGGAGCCTGCTGTAGTGGAACTTGCCTTTGCGCTTAGTATGGAACATTTGGTCTCTGACCGGGTGCATAAAATCCATTGTTTGGATTGGCATAGCTGAAGTTGGGGTGATTGCGATTGTTGGGATGATATGTGTTGGGCCATTGCTGCTGTCTCATAAAATTCACCTCTTCAACACTATTATCGTACCCCTGGCTCTCATCTGCTAGTAATTCACCCATGGGCTTTTGTGACGGAGGTTGCACGCAATGAAATGTTGAGGTCATTGATTCCAGATTTTGTTCCATAGATTCAATCTTGTTTACTAAGGCTGCATCCCCCGGTTTGGAGTACCTACGAGTTTCAGCTCGTGTAGTCTCTCTCTTTGACACTTTGTTCAGCAGATCTTGTGCTCGCTGCGCCCCAAGCCCCATAAAATTACCTCCTGCTAGCATATCCAACTGGTCAGCTGTCTCTTTGTCTGATGTAGTGTAAAAGTAATGGAAGAGCTTGTGCCATGGCTCCCCATGATTCGGACATCTACGGCTGAACTTCCTCCAAGCATCTCCCAATGAGCTGTTTTCTTCCTGAGTAAAATTTGCAATTTCAGCCATCTGCTGAGCGACTCTGGATGGTGGCAAATACTTCCTCATGAACTCATGACAACAATCTGCCTATGTCACTATGCTCCCAGCTGGCAGTTCCATAAGCCACTTTTTAGCTTTTCTAGACAACGAGAAGGGAAACAGTAAGAGTTTAATTGTTTCGTTTGGAACTCGTTGATCGTGCAAGGTAGATGTAGTCTACTTAAATACAAGTAAATGTTGGTTGGGATCATCTCCTGGAGCTTCGTTGAACGCGCACTCGTCACAAACCATATTGATCATATGATGGTGAAGCTCGAAGTGTTGGGCATTGATCTGTGGCCTGACAATGGTAGGTTGGTAACATGCGGGGGTAGTCCTGAAATAATCCACCATCGGTCATTCTTCGATCTCGGCATTGTTGACCTGTGCCACCACATCTTGTGCATAATTCCCCCATTATTGTTTTTCCCCCATTGATGTTATTACCTCCATCGTTCCTCACTTGTACCACCACACCAAGACGTGGTTGTGGATTTGGAGGGTTCAAGCGTGCCATAGCAGCTTGCACCGCGGTCAACTGAGCTCTGAGCTCCTCAGCTCCCTTGCTCTATTTGCCGCATCTTCAACAGCTGCAACTATAGCTGCTTCCGCATCTTGCATACCCTTACGGATCCTCTCAAACTCAGCTCTAGTTTCAGCATCCATGGTAACTGAGCTTGAATTCCTCTTGTCTCTACACTGTGCTCGTTATAGGGATTCCGGGTCTTCAAGTGTAGGATGCAAAGGCTCGTCTCTAGAACTCGACATGCACCGTACAAGCTAACCTGAAATCACAGATCATGCAAAACGTAAGTGAGTAATTGATATAAACAAAAAAAGTAAAATCCCTAAGGCTAGGAATTATAACTAATTTAGCCGAAGTCCCCGGAAACGGCGCCAAAAACTTGACACGTTCTAACCACAAGTGTATGGTTGTCGCGTGTAGTAATAGTCCGGAAATCCGGGTTGTTGAACTGATAACTCCATAATTGTAGTTATATTCTATTGTGATTACTTGTCGTTTCGCATACTTTTTGATGCATTTATGTGTGTTTTAGGCCGAGTTTTGATAGTTTTGAGCATACTTGAGTATTTGGACTTCATGGTGTAATTCGGGCGTTTTATGCATGTTTTATGCTTTATTTGTCGCATTTGATCTTCCGGTATTTGTTCATGTTGTGGATTTCCGGAACCGTAATCTTGGAGTGCGGATTTTGGAGCGGAAGCGAACTTCGGAAAGAAAGAAACTCAAGGAATGCATGAGAGAATAGAAGAAGAGTGAAAAGAAGCAAACTACATTGAAGATCAACGTGATCCTACAATTAAAAAAGGTGATCCTATGATCACAAGATCAAAGTGCAAGACCACATAGAAGAGTAACGTGATTCTACAACTACAAAAGGTGATCCTAGGTTCACAAATTGTGATCTGATCACAAGATCACATTAGTGGATCTGACGCATGACAAAGGAGGTGAAAGTGTTATTTTTAAAAACATAAAAGAAGTAACGTGTTTTAATAGTAGGAAACGACCTAGGGCTGAGGATTATTCATCTTGGGACGCCATTGAAGAGCAAGGAGCATTCTTGGGAGCTTGGAGACCATCGTTTGATTCTCTATCTTCTTTCCCTCTCTAATTTTTGTTTATGATCATTGAAACTTTGTACTTTGATCATGTGTTTTAGTAGCTAAACCCTCTATTCGGGATATCTCGTAGGGAACTAGGGTTTTGAACACCATATTTTGGTGATTTATGTATTATGCCTCATGTTTATTGACTTAATTGGATGTTTATGCTTAGTTATGCTTGATTCATACGCGTAATTCTATCTTTCATATTGTTTGACGTCACAATAAGATTGATCTAGGTGATAATTATTAGAGGAATCAATAGTTATTGCTTGAACTTGAATCTTGCACTAGTCGAATCTAGGGTTGAGGAATCTTGCTAGTTAACTAGAACAAAGAGTTGATATCAAGATCATAATGCGTATTTAAACTTAAGTAGGCTAGAGGAATAAGGTACAAGAGTTTAAATATAGACTTTGGTTGAGGAATCTTCTAAGTGAAATTGCTCGTTTGGCTAAGTAGAAAACATCCGTTTTGTATGAACGTAAATTATAAGTGGTGTGAAATCCCTAGTGAACCCGTAGAGATATCTCAAACTTTTCCACTTGTTAAGTAACTCTAAAAAATCATTCTTCGTTAATCGTGAAGCCTTTCACCTGATTAATTGAGATTCTTTTATTTTAGTAGAATTAGAAAACAAATAACGCGATTTGCCCACATAAGGTTTAGAATAAGTAGCTAATTTAAAAAAAAAAAAAAAAAAATCCTTTGGGTTCGACAACCCGGATTTACCGGATATTACTACACGCGACAGCCGTACACTTGAGGTTGGATTGTGTCAAGTTTTTGGCGCCGTTTCCGGGGACTTCAAATAAATTAGTTATTATTTTTATATTTAGGTATTTACTTTTCAGTTTATACCCGTTACTCACCTATTTTATGTGTGGGATTTGTGTTTTCAGGTTTGATTTACTTGGTGCATGTCCCGTTCTAGAGACGAGCCTTCGCATCCAGTACTTGAGGATCCGGAATCGTTATTGCGTGCAGAACGTAGAGACAAGAGGAAAGTAAATGCAGTTCAGATGGACGAGCAAACTAGAGCTGAGTTTGAGAGGTTCCGCAAGGGGTTGCAAGATGCGGAAGTAGCTAGAGCTGCAGCGGTGGAAGATGCAGCAAATCGAGCAAGGGAAACTGAGGAGCGCACAGCTCAGTTGACCGAGATGCAAGCTGCTATGGCTCGCTTGAACCCTCCAAATACACAACCACGTCTTGGTGTGGGGGTACAAGTGAGAAACGGTGGAGGTAATAATAACGACGGGGGGAACAATAATAATGGAGAAATAATGCACAGGATGTGGCAGCAGAGGTGAGTAATGCTGAGGAGGATGAGCGTCCTTTGGTGGATTACTTCAGAACTACACCGGAGGGGTATCAACCCACTATTGTCAGGCCTCATATTAACGCTGCGCATTTCGAAATACGCCAACCATTGATCAACATGGTTCGGGATGAGTGCTTATTCACTGGAGCCCTAAGTGATCATCCGCATCAACACTTTCTCCATTTTGAGCAGATTACCTCCACTATGTATGATCAGAGAGTTCCACTCGAGATGATAAAGCTCATGCTTTTCCCCTTATCCTTATCGGGAAAGGCAAAGACATGGCTTATGGAACTTCCAGCAGGCAGTATAGTTACATGGGCAGATTGTAGCAGACAATTTCTCAGGAAGTATCTTCCGCCATCCAAGGTTGCTCAACGGATGGATGATATAACAAAATTTACACAACAGGAAGATGATTCTCTGGGAGACACGTGGAGAAAAATCAACCAGCACCTTCGCAGATGCCCCACTCACGGAGAGCCATGGTACAAACTTCTGCACTATTATTCTAATGCCTTAGACAGAGAGACTGCAAATGAACTGGACATGATGGCTCAGGGTAATTTTATGGGCCTGGGATTACAGAGATGTAGGGATCTGCTGGATAATGTAGCAAAACGTGAGTCTACGACGTCTGAGACTCGTAGAAACACGAAATCAGATGGGGCATTGGTTAGTAAAACTGAGTCCATGGTGGAACAAAAATTTGAACATCAGATGGCAGTGATGACTTCAGATTTCAGTAATATGAATTCGTCGGCACAGGTGAAGTCAGTGGGAGAAATGGTGGCAGATGCAAATCAGGGATATGGGGATGGTATTGAAGATGTGAATTACATGGGTCAACCACGACAGAAGCAATGGTCCAACACTTACCATCCAAACAACCGCAACCACCCCAACTTCAGCTATGCCAATCCAACCAGTGGATTATATGCGCTGGGTCAAAGGCCAAATGTTTCATACGAAGCTCAAAGACAGGTTCCACAACAGCAGGCTCCACAATCAGAAGAACAAGATACAAATGCGTTGTTGAGGAAACTGTTAGCTAGCAATGATAAAATTGAGAGCAAGATTGTCGTGATGGAAGCCGCGATGAAGAGCCATGAGACAGATTGGCCAGATAGCCAATCAAAATACTCAACTTCCACCGGGTATGTTACCTTCTAACACAATCACTCCACCTGAGCAATTGAAGGCTATCACTACTCACAGTGGAACCCCCTCTAAGGATCCTCCATATCCTACCCACGTGCGAGCTGAGGCGACCAAGGCCACCGAAGAAGCATTGGATGAAGAAATTCCCGTGCCTACCGTGATTCCCCAATCAAAGGACACGAGTAGGAACTCGGAGGAGAAGCCTAAGCCAAAGGAAGATTATAGTGTTCGTGTGCCATACCCGCAGAGATTGAAGAGTCAAAAGGATGCCAAGCACTTCAAGAAGTTTGTGGATATCTTCAAGAAGCTGCACATTAATATCCCTTTTGCGGAGGCCATTTTATCAAATGCCCAAATATGCTAAATTTCTCAAGGACCTCCTGTCCAATAGGAGGCGCATGGATGATTTTGAGACTGTGACTCTGAATGAAGAGTGTAGCGCCGTTGTTCATAAAGCGCTACCAAGGAAGATGAAAGATCCAGGTGGTTTCATCATTCCTGTGACATTGGCAGATGCATTTCATGGTAAGGCATTGTGTGATCTTGGCGCAAGCATCAACTTGATGCCCACTTCAGTTTTTGAGCAACTTAGTGTGGGAGATCCAAAACCCACTCGGATGTTCTTGCAGATGGCTGACTGCACCATCAAACGCCCAAGGGGTGTTTTGGAGGACGTGCTTGTGAGAGTCGAGGGACTCATCTTCCCCGCTGATTTTTTAATTCTAGATATGGAGGCAGATGATGATGTCCCCCTTATCTTGGGCCGCCCGTTCTTGGCCACAGGGAGGACAATCATTGATGTGGCTAATGGAGAGCTAACTATGAGGATCAATGATGAGAAGGTGGCTTTCAACGTCTTTGAAGCTATGAATTTTCCCGCGTATGCGGTGAGTGAGAAGTGTTTTGGGGTGGAGGCATACACACCAGATGAGGAGGAAGACATTTTATTGGAGCGACTATATGAGGATCTTTCTCTACTTGACTCTAGCGAAAAAGAGCAGGCTATGGAGACCCATTGGCGCCAGCCCTTACCCCTCTTTAATGAGGGAAGCAGGAAGACTCTTATTCCTTCTCTTGATATTGCTCCTATTTTAGAGTTAAAACCTTTACCTGCACATTTAAAATATTTATATCTTGGATCTAATGATACTTTGCATGTGATTGTGTCTTCTTGTTTGGACAGGGAACAGGAGGAGCAATTATTGAAAGTTTTGCAGGAAAGGAAAGCAGCTATGAGATGGACCATAGTGGATATCAAGGGGATCAGCCCCACAGTTTGCCAGCACAAGATTCGGCTCATGAAGGACAAGAAGCCGGTAGTTCAATTTCAGCGCCGCCTCAACCCTCATATGCAGGAGGTGGTGAAGAAAGAGGTGCTTAAATGGTTGGAGGCGGGCATCATCTACCCGATTTCCGACATGACATGGACTAGCCCGGTGCAGTGTGTCCCTAAGAAGGGTGGTATTATTGTGGTGTAAGGGGAGAAAGGTGATCAAATTGCTACCCGTACAGTTACTGGGTGGAGAGTTTGCATGGATTACTGCAAACTCAATGATGCCACATTAAAGGATCACTTCCCCCTTCCATTTTTTGATCAGATGCTTGATAGGCTGGCGCATCATTCTCATTATTGCTTTCTGGATGGGTACTCCGGGTACAACCAGATCGCCGTTGAACCAGCGGATCAGGAGAAGACAACATTCACATGTCCCTATGGGACTTTTGCTTTTCGACGCACTTCGGGTTATGCAATGCGCCTGCTACTTTTCAGAGGTGCACGATGTCGATCTTCTCAGACATGATGGAGCAGAACTTCAAGATATTTATGGATGACTTTTCGCTTTATGGTGATGGTTTTGATGACAGTTTGCAGCAGCTGGCCCGGGTTCTTGATAGATGTATTGACACTAACCTAGTGCTCAACTGGGAGAAGTGTCACTTCATGGTGACCGAGGGCATATTTTTGGGGCACAAGAAATCCAACAAAGGTTTAGAGGTTGATTGAGCCAAGATTGAAGTGATTGAGAAGCTTCCATACCCTACTTGTGTCAAAGGGGTAAGGAGTTTCTTTGGACATGCAGGGTTCTATCGTCGTTTCATTAAAGACATCTCGAAGATCACAGAGCCTTTGTCTGGGTTGTTAGAGAAGGATGCGGTATTTGATTTCAATGCAGAGTGCAAGTCATCTTTTAATTTGCTCAAGGAGAAGTTGATTAGCGCGCCCATAATCACCACCCCAGACTGGACTTTACCGTTTGAGCTCATCTGTGATGCTAGTGATTATGCGGTAGGAGTAGTTCTGGGACAGCGAAAAGACAAGATAGCCCATGTCATCTATTATGCTAGCCGGACCTTGAAAAATGCACAGGTAAACTATGCTACTACTGAGAAAGAAATGTTAGCTATTATTTTTGCATTGGACAAGTTTCGGTCGTATCTTGTAGGTTCTCAGGTGACTATTTTTACCGACCATGCCGCCCTCAAGTATCTTCTCACCAAGAAGGATGCAAAGCCAAGATTGATCCGGTGGGTACTTTTGATGCAGGAATTTGATATAGAGATCAAGGACAAGAAGGGGTGGAGAATGTTGTGGCGGATCACTTATCCAGGTTAGAAATTTAGAAGCATGAGGAGGTTCCTATCAGAGAGGAGTTTCCAGATGAACAGCTTATGGTAGTGGTCGCAGTTGTGCCTTGGTTTGCTGATTTGGCAAACTTCAAGGCGCTCAACATTGTTCCCAAAGACATGTCCTCGCATCATAGAAAGAAGTTCTTTGCAAATGCACGAAAATATTTCTGGGATGATCCCTATCTGTTCAAGTTGGGAGCAGATAATGTATTGCGGAGATGCGCAGCGCCACCAGACACGTAGGAGATTCTCAGACACTGCCATGAGTTGAAATGTGGGGGTCATTTTGGCAAGTCGCGAACAGTGGACAAGGTACTTCAGAGTGGATTATGTTGGCCTACATTCCATAAAGATGCTCATTTGTTTGTGCAGCAGTGTGACCGGTGTCAGAGAACTGGCAATATTTCCAACCGGAATGAGATGCCTCAGAATTTTGTGTTGGAGGTAGAGCCATTTGATTTCTGGGGAATTGATTTCATGGGGCCATTCCCCTCTTCACTTGGTAATCTTTATATCTTGTTGGTGGTTGATTATGTGACCAAGTGGGTAGAGGTTGTGGCATGTCAAAAGAACGATGGCGCTACTGTTGAGAAATTCGTGCGCAAGAACATATTCACGCGGTTTGGGACGCCCAAGGCCATTATTAGTGATGAGGGAACACACTTTGTGAACAGGATCTTCGCCAATGTTTTGAGCAGATATGGGGTGAAGACGCACAAGATATCACTTGCCTACCATCCACAATCAAATGGGCAAGCTGAAGTGTCAATTCGAGAGATCAAGGGGATATTAGAGAAGACAGTCAATCCGGGACGCAAAGACTGGTCCCTACATCTAGATGACAGTCTATGGGCTTATCGGACTGCATACAAGACCCCCTTGGGCATGTCTCCCTATCAGCTTGTGTTTGGGAAGTCATGCCACCTCCCGTTTGAGCTTGAGCATAAAGCGCTGAAAAAGATCAACTTGGATGCAAAGCTCTCAGATGAGCAAAGGAAGCAGGCATTACTTGAACTTGAAGAATTTCGATTGATGGCTTATGAGAGTGCAAGAATCTACAAAGAGAGGACCAAGCAATGGCACGATAAGCACATTTTACCGCGAGACTTTAAGGTAGGACAAAAGGTGCTGATCTTTAAAGCACGTCTGAAACTGTTTCCTGGCAAGTTGAAATCAAGGTGGAGCGGTCCTTTAACAATTACAGAGGTATATCCATGGGGGTCACTTGAAGTGGAAGCTGAGAACGGCAAACGCTTCAAGGTGAACGAACAGAGAGCAAAGCCGTACGTGGACGGGAATTTCATTGGGACAATTGAGCGCCTCAACGCAATTGCCGTGTTCTGATCTCTTGTGAGGTAACTGGGTCGGGCCATCGACCGTAAATTACAAGCGCTTGTTGGGAGGCAACCCAACATATTTTTATGCTTTAGTGCAGAGTGTTTGTTTAAATATTATTGTGTGCGTTTTTCAATACAGTTTTCTTATATGAGGGGTGAGAGAGTGATTATCTCACATTTGAATTGAGTCTCTTCAGGAATACAGGTTGGAGACGCTATCCGGGCTCCCATTCTTGATGCGCGCGGAAGAAACGCACAAAAATTGAGAAAGCGACGTAATAGTCACGAAATTTGAGGTCATAAATTCTGAACTTTACTCCGGTAATTTTGGAGTAACACAAGAAAAAGGAGAAAGAGCGCGAAACGAGCTTTCCGACGGTATATTATATGCAAGCATCGGAATCCGGAAGCATAATTTTAGAAGAGAAAGAAAAAAAAAAATTGAACCGCTGGTACTTAGAAAAAAATGGGGAAGATATTTTTGGGAACAAACTGCTATTGCACGATCAATTAGTTAATCGTGTGATTTTTTTTATCGCACGATCAGGTATCTTCTTCCACCTCACCCCTCATTAAAACGGGGCAATTGGGTCTTTTCATTGCGTTTAAGTGAAAAAAAAAGAGAGAGATAAGAAAATAAAAAGAAACACGCTGGAAAAAAAAGAGAGGAAGAAGGGAACAACGAACTACGGAACTGGAAGACCCACGGAGAGCCCTCACGAAAAGAGCAACGACCCTCACAACCGCTGCCGATCAAAAAAACTCACCGGAGATCGACAGAAAGTTGTGGGTTTTTCTCGACTAATAGCGCTGGCGACATAGGGCGGTTTCTTCAGACCCCCGCGGCCGAACTCTCGACGAGCAGAGCATCACATCTCACAAACGCTGCCGACCGAAAATCGCCGTATTTTGACAGCGGTTGGTGGGTTATGCTCGGCTCAGCAGCGCCAGTGAGAATCTGGTTCCGGTGGTGTGTTCAATTTTGAAGCTTTTGGCGAGATTAGTGGAGGGAGGCAGCGTGAAGGCTAGGGTTTCTTCAACACAAATTTGTGAATTCGTTCACAACCGTTTGGAATTTGATTAAACCGTTTGCGGGGTTGTGACGGGGACAGCGAGGAGAAGCTATTGAGATAAAAATATCACGTCGCGAAAAGTATCGAAAAATCCGTCGACTGTACGGTCCTTCTTGACTGATTTTTTCGATTAAGCCCCGTTTGAACGGAACTCCAGGGCTTCAGGTATCGCTAATCTCTCTTGCGCAATTTAATTTTATCGAGTCTAGCCACATTGAGTAACAGCCCAAATTTGTTATTGTTGTCGCTTAGTTGCGGCGTTTGGGGGCGATTGACTAGTGTCCTAGGACTTATCTTCTAAATTTCATAATTTTTTTGATTCAGTACACACTCCTTGTCACGTGCACGTAGAGAATATAATCTCTAAATTTAAATTGCTACTTTCTTGTGCAATGAATTCATCTAGGGGTAAGAGAAGTAAGGCACCTGAATCTGGTAGTAAAAAGAAACAGAAAGTAGTTGGGGAAGCAGAAACTGATGTTGTGACTGAGTTTGTGTTTCCTAGATCTCCACCTTATCAGTGGTTGAATGATCCATTGCCGGTTATCCCTGACGCTAAGGGGAGTAGAGGACATAAAATTAAGGATATTACAGACCCTGCGAAAGTGACCCCTACTAATTTTTGCAGCCTAAGGATTCTGTGTTATCATGCCCATATTAACTTTCTTACGAATGAGATCCTTAATTATAAGCCAAACCCTGAAAGAGTTATTCAAGCTGAAAAATTTGTTCCACCACTTTGCGGTTTTGTGCCCAAAGAGTTGAAAGATGTAGACGTGAGAGAGAACTTTGAGGGCATGGAAAAATTAATTAATGGTGATTCGTGCTCGTCCCTTGATCATGAGATGACCGTTAATGCCCGTTTTTCCAATTGTAGTTGTCGGTATAGCGAGATAAGAGATGAGAGGGTGATTTTTGCTAGGAAAGTGTTTGTAGTCTTCACACCGGAGACTATTGTCGAGGGCCTTGAGTGGCCGCCCTTCGAATCTTGTAAGTTTCGAGAGACTTTGGAGAGAGAGAAAATAGAGGATGAATTAGAAGAGTTTTGCTTCAAGGGAGTGCCGGGAGCCACGTGGGTTAAAAGGGGAAACAAAAGGCATTGGTAAATTGATAGCAAGTTTCTCCTTCGGCCCGCACGATGGTTGATTGAGTGGGTAGAGACATGGGTTTTGGGAATTACCTCGACCCGTTTCGTCAACTTAGAACCATGTGTCATGGCCTATTGTCTATAAAAGGGTTGGAGATTTGATATTCCCGCTCGGATTCACAAAAATTTCCGAGCAAGGTTGATGGAAAAGGGTAACCGAAGAGCGCTGGGGTATAGTTATTTGCTCATGCATCTGGCTCTCAAAGCAGGGTTGAATATGCCAACTTCTGACCGCGATAGGCGGATGCCCGCTAGGCGGTTCTATGCGAGCATCCCGGACCCATTTGCAGTCAAGATGACTGGGAGCATGTAAGAAGAAGGGTATTAAGAGTAGAATTAGTAAGCGAGCAGTAGAGAGAGACCCCTTAGGAGAGGAGAGTGGACTGAGTCAGCCGGAGCCCGTTTCTGATACTGAGCATGCCATTAGATTGATGAGAGCAGATACTTTAAATGCTATTGGGCAGGTGATGGATAAGGAAGATAGGCATTTTCTGCATGTGCGTAGCAGTTCAAGGAAGATAGGGGCAGATCAGACTAGGCAGAACCAGTAGTTTGCCCAAATGAACGCTAAATACAATCTTGAGCTTCACCCTCAGCCTCGTTTGTATGAGTATGCTTCAGATGCCCATAGTAGTGATGAGGAAGAGGGTGAAGATGGCCCTGAGTAGATTCACCGCCCCTCGCATTAGAATTGCCGATTCCTCTTGATTGATATCTAAATCCGTCGAGGACAACGGAGCATTCTAGTGTGGGGGGAGTTTTAATCTTGACTAGCCAGTCCGTGTCTGCATTAACCTGTCACATATAGATTGTTAGGGCGTAATGTGTCGTCTTCGTGGTCCGTGTCGTAATGTGTGTGTTAGTTATGTATATGTGTTAGTGTTTGTTTCTTGCACGTTTATTTAATTGAGTCCACCTACCCAAACTGAGTCAGTTTCGAGTCTTCTTTCGCGTCTGGCCTTGCATGTAGAGTTAGAATAAATAAAGTAAAAATACAAAAAAAAAATAAAAATTTGAAAACAAAATTGAGAAAGGGAAATCAAAAGAAGCCTAAAATTTGGTAGAATCGAGGAGTGTGAGAATTTTAGGCGTAGGGCGTGACTTGTGACCGAGAAGGACAAATTGAGTTCCCCCTAGTACGTATAGAGAGACTTCCTTTACGGGAATGTCTACCTATTTTATTACACTTACTTGATTTGCAAATTTAAAGTGTGTGTCATTTTTTTTACAAGAATTGAGCTAGGTGTGAGCTAAACAAGCCGAACGTTCATGTGTACGTCTTAGGTAGTCGCCAGCCCGCCTCGTAGTGGCACACAGAACAGCTGTGCGAGGATGTGTATTAGAGCACTCACTGGTTGATAGATCTCTCTTTGTAGGACCATTAGAAAGCCTAATTTGAACCTTGGTTTTATTCATAACCTCTTGACCTAGGGTGACGATTCTTGGACTTCATCATAAATCGTTTAGAATCACCACTTTAGTGCGTCACGAGGAAGTTGTATTTGAGGGGGTTCAATGAGGGAGAAATGTACTGCATATACTTGTGAGTTCTACATGATCGCTTGCGTATCATTACATATCTTCGAGGGGATGCGAGGGTGAGTTAGTAGGCTTGCGCACTTCGGTGTGGCGGTGTTCCATGTCACTACACCATGGACACAGTTGTGGAGAGCCGTGAGTGCGTGACGTCTAATCCGCACAACAATGGGGTGGTTTATCTTAATTGGTGGATCGTGCTAGGTATCGTTTCTTTTCATCATCACGGTGTTGGAGGATCGGTTGGATTAGGCACAAGACTTACATACATTTGATTACTTGAGAGGGCGCATGTTACATTCTAGTGTGGGGATGTCGACTTTTGACTACGGACATCGAGATTGAGCTTCTGACGACTACATCCCTACACACGCGCTTTGACTATTTGGCGGCTTTGTTTGGTGACACCGGTACTTCATTGAGTTAGGGGGAGATGAATTTTACTTGTGATATACATTAATTGATTGTCTATTTCCTCCCTTTAACATGCTTGCTTTGCTGTATTCTTGGAAGACCACTCGGATACTTTTGCGGCATTTTGTTATATAGAGAGATGAAAAAAAAGAAAAAAAAAAAGAAAAGAAAAAGAGAAAAAAAAAGGAGAGATGGAATAAAAGAATAAATTTGAGCTTATTGGAAATTGAGTGGTGGAAAGTTGCTAGTTCGTTGACGACGGTTTGCATTTCGTGCACGTATCGCCATGGTGGCCACGGAGATCGTTATTGTACCGGGGTTTGAGTGGATCGAGGGCCGGAGGCGGTGAGTTTCGGTTTGCGGTTTCTATCATCGTGGTGAGGGTGTGTGAGATGTGGGGTTTACTGTGAGAATGTGACGCTAAGGACTTGTAACTACATAATTATCCTTGTGTCCCTAAGCCTCAACATTCTAAACCGTTAGCGGAATAGGAGCTCGGACCTTGAACGTGGATTAGCCTAGCATAGCCTCTTATTTTTGTCAACACATGCGAAGAGGTAGGTATTCCTTTACATAGTAACGCTAGGCTCTCTATACTAACTAGGGGAAATTCTCGTTGTCGAGTTTAGTTGCAATTCACGCCTTGTTCCTAGATTGATCATCACTCCATGAGCACCGGTTTGAGCTAATTGAGATTTCCCAATATCGCAAAATAAAAAAAAAAAAAAAAAAAAAAAAAAAAAAAAATAAAAAATTGTTATGTGCATTGTATATACTGCATTTTCATATTGTTGCATAGTTGAGTCATGTATTGAGTCGTGTTTATGTCGAGTCGGCTAGTCTTGGTTTGTATGCAAGTGGTTTTTCGAAAAGTATGCAATTAGTTAGACTCGTACCATGATTTGTTGGGGAGAAAGTTTGGAGGTGATGGCCGGTTTTGATAGATTTCTCGGGACGCGCAAATGGTAAGTGTGGGGATATTTGATAACTCCATAATTGGAGTTATATTCTATTGTGATTACTTGTCGTTTCGCGTACTTTCCGATGCATTTATGTGTGTTTTAGGCCGAGTTTTGATAGTTTTGAGCATACTTGAGTATTTGGACTTCATGGTGTAATTCGGGCGTTTTATGCATGTTTTATGCTTTATTTGTCGCATTTGAACTTCCGGTATTTATTCGTGTTGTGGATTTCAGGAACCGAAAGCTTGGAGTGCAGATTTTGGAGCGGAAGCGAACTTTGGAAAGAAAGAAACTCAAGGAATGCATGAGAGAATAGAAGAAGAGTGAAAAGAAGCAAACTACATGGAAGATAAAAGTGATCCTACAATTAAAAAAGGTGATCCTATGATCACAAGATCAAAGTGCAAGACCACATAGAAGAGTAACGTGATTCTACAACTACAAATGGTGATCCTAGGATCAAAAATTGTGATCACAAGATCACATTAGTGGATCTGACGCATGACAAAGGGGGTGAAAGTGTTATTTTTAAAAACTTAAAAGAAGTAACGTGTTTTAATAGTAGGAAACGACCTAGGGCTGAGGATTATTCATCTTGGGACGCCATTGAAGAGCAAGGAGCATTCTTGGGAGCTTGGAGACCATTGTTTGATTCTCTATCTTCTTTCCCTCTCTAGTTTTTGTTTATGATCATTGAAACTTTGTACTTTGATCATGTGTTTTAGTAGCTAAACCCTCTATTCGGGATATCTCGTAGGGAACTAGGGTTTTGAACACCGTATTTTGGTGACTTATGGATTATGCTTCATGTTTATTGACTTAATTGGATGTTTATGCTTAGTTATGCTTGATTCATACGCGTAATTCTGTCTTTCATATTGTTTGACGTCACAATAAGATTGATCTAGGTGATAATTATTAGAGGAATTAATAGTTATTGCTTGAACTTGAATCTTGCACTAGTCGAATCTAGGGTTCAGGAATCTTGCTAGTTAACTAGAACAAAGAGTTGATATCAAGATCATAATGCGTATTTAAACTTAAGTACGCTAGAGGAATCAGGTACAAGAGTTTAAATATAGACTTTGGTTGAGGAATCTTCAAAGTGAAATTGCTCGTTTGGTGTTCGCGATAATTCCCAAGTATAGGAATATCGTTCTAAGTAGTACCCGAGTAAGAACGGGGTCGAATCCACAAGGAGAGGAGGTTTAGACAATGACTTGCAAAACTAGAAAACGACAAACTAAAGCAAGAAACACAAACTCTCAATGGCTTTAAAGCTTGCCAAGCTATTCAAATCCACAAAAATCAATTGATGGAGCAAGTTTGAGGTTTGAGTTTAAGAACAAAGTAAACGACTACTAGAGAAACGATTCAAGAAACTAAGTGAAACGACAAGTAATGAGGGGCTAGGGATCATCGGTTTCTCTAGTGACCAATCCTCCTATTATATTCAAGCCCGATTCTCAATTCGCATGTGTCAATCCACAAGACAAGTATCTCAAGAAGTGATTGCTCATACAATCCAACTCGCGACAAGAGAAGTGTGTAAATCCAACACGCTAATCAACTACTAAAGAGGCTATTCAAATGAGATCCTCCAAATTTCAAGTGTTTCAAGCATCAACCATATGTAAACACACGTAGGTGTTTCCACATGAAAGATCAAGCAACAAATGAGATTTGTAAATTCTCACTCAAATCACCTAACTAGAACTCGATTTCTCAAAGTTAGGATTGATGAGTTCCTCTCACTCAAATGCAACTTCAAATCAAACACGTCTAAGTATTCGCACATCTACCTACTTCACAAGAGAAATCTAAATATTGCACTAAGCATTCAAGTGAACCCAATTCAACCCATTCATCCTTAAAGTTCAACTTGAAACAATATGGAGATTTAGACACTAGATAGTCCCAAATCACCCAAGCAATTGAATTAGCTAAACATGAGTATAAATTCAAGAGAAGTAAAGAAAATTATCATTTCATTCATCATACTTGAATCCAACACAAGTTATCACTAATTCTTCCTCAAAACTTGGTTCAAATTACACATCACCAAGAACACAATAGCCACAAACACAAAGCAATAATCAAAACTAAGCTAGGAAGTGAAGGAAGATGAAGAACTAAGCTTCCAAATCACTCAACCAACTGCTGCAAGCTAATGCTACTGCTGCTGCTAATAAACCCAGAACAATCGCCAAAAAACAGAGCATCAGAAACAGCTCAAGAACAGCAGCCCCACATAGTCCAAAATCGGACTGAAACTACGTCCTCTCTCCCTCTCTTCCTCTTTCTCTATGCTTGGCCCTTGATGAGCTCAAGAACAACCCATAAACGAGGAGAAATCGGAGAGAGAGAGAGGAGGCGGACGAACCCAGAAACAGAGTACTGTGAACAATCGGGTCTGAGAGAAGAGAGTCTGATTTCTTCAATTCTGAGTTTATATAGAGTGTAGGAATGGATTTCGTAGCCTCCAAGTACCAATCTCCACCGTTTAATTGATCCCAAACACTCTCTATCGTCGATTTCAACCCGTTCATATGAACCCTAGGAAATTGGGGGTTTTCTCTTGGATCGTTGTTGGGCCGAATTGAAAGAGAAGGGATGTATAGAGTGGGCTAGGGAGCGATTTCGGCCTGGTTTGGGTCAATTTGCTCGAGTTTTGGTCAGGTTTTGGTGGGTTTCGGAGCTTCGTCTGAAGCTTCCATGGAGGCGTGGGCTGTCTCTGTTGAACGACGGGGAGAAGATGAGTTGATGCGTGTGAGAGATGAGCTGGTTCGCCCAATTTGCAAAAAGGCCCCCTCTGTTTGCTGATACGATTTAAAATACCCCGTTCCTTCTTCAAAAGGTTTGGAAAATATCAAAAACACCCCAACTCCGTTCGTAACCCTTCACTGCAGCCCTTTAGACCTTTATAAATTTGCATTTAGCTCCCTTTTTCCGTTATATTGTCTTCAAATAAGCCCTCCGATGTAACTTTGGCTTCTAGATCTTCAATAATGGCCCCAATTCTTCTCTTGTCTTCTCAAATTGGCCCTTAAATCTTCAACTATTCTTCAAATTAGGTCATCCAAGTCCCTTCTTCATGGCTCTTGAGCCGCAAATCCTCTTCAAATTCATCGTTTAAGGTCCCCTAGCTCGCCTCTTGCGTTTTAAAGCACGTTTTCACCTACAAAATTAGGGAAAAACAACCAAAACTATGAAAACAAGCATAAGTCTAGAAAGAGAGATAAAATAGATAAATTACACATATTAGCAAGTTATGAAGAGTTCGTTAACATACTAAAATATGCAATTTTCGATCCTTAACACACCCCCCAACTAGCCTTTTGCTCGTCCTCGGGCAAAGAGAGCGATATTAGTAGTAAACTAGTGAAGAACCAATCATGAGAGACACTCACTCAACTAGACAAGGCTTGACTCGATTCTAAACTAGACTCAAATATTTACAAAAACGCACACACACATTATCTATCCTAAGTGAGAACTCAAAGAAACAAAATACTAAGAGTTACTAGCTATTTTTTTTTTTTTTTTGTGGGGGAAAAAGAAGAATGCATAAATGTCTCCTCAAATAAATTCTCAAAGTCCAAGAAGATTGAGAAAGAAGCCTAAGGACGTCTAAGCATATACTCATACAAATGTGGGCGGTGTTTGGTAGAAGGTGACTCATGCGAACTACAAAACTTGTTAAATTAAGTCCAATTTGCGAGAAAGTATGCCTTCAAAAATAAGGATCTCATGAAACTAGACATTCTCATACTTATTCAAAAGCACCCATGTAGGATGGACTTCCAAAGCTTTGAACAAAAATTTTTAAGAAGGGGAGATGTGGTTGTGGGCTTGTATGATCCTTTTGTGGATTTTTGGTAGATGATGCGATTTTTTTTTTTTTTAAGATTTATAGCATTAACATTTTATTTTTAACCTCAAATCCAAGGATCTCCAAGACCCACAACAAAATAGAGGAATATACACGCGAGTGGGCTTTTTAAGCTAAACCAAGGGAGCTATCTAGGTGGTGACGTAACATTATCCCCGGACACCCCTCTATTTCTTAGACATCGCATGGGGTGTCATTGGTAACCACCACTCCAATGGGCTACAAGTTTCCACCGCAAAAACGAATAGAGAAAAATCTTTTTGTGAAGTTCAAATAGCTTTAGAAAATGCACCCTTTATCAAAAGTAAAAGACGTCAAAGTTTATGTGATTAACTTAGCTTGAAGGACTTAAACATGAAACGTAAATTTAGTGTGTCGCTTTGTGAGAACGCATGATGTCGCGGAAGGTGGGATATTGGTGTAGATGTATTGAGTATAAGCAAAGAATTCCTTTCTAAAATAAAAATAAAAAGAACATGGACTAAGAAATTTCATTATTTGAAAACATCTAGCTTCCTAAAATTCCCCCTTTTCACTTTTCTCATTTTTTTCATTTTATCAATTTTTCATTTTTTTTTCTTTTTTTCAAAATAAGTGACTCAACTATAACTTCTTAAGACTCAATAAAGCTATCAAATAAGAAAATAAAATCTAGACTCAAGATGAAAGGTGAAAATAAAACTACCAAAGAAAGAAGAATAAAAAAAAATCTATGGTTTGACACGGGGAAAGAGTGATGCTTCTCATGAAAGGTTCACACATTTTTTTTTTCACTTTTTCTCATTTTTTTTGGATTTTCATTTTTTTATTTTTTGTATTTTTCATGTAAATCACTAATGAAGAAAAAGCATGCTAGTAACCATTTAAGCAAGAAATAAAATCTACTCCCCACCCCCCAACTAAAATATCACATTGTCCTCAATGTGTGAGAACAATGGAAGAGCATACAAGTTCATATAAGAGATAAGGGATAGATAGACCTCATTTTAGCTTTCTTGGCCACCAAGCACAAGTCCTCCTCCAAGAGCAACCTACAAAAATGGTAAAAGAAAAAAAAATGCAAGAAATAGAGATAAACTAATTTATTTATTTACAACTAGGGAGGTGGAACAAAGAAAATGATGCTATCCCACCCCCAATCTTGGAAACTTCTTTCCATGCCATGCCCCTACTTCATTCTTAGAAAAGTACTCCTCCCTTAAAAAGTTTGATTCATTAATTAGAATAGATAGGAGAAGTAGGGGCAAGACACAAAAGATGAATAAGAGATGCAAGCAAAATCTAACAATTAAGCTAGAGCAAGTGGATATGTCATGCATCATCTTAAGAAAAGGGTTTGAAACCCTCAAATGAATTGAATCATAGAATGGGTCTTCATAAGTTGCCAATATTTTACTTGAAATCACAACTTGAGAGATATGGGCAACTTGTGAATCTTCAATCTCATCAATTTTAAATAAGTCATATGGATTTAGGGATGTGGCTTCACAAGAAAGAGGTAAAATCAATTGGGAACATGAAACCACATCCAAACCCTTAGGCTCATGATTTGGATCATTGACTTGGTCAAGTTGAGCCATTAGTCTCTCCTCTTCACCAAAGTTAATTGCATCTTCCATGAGAAGAGATGAGTAGGAAACTTCACTACCATACAAAAATTCTATTTCCTCCCAAGTAAGCTCATCTAATTCTCTAGAAGATGTAGTAAAAGAGTCTATATGAATCGGAGTATCAACACATGAACCCCCCAACTTACTTGAAGGTTCTTCCACAATTTCTAGTGGAGGGGGTTCTCCTAGAGTATCCTCTAAGTCATCACAAAAGAAGTGATGCTCATGATCATTGGAACTCCGGTGAGTAATAGACTCTTCATAAGCACTAGACAAAATAACATTTCCTTCATGAATGGTAGCATCCAATTCGACTTCTATCTCATCACATGAGTGATTTCCATTTTTTGAATCCTCCTCACATTTGTCACTATGTGAGTCATCCAAAATGGCTTCACTCATGTCATAGGTTGAAGAGTCATCATCAAAAATATCAATCTCACTACCAATATCACTATCACATGCTTCTTTGGAATGTGCAAATGAGAAATGAATACAATCACCTATCCTAGTAGCAACAACTCCATCATCATACACATCATCCAAAATTTGGTCTTGAATAGACTCGTGACGTGTGTGAATAGGAAGTTGAGACTCGTGTGATGATGAGTCTTGTGAAGAGTAAGTACTATAATCAAGAGAATCATCATGCGATTGTGAGGAAGCCACTCTATCATCCAAGTGAGAGAATGATTCTTCAAATTTTCTTTGTGATTCTCTTGATTCTATTAGTGATTCCAAAATTTCTTTATTCTCTTGAATATGCTTTTGAATTTTCTCATATAAAGAATCACTTATAGGCGTATTTAGCTCATCATTCACAAGTGATTCCCTCTCAAAATGATTAACTCCTCTTGATTCACACATCATATCATTATATTGATAAGTGCAAGAATCATGAGAGTTCAAAGTGTTTGAGGGAGGTGATTGTGCACAAGAAGCATGAGATGTGTAATCTAGTGTCCTACTACCATGCCAAGAATAATCATTCTTAGGAAAATAATCACCATTTTTAATCGCACGTTCACGTAAAGAACGCATTGATTCCTTAGAATGATTTTCATGACTAGTAAATGCATAGTAATAAGGAACACTAGGCCTCTCACCAAGTCCAAAATGTTCATGAGACATTTTTTTTTTTTTCAAGCAAGTAGATGAGAGGTACTTGATGATTTTCACAAGCCCTCTTGAATCTCACAAGCTTAACTAACCACGAGCAACTAGAGAAAATATCAAGAAAAATACTAAGAAAGTAAAGCAAATCAAATCTAAAGCCTAGCCTCTCCCCGGCAACGGCGCCAAAAACTTGTTCGCGATAATTCCCAAGTATAGGAATATCGTTCTAAGTAGTACCCGAGTAAGAACGGGGTCGAATCCACAAGGAGAGGAGGTTTAGACAATGACTTGCAAAACTAGAAAACGACAAACTAAAGCAAGAAACACAAACTCTCAATGGCTTTAAAGCTTGCCAAGCTATTCAAATCCACCAAAATCAATTGATGGAGCAAGTTTGAGGTTTGAGTTTAAGAACAAAGTAAACGACTACTAGAGCAACGATTCAAGAAACTAAGTGAAACGACAAGTAATGAGGGGCTAGGGATCACCGGTTTCTCTAGTGACCAATCCTCCTATTATATTCAAGCCCGATTCTCAATTCGCATGTGTCAATCCACAAGACAAGTATCTCAAGAAGTGATTGCTCATACAATCCAACTCGCGACAAGAGAAGTGTGTAAATCCAACACGCTAATCAAGTACTAAAGAGGCTATTCAAATGAGATCCTCCAAATTTCAAGTGTTTCAAGCATCAACCATATGTAAACACACGTAGGTGTTTCCACATGAAAGATCAAGCAACAAATGAGATTTGTAAATTCTCACTCAAATCACCTAACTAGAACTCGATTTCTCAAAGTTAGGATTGATGAGTTCCTCTCACTCAAATGCAACTTCAAATCAAACACGTCTAAAGTATTCGCACATCTACCTATTTAATGCATCAAATACTTCACAAGAGAAATCTAAATATTGCACTAAGCATTCAAGTGAACCCAATTCAACCCATTCATCCTTAAAGTTCAACTTGAAACAATATGGAGAGTTAGACACTAGATAGTCCCAAATCACCCAAGCAATTGAATTAGCTAAACATGAGTATAAATTCAAGAGAAGTAAAGAAAATTATCATTTCATTCATCATACTTGAATCCAACACAAGTTATCACTAATTCTTCCTCAAAACTTGGTTCAAATTACACATCACCAAGAACACAATAGCCACAAACACAAAGCAATAATCAAAACTAAGCTAGGAAGTGAAGGAAGATGAAGAACTAAGCTTCCAAATCACTCAACCAACTGCTGCAAGCTACTGCTACTGCTGCTGCTAATAAACCCAGAACAATCGCCAAAAAACAGAGCATCAGAAACAGCTCAAGAACAGCAGCCCCACATAGTCCAAAATCGGACTGAAACTACCTCCTCTCTCCCTCTCTTCCTCTTTCTCTATGCTTGGCCCTTGATGAGCTCAAGAACAACCCATAAACGAGGAGAAATCGGAGAGAGAGAGAGGAGGCGGACGAACCCAGAAACAGAGTACTGTGAACAATCGGGTCTGAGAGAAGAGAGTCCGATTTCTTCAATTCTGAGTTTATATAGAGTGTAGGAATGGATTTCGTAGCCTCCAAGTACCAATCTCCACCGTTTAATTGATCCCAAAAACTCTCTATCGTCGATTTCAACCTGTTCATATGAACCCTAGGAAATTGGGGGTTTTCTCTTGGATCGTTGTTGGGCCGAATTGAAAGAGAAGGGATGTATAGAGTGGGCTAGGGAGCGATTTCGGCCTGGTTTGGATCAATTTGCTCGAGTTTTGGTCAGGTTTTGGTGGGTTTCGGAGCTTCGTCTGAAGCTTCCATGGAGGCGTGGGCTGTCTCTGTTGAACGACGGGGAGAAGATGAGTTGATGCGTGTGAGAGATGAGCTGGTTCGCCCAATTTGCAAAAAGGCCCCCTCTGTTTGCTGATACGATTTAAAATACCCCGTTCCTTCTTCAAAAGGTTTGGAAAATATCAAAAACACCCCAACTCCGTTAGTAACCCTTCACTGCAGCCCTTTAGACCTTTATAAATTAGCATTTAGCTCCCTTTTTCCGTTATATTGTCTTCAAATAAGCCCTCCGATGTAACTTTGGCTTCTAGATCTTCAATAATGGGCCCAATTCTTCTCTTGTCTTCTCAAATTGGCCCTTAAATCTTCAACTATTCTTCAAATTAGGTCATCCAAGTCCCTTCTTCATGGCTCTTGAGCCGCAAATCCTCTTCAAATTCATCGTTTAAGGTCCCCTAGCTCGCCTCTTGCGTTTTAAAGCACGTTTTCACCTACAAAATTAGGGAAAAACAACCAAAACTACGAAAACAAGCATAAGTCTAGAAAGAGAGATAAAATAGATAAATTACACATATTAGCAAGTTATGAAGAGTTCGTTAACATACTAAAATATGCAATTTACGATCCTTAACATTTGGCTAAGTAGAAAACATCCGTGTTGTATGAACGTAAATCATTAGTGGTGTAAAATCCCTAGTGAACCCGTAGAGATATCCTGAACTTGTCCACTTGTTAAGTAACTCTAAAAAAATCATTCTTCGTTAATCGTGAATCCTTTCACCTGATTAATTGAGATTTTTGTCTTTTATTTTAGTAGAATTAGAAAACAAACAACGCGATATACCCACATAAGGTTTAGAATAAGTAGCTAATTTAAAAATAAGTCATTTGGGTTCGACAACCCGGATTTACCGGATATTACTACACGCGACAGTCGTACACTTGCGGTTGGATTGTGTCACGAACCCAAGGGACCTTGTTAAACTAGTTATTATCTTAAACCTTATGTGGGCAAGTCGCAAAGTTGTGTGTTGTTCTAATTCTACTAAAATAAAAATGACAAGATTTTTAATTAATCGAGTGGAGTAGTTCACGATTAACAAATAGTGATTTATGACTTTTCTAATAAGAGGACAAATACCGGGAATTCTCTAGGTTCACTAGGTTGATATAAACTTATGCTTTGATTTGTGAAACAACAAAGTGTATTTAATTATTAATCGAGCAATGTAAATTTTACCGAGTAACCAAGCAAATTATCTATGCTTAAAACCAAAACGTACCGAGTTGCCAAGTCTATTTCACCATTAAGCATGCATTAGAAATCACAATTCTACTCCAACGATCCTAGTTAACAATACCGAGTTACCAAATATTGATTCGACTAGGTGGATTGTTCACTTTACCGACTAACTTTCACGGAGTTACCACGTGAATTACTCCTACGTTAGCTACACGCAAAAATAATAGAATCAAAACCATAAACAATCCATAATAATGAAAGAACACAAAAATACTAAGTTGAAAACTTGAATCACAATCTCAAAACATCATGTTTATATCAAACCCTAGCTACACCAAACGAGAATTCCCAGCAAAAAGGGTTTAGCTACTACAATTCATACTCAAAACAACGAGTTTCATGTATCTCATAAGCAAAAACGAAGAAAGAGGAAGAGTTGAGAATCCAAACGAGTGATCCAAAGCTCCCAAGCTCCTACAATTGCTTCTTCCTCTCCAACAGATGTCTCTAACGTGATGATCTACTGAAATTTTCGACCTAAAACACTTAAATACGTTTCCATAACAATATTACAAAGTTTGGATAAACTACGCAAAAGCCCCCAAAACAATCTACGTTTTTCTGCGATGTCTTCGTACGAAGAATTTTCTCTTCGTATGAAGAGTCTTCGTACGAAGACAATTCCTCTGCGTACCAAGGTCTTCCTATGTAAGTACTGCAAGGTTGAAGAGATCTTCAGCCTTCAAAATTTTGGCTAAGTATATTCTCTTCGTACGAAGAGTCTTTTTTTCTGCATTTCTTCCTTTGACTTTTTCTTCAAGTTCCTTGATTCCGAAGCTCGTTTCCCTCTCCCGCATGATCCTCCAAGCCCTGTTTTCCTGCGAATCACAACACGAAAACACAACCCGCAATCATATCACAATAAAGCTCAAAATATCCATAGATACGCCTGGATTCAACAAGTAAAACTCATGAACTCATATTCTCACATTTTAGCTTAATTTACTCAAAAGACAAGAAATTCTCCATGTTGAGCACGCAAAACATAGAAATATAAGGCATAAAATAACTCCAAAAACGGAGTTATCACCTCTGAGAGTAATCTGAAAATTAATTGTGATAGTGGCATTTGTGAACTGGGTCATATTGAAAGTTATGTAGTTTCAGATTTGTATAGGAGGATTATAGCTGCTGAATCCACTTCTGGGGAAGAAGAAAGTGTCCAAGAAAGTGAATTGAGAGCTGTTGAAATGGCACTTACAAATGCTCAGCTGGAAGGGTGGAAGAATGTTACCTATGGAATTTGATGCGTTAATGATTGTGAAAGCTATCAACAACAATTCTCCTTGCTGCTGGAATTGGAGTGCTAGAGTAAAAGCATGCTCTCAAATTTTATCTAACTGCAGTAGTGTGCTTAATTATATCCCTAGAGAGAAAAATGTTAGAGCTCATAATCTAGTGCAGTGGTCTAAGAAGTTTAGGAATTTTTGAGTTTTTAATCCCTTATGTTCTCAATTTTGTACTGATCTTGGTTTAGGTGCCGATCACCCCAGTTTGGTTCTATAAAAAAGGTCCAATTTATCAAAAAAAGAATGTCTATATACGAGAAGAAGTTTATATTCACAACCACCTGGTTTTGAAAATGACAAGTTTCCAGATCATGTTTACAAACTTGACAAAGCTTTTTATGGTTTGAAACAAGCTCCAGGAGCTTGGTATGAAAGACTGTCAAAGTTCTTACTTGAAAATGATTTCAAAAGAGGATTTGTAGACAAGACTCTTTTCATAAAGACTCATGAGAAAGATTTACTTGTATTTCAGATATATGTCGATGATATATTGTTTGGAGCTACTAATGATCAATTGTGCAGAGAATTCTCAAGTCTTATGAGCAGGGAATTTGAGATGAGTATGATGGGAGGGTTGAACTTCTTCCTAGGACTTCAAATACATCAATTGAAGAAGGGCATCTTTCTGCGTCAAAGAAAGTACACAAGAGACCTACTAAACAAATATATCATGGGTCAATGTAAGGAAGCAAAGACCCCTATGAGTTCTACACTATCCTTAGACAAGGATGAATCTGGTAAGAGTGTCAATGTAAAAGAGTATAGAGGCATGATTGGATCATTATTCTATCTGACAGCAAGCAGACCATATATTATGTTTAGTGTGTGTATATGTGCTAGATTTCAAGCTGATCCAAAAGAATCACACTTGACTGCTGTGAAGAGAATATTCAGATATCTCAATGGTACCAAAGACTTAGGGCTTTGGTATCCAAGACATTCTAACTTCTCTTTACATGGTTTTTCCAATTCTGACTTTGCAAGTTACAAGGTTGATAGGAAAAGTGTTTCAGGAACTTGCCAATTCATTGGATCATCCTTGATCAGTTGGCATTCCAAGAAACAGAATTCAGTTTCTCTATCAACAGCTGAAGCTGAATATATAGCTGCAGGAGCATATTGCTCACAAGTGTTATGGATTGCTCAACAGCTAAGAGACATTGGATTTGATTTCAGGGACATACCGATTAAGTGTCATAACACTAGTGCAATTTCAATTACAAAGAATCCAGTGCAACACTCAAGAACCAAGCACATTGATGTCAGACACCATTTCATCATAGATCATGCTGAAAAAGGTGATATTGTTCTTGAATTTGTTGCTACTAACATGCAAATTGCAGATATCTTCACTAAACTATGAAAGGTTCTCAACTCTAAGATTGGAACTGGGAATGTTAAATAAAGATGCATTGGTTTAGGGGGAGCATCAGGTAAGAAAGGTGAGTTTTATATGTTTTCAAAGGTTTGAACTGAGTTTCGAATCCTTGAAAATCAGTTCAAAGCTTTGGCTTTTACTTGCTGCAGTGTTACAGTTTTTCAAGACCTTGAAAACCTTTTCAAAGCCATGAAAAATAGTCTACTACACTGATAGTCAATAATCTTGGATCATTCTGTGTTGGGTAATATCTCTGTATATATTTGCCTAATATAGCCCCTACCCTTTTCAAAAATTTGTTTTATCCAATAATAGTATTAGTATATTCTATTTTCCAACGGCATAAAAGATTTGAAATCCCTCTGGTCATTGCAAATCTTTTGAGATCAGAGAGATACTAGTTTCCTTTTGAAAATCAAACTCTTTCAGTATTTATCCTTTTCTCTTATCCTTCATTCCGTATCACTCCACCTCTCTCTATTCTTCTCCCAAACCCTAATGAGCACAAGGAGAGCCTCAGACATAATGAAGATGGCTGGAGGTTCTGACACGTATTCTTACGTGTGTACGCAAGTGCACGGTCGAGTAATAAAGTGTGAGTATTTTTAATACTCGGGTTGTCGAATCCCACGAGGACAAGCTCGTAACAAGCTTTAACTAACTAATTAATTGAGTTTACTAAGTAACCGGTAAAAAGGGTTGAATGTTTATAAGTTTTCCACCCTCAATCAAGTGGCTCTACGTAACTAAGAACTTCTAATTAAATGAATGCGAGTACTAAGAGTATGGAGAAACTAGATGATTTAGGGTCCCTAGTATGCTTGGTTGATTTCCGGATTCAATTCACAACACTTCACTATTTCTTTCACCATATCAGATTACAACACATATCTCTCAATCATGTATCACACTGTGGTATATTCAACAACAAATCCTTTCAGTCTAATGTTGTTAATAACACTACTCTAGTTGATATACTAAAGGTACCTACAAGACCTTTCAACCTTGCAAAGCTATCACTTTAACATAATCAACTGAAACAATCGTTATGTGATCACTCTCATTCTTTCACCTCTCAGTCTCAATAATATTAAGAGTGTCTTCCTACTCTTCACGAACCTAGGGTTGAGTTATTTTCATACACTCTCCTAGATAACTAACATGCTATGGGTGATCAAGCCTCACATGCTAAGAATTAAGAACTCAAGTAGAAGGATGGTGAGAATCAAAAGTGAAATAAAGCTTTAAGCATGAAGTAAATCCATGAATCCATCAATCAACCAAGTAAAACCTAGTTATCCATAATCACATAGCTATGAGTTTAGCTAGACATGAAATCTCTTACTAAAATCATGATCTCCATAGAAAATAGTACAAGAGATGAAGAAAAAGAATCAACCGATGAAATCCTTGAAGATGGGGCGTGACTCCTCTCTTCCTTGAACTCCCGTGCGTCCCTCTCTCTTCCTCCGTTGTGTTGTTACGTTCTTCCAGGTCTTATTCACGTTTTTTAATCAGCTGGGGCGAATTTTTAATGTACTTTGATGAAATTTCATTACAGCCCCTCCAGTTTGTAATTCCCGTCCAGATTTGTAAGCTAATCTTGCGCAGGCCATATCTCTCTCATCCGGATTCGGATTAAGCTCCGTGACCTATCGCCGGAAATCTCTTTGAGTCTAATTTCATTTGTTAACAGTCTCACTCCAAAATTATTTTTATAAATCAAGATATCATCAGATTAGTGCAGACTGGTCATCCTAGCTTCTCCATCTTTGCTTCTCTCCGTCCCACTTGTGCTCCCGTCGTTTCTGAAGTTCGTTTTATGCCTCCTATCAACCGATTAGCATCCGTTCCTGTCAAAACAACATGAACAAACATACCAAGAGATTATATTTGACAAATAACAACTAAATATGCATAGAAACGCCCGGACTAACAATACAAAGCATGTGAAGCATCAAGTGATAAAACGACTCAGATTCTTTAACATTAAGCTCAAAACACTCTTGATAATGTGGTAAAATGGAGATAATAGATAGCTCCTAAAAGGCGCTATCAGGTTCGAAACCTGTCTCAGAGAAGAAAAGAAAAGCAGCTGTAGATGAAGTGCAAGAGATCAGTGAAGACTCTGCTTCAAAAAGCTTTACTGAGGAAGAAGAAGAATCTTAACCACCCAATAATATGGTGAGAAAAGATCAAGCTCCATCAAATAAGAAACAAACTACTTCTTCTACACAAGATAAGCATAAGAGAATTCATATTGGAAGCCCTAATAGAGACAAGAAGAAAACAATTTCTGAGGCTAAAGGAAAAGGAAAAGAAATCCTTATTCAAGACTCAAACTCAGACACTACTTCAGGATCCTATGGAGTGTACTCCATATCCAACAAAGGGAAACATGACAAGGATCCGTATCAGTCTTTAGAAGCTTCAAAAGAAGGAAAGAAAAATCTCAAGACTGTCTCTCCTGAACAGAAAAGGTTAGCTGTAAAGAAGAAGCTGAAGCATGGGAAGAAATCCCTGGAAGGACTCACCTTCAAATTCACTGGTGTTATTGAAAAAATCAGTTCCTTCATTGAAGAATTAGATGTGGTTTCACAAGAAGTTCAAGCCAAAAATGAAGAAAGTGAGGAAGAAACAGGGGACCAAGAGGATGATAAAGAACCTTAATCTTGCCTACTCTTTCTTCCTCAATCTCTCTTCTTCAAAGTTTTTCTTTAAATTTTCAAAATTTTCCAGACACTTGATCCAACATCTTCTATCGTTTTGATGAAATTCAAAAAGGGGGAGAAATTCTAGGTTTTTTTTTAGTTTTTATTTCTAGGTTTATTTGCTGAACTGTTTAGATTTTTTGTTGGTATTATGAATAAGTTGGATTTTTTTGGAAATATTGTGTTATAAATTGTGAACTAATCTATTTATTTTGCAGAGACTAAGGATCAAACAGAATTTGGTTTTGTCTTTCATCAAGGGGGAGATTGAAAGATCAGGTTGTGCAAGACTTGGAATAGCTCAGCTATTTCAAGACCTTGAACCAGCCTTCAAAGGCTTCAATCAGTCTCAGAGGCTTGAAAAATTGTTTAGCTATTATCAAGGCCTTGAAACTGGATTCAAAGCCTTGAAACTGCTTAACCTGTATGCACACTCTCAGGGGGAGTTTTCTGCAAACTCACTAGGTGATTCTCTCTCTTTCTTTCATATGTTTGATTCACTGTTATTAGATTATGAAAGACAAATTATTCTAACATGTTTTGATCATAAGATATCGTCTGTTTGACCATGATAATGCAGGAAATTTTGGTTCCAATATTTGCAGGATTGTTTCCTAAACTGAAGTTGTGCATTTTTGGAAATAGATGAAAATTTTGATCCTGTGATCAATCAGAGACTTATGACAGCTTCTCAGTTTGCTTATGGACAAGATCACAATAAAATATCTGGATATTGTCATCAACTATCCGTTGGAGAAAGCTGTTAAAGAGAGTCAACTGTTGCCTACAAAATAGGAAGTTGTTGCTGAAAATGTGGGAAGATTTGCAGAGCTTCAAACAGTTTAAATAGATCCTACTTTGAAGCAACAAGATACGAGACTCAACGGGCAAAAAAATAGACAATTTCTGGATTGACAAAGCACCAAAGAAGAACATCAAACTCTCAATCCTTTCCACAGAAGTTCACTGCATTTTCACTGCAGTTTTCTACTCCAAGTGTTCTTCTGTATTGAGCTGTATTGGAAGATCATTTATGTATTATCTATACATCTATTCTCAAGGATTGTTCAAAGTGAACAATAGTGAATTCTTAGTTAATCAGTTAGCTAGAGCAGGTACTAGACAGGTTAGGGAAAACCACAAGATGTAACGGAGTAAGAGAACTCTCTAGGCTTGAGTTCTAGGGATTAGCTTATGATTCATAAGAATTGAGTTGAAAATCCTACAGGGATCTAATCCTGAGGTAGATACGTAGGTCCAAGTGGACTGAACTCTATAAATCACTTGTCTTCTGCATTTACAGTTCTTTCTGTTTCATAGTTTTTGCAGCACACAAAACTGTCTATTTTTTTCAAGGGTTTGAACTTGTTTTCAAGGCCTTGAAAAAAAGGCATACTTGCTTTATATTGTCCGCATCTTCTCCAAGGGCTTGAACTGATTCTCAAGGCCTTGAACTTCACTGTTTACATAAGTTTTCATCTTCCTAGCAAGTTTTGCAAAAAGTTGACATACTCTATTCAACCCCCCCCCCCCTTCTTGAGTATCTTAGCTGCATTAACCATCTGTATACTCACACTTTCAGTGAATTATCGCTTAGATAAATTATGGTTAAACATAAGTCGAAAAGTCACCTCTAATGTAAAAGTTGTTCTAGAAGGTTTGGTCAACTACGAAGCAAGTGATTGGTCAACTTTAATTTCGGTTTCCACTTAGTCAACTATATATATAAATATATATATATATATATATATATATATATTGTTTTGGACTAATAAAGTCAACGGTTATTGAAAATATCAACTACAGTAAAATGTGAGCTTGTAAGTCAACTCCATTGTCAATGAATGATTATATACTTGACTTTTTGAGGTTATACTACGTCAACTATGTAGTGAACAGATAACTTTTTGGTATCCACTTTGTCATATTAGTAAGTTCGCATGAAGAAAGTCAACGTAAAGGAAAAGGTCGACTGTACAGTCAAATTAGGTTATCGAGCTCATAAGTCAACTACGTTGTCAATGAATGATCCTATATACTTGACTTTTTGAGGTTATACTACGTCAACTATGTAGTGAACAGATAACTTTTTGGTCTCCACTTTGAAAGATTAGTAAGTTCGCACGAAGAAAGTCTACGTAAAGGAAAAGGTCAACTGTACAGTCAAATTAGATGATCGAGTTCATAAGTCAACTCCACAGTCAGTGTACCCTAAACCCTAAGCCCTAAACCCTAAAATTGACTTTCGAGGTTATACTAAATCAACTATGTAGTGAACAGACAACTTCTTAGGGTGAGTTTGGGAATGTTTCTGCTGCCAGCACAGCTGCTTTCCGACAGCAGAAGCAGTTTTAGTGTGTTTGGTAAAAATAAAATTTCTGCTTTTCCGGACAGTTTCGGCTGTCCCACAGCAGTTTTCAGGAAGCAAGGGGGGAGATGCTTTTCCAGAAAGTGCTTTTGATTAATTTATCTACAACCGATATTGACCTTACAATATTTTAAAATATCAATAGTTATCTTTCCGGAAATGACACGTGTCATGTATTTTTGTCATTTTACCCTCTCACAGCAACTTCACTGTTGATTTTACCAAACACAAAATTACTATATCAATATTTCACAACAGCTTTTACGTAATATTTACCAAACAACATTTTATCAAGAACTCACAGCAGCTTTCTACTGTGTTTTCACACAGCAACTTTCTACCACAGCCACAGCATTCCCAAACTAGCCCTTAGTCTCCACTCTTTCAGATGGATAAGTTCGCACGAAGAAAGTCACCGTAAAGGAAATGGTCTACTGTACAGTCAAAGGTGATTGAGCTCATAAGTCAACTCCACATTCCATGCATGATGGTCTACCTTAAACCCTATGTTCTTGTTTTTTGAGGTATACTAAGTCAACAATGTTGTGAACATTAAACCTTATGGTCTCCCCACTTTGTCAGATTAGTAGATTCGCACAGAGAAAGTCAACGTAAAAGAAAAGGTCAACTTTACAGTTAAAGGTGAGCTGTAGTCAACTCCACAGTAAATGCATGGTCTATTATGCGGTAGGCCATGAGAGCATATTTTCGATTCTTACCTTAATTTAGAACCGACATTTCGATTGTCTTATAACCTGTATATTTCACGAACAATGTTCGTGTCAGTTTTTCACCAAAAAAAATGTTCGTGTCAGTTTCTAAAGCAAAGTGAAATTAGTTTGAAACTCTGGGACATAACTGTTATGAAGAAAATACTTTTACAAGGGAGGGAACTTGCAATTACATGAAACTTTTGGAGGAAAGTATAATTAATAAAAATATTTGTAGGGGAGGGTAAAGCAACTACATCCAAATATAGGGGAGGAAAATACAATGAATCAAAATAATTTGTAAGGGATTCAGTTAAACAAAATGCCATATGGACCCGTTGCTCCCCACTCATTCCTCAACCCTTATCCACAAGCCAAGAGCTCTCTGAAGCTCTTCCCGCGACCACTCACTCAGCTCCCTGTTCGATGAAACCATTGAATGTCTTCGGAACGGCGACAGCTGTTGCGCCTGAAGGTCATCAGAGTGTTGATTCAAGAACCCACGGAGTCGATATTGTCTTAGCCTCAAGGACGGCCGGTTTGGACTAACTTCTCTCAAACTCTCGTACATTAGTAGATGTTGTTGTGTTCTTTTCTTAATCGTGGTTTATCAGGTCGATTCGTTCTATAGATCTGCAATTCCATATGTGAATGCATCTGTTCGGACTAGTACTGTTGTATTTGGGTGTTTGGTATGCTCTTTGGATTAGGGATATCGTTATTTCTATAGTTGGTCCGAAAAAAGCTGTTCAATTTATCCTTCTGTGTTGGGCTGAGTGTTTATTCTTCATGGTGATGTTGCTAATGCAGATTATTAGTTATACAATTAGAAACTAGAATAATTAGAATAATTACTAGAATAATAAGGGAAAATACTTATTATTATATATAAGAACTTTAAATTGCTAGAATAATTAGAATAATTAATAGAGTAATGATTCAAGGATAGGAAACTATAATAATAAACTTTATTTTTATATATAAGAACTTTAAATTGCTAACGCATATTATTATTTATACAATTAGTTATGACTTATGAACGTTGATAAAGTCCAGTTCTGGGAAAAATAGTTAATACAGGGGGGAGAAATAACATCATATATGTAGATGACTAGGTAATTTTAGGAATAAATAACAGCTAGCATAAACAAAAACCATTGTTCAACATTAAATTAAAAACATGATTATTAAAGGGATTTAACACAGAAAATGGAAGCAACGGCAGCCGAGCGATGGCAGAGGAGCTCTGTCGGCAAAGCTATGCCCATTCTCTAGCTTCACATGTGGCTCCATTAGTTCCTAGCAGCCTGCACTCATGGGAGCACACATACATTCATAACTAGTGATTAGGAGTTTCACATGTCGAAAACATAAAGATAAATGTATATATATGTGTGCTAAGGCATGTGATTGAAAAAATTATAGAACTACTAGCTTTGGTGTTCATATCAAACCTGGACTGAGGCATGGATCTCTTGCTGAGACACAACAATGACATCCACCTGCACCTCATTTGGGTCCCATAGAATCCAAAATTCACCACCAAATCCATATGGATCAGCCACAAAGCATCTCTCAAATCCAAGAGAAGCGCAAATGCATCTGGCCCTATCCCAAGACATTCGGGTTTTAGTTACACAGACAATGTTTGGCATGTGCCTGCCAACCAGAGCCATGAAGTTGCTTCTAAAAGCACCTGTGCCCGCATCCTTACAATTCTAGAGAAGAAACCTCATGGGAAATTTGGACACCCTCACTCCGTCCAGCAGCCCCCTAGTGCACTTCTTTTTTGGTCTTCCACCTTTGCTCTGATCTCCTCCTCCTCTACCACATCCATCAAATTTCCGCCTTCCGCCAAGAAGCCCCCCTTCTGTAGGATCGTATGAAATTATTCCCCTGTGTTTCTCCGAATTTTTCCCGAATACTCTAGTATCCAAGTTGCCTTGTAGTCCTCCATCATTACATGCTTTGCTTCTCCAATGTCGGATGGAAACTGGACGATGTACCAGAGGTTCGAGCTCAGGCTGTCATCTGCTGTCACAACCTAGTTGGCTGGAACAATTTCGCCTTCTACCCTTGCTTCCTCCTCAGCGATCATTTGATTGATTTTAATAGATGTCGAACTGAACTGTTCAAGGAGGCTGTTGAGGCTCCCTTGGTCCACGATCCATGATGTCGGGGCCTTGAGGTGAATCAAGATGGTGGCCATGTTTGTTGTGGGAGATGGTATGAGTGGGAGAGGAATGCACCAGGTATTGGTGATCAAAATTTGCTCTCTTCTCACTTTAAAGGACCAACATGGTCCCCTTTTATCAGGAGCATCCTCTAGATTGACTAGAGGTAATGTGTTGTCCCCTGACATTGACAAGCTTGGCAGAACATAAACCCTATTTGGGATGAAAGGTTCTGTCAATGGTAAAAGTCTGTAGGCTTTTGTTTTATACAGGTTCAGGCTGCAGGAAGATAATGAAGGAGGTGGGGGTTACACGGAGATGGAGAGTTAGAAGAAGGAGAGGTGGGGTAGTTAGTGGAGGTTAGTTACTGCATGTTTTCAAGGTTTAATCCTGAAATAACTGCTGCTCCTAAATTAACTGCTATGGTTTTTTTTTGACGCAATAATAACTGCATATTATTGCTTTTTTCTCATAAATTACTGTCTCCTGATCTCATTTTTTATTTAATTATATCGCATTTTTGAATTAAGTAATATTTTAACTAAATTAATACCTAATTACATTTCGATGGCCAATTTGCCTTTTTTGCCAACATAAAAAAACTAGAGGTGCCCTTAACACAACTTATGCATGTTTTGTGTGTGTGTGTGTGTTTGTTTGCCAAAAAAACACAACTTTATTTCCTTAAAGTCCAGTCAGTCTCTTCTTCATGTTGAAATTCCCTTTTGGAGGGAAAACTTGTCTTATGTGGCAATTAGTCTATAGCTTTTGCTTTATTCTGTGGATGCATTACTTGTGACCTATGAGAATATTGACAGACATGGACAAGGCTATAGGCTTTGGTTTTATACACACTTGGGAGGATGCGGGGTTAGGAGAAGATGGAGAGTAATGAAATGGAGAGGATGGTGGTGAGTGATAATAAATACTGGTTTAAAGATGTGGTTTTCAGAGAAATATGTGTTGCATGGTTTCAAGATTATTGCAGCTTACTAGGTGTAGATACTGCTTTATGACATGGCAGATCTAGGCCACGTGGCGACCATCCAGCACACCATATTGTGCTCCACACACACAGGATCACCAGCCGAGCTGATCCATGTGGGGGCTGCGAGACAGAGCCCTCGCATACCACTGCACGGGACTTGTAGGGACTTGTGGTTTGGAGGCTAGGGTAAGCCCTGTCGCGTGCGAGCCAAGCCCGCGCGCGACCTTTAGTAACTGTTTTGAGAGATCTATGGCACGAGCTCCCTAGACCCGGTCAATCCGGTCAAACCCGGTCAACCTCGTAACGGTTCCGGTACTCGCGCACCACGTGCTCTAACGGTTCCTATATACTCGGACGAACGTGCCGTTATGGTTAAGCTAATTAAGCCGCCATTAATGGGCGCATTAACCACACTACAACGGTCATGTTCTCCAGTATATATATATCGTTAACCTTTCCATAAAAGGAGAACAACACTGCCATACGCGGAAGCTCTGCCAAACCTCTGTCTCTCTCTCAGGCATTGCTACTGACTTACTCTCTCCCTACACACACCCCTATTCTTCCTGTGCGATCCCTGATCCACTACGTACGGTGTACACGGAGGTCTCCCTGCCGGAATCTCTTGTGCACATTTTGGTGAACCCGACGTGAATCTTACCAGCAAATGCAACCATGTCTCAGGAGGATGATGTCAGCAACCGATCGCCTTCCGCCGAAACTCCCTCGGGAGAAGAAGTCCGCCGCACTCCGACGACTCCCGGCGAGGCGCCAACTTTAGAGTCTTTGGACGCCACTGTCCAAAGTCAGGCAAAAGCTCTCAAGTCTCAATCTGCGCAGTTGGAGCGGATCTTGGCCGTTCTGAACACCCTTGCACCAAATCCTCCACCAGTTGCCGCTATACCTCAGGGAGGAGGTACTCCTACCGCTCCAGGATTGGGAGTGTCGGCCACGCCTCCCAACCCTCATCTGCAGACTCCACCGTCAGCCGCGCAGCTGCCTTCGGTCCAAGGATCAACGGCGCAAATGCTACCCCCCGCCGCTCACGCCTCTCAGCCCACGGCTTTGGCGTCTAACCCGACTTTGCAGTACACTCTGCCCCCACCAGCGACGATTTGGGGAAACGCGGGCAGTCAATACACTCCCAATCCTCCGGCGGCATATGTGTCGCCACCGCCTACGACGACCCCTCCGCCAGCTACCGAAAGGGGCAAAACGGGCAAACTCATTGTTTGTTGTTAAAAAAGAAGGGGGAGAAACCCTAGCAACATTACATTAATGTTTCAAAATATTACATTAATGTCTCAACCATTTTCCTGTTTTCTTTTCAAAATTCGAAAAGTCAAAACAAATTTTTGACTAAGGAGTCCTGGGGCTCGAACTGCTCGATCAGCCTCTCCACTTGTTGTACTTCTTGCTTTAGTTGCTCGCACGTGGCATTCATTTCGTGATACAGCTTCAAAGCTTCATCAACCTTTTGCTTTTGCTGCTCCACCTTCTGCATCTCAGCTGCGAGATTCTGGTGCCCGAGATTCAAAGTTACAGCTGCGCGAATCAGTGTAACTCTGTCCTTGAGGAATTTGAAACCAAGTCTGCCTTGGACTTTGAGCACGAGATTTTGGCACATGCCACACAGCAATTCGGCACTCTGGGCCGAAATGGTCGCAGGTGTAGCCGCACAAAGCTGCTCTAATATCCAGATGGCTTCAGTAAGGAATAGCCTCCTGTCAAAAGGACTGATCTCCAGACACCTCACAAACGATCGGGGGTATCTGAGGCGCATTCGAACCACCCAGTCCACATCGGTTTGCTTCAAACCTGAGACATCAAAAACGAGTCATGATGTCAAAACTCGCAAGCAGATAATGCGACGTGCGAACGGTAAATCTCTACTTACCAGTGCCTTCCAGAATTTCATGAAGAGAAGGGATGCGAGCCACCGGGTTGTTCGAAGACTGCCCTCGCTCCATGGCTCTCCTATCAGCTGCGAGCTCCAACCTCTCATAGTCAGGAGGAAGAGTGTAGGCTGCACCAGCCGCGACCACATTCCCAACCTGCGAGCCCCAGATGCTCCACGCAGGAATAGGTGCTTCTGGCTCGGTCATCGCCGGAGGCGCAGGGACAGCCGAAGTCGCTGGGCGAAGGACATTCTCAGATGCGAAAACATTAGCGTCACTTGTCCCTTCTTCCCCACCACCAGTACGGACACCTTCGTCCATCGGCACAGCATCAGCTTCGACATCATCGGAGAGTTCAATGACATCCTCGAGATGCTCACTTGCGTGTCCAACAGCTGCGACGGGTTCCTCAGTATGGGAGCTCGAAATTGGAACATGGGATGCAGAAGTCTGGCTTCTCTGCTCCAGCTCAGGTTCCTCAGCATGACCTGCGATACCGAATGCGATAATATGAGGTAACTTGTGTTAAAAGTTATTTCGCTATCTTTATTAAACCTAAGAATAAGCACCTCCACGCGAAGGTGGGATTGAGGTATCCTCATCATACACTAGGGACGTGGAACCGTGCCCTATCAGTGTGTCTTCACTAAGCAAATCTTTAAGAGAGGCGTGACCTGGGATACGAGTAAACCAGTCATGATCTTGCCTCAAGTGGCTACAGCCTAGCATGCGCATATCACTCAAAATAATTACCTGAGGGTTCCCCGCATTTGCTTACCAACCAACGGCGAATGTCAGGCTTTGACACACCGTGCTTCAATGCACCCACAATTACATCTCTATAAGTAACTGCGAGATTGAAGATCTCACCTTTATCGCCACCTGCGATTTCTGTGAAGTCTGCTTGGACTTGCTCTAGCTCTGCTGCGTCCTCTCCAAGAACCTCATCTTCCTCCTCTACATGAGGAGCCACTTCTTCGGGAAGCTCGTCTTCCTCGCCAATAGGACGCACTAAGTCGTCGACATGCTGCTCTTCGAGGCTCCGCTGCTTCACACGCTCGAGCTCCTCTTCCTCTCGCTGCCTTCTTCTTTCAGCAGCCTCCGCGGCTGTCTTCCGGGATTCAGCAAGAACATCCTCGCTTATGAGATCATCTGAAACACCAGAATGGGCATCTCTCTTTTGCCTCTTGGCCATGAGGCCGCCAACGGCTTCATCATCATCATCTGCGAATACATAATTGGTTCAAAGAAAAGAACTGCATAGAAGTCATGATAAAGGGCAAGGAGATGCGACGGAAGTACCTCCTGACTCTTCCTCGCGCATCACGACTGTTCTTCCTTCTTCTTCTTCATTACTCGCCTGGGGCTCCTGCCTCTCTGCCTCTTCCTCTTGGTTGAATGGAACGAAGGTTTCAACTGCGAGATCTTTTCGCACTTTGCTGGGCATACGACCCTTGCCTTTGTCCTTGACAGAAAGGGACTTCACTGGGGGAGAAGCTGGAGCGCTCCTAGGGGAAGAAATCGTAATTCCCTTTTGCCTAGGTCTTTTCACTCTCGGCGCCGCAGTCGCTGGAGGGGGCGGGTCATCTCTAGGAGGAGACGGAGCCGGAGGATTGTCTATCAGCGAGTCAGCAAAAGTATTCATGACTGCGCGAACCCTTGTCTCGACCTCGGCATCCATCCTCCATGCTAGCCGGTACGATTCTCCCCTCTTTCTGGTGGCAACAATAGTGTCCACCAGCGATTTGGAACGGTCACCAGCTGCGAACCTCCGCACATGACACTGAACAATACAGAACGAAAAGCATCAGTGCAAGCAAATCAAAGAGCTTAAAAGCACACAAGGAAACTGCTTACCTCAGCAAACGCCCTGCTATATTTGATGACCTGTGTGTCACCTTTCTTGATGGCATCGACTTGCTCCTTCAAAATGAAATCGGGGCACAAATGGTTCTCGCGGTCCAACAACGAGTAGCAACCGTACTCAGACTCGCTCAAACTGCAATTGGGGCGAAACGGAAAAGAGTTTCTCTTGATCAAGGGGGCCCTCCCTGGCTGCGCCGCCGCCTCCGTCTCCATCCTCGTCTGCTGGGCAATCCAGTATGCGATCCAGTTCTGGGAACAACCACCCTTGCGAGTTCCCGCAGGCTGCTCGAAGGGAAGATTGCTCATGAGGACCGTCTTGCACTCCTTTGTCAGCAAACGCTTGTAGCACCCTCTGATGATAGACTGGGGCCAGATCGATGGGGCGACCGCATCGAAACCAAACTGAGGAGAGACCCGAGTGGGGTCAACATCCACTGTAAGCCTTTCATATCGTGGCGCGAGCTCACGAATATGCTCTGCAAGTGCAGGAAGAGAACCTCGCAGACACCAGCAAAAGAACTCACGATAGCGCTCGTGGAAATGCGGCCCCTTCTCAAAAAGAAGGTCTTCTGATAAGACCATGCCTTTGGAAGGGTACAGCTTTGGAAACCACCGCACATTCTCGACACGTGTGGCGTAGGGCCTGGCAGTGAACTCCCTTCGCTTATCGCATATCAAGCTCCAAGTACACTGGTGTTGCTTGCTCCAAACCATCTCGCAGCTCTTCCGCTGTTGCGCGCTTCTGTCTCGCCTGGGGGACACCACTTCTCGAGCGGGAGGGGAGTTGGAGCATAAGACGGCCAACGCTCGAAAACCCACATTGTCAAAAAGCTGATATTGACAAAGGTCAGAACATCGAGGCGGCCACGCGATTCCCTCATCGCCAGAACTAGCTGGTCCAGCCTATAATATAGCGTGCCCAAGACCAGGGGTCCAAGTGCGACTCTCTGGCCAAGAGCGAGCCTCACGGCAAGTGGCAGCACATGGTAGAAGACCCCGTCATGGGGATGACCATCAATCAGATATCTCGACAGCCAAGCACAAAGAAAGGCACAAAGGGTCAGGTGATAACCCTTGCCCTCTACGTAATTCTCGGCCTTCGGGTTCTCGCTCAAAAGCTTCTTAGTAATGCTGCTGCTCGCATAGTCTCGGAAGAAGTACTGCAACCACTTGTTCCAGGTATTCTTCGCAGACGTATCAACCAGCTGCCAGGTCGGAAGAGGTTTTGTACTGGTCCACCGAGTGGAGATTTTCTTTACCTCTGCTAGGCACTCCTCCATCTGCGCGTACAAGGCCAATTCCGCAGATGTCCTTAAGTGACTTAAGGGGTCCACCTCGCCCATGGGGGAAAGCTCATACAACATTTGAACGTCCTCGAGCGTGGGGGCAGCCTCGAACTCAGCAAAGTGAAACGTGTGAGTCACAGGCGAATAGCGGGACAGAAGGTCTAGAAGCATGGACTGATCCAACTTCACGGCAGCGCCCTTCATAGCACGGACAGCGAAGAAAATGCCGGCTTCATCAAGAGTTTCGGCGTAATTATCTAACACGTGGTCAGTCCACTCATCCATATAGTCCAACTTCTGGACAAACGCCTGAGTAGAAATCGCAGTGTATGGGAAGTGCCCATTCTCGATCCCCAATCGAACCACATCCTCGGAGCCAACCAACTCGAGCAAGGCTGAGTTAACTGGGCGAGTCAGTGTTAACAACCGCTCAACTGGAACAGGATCAGGCATCTTCTTCGCCTTCACCCTTGCGTGATAAAAATCCTTCCCACCCAGAAAGGGGGCTTTTCGCCACAAAGCCTGCGGAAGCTCCGGCATCTCTTCATCTTCCTTGACGGGTCTGGTTACTCTTGTTTTGGCCATTCCTGCGAAAGGGCAAAAAAAAGAGGGGGGGAGAAATACCACACTTCAGTTTGAATTTTGGAATTCGAGATCTATGCAAAGGAAAGCAAACAGTTCCGGTGCCGATTTCAGAAATTGGGGATTTGCAAGAGCCAATATCGATTGAAGGATTAAAAACGAAGCAGGTTCAAAGATCAAAGCCTCTTCACAGATTTCATGGGTTTACAGATTCAACGCAGTTCAAGGCAAATGCCGGTATTTTAATCAAAAAGTAAACGAGGCCAACCTTGTTTCCTTGAAGCTTGCTTGGATATGCACAATTGAAGAATACGATTTGCAGTTCTGAACTGGTGATTGATTATCTGGATCTGCTCTCGAAGATCTCCGGGTACCATTCACTTTAAGAGAAAGAAGTGATGCTCTGCAATAATGGGATACAAGGTATTTATCCAAAAGAATGAGGGGTTGCGTCCCTTCAGTAGTCGAATCGCAACCGTCACCGTCGTATCGCGCAATCACAGGACGGGCTGACGCCACGCCTAAAACCCTAAAGGTCAGACGGCACGACTCTAGGGGTTTTAGGTCATAATGACACGCACGGGGGCTGAACTTACCCGTATTTGAATTGGTGCGTGGCGACGACGCGCATGTTGGTTTCCGCGCATGGAAGCCTATACAGCTACGAGCCTTCACGCGCAGAAAGGGGGCTAATGTAGATACTGCTTTATGACATGGCAGATCTAGGCCACGTGGCGACCATCCAGCACACCATATTGTGCTCCACACACACAGGATCACCAGCCGAGCTGATCCATGTGGGGGCTGCGAGACAGAGCCCTCGCATACCACTGCACGGGACTTGTAGGGACTTGTGGTTTGGAGGCTAGGGTAAGCCCTGTCGCGTGCGAGCCAAGCCCGCGCGCGACCTTTAGTAACTGTTTTGAGAGATCTATGGCACGAGCTCCCTAGACCCGGTCAATCCGGTCAAACCCGGTCAACCTCGTAACGGTTCCGGTACTCGCGCACCACGTGCTCTAACGGTTCCTATATACTCGGACGAACGTGCCGTTATGGTTAAGCTAATTAAGCCGCCATTAATGGGCGCATTAACCACACTACAACGGTCATGTTCTCCAGTATATATATATCGTTAACCTTTCCATAAAAGGAGAACAACACTGCCATACGCGGAAGCTCTGCCAAACCTCTGTCTCTCTCTCAGGCATTGCTACTGACTTACTCTCTCCCTACACACACCCCTATTCTTCCTGTGCGATCCCTGATCCACTACGTACGGTGTACACGGAGGTCTCCCTGCCGGAATCTCTTGTGCACACTAGGCATATGTTCATGAACCACCTCATTGATTAGGGGTGCCAATGATATATGTGCAACATGTTTAATTTGAGGTGTGCCTTGTTCACGTTACGGTATTTACTTCGATTAGTTATCTCCCCCATAATTCTGGCTAATACAGGCATGTGAAGGCTCTTCGACCTGCTCATAATGCTGGCTAATAAGTTGCAGAGTTGTGTGTCTGCAAAACGGGTCGAAGTGGCCTTCACGAGACCCTGTACAATGATAGAGGATGAACGGAGGAATTTCAAATGGATTTTATTTCAGTACATTTGAAGTATGATATATATGGCTTAATGAATCAACTGCTTCATAATTTACGAATGATGCATATGGTAATTATTTTGACACCCGTTTCGTAACCTGCCAGATAAGGGTTGCATTATTTGCAGCGTGCTGTGATCATCACTTATTTTCTTTACTGAGTACTGATTTTAGCATTTCTAGCTCACTGTTAGCGCTCACTGTGAGGCCGTGATGATATTTATCTATCGAATTCACTCGTTGAAGCTGTTAGACAGTATTATGCATGGCGAGGCAGTTTTTTGTTTGCATCCTTCTATGATCATATCTTATTTGGTTTTAGTGAGTATAGATCAGAGCCTCTTCACGGTCACTGAAGAGTCCGTGATGATTTTGATCTATCGAATTCACCCTCTGTAGTCGATAGAGTGTCATGGTGTGCATGGCGAGCCGAATTCATTTTTGTAGCCAGTGACCATTGATCTCTTATCTGGTTTTCATGAGTACATATTTGAGCCTCTCTCCGTATATCCCTCTATTCATTCAATGTCCGGGTCTGTCTCTGTTCTACGCATCTCTTCTTGATTGGCAAAACACACCTTTGTAATGTCGCATATATTAGTTTTCCAATAAATTGAGTGTGATAGTTGTTATTTTATCCGTTCAACCTCTATATTCTGGGTGGAGTTGCGAAGTTCATTTTGACCCGCCGATAATATTTGCAAAATATTAACAACACGTTGGTGCATTCAAACCGGGTCAAAGTGTTCTTCGCAGCTACCCGCAGAAGGTAGATAATGAACAGATGAATTACCAAAGGAATTTATTTCACTATAAGTCAAGTAATTGCAATTTAAATAAGACTATCCATGAAAGACAACCGGCCATACATATATAGAAAACAACATATTACCATGAATAAGAGACAGATAAGAAGTAAAATTATAGAAACTAAAAGTCTAGTCCGCATTGTCCTCTTTGAGTTGTTCATCTATCGGGGCCTTGCCTGGTTTCTGCTTGTGTGAAAGCTTTGTCCCAGTAGCCCTCCTGTATCTCTTTTTGATTGGGAAAATGGATTCACCGGTTTCTTCATAGAATTCGAGAGGCACAACCAACCTATAATTTTCAATCTTCATTTGCTCAATTAATTGGATTATCCATTCAGTCTCTTGTATTTTGCGCCGGCTTTCCTCCATTGCAGTTTGCCTCTTCTTATACAACCTCACTGAAGGGGAGTCTTCGCTCCTTGAATCTTCATCCGATGAATCAGAGATGAAAATTGGAGCATTCTTATTGAACCCTGGCAGCCCTGTCAAACGACTGGTGACCTCCTTCTCTTCACGCAGGCATTTGCCAATTGGTTTCATGGTAATGGGATTTTGGGGACTGAACTTTGATGGAGTCCTTGGAGAAGTGATTTAATTTGCTGTGACTATTTTGGAACGAATGTATGAGATTAAATAGAGTTAATCAGCTGTCAGTTTCTCTTTTTTGTTCCTCCTCATTAAACATGCAAGTAATTTACTAATTGATTGTCTTGTTCATTAATGTTGTTAAATAAGGCAGTTTAGGGAATTCAAACAGTTACTGCACAATTTTTTGTGAATGGTCATGATGATTAGTGGCTTTATAAGTTTATTATGATGTCCTTCATGCTCGTTGTTTGTTTCCATGTAGTACTGAATTGGGCCTCTTCATGATTATTATAATCTACTGAATGTTAACTGTTTGCGCTCTAGTGATCCCCAATTAGTCATCACTAGCAACGATCCATGAATTTACCATTGAATTCTCGTGCCTTACCAATGCCCTTGTCCAAATTACTTCATTTTTCACTCTCACGTTCATTTTCGATAATGGTTGTGCTCTGCGTGGAATTTTAGCAGAGGTAAACTTTCTTTCTATTATCTTGTTGATCCATAATTTTCACATCAACGTAAGATGAATAACAAAACTAAACTTTATTTCCTATCACCTGTTGCAGGTAACATTTCCAGGTTACAGAACATTAATCGATAGTATGGATGAGTGGGCACTGTTTGGACTTTCGCCAGAGGTAAACATATTTTGGTGCCCCCTTTCATTTCCTTTAAGTCCACTCTCTTCTTGATGTTGATATTCCCGTTTTGAGGGAAACCTAGTCTTATGATCGGCAACATATCTTTTATAGTAACTACCTTGTCTTATGATCGCGCAACCTTGTCTTAAGTCCACTATCTTCTTGATGTTAATGATTCTCCAGTCTATTCTTGATGTTGAAATTCCCTTTTGGAGGGAAACCTTGTTTTATGATCGCCTAACATAGCTTTCAGAGTAACTATTGTCTGGATGAATTAGTTGTGACATGTGACAAAATTAATAGCGAGTACAAAGAAAAACATGTGAAAGAATAGCACTAAAATCCAGTAGCTTCTTCGTGGTTATTCAATGCATCACAAGAAAGCTGGGTTGGAAGTCCAAAACCTATGGGGTGCCACCTCCGGCTGCTTCTGAATATCTCATTGTGATTCAAGAAACAATCATAAAAAAGCTAGGTGCCACCTCCGGCTGCTTCTTTGTGATTGTTCCAGCATCACAATGCTGCCGAACGGAATTGCCGTCGACCAGGAGTTGGGCTATGATAAACAGGGGTTGGCATCGTTATGTTCGGACTACTTGATGCAACATATTTTTGATCATTCCATGCATCACAATGCTGCATCAAGACAACCAGAACATAACGAAATCAACCTTGTGGAGATCGTTGACATCGACATGTTTTCAGACAAGCAAAACTCTATATAGGAAGATGAAAGGTGTAGTGAAATCTACAAGGCTGTAGGCTCTGGTTTTATACACAGTTGGGAAGATGGGGGGTTAGGAGAAGTTTGAGAGTTTAAAGATTGACAGGTGGGGTTGGGGGATTAATTGAGTTTAATAAATGCTAGTTTGAAGATGTGGTTTCATATCAAAAATACTGCTGGTTTAAAGAGTAGTGCAGGTCAGTAGGTATAGGTTAATGATGAACCTCATTGACTAGGGGTGGCAATGTTCTGAAAATAGTTTTAACATTGTTTCTCTTTAACATAGCTTTCGAGTAACTACTGTGTGGATGCATTAGTTGTAGCCTGTGAGAAAACGTAGAGTGAGTAGAAAGAAAAACATGTGAATAATAAGACTAAAATCCAGCAGCTTTATCTGTGATGATTCTCCGGCCGCGTGGTGGTAGCTAGTCAACCCTCTGTTTCCCATAGCACAACCGCTCATCTTATCAGATGAGAAGTTGTCAAACGAGTTGTTGTGCTATGAGAAACAGAGGTTGCCATCGATTTAGCACTCATCTAAGATCTATGAGCAGTGGTGCTATGATAAACAGAGGTTGGCATCGTTATATTCTGACTACCTGAAGTAATATCTTTGTGATCATTCCATGCATCACAATGCTGCATCAATACAACCAGAATATATAACGAAATTAACCTCGTGGAGATTGTTGACATAAACGTGATTTCCCACAATCAAAACTCTATATAGGTGGATGATAGGTGTAGTGAAATGGACAGTAGAATCTGTTGTGTTCTAGCCCCCTCCAGAAGCTTATGCGTGACCATTCCATGCATCACAGCGCTTCCGCAAGGGGGCGAGAACATAACTGACTCTTGACATCCACATGCTTGCCCTGAATCTAAACTTCAATTATCTGCATGGATGTAAGGCTGTATGCTCTGGTTTTATACACAGTGTGGAACCTGGGGGTTAGGAGAAGATGGAGAGGTGGGGGGTTAATGGATTAATAAATGCTGGTTTAAAATTTTGGTTTCAGATTAATAATTGTTGGGTTTAAAGATGTGGTTGCAGAGACATCATTGTTGGTTTAAAGATTAGTGCAGTAGGTATAGGCTCATGAACCACCTCATTGGTTATAGCTAGGGGTGACAACATTACAAAGTTATACTAATTTTTTTTTCCACTCACCTATTGCAGGTACAATTTGAATGTTATAGAACATTGATACTAGTAGTATATTAGCGCCTTATGTGATGTCCAAAAAATACAAGGCCAGAAATCTCCAAAATATTTGCGGAGTATTTCGTTGAAGGAAGAGTTGCGTCGCCAACAGAGGTAAATTACCGTGCAGTACTTTACATCATGTGACTGTTCCTTGCATTTGAAAATCATAAACGAGACCCATGCGTGGTGTGGGTGGAGGCTCCTGCCCGGTGGAAGCTATGCATGGAACACGCACTGAAACACTCACTATATATGTTTGACACTTCCACTGCTGTATGCTGCATATTGCTCGTTCGAGACCCCTGCATGGTGTAAGTGGAGACTCCTGCCTGGTGGAGACCATGCATACAATTCACACACTGCTCGCACAATATTATATGTACACTGTATGCGCTCAGAAGTTTTAGAAGTTTATCGGTATAGTTGAATTGAGATGAGGGCTCCCTGAGAGCTGAAAATTGCATTTGACAATGTCACTGTTGCGCCTTCTTCCGGCATTTGTCCATTGTTATCTATGTGAATCATATTTAAGAATGTGAATTTTTTATATCGGGTGAACAGCTAGCTAGCTGAGTTTAGTTTAGCATACACCTTGTACTGCATAACATAATTCTTGTTCATTCTTGTCAGAAAATTTATATGGTGTTTGTGAATGTCTTCAGGTTTTGTGAATCATACTCTAAACACGACGATTGCATGACCGTGTAGCTTGCAAGAACTCAAGGTCGCCTCCACCTCCTATGCACGATACACGTTCACATCGGAGCTTCCCTACTCACAACTACGTACCTAGCAAGTGTAGATTATGCGAAGTTTGTAGTTTTGGTTAGGGTGATATATAGTTTGTTAGGATTTTATGTTGTAGTTGATGTAAATGTACAAATTTTTGGTACACTGGGTTCGGTTGATATTAATAGAAATTTCGTTTCTTTTCAAGAATTTAGTATTTATTTATTAAAAGTATTATTTTTATAGACGACCACTTCTTGACGAACAATTAGTGAGCAAAATAGCTATATACGACGAGTAAAATTTTCGTTTTAAGAAATAAAGACAGGTACTATGGTCGTCTTTTCACGAAAAAAATGGGCAAACAGCACAAAATTTACGAAATTAGATAATAAATAACGACGAAAAAAGTAGTCGAGCAGATACCAAAGACGACGAGAATAATTGTCGGCATAAATTCAACGACCACCAAAGTTGGTCGAAATATTCGTTGGCAAAATTTTTGACCGCATAATATTATGGTCGGTAAGTCGTCGGCAAAATATCAACTACGAAAATTTAGTCGGCAGAAGTGGTCGGTAAAATATTTTTACCGACCAATGGCAAAAGTTGTCGCCCCGTCGAACTAACGACGGGGCTATTCCGACGCTTTTTGGACGAACTTTTCTCGTCGTCTTTTCACTCTAACGACGAAATTTTGGGTTTTAACGACGACTTTACTCGTCGTAATAAACCGATTTTTTTGTAGTGACCCCTCGAGTGGTCGTCGATATTTACCCCTATTATGTAGGAGGGAAAAATCCTCTCTACATCACTGCCATCTCTAAGCTTGCTTCCTATCAACCCCGATAACTATCTTTATAGTTACCCAGTTACGGTGTAACGTTTGATCATATTAAAGCATGATATTTCACAACTAGAGTATCCAGTGACTTCAATTATAAGGATTACAACACCGTTAGAACTACGAGAAGCACTTGTGACGTTGACATAATCTAATGTAGCCTTCTCGCGGTGGGTCTATCCAATATGCCATTAGTCCTAATGCATGCCCATGTGTTAGACTTGATATCTTCATATCAATCTACCCACATACTAGTCTATAGTTGATCCTCTTGTTAATCAATATAATGGACTAGGGATATTTAAGATAAACAACACAATTATAATCGAAGGACTTCATTATATTAAATATCTCCATAAATAATACAATGATTTATTCTAGCAAATAAAGTTCATACTAAACAGATTGCCTCTAGGTCATACAAAACCAACACAAGTATGTGTGGGATAGCAAGCGTGAGGAAGCATTCCAAACGATGAAGGAGAGGTTAATGTCAGCACTTGTGTTGACCTTACCTACCGAATGAGGAGAATTTGAGGTATACAGTGATGCCTCAAAGCATGGCCTTGGATGTGTTCTGATGCACGATGGCAAAGTGATTGCCTATGCTTCCAAACAACTGAATTCGTACGAAGAGAACTACCCCACTCATGATTTGGAGTTTCCAGCAATCCTTTTTGGATTAAAGATTTGGAGAATTACCTTTACGCTACGACCTGCAAGATTTTCACGGATCATAAGAGTTTGAAGTACATATTCACACAAAAGGAGCTGAAAATGAAAAAAATGAGGTGGTTAGAGTTAGTGAAGGACTACGATGTTAAGATCCAATACCATGAAGGAAAGGCCAATGTAGTAATGGATGAGTTGAGCCGAAAGACAGACCATAAAGTGAATGTGATGTGGCTGTTGCCACCTAAGCTTTACGAGGAGTTCCGAAAGTTGAAGATTGAGGTTTTCACAAAAGGATCCACGTCTAACATGTTGTGCAATTTGAAAATGGTATGGGATATCTTAATTTAAATAAAGGATGCTCAAAAGGAGGATGCTTTCCTCTAAAATATTAAGGAAATTACTAACAAAGGCGAGGCAACCGACTTTAAAGTAGAGGAAGACATGAGCATAAAGTTCAAGGGAAGGTGGTGTGTACCAATTAAATGTGCGGAAGTGAAGGAGAAGATTATGAAGGAGGCTCATAACATGCCTTATTCGGTACACCCAGGAGGAGACAAGTTATACAAGGATCTAAAGAAGACGTTTTGGTGGAAGGGTACGGAGAAGGAAGTTTCAGACTTTGTATCTCGGTGTTTGACTTATCAAAAGGTCAAATTCGAGCACAAGAGACCAGGAGGGATGTTGCAACCATTGGAAATACCAGTGTGGAAATGGGAGTCCATGTCAATGGATTTTGTTACAGCCTTGCCCGTTTCGAAAAATGGTCTGAACCAGATTTGGGTGGTAGTTGATCGACTAACGAAAAAAGCAAGATTCATTCCCATGAAGGACACATGGTATATGGATAAAAGAGGAGATTCTTACATAAAAAATGTTGTAAGATTACATGGAGTACCGAGTTCAATCGTTTCTAATGGGGACCCCAATTTCTTGTCTCACTTTTGGAAAGAGTCGCACAAGGCTATGGGAACAAAGTTGCAATTTAGCACAGCTTTTTACCCAGAAACGGATGGAAAATCTGAAAGGACGATTTAGGCACTGGAAGACATGCTAAGAGCTTGAATTTTGGACTTTGGAGGTTCATGGGAGGACAAGTTACCACTTATCGAATTCTCTTACAAAAGCAGCTATCATGCCAGCATAGGTATGGCACCCTATGAAGCGTTGTATGGAAGGAAGTGTAGGACACCGTTTTGATGGATCGACATTAGCGAGACAGTCATTCTAGGATCTCAAATGATAGAGGAGTCGACAAACCATATTCGGATGATTCAGCAAAGGATGAAAGTGGCACAAGATCGAATAAAGTCTTACGCGGATACGAATAGAAGACCACTTGAATTTAAGGTTGGTGAAAAAGAGTTCATAAAAGTATCTCCGACGAAGGGGGTTATACGTTAACCAGAAAGGAAAGATGAGTCCCAAGTACATTGGACCCTATTAAGTTTGGATTAGATCGGAGTGGTAGCCTATCTCCTTAATCGTCCTAACAATCTAGGCTGAGTCCATAATGCTTTCCATGTCTCTCAAATTAAACCTTATATCCATGACCTCCACGATATCCTTAATCATGAACCAGTTGAACTTGATCCATCCCTCACGTATGAAAAGCAGCCAATCAAAATCTTAGATTGAAAGACTAGGGAAACCCGTACCAAGTCAAATTTGTTAGTTAAGATTCTTTGGTCGAACCATCTCACTGAGAAAGCAACATGGGAAGCCGGGGCAGACAAGCAAAAGCGTTATCCACACCTTTTCGACCAGGTACGAGTCGAGTGACGGGGACGTCACTCCTTTTAAGGGAGATGTGATTAAATAGCCTTGCATTTAATTACCCGGCATGTCTCGTTATAACATGTCTTCATATTGCATCCGAATTAGAACTGCATACTTGCATTAGGGGAATTACTTTAAGATTCAGGGACGAAGCTTTGTTTTAAGGGAGATGTGATGTAATAACCCGGTATTTTCAGGGTATTTTTAGTAGTTTCGTGAATATATTGGACCATTAGTGCTTTATAAAACTATTTTTATTAAATAGTTATATATATATATTTGTATAAATACTATTAGAAAGAAAACTAAACTTCTTTTTATATTTTATTTAGTAGAAGTATAGAATTTAAGTAAGTTTTTAGTTGTGAAATTTAAAAAGTATCGTATAACGTTTTTAACGTGACAAAATGAGACGTTTTAAGTAATGTTTACGTAACTAGCCATCGCGGCACTTCGTGAGCGTGCCACATAGTAACAGAGTTCAAGTCATCTTCTACCTCTCCACCTGCGTACAGGAGATGAACGCATCTCCAACTCCAACTCCGCCACCGAGTCACCGCTTTCAAAAACACCACCAAATCATTCAAATTTCGTCCCAATTCAGTCCCTGTCCACCAAAGACCAATAATTTTGCTTCAAGAAATCAACTTCACCCGGAATCGCGGCTTGATTCGGAATCAAAGTCCTACCCGGAAAGTGTCCTACTCCCTCTCGGAAACTCTCCGACGAGCCTATAAAAACCCCTCAAATTCTTAATTTTTCTCACACCAGTTCCACCTCTCAATCTCTCTCACGCCCTCTCTATATATCCCGTTCGAATTGCCGAAGAAGACCCAGTCAGAACCGGCCAAGTCCGACAAACCCAGCCAGGTTCGGTCCAAGCCCAGCGCCGCTACTCGTCCCACTATGCGACGCCGCGCCGCTACCTTTTTCTTCGCCCCTCTGTCGTCTCTCGTCCGGTAAACCCAAACTCAAGTTTGTTCTTCAATTTTTTTTATTCTTACCTTGTAAATTATGTAACTTGGATTTTAGGTTGTGGGTTGAAGATATCACATTAGGTTTTAGATGAGGAAGAAACTCAATTTCTATTAATTGTAAACATTGGAGGTTGTTTTGCACAATCTGAAACCTTGCGGGTACTTGGTTGTACTTTCTAAAAATGGTTTTCATACTTTTGTTTTGTTGTGGGAACTACAATAGTTATATGTTTACATTATTAAGTTTTAGTAAAATAATATTCTTTGCTAATAAAATAGTTAACAAATTTTCTTTACCCTATAATAGTAATAATATTGCGGAAATTTGAGATTATCTTATGAGTTTTGTATTTTAAATATATTATAATATTACGTCTTTATAATAATAAATGTTAACTCATATAATTCGTCTGTATTTTAAATAGAAGGAATCTATTACCTTAGCAATTATGGGGAAAATAATAAGGGGTTGTATGCATTGCATATAGGACTTTGCGTGCACTACTGTCGTATAGTTGATTGTTAATTAGGAACATCTGTTATTGTAGACACCTAGTTAATAGACGGTGAATTTGTGGAGGATCCATACTACGAATACTAGGAGTTGCTAGCTTCCGTGTGACAAGCTCTCTCTTTCCAAGTTTATATGCACAACACCTTCAAAAATCAAAATGTGTTTGTTGTGTGTTATTTGTGTATCGTAAAACTGTTTTAAGTCTTAAAATTTGAAATCTCTCTTGAAGATATCTCTTTGGAAAGTATGCGGGTACGTGTGGTTACTATAATGATCATGTGGTATATTAATGAACGATAAATGGTATGGGGCGATGTACAGAGGATGCGTGTGAAGGATACGGCCGGAGGCGCACGTGATACAATCCGCCTCGGGTTTCATACCCTATCCTATATGGGTTTCTATATTGTGAAAGCTATAGAGTACTACCTATGCATGTGTGGGTCACAACTGTATAGGGGTTTTGGCACTTAAGGTCTCATAGTTATTTCAGGGAGAATTGGGATGGAATGTGATATCCCAAGAGGTACCCTATTTATTATTTATTGCATTGTGACCTCTCTGTGGGCATTCGTTACCCGCTAGGCTCTAATACATCTCATCTCAACTAATGATTAAATGTGAAGTTACTTCAGTTATCTGGTGATTCAGTCCTTAAGCCAAAACTCTGTTTTACGCGTTGTGGTGGTATATGCATACTCTGTTTTTACGAACAAACTTTTACTGCGTTGACTTTTTCCATTTGAAAACCCGCGAGTTATGAATAAAATGGGGGAACGCATACACGTAAGCTGAAGATTAGGATCAGGCAGCTAGGACGGATTTCATTTATCTAGGAAGCATTTTATTCACGGTTTAGATTTGAACACTTGTCGTTATTTATTTAAAACTATGGTTGGAGGATTTCTCCAGTATTATTAAATAAATGCACTTGGATTCTCGTTTGGTTGTGCTAGCAAGGAGCCGTAGGTTCCAGGGTTGTTCAAGCATTATTTTCTAAATATCAAAAAGCATATTTGAAGATTGAGACATAAGAAAATTCACCATTACCTCAATGTTCTTATTAGAACTTTCATCATGCATGTCCATGAGACATAGATTAGCCTGATATACTTCAGAGTCATAGTCACTTGATGAATCTGAATCACTCCAAGAAGCTACCATTTCCTTCTTCTTTTTTTCATGGTCTTTCTTTAGAAAGTGTTTGCTTTTCTTGTGTGGACAGTCTCTGACCAAGTGTCCTGCATCACCACACTCAAAGCAATTCATAACTTTGGATTTGTGAGAAGAATGTTTACCATTTTAGTCTTTGCTATTGGAGGATCTGAATTAAGCTTTGTTAAATTCTTTGTTTTCAAGGTTCTTCTTCATCTTGAGAATCCTTTTCAAGGCTTTGGAAATAAGAGTAAAATAATCTTCTTCATCATCTTCTTATTTTTCAAGGCTTTGAGGTTGTTCAATTTCTTTAGCCTTTAGAGCCAGATTCTTGACACTCTCTAGTAATTATCCATCAGCTTCATTCATAAAAATCTCATGTGTGAGTAGCTTACCCTATAAATCATCAAGCTGGAGGGAGGATAAATCTTGAGCTTCTTCAATAACTGTGGTCTTTGGTTCCCATTTAGCTTAAGGAAGGAATTCTCAAGATTTTTTTGACTTTTTCTTCATTGGAGAAAACTCTCCCCAAGGACTCCATATTGTTGACAATATATGTGAATATTTTGAACATTTCTTTAATGGATTCACCACCATTCATCTTGAGTAGTTCATAGTGTCTGAGAAAGATATTGATTTTAGTTTTCTTCACTTGGCTGGTTCATTCAAAAGTAACCATGAGTTTATCGCATATCTCCTTATCAGGTTTTACATGCAGATATTCTTTTGAATTCATCTGCACTCAAACCACAATATAAGAGAATCATATCTCTATAATTCTTATAAAGTTTGTCTATTTCAAGAGTAGAGAGAGAGATTTCAGGTTTGGTAGTTTTAATCCCATCATTTTCAATGTAAAACGTGTGGGGACCACTCTGGATGATAGATCAGAGTCCCATGTCTTGATCAATGAAGAAAATTTTCATGAAAGCCTTCCAGTGTACAAAATTTTCTCCACGGAATAAGGGAGGTCTGATAGCAGCTCTTCCTTGTGAGAAACCACCATGACCTACAATACTCATGATCATCGGATTATTAGATCTTTGCAGTGATACAAACTTGATACCAATTGAAAGACAGTATGTAGGCAAGTAATAGAAGATCACTACTCTAGAAGGGGGGTTGAATAGAGTGTGGCAACTTTTGTCGAAAGATTAAAACAAAGTGTGTAGATCAGAAAGAATTTCAAGGCCTTCAACTCAAATTCAAGTATTTGAAACTAAAACAGATATTGAGAAAAGTTGCGAATATTTTTTAAGGCCTTGAAATGCCTTTCCAGGTCTTGACTGAAAACCTGGTTCGATGCAGTGAACTGGACAAGTATAGAACTGAAAAGTAAATGCAAGGAACACAATGATTTTACGGAGTTCAGTCCTCAGTGACGTCTCCGCCCAAGAGATCTAAATCCCTGCAGGATTTCAACAAACATCTTATTAATCAAAAGCTAAGCACTATATCTCAAGCACAGAGAATTCCCTTACTCTTTTACAGCTTATGGTTCTCTCTAACCGATCTAGTACCTGCACTAGCTAACTGATTCAGTAAGAATCTCTTGTTGTTCCTGTTGAACAACGCCACGAGATTAAATGATCAAGTAATAATACAAATAATATACAAAGAAAGAACAGAGGGAAGAACACTGTATGTGCAGTAAAGTTGTGAAGCTTGAAGTGTTCTTTTGTAGATTGAGATGGATTGAATGTTTGATCTCTTTCAGTGTTGCGTGTCAATCCTGTGAGAGTGTTCTTGTCTCTTTAATGATCTAAATTCTTTATTCTCTCAAACTGTGTCTCTTTTTGGAATTTTGAACTGCAGTATCTATAGGAATTTCAAAACAGAACTTCCTAAAAATCCTCCAGAGATATTTGACTCTTTACAGCTCAATTTCAATGAATTTCCTACAATACTCATGATTACCAAATTGTTAGATCTTTGCAATGATACAAACTTGATAGCAATTGAAAGACAGTATGTAGGCAAGTAATACAGGATCAATACTCTATAAGGGGGTTAAATAGAGTTTGTCAACTTTTGCCAAAAGATTAAAACAAAGTATGTAGATCAGAAAGTATTTCAATGCCTTGAACTCAAATTCAAGCCTTTGAAACTAAAACAGATAGTGAGGAAAGTTGCTAATATTTTTCAAGGCCTTGAATTGCCTTTCAAGGTCTTAACAGAAAACCTGCTTTGATGTAGTGAACTGGACAAGTATAGAACTGAAAAGTAAATGCAAGGAACACAATGATTTTACGGAGTTCAGTCCTCAGTGACCTACATCTCTGCCCGAGGGATCTAAATCCCTGCAGGATTTCAATAGTCTTCTTATTAATCAAAAGCTAAGCACTATATCTCAAGCACAGAAAATTTCCTTAATCTTTTACAGCTTGTGGTTCTCTCTAACCTATCTAGTACCTGCTCTAGCTAAATGATTAAATAAGAATCTTTTGTTTTTCCCGTTGAACAACACCACGAGCTTAAAGGATCAAGTAATAATACAAATAATATACAAAGAAAGCACAGAGGGAAAAACACAGTATATGCAGTAAGCTGTGAAGCTTGAAGTGTTCTTCTGTAGATTGAGATGGATTAAATTTTTGATCTCCTTCAATGTTGCTTGTCAATCCTGTGAGAGTGTTCTTGTGTCTTTAATGCTCTAAATTCGTTTTTCTCTCAAACTGTGTCTCTTTCTGTAATTTTGAACTGCAGTATTTATAGGAATTTCAAAACACAATTTCCTAAAAATCCTCCAAAGAAATTTGACTCTTAACAGCTGTGTACGAGAGAATCCTGCAGAGAGAATTCAATATACACCAAGAGTAGGGGATAGAAAGAACACAGGAAGAGTAAGGTTGTGAGTAGGGAGAGAGTAAGACAATAGCACTGTATGAGAGAGAGAGAGAGGATATTGGCAGAGCTTCCGCGTATCTTAGGTGGTTCGCCCTTGTATGGAAGGGTTAACGATCCTATATATAACGGAGAATGTGACCGTTTTAGTGGGTTAATGCGCCCATTAATGGCGGCTTAATTATCTTAACCACAACGGCACGCTCGTCCGCGTATATAGGGACCGTTACGCACGTTAGTCGCGTATATCGGAACCGCTATGAGGTTGAGCGGGTTTATGGAGCTCGTGCCATAAATCTCTCAAAGTAGTAACTAGGGGTCGCGCGCGGGCTTGGTTGTCGCTCGCGCGCGACAGGACTTACTCTAGCCTCCAAACCACTAAGTCCCTACAAGTCCCGTGTGGTGGTATGCGAGGGTTCTGTCTCGCAGCCCCCACGTGGATCAGCGCGGGTGGTGATCCAGTGTGTGTGGAGCACAGCTAGGTGTGCTGGATGGTCGCCACATGGCTAAGATCTGCCTGTCTAGAAAGCACTATCTACATTATCCCCGTTTTTGCGCGTGAAGACACACAGCCGAATAGGCTTCATTGCGCAGGAACCAATGTACGCGTCACCGCCATGCACCAATTCAAATACACGCAAATTCAGCCCCCGTGCGTGTCACTATGACCTAAAATCCCTAGAGTCGTGCCGTCTGGTTTTTTAGGGTTTTAGGCATGACGTCAACTTGTCATGTGATTGCGCGATTCGACGGTGACGGTTGCGATTATACTACTGAAAGGACGCGACTCCTCATTGTTGTTTTTTTTTGGATAAATACTTTTTACTCTCCATTGTTGCAAAGCATCACTTCTCTCTCTAAAGTGACTGATACCCGGAAGCCTTCAAGAGCAGATTCAAGTGATTAATCATCAGTTCTTCCTTGTCAATCGTCTCCTTCAACTTGCTTCATCGAGACAAGCTTTACCAAAACAAGGTTGGCTTTGCTCAATTCCATTTAATGTACTCAAATGATCTTTGAACTGTCTTGGATCTGTAAACCCGTGACTATTTGAAACATGTCATTCGTTGAGAACTGCAAAAGAGACCTTGTTCCTAAACCCAGAACTGATCTAATCACCGGATTGTGACAATTTTGAATGTGGGACTTCTGAAATTCTGAGCAATATAAACGATTCTGAACTTCCGAACCCAGAATTGACCCTGGACTGTTCATCTTCTTTTGACAAGACATAGTTGCTTCAAACTGAAATTCAAACTGATTCTTGAAATTCAAACTGAGTGTGTATATTTCTCCCCCCCCCCCTTTTTTCTTGCTCTTCCGTAGGAATGGAAAAGACAAAAGGAACCAAACCCATTAAAGAGGCCGAAGAGATACCTGATCTTTCCCAAACCTTGTGGCTGAAAGCCCCCTATTTGGGTGGAAAAGATTTTTATCATGCTAGGGTTAAGGTAAAGAACTTGCCGACTCCTGTTCCCTCTGGAGAGTTGCAGACATTGAGCCCGCCTGTTAACGTAGCCATGCTGGAATTGATCGATTCCGAGGATGTGGTTAGATTGGGGGTTAAAAATGGGGTTTTCCCCCATACCGCAATTTCTACCCAGGCGTTTTTCCAGAAATTGGACTTTATGGATGAGTGGATCGACCACGTTCTGACCCACCATGCCATCGCATTGAACAATGCTGGCATTTATTTCGCATTCCGTGCTATGAAGGGTGCTGCCGTGAAGTTGGATCAATCCATGCTTCTAAACCTTCTTTCTCGTTATTCGCCTGCGACTCATACCTTCCACTTTGCTGAGTTCGAGGCTGCTTCCACTCTGGAGGATGTGCACATGTTGTATGATCCTTCTCTCGTTGTTGAGGTGGATCCTCGGAGTCATTTGAGGACAGATCCGGAACTTGCTCTATACAAGCAGATGGAGGAATGCTTGTCCGAGGTAAAGACAATTTCCACGCGGTGGACATCTGTGAAAGTTCTTCCTGACTGGCAGCTGGTTGATACATCTGTGAAGAACACCTGGAGAAAATGGGTGAAGTACTTCTTTCGCGACTATGCGAGTAGCAGTATCACCAAGAAGCTCTTGGACCAGAACCCAAAAGCAAAGAATTATGTGAATGGGAAAGGGTACCATCTCACCTTGTGTGGCTTTCTCTATGCCTGGTTATCAAGGTATCTGATCGATGGTCACCCTCATGATGGGGTTTTCTACCATGTTCTCCCTCTTGCTGTAAGACTGACTCTTGGCCAGAGATTCGCACTTGGGCCGCTAGTCTTGGGTACTTTGTATCATATATTGGACCAACTGGTAGTTGCGGCCAAGGACTCTCGCGGTCGCCTTGATGTGTTGACTTATGTTAACATCGCATTCCTGACCATGTGGGTTTTTGAGCGATGGCCCTCCTATGCCGCTGTTCCTTCTAAGCCCAGCAAATGGTGTGTCCCAGGTGCGGAGGATGAACTTTCTAGTGGAAGAACTGCTCGATGGTTTAGAACCAATCTTCCCAAGTGTACTTGGAGTCTGATATGTGATGACCGAATCAAGTTTACAGCTAGGCCCTATGCCACGCGTATTGAGAATGTGCGATGGTTCCCGAAGTTGTATCCCGCTAGATCTCTTACTTTCTCGGAAGAGCTCCTTTTCAAGGGTCATCAGCGCTTCCATGAGCGCTATCGCGAATTCTTCTGCTGGTGTCTAAGGGGTTCTCTTCCTGCTCTTGCAGACTATGTTCCTGAGCTTACTCCCAGGTATGAGAGGATCACAGTGGATGTCGATCCAACTCCCGTTTCTCCCCATTTTGGCTTTGATGCGGTGGCGCCATCAGTTTGGCCTAGATCCATTGTAAGAGGCTGCTACAAGCGGCTGTTGTCTGGCGAGTGCCAAACGATCCTGAGGAGCAACTTTCCCTTTGATCAACCTTCAGGTGGTCGTGCAGGTCGCTTATCCAAGAATTGGGTTGCTTACTGGACTACTCGGCAGGCCAGATTCGAGACACAGTCGATCCCTCATCCCAGCAGAGCTCCTGTAATCAAGAGAAATTCCTTCCCCTTCTGTCCTAACTGCAGTTTGGATGACTCCCAGTATGGCTGCTACTCATTGCTGGACCATGAGAACCACTTGTGCCCATCCACCATCCTTGAGGAGAAGATGGCCGCAGTTAGGGGTGGTGCTTCGCATGTTATCAAGTACAGCGAAGATTTTGCCAAGGTAAACAATTTCCTTTGCGCGTGTTAAGTTTCTTTCCTTTGATGCGACGAAACTTATGCTCCATTTTCTGTTTTAGTGCTATCTGAGGAGGTTTGCGTTTGGTGAGCGCTCCAAATCGCTGATCAATACCATTGTTGCAGCGAGAAGGCAGGGTGAGCAAATTCTGTTAACAATGGGGATGGCTCCCGCAGTCGAGGCTCGGATTCGCGAGGTAATGGATGCATTTGCTGACTCGCTGATAGACAACACCCCAGTTTTGTCTCCTCCTAGGAACGTTCCATCTCCTCCCGCAGACGTTGCCCCAAGGGCGAAGAGACAAAGGCAGAAGGGAATCACAATCTCTTCCCCTAGGAGTGCTCCAGCTTCCTCTCCTTCGAAGTCCCTTACCTCTAAGGAAAAGGGAAAAGGTCGCATGCCAAGCAAGGTGCGGAAAGAGCTCGCAGTCGAGACTCTTGTTCCGTTTGGTCAGGAGGAAGAAGGGGATGAGAGGAGAGAGGTGAGAGAAAGAGATGATGATTAAGAAGAAGAAAGAGTCGAAAGTGAAAGAGAAGAAGAAAGAGGTGAGATACAAGAGGAAGATTCGGAAGGTATCTCAAACGACTTATCTTCTCAGTACTTTAGATCTCGCAATATTTATTGAACAGTTTGTTCTTTCGCAGATGATGACGCAGAAACCATCAGCGGCCTTCTGGCTAAGAAGCAGAAGAAGGGTTCTCACTCTGGCGTTTCCAGCGAAGCCATAGACAAAGACATCCTTGCTGAGTCTAAAAGAACAGCTGCGGAGGTTGCGGAAAGAAGAAGGAAGCGAGAAGAAGATGAGATCGAACTCATAAAGAAGAGGAGTTTGGAAGAGCAACATGTTGACGACTTGGTGCAGCAAGCCGATGAGGAAGATGCGGCTGCTCTGGAGCAGGCTCAAGCGGTCTTTGAGGAAATCGCAGGTGGCAATCAAGGTGAGATCTTTAATCTTGTTGTAACTTACCAAGAAGTGATTATCGGTGCATTAAAGCATGGCTTATTGAAAGCTGATATTCGCCGATGGCTAGTAAACAAGTGTGGTGAACCCTCAGGTAATTATTCAAGCAATATATGTAAGCTAGGCTTAGCAACCCAATTATCATCATAACAAGTTTCTTCGCACCCCAGGTCACGCCCACCTTAAAGATATGCTTAATGAAGATACCCTAGTAGGATACGGTGTCGCGTCTTTAGCATATCATGAAGATGCCGCAATCCCACCTACGTGTGGAGGTGCTTGCTATTGATCTATCAAAATAACATAACATTGTATGATACAAATTACATCACATTTTCCTGTCTTGTATCCCAGACGATGCTGATGAGGCCATGCCGGAACAGAGAAATCAGCCCCCTGCATCTTATGCTCCAGAGCGAAGCTCTCATGTCGAGAAGCCTGTCGCAGCTTCCGAGTATGCAGGAGAGCCCTTGGAGGATGTCATCAAAGTTTCTGATGATATCAAAGCTGACACCGTGCTGATTGAGGAAGATGCTGATGCTGCAGCTGAGGAAATGGAGACAGATGCTGTCGGGGCTGAGGTTCATGAAAATGAGCAGGTCGTGGAAGACATAACATCACATGGAAATGTGAATGTTCAAATGAATGCTCCTGATCCCCACGAGCCCCTCGCAACTGAAGGAGTTCCTGGTCAAGCAACAGCTACTACTGTTGTCGTTCCTTCAACAGAGATAGAGCTTCTAGAGGTTCCCCAAGCATGTAGTTTTTGGAGCTCGCAAGTGGGAGCTGCTGTCGTACCTGTTGCGGCCTATACCCTTCCTGCCAACTATGAGGAACTAGAACTCGCAGCTGATAGACGAGCAATGGAGCGAGGACAGACTTCAGCTCTTCCAGCAATGCGAATTCCTTCTTTGCCCGAGATCCTTGAAGGAACCGGTATGTTACCATTTTTCGCATTCTACACCCTCATTTAAAAGTTTCATACTCTAAACTTGAATCAACATTGTTAGGATTGAAGCAAGCTGATGTGGACTGGCTAGTTCAGATGCGTCTCTCCTATCCCCGGTCATTTGCGAGATCTCTAAAGATAGAGCCATATAACAGAAGGCTGTTCTTGACCGAATCCATCTGGATTTTGGAGCAGCTGTCTGTGGCCACTCCTGCGACCATTTCTCCTCAAAGTGCGCAGCTGCTTTTCAGCACATGCCAAGGCCTTCAAGCCAAAGTTCAAGGCAAGCTAGGCTTCGGGTATCTTCTTAACAGGGTCACCCAAATTCGCGCAGCTGTGAATTTGAAGCGCGGTTTCCACAACCTCGCGGCTGAGAGAAGGAAGGTAGAGGAGCAAAGACAGAAGGCTGAAGAAGCTGTCAAACTTTTTCATGAGATGAATGCCAAGTACGAGCAACTGAAGCGAGAAGTGGACCAAGTGAGAGATACATCACTCTCATTCTCCCCAGAAGACCCTCTGATCAAAGATTTATTTTGAAAAACAGAAAGTATTTGTTTGAAAAAAAACATTATTGTAATGCTCCTAGGGTTTCTCCCCCCTTTTTTTTATTCAAGACTTGCATGCCCCATTTTGCCCTTCCGGGGATTTGCTCAAACATTTTATGCGTATCAATTATGACGCCACATGGTGACATATCTGCCTTGATTTTTGCGCTAACTACTTATTATATAAGCACGATTTCCTTGGGAAGCCCATCCGTATTATGACCTTCCGTCATTAATTAGGGCACGCCACCGAATCGTCATAGCCTTTAGTAGGGTAATTGAATGTTACCTCTTTTAAGACGCAAGTAATTGATTCTTACCCTTTTTCCAAGCTTTGCTGACTCAGCTGGGGAACTGAAGAGTCTCCGTAGAGTCTATATAAACCCTGCCTCCTGCTGCTTGGGTTCTTCATCCCAAAATGTGGCTTGCCATGAGTCCTTACGACTGCTGGCTTCAACGCTTGTCTTTTGTTGATTCATGGCAGTTTCAAGTTATGAAACCTGATTTTGTGCCTTGTGCCATAGAAATAGCTTCCAAGGTCTTCTTTATGAAGCTTATTGATCTTCATGACCGCTGTAAAGAAGATGTACATAATACCTCATGTTTGTTCGAAGATTTTTCTTCGTCTATTATGTTTGCAGGTCGTATCTCCGGCTGCCTTCCGGCAAGGTGCAGTGCTGTACTGACCTTCCTACCAACTCGTAATGAACGGAGTGTTTCTCCTCTAGATTTCCTGGAGGAGAACTATTTGCCTCCACGTTCTTAAACTAGGGGTGACGAGCCATTGCGCTCGTCTCCGTGGACAAGGAGCTTCCTGCCCCAGGAGTTGTTCTCCGCTGGTTATTCACCGCCGCATCCGCCTAAACAGGTGGTTCATCTGTCATATCTCTTGGGCAGAAGACCTGTCAGGGGCTTTGTTCAGATCTGGGATCTTGACGCTAACGTCGCATAGCTTTGTTAGCGTTTGTAGGCCATTCTTTTTACAGCAAGGCTTCTCTTGCTATAACTTTTTCTTGTAAACTGCTATGTCGCATAGCTTATGTTAGGATCAGTAGGCCGATCATTTTGTAGTAAGATTTTCCTTACTATTGGCTTTCTCTTGTAAGCTGCTATCTAGACAGATAAATTGTAAGTCATTTTGACTCTTAATGAAATACACTTTGAGTATTTGCTATTCTTCATTTGATAGAAAAGTTTGTAATATCGCATGCGTGTTGGCTATAAAACAAGTCATGTTTCTTTCGCCTTTTGCACTTGAATGTGTGCTTGAATAAATCTTTTATTTTAAGCTTAACAAACTTTGCATTCGCACGAGGTGTTGCTGCTATAGCTGGATATCTAATAGATAGGCTCGCAGACGAGTTAAGATCATACGTTAGAGCTGCTATCTTAGGCAGATAAGTTTTTAGATCATTTAAGATCGCATTCGAATATTGCTGCTATCTCAGCAGATAGGCTTCAAGATCATTTTAGATCGTATTCGCATAGTGCTGCTATCTCGGCAGATAGGCTTTAAGATCACTTAAGATCATATTTTAATATGGCTGATATCTCGGCAGGTAGGCTTTGGGATCAATTAAGATCGTTTTTGATTATTGCTGCTATCTCGGCAGATAGGCTTTGGATCGCATGAGATCGTATTTGAATACCGGTGCTATCTCAGCAGATAGGCTTTTATTGTAACTAATCATATGAGTAAATAAAGCGATGAAAGATAACTAAAGTAATAAAATTCTTCTCATTTGGGAGAATTCTTTTATTATAAGAACCCTAATATGGGAGAGGCAAGATTACAAGTCCCTCATATGGGAGAGGCGGGGTTACAGATCCCTCATATGGGAGGAACGGCGCATGGGTCTATCAAAATGCTAGTCTTAAATAGACATTGTAATCTGATGTGTGTAAAGAGAGAAGTTAGATAATACTTCTTAATCCAGCGCATGTTGACTAATCTTGGGGTTGTGGCCGTCCCATGTAGCCTCTGTTTATTGCAGTAGCCACTGTCAAAGACTTCTTTGACTTCGAATGGTCCTTCCTAGTTGGCTGCGAACTTTGGATGAGCCGCCTCCCGCATGCAGTGATCTAAAGCGTGCAGGACCAGGTCCCCAACCGCGAAGTCTCGATGTTGGACTATTTTGTTGTATGCGCGAGCGATCCTCTCTTTATACCTCTTGTTAGCCCGCTTAGCTTGTTCTCGCTTTTCCTCCAATAAGATCAAATCATAGTCACGTTGATTGTCATATAGTGCATGAAAGGCCAATCTCGCAGAGTTGATTTTCACCTCCGCCGGTACAACAGCTTCAGATCCATAGCATAAAAGAAATGGGGAGACTCCTGTGGGAGTCCTTGGAGAAGTTCGATACTCCCACAATGCTATGTTTAAAGAATCGGCCCATTTATTGTGATCGCCAGCGACCATCTTGCTCAGGATTATTAGCAGCGTCTTGTTGGTCGCTTCTGCTTGACCATTCCCTTTTGGATAATAAGGACTGGAGCAGACCTGCCTTATGTTGTACTCCGCTAGCTTTGCGGCCACCTGGAGATTTACAAAAGGGGTACCATTATCCGAGAGAATTGTGTTGGGAATCCCGAACCTGTATAGGATGTTCTCCTGGACGAAATGGACCACAGCAAGCGCATTTGCTGTCTTCAGCGGTATTGCCTCCACCCACTTAGTAAATAGCTTGGTCGCGGTGAGGATAAACTGGTTCCCATGTGAGGCTGGTCGGATGGGGCTGAAAAAATCTAGAGCCCAAGTGTGGAATGGCCATGGTGTCCCCAATGCGTGTAAATCTACGGCAGGGGCATGTACAAGGTTGCCTTTGAATTGACACTCCTGGCATCTACTTACTTTAGTGCGGCAATCTGCCTCCATAGTGGGCGAGAAATAGCCAACTGTGAGGAGTTGTCTACATAGTTTCGCACCTCCCTGATGCTCCACTTGATGATAGAGATCCATCACCTCTTGCGCTTCCTTACTGTCTAGGCATCGAAGTAGATTACCCTCGTGACCCCTTCGCCAGAGTATGTTTTCTTGTACTAAGTATCTGGCTGCCTTCCTTTTCAGTTTCTCGGCTTCTTTTCTTGACTCAGGCTCGATCCCTTCTGTGAGAAAATCGAAGAGCGGCTTTCTCCAATCCATGTCATCATCGACCAGAGCAATCGTTAAAGAATCTTTGATCAATGCACAACTCTCGCAGTTCCCTTGAATTAACGCAGCAGCCGTTGACATGTCCGGCCAGTGAATCCCATATCTTTGGGCTTTCCGATGGATTGACACCTCACTTTCTCCGCAAGTGTGCTGGTGAATCTTTTCAAACAGTGCTTGTCCTTCATGCTGCGAGACGCATCGCATGAGTATTCCACCTGGGCCTTTGTAGTAGAGAGCGTTGTCATGTATGCAGTACCCCTTAGTGGATGCCCAATTTTCTTTGCTCGTTCCCTCGGCAATGGCGTGTAATATTGGTTTCCTCCAGTCTGCATCATCCATACACTCATCGTCGCACGCTTCCTCTGTCAATGCCGATTACATTCGTACTTCAATCGAGATTCTCGCGGGGCACTTATCTGTACTAACTTTAGATCCCATAGTGGCCAAAGCATCCGCATGCCGATTATCTGCTCTAGGTGTATGCTCGTACCTGACATCGCAGAATTGCTACACCAGCTTCTGCACCAAAGTCCGGTAGGGTAATAGATTTACTTCTTTTAACCCGTACTCGCCTGAAGCTTGTTTGACGATTAACTTGGAATCCCCCATAACCGTCAAATTGCTTACTTCCAGTGCCCTAGCTGCGCGGAGACCTGCAATGAGAGCCTCATGCTCCGCTTCATTGTTGGCAACTGCGAAATCGAGTTTTGTGGACATTTGGATGACCTCCCCATCAGGTTTTGTCAGAACGATTCCAATTCCTCCACCTTTCCTTGTTGACGATCCATCAAAATGAAGCGTCCAGTAAGGTAACTCGGCTGCATAAATCTCGGGTCCCTCTAGTTCTTCCTCGATCATGGGCTCGTAGCTGTTATCCGAGAACTGTGCCAGCAGATCCGCCACTGCTTGTGATTTGATTGCCCGCGGTCGAACGCACGTGATGTCGTATTGGGAGATGGTCATATACCATTTTGCCAATCTTCCGCCGGGAGAAGTGTGAGTCAAGAGGTACCGTATGGGGTCACTCTTTGTAACCACCACCACTTTGTGCGAGGTGAAGTAGTGCTTCAAATTTTCTATTACGAAGAATAGAGCAAGGCGATGACGCTCGATATCTGTGTACCTTGATTCTGCTGGTTGCACTATGCGAGAAATATAGTAAATCAGCCTTTCTTGCCCTTCATATTCCTGAGCCAAAAGCGCCCCTATGGACCTCTTTGTCGACGTTAGGTACAGCAAAAGCGGCAATCCAAGCTGTGGTGCGATCATTACCCTTTGTGATGTCAGCAAGTCCTTTAGCCTCCCGAATGCGGCCTCATGTTCCGCGGTCCAATTGTACACAGCATTCTTCTTGAGGAGATCGGTGAAGCAGAAGGTTATTTATGCGATCGTAGGGATGAACCTTCGCAGGTAAGATAACTTCCCCAAGAATGTTTTCAAAGCGCTTTGATTGTGCGGTGCCGTCATGCTAGTGATGGCTGATACTTTGGAGGGATCAGGCTCGATGCCCTGCGATGTATCACACATCCCAAGAACTTCCATGAGGTCACTCCGAATGCGCACTTCATGGGGTTCATCTTTAGCTGGAAACTTCTGCATCTTTCAAATACTTTTCTCAGGTCCCCCAAATGGTCCACTTCTTTTTTGGACTTGAAGACCAAGTCATCAACATAAAACTCTACTTCTTTGTGAATCACGTCGTGAAACAGAGCCATCATTGCTCGCTGGTAAGTCGCGCCTGCGTTTTTGAGCCCAAACGGCATAACCGTGTAATTAAGGACTCCCACCGGCGTGATGAACGCGGTTTTTCGTGCATCTTTGGGGTGCATTTTGATCTGATTGTACCCTCTGAAACCATCCATGAGACTGAACATGCGATGACCTGCGGTCGAATCAATGAGCAGATCGATGTTGGGCAGCGGAAAATCATCCTTGGGGCAGAAGCGGTTGAGATCTTGGAAGTCTACACAAATGCGAAGCTGCCCATTCTTCTTTACCACAGGCACAATGTTAGCCAACCATGTGGGATGGTGATTTGGCTCGATGAACTTGGCAGTCAATATCTTGACGATTTCTTGCTTGATTTTCACGTTTATCTCCGGCCTGAAGCTCCTTGTGCTTTGTTTTACTAGCTTAGATCCCGGGATTACATCTAACCTGTGCATGGTAATGCTCGTGTCCAGGCCAGGCATTTCATCGTATTCCCATGCAAACACATCTTTGTACTCATTCAGAAGCTGCAGCAGTCTTGCTTCCTCCTCGCTCGTGAGGTCTGCACTCAGAAAGACGGGCCTATTCTTTTCTTCGCCTGGGCTTAGGAATACTTCCTTTAGCTCCTATTTCTGAGGTTTCGGCTTATCCTCCATGCATTCAGGCGCCTCTTTTAGCTTATCCTCCAAAACGTCTGGTGTCGGCTTGTCTACTTCCATGACACGCTCGATTTGATTGATTTGCTCATGGATATCCCCATGCTCGCGTGGGGGTATCCCCGCGCACCTTCATATGCGGTAGCATTTCTTCCCATTCGATTAGAAGCTTTCTATCTCTTTGACTGTGGGATCGTGCTTTACCACCCTTTTCAGAGTGTACACGTTCTTTCTTTGGTAGTCGACCTGTGGTGCTTCTTCTCGCACAGACGACTTTTCCTTGGCCTCCTCCCTTGTCATGATTACTCCTGCTGGTGATTGATCCTTGATGTCCTCGCATCGAGGCAAAGGAGTGGGATTAAACGGCCCTGGCGTTTGCTCATCTGCCATTTCAGTGAACCACACTGCTTCGGTGAGGTGCGCCTCATCCAAATTGAAAGGATTTACCGAAGCTGGTATCTCCATTATTTTGACGTTCCAAATAGACTGCGTCGAAGCGATGAATCCAAGCTTGCCCTATAATCATGTGATACGTAGTGTTCGCATCGATGACGTAGAATTTGGGTGAACATTTGATTTTGCCTATCTGGACGCCCAGACGAATCCATCCTATTGTCATCCTAGAATCGCTTCCAAATCCCATCAGCGGGGATGGACGTCTGACAATAATCTGCTCCGGGATTCCCGCCAACTTTAAGGTATTGAGCGGGACCACGTTGACTGCCGCTCCTCCGTCAACGAATGCCCTTTTGAATTCGACACCGTTGATCACCGCCGTTACATACAAAGGCTTCTGGTGACTCGCATCTGTCTTCTTGTCGCTTGCGGAGAAGGTCATGACTTTTTCCGTAGAGCGAGACGCCCTAACAACTTTCCCATTGGAAACCACAATGTCCTCTTCGAAATCCTCTGCTATCCTTAGAATCGCTTTTGTCATTTCTTTCCGACACTTCTCCGAAAAGTTCATTTCATCGAAGAAATTGCTGAACCCGTGTGACCCTTTCATCCGATCGGCATGTTCGTCCTCCGTGTCTATATTGTAGTCCTCATCATTGTAGACTTCGGCAATGATGAGCAAACCGTCTTCCGCAATATCTTCGAGATCCATGATTGCAATCATGGCTACTTCTTTGCCTTTCGGATCTTGCTCCGTATGAGCCGGTAGTGGATTGCTTCGCACATCTTGCCTCTGATCGCTGACAATCAACTCGCCGTCTTTCATTTTCTGGCTTACCATGTTTCTGAGCTTCTTGCAATCTGCTGTGGGGTGCATACTTTTCCCGTGGCATTCGCACCACTTCCGGTCCCTCATCATCTCCTTAGAGGGTATCCTTTCGAGCAGAGGCAAGATACCATCTTTACGCCACTGCTTACACAAGTTAGTCGCTTCCTCTACCGAACATGGTAGAAGTGGCACGTCCAAGTTTGTAACCCTGGGCTGCTTTTGTGGCGAAACCGTATTAACCTCAGCTTCACGCCCCCTCTTGTAACTAAACCTTCCAATCTTGAAAGTGGTTCCACTCGCGTGCTTGTTCTTCTGCCTCTCCACTATAGGCTCTATGTTCTTCGTGCACTCGATTAGCTTTGAAAAGGTTGGAGTATGTAGGTTGATAAGCATGCCTTTATACTCGTCTCGCATGCCTTGCAGACATATTTCCACGAGCCTGCCCTCAAGCACTTCATCTCTGCATTCCAAGGACTTGGCTCTGAATTTCTTAATGAATGTGACTCCGTCCTCCTCGCGTTTCTGGTACATACGAGAGAGATGAATCATCGTCACCTTCTCTTCCACCTGGAAGAATTTGGTATAGAACTTCTGAACCATGTCGTCCCAGGTCTTCACGGATCCGGCCTCTAACGTCCTGTACCACTTGTAGGCCACATCTCCCAAAGATTTCGGGAACTCGCGCATCAGTAGCTTGGGATCGGCTCCATAGGGTCCCATCACGTCGATGAAACGCATGACGTGCTCGTGAGCATTCCCGTTAACATCTTCGAACTTGTCCCACTTAGGGGTCTTGTACCCCGCGGGGTTAGGCATGAGATAGATTTCTCGTTGGATGGGCAGATCATTGTCGATCTTTGGAATTATGGTGTCAGCGAACGGTTGATTAGCCAAGAAGGTTTCTATGTGCCGCTGCAGCGACGTCATACACTCTGGTGCACTTCCCCCAGCAGAGGAGGAAGGGTTGTTATAGTCGGCGGCGACACATATACCGCAGTCGGGCTAGGAGTGTACTGTGAATTCACGTTGCCCAGCAATGCCGGTGGAGGAGGCAAGGGGTATTGTGAAGAAAGGTTGGATGCCACAGTTGGTGGTTGAAGAATATGTGTGGTAAGAGGCGGTATTTGAGCCATTTGCCCCTGAACTGAGGGCAACTGCACCATTGCCGGTGGGGTTTGCAGATTAGGGTTAGGTCGCGTGGGTACCACCCCAGTCCCTTGGGTGGCGGAAGCTCCTCCTCCCTGAGAGACGGAAGTGCCCGATGTAGGATTCGGGGCAAGGGTTCCCAGGATGGTCATTATCCGTTCCATCTGTGCGGATTGAGCCTGAAGGGCCTTTCCCTTATTCTGAATGGTGGCGTTCAGAGCCTCCAACGTCGGAGTCTCACTGGCAGCCGCAGAAGCGTGGCGGGTCTCCTCTCCCGAGGTGGTCTCTGTAGAGGGCGATATGTTACTGACATCATCTTCATGAGACATGGTTGCTTGCAATGGTAGCTTTCACGTCGGGTTCACCAAATGTGTACAAGAGAATCCCGCAGAGAGAATTCAATATACACCAAGAGTAGGGGATAGAAAGAACACAGGAAGAGTAAGGTTGTGCGTAGGGAGAGAGTAAGACAATAGCACTGTATGAGAGAGAGAGAGGATTTTGGCAGAGCTTCCGCGTATCTTAGGTGGTTCTCCCTTGTATGGAAGGGTTAACGATCCTATATATAACGGAGAATGTGACCGTTGTAGTGGTTAATCCGCCCATTAATGGCGGCTTAATTAGCTTAACCACAACGGCACGTTCGTCTGCGTATATAGGGGTCGTTACGCACGTTAGCCGCGTATATCGGAACCGTTATGAGGTTGACCGGGTTTATGGAGCTCGTGCCATAAATCTCTCAAAGCAGTTACTAGGGGTCGCGCGCGGGCTTGGTTGTCGCTCGCGCGCGACAGGACTTACTCTAGCCTCCAAACCACTAAGTCCTACAAGTCCCGTGTGGTGGTATGCGAGGGCCCTGTCTCGCAGCCCCCACGTAGATCAGCGCGGGTGGTGATCCAGTGTGTGTGGAGCACAGCTAGGTGTGATGGATGGTCGCCACGTGGCTAAGATCTGCCTGTCTAGAAAGCACGATCTACAACATCTCAATTCCAATGTCTAGTTGCTTGATCTCCTCACTAATTTTGATTTGATCTTCCATCTGAAGACTTAAGGAAGGTATGGACATCATTCTATAACAATGTGATCAATCTGCAGCTTTTAAATGACAAGTACACGATCCAGTAAATAAGGAAACTTGTTAAACCTGCATACACAAGGTTAGCTAACAATTCCTGCAAAATAACTCAAGCTTATAATGTAATAAATAATCATATTAGATTTGTCTTTCATCATGAAACCTATTAAGATGAAGTGTAGAATATTAAACAGGGTTTGGAGTAGAAACTCCCCCTTAGTTCATGCTCAGATATTTTTAAGGCTTTGAGATGAGTTTCAAGGCCTTGAAACTCATTACGTGTATCATGTGAACTTACATAAAACATGATCAAGTTAAAAAGTATGAGAGGGTGATGATAAAGATAGCGAACCAATGTGAGTGATAGGCAGACTAGTGCCATCACCGATCATAACGTCATCTCCACATGTATAGGGCTGATAAAGAGAGAGATTGGTCATGTCAGCTGTAATATGATGAGGGGCACCACTGTCGAGCAACCATGATGGTGTAGGTTGCGCTCATGAGTCTGTCGTGGCGACATGTGCACGTGGAGTCCATGGGGAGCTGGGCACGGAGTAGGCTGGACTAGGGGAGTCTGAGCGATAGCCTGTCGGGCTAGGAGTCCCAGATTCATGATACAGCTGAAGCATCCAGCTAAACTGGGAACACTGACGAATCTTGTGACCGTGCTCACCGCAACCCTGACAGAAACCCTGAAAACGGATGAGGTTGCCTTGGAGTGGTGTGCGAGAACTGAGGCTGCCAACCCAAGCTGTGGCAAAAACAAGGGCTGTTGATACTACGGATTATTCGGATTCGGAATAGTGTTGTTATGCAACATGATAAACAAAGCACACAAGCTAATACACCAATTAAAGGCCCATAATTATTTAAGAATGATTACCAGGTTACACAATTAATGGCCCATACACCACTTAATGGCCCACAATTAATGGCCAATCACGAGATGCGTGTACTAGTAGGTTGATGCAGAATCCAAACAAACTTTGTTGGCGCACAAGAAAACTCAGCAACCTTCCTTTGTTTTCAAATTTTTTTCCTTTTTCTTTTTGTTCTTGCAAAAAAACAATCACGCTGCCGCAGTTGTCACTTTCGTTTTGATTGAAAAAAAAAGGAGATGAAGTAACTCTAACTCTGCGAAGTCGGGCTATAACACCTTTGTGGCGGAGTCAGTGAAACTGTTCAGCGCAGTTGCGAAGCCGAACGAAACCACTTGATATGGCTGACGGTGATCTGCGCGATGAAGCAACAAGCGTGGGGAAGAGACCAGAAGGAGATGGCGACGAAACCAAGCGGCATTGGATGCCGGAGATTCGGACGACGCAATTGGCGGCAACGTGCTTGGCGCCGTTGAGGAGCTGTTACCTACAACGAAGAGGGAATGACTATGGATGATCTTGGTTGACAGGAGAAAATAGGAGCTAAGTTTCGCAACCCGCTCTGATACCATGTAGAACAAGGATGATTGTATTGAAAAATTAACAAGCTGATACACGTGAGTATAACTAAACTGAGATAAGGACTTAGACCGTAAATACTAAATATGATTATTACGATTAGGTCCTATAATAAGGACGTGATTTGGGATTATAGCCTTTGTTTCTCAGAATTTAGCAACGCATGCAACTAGTCAAAGGAAATTTGGTGGAATGGGTGCGAAGAAAAGATCAAAAGGGGTTGTGTTCTGCCGGGCGGCCGTTGAGGGCGTAAAGTAGCATATGTTTATCGTCAATGAGAACAGAGGAGTTGGCAAGTTCATTGCGAGTAATGGAAAGTTAGTGCATGTAAATATCAATGGAAGCGTAGCCCTTTTTGGTGGTTTAGGTCGGAGGATGTTAGATCCGATGAGGGAGGCGTAGCGGCGCTCTAGGGTTTGTCTGGCGGCGCGTGAGGTTGCAGACCTAATAACCTCAGTCAGAGATTCAATGGAGAGGGTGGCGTTTAAGACCGTAAGGACCGCTTGATCTTGCAAAAACCCATGCAAAAAAAGTGGGATTAACGGTAGCACCGTCAACGGAGGAGATGTGTTCAAGAGGACACACTATGGAGCCATCAAGATAACCAAAAAGAAAGTGAGTACGAAAAATTGAATGAATCTAGTGTTTCCAAAGAACCTAACTGCTGCTATCAAGTTTAAATGGCGAAAGGTTGTGAATATATGCAAGTAAAGCGGCTTTGAAGCCTATGTAGTGCGTATGAACCACATGCTCTGATACCATAAAAGGAATATCAGATAGCCATGAATTTGCAGAGAGAGTGAGAGAAAACAAAGAAGATGAAAGAGGCAAAATTGTATCGTCTATTCACATTAACCCTAATCAGGGAATAAAGAGCCGAATAAATGAAGGGGAAGTGTACCGTTGATGAGTACGCAAGCAATCCAACAGGAGGAAATAGAACGGCAGAAAAAAAGGAAGCAAACACTAATGCAGCTGGGCTATCATAATGAAAGAGATGGACACTATAATGGAAGGAGGAGAGTTTTGGGCCTTCGGCTCCTTTGAAATTCATAGCAGCTTGTAGGCTTGGAGAGGAATCACAAGGTATGCCAAGCCCAAATATGCATCTTCTGATACGAGTAACTGTATCATCAACCGTATATTTATTTATTTCCTTAATTAGTATTATTTGTTATTTAGTTTATTTATTTTATTAGTCGTTTAGTTAATTAGTAGTAGATTGGGCCGAGCCCGTGAGGTCAAGTTGTCTAGCTAAGGTTATTGTTTTTCTATTTAAACACTGTAATGGTTAGTATTATTTACATGGAATAAGAATTATTGTTTTGCGTTTATTTCAGTTTATATTGTTTTGTTTCGTTTCGTAGCTTCTCAAGCTATTGGTAGAGATTCGTAGCCTCTCAAGCTACGGGTACGATACTGGTTGTATCATCTTCACTTATTAATTAGGTCACTCGAGCCCTATCCTTCAAATTCATCAGTTTCATTCTTCAAATATGCCTCTCTATCTGATCAGTTGATAACTCTATATTAGAGTTATATTTCTTCTACGTTTGTGTACCGTTTTGTGTAGTTTCCGGGTTGAATATATTAGAAATACACTATGAACTTGAGGAAATTGGATAAGTTTAGCTTTGAGTGATAAATTATTAATCCGGGCGTTTTTCACATTATTTACATTTATCTTGTCACTTTTGATCGCAAGGGTTGTGTTTCGTGTTATTTTGGCAGGAACGGAGCTTGCGGAGATGAAGCGAAGAGGGAAAACAAGCTTGGGAGATTAATCGGGAGCTAAAACGATGAAGAAATCGTGAAGAAACAGTGAAAATACATGAAGAGGGGAGGCAAATGCAATTGAATAAAGTTTCTGTAATGGCACTTTAACCCCCTAGATGAAAAATGGCCAAACACTTAGTGAAAATTTGGTGGCCATACGTGAGAGCAACTCACTGGAAGTGTAGGATCACAAAAGGTGATCCTACAATCACAAGATCACCCACAAGACCACAATGTGATCCTAGGATCAAAAAAGGTGATCACAAGATCAAGTTCAAGACCAGATCTAGGATCAAACGTGATCCTACAACCACAATGTGATCCTATGATCAAAAATTATGATCACAAGATCACAATAATTAAAAAAATAAAAGAACGGGGATCTATTATTAAGAGAACGCACGGAAGAAAAAAAAAAGAAGAAAAAAAAAGAGAGTCACGCAAGGAGGAGGCTAGGGTTCAAGAGGGGGGTTCCTCCATTGAAGATCTAGGTTTTTCTTCTTCTTCTTCTTCCTCTCTCAATCCTTGTATGGAGAAACTTGTAAGTTTTGTTTTGTTGATTCTTATTAGCTAAACTATTTGCTAGGCATCTCTATGAGAGCCTAGGGTTCATGTAGACGATGGAGTTTCTGGATTTTTAATCTTTTTTTCATGCTATTGATTTCTCCTTATTGAATTGATTGTAGTTCTTGATTCTTGTTAACGATTCTAGCCTATTGACACGGTTAGAGTAGGAATTGCTAATCAAAGAGCTAGGGTTTCTTCATTAGGATGAATCATGCTTAAAAGTTAGTTTTATTCCAATTGATTTGTTCATAATCTATGCTTAATTCTTAATGGGAAGGAGTAATTAACCGGAACCGTTAGTTGGCTAGTGAAGTGCGCGACAGTGACTTTAACTAGCTAGGTTGAGATATGAGCATCAATCCAGAATCACCGAGACCGGTAGGAGAAGTGAGTAGGATTGGCAAGTGTGGGTAGATTCGGTAGGATTATTCAACTGTTTCGTGAAACGGTGGACCGACGGGACCCGTTATCGTGCCAGTAGATGACCTGCTAGAACGGACCGGTAGATAACATGAGACCGAGAGGAGATTGTATTCTACCGAGATGTAAAATGACATGAGACCGATAGGAGATTGTCATAGCTTATTACCCGGCATTATTAGAATAGGATTAACGTGTTACATAGTTGAACCAGAAATCTTCTACAACCCTAGGTGATCTAGAGATTGCCTAGTTTCTCCAAACTTATTTATTAAATATAAAAATCCAAAAACATTAGCTTAGTTGTTATTTCAATTCTAGAAATCAATCAAATCTTTCCTCATGCCCCGTACTCTAAATTAAATAACTAATTAAATAATCTCAAGCCTGTCCTCGTGGGATCGATAACTCGGGGTTGAAATACCACCCCTATATTACTTGACCGTGCACTTGCGCATACGCGTTAAGAAATCGCGTCAAGTTTTTGGCGCCGTTGCCGGGGACAGCGGTAGATTATTTAGTTAGTAGTTAGTTTAGATTACTTTTATTTTAGTTTTTATTCTATATCTATGTGCTTCACGGGTGTCTTGTGAGTTTGTTTCTCAGGAACGCAGGAAGCAAGAGACAATATAAGCATGTGGAGCGAAGACTGTTATTCGGGTCCCCCCTACTGTTTCCACTGCAGGGGTAACCATGAAGACGAGGACGCATGCATAACTTGGTGCTACGTATGCGGCATTTGGCACGAACGTAGAGACTCGTGTCGAGTACATGCCCCCCAGCTTCATCAGCACCAGGAAGACTCATCAGCGGATATGGCAGAACGGCGTAGTATTATGAATGACATGGAATTTTGCGCCAAATATTTGTCCATAGATGCACAATTACCAAAAGAGGATTCAGCCACAGGTAGGGAATACGTGAGGGAGATGTTGGAGAGGATAAAGAAGCGAATAGAAAAACTGTCAACAGCAGGGGAATCAAGCATTCAAGAGCCACAAGAAGAAACCGTGCCATATGACAGTGAGCCAAACGTTGAACCTTCATCATCCCCACCACAAGTGGAAGAAGAGATACCTGAGCTGAACGAAGACTGCAGTGTCCAGGAACCATTGGTGGACTCTGCCATATATGAGGACTCAGACTCTGATTCAGACTGGGGTGGACCTGTGTGCCGAAGATGGGAAGATCTGCCGTATTGCGAGCCAAGACCGCAGGTTCCCTCACATCCTTGGTATGAATGGGAAGACACCGAAATTGGAAGCCTGTGGTGTGTCGACGATGAAGCTGGTGACACACTTGTGCTCAGTGATATTGAGGTAAAAGTCCCAACTCTGATTAATGATGAATTCTCCATATCTTATGTCACGCAAGTCTGCGATGAGCTGGAACAATTACTGTATGGGGATTCGTATGGGGAAGAATTTGATGAGCAACTCCCAATCTCTTGTTCTATGGGCGATTCTATTGATCATCCATATGCCATAGTCAAGGAGTTGGAAGTCAGCAAGTGTGGGGGTGTGGATGAATTGCATGGGTCATTTGAAGATCATCTAGCACCAAAGAGGTATTGCTGGGATGACTTTATGGAGAACGATGCATATGAGCCCAGTGGTACTTGGTGGAAGCTGATAAAGAAGATAAATTGCAAGATGAAAAGATTCAGCTTCTACAACTCTCCGCCATCTGCACAGCACAGGGGTGCACTTGAAGTTAGCGAGAAGAGATGGTGGAAGAAGAAGAAGTGGAGGGATAAAACAGTCTCCACTATCCTAGAAGGTTGAGGTAACATGGTCGGGCTGTCGACCTTAAATTACAAGCGCTGCTTGGGAGGCAACCCAATGTAGATTAGGATGCAATTTGTTTCTGTTTTTGCTTTTAGTTCTCCATATTTGATTTTGAGGGGTGAGAGAGAGTTGCTTTAATACTTTCAATCAGTGTGCAGGGACACAGGTACATAAGACGCTCCGGGTTCCCCTTCTTGATGCGTGTGATAGAGAATGTGAGTAGGCGCATCAGAATCCGGAAGCGAGGTGAGACTTTTCCGGAAACTGTCAACGGTCCACAAGACCCCTTCTTGTTGCAGTTTCGCGGCAACGGTGCCCATGAAGGTCCGGGCACCCCAGGTACCTTTAACTTTCTCTCTTGTTTCTACGTTTTGAGCCATAATAGTGTAGATCCACCGCCTACACATTTAAGCGATGAGTCCTCTTATTATATCTCTAAATTCGTTGAGGACAACGAAACGCTTAAGTGTGGGGGGGTTTGTGTATATTTTGCTAGCCATGTCAGTTATGCATCGCCAGTTACATGCAGTTGTGTCGTATTGTGGAGTACATGTGGTTAGTGTAGAGTGTTTGATATAGTGTCGTATTGTGTTAGGATTGTTAGTATGCATTTTTCTTAGCACTTTTACTTTATTGAGTCCCCTACAAAATCGTGTGATTAGTCGAGTTGGCCATTGCATATAGAGTCTAGGAAAATATGAAAAAAAAATCATAAAATTTTAAATTTTTGAGAAAGGGCAATCGAAGAGAGTGAATGTGGAGAGGGCTTAATGATAGAATTCCTTAGAAGTATGAAAATCTGAGGTGAGGTAGACGCGAGAATCTGGAGTAGGAAGACTTATAGGGCTAATGCACATTAGAACTGCGAGTAGCTGCCTCTCAGACTAGTTATCCTACTAGCGCTACACCACCGTCACTTAGGTAGTCGTCAACCCTCCTCGTAGTGGCAACGGAACAGTTGTGCGAGTGATGTTTATGGGGTCCTCACGTCCCGTCTCCATCTCCTAGGTCCACTAGTTACCCCTATTGATCCGTTTACCCCTTTTATTCACAGCCTCTAGCCTAGGAAGCCTTTTATTGTGACTTTCATCACTTGTTAGAATGGTCCTTTCCTATGCGTCATGATAGAGGGAGTTGAGTTAGGGAGGTTCGATGAGGGTGAGCTGATTTGATACATCTTATGTGGATTCTCTTACATGTCGTCTCTTGAGGGGATGTGAGGGTGAGTTAGAGACGGTAGCACACTTCGGTGTGGCGGTGAGTCGTGTCCTTACACAACGATCACAGGTGGAGTACCGTAGTGCGTGGTATTTCTTCCGCACGTCATGGGGTGGGGGTTGGTTGATCTTATAGGAGGTCGTGCTTATGCTTTATTTATATTCTCTATATCTTAGGTGATGAGGAGGATCGGTTGGAAAAGCACGTTTACACATTGACTACTGGGTTCGTGATTTGCTTTGCATCAAGTGTGGGGGTGTCGACATCTATGTTATTACATCACTAATTTGACACATTCCACCCCCATGTTATCTAATTCTGATACTTGATCTCCTCGGATATTACTATCGTATTGTCGGCTCCATGTGCTTAATGTTATTGTGTGTAAATGAAAAAAAAAGAGACAAAAAAAAGAGTAAAATAGAAAGTGAAAGTGAAATTGAAAGGGAATAAAGGAGCAAGCTTGAAATTGAAGACCGGGGAGATTAGCTATTGTTCGAGATCACTTCTTCACATTTGTGGCCGCGAGAACGGCGTTGCACCAAGATTGAGGGAATGAGGGCCGGAGTAGTGAGATTCGGTGTGGTTCCTTGGATTTTGGTGAGGGAGTGTGAGAATCGGTTTTTGTGAGTTATATCATGACGTCTAGGACTACGCTTCTAAATATCCTATCCTACCCGTCCTAAACCGTCAGCAATTTAACCCATGGATAAATAGCTCGGATGGTAAGTTCTAGGGATACGTTTGATGAGTGTGCGGAAGCAACATTTTTTGTGTTCGTGCCCGTTCTGTCTAACGAAACTGGCCGCAAGTTCTACCGATCACCAAAGTTATAGAACTTCCGAGGGAATATGAGAGCCTTATGACTTGCCGGTTTACTTTTTGAGATTGCCCAATCTCTAACTAAAAAGAAAAAAAAATTGTGTTGTTTGAATTTTTGCATTGTGAAATAATCGAGTTGCATTGTATAGTCATGTAGATTGAATGGGTGTGTGTGTTGTTTGTGTCACATGGCTAGTGAAGTTGAATGCAATTCGGTGGATTGAAAATCATAGTGTGAGAAATAATTTTGATTTTGCTCGGGACGCGCAAAAAGGTAGTGTGGGGGGATTTGATAACTCTATATTAGAGTTATATTTCTTCTACGTTTGTGTACCGTTTTGTGTAGTTTCCGGGTTGAATATATTAGAAATACACTATGAACTTGAGGAAATTGGATAAGTTTAGCTTTGAGTGATAAATTATTAATCCGGGCGTTTTTCACATTATTTACATTTATCTTGTCACTTTTGATCGCACGGGTTGTGTTTCGTGTTGTTTTGGCAGGAACGGAGCTTGCGGAGATGAAGCGAAGAGGGAAAACAAGCTTGGGAGATTAATCGGGAGCTAAAACGATGAAGAAATCGTGAAGAAACAGTGAAAATACATGAAGAGGGGAGGCAAATGCAATTGAATAAAGTTTCTGTAATGGCACTTTAACCCCCTAGATGAAAACACTTAGTGAAAATTTGGTGGCCATACGTGAGAGCAACTCACTGGAAGTGTAGGATCACAAAAGGTGATCCTACAATCACAAGATCACCCACAAGACCACAATGTGATCCTAGGATCAAAAAAGGTGATCACAAGATCAAGTTCAAGACCAGATCTAGGATCAAACGTGATCCTACAACCACAATGTGATCCTATGATCAAAAATTGTGATCACAAGATCACAATAATTAAAAAAAAAAAAAAAAAAAAAAAAAAAAAAAGAGAACGGGGATCTATTATTAAGAGAACGCACGGAAGAAAAAAAAAAGAAGAAAAAAAAAGAGAGTCACGCAAGGAGGAGGCTAGGGTTCAAGAGGGGGGTTCCTCCATTGAAGATCTAGGTTTTTCTTCTTCTTCTTCTTCCTCTCTCAATCCTTGTATGGAGAAACTTGTAAGTTTTGTTTTGTTGATTCTTATTAGCTAAACTATTTGCTAGGCATCTCTATGAGAGCCTAGGGTTCATGTAGACGATGGAGTTTCTGGATTTTTAATCTTTGTTTCATGCTATTGATTTCTCCTTATTGAATTGATTGTAGTTCTTGATTCTTGTTAACGATTCTAGCCTATTGACACGGTTAGAGTAGGAATTGCTAATCAAAGAGCTAGGGTTTCTTCATTAGGATGAATCATGCTTAAAAGTTAGTTTTATTCCAATTCAATTGTTCATAATCTATGCTTAATTCTTAATGGGGATGGAGTAATTAACCGGAACCGTTAGTTGGCTAGTGAAGTGCGCGACAGTGACTTTAACTAGCTAGGTTGAGATATGAGCATCAATCCAGAATCACCGAGACCGGTAGGAGAAGTTAGTAGGATTGGCAAGTGTGGGTAGATTCGGTAGGATTATTCAACTGTTTCGTGAAACGGTGGACCGACGGGACCCGTTATCGTGCCAGTAGATGACCTGCTAGAACGGACCGGTAGATAACATGAGACCGAGAGGAGATTGTATTCTACCGAGATGTAAAATGACATGAGACCGATAGGAGATTGTCATAGCTTATTACCCGGCTTTATTAGAATAGGATTAACGTGTTACATAGTTGAACCAGAAATCTTCTACAACCCTAGGTGATCTAGAGATTGCCTAGTTTCTCCAAACTTATTTATTAAATATAAAAATCCAAAAACATTAGCTTAGTTGTTATTTCAATTCTAGAAATCAATCAAATCTTTCCTCATGCCCCGTACTCTAAATTAAATAACTAATTAAATAATCTCAAGCCTGTCCTCGTGGGATCGATAACTCGGGGTTGAAATACCACCCCTATATTACTTGACCGTGCACTTGCGCATACGCGTTAAGAAATCGCGTCATCAGTATCTTTAAATCTCACACTATAGCATGACGGGACAAAATATATTTATCGATAGAAGTACAAATAACGCAACATTCTCCGCAGTTAGACATTTGTAGTTGCAGAGTTGTGATCCATAGGAACTTCTTCTACCAGACACTGATTTAAAATATATATATATATATATATATATATATATATATATATATATATATATATAGAGAGAGAGAGAGAGAGAGACACACACACACACACACACACACCTAGCTACAAATGAGAGGCAATGCAAGCGCTCCAAATGCATTGACGATTGCAGGGCTTGAATCATCACGATGTGGCATATCACTCACGTCTGCGCAACAGCATTTGTCAAGCCAGTGAATGTGTCTGAGAAGGCTATCAACATGAAGAGAACATAACTCAAACCACCTAGCACATGCACAGATTCTATGGCATAGACAACTAAGACAAGACAAGCTTATGTGGTTCTCAGCATTTTGTTATGTCACTTGTGGCAATCGCAGAACTTTCATTTTCTATGCCCCGGTCTAAAGCTACTCCTAGAGTTTCATGCCTCCAATATCTACTTACAAACTAGCCTCCTCAATAAACGTAATTGGTACTGCTACAGGGTTCATGTTCTTAGTGTTTTAGGCTTTTTCAAAGTGAATATCTGTTTCCGGGGGAAGTTCTCAAGTAGACAACTAGGTATCTGCATGCTGCACTTGTGAGCTCAACTAGAAATGAGGACACCAGCATTCAGCCCAACGAAGTAACAGGCCAAGTAGGCGTTATGATGGAGTCTTGTTTTATTTATAAATGAAGGAAGTAACTTGCAGTCTGCATTCAGAGATCAAAACGATGAAGACAAGACAAGATGGAGAATAAACTTCCAGCGACATGGCTAATGAGGTTGCCCTTAATAGATGGACCTGAAGAATTGAAGCCCATCTCCTGCATTGAAGCCCATTACCACCTTTGGGCCTGATCAAGAAGTCCAATTCAATAGTTTGTAATTACCTAATATCTATAAGGGTAATTTAGTCATTTATGTAACCCTAAACATTTCCAGCCGTTAGATTGTACGGATCATAATCCGACCGTTTGTATGGAAGCTATATAAGCTTCCTCTCCTGTTGTGCTGCTCATTATGTGAAATATATTTTCTCTCTCTTTCGTTTGGTTTTCTCTCCAGAACCCTAGCGGTTCTTTCATGGTATCAGAGCCACAAATGGCTCTCGCCACCCAATCTCCGGCTTCACCGCCGCTTTATCTTCTGTCTAACATCCATAACTTACTCCCATTCAAGCTTGATTCTACAAATTTCGTCCTTTGTAAACACCAAATCATCTCTATTTTTCGTACCCACAATTTATATGGCTATCTTGATGGATCTGTGCCTTGTCCTCCTTCCATCATCACCACTGATGGCGTTCCGGCTGCCAACCCGGCGTTCACCGCCTGGCAACAACAAGATCAGGCTGTTTTAACCATTCTTAACTCCACTCTCTCACAAGAATCCCTAACCCTAGTCATTGGATCTCTCACTTCTCACGAGGCCTGGCTGATTCTCGAACGCCGCTACGCATCACTTACCAGATCCAACATTCTTGCCCTCAAATCCGAGTTCCATACTCTGCGAAAAGGGTCGGAGTCCATTGATCTGTACATGCAACGGCTCAAATCGATCCGTGATCGTCTTGCGGTTGTTGGTGTTCTCACCCCTGATGAAGATCTTCTCTTGTACGCCCTCAACGGCCTCCCCCCTGAATACAACTCCTTCCGGTCATCCCTGCGGATTCACTCACAGCCCATCCCTTTTGAGGATCTCCATGTCCTCCTCAAGGCCGAGGAACAGATGCATGCCCTTCAAACTCCCACCATGGACCTCCCTCAACCCACTGCCTTCTATCACAACCGTGGCGGCGGCCGTGGTGGTGGTCGCAATCCAACCGGCCATCGAGGCGGTGGTAGATCTGGTCACCGAGGCGGTGGTGGTGGCCGATCGGATTCCAGAGGCGGCCGCTCCTATACTGGGTCAAACCCTAACTATGGAGGCGGATCCGGGTATGGTGGAGGATCCGGGTACGGAGGTGGATCCGGGTACGGAAACGGATCCGGGTATGGATGTGGATCCGGGTACGGAGGAGGATCCGGGTTCGGTTCAGGCCGTGGTTCGGGTCGATCCTACAACCGAGGAAGAGGTGGATCCGGGCGTGGTTCGGGTTCAGCACCGGTTAACTGTCAAATTTGCGGGTATGATTACCATTCCGCACTTGACTGTTATCATCGTATGGACTTTTCTTATCAAGGCAAGCTGCCACCCGAACAGCTTTCTGCCATGGCTGCCTCGACCTCACAACAGCAATCTCCTCCTTCGGATCTATGGCTAACTGATACTGGTGCCTCATCTTATATGACTGCTGATTTCAACAACTTATCTCTTGCTGAGCCCTATGTTGGAAATGATTATGTCACTGTTGGTAACGGCTCTTCTCTTCCTATAAAACACTCTGGTAATGCCTTCATCTCTACCTCTAACTGCAAATATTCCTTAACTGATACACTCCATGTTCCTAAACTAGCTGTTAACTTACTGTCTGTGCATAAATTTTGTGCTGATCCCAACACTCGATTTGTTTTTGATAAAGACTGCTTTTATGTTCAGGCCAAGTCTACGGGTCAAATCCTTTTTCAGGGTCCCAGTAAAAATGGACTATACCCCTTCTCATCTGAGTCTGCTTCGTCCAACCCTCAAGCTTTTCTGGGTCAACGAGTCAAATCTGAACTATGGCACTCCAGACTTGGACACCCCTCTTCTTCTGTTTTGTCAAAATGTGTTAATTGTGTGTCTGCTTCTAAATTATCTGATAACAATATTGGAACACTATGTGCTTCTTGTCTTGCTGGTAAAATGTCAAGATTGCCTTATACAATTTCTGATACTCGTGCTACAACACCTCTACATCTACTTCACAGTGATGTTTGGGGACCTGTTTCTACTCTGTCTTTTGATGGTTATAAATATTATGTGTTATTCATTGATGATCATTCCAGGTTTACTTGGTTATTTCCCTTGAAACTTAAATCTGAAGTTTCATCTGTCTTTGCCACATTTAAACTCTTTGTTGAAAAATTATTAAATTGCTCAATTAAAATACTGCGTTCTGATGGTGGGGGAGAATATACTTCCTTTGTATTTCAAAAACTGCTTAGTGAAAATGGTATTATGCATCAAAAATCATGTCCATATACTCCACAACAAAATGGGATTTCAGAACGAAAACACGGACACATTGTGGAAACTGCAGTAACCTTGTTACATAATGCTTCTTTGCCAAAAAGATTTTGGTATCATGCTATTGCTACAGCTACTTACTTGATTAATCGCTTACCTAGTAAAAATACCTCTAATATTTCTCCTTATGAAATCCTATTTAAATCCAAACCTGATTACAAATATTTAAAAGTGTTTGGTTGCAGTTGTTTTCCTAGATTAACTCATTACAACTCTTCAAAGCTTGATCCTAAAACTAAACAATGTACTTTTTTGGGATATGCTTCTGGATACAAAGGGTATCTTTGTTTTGATGCTTCTTCTAACAAATTTATTATCAGTCGTGATGTGATCTTTGATGAATTTACTTTTCCCTTTGCCTCTATCTCTTCCTCACATTCTAGTGTTTCTGTTTCAGGTACAAGTTTATTCCCAAACCAGCACCCCACTGGTTCCCCCTTAGGTTCTGGCTTATCCAGCCAAGAACTACACCAATCTGAGGGTATTGAATCTCAGCAGTCTGCTGGGTTGAGAAACCATGGTGTCTCATCTCCAGGTTATCACACTCCACCTCTTTCCACAGATGCTGCCACTGATAATGGTGCAGATACTACACCAGGTGAGTGTGATCCTGGTTTGAGTTCACCATCTCTCTCTCCTAGTTCTAGCCAAGCAGAGATTTCAAACCCAGTGATGATTCCCCACCCTCCCAACACCACTGCTTCTATTCATCCCATGCAAACCCGCAGTAAATCTGGGATTAGCAAAAAGAAATTGGTTTACTATGTCTCTCCTACTTCTATTGTTGGTTTTTCTGCACCACTTTGTCATGACACTCACTCTGATCCACACACTTACACAGAGGCTGTCAAGCACCCTCAGTGGTGTCAAGCTATGACCACTGAATTTGACAGCCTCTTACAGCAACGTACATGGACTTTGGTTGCACCACCTCCAAATGCAAACATTATTGGAAACAAGTGGGTCTTTCGCACCAAATATAACCCTGATGGGTCTATTTCTCCCTTTAAAGCCCGTTTAGTTGCTAAGGGTTTTCACCAAACCCCAGGACTAGATTATGAGGAAACCTTTAGTCCTGTGGTCAAACACGCAACTGTCCGCACAATATTAGCACTTGCAGCATCTTTTTCTTGGCCACTCCAGCAATTAGATGTGAAAAATGCGTTTTTGCATGGTTTTTTACGTGAGACAGTTTATATGAAGCAACCTCCTGGGTTTACAAACTCTAAGTTTCCAAATCATGTTTGTCTCTTGCATAAGTCCATATATGGCCTCAAACAAGCACCTCGTGCTTGGTTTGAGCGGTTTACTTCATTTCTGCACTCTCTCGGTTTTACTACCTCCTTTGCTGACAGTTCTCTTTTCATTCGTTACCAAAATCAAAAAATAACTTTGCTTCTTCTTTACGTAGATGACATTATTGTGACTGGTAATGACTCTTATTGTATTTCAACTCTTTTACAGAAACTTAACACAGAATTTCAAATGACGAATTTGGGCCCATTAACGTACTTCTTGGGCCTCCAAATTAGTCACACCTCTAATGGGCTTTCTATAACCCAAGAAAAATATGTCACTGATCTGTTAAGAAAATTCAATATGGCTAACTGTAAGCCCAGTCCTACTCCTCTGGCTGGGGGTATTAAATATCATTTAAATCAAGGTCATCTTTTATCTGATGCCTCTACTTATCGTCAACTTCTTGGGGGTCTTCAATATTTAACTTTTACACGGCCAGATATTGCTTTTGCCGTGAACCATTTGCGTCAATTCATGCATGCTCCAACTGATGTTCATCTCAGTGGAGCCAAACTTGTTTTACGATATCTACAAGGAACAAAAAGTTTTGGCCTTTTTTACAAAAAGGGGCATCTCCCTCTGCATATTTTTACGGACTCCGATTGGGCTGGTGACCCAACGGACCGTCGCAGCACTACTGGGCTAATTGTGTTTCTGGGCCCAAACCCAGTTCACTGGTCCGCTAAGAAACAGCCCACTGTTTCGCGCTCCTCTACCGAAGCTGAATACCGGGCTTTGGCCACAGCAGCAGCAGATCTCTCCTGGTTTCGTCAATTACTACATGACTTACATTTTTTCTTACCTTCTCCTCCTTTACTTCACACAGATAACATTTCTGCTATTGCTTTAACCCAAAACCCCATTTTTCACGCTCGCACTAAACACATCGAGATTGATTATCACTATGTGCGCGAGCAAGCACTTTTAAAACATCTTACTATTTCTTTCATTTCTGGAACAGATAACATTGCTGATGTCTTCACCAAATCCCTCGCAGCTGCTCCTTTTCAAACGTTTCGTGATAATTTGCTGGTGTCTTCTCCCCCATCAGTTTAAGGGGCCGTAATAGATGGACCTGAAGAATTGAAGCCCATCTCCTGCATTGAAGCCCATTACCACCTTTGGGCCTGATCAAGAAGTCCAATTCAATAGTTTGTAATTACCTAATATCTATAAGGGTAATTTAGTCATTTATGTAACCCTAAACATTTCCAGCCGTTAGATTGTACGGATCATAATCCGACCGTTTGTATGGAAGCTATATAAGCTTCCTCTCCTGTTGTGCTGCTCATTATGTGAAATATATTTTCTCTCTCTTTCGTTTGGTTTTCTCTCCAGAACCCTAGCGGTTCTTTCAGCCCTGACAACAATTTCTTTCAGTTGAGATTGTATTGAACAAGTTACCGAGGATGAGGTTGCTGTAAATCTCATTAACATCGTCACTACTCACTACAATGCAAATTACCACACGATTATTCTTAATGAGTGCCATGGACAATGAAAAAATTGTTGCATTCCATGTGAACCTTTTTATAGCCAAACTGTTGCATTCAATTTGTTCTGCAATTCACATTTAAACCCTAAAATGCCATCGACCAAATACTGAAGATAGACTTCTTTATGCACCAAGCCGTGCTGGCACTGAGAAAAACAGTTAATGTTGAGACCTAAGGTTCTGATACCATGTTCTTGGGACGAATCCGAGACAAAAGATTCACATATAACTCCTATAATAGTTTTATGGTACAAAAATACAGGAAGACTGAAATTAACCAACTTGAAGTCTCCCTCACTCAGTACAAGGAAAATTCAAGCCGATGATACAAAATCTGATGAAAGAATATATTATAGCCACATAAAGGGCAATAATCAAAATTTACAACAAAAAAAACTTCTGGAAACCTATATTCCTATCAAACTTGTGTTACAGTGTAGGTATACTATCTGTACATGCTTAAGCAGCCTCTATCCTCTTTCCTCATTTACAACACACAGAGTTGAAATCCTATCACCTATGTTCATCTTCAACCGCAGGTTCATTATCTCTAGCTGCGACGCGTCGCGCTGTATAACCCACCGTCGTCGGCCTTATTGATCTCTGACGAATCATGTGGCAGTACTCAGGATCCTCGATATGACCCTCGAATCTTATCCACTGTATCATCCCATGATACATCGGGAAGAATCTCATCTGAATTGCGGCGTAACAGAAGTAGGGGATCAAAGTGGCTAAAACTACCAAGAGGGTGACCAACCAGAAAGATGGTGTCGGCGCGAGGCACTCGACGAAAACTTTGTAAGCCGTGGTGGAGAATGAAGACGGCATTGATCCATATATCACAAGGAAGAGATACCATAAAGCGATTCCACCCCAGATGAAGAGATGTTGTATTAAAGTGAAGTAACTCACTGCTAGCGCCATTTGACAGTTCACCACCCAGACCACGCAAGTGTACATTGTCGCTCCTACGATTTCCAAGCCGGCGACTTGGCCGTTGCTGTTGAAGGCCTCTAGGTCGAGTGATTTTATGCAAAGGTAGAAGATGATGACTGCGCTAACAAGTCCGTTGATCATCCACCCGAGGATACGGGTCCAGCTGAAGAGGGCATTCTGGACACCTTCTTGATACAATAGAGGGAACTGAAAGATGAAAACAATTTTTTATTAGAAAATATTCTAAGACCCTGTTTGGTATCAGCTGAAAATCTAGAAAATCGGCTGACAAATATCTGGGTGAAAAATCCAGCTGAACTCAAAATTCAAATCTGTTTGGTATGAGCTGATATTGTAGATAATTAATTTGATCCATTTGACAAAATTTAGAGAGATATATGGTCTATTTCTTCAATGCACCCACTTTTAAATGAAGTACGATCATGCTAATGTGAAAAACACATTAAAAATTTTCTGAGATTTTCAGCCGAATTACGCCTCAATTTTGGAGATTCTACAATTGCACTGAGATTATTTCAATCTGCAGATTTTCAGCTTAAAAATTTTGTATCATAACAAATGGAATTGAATTAAAAGGGCTGATTTTAATCAAACCGGATTAAAATCCGAGTTACCAAACATGCACTAAATATAAGCATTTAAAGCACCGTACACTTAAAGCTGTTAAGGGTATAATACCTTTAGACAAAAGCGTGCTGATACATCTTGGTCAAACACTCCCAGAGCAATTACAGGAAGTGAAGTGAAGAAGACATTGTACAACGACAGAAACCAATCGTTGTATGCAGGTTGCCCGGAGAAAGAAGCGTGAGCCTCGTAGAGGAAGAGTGTGATGCCAAATGTGATGTTTTTGTAGAAGAAGTAGCATATCTGTGAACAAGATAAAGAACAAAAGTGAGCTAATCGACCAGTACATCAAAATTTCGTTGGTGAATCTGCGAACAACTATGAACTCGCTGCCTTTTCGAATCTACGTATATTTGAAGTTAACAAAGGTTTCAGAAGTACTAAATTTAATAAATTGATAAGAATACAGTCGAAATTCCTACCATAGAAGAGATCCTCCGGTAACACCAATGTCCATGCACCAGCAGCAACCGCTCAAGAAATCTAAACTGAGCAATTGCAATGTCACTTGACATGACAGCCTGATATTTTCAAAATACAAAAAGGTTTAGTGGAACAAAGTTCGACTTAAAAAAAAAGATTTCAAATACAGTCGGAAAAACAATAATAAATTACAAATAAATAAAAATGAACATATTCAGTTATCATGTGTTAAGCAATTACCTGCATTCCTTCGACACCACTGATTCCAACCCCAATATCAGCTTCTTGAAGCATACCCACATCATTGGCTCCATCACCAATTGCTAATGTTGTCTTCTTGGTACCAGATTTAACTAGTCTTGTAACAAGTGCCTTCTGTTTCGGCGATGAACGGCAGCAAATTACAGATGAACAGCCAATAGCAACTTCAAGAAACAATTTATCAATGTCATCTTCTAAAGCATATACAAGTGACTTCCCATCAATAATTAAAGCAAATGCTTCAGAGCTTGCACTTGATGAAGTAAGCCGGGCCTTTCCTTCCCTTATCTGGCGGAGGACACTTTCTCTTGAGGCCTAAGTCATAAAGTACACAAAGCTCAATTATACATTAAATAAAAAAGTATAAATCTATGTCGATTTATATATTCTCAACAAAACAAAAACCAATAAAGAAAATAGTTTAACTGAATATGGTTTAAGAAGATAATACAGGCCACTGAGCATCACTCTTTGAAGAAGGAAGGATAATTTAGTTTCAGGTTATCCCTTAAAAAGAACCGGCCCATCAAGATTCCTGAAGCAGTTATGATATTCAGATAGAAGAGAAAGCTACCTTAGTGATCGCCTTTTTGTCTCCTTCTTTTTCTAGTGTTCTGATTTCAGGCGTCTCCAGGCTAATCATGATCTGCTTCATTCCTTGTCTAAGTAAACTGCAAGCGTATCTGCAAATCAAACTTTCAGTCAGAAATTTCTAAAGAAGTAAACGTCTTCTCAAACAATGACTACCAAAGGTTATCATACCCAATGTTAATGGCAGTCTCCATCTTATCTCCAGTCAAAACCCATATCTTTATTCCTGCTTGAGCAAGTTTGTCAATGCACTCGGGAACCTATTACAAAAAGAAAAGAAAATCAATATAAATTATCACTCAAGATTTGAGGAGTGCCATTTCTTTCTTTTCATCATATTATGAAACTCACCCCAGTCTGAAGTTTGTCTTCAACAGCTGTAGCACCAAGAAGAATTAAGTCTTTCTCAATCTCTTGAGTTACTTCATCAATCAAATCCTCTCGCGCTGCACTGATTGCATTCTTGGCTTCTGTGAACTTCTCATTGAATCTTCTGTATTCTTCCTCGTCAATTTCACGATAAGCAAGTAACAAGGTTCTCAAACCAGCATCAGCGTATTCATTCACGTGTTCCCTTGTTTCTTCTTCGAACTGTCTACCACTTCTAGAAAGCCTTTCAAACATTACACTGCACAAACAACACCAGTAAGGATAAGAACATCTAAAATTTGAGGAATACGAATCTGATGGTGACTGAAGGTGTAAATGTTTATACCTATCAGCACCTTTACTGAGTAACAAAAGCTTTCCTTCCGGAGTTCTTACTATTACAGACATCCTTTTCCTAGTACTGTTAAATTCTAAAACATTAAGAAGATCATATAACCTGCACAAAAGTAAGTACTGTTATTCATAGCTGAAGTTGATGATATTCAATAGCACAAGCGAGTTGAATGCACAAAATTTTTGAAAATTATAGGCATATTGAGACTGCGTCTATGGAAGTTAACCAACCAGACATGAATATTAAAACTAACCTTTCAACTTTTTCGCGAGACCCCGGATCAAACTCAAGCACTGAGACAGTTGTTTGTGCCCTTTTACAAAATTCAAAGCCAAGCTCTCTTGCTGCAATCACAAAAGCTGCCTCATCTGGCGATTCAGCTTCATACGAGATATTCCCAGTATCTTCATCTACCTCAGGTATGGCAGTATGACAGATTGCTAATAAACGAAGAAACTTGAGTATGACATCAGGATGAGGTTCATCAACCCAATTTCCATTCATGATCCTTTCATCATTAAAATTGAAGCCTTTGATGATTGGTTTTTTACCATCTGAAACAGCCTTAGAAAGATCCTCCTCACTTTGAACTGCATCAACTAGCGGTGAAGCACCTCTTCTTCTTGCCATAGCCTTCTCTACTTCTGTAATGCCACGGCCATAAGCTCTTCCAGCCACAGTGCATTTGATGAACTCCATTGAATTGCAAGTCAATGTTCCCGTCTTATCAGAAAGTATTGTGTGAACCTGGCCAAGTTCCTCGTTCAAATTTGAAGTTCTTGCGTGTGCTGGTTTATCTGTTTCTTCATGGTACATGTAAATATCTTGATTTATGAAGATACTCTGTAGGACTTTGACAATTTCTATTGACACGTATAACGAGATTGGGATTAAATAACTATACAACATCACGGCCGTCAAAAAGTGGTACACCGCAGCTGCTGTGGTTCTACTGGGATCAAAGAAAATAGTTGCCTTTTCTGGCCTTAGATACCACCTTTTGACAGTGCCATCTTCTAGGTCATCTCTAGTCGAAATACCAAAGAAAACTGACCCTATGAAAGCCAGCACAAATAGGACACCGAAAAGGAAGTAGATAATTTTATCCATTTTCTTCTCAACTTTGCTCCTCTTTGAAGGAGGCTCGGTGGAGTTCTGAATGACTTTTGTATCAGGACCAGTAAAGATAACAACCCCGTATATATAATCAGTGTTGCGAAGTTTAGAATCTCTGAGGAGAAGTTGTTGAGGAGAAAGTGGATACTGTTGTTCTTCAAACTCCATGGTTCCAACAAAGGCATACAAATTTGCATTTGGGTCTTCACATTTCACAAGACCCTTAAAATCCTTGAATTCAGAGTCGTCATGCAAAAATGAAGTTACCTCTAATGCTTGTTTTAGCTTTAAATTTGTCTCCCCGTCAAGATTCATCGTCTCGACGTAACATATTGCATCCTCATAACTTGAGGAAACTAAGAGAAGATCTGCCGGAAAGAACTCGTCCTTCTCCACCTTCACTACATCACCTACTCTTAAATTCTTCCATTCGGTATGCTCAAAAGCTCCATCGCCAAGGTGTACTTTGACCTTTCTGTTATTCACTTCATGGTCCTGAAAATGATTACATGAAATAAATTATCTGAGATGATGAAGTATATGATAGCAGAACAACTCATAGATGTAGATTATTGAAGAAACAAAACAAAATTGGAACACTTGAAATTAAGTTATTCCACTAGAAATATTCATATCCTCAACTTGACCTCTTTCAATTCTACAGCCAAAGTTGAAAGCACGTCGATGTGATTCAACGTCAACTATTGCATCGTCAGAACAAACTTGAACAGGGATGATGATACCCCAAGAATTTCATCAGAGACATAATCAATCAACTAATGAACCTCATAGAATTATCCTCGAGAAAATGATTATCAAACTTTAATTGTAAACGAAGGTACAAGTATAAATTTAACCAGGAACATTCATTGAATATATTTAACTTACAGAGGCATTGAACATAAATGAGAAAAAGTACCTGTCTCTGTCGCCGCCAATCTTCAATCCCTTCCTTAACCATGGTTGCTCCAATCACAAGAATCAGAGGCAGAACAGCACTGACAGCTGAATAAGGAGCCAGGTTTGTGAAAGCCAAGACGCCGGTGACAAGGAAGAAAAAATTGGCAACTCTCCTAAACTGCTCAAGCAATGATTTAGGCACGAAACTTGCCAATGTATACTTTGTAGATTTGACATAGTTTCCTGCATAATATCGAATCGACGCCTCGAAACTATCCGGTTCGTTGCAATACACAATCCTTGAGAACCCAGGTCCTCCAATCTGTGAATGATCATCTTTAAAAGAAGATTTACCACATCCAAATGTGTAGATCTTGCTGAACTGCAACTTCTTCCTTCTTGCAGTTCTCATTTCTATCTGTTTTTTTTATTTTTCCTCTCTTTTCCAACAAGTAGTATTCTCCAAATCCGATTTTCAGATATATGAAAACAAAATTAAGTGACAAAAGACAGAATCTTGCTCTTCCCGATGGCACTTCTGATTAAGAAATGCAACTTCTTCAAATCAAGAAAAGAAAAACCCACCAACAAACAAGTGCCCCAAAGCCACACACCCCCAAATATTCAACTTTTAACACCCACCCAGAACCTCAGGAGCTCTTTGAAATTTGTTTTTTTTTTTATGTACACAGGAAATTGAAGAAAGAGAGAATGGGGGGTTGTTGCTGCTAAGAGCATAGACCCTGCTGGGAAAGCTTATGAATCAGAAGAATAAACTATAAATCTCCCTCCTGTCAGAAAAAGAAGCAAAACCCAGAAACTATATAAAAAAAGGGGAAGAGAAGAAGAAACTGTGATTGAACTAGACCCAACTGAGAAAAACACAGAAATGATCAATGGAGGCTATAAATATACAAGACCCATAAAAAAAATATTGAGCGAAAATTGATTTTTCGTCTTCTCCAGGGCCTAAAAGCTTTGAACGACGACTTGGATCCCTCCTCTCTCATGTTTGACTTTAACTTGTACACGCGCATTAGCTCCTCTCCCGTGAGAAAATGTTTCAAAATTCCAACTACTATGTATCACGAAAACAACTCTTTCCCTATAGAATAATCAAACAATAATTGCGAAATGTTTTTTCATTTACCAGAACAAAACAGGAAAATTAAGAAAACCCTAATTTGAAGGTAAAAAAGGGGACAGACAGAAGGTAGAATCGCTTCAGACAAAGGGAGAATTCAGACACTTACAGAGGGTAAAACCGAGCTTCTTTTGGCGGGTTTTTCTTGTTGCTGTGTCTTCTCGGTTGGGTCTTCTTCTCTTGTAAAGAAGCTTCCAAGAAGATCGAAGCAAAAGTTTGCTCTGCTTTCTTCACTACCGGCAATGAGAAGAAAATAAAAATGAAAATTCTCACGAACTGTCGTTTTCTTTGATCGTATGTATTTACTTTTTTCATCTTGTTTGTGGACAAAAATGGTATATGTCTCAAAATTTGATATTCTGAAAATGTCTTAACTCGTCAAATTTGCTATATTGTCTAATATCGTAAAATATATTTTTTGATAGCTTAAGTGTGTAAATAATGTGAGTAATTTGAGATGTTATTACAATGTTTATGTTCGATCACATATCTCTTTTTGTGAACCAAGTTTAGTAAAGTGGTACTTCCTCCGTAACGTCTTTTTTTTTACGTTTTGACTTTTGTTACTTTGACTCAGTAATTCCGTTAGCAAAATTATCTAATTTTTTTGATAATTTTTTATGGTATTGTATGATAAAAGTTGTTCTATAAGACGGTAAGAAAATTATCAAAACAATGAATCGTTTTGCGATAATTATCCGGTCAAAGTGATCCAGTTACGAGTCAAAAGGTCAAAGTGTAGAGAAAGATGTTATTTGGCTCTGACCTCTTAAACTTTTAGAAGCCAATTTGCAATTTCAAGGCAAAATTTTATTTTGACTAATAATATTAAAAAGATTGTCGCTATGCTTCACTATTTTTTCTTTACTTTTGAAGTTCACCTCTTACGTGTCAAGATATGATTGAATGAACTATTTATTTTAAGATATATCTATTATCACATCACCAATAAAAAACATCCACATAAGAGATAAATTTAAAGAATGAAGAAAAAAATGTGACGTTTAGCATTTCCCTATTAAAAATGATTGAAGCACGATTTAAAGGAACAGCATATCCTCAAACTATAAATACAGGTACACTCTAGAAGCATACTTACAAGACTAACGAATATGATATAGAAATATTTTCGAAATAAGAAAAACGGATTTAAATGAGGTACATGTATACAGTAAAACCTAAAACGTTAATTCTTGAATGCATGATATTTTTTAGCACATTTGTTTGGTATCTTTATCTTTCATGTTACATTTGGTATCTTTATCTTTCATTTTATAAATGTTATTAGAGTAATAAAAGGCACTACTTATAGAAATTATCTATTTTTTTTTTTTTTTTGCAGCAAGTATTAAGACGACATTACCTTCCACTTTATTAAATAATATTTAAATTTGAGTTCTCAAAATAAATTTTAAATAGAAATAATATAAATGTCATAAGGTTCTAACGATAACTTAAAAATGAAATTGCTAAAGTTGTAATTCAATTTTGTTTTAAAATGTTGATTTTAGTCCACAACTTGAGTTCGTTCAAAGTGAATGTTTAGAGGAATGTGGCTATGAAGAAAAGGGGAGTTACTTAAAAGGAGTAAGTTTCTTGTCAACAAAAGAATGTCATATAGTGAAATCCAGACCATTAATTTTGAATCAGTCTTAGAGCCTGTTTGGTACCAGCTGAAAATCGTAATAATCAACTGAAAATAATCTGAAAAGAAAATTCAACTTAACTGAGAATCACAATATGTTTGGTATGAGCTGAGATTATAGATTACTAACTTGATCCATTTAACAAAATTTAAAGAGCTCCGAATTCAAATAATAGAATACACCTATTTAAATGAACAATGATCATGCTGATGTAAAAAAAAACAACAAAAATAATTTTTTAGAGATTTTCAGCTGCATAATCCCCAATTTTGGAGATTCTACAATTGCACACAGATTATTTTAATCTGCAGATTATGAGATTAAAATTTGCATGCATAACAAACAGAATTGTTGAAAAATGGTCGATTTTAATCAAATTGGATTACAATCTTGGATACCAAACATGCACTAAGAGTACACATTAGCACACATCATTGGGATGAATAGTAAAAGTATGTTCTTCCATAATACAACATATGTTTCTATAGAAACAACATATTTTGTTTTTTGTCACTATTCACTGTGTCACTTTAACTCGGTGATTTGATTAGTAAAGTGATGGTGATCTTTGCATGATCATTCTACAACACTATGAAAAATTTTGTCGAAAAAGTATATTGTTTTGCTATCTAAATCACCAAGTCAAAGTGACACAACTAAAAATGAAAAAGTCAAACCATGACATTCCAAAAAAATGAGATATTACTTCATCCATCATATTAAGCTAGTGAAAAAAGATGTTAAAAACATCATGCTATACTAAATTTACCCTTACATATTAATGATTGTAGTGCATGTAGGTCCATGCAAAAAGAAAAAAATAAATAGTTAGTGGAGAAGGGTAAGAGTGAAAACAAAATGTGCCAAAAGTAGTTGTGTTTCCAGAGAAGATACAATTTTAGGGACAAAGCAAAAATGACAAACAAGACGAACATTTTGAAACAGATGGAGTATATAGATCTTTCTAAAAATCTTATTTTTTCGTTCTTTAATATTCTCCTTTTAAAGATTGCATATGTGAGCAAAAATAAATCCACAATTGTTACCTCTTTTAGACTTTTAGGAAACTTATCATTTCCGAGGTGTGTGCACGAGGATCCTGTAAGGAAAATCCCAATGTACACATGTAACAGAGAATAAGAACAAGAACAATGCACAGAGAGATTGAGAGTGAGGGTAGGGGAAGAGTAAGCTCTTGCTAATTGTTTGAGAGAGAGACAGTATGATGATTAGCAAAAGATCCGAGAGTCGCAATGGAAGGCTAACGCTTCAATATATAGGGCATAGGAGTGACCATTACAAAGGGTTAATGCGTCCGCAAGTGACGGCTAGATATCCGTCTCGTAACGGCATGTTCGCCCGCATATATAGAGCACGTTACGCGATCGTCCGTACATATAGGTTCCGTTCAAACGGTCAGCCGTATATATAGGACGCGTTACACGATCATTAAATCTCTCCGACAGTTAACAAGGGTCGCGCGCGAGTATAGCCATGGATCGCGCGCGACGAGCCTTACTCTAACCTCCAGGCCAGTTGAACCCTACAACTCTCGCGCGGTTAGTATCGAGGGCGACCCTGTCTCACAGCCCCCATATGGATAAGTACGAATATAAAGGTCGTGATAGAGTAGTAGTGGAGTACCGTTAAACCTTATGGATGGCTTCCACGTGGATGGCGATCAACCTGCCTGGGATGCACTATCTACATCTTCCCCCTTATGCGCGTGTATCACACGCGTCGTTGTGTAAACGCGCAAAACCAGTCGTGCGTGGCTCCACGCAGATTCTCGAATTGATTTGAAAAATGTGAAAACCCTAGCCCCCAAAAGCAATCATCATTGTCTAGGTCTCTGTAACGTCGTATAGCCTTTAATAAAGCGTGGCATGGCATGGATTGAGAACGACATCCAAATATTTTCACTGATTACCGAGGTAGTGATTGATCCGAAAAGATTTTGAAAGGTCGGGGTCTTCAAAAGACTCTATATAAACCCTTCCACTTCAACAGTTAGAACTTTTCACACCATTGTTGCTGACAGATTCAAGCCTTCAATGAACTGTTCGTCGAGATCAATCAAGTACTCCAGTCGCTCGGCAAGGTTAGTAGATCTCATCTTCTACTCAAGTAAATTCTCGTTTGACAGTAAGAATCAAATAAACATGCAACCAATCTGGGTTCGGTGTTCTTCATACTGTTCTTTATGCATGAATAGAGCATTGATCTTGAATTTCTTATTTTGCATGTATTATTCGTATTATAGAAATGGCTCCCAAGAAATCTTAGAAGGAAGCAATCAACTTGCCCGAGATCTCAAAGGATCTGTGGTGCAAAGCCCCCTACTTGGGTGGCGAGGAGTTCTACCTGGCCAGGGACTGCTCTCCAGAAATCTCCGGTGAGAGATGCTTTGCAGCTAGTGCCTGAACCAGAGAGGGATGACTGGGATCTGGTTAATGTTCATGACGTGTAGCGATTTGGCCTCGAAGCTGGGTTGTATCCTTTCACCGAGGTTCTTCCTCAGTCTTTCATGGAGAAGCTCGATTGGATGGAAGAGTGGACAGAGTTCGTCCTCGATAACTATGGAGAAGAGCTGACTAAAGCTGGAATTTACAACATTGTGCGCGCAACAAAAGGGCTCAGCCTTAGACTCGACAACGACATGTCGAGGGTCCTGTTCTCCAGGTACTCCAAGAAAACTCATACTTCTCAGTTTTCTACCTTCGAGGATGGGAAAACTCTCGAAGATACAGAAATATTGCTGGAACTCCCAAGTATGGGAGTTGTAGATCCCTTGGCTCCTCTGACTTCTGATGATGAGATAACGTTTTTTGAGCAAATGAAAGAATGCATCGCAGAGGTGAAGAAGACTGCTACGAGATGGAACTCCACCTATTGTGAGACGTACATGTCTGTAACATCGGGCGCGAAGAATATCTGGTCAAAGTGGATCACCTATTTATTCAGGGATTTCGCAAAGCTGAAAATTGCCCAAGAGATACTGGACAAGGACCCAGATGCGATAACATTTCTCGAGGGGAAAGGTGCTGACTACACCTTATGTGGATTCCTCTGCGTATGACTGTCACGCTATCTTTTAGACGGGCATCCTCGTGATGGGGTGTTTTGCCACGTTTTCGTGCTTGCGGTCCGACTCTCGCTTGGCAAAAAGGTAGCCTTAGGTGCAACAACCCCCTTATCCGGCTCGGACAAGACCGGGAGGGCGATGCTAAAAGTAACGGCGGGAATCAAAAGCATAACATCCCAACTTATTTATTTATTACATAATATTAAACATCACAAAGTGTCTCTAGATATTACACAAGTGTTTTCAGAACTACTACATTATTCTGGCTAACAAAACAAGATTCTACTCGTGATGAAATCCTTCTAAGTGAGTCTCGCACCCAGCTACACCTTAGCCTCCAGCTCCTAACCTGCGGTGGGAAGGAAAACAGGAACCGCAATTTTCAAAGTCAGCATGGAAATACTGAGTAAGTGACACCCAAGCTCGTAAAACAGAAGACGAAGCATAACTTTCTTTTCACAATAAATATACGGAGGAAATAAATCATAAAAATGTGAACTTGCAGAGTAAATCAGGAATTTAAATATAAACTATAAAACTGTAAGAAATGAACCTGGTGCATCCAGTAAGAACACTTATAAAATTCTCATTCTTTTGATCTTCCTTTCTCAACTTTCAAACGGGGAGGATTAGTCCCAATCTCTTTTTTCTTTTCATTTGTAAATATCCAAATCTCAAATAACTGTATTATTAACTGTGTTGATACGGGGAAGAATCTACTATCCATATCGCATACTCCAAGACCTTAAGTGCCGGCACCCCTCTAAGACTTCTTGCCGCCAGAGAGGTGAGTGAAGGGAGCAGTAATAATAACCACGCGCCGAGTCAAGCTCGAAAATAATAACCGCGGGCCGAGTCAAGCTCGACAATAATAGAATAATAACCACGGGCCGAGACAAGCTCGACAATACTGAAATAATAACCACGGGCCGAGTCAAGCTCGACAATACTAAAATAATAACCACGGGCCGTGTGACAGAAGTCAACACGACAAAAATAAGCTTCTCCCGCACAACTCTTTCCACTTTAAATTATTAGGCATTATCATTTTTGTGGGACAGTATCAAGTCAAAGCAACTTCTTTAAAACGTAAGCAAATCTCAAATAAAAACATGTAAATAAATAACAAATATATTTTGAGAAAGTGTTGATTTTGCGACACGAAAGGAGCTTGGCACGCAAGGCTTGGCATGTTCACTTACTTCAATCCTTAGCAAATAGCACGCAAGCTCCTACTGACGTTCGTAGCCTTCTTCTGCAAATCTGTCGCCTAAAATTATCAAGATCTAATTACAATAGTGTCACTACTAATATGGGAATGCACTTATGTCGTATAAACGCTCGGCTAGGTCGCGTGACTAGGTTCAACTCTCACGTTTCCCCCCAAAACTCAATAAGACCCGTCTTAAAGTCTTATAATTAAGCTCCGATAAAAAGTACTTCTTGAAATAACTTTGATATTAATTATTTAACCAACGCTTATAAATATTCATCAAAATAAACATAATAGCATTTTCTGTATTTAATAAAAAGTTGTTTAGCTAAAGAAATAATCTTCAATTCTTTAATAAAAGCTTGATAAGTAACTATCTTACTATTTAGTTAAACAAAAGTGACATTTAGTATTAACAAAATAATATTTATATTATTCACAATTATTTTTATTTAACTTATTTTCAAGAAAATGATTCATTACACCCAAAATGTATTTTTTTTATCACTAAATATTTACTTACCCAAAATATAGCTTAGTAAAATCAATATATAGTATGGAATATATAAACCATAACAACACCCTTGGGTTCCTTTGAATTCAAACAACACCCCTCCCCCTCTTTGTTATGCTACACTCAGTTTTATTAACTACACTTTTACCCCCCTTTTACAAACTTCAATTTCATCAATCTAACTCGGATTCAAGCAAGCAAAATTTGTTTTTGACTATCCAAATCAACTAATCAGAAGGTTTAGGACATACCTAGGCCAAAAATGGCCGGGAACCGTTAAGAAACAAGTGAGGTCGAAGCTCGACGTCGACTTGCTCGGAGGTGGAGATGGTGGCGGCTGCTGGAGCGTCCTCGTTCGACTCTGAGTCTTCCAATGATCTGGTTGGGGTCCTAGGAGGTTGATGGAAGCATCTAACGGGCGTGGGTGGTCTCTGAATCACTCCGGCAAGCTTGCTGGAGTTTGGCCGGCAAAAATGGAGACCCGACGGTGGGTCTTCTTTATCCTTTGTTTCTGGGGCTTCTGGACTCTGTTCTTGGCAGAGGAGTTCATGAGATAAAGCAAACAGATGGGGGAAGCAAGAGAGAAAGATGAGCAGTGGGTTTTCTTCTTGGGCCTCGGTGGTGACAACCGTCGGCGGTGGCAGCGGGGTTAGAAGCTGCTGCCCCTGATCTTGTCTTTGCTTCTGTTGGTGTCTGCCTCGTATAACAGAGAGGAAGAGAGAGGTCTAGGCAGAGAGATGGAGGTGGGTTGTTCTTACTCGTTGGTAGTTTCCGCCGGCAACAATGGTGGTTGCGGTGGTGGGTGATCGCTGCTACCACCCTGCCTTGTCGTTGCTGCTTCTGTCTTCACAGAACAGAGAGAAAGAGAAATGAGGGAGAGAGAGAGAGAGAGAGAGAGAGAGAGAAAGCAGGGGCTGATGGTGGTGGGTGGTTCTTTGCCGAGAGTGGCTATGGTGGTGATGAGTGTGGTGGTGATGGTGGTGGAGTTGTGGGGTGGCTGCTGCTGCTGAGTGTGCCAGGCAGGAGGAGGCTGCTGGGTTTTATAGGGAGGCTGAGGCGGTGATGGTAGGGGCGGTGGAGTTGTTGGTGGCGGTGATTGTTTCTTTTCCGTGAAGGCAAAGGAGATGGAGGCGGTGAAGTAAATTCCCGAATGTTGTTTTGCTTGGAGAGGATGAATGTTGGGAGAAGTTATAAGGTGGGTCTATTGTACCACTTTGTTAGTGGTTTCTAGTGTATTGGGTGCACTGATTAGCTGGGTTATCTAGTGTTGTGGGTGCACAAGTAGTTAGAGTTGTGGGTTGTATATGCTAGGGTATTATGAAATTACCGTATCCTCTAAAACTATCACAGGAGTCCCCGGCTAAAATTCAAACTATCACTTGCACTAAATTTTATTTCTAAAATTATCTATTTGCTATAAAGTTTTATTATCATCCAAGCAACTCAATTAACTATCAACTAATCATTCACATACGATATGCCGGTATTAAGATTGCCCATTTGCACTTTGCTAAGATACGGGGTACTACCCGTTACTTCACCCAAATTATTATTTACCACTAAATTCTAATTTAGCTTCTTGAATTATTCACGATTATTAATCAAACGTTTTCTAAAATCTCACACCATTTGCTTAACGATAAAAACACAATAATTACCCAACTTAATTTTCACAACTAAATTCTTATTTAACTGCTCAAATGACTATTTTACCCTTATTAATCTGACGGGGTATTACATCATTCCCCCTTAAACAGAGCTTCGTCCTTGAAGCTATAATTAGACAACTAATCATGATGCTCAGACGATCTACCAATCAACTATCTATCAGAGTCAAGATCACATAGCAACCAAGTAATTTAACACATCAAATAATAGCAAGTAACTATTTCCTGCAACACACTGAACATCAAATGTAGTCACGTCTATCTACTAAAGTGGTCATAGTCTCATTTAGTTACTGAGGGTCACGGTTAAGAACGTCTTAAGCACGTGTATTCCTTCTCTATCGACCCCCCTAGTTACGAGTTCCCATACTCCTGTGATAGCTAAGCTGAAGTGGCTCCTCCTCGGTTTATTTGTTGATCACCCAAATCTTACAAGCTTTTGAAATACTCTGCCTTCAATCTTCTGCTTTGTTATGAGTTCATGAACTCTTGATGCTTCCTTGCTCTTGCCGCCCTGGCAAAGGCAAGATCTGAGAGCAGCCTGATGTGCTTCCCAGTTAAAGTTGGACCTTTCCAACAGGGTTCCTTGTGAGTTCCTCCTTCAGAGGTTCACTTCACTTTTTCGAATAAAATACTGCGCAGTTTGACCTCTTCTTCCTCAGGACATTCCACTGTCTCTTAGAATCTTGTCCATTCCCATGATCCAGTCTATTAGTTCAACGGGATCTTCCTTTCCCGTGTAGTCCACTGGCCTCATGTCTGCCACTTCTTTGGCCAACTTGTCTGAGTAGTCCGAACGAAGAAATATATTGTAATTATCTTAAGCCATCCATTCTTGCCGACTCGTATTCGTGCAGCAACGCAATGGTCTACCAGTCGTATTCCTATACTTTATCGTTTCTCATTCTACCATAGTCTCAAGGGTTTATATCTTCTTAATAATGCATAACTATCAATCCACCAAATATCACATAGTATAACACACATTGGAATCTTACATATAGCTTGACAATCTCAATCAACGCAACACGTCATTCACAGTTTAACTACTATAATTCACACTCAATTTCCTCCATTATAGGAGTTTCATTTATCCAGCATGTTGGAATTGTGCCCTAGAGGCAATCAATTTATTGTGACAAATATTTGGATTTACGATTCATTATGTTATCAATATGGAGATGTGTTAACATGAATGAAGTCCTTAGAATATAAGTGTTATATTCTTATATATCCCTAGTCGATTATAATGATTAATAGGACAATCATCTATAGACTAGTATGGGGTTGGATTGATATGGAGATATCATGATCCAACACATGGGTATGCATTAGAAGTAATGGCATACTGGATTGACCCATCTCCGAGAAGGCTACATACACGTTATGTTAAGTCACAAGCGCTTCTCGCGGTGCAACCGTATTGTCATCCTTAGACTTGAAGTCACTAGATATTCTAGTTGTGGATATTGTGATTTTGGTAGCGTTAAACGCCACACCGTAACTGGGTAGCTATAAAGGCGTGTACTGGATACAATAAGAAGCAAGCTTAGAGATCGTAGTGGACGTAGATAGAATTTGTCCCTCCCACATAACGGGAGAAAATATCCTAGGCCACTCGAGGGATAGTGCTTATAAAATGTCTGGCCAGACTCAAATAAATCAATATGGGATATTAATGTTATTTGCACGAATAAGGCTATTCCCAGGATCGAGAAACTATGGATTGGATATACGAGTGTGACTTGTATGTCTCGTGTCCAATCCAGATATTGGGACAAAGGGATGAGACAATTACTTGCACAAGGTTTGTCATGATGACTATTCTATTTGTCTGCTAGAATGGATGTCTTGCTAGAGGCCGCTCCATATTAGTAAATAGTTACTACCAACTAAATAGAGCCTATGGGTTCACACGCCATATAGACATGGGAAATAATTAATTAATATGATTAATTAATTAGAAGGATCAAATCGCAACAACTTGCTAACTTAGTAGGACTAATATGCAAGTTGGCCTAATTCATGTTGAGACATGATTAGGATTTGCCAAGGTAGCCTAATTCATGTAGAGACATGATTAGGATTAATGGGCAAATAGAACTAATCCATGTGTGGACATGATTAGGACTAGGGGACTAATCCGAATTCTAGTAGGACTAGAATAAGGCCTTTATGTAGTTAACAAGGAGTTGTTGGACTACATAAAGGATGCTCCTTCCTTCCTTCCCACACTAATACTCATAACATAAGTGAGTGGGAGAGAAAAGGAGAGAGAGAGCAAGTCCCAAAAGGGGCCGAACCCCTTGGGATTGCCGCCCCTACCTGTCGGCTTAAAGGGTGCCGCCGCACCTCTTGGTGCTCCATTGTTGCTTGGTTCCTTCTTCCTCCTCCATTCTTCCTAGCTAGCACAAGGATTTGGAGGATCTAGATCTCACCTCTAAGCGTGGATCAACCGTAGAGACGTGACACAATTCGCGTTTGAAGTCATCAAAGGAGAAACCCTAAGGTGTGTTATTGATTTCTTCCCTTACCATCGTTATGTCTCTTGACTTGTGATCCTTGGAGGGTTTTGCATGGTTTATTATTGTTTCCGTTGCGCATCCATGAATCAAAACCCTACAGTGGTATCAGAGTCACAGGTCGTAGAGCATAAACATGGTTTATGTGTTACGTTTTGATAGTTTTACACCTTAAAAATTGTTGTTTATCGCTTAAAACAAGACAAATCAAGCATGTGATGCAATTTGTCAATAATCTATCATAACAAGATCTAGTTTTTGCATTGGATGCATGAATTAGTGAGTTTGAGAAATTTTAGGATCTTAGATCTAGGGTTTGGGCATCCTTGGGGAAGAAGGATTTCTTCCCAAACAAGGAAACAACCAAACTTGGGCACCAAGCAAGGGAGTTGTTTTGGAAACAACTCCCAAAGGAGGTTCAACCCCCCTAGGGGACCGTCCCTCCTTGCTTGCCGCCCAAGCAAGGCCGCCCTAGGGGCCGGGGCAGCCCTAGCTTCCTGGGCTAGGGGCCGGCCGGCCCTAGGGCCTTGCGGTTCACTTTTTGGGCCCGGGCAATTGGATTGTTGGGCCCCATGGGCCGTTTTAACCCTAGAACATCCTAAAATCAATTAAAATTGACCAAGCGCGTTAAAATTGGATTTTAACTGTTTATGTGCAATTCGCATGGTGATTGGATATGGCCTTAGGATGTGGTTTGATGTGGATGTTTAATTTTTGTGATTTGGTTTACAGTCTGCGAGCTGATCAATTAATTGTAATAATTAATTAGGGTTTTATGGCCTGCGAGACATTTTTTTCTCAACTTGTGAGATTTATTTTATTTAGTATAGTTGTTAGCTAGTGCTAGATAGAGTAGATTGTTAGCCAAGATTGAAGAAAAGAAGCCCAAAGCCAAAAGGAGCCACAAAATATGGAGCATGGAGCATGAAGCATTCCACATGACTATGAAGGATGAACCAAAAGATGAAGACGCATGGAGATGTGTTTGCTTTTAGGGTTCATAGATAATTCCATTGGCTTGGAATTATCTTAGTCTAGAAAAGGCCATATTCACATCACGTTTTATTTTGTTTTGTGGTTGTTTATTTTATTGTCTTATTATTTTGTGGTTGGTGTATGGATGATGCATGCAATTAGGATAATAAGATAATTAGACAACCCGGATCTATTATTTGGAGTTGTGCCCAAACTCAAATAGATAGATTAGTTGATATGGATCAACAAAAATAATTAAAATTGAATTTAAAATCCCTCAAAATTCAAATATTGTGTTCTTGCCTTCTCGTTATTTAAAAACTCATTATCATCATGATTTATCAAGTTCGTGCGTGCCAAAGCATGGCGACTTGGTTCATAATGATGGAATGCGATGACACAAGCTAGTAATGTGCAATTGTTTAAATAAGAGGTTGAGCACAACTAGGCTATTAATATGATTAAAACCTAGAGGCAATCAATTGGGATTATCCATACGGGTGGATAAATAAGGAGTTATTTGCCCAATTGAACCAAGAGTTGCATAGGAGATGCAATTGGAATTGTTCCTACCTATAGTAGTCAAATTATGGGTGACTTGCCAAAGCAAGCTCATAAGGAGATGAAACATGGATCTTGGCCCACTAGAAAATATAAGGATATTTTCCGCATTAATATCTTGAGGGTTATTAATCCGTAGAAAAATAGTGGGAGCTATGTTTAACAATTTAAATCCTTGTTAAATATAGTTAAACGTCACAAACTTTGCAGAATCCTATTATGTTGAATACCCATGGCATTAAACAAATGAAAAACGCGACTTTATCTATTTCTAGACTGGTATAAAATTGAGAATTGTTCTCAAATAAAAGAGAATTTGTTGTACTTCGTAGAACATAAAGTTCTCTTCCACCGACTACCAAAACACACTAAAACCTATGGAAAGAAACATCAAAGAATTGTTCTTTGGATGTAACTTCCCTCATGCTAGCTACCATGAACTCTGAGCTTTGGAAGCAAGAAGCGAAACATGGAGAAGTATGATATGATCATACATTGAAAGAAGCTCTTTCAAAAGGGCGACATAGACATGAAAGGTTTGAAGTGTTGCTCCACTTTGGGTTATGCAAATATACTAATTCAATATGATTGAAACATTATTGAATATGCATTATCTATGACATAGATTAAGAATAAACGGTTATTCACCCAAGTGGACCAAGAATTGCATTGGATGCAATTATATTTTTGTTTTAAAGTTGATTTACTCAATATGATTGAAAAATCACTAAACAAAACACTCTTAATGGGCATGGGGCAAAGTTGTTAATGGATAACAACATGGGTAAGGGCAAATAGTTTGCGCCGACCCCATGGGTATAAAGCAAGCTTGTTTCTAAAACCTAGTTGCCTCGAAGTCCCATAGGTGGTGTAGAGGAAGAGAAACTACCCAAAGTACCTGGAAGCAAATAATAAAGGAATTATGAATTCCGATTTGGGTATTTTTGTTATAGAAATCAATATGTCTATCTCATCATCATAATTATATAATACTAGATGAGGATCTCACATTTATGGAAGTGTGAAGGATCTCAAGAGATGAAAAACAATTGGATAAGGAATAAATAATCCTACACGTGGGGCAATGAAGCAAGGGGTTGCTGAATTAGCCGTAGGAAATTATTTCTACCTCTATGAATTTTTTCATGAATTAGAGAAAAGTGATTATGTCCCTGCTATGAGTAGGACCATTATCATAGTTTCTTGTTTGGACAAGAAAGCTCCTTATCATCATAAAGGACAAATGTTGATCCATTTATTATTATATGCATTATTGTAATGCAATTTTGTCTAAGTGGATTGTAAATCCTTCATCATGATAATTTCATCTATAACATTAATACCAAGGAGTTTGCATATAATGATATGAACTTCTCTTATCTTTAGTGATTATTGTTTAGGCCTCATAAATAAGAGATACATATCTAGAAACCATGTGGATGGATTTCTGGAACTCATTTGATTATTGAATCATATGAGACATGTAAGACTTATTGGGCAAAGATATGATCTTTTGGGAATCATACATATTGATGCATGAAGGCCGCTAAGCACAAATGCTAAAGATGGTTTTCAGTACTTCATCATATTTACTGATGGGATCAGAGAAATATGGATTTGTGTATCTTAGGAAGAAACAAATCAGAATCCTTTGAATTTTTCAAAGTATTCAGGAATGAAGTAGAGAACCAGCTTGGAAAAAGTATTTAGGCTCTATGATTGGATCATATAGGAAAGTACTTGAGCCAAGAGTTTGACAAGAATCCATGGGAGTGTTGGATATGATCCAAAACTCGCTCCACCTAGCACGCCACATGGGTTTGGCATGTCTAAGATGAGAGTTCAAACTGTGTAGGACACGGTTCGGTCCAAGATGAGTCAAACAGAACTTCCAGTTTACTTTTAGGGCTATGTTCTAATTACAGCAAATTTTGCCCTTAACCTTGTTCCATCAAAAACGGATTATGAATAACACCATATGAGATATGGACTAGGAAGTGTCCTAGTATGTCATTCATAAAGATTTGGGGTTAGGAAGTTTATGTAAAAGAGTTTACAAATAAAATTGGACCCAAGTCGGATAAATGTTTTGTGGGATATCCTGAAAAGGATATTATTTTTACAACATAATCGAGAACAAACTGTTTGTTTCTCGAACCACAGTGTTTCTAGGTAGAGATTGTCTCTAAAAGAAACAGTGGGAGGACAGTAGAACTTGAAGAAGTTCAAGAACCACAACAAAACATTGATCCTTTTGATGGAACATGAGCCGGATCACAAGGTGTTGTGGAGCAACCTACTCAGAAAAACACAAGAACCTCGTAGGTCAGGTAGGATATGTCAAGGGACTAGAGAAATAAGGATTTCTCATAACCCCTGATATATTGCTCATCAAGATGAGCCTACAACCTATGAGATGGCCACGTGTGTCCATACTCTCAGAAATGACTTGGAGCCATGAGATACGATATGGAATCCATGTATACCAACAAAGTATAGACTTTGATGGAACCACCTGAAGGGTAGGACCCATAGGGTGCAAGTGGGTTATGAGGAAACCAACATGGATGGTAATATGATTACCTTTAAGGGAAAATTGGTAAGAAAGGGATTTGTGTAGACTATGACAAAATCTTTCCCCAATTGTGATGCTTAAATCCATTCGCATCTTGCTAGTAGCAATCTATTTATACATTGGATCAAGCTTCTAGGAGTTGGACTCTTCAAATTGATGATGTAATCAAAGGAGTTTGGTTCCATCAAAATTGAAGATAAGACTTGTGTCTACAAGAAGTTTAGTGGGAGCACAGTTATGTTTCTGGTCTTGTATGTGGAGACATACTTAATCATTGGGAATGTTGCCCCTACTTGGCAGTCTTACGCATATTGACTAGGGACTTGACTTTATAGTGGTAGACTTAAGCGAAGCAACTTGTGAAGATCTATTGAGGTAGATCAAGATGGTTGTATAGCTTAGGTCATAGTACATAAATTGACAAAGGTGTTGAAAAGAATATTGATTCTTACCCATGTCACATGGAATTAGTCTTTGGAAGGCTAATTACCTTTCCAATTAGATTGAGAATGGACCGTATGAATTAGATTCACGAGATACGCCATGGAATGTACTAGGCTAGATGTGTCATAAGGCATGACACAAAGATACCAGTCAAATCCGGGTGAGAGTCACTGGATAAATTATCAAGATTATCCTTTAGTACTTGAGAAGCACTAAGGATGAATTTTTGATAAATAGAGGATATGAAGAGTTTTCTATAAGGGGTTACAGTGATGCGAACTTCAAATCTGACAAAGAAGATTTCAGATTATAAGTCGAGTTTTATGTTCTGCCCTAGTGGGAGCGACTGTGAGCTAGAAAGGTTCCAGGCAAGATTCAGTCACTGACTCTAACATAGAGGACTGAGTAAATTACTGCATGAGATGCACTTACTCAGAATATTCAATCTCAATCAAATTGTTGATAGAGGAGATGTGAATATTTGAAAAGCACCAGCGGATGTTTCGCCTCTACGCAGTGTAAGCGTGGAAGGCCGCGCTAGATCAATAGGCATATGATGCAGGAGATTGACTCTAGTGCAAGTGGGAGACTGTTGGAATTGTGCCCTAGAGGCAATCAATTTATTGTGACAAATATTTAGATTTACGATTCATTATGTTATCAATATGGAGATGTGTTAACATGAATGAAGTCCTTAGAATATAAGTGTTATATTCTTAAATATCCCTAGTCGATTATAATGATTAATAGGACAATCATCTATAGACTAGTATGGGGTTGGATTGATATGGAGATATCATGATCCAACACATGGGTATGCATTATAAGTAATGGCATACTGGATTGACCCATCTCCGAGAATGTTACATACACGTTATGTTAAGTCACAAGCGCTTCTCGCGGTGCAACGGTATTGTCATCCTTAGACTTGAAGTCACTAGATATTCTAGTTGTAGATTATTGTGATTTTGGTAGCGTCAAACGCCACACCGTAACTGGGTAGCTATAAAGGCGTGTACTGGATACAATATGAAAAAAGCTTAGAGATCGTAGTGGACGTAGATAGAATTTGTCCCTCCCACATAACGGGAGAAAATATCCTAGGCCACTCGAGGGATAGTGCTTATAAAATGTCTAGCCAGACCAAATAAATCAATATGGGATATTGATGTTATTTGCACAAATAAGGCTATTCCCAGGATCGAGAAACTATGGATTGGATATACGAGTGTGACTTGTATGTCTCGTGTCCAATCCGGATATTGGGACAAAGGGATGAGACAATTACTTGCACAAGGTTTGTCATGATGACTGTTCTATTTGTTGGCTAGAATGGATGTCTTGCTAGAGGCCGCTCCATATTAGTAAATAGTTACTACCAACTAAATAGAGCCTATGGGGTCACACGCCATATAGGGGTGAACTAGACATGGGAAATAATTAATTAATATGATTAATTAATTAGAAGGATCAAATCGCAACAACTTGCTAACTTAGTAGGACTAATATGCAAGTTGGCCTAATTCATGTTGAGACATGATTAGGATTTGCCAAGGTGGCCTAATTCATGTAGAGACATGATTAGGATTAATGGGCAAATAGAACTAATCCATGTATGGACATGATTAGGACTAGGGGACTAATCCGAATTCTAGTAGGACTAGATTAAGGCCTTTAGGTAGTTAACAAGGAGTTGTCGGACTATATAAAGGATGCTCCTTCCTTCCTTCCTTCACACACTAATTCTCATAACATAAGTGAGTGGGAGAGAAAAGGAGAGAGAGAGCAAGTCCCAAAAGGGGCCGAACCCCTTGGGATTGCCGCCCCTACCCGTCGGCTTAAAGGGTGCCGCCCCACCTCTTGGTGCTCCATTGTTGCTTGGTTCCTTCTTCCTCCTCCATTCTTCCTAGCTAGCACAACGATTTGGAGGATCTAGATCTCACCTCTAGGCGTGGATCAACCGTAGAGACGTGACACAATTCGCGTTTGAAGTCATCAAAGGAGAAACCCTAAGGTGTGTTATTGATTTCTTCCCTTACCATCGTTATGTCTCTTGACTTGTGATCCTTGGAGGGTTTTGCATGGTTTATTATTGTTTCCGTTGCGCATCCATGAATCAAAACCCTACACAGCAATCAACCAGGAATGAACACACAAACTAATCCATATCAGAACACGCACAATTCAGAATTCAACTTTCACATCTTTATTTCTCTATTACAGGAGTGGTATTTCTTACTAACAACTTGTCTCTTCAAACAACACAATAATTCTTCCATAATTCGGAATCTAATCCATACCTCTCAATTTCTATCACAGTGATAACATTCAACAATCAAACATTGAATTTTCTATCAAGTAAAACAATACTAAAGGATGAGAACGAAGATAATCAGGACCTAGATTACCCATAACCCCAACGGATTTTCCAGTTTTAATTATATTTCCCTATGTTCATTTTAAGTTACCCTACAGGTTTTAAACTGGAACGAACGCTCTGATACCACCCGCAACAACCCCCTTATCCGGATCGGACAAGACCGGGAGGGCGATGCTAAAAGTAACGGCGGGAATCAAAAGCATAACATCCCAACGTATTTATTTATTACATAATATTAAACATCACAAAGTGTCTCTAGATATTACACAAGTGTTTTCAAAACTACTTCATTATTCTGGCTAACTAAACAAGATTCTACTCGTGATGAAATCCTTCTAAGTGAGTCTCGCACCCAGCTACACCTTAGCCTCCATCTCAGCCTGTGGTAGCAAGGAAAACAGGAACCACAGTTTTCAAAGTCAGCATGGAAATACTGAGTAAGTGACACCCAAGCTCGTAAAACAGAAGACGAAGCATAACTTCTTTTCACAATAAATATACAGAGAAAATAAATCATAAAAATGTAAACTTGCAGAGTAAATCAGGAATTCAAATATAAACTGTAAAACTGTAATAAGTGAACCTGGTGCATCCAGTAAGAACACTTATAAAATTCTCATTCTTTTGATCTTCCTTTCTCAACTTTCAAACGGGGAGGATTATTCTCAATATCTTTCTTATTTTCTTTTGTAAATATCGAAATCTCAAATAATTGTATTATTAACTGTGTTGATACGGGGAAGAATCTACTATCCATCTCGCATACTCCAAGACCTTAAGTGTCGACACCCCTCTAAGACTCCTTGCGGCCAGAGAGGTGAGTATAGGGAGGAGTAATAATAACCATGGGTCGAGTCAAGCTCGACAATAATAACCACGGGCCGAGTCAAGATGGAAAATGATAGAATAATAACCACGGGCCGAGACAAGCTCGACAATACTGAAATAATAACCACGGGCCGAGTCAAGCTCGACAATACAAAAATAATAACCACGGGCCGTGTGACAGAAGTCAACACGACAATAATAAGCTTCTCCCACACAACTCTTTCCACTTTAAATTATTACGCATTTTTTTTTTGTGACAGTATCAAGTCAAAGCAACTTCTTTAAAAAGTAAGCAAATCTCAAATAAAAACATGTAAATAATTACGAACATATTTTGAGACAGTATTAAAATCAACTTGCGACACGAAAGGAGCTTGGCGCGCAAGGCTTGGTATGTTCACTTACTTCAATCCTTAGCAAATAGCACGCAAGCTCCTACTGACGTTCGTAGCCTTCTTCTGCAAATTTTTCGCCTACAATTATCAAGATCTAATTACAATAGTGTCACTACTAATTAGGGAATGCACTTATGTCGTATAAACGCTCGGCTAGGTCGCGTGACTAGGTTCAACTCTCACGTTTCCCCCAAAAACTCAATAAGACCCGTCTTAAAGTCTTATAATTAAATTCTGATAAAAAGTATTTCTTGAAATAACTTTGATATTAATTATTCAACCAACGCTTATAAATATTTATCAAAATAAACATAATATCATTTTCTGTATTTAATAAAAAGTTGTTTAGCTAAAGAAATAATCTTCAATTTTTCAATAAAAGCCTTATATGTAACTATCTTACTATTTATTTAAACAAAAGTGACATTTAGTATTAACAAAATAACATTTATATTATGCACAAATATTTCTATTTAACTTATTTTCAAGAAAATGATTCATTACACCCAAAATGTATTTTTTATCACTAAATATTTACTTACCCAAAATATAGCTTAGTAAAATCAATGTATAGTATGGAATATATAAACCATAACAACACCCTTGGGTTCCTTTAAATTCAAACAGCACCCCTCCCCCTTTTTGTTATGCTACACTCAGTTTTATAAACTACACTTTTACCCCCCCCCCCCTTTTACAAACTTCAATTTCATTAATCTAACTCGGATTCAAGCTAGCAAAATTTGATTTTGACTATCCAAATCAACTAATCAGAAGGTTTAGGACATACCTAGGCCAAAAATGGTCGGAAACCGTTAAGAAACGAGTCGGGTCGAAGCTCGACGTCGACTTGCTCGGAGGTGGAGTAGGTGGCGGCTGCTGGAACGTCCTCGTTCGACTCTGAGTCTTCCAATGATCTGGCCGGGTCCTAGTAGGTTGATTGAAGCATCTAACGGGCGTGGGTGGTCTCTGAATCACTCCGGCGAGCTTCTCGGAGTTTGGCCGGCAAAAAAGGAGACCCGACGGTGGGTCTTCTTTCTCCTTTGTTTCTGGGGCTTCTGGACTCTTTTCTGGGCAGAGGAGTTCATGAGATAAAGCAAACAGATGGGGGAAGCAAGAGAGAAGGAGCAGCAGCGGGTTTTCTTCTTGGGCTCCGGTGGTGACAACCGCCGGCGGTGGCAGCGGGGTTAGGAGTTGTTGCCCCTGATCTTGTCTTTGCTTCTGCTGGTGTCTGCCTCGTCTAACAGATAGGAATAGAGAGGTCTAGGCAGAGAGATGGAGGTGGGTTGTTCTTGCTTGTTGGTAGTTGCCGCCGGCAACAATGGTGGTTGCGGTGGTGGGTGATGGCTGCTACCACCCTGCCTTGTCGCTGCTGCTTCTGTCTTCACAGAACAGAGAGAAAGAGAAATGAGGGAGAGAAAGAGAGAGCAAGCAGGGGTGATGGTGGTGGGTGGTTCTTTGCCGAGAGTGGCTATGGTGGTGATGAGTGTGGTGGTGATGGTGGTGGAGTTGTGGGGTGGTTGCTGCTGCTGAGTGTGCCAGGCGGGAGGAGGGTGTTGGGTTTTATAGGGAGGCTGAGGCGGTGATGGTAGGGGCAGTGGAGTTGTTGGTGGCGGTGATTGTTTCTTTGCCATGAAGGCAAAGGAGATGGAGGCGGTGAAGTAAATTCCCGAATGTTGTTTTGCTTGGAGAGGATGAATGCTGGGAGAAGTTATAAGGTGGGTCTATTGTACCACTTTGTTAGTGGTTTCTAGTGTATTGGGTGCACTGATTAGCTGGGTTATCTGGTGTTGTGGGTGCACAAGTAGTTAGAGTTGTGGGTTGTATATGCTTGGCTATTATGAAATTACCGTATCCTCTAAAACTATCACACGAGTCCCCGGCTAAAATTCAAACTATCACTTGCACTAAATTTTATTTCTAAAATTATCGATTTGCTATAAATTTTTATTATCATCCAAGCAACTCAATTATCTATCAACTAATCATTCACATACGATATTCCCGTATTAAGATTGCCCATTTGCACTTAGCTAAGATGCGGGGTACTACCCGTTACTTCACAGAGAGTCGACGCCCCTGTTGAAAATGCTGAGCAAACTGGGACTCAAAGGGAAGTAACTTCGGCTCCTTCTGAGGTTCCATCAAGGTCTTGCCAGCAGAGACCCCTCGTGGAGGAATTGAGCAAATTCAGGCTCATCAAGGAATGGCCATCTCAACTCCCGCGGCCCAAGATATGCCAGAAGTTCCGGAGACTCAACTCAACATTGCGCCTGAAAATGCTATGCCGACAAATGAAGGAACAAATGAGCTTGAGTCGAATGTTGCTACCGGCGCGCCATATCAAAGAGTGGAAGATGCTCAACTACCATAAGCTCTAGAAACTAACACTGATGTGGTTCATGGGACACAACACAATGTTGCACCTGAAAACGTGCCAGAAGTTCTAGGATCCACAAGTGAACTTCCTCAGAATGCGTCCTGAAGAGTGAACACTCCTGTGGATGTGATTAAAGGTGTTGGTACAAGGAGTCAGAGTGTAGACTTGTCTATTTCTGGCCTGCTGGGTGAAGAATCTCATGATGAGGCTCGATCATCTGGTCCCAATCTGGAAGCGCTTCTTGCCCACAACCCTTGGGGAGCTTGGGCTACAGAAGCCTTTGCAACTATTGAAACTGAGGAACATCGTATCATTCCATAGGGGTACTTTACTCAATAAATTCTTGCTGATAAGCGACTAGTCGAACCAGAAGCTTCTAGCATTGATCAAGCCACAGCAACTTCCGTTTTCATTCCCTCTCTGCGAGACATAATTGAAGGCACTGGTAATTCTTCAAATAAATATGTAATTTTGGTAAGCTATGTAGCTTTATTGTGGTAAACTATGGCTGCTAATATTTTGTTGTTTGAATATGCAGGCCTGAAGTAATCATCCTTAAAATGGCTCATGAAGGTACGACTTTCATATCCCAAGACATTTGCGAGAGTAATGGAAATAACGCCAAAGGATAATAAAGATCTCCTTACTGAGATAACAGATCTCATGGAGAGGATAAGCAACACGACTCCAGCTACCATTTCTCTTGCGAATGCACAATATCTCCTGGCGAGTGTCCAAGGTGTTCGACACGTCTCACTGAGCCGGCTCAACCTTGAATTTCTCGTTCAGAAATGAAAAATATCTGCACTTCTGTCAGGATCACGTTCGGCTATGACAATTTTCACTTGGAAAGTGCTAAGCTTCGCGCCCAAAATGAAGCAATTGAAAAGGCCGTGGCAGAGCTTGAAAAGGCGACAAAGGAGCATCAGCAACACAAGAGATATCTGGATCAGTGGGCTCAAGATTCTATAGATTTAGGAGCTCAAGACTCGCTTTTAAAGGGCTTATTTGAAGATCCCCAATAGTGTATTTATGTAGTATTCTTGAGTTCCGAGCTTTGAACATTTTGCTTATGTTGCTGTCAGCTCTTGTAATCCGAACAATGTTTTGTGAGCTTGACTCACCAGCTTGCATTTATCTAAGCTTTGCGCAGATATCAACTTGCATTCCTTGGAATAGACATGTCTTCTAACATTGTTGCTATTCAAGCTCACATGAGAGTGCTATTTGGGTTGATAAGTTTTTATCAGGAAACTACTATCTCAACAGATAGTTTTAAAGGACAGATAGTCTTTGGATCGCGTATTGCTCCTATCTGAGGAGATAGTCTTATTAAGTGCTATTATCAAGACAGATAAGATTAGAGTTTGCATTGCTGCAATCTAACAGGTAAGCTTAAGTTCACATATCGATGACATCTGAGCATGTAGGCTTATATCGAATTTTGCTACTTATCTGAACAGAAACTTTAGGCAACAATAGCTGCTATCTAGGAAAATAGACTGAACCAGAGAAATAGCTGTCATTCAAGCAGATAGGTCTATGTTCGCATATGCTATCTAAGCAGATAGGCTTATATCGGGTGTTGCTGCTATCTGGACAAATAGACTTAAATTGCATGTTGCTATTGTCTAGACAAATAGCTTAGATTGAGGGTTGCAGCTACCTAGACAGATAGGCTTAGTATCGCATGTTGCTGCTATCTGGAGAGAAAGGCTTTAATTGAGGGTTGCTTCTATCTAGACAGATAGGCTTAGTATCGCATGTTGCTGCTATATAGACAGATAGACTTAGTATCGAATGTCGTTGCGATCTAGACATATATGCTTTAATTGAAAGGCACATAATTGACTATGAATTATTGTAGGCAAAGCAACAAAGTAAATGACACAAAAAAAAGTTGATAAGCAATCTCTCATATGGGAGAGTCATTTTATCATTAATAGAATCTTTATGTGAGGAGACTAGCAGAATACAGCTTACGTTTGGAAGAAATATTTCGAGGGTGGTACTTCTTCAACCATCGCATATTGGTCGGATTGGGACTTGTTGCGGTCCCATGACACCACAAGATCATGCAGTAGCCACTTCTTTTCCTTTTGGCTCTTTATCTGAATGGGATGGCAACGGATTGCTGCGCACATCTTTAGTTGGGTCGTCGATGATCAACTCCCCTTCTCTCATCTTCCTATCCACCAGCCACTTCAACTTCTTGCATTCTTTTGTTGGGGGCATCACTCGGTCGTGGCATTCGCACCACTTAGGGTCCCTTAGTTGTTCTCTGGTGGGTTTACTCTCCAGTGTCGGTAGGACCCCATCTCTCTGCCACTGCTTGCATAGGCTTGTTATTTCCCCAATTGAACGCGGCAATGGGGGAGACTCTTTTGGGGGAACTCGTTGTTGTTTCTGCGTTAAGACTGCGTTCACCTCAACCTCTCGACCTCGCTTGTAGTTGAACCTCCCAGATTTTGAAACTAGAGCCTCCTGATGCTTGATCATTCGAGTATCTCTGCTTATGTAGCTCGACGATGGGCTCGATGTTCCTTGTACAGTCAATCAATTTGGAGAAATTAGTCATCTGCAAATTAATCAACATACCTTTGTACTCGTCTCGCATGCCTTGGAGACAAATTTCAACAAGGCGGCTCTCAACCACCTCATCCACGCATTCCAGCGACTTTGTCCTGAATTTCTTTATGAAGGCGACGCCTTCTTCGTCATGCTTCTGGTGCATGCGCGACAGGTGTATCGTGGTGACCTTCCCCTCAATGGGGAAGAATTTGGTGCAAAACTTCTTAAACATGTCTTCCCATGTCTTCCCATTTGTACGCGACAGTTCCCAAAGACTTTGAGAAATCGTGCATTAGCAGCCTTGTGTTGATCCCGTGCGGACCCGTCAAATCAACGAACCGCATCACATGCTACTGCGCATTCCCGTTGATTTCATCAAACTTCTCCCATTTGGGTGCCTTGTACCCGACAGAGTAAGGCATTAGGTATATATCGCGCGGGATTGGTGGCGCGCTATCGACTTTGGGGATGTCGGTATCTGCAAAACACTGGTTTGCGAGGAAGCTATCCAAGCGCTGCTCCAAGGCTGTCACGTTAGCAGGCGCGCTCCCTCCTGGGGTCAATGATGGGGTAGCAGCAAATCCAGGTATGTAGGGCATGTTAGGGTCATATGGAGCAGCGAAGTGTAACTGACTTGGACCCCAGTCGCGTGTGATGACAGTACTGGGTATGATGGTAGGTTTCCAGTAGATGCGTTTTCAGGTTGAAAACCAAGTGCGAGTGTGGTTTCCGATGGAAACCTCGGCAGTTGAGGTGGAGGCTCAGGGGGAAGTGGTGGTTGCTGGTTCTGCGGGGCAGGAGTGAGTGTCGCGGTTGCTCTTGGAGGGGCTAGAATCCTCCGAGTGGAGTTTTGTGCAAGTCCTCTCAGAATGGCCATACTATGGGCTATCTGGGCAGATTGGACCTACATCGCCCTTGCTTGGCTCTAAATCGTCGCATTCAATGCCTCCAAGCTCTGATTATTTCCCGACATTACTTGCGCTTGGACATTGGTGTTGGTGGTGATGGATGGAGCCTCCCCTCTTAGAACTCCTCCCGAGGGAAACTGGTGACCTTCATTATGGTCGTCGTCGCGAGACATGGTGGCAGAAGGTTGGCTTGAGAGCTTTGAAGGTGTGTTCACGTCAGGTTCACCAATGTGTGCACGAGGATCATTTAAGGAAGATCCCAATGCACACCTGTAACAGAGAATAAGAACAAGAACAATGCACAGAGAGATTGAGAGTTAGGGTAGGGGAAGAGTAAGCTCTTGCTAATTGTCAGAGAGAGAGACAATATTATGATTAGAAAAAGATCCGAGAGTCGCAATAGAAGGCTAACACTTCTATATATAGGGTATAAGAGTGACCGTTACGAGGGGTTAATGCGTCCGCAAGTGACGGCTAGATATCCGCCTCGTAACGCCTCGTTCGCCCGTATATATAGAGAACGTTATACTACCGTTCGTACATATAGGGACCGTGCAAATGGTCGGCCGTATATATAGGACGCGTTACACGATCATTAAATCTCTCAGACAGTTAACAAGGGTCACGCGCTAGTTTAGCCATGACTCGCGCGCGACGAGCAGGGCCGTCTCTACCTATGCTGGGGCCTTAGGCGACCTTCTCATTTGAGGCCCTATTATTCAATACTCCTACATGTTATGCCATTCACCACGTTGATGATGATAAATTATGATATATATAGATATGTGTATATATATATATATAGTGATATGAAATACTCTCAATTTTTTTTTGAACTGCTCGATATTATTTATTACAATCGTTCTTTGTACTTACGATATTTCTTCCAATATAATTGCTACACTGCATGTCCTTTTTCAACTTGATTATAATTGTTTCTCGAAAATTATTTTGCCAAATTATATAGATTTTCTAATTCTACGGGAAATTATGTTTTTCTTAATTAGATTGTTAACTTCTTTTTGGAAAAATAATAAGGTTTTTTACTTGTTACTGGTTATTTAAAGTTTGCAAAAACTATGTAGTTATTTTGAAGAAAGTATGAATTCAATATTTTTCTTATTTTTGAGTAATATTTTACTTAATTTGATTACCCGTAATGTGAGTGAAAATAGATTACTCATAAATGAATATATAATAGATCAACTTAAAAAAAAATATATATATATATATATATAAATAGATAAATTCCAATTTATCACTACATGTTTTACAAATATGATGCCCTTCCTAATGTGGGGGCCCTAGGCAAAGGCAAATTTTGCCTTATGGAAGAGACGGCCATAGCGACGAGCCTTACTCTAACCTCCAGGCCACTTGAACCCCACAACTCCCTCACGGTTAGTATTGAGGGCGACCCTGTCTCATAGCCCCCATATGGATAAATGCGAATATAAAGATAGTGATAGAGTAGTAGTAGAGTAACGTCAAACCTTCTGGATGGCTGCCACGTGAATGGTGATCAACCTGCCTGAGATGCACTATCTACACTAGGTATATGATGAACTCACTTGTTACTATTCAATTGAAAGGAAACTTTTAAGCTGCAAGTTTTCAAAAAGAGAATAACCATCTCACTTACGTGAGCTAATAATGCATACATGCATGTCATTAGTGTCGAATATTAGCAAATTTAGTATATATAGATAAACTCCATAAGGAATGTTATTAGTTTAAATATTATTCCATTAACTGTCAATGCAATTTATTTAAAATATTTACCTTTTCATACTAGTAGGTATGACAAAAATATATTCACCCCTCCCGCTCCACACATACGTAGTAACGTGATGATTCTATTGCTTTTTTATTTTTCATATAAATAATTGTCATACGAATTATGGACTATAGTAAATGGGTGCTAGTTCAATGATAGAGCGTTTAAGTATGAGATCCAAAGTTTGAACTCGAAAAAATTCTGAAAAATAGTTATGATCCATATAATGTTTCAGCGAGTGACGGGATTTTTCGACCACAAACCTCTTTGGTTTTATGGGTGATGCAAAGATTTTTGACATGGACATGGGATTTCAAAAGGGCCCTGTGCCACTTCATTTACATTTGCTTTTTCACTTATGTGGTGCTTTTCTTCTTCCTGTTCTTCTTAGAGAAAATCATATAAAGAGTGATTCTTTTAGTATGGGTTATCCATCCAAACAATCTCTTATTGGGTTTTCGAATTTTAGTCTTGTTAAACCCAAGTCATGGTAAAAGCGTAAAAGCGACTTGGCAGTTGGCACGGCACATCGAAAAGCCGACGTACAGAAAAAAGTACTTCCATAACTGAGAGTGTGGGCCAAAAATGTGTCGTCCCTGGTAATCATCCATGTGCAAGCTCAGATTCCTATTACCAAGTCACTGTTCCTGTGATTCAACAATTAAATTCGATGACTCAATTAATGACAAATTTCTTTTCGCCAAACAGGAATTGAGGAAACGTAGACCATGACGCAATTCCACTTATAATTATTTAATACGTTTTCTAAAATATTCCGTCAAATTGCTATTTTTGTTTATTACTTTAGTAGTTTCTTTCCCTCCAATTTCTCCGACTCAACAACAAACGTGGAGTGTCTTTTTCGAATAAATAAATAAACAACTGGATTATTTTTGGGTAAAAGACAAAAACCACCCCTTGAGTATGGGGTATATACAAAAACAACCTCCGTGTTCGGGGATATACAAAAACCACCCTTCTCACTAACGGTCGTTGGACAAATACCACCCTTCTGTTAATGTCAGTTAAGAAAGGGGTGCAATCTGACTTCTTTTATGACTAATTTGCCCTTCTTTGTATTTTTGTGATTATTTTGTTCTTGTTCATAATGTTCTAGGTGTTCTTGGCCACCGCCACCGCCACCGCCACCGCCACAACCACAACCACAACCACAACCACAACCACAACCACAACCACAACAACAACAACAACAACAACAACAACAACAACAACAACAACAATTACTAGAACCTATCAACCCAAAATCATATTCCCCCAAATTACAACCCAGAAATTGAACAAAACCAATTTCCCGAATCAATTCAAAATTCAAAACCATACAAGTTACTACAAACCAAACCAAGAGAAATCGCTACTAAACTGCAAATTGCTCACATACGCAACACCAATTCCACACATTAACTCACAACTGCGAAAAAAAAAAACTCAAAAAGCACAAAACCATGAGCCGAACTAAACATTGAACCCCAACTGGTGTAATTCAACCCATTGTTAGATGACCCAAGAAACAATGGCTAAAGAGAACCCTTGTGGTTTGATGATGGTGGCGGCGAGTTTGGTGGCGTGGAGGTGACCATTTGCTGGCGGCGGTGCCTTGCGGTGGCCGGAGGAGGGTCGTCGGTCTTCGATGGGCCTTCTGGTGGTGGCTAGAGCGACAGATCGAGCGGATGGGAGGTAATCGGCCAAGGGAGGGCGGTGGCGTTGACGACGAAGGTGGTTGGACGTTGTGGAGGTCGTTCCAACACCGGTGGAACGCCGTGGAGGTCTACGGACGTTGATTGGAATAGAGGTGGTGTCGTATTTTGGGAAGCTAGGGATGGTGGTGGTGTTGGAGCGGATCTGGAGGTCTGAAGTCGCCGGCGAAAAAGAGGGCGACGGCGACGGCGACGGCGACGATGAGGAGGAGGACGGTCTCCGATGTGGGTATGTCAACGCTCCGGAGGTTAGTCCGATGAGGCCGCGAACAGGGAAGAACCGGTTTGATTTTGGGCCGGTCCTGACAGAGGCGAGATCGGGCTTGTGGGGCTTCTGTTCTTCAATGTCCGGCGAGATCGGGCTTGTGGGGCTTCTGTTCTTCGATGTCCGGCGAGATCTCGCAGACGGACGAGAGGATCTGGATTTGACGATGGTGGTGGAGGGCACAGAGAGAGAGAGAGAACGGTGAGGAAGGTGAAGGATAGGTAGGTTACAAATTGGGGAAGAAAGAAGAAAAATGATATTTATAGTGTGGCTTTTCTTACCAAAATGAGGGTAAATCTGTCTTCTAACCCATCTGTTAGTGTGCTGTTAGTGAGAAGGGTGGTTTTTGTATATCCCCGAACACGGAGGTTGTTTTTGTATATACCCCATACTCGAGGGGTGGTTTTTGTCTTTTACCCATTATTTTTTTACTAGGAAATTGCTCGTGCCTTCAGCACTACTCTAAAATAATAGTTTTAAGATGACCTATTGTTGCATCTTCTGTTTGTGCTTTTAATAAAAAAATTGATCAACTCACATGTATATGATATTCCCCTACAACTTCGGTATAATTTTCTTTAAATGTTTGCCATAGTTCTTATTGTTTTAGAATTGCGTAAAGTGGAATATTTACTACCCTTAAATTTTTTAGTTTAGAATTGTGTAACCTGAAAGTACTTATTACACTTAAATTAATTGGGAGTGACAATCAAAATGTGTTATTACTCTAAAATCGCATTATATATAGATATATTTATTTATTTAAAAATCACCATTATCAATTCGAATAGAAAAAAAAACAATATATGTCCACGAGCACTGCACATTATCATAAAATAAAATATTGCCAATTGCAATCTCCAAGTATAGTTCGTAAGTAGTAATAACTTTTCTCTAAAATATCTCATCCTCGCTCTTCCCCAAACTCCAACTCCCAAGTGGTTTTAAAAAAATGAGACTTGTTACACGAACAAAATATGATTACAGATAGAATTATCTTTTATGATGCGAGAAACTTTTCAGAAATTTTCTATTTCAAAGAATTGCCTTATTGAGATTTCATCTAACGGATCAAAATGACTTAATCTAAATTATGAAAAGACATTAAATATTATATATCAAATGAAAGAGATATTACAGGTTTTTTTTTTCTTATTTTTAACGTCTCTTTATATGTCATAAATTTGGAAGTACACCATCTTTCGATTATCTATTTTGTGTGGTCAAAGCTGTAGGAACAAAAATGATAGGAACACTGAAAATTATGAATCCAAGCCATAACTCCTAAAACAAATTCATTACCAACTAAGAGCATCTCCAACCATGAGGGGGGGGGGGGGGGGGGGAGAGGGGCAAAACAGTATAAAAATACGGACCATGTCCAACCTTGAGGGGGGAGGGGGAGAGGGAAGGTGGGGGAAGAATTTAGGCATGGGTGAGGGATGGTTAGGGTGCATTTCTCCCCTAACATCCCCCTCCCCTCCTCCCTCCATTATAGCTAATTAATCTAATTTTGGAATAGCTAATTACACTTAATGCTATTTTATTATTATATGTATTTTTAATTATGATTTATATATTTTAATTATTATTTTAATCATAAAAAACTTAATAATATATTTTTCGATAATTGAACAAAATATTTACGAAAAATTATTATTTTATTTTATTGACAATTTGGCGTATCTTATTTTTTTTATTAATAATTATATTTATTAAATATTTTGAGAAATAAAAGTGTTGTTTGTTATTCTTATTATTATTTTTATCATTTTTCTGAATATAATTATATTAATATTATTTCAAAATTATTTTTATCGCTATTAACGATATATTTTTAAATTATTAAATATTTCTTTAAAATAGACTTAATTAGGTGGGGGAGGGGAATGGTCGTAGATGAATACTACCTCCGTTTCGTCTGTTTCGTCTGCGTTTGACTTTTTAACCCGTAACTGAGTCACTTTGACTTGGTGATTTGGGTACCAAAACGATGTAATTTTTTAACAATTTTTTTATGGTATTTTAGAATACACTTTCCTCTATAACACCATACAAAGATTACCAAATTCTTGTATCGTTTTGCTAATCAAATCACCGGATAAAAGTAACCCAGTGAATAATGACAAAAAGTGAAGTAGGCTGAAACAGGCGAAACAGAGGTAGTAGTAGTTTGGTGGAGAGGAGGGGGAGGGGGAGGGGGAATTTGGTGGAGCCGTTGGGGAGAGGGGAAATTTGGTGGGGCCGTTGGGTGGGGGGGGGGGGGGGGGAGAGGGGTGGGTGAGGTGGGGGGAGGGAGAAATGCGACATGGTTGGAGATGCTCTAAGTGGATATCAAAAATTATGAAGTTTTCTCAAAAGATATGGTGAAAAGTTGATTATGTTTTTTATATATATTTTTAGAACACTACCCTTTTTTTACTAGAAAACTATTCGATAAAATAACCATCTTAATATGAACTATTTTTTGATTAAAAAAATAATCAACTTACATGTGTATAATATCTCTTTATATGATGTAGAATATCTCATATATGTGTGCCTGTGTGTGTGAAAATTCTAAAAAGCACTATTTATTCTAAATGTTTTACTAATATTAATTTTACTTAAACGACTTTTATCAATTCGTATGAAAATGTAGATAACAATCATGTTGAAGAGCAGTAACATTAACATTTAATATATTTATAGTTAATTGAAATAACAACGTAAAGTTAGCAACTAGTTAGTAGTACATTTTTTCTAACCAAACAAAATAAAAGTTTGTACAGATGTTCTTTCTCAGAAAAGTTTCCTTAATTGGATATCATCTAAAGGCTCAAAATATTTTGATCCAAATGATGAAAAATTATTTTGATTTCTTAAAAATTGAACCGTCCTAATTTGTTATATAGAAGAATTAGAACACTAACATTAAAAAGTAAAATCATAAGATAGGTGGGAGAGAGAATATATGCAGGGTGATCTTCAAATTATTGGAGATGATACCCATTTCACCAAACTCAAAGAAGATAATTCTTTCATTTGGGTGCAGTGGAGTTGGTCGGACTTGCATTCTTAAGATTTTTGGACATTTTTAGAGGCCTTGAGTACGAACGTTAGAGTAACCACAGCTGCTTATTTTGATCTCAACTCTCAGCATGGGTTTTCTCCTGCGGATTTACTTCATTGGTTTTATTCATAAAAAAAGAAAAAGAATTAGAAGAATGAGGAGGAGGAGAAGGAGATAAGAACATATGATGAGTTTGGAGTGTACTTTTCTTGTGAATTTAAATCTAAAATCAACTTCTTTATTTATTTATTTTTTGTAAAGATTTGTTATGAACTTTTTTATTGGATTTTTGATTTTCAAATTGCATTGTAGAATAGGTGGAACAAAAAAGTTAGGTTTCAGTTAATTTTTTGAGTTTTTTTTCATGAAATCATGAGAATGACAATAATATCTTCACTAAATAACAAAACTTTCGTATCACCAATTTTCATGAAGATAAAATAATAAGTCAAAAAATGGACAAAAAACTAATAACTGTAATTTTCACTAAACAACAAAATTGTCACATTATCAATTTCTTAACCGGGCAAACATTTTTTACTAAATTGTAATTTTTTTTTTCTTGAACTTTTTTTTCACAAGCTATTTCTATACAATCTTAAAAGACATTTTAAAATTTAAAGACTCCACGCCAGATCCACCGATAATTGGAGGTACAAATCACAAATGAGGTATTAATTGGTACCATAGGGAACATGACACATGACAAAATAGTTCATGTCATAAGTACTATTGTGTACACGTGTGACTCCATGAACAATCTGATGATTTATCAAGGGCCGTCTAATGACCTAATTTGCATTTGTTGGTGAATGGAAGAAAACAGAGAAAAGACGTATAGAGCATGTCACAAACTTGTCAAAAATCAACAAGAAATAAATTCCATGGCCGTCCCCGACCCAACAATGCATGCCGTCTACATTAATTCATTCATATGTCCCAACAATCCCTTCTTGTTACATTTTCTATTTCTGCTACGTCGGTCGTGGAAAGCCATGTACTCAAGAATTTTCCATTTCGATCATGAAATTATTACTGTTTTAAGTATTTGTGGATCTCATAAATTTAATAGAACAATCTATTTCTCGTACCAACAAATTTTCTACTATTAGTTCCAATTCAGTAATGTCTATTTGGACAATGTTAATCAATTTTTCCCCAAAACACTAGACAACAAATCGGAGGCGTGTTAGCGTGAACATTACAAATCAAGAAAACTTATACCCTATTTAAAATCAACCAATAAAAAAAAAACTGTATGTTACAAAACCACCTGCAGCCCCCAAAAACGGCGAATTACTGGCTCAGCAATTTATTGATCCAACATACTGAAACAAAACGTTTAGGCCTTAAAAGTGATAATTGTACTGGTGAACAAAACATACCACGAACCACTATTCCGAACTGCCATGTCCCACATACGTATAAATTTAGTATTGATTGATGCTATCTGATTGATATATATATATATATATATATATATATATATATATATATATATATATATATATATTACCCATTCAAACCAAGTTCGATTGATCATAATTTTTTTAGTGAAAAATGATTATTTTATTAAATTTGGGCCGTCAAACTCATTCGATCAGCATTGAATACATTTGTAGCCTATTCAGGATTACTTGAGTAATAAGACATATCTTCTTCTTCTAACCCTTTCTTAGCAAAAGAATCTACAATTCCATTTCCTTCACGATTGATATATGAAAAATCAACTTAGTCGAAGGAGTCAATTAATATTCTGCATGCGTCCAAGTTGTGCTTTAGCACTGCTAGTGCATGTTGAGCATTCATTTTCCGACTAAACCCTAGTTTAAGCAGTTGGATTGATACCAAGCTATCCGATTGGAGACATATTGCTCTGAAATTGAGTTCCTTAGCCATCTTTAACCCATCTCAGTGCTTCCATCTCAGCTAGTAGAGGAGTTCTTTCACGTCGAGCATGCCGACGACGACCCGCTACAAATATGTCGTCCAAATCTCAGATACAGCACTCAATCTCAATTGCTGGTCTGTATCTCAGCCAAACTCCATTTGTATTGATTTTGACAGTTCCAAGGGGTGGGTTTCTCCATTTTTTATCAACTAGAACAGTGGTGTTATGGAAATCATCTAGGTTGCCGCTGGTCCTAGCCTCTTTTTGCCACATAATATAATTTGCTCCCCTCTTTGCAATAGTGAGAATATCCTCAGTAACATCGTTGAATACCCGATTATTTCGCTCCTTCCAAATGGACCATATTGTTGCAACAAATTTCTCACAATCTGCCATGGAGGATCGGACAGGAAGCAAAATACTCATTCACGCAGGTTGTTGTGCATATCCCATTGCTAACTATTGTCAAAAACTTTATTCCAAACTTTCTGCGAACAGTCCCGAAATACATGCTCGTCTAATTCCACCTTCTCCTTACATCTCTGGCAAACAGTGTTAAAATTCAGCCCCATGCGCACCAGGTTTGTGGCAATGGGAAGAGACCCGAGCCAAATCTGCCATGTTAGGAAAATGATATTTTTCGGAATGTCTAGCGACCATAGTTTCCGAAGACACTCCTGGTAAGCTGAGCCCGAAGAAGAAGTTGGCTCTCCCATGGATAAGGAGGTTTGAGCTTTGTAACCCGAGGCAACCGAGTAAATGCTGTCATCCGAATGCTGCCATAATGGGAGATCAAAATTGATATATGGAGCTAAAGGGATGGTAGTTATGATGTCAACGTCCATGGGAATGAGGAAATGAAGGGTCTATTAAGGCTTCCACACACACGTTCTCTACTTAGGGGGGGGGGGGGCATGGGGTTATGACCTTATACGTACTATGCCTTGGAATCAAACTATTCTTGAAAATTCGAACGTCCCTACTGATACGATCCCCGCAAGTGTACTGTCGCCGTGTGTAGTAATAATGTGAATAAGATGGTTATCGAATCCCATATGACTTGTTGTGAATCAACTAGTACTATCAACTTCGTGTGGGCAAGCAATTGATTTGTTTTTACTAAAACTAAGAAATAAATAAAAAGCTAATTATTAAAATTGAGATTTAAATGAGAGACTAGTATCAGGATTTTCTCTAGGTTCACCAGATTTCCACCGTTCACGAATTACGTTTTAAAACACACGTGAAGAATTAATTTGCCAAACGAGCAAGGGTACTTGGAAGATTCCTCAACAAAGTATATACTTAGAGCACGTACCTGATTCCTCTAGCCTACGTACGTCTAAACATGCATTACGATCTCTTATCTACTCAATGTTCATATTCAAATAGGTTGATTCCTCTAACCTAGGTCCGAATATGTTTTTAATTCAACTATCCGGTTAGTCTGTTGCTTCCACTAACATACTACCTATGATCATCCTACTGTAACGTCTCACAATAGCATGATAAGAATAAGAACAAGAATTAAACATAGCAAGAGTAGTTCATCATCAATTAAGTTTAAGCAAACCTGAATCAAAGTCATAATTCTCCAAAACGGCTTCAAACCCTAGCTACCATTGAGAAATCCGATATTTAACTTAGCTATTGAGATTCATGATCAACACGATGAAGTTTATGTTGATCATGATAAAAAACAATGAAAAAGATAGAGAAGAGAGATCTAACGGTAGAATCCTCGCTTCCACGACGAACTCTAGCTCCAATCGTGTCTCCAACCTTGTGCTATGCATCTCCCGCAGACTCTCCTATGACTTCTAGGTCCAAGAACACGTTCTTCAAGGCATGGGCACGATTGTTAATGTATTTTGGCCGAATTTGCAATTCAGCCCCTCCATTTTACAATTCTCGGACAAAATTGATAAGTTGATCTTGCGCAAGTCTTTTACCCCTCATCCGGACTCCGTATTGGGTCTATCTTATATCTTTGGAACGCTCTGAATGTCTAATTTCTAATGGGGTAGACCTTGCTTCCAAATTCCTTTTGTAGCTTCAGATAAATCCCGAAGAGTGAACACTGGTCCAGTGCAACTTTATCAGTTTTTCTTCGTTTTTGTGTCGTCTTCGCTGGACCATAACATTCTCGTACGGCCTTTGATTGAGCTCCTTGACCTACCGTTGGAAATTTATTTGAGTCTATTTTCATTTTCAACCGGTCTCACTATAACAGACCTTGTGGATCTCAAGATAGAATCAAAATAGTGAAGGTTGGTCACTTTTTGCTCCTCTAACTTTGCTTCTCTTGCTTCCTCTTGACTTCTGAAGCTCGTTTTTTCAATCCACTTGCTCTCCTCATGCAATGTTCCTGTACTTAACAACAGAAGCCCTACCACAAAGATGAAATGTGATAAAATCATGCAAAACATACGTCAAACTATTCAAGAGACGCCCGAATCGTACATTTAAGCTCTAAAACATCCTAAAACTCATTTTCTCTTTAAATAAGCTCGGAGTTCATTATTTTTACCGAAACGCACAAAAAAAACAATGTAAAAGTGTACGTAGGATAAATCTTATTAAGGAGTTATCAAATACCCCCACACTTGCCATTTGCGGGTCCCCAGCAAAGTCTCGTCTACTACATCCAACTATCTAATAGCCAAACAGACTCAAACGACTCTAACATGACTCACGACACTCTAATGCAACAATATGATGCAATGCACATCTAGGCTCGATCTTAAAACAAGTATTTAACACAAAACATCCAATTTTTTTAGTAAGAATAGGCAATCTCCCTATCATTAACTATAAATCATCAAGCTTTTACTAATCCTTTTTGAAATTCACATACACGTAGCAAGAATTTGAAATAAAAACGATTCTATGCACAAGCTCACAAGGTTCCCACCTTCTTCCACAAATTCAAACCAAGACACAAGCACGTCTTAAGCTTCATTGGATGTAATTCAGATCAAATCTCATTATAGCCTTTCTTCGCCGAATCATCTGACTTTTTCAGACGCTCTTAGACTTTATTGCCTTTGAATGCAAATTATTCCGGTGAAGGGAGCCACAACTCATGTGAAATAAGACTTGACTCTAGTTTTCCTCTCTAGCTCTACTTGCATGGAATCTAAATTTTTCGCGCGAACGGAAGCACATTAGGTTATTTTTCCTTGAAGCACAATCTCTCCTTCTCTCTCTCTCTCTCTCTTTTCCAGATTTTCTCATTTTCTTTTCTTTCCTCCTCTGTTTTTACAACCGTGCAGTAGAGCATAAAGAGCGTGGGCTTTTTCGGTTAACTCTTGTGACCACCGTAAGGGATGGTGGTGTACGTCCCCCAACTTCACTTAGGCTGAGGAAACCGTACTACATGAAACCAACTCTACACGAAGGTCCACCCCAGATCAACAAGAGACTACAAGTTTCCACTTGGGAACAAAATATTTAGCTACAATAAAATTCAATCTAATTAGCACACTATAGGAGACTGAGGTATACTTTACATGTCATTCTTTCAACACTTCCAATAATTCCCGGAACATCCTTAGTGAAACCTCTACACTGAATATTAAGGAATAATTTTTTCCCACTACGACAATTCCTACTCAAAAGGATTCATTCACTAAGTGCATGTTTGGTTGCAGATTAAAATCTCAGTTGAGATTAAAATTGTAGGGTTTTGATTCATGGATCGCGCAAACGGAAGCATAATCAAACAAACAACCATGCAAAACCCTCCAAGGATCACAAGTCTAGATGCATAACGATAGTGAAAGTAAGAAATCATAAACACACCTTTGGGTTCTCCTTGATGACTTCAAACGCGAATAGTGTCACGTTCTCTATAGTTGATCCACGCCTAGAGTTGTTCCTAGATCTCCAATCTCCTTGGTGCTAGCCCGGAATGAGAGGAGGGTGAAGGAATCACGCAAAACGAGGCACAAAAGGGGGTTCGGCCCTCTTGTGGCGTCGGGGACGAGTGGGCGGCGGCAAGGGGGCGTCGTCCCTCTTGTTGCTTGCTCTCTCCCTCCTTTGTTCTCTCCTACTCTTGTTATGTTCTCTTTAGAGCATAAGTTGTGTAGGGAAGGAAGGAGGAGGGTCCTTTATATAGTCCAACAACTCCTTGTTAACTACCTAAAGGACTTATTCTAGTCCTACTAGAATTCAATTTAGTCCCTTCCTTGCAAATTAGTCCCTACTAAGTTTGCAAGGGTTTGCAAAGTGATCCTTCTAATTAATTAATCCAATTAATTAATTCCTAAATCTAGTACAACTCTATATAGCGTGTGACCCCATAGGTTCTATCTAGTTGGTAGCAACTCTTTTGCTAATATGGAGCGGTTTCTAGCAAAACATCCATTCTAGCCAACTAATAGAATAGTCATCTAGACAACCTTGTACAAGTAATTGTCTCATCCCTTTGCCTCCATATCCGGATTGGACACGAGACATACAAGTCACACTCGTATATCCAATCCCTAGTTTCTCGATCCATGGAATAGCCTTATTCGTGCAAATAACATCAATATCCCTTATATTGATTTATTTGAGTCTGGCCAGACATTCTATAAGCACTATCCTCGAGTGGCCTTGGATATTTGCTCCCGTTATGTGGGAGGGGCAAATCCTCTCTACGTCCACTACGATCTCTAAGCTTGCTTCTCATTGTATCCAGTACACGCCTTTATAACTACCCAGTTACGGTGTAGCGTTTAACGCTACCAAGATCACAATGATCCACAACTAGAATATCTAGTGACTTCAAGTCTAAGGATGACAATACCATTGTACCCGAGAAGCACTTGTGACTTGACATAACGTGTATGTAGCCTTCTCGGTAATGGGTCAATCCAGTGCAACATTCGGTAATGCACACCTATGTGTTGGATCGTGATATCTCCATATCAATCCAACCCCATACTAGTCTATAGATGATTGTCCCATTTAATCATTATATTTGACTAGGGATATTTAAGATAAACAACACGATTGTAAATCTAAGGACTTCATTATATTAAATATCCAATAAATAATAAATGAATTTCTAGCCAATTACAAATTCATACTAAACTAGATTGCCTCTAGGGCATCTATTCCAACAGTCTCCCACTTGCACTAGAGCCAATCTGGCGCATCTCGTATGCCCATACTCCTAGTGTGCCCTTCATGCTTCCACTGCGTGAGAGGCTTTGTAAGCGGGTCTGACAGATTATCATCTGTAGGAATCTTGCATATCCGAACATCTCCTCTATCGATAATATCTCGAATCAGATGAAACTTCCTGAGCACGTGTTTGTACTTCTGGTGCGATCTGGGTTCCTTTGATTGCGCGATCGCCCCAGTGTTGTCACAAAACAACTCCACTGGATCCGCAATGCTAGGGACCACACCAAGTTCAGAAACAAACTTTCTGATCCAAACAGCCTCCTTTGCTGCGCCTATTTGCAGCAATGTACTCAGCCTCTGTTGTAGAATCAGCTACCGTCTCTTTCTTGGAACTCTTCCAGCTCACCGCTGCTCCATTTAGGCAAAACACATATCCCGACTGTGATCTAAAGTCATCTCTATCGGTTTGGAAGCTTGCATCAGTGCAACCCCTTACACGCTACTCTTCCTCACCGCCAAACATCAAGAAGGCATCCTTAGTTCTTCTCAAGTACTTTAGGATGTTCTTGACAGCAATCCAGTGACTCTCACCCGGATTGGATTGGTATCTGCTTGTCATACTCAAGGCATATGACACATCTGGTCTAGTACATAACATGGCGTACATGATAGATCCTATGGCCGAGGCATAGGGAATCCTACTCATGCGTTCCTTCTCAATCTCATTGGAAGGGCATCCACTCTTCGAAAGAGTGATTCCATGTGACATGGGCAAGAATCCCTTCTTGGAATCTTGCATGTTGAACCGTTTCAACACCTTGTCAATATATGTACTTTGACTTAGGCCTAGCAACCTCTTAGATCTATCTCTATAGATCTTTATACCGAGTATATAGGCCGCTTCCCCTAAGTCCTTCATTGAGAAACACTTTCCTAGCCAATCTTTCACAGATTGCAGCATGGGAATGTCGTTTCCAATGAGTAGTATGTCATCCACATACAAGACCAGAAAAGCTACAGAGCTCCCACTAACCTTCTTGTAGACACAAGACTCATCTTCGTTTCTGATGAAGCCAAACTCTTTGACCACTTCATCAAAACGTCGATTCCAACTCCTAGAAGCTTGCTTCAATCCATAAATGGATCGTTGCAGCTTACAGACTTTGTTGGCTTGCTTTGGATCCTCAAAACCCTCCGGCTGTATCATATACACGTCCTCGAGGAGATTCCCATAAAGGAATGCTGTTTTGACATCCATCTGCCAAATCTCATAGTCGTAGTATGCTGCGATCGCAAGTAGGATTCGGATGGATTTGGTCATTGCGACTGGTGAAAAGGTTTCATCATAGTCAATACCATGAATTTGTCTGAATCCTTTAGCCACCAATCGGCCCTTATAGGTAATCACATTACCATCCATGTCGATCTTCTTCTTGAAGACCCACTTGCACCCTATGGGCCGCGCCCCATCAGGTGGTTCCACCAAAGTCCATACCTTGTTGGTATACATGGATTCCATCTCGGATCTCATGGCTTCAAGCCACTTCTGCGAGTCTGGGCCACTCATGGCCTCTTCATAGGTAGTAGGCTCATCATCTATGAGCATCGTGTCACCGGAATCAGTCACGAGAAGTTCGTACCTCTCGGGTTCCTGGCGCACTCTACTAGATCTACGAAGCTCTTGTGTTACCTGAACAGGTGGATCCACAACTGTTTGCGATTCCTGTTCATGTTCCATAATCGGTTCAGTGATTTGTGGTTCTTGAACTTCTTCAAGTTCTACATTCCTCCCACTTGCTTCTTTAGAGACAAACTCTCTTTCTAGAAACACGCCGGTCCGAGCAACAAACACTTTGTTTTCGGTTGGATTGTAGAAGTAGTATCCCTTAGTTTCTTTAGGGTACCCCACAAATTTACACTTATCCGATTTAGGCCCCAGCTTGTCTGATTGTAAACGTTTTACATAGACATCGCAGCCCCAAATCCTCATGAACGACAGTGTGGGACGCCTCCCACTCCACATCTCATATGGTGTCTTCATGACTGATTTAGATGGAACACGGTTAATGGTGAAAACTGCACTTAATAGAGCGTAGCCCCAAAACGACAATGGAAGATCGGTTTGACACATCATAGATCGAACCATATCCAATAGGGTTCGATTCCTCCTCTCGGACACGCCATTCCATTGTGGCGTTCCGGGTGGAGTGAGTTGGGACACGATCCCACACTCTCTAAGATAGTCGTCAAACTCTTGGCTCAAGTATTCTCCTCCACGATCCGATCGTAGAGCCTTGATACTTTTGCCAAGTTGCTTCTCTACTTCATTTTTGAATTCTTTGAACACTTCAAAGGATTCGGATTTTGCCCTCATAAGGTACACAAATCCATATCTACTGTAATCATCAGTAAACGTAATGAAGTAGACATAACCACCCCTGGCTGGCGTGGCAAATGGTCCACACACATCGGTATGTATGAGCGCCAATTGCTCACTAGTCCTCTCTCCTTTCTTATTGAAAGGGGACTTTGTCATTTTACCCAATAAACAAGCCTCACATGTCTCATATGATTCAAAATCAAATGAGTCTAGTAATCCATCCTTATGGAGTCTAGATACACGTTTCTCATTTATGTGGCCTAAACGACAATGCCATAAATAAGCAGGATTTAAATCATTTATTTTAATCCGCTTGGTATTAATGTTGTAGACAGGATTGCTTAGATCAAGGACATAAAGTCCATTAAATAATTGCGCACTAAAATAGTGAATATTATTCAAATAAAAGGAACAACAATTGTTCTTTATTGAAATAATAAAACCTTCCTTGTCCAAACAAGAAATAGAAATAATGTTTCTGCTCATAGCAGGCACAAAATAGCAATTATTTAATTCTAAAACTAATCCTGAAGGCAGAGATAGCTCGCACACGCCTATGGCCAACGTAGCAACCTTTGCTCCATTCCCAACGCGCAGATCTACCTCCCCTTTAGTCAATCTTTTACTTCTCTTTAGATCCTGCATATTTCGACAAATATGAGATCCACATCCAGTATCTAATACCCATGATGTAGAGACAGTTAAATTGACATCTATAACAAAAATACCTGGTGGTGGTGGAATCACTATTCCAAGCCTCTTGTCTTCCAGATATTTCGGGCAGTTCCTCCTCCAGTGTCCAGGTTGACTACAGTAGTGACATTCACCCTTAGTCACGACCTTGGCAATCCCACCAACAGGCTTAAGGGCTTGTTCCTTGGACTTAGCAACTGACTTGCCTTTGCCCTTGGAGGAAGATGCAAACTTTTTGCCCTTTCCTTTATTCACCATCATAATGGCCTTGCCCTTACCCTTGTTGATGCTCTGTTCAGCCGTCCTCAACATGTTGAGCAAATCTGGCAGTGGTTTAACGATCTCGTTCATGTTATAGTTCATAATGAACTGTCCATAACTCTCGGGCAATGATTGCAACACGAGATCGGTTGCCAACTCTTGGCCGACCGGGAACCCAAGCCGGGCGAGATTCTCCAAGTACCCGATCATTCGGAGTACATGGGGTCCCACCGGGTTCCCTTCTGCTAGATTACATTTGAACAGTGCCTTTGAGAACTCATACCTCTCTACCCTCGCCTGCTCTTGGAAGAGCTGCTTTAGATGTTCGATCATATCGACAGCATTCATGTTCTCATGTTGCTTCTGAAGCTCAGAGGTCATGGTGCAAAGCATTAGGCAGGCCGCATCATTAGCGTCATCAACACGCTTTTGATAGCCTTTAAGGCAGCAGGTGTCTGATTCTCTGGACCTTCTGGAACTTGCTCCTCTATTGCGTACAGCTTCTTCTCTTGCTTGAGAACAATTCTCAAGTTTCTGTACCAATCGAGAAAGTTGGTTCCAGAGAGCTTGTCCTTCTCAAGGACAGATCGTAGGGAATGTTGTGAACTCGATGAGTTGTTTGCCATTTGGAATTCTACAAAAGGAAAATACGCAAGTTTTAGTATTTGTGAATTTTTGACTATATTTAATAATGGCTAGTTTATTAAATATAGCTTCCACTATTTTTCTACGGATTAACAACCCTCAAGATATTAATGCGGAAAATATCCTTATATTTTCTAGTGGGCCAAGATCCATCTTTTTCATCTCCTTATGAGCTTGCTTTGGCAAGTCACCCATAATTTGACTACTTCTTAGGTAGGAACAATTCCAATTGCATCTCATATGCAACTCTTGGTTCAATTGGGCAAATAACTCCTTATTTATCCATCCTTATGGATAATCCCAATTGATTGCCTCTAGGTTTCTTAATCAAATTAATAGCCTAGTTGTGTTCAACCTCTTATCTAAACAATTGCACATTGTTACGTGCCATCGCATTCCATCATTATGAACCAAGTCGCCATGCTTTGGCACGCACGAACTTGATAAGTAATGATGATAATGAGTGTTTAAATAACGAGAAGGCAAGAACACAATATTTTAAAATTTGAGGGATTTTTCTATTTTAATTATTTTGTTGATCAATATCAACTAATCTATCTATTTGAGTTTGGGCACAACTCCAAATAATAGATCCGGGTTGTCTAATTATCTTATTATCCTAATTGCATGCATCATCCATACACCAACCACACAAATAATAAGACAATAAATAAACAACCACAAAACAGAAATTAAACGTGATGTGGATATGGCCTTTCTAGACTAAGATAATTCCAAGCCAATGGAATTATCTATGAACCCTAAACAAACACATCTCCATGCGTCTTGATCTTTTGGTCCATCCTTCATAGTCATGTGGTGTGCTCCATGCTCCATGCTCCATCTTTTGTGGCTCCTTTGGCTTTGGGCTTCTTTTCTCCAATCTTGGCTAACAATCTACTTTATCTAGCACTAGCTAATATCTATACTAAATAAAATAAATCTCACAAGTTGAGAGAAAAAATGGCACGCAGGCCATAAAACCCTAATTAATTATTACAATTAATTGATCGGCTCGCAGGCCGTAAAACCAAACCACAAAATTAAACATCCACATCAAACCACATCTTAAGGCCATATCCAATCACCGTGCGATTTTGCACATAAACAGTTAACATCCAATTTTAACGCGCTTGGTCAATTTTAATTGATTTTAGGATTTCTAGGGTTAAAACGGTCCATGGGCCCAAAAATCCAATTGCCCGGGCCCAAATTAAGTGAACCATAAAGCCCTAGGGCCGGCCCGGCCCAAAACCCGCAAGCTAGGCCCGCGGGTTAGGGCCGCCCGGCCCCTTAGGGCGCCAAGCTTGGGCGGCAAGCAAGGGGGGCGGTCCCCTAGGGGGCCGAACCTCCTTGTGGAGGTTGTTTCCAAAACAACCTCCTTGCTTGGAGCCCAAGTTTGGTTGTTTCCTTGTTGTGGGAGAACTCCTTCTTCCCCAAGGATGCCCAAATCCTAGATCTTAGATCCTAAAATTTCTCAAACTCACCAATTCATGCATCCAATGCAATAATTGGGTCTTGTTATGATTAATTCTTTGACAAATTGCATCCAATGCTTGATTTGTCTTGTTTTACGCGATAAACAACAAATTAAGGTGTAAAACAACAAGAATGTAACACATAAACTACGTTTATGCTCTATGACCTGTGGCTCTGATACCACTGTAGGGTTTTGATTCATGGATCGCGCAAACGGAAGCATAATCAAACAAACAACCATGCAAAACCCTCCAAGGATCACAAGTCTAGATGCATAACGATAGTGAAAGTAAGAAATCATAAACACACCTTTGGGTTCTCCTTGATGACTTCAAACGCGAATAGTGTCACGTTCTCTATAGTTGATCCACGCCTAGAGTTGTTCCTAGATCTCCAATCTCCTTGGTGCTAGCCCGGAATGAGAGGAGGGTGAAGGAATCACGCAAAACGAGGCACAAAAGGGGGTTCGGCCCTCTTGTGGCGTCGGGGACGAGTGGGCGGCGGCAAGGGGGCGGCGTCCCTCTTGTTGCTTGCTCTCTCTCTCCTTTGTTCTCTCCTACTCTTGTTATGTTCTCTTTAGAGCATAAGTTGTGTAGGGAAGGAAGGAGGAGGGTCCTTTATATAGTCCAACAACTCCTTGTTAACTACCTAAAGGACTTATTCTTGTCCTACTAGAATTCAATTTAGTCCCTTCCTTGCAAATTAGTCCCTACTAAGTTTGCAAGGGTTTGCAAAGTGATCCTTCTAATTAATTAATCCAATTAATTAATTCCCAAATCTAGTACAACTCTATATAGCGTGTGACCCCATAGGTTCTATCTAGTTGGTAGCAACTCTTTTGCTAATATGGAGCGGTTTCTAGCAAAACATCCATTCTAGCCAACTAATAGAATAGTCATCTAGACAACCTTGTACAAGTAATTGTCTCATCCCTTTGCCTCCATATCCGGATTGGACACGAGACATACAAGTCACACTCGTATATCCAATCCCTAGTTTCTCGATCCATGGAATAGCCTTATTCGTGCAAATAACATCAATATCCCTTATATTGATTTATTTGAGTCTGGCCAGACATTCTATAAGCACTATCCTCGAGTGGCCTTGGATATTTGCTCCCGTTATGTGGGAGGGGCAAATCCTCTCTACGTCCACTACGATCTCTAAGCTTGCTTCTCATTGTATCCAGTACACGCCTTTATAACTACCCAGTTACGGTGTAGCGTTTAACGCTACCAAGATCACAATGATCCACAACTAGAATATCTAGTGACTTCAAGTCTAAGGATGACAATACCATTGTACCCGAGAAGCACTTGTGACTTGACATAACGTGTATGCAGCCTTCTCGGTAATGGGTCAATCCAGTGCAACATTCCGTAATGCACACCTATGTGTTGGATCGTGATATCTCCATATCAATCCAACCCCATACTAGTCTATAGATGATTGTCCCATTTAATCATTATATTTGACTAGGGATATTTAAGATAAACAACACGATTGTAAATCTAAGGACTTCATTATATTAAATATCCAATAAATAATAAATGAATTTCTAGCCAATTACAAATTCATACTAAACTAGATTGCCTCTAGGGCATCTATTCCAACAAAAATCTGCCAAAAAATTTAATCTCGTTTGTTTCGCAGATTTTTTGAGTCAGATTTTAATTTAAGTTGGCTAATAACCTGCAGATTATATAATCTCCGATTTTGGAGATTTTTTAAGTATAACGTCTGAAATACCATACTCTAGCATCTCGTTAATGCATGAATTGTTAATTTGTGCAACCCTGTAACATCTTAGACGTATTATAAGTTCAAATAAAGACATTTATCGTAAAGTTGATAGTAAAAGCTATAGGTGTTGCTAAACGCAATTAAATTTTAATTCAAGATTTTCAGCGCATGCCAAACAGTTTTCAGATTATAATTTCAGCCAGCTTATTCACTCCAGATTATTTTCATCAGATTATTGAGATTTTAAGCTGGAACCAAACAGGCCCTAAGCTCTCTTCAGTTTCAAAATCCTCAATTGCCTCTTCTAAAAGTTTCAATTTTTTTTACGTTTCATGGATTTTTTATTTTCACATTTTTTTTTTGGATTTTTCATAAGTCCTAGCTCTATACGCAAGGGTTTGACACGAAAAAATTTGACACTACACAACTCAACTGTTTATGGTGGGTAGACCCAATTATATAAAAGTGCAAACAATATTTAAATCTACACTACACAATACGACAATATAAGCAAAAACATAACATAAACCTCTGACTCTACACACAATACAGTCTAAACATTCTTCATGTAACTGGCTATGCAAGACAAATATTAGCTAATAGACAGTTAAACCACCCCCACACTGAATGTTTCGTTGTCCTCAACGAATTTACAGATCATACAAGAGAACTCAGCAATCAAATGTGTATGCTAGTAAATGAGATGGAGCAAGACATATACATATATGAAATTAGACACAAATCAAAACAAATGAAAGAGATACTCACAACATCCTCAAGGGAGGGGACGAAATCGGGCAGAGCACTCCCCAACACTAGTGGTGGAGCCACCATGCCCCTATAAAGTTAGTGTGTACTCGCACACCGGGGTCGACTGCCCTCCTTTTCTAAAATCTATGTCTGAAGAATCCCCAACTCGCATGCACGAGCCCCTATGAGTAACAAAAAATATAATAGAGTTCAATATATACATTACGTATCCTCTCTTATCTCTCTATCTTCTCTCTCGTATCCCGAGGACGACGACTGAAGCAAACAAGATAGGAAGAGACGAGAAGCAGACCACCTGATCGCTCACAGCTCGCAGTCGCCGTCGCTATCATTGCTTGGCCTTCAGGCCGTCGGTCACTTGCTCGGCTTTCCTTGCCTCTACCGCTCTCTATTGCTTCATTTCCTGCCGCAAATCATAGCTACATGTACGAGTTCGTTGCTTCTGCTCTGTTGAGTTATTTTCCTGATATGGTCCGTTCTATTTGCTCCATCCATTTGTTTAGCAATTGAATGTCCGGGCTAATCAATTAATAAACTAGGGTCAAAATTTGGGATTTTGGTACTTTCTAATTCTAGGGTTGTAATTAGTTGTAATAACTTTGCTATTACTTGGATTCAGATCTTGTTAATTTCATTTGTCAATTCTGTTACTATTTGTTAATTTGATTTTTTTAATTGTCAATACAGTTATATCTTTTCTTCCAGACTTTGGGGCTTCAGAAAGTTCAAGCTCTTTATTAGCTTCTATTAGCTCCTTGATTCTCACGAGGGATAGGAATTAGTTGGCTACGGTAAAGTTTTCTCCTCTAATATTCATACTTATATGTTCTCTTCTGTGTTCTCAACAATTGCTACCAAATTACTTTGAACTTCTTGTAGTTTTGGTTCGATTTGATGACATGAATTGTAAAATGGTGCTTCTGCCTCTGATTAATTGTAATTTAATTTGCTGTCTCTGTTGAATAATTCACATGTTTAGCTTGAGTAAAATAAAAATATGTGTTGAGTTAACAGAGGGTAGAGCCTCTAGTTCACGAAAAAAAATCTAATTTGATTGCTTATAGCATTTAGGATAAATTACTGAAAATTTACATGCGGTTTCAACTTAACTTCTAAACCTACATGCAGTAGATTTTTTTTTAACATTATAGGAGATTTATGTTGATCGGTATCAATCTATAAACTACAATTAAGTTTTGTGATTGAATTAAAATTGATGTAGATTTTCGGTAACAGATGTCAAACCGTATATAAACTTTAAAGTCAATTGTAATAGATTTTCGGCAACATGTATGCAGCTGTACGGTAATTTATCCCAACATTTATGACTTTTGACTTTTATTAGAACAATAAGTTTAGTTTTTTTTTAGGAAAGAATTTAAACAATTTGATGCAACGTTTTCTAGCAATTATTTTTTGAAGAAAAATAGGGGGAAAGAATTCATGCCATAAAAGCGTTTTCCCAATAATAAATTTCTCTACTGTACCGTATGCATGCGAACTTAGCAACTATTGTATCGATTTGATTTACCAGCTATAATTATTTGTGATACCCAAAAGACTATATGATTGTTTTTTAGTTTTGTGTAGAACTTTATGTTATTGACTCGATAGATTTACTAAATTGAAACTAGAAAATTGAGTTTCAGTTTAATCAATCTACCGAGTCAAATACTGCACCTTTAATTTTGTGAAAAGTTATTGACGGGGTAGTAACATTTTATATCCAAAAAGTTCAAAAAAACTCTGACGTCGGGTTAAACACCGAGCGGAGAATCACAGCGGAATCAACAAGACGAAGGGTAAACAAGACTAGGGCACGAAGCTCTCTAGAGTCTGTATTCTCAATAATCAAAAACTGACGAAAAAAATATCCACAAGCCGGGTATTATAGTTCAAAAGTCAGAATTTACTAAATATGGCAGACTCCCAAAATTGGCCCGCAACTGCAATCCTTATTAAAGGAAACATTCTAATGATTGTTTTACCCTAAAACGGAATTAAATCGAGGTCCGAATAAACAAAAATTGCCAAAAATAGTAAAAAATTCTTCGAAGCCTCCGTTGACAGGTCAAACGTCATTTTTCAGGGCTGAAACCTCGCGTGATGGGGCGGAGACGTAAGAAGTGGTCTCCCTCTCGCCGAAAGCTTTCCGAAAATATGCTGTAATAGCCATTCTGATCCCTGTAGCTCAAGTTACGCCCAAAACAGTTTGACGTTACCAAAAATGACGATTTTACCCCTCTTTTACGCTTGTCCTCCAATTCATCGTAGTGAAGTGCTAAACTGGTCGAGTCTGATAGCTCGGCCTCGTCTGTGTCATTTGCTCATGCATCAGTCTCCCCGGGTTGGAAAGAACTTGTCCTCGAGTTCACTCCTTAGTCTTCAGAATCCACAAAGCAACGTGTGAGGTGTTTGACATTAAACACGTCAGACGTCTTCAGGTGACTCGGTAGCCGCAACCGGTAAGCATTGTCATTTATCTTCTGCACAATCTCGCAAGGCCCAATCTTCCTTTCCTTAAACTTACTGTATTCTCCCACAGGAAAGCGATCACGAGTCAAAACAGCCCAAACATAGTCACCAACATCAAAGAGTACCTGACGCCGATGCTTGTCGACCCGAGCCTTGTACTTGCTATTGCTTTCCTCAATCTTGCTCTTCACTTGGTCTTGAATGCCCTTCAAATGATCTGCCATCTCCTCAGCCTTGGGATGAACACGTCTCACATGCGGAATGGGAGCCAAGTCTAACACCCCTGACGGGTTCTGGCCATAGACAATCTGGAAGGGACTCATTCCCGCAGACCTGTTCACTGATCTGTTATACGCAAACTCCGCTTGAGCAAGCGCCAAATCCCACTACTTGGGTTTGGAGCCTGCCAAACACCTGAGAAGATTCCCTAGACTGCGATTCACCACCTCCGCCTGCCAATCGGTCTACGGGTGATAAGCACCGCTGAAGTTCAACTGAGTGCCCAACTTCTCCCAAAGGCTCTTCCAGAATTGACTCATGAACTTCGTGTCACTATCTGAGGTGATGGACCGTGGAACTCCATGCAGCTTCACAATTTCTCTGAAGTAGAGGTGGGCTATCCGCACTGCATCCATTGTCTTCCTACATGGTACACAGTGTGCCATTTTAGAAAACCTGTCAACAACGACAAGGACAGAACCCGCCGCTCTCTGGGTGCGGTGTAAGCCAAGCACAAAATCCATACTGATATCAAACCATGGCGCCTCAGGGACATGTAAAGGAGTATAAAGACCTGCATTCGTGAGAACTCCCTTCGATCGCTGACACACATAGCAACGGTCCACATAGTGCGCCACGTAAGCACTCAATTTCGGCCAATAAAAATCAGCAGCCACAAGAGCAAACGTCTTGTCTCGTCCAAAGTGCCCTTCATTGTGAAGCTCCCTGATAATCTGCTGTCGCAAAGAAAAATCTGGAACGCACAAACGGCGTCCCCGAAACAGATAACCATCATGCAAAATAAAATCATTGCGCTGACCAGAAATTACCTCTGCAACGATCTTCCCAAAGGAAGGGTCAGCCTCATACAACTCTGCAAATGTCTCGAACCCAGAAACCTGGTTGCTCATGGAAGTAAGAAGCATATTGCGACGACTCAAAGCATCGGCTACCCGGTTCAAACTCCCTGCCTGGTGCTTCAATGCAAAGGTAAACTCCTGCAAATAGGCCACCCACTTGGCATGTCACCGACTCAACTTGTGCTGCCTATTGCTATACTTCAACGCCGCATGATCGGTGAACATGACGAACTCCTTCTGCACTAAATAATGACGCCAATGCTTCAATGTCTGAATAATGGCATAGAACTCCAGATCATACGTCGAATAATTCTTCCTGGCCCCAGACAGCTTCTCATTGAAAAACGCAATCGGACACCCTGATTGACTTAGAACACCGCCAATGCCCTAACCTGAGGCATCACAGTTAACCTCGAACATCTTGTCAAAATCAGGTAGTGCCAGGCCTGGTGCTTCTGTCATCATCTTCTTCACCTGATTGAAACTGGCCTTTGCTTCATCCGTCCACTTGAACTCACGCCCTTTTAGACATTCAGTGATGGGTGACACCAAAGTGATGAAATTCCTGATAAACCTGCGATAGAAAGAAGCCAACCCATGGAAACTGCGCACATCGTGCGGTGTCTTAGGCCTGGGCCAGTCCACAATTGCTTCAATCTTCGAAGGATCTGCATGCACACAATCAGAAGACACTATGAAACCCAAATATTGAACAGAAGTAGTGAAAAAGAAACACTTCTTCCTGTTAATGAATAAACTCTCCGCCTTCAATGCTTCAAAGACATCTCGCAAATGATCGAAGTGAACAACCCATGTGGGACTGTTAATAAGACTGTCATCGAAATAAACGACAACAAACTTCACCATGAAAGGCCTCAGAACCTGATGCATGAACCGCATGAAGGTGCTAGGTGCGTTGGAGAGACCGAAAGGCATCACCATCCACTCGTACAACCCATGTTGTGTCTTGAACGCGGTCTTCCACTCGTCCCCCTGCTTGATCCGAATCTGATGGTATCCACTCTTAAGGTCAATTTTTGAGAAAACCTGAGAGCCGGACAGTTGATCTAGCATGTCATCAAGCCGCGGAATGGGAAACCTGTACTTCAAAGTGATTCGATTAATGGCTCTGCTGTCTACAAACATGCGCCAAGAACCATCCTTCTTTGGAACTAGCAGAGCGGGCACTGCGCAAGGACTCATACTCTCTCTGATGTAACCCCTCTCAAGTAGTTCCGCTACCTGCCTTTGTAACTCTTCTGCTTACTTGGGACTGTAACGATAGGCAGGTCTGTTTGGCAGACTAGAACCTGGAACTAGGTCTATCTGATGCTGGATATCTCTCATTGGTGGCAAACCAGGAGGGAGGTCCTCTGGCATCAAGTAGGAGAACTCATCCAAAACCTGCTGAACCTCAGGGGGTAATTCAGATTCCTCACTACTGGCACTATTAGTAGAAGGGATGAACGCATAAACACACTTTTCCCGCTTAATTTCCCCCAAGAACTGGGATCGAGAAAGCAGGTTAGCCGGCGCGGTTGGAGCCGGAGTGGAACCCTCCCGTCGCGGAGCTAGTACGATTTTCTTCCCCTTCATCACAAACGAAAGGGTATTCTTGTACCCATCATGGAACACTCGTCTATCATACTGCCACGGACGACCCAACAAAACATGGCATGCATCCATCATTACCACGTCACACCAATGACTATCATGATACTTATTCCCAATTGAAAAAGAAACAATTTATCTTTTATCAACTGTTACCTCGGAACCTCCGATCAACCATGACAGCTTTTAAGGTGCAGGATGCTGCTCCGTCTTCAGCTGTAATTTCTTGTCAGCTTCCTCAGATACTATGTTGTCGCAACTGCCGCAGTCTACGATCATCTTGCAAAACTTCTTCCCAATTGTGCAGGTAGTGTGAAATATATTGGTCCTTAACCAATCATACTCTGAGTCACCCTTGGGAGTTAGCAAGTTTTTACGCACGACCAGATTCTCATGACCATCCCCGTAAAGTACATATTCATCTCTGTAGTCATCGTATACGGGGTCCCCTGGTAATCCACTTCTTCGACCTCGTTCGTAGTACCCTCTTCGATGGATAAACTCTTCGGCTCTTGCACAACCGACTTCTTGCACTCTGTCGCCCTGTGTCCTGGTTCGCCACACTTGTAGCACTTGAAGCCGCTACTCGATGCACCAAGTGCTGCCTGGGTGGCTGGTCGGGACTCCTGAGATCGAGTCGATCGATTGGTCTGATCGGCCCTCGATGCAGGTTTTCTGCTCTGTTGCTTCTCCACAGTAAGATCCCTCTGGTAAACTTCTGAAACCTTCCAGAAAGTCTGCAGGCATAGAACATCCTGCAGTGATTGTCGCAAAACTGACAAGTACCGTGCTACTAGCTGCTCTTCTGTTTCGGATAGGTCGTTGCCGGCGATCAACTGGTAGAACTCCTCAGTGTAATCTTCCACATATTTAACACCCTGCCTCAATGTGTGGAGACGCTAATATAGGGTTTGGGTATAGCCGAAGGGAAGAAAGTGAGCCTTCATCTTCTTCTTCATCTTTTCCCATTCAGCAATCTTCAGTTTTCCCTGCTTCTCACGAGAACGTCAACTGCTCCCACCATGATGAAGCTCGACCCTTGAGCTTGATCGCGACTAACTTCACCTTCTCGCGTTCAGAAACCTCCTTGTACTCAAAGATCCGATCCACCTCGTTCAGCCAATCGATGAATCCATCAGCTTGAAGGGTACCAGAATAGCTAGGTTTCTCGACGTTGAAGCCTAGACCGCTGTCGTGATCGTCACGACCACGGTATCCCCGAACTCTTGGTTCGCGATGGTACGGGTTCTCGAGGGACGCCACTGAGTCGTCGTCCGAGTCTTCCTGATCATCCAGATCTTGCGCTGCCAGGTGCCGTGTCAGCTCCTCGATCCGCTGCTGCTGAACCTCGTTCTGCCGCTGCAGATCTTCAATCCTCATCACGTCTTCGAGGTTACGTTCTCTTCGGGGGGGGGGGGCATCTTAAGCAATCTGCTGTCCACGACCACGAGCACGTCCACGAGGCATCGTCGATGATGATCTTCCTCCCAAGTCGAACCTGGCTCTAATACCAACCTGACGCCGGATTAACACGGAGCGGGGAATCACGGCGAAATCAACAAGACGAAGGGTAAACAAGACTAGGGCACGAAGCTCTCTAGAGTCTGTATTCTCAATAATAGAAAACTGACGAAAAAAATACCCACAAGCCGGGTATTATAGCTCAAAAGTCAGAATTTGCCAAATATGGCAAAATCCCAAAATTGCCCCGAAACTGCAAGCCTTATTAAAGGAAACATTCTTATGATAGTTTTACCCTAAAACGGAATTAAATCAAGGTCCGAATACGAAAAATGAAAATTGCCAAAAATAGTAGAAAAGTCTTCGAAGCCTCTGTTGACTGGTCAGACGTCATTTTTCAGGGCTGAAACCTTGCGTGATGGGGCGGAGCCCAATTATTCGTGTCCGTCACGCTGAGAGCTTTCCGAAAATATGCTGTAGTAGCCATTCTGATCCCTGTAGCTCAAGTTACGCCCAAAACAGTTTGGCGTGACCAAAAATGACGATTTTACCCCTATTTTACGCTTGTCCTCCAATTCATGGTAGCGAAGTGCTATACTGGTCTCGTCTGATAGCTCGGCGTCATCTATAAAAATTCGGGATGAGAATTATAAAAGAAATAGAAAGAATAAATTTTGGTGATAGTTGGGCATCTACTGATGCGGCATTTGTCACATAATTTTTTTGTTAAAATTTCAGTTTGATTTTTTGTCCATCAGCACGGCTGTATCACTTATGTTTACCTTTTTTTTATTGCTCCAGATCGCTTATGTTTACCAAACTACATGAAAACTGTGTTTATCTGCTTGAACTATTTGTCTCTAGTAAGTTTCTAGCTATCTGCAGCAGCAGAAGGAAAAAAAAAAATTGGTAATACTAATCTACCGCTGCTAAAATATTCTAATAACCCTAATTTTGATTTCCCATACGACTGGTGGACAGCATTGTTTTGTCCACAGCTATATTCTTGCACTACAAATTGTTTATTGCTTACATTATTATTATTTTTTACTAGAAAGTTAGAACATCATATTAATACTAGTAAGAAGAACATGGAACCATAGAGGATACAAGCGCAAAGCTTACATGTTTGTTATGTAGCTAACAAGCCAAACATTTTAGACAGCTAATGCAGAAGTCAAACTTATTGTGCTGAGAAAAATTAGTCATTCGTCCCGAATCATTCAGTGAATTAGCTACCCAAAAAGGTTGTTTTCCACCACGTTTGAAGCTTTAAACAACTAATTAGGTGGAAATTAGTCCCTACTAGTTGTTATAGTTTTTGCATGTCATATTTGAAATCCCATGCGACTGCGCCGCCTATAGTAGAAGGTTCCAAATTTTAGGGTGTCTCATCTTTTTTATGGTGCGCCATTTTTTTTCCTTAAAAAATTTGATCGGACATTAAAATGTTATCGGCTCACTCCCAACCATAAACTAACAGACAACCGAGCGTACGCATTTCACTATTTTAGCAAAAGCATTATCTTCTAGAGAAAATTTAGGCAATCACCGCCGTCATAGTTCTGCTACGCAGTTTGTTATTTTAGAAAAAGACATTATCTTCTAGAGAAAATTTCATACTTCTGCAAAACATCACCTGCGAGTCATTAATATTGTTGATATATATCACCATGAGTATGTGTCACCACAAGTCATCAATGTTGTTGATATATATCACCGCGACTCATCAATGTTTTTGATATCTCGCGGGTCATGCATGACATGAGCTAGTTCTAGCGAAACTGATACAGAGCAAAACAACATACAACTTGCAACATTGACAAAATTGACGAAGAAGTTATGCTAAATCAATGGACATAGTAGTCAGACATAATCTTTTAATGTGGTGAAGCTAAAACTTGCTTATGAGGTGGTGAACCCCAAGAGAACTGGTAGAAATTCAGGAAAAAAAAAGTTTTTACCAAAATTGACTTTTGAATTCGGTCTATTCAGAATTTCCTTACCGAAATTATTGTTTAACAGAAAATTCATAAAAATAGAAAGAAAATCATCGGGTGTGCTTTAGGAACATGCATCCATATCTAAGGACTAAGGATTAATTTCTCATCAAATAAGAGCTTGTAGACTTGGTTTCCCAAGGAAGAACAATATGTGAACAATTACTTGAAGTCTTCAATGATTGGAATTAAATCAATCCATAGAAGTTGCAGAGAGAGTAATTGCATGTTTCTGGGTAGTTTCTTTTCTTGATTATGTGTACTACCCCTGTTTCGCCTGTTTCAACCTACTTAACTTTTTGTCACTATTGACTGGGTTACTTTCATCCGGTGATTTGATTAGCAAACGATACAAGAATTTGGTAATCTTTGCATGGTGTTATAAAGAAAAGTTTATTCCAAAATACTATGAAAAAATTGTTAAAAAATTACATCGTTTTGGTACCCAAATCGCCAAGTCAAAGTGACTCAGTTACGGGTTAAAAAGTCAAACGCAGACGAAACAGACGAAACGGAGGTAGTACTTTCTATGAGAAGATAATTTATTTGAAAGGACTCAGAATGCTTGTAGTACAATCTAATTAAACAAAAGATTATTATTATTTTTCTGAAAGCATCTACGAGAATCAGTTGAATGATTTAGTATAATATAATCTAGAGATGCTTACCAGAACATTTCTGATGAAGTCACTAATGATGTCAACGGCTTTCTAAGGAAAGAAGGTGGGTTCTTTGCAATGTGCCATGTTAAATGTCAATATTTCTCTAATGTTAATGTCAATATTATTTTAATCTTAATGTCAACCTTTTTTTTAAAAAAAACAAGTAAGATCTTATTAAATGTAATTGGTCTTTGTACAATTGTGCGACATGGATAATGATAAAGTGTTCTTCAAGATAGTCAGTACAATCCTTGATGATCCGTAGGTATGAAGACACGTAGAGATTGTGACTCGAAATAAGCAATGTGTGATAAAGGAGAGAGACAACTTGTTATGACTTGTGAATAATGAATTATCCGGACTTCTATGAAGAAGTGTTATATACATATATATATATACATATATATATATACATATATATGTATATATATATATATGTATATATATATGTATGTATATATACACACACACACCCAGTACAACGGTCATGTTGAAGTTAAGGCGCTAATCATGCCCACATTAAGGCCATTAAGTTAGCCGTTGCGGATATTGCGGGAAAACCGTTACTAGATCCACACACACACACACACACACACACACACACATATATATATATAGGTTGACCAAGTCTCCCTTAAAACACTCAAGGATTGCAGGTGGGACAGTAACCACATGCGACGAGCCTTTATTCTAGCCTCCAAACCACTCGATCCCCTAATTCCCGTGCAAACTTCAATATGCAAGGGGACACTGTCTCCAGATCCCCATGTGCTGACATTGCATGATCTGGTGGGCATGGCACATGGTGAGGTAGCAAGCAACGGGCTGCTGATTGGTCCACGTGGCTGCAGACTTGGACTATGTTTTGGCCTATCTACATTAGCCCCCTTACACATTAGCGGAGCTTGTGAAGCCTCATGCGAAGGCCCCTTGTGAGGGTGAGCCGACAGGTGACTCATCCTATTAATAGCTCATGATGGCCTAGTAGTTGTAGTAGTGTTCGGAAGACACTTGCACACAAACTTTGGCTTGTTTATTCTCACGATTGAGAAAGGACACCGATTAGCATGACCTTTGTATTGATATGGACGTGCACACGCGTGCTTTGTGGATTCGCCGGTTCAATCGAGGATGAGCTCTTAAATCATTTGGAATTCTGACGAAGATGTGGCTAGATTTGTATTTAAACAAACTCATTTTCTTCAAAGAGACTTTTTTTACCGGGTCTGTGATTTCTTCGAGAAACTGTGATATATGTACGCAAGTTAAAGAGTTTGTTCATCCCAAAAGAAACCCAGATGACAGCTGCAATCTGACTTTTCTCTAGACACTTCAAGACTCCAGTATTAAAATTAGGTACTACGCAAGCTTCAAAATCGAAATAGGGCTTTGATCCTTCTTCCCCCATTTTCCAGTTAGGGTTTTAATTGTTCCTTTGCCCCATGTTATTTCATCTCTGGTTAGATTTCTACTGAAGATGTCTTTTCGAAAGGAAGAAGAAGCTAGCCCAGTCGCAAATCATTGTGGACGAAACCACCTTCCCTTCGATGGCTTCGATTACTATCAAGCGATCATGCGTCGCATGACATTCCGCCCTATCCTTCTTATTAAAATCTTGTATTCTTGTGAGAGTACCCAAGCGCGATGACTAGGACTTGGTTGATGTAAAGAAGATTCGTAGAAAACACTAAAAAGGGCAGGGATCTTCAATGATGTGGACGCCCCAAAGGGATATAATGTCCCCGCAGATCCATATATGCTAAGCAACTTGATTCCTACACGGTGTCGAAAAATCCATACTTTTCACTTCGCACAGTATGAGGCCACACCCGCCCTGTAGAATGTGTCCGTGTTGTTGGAACTCCCTGGGAAGAGAGCAATGACCCTCTAGCACCTCTGGAGACTAAAGGAGAGCTAGATGTTTATGACCAAATGTCAAGGATATTTACAGAGATGCGACGATGTCTTACAAGATAGACATGTCTTACGACTGCACCTAGACCAAAGTATGCCCCAAGTTGTACGAATAATGACTAGAAAAGCTGGTTTCTATTTTTCATCAGCGAGTACTGCTGTGATGAAGCTGTCTTAGAGCTGCATAAGACGAACAAGCCACTCTTTGTTGACCCAACTAGTGTAGAACACTCCCTATATGCTTTTTGGTGCATATAGATATCCAGATATCTAATCGATGGTGTGTTGCACGATGGAGTTTTCCAGCGCGTACTTCCTCTCCAAGTACGACTTTCTCTTACTCAAAATTTGCCTCTAAGCCCCTTGTTCTTGGGCACCCTGTACAAGATATTTGATTAAATTCATTTCCAAATCTGATCAGTTGCGAGGAAGGTTTGACTTGAATTCCTTTATCAAAGTCGGTTTTGTCACCATGTGGACCTACGTGTGATGGCCTAGCTATGCTCATATTCCCACTGTAACACCCCTAATTCCCGAGAGAGTTCTTAGTGCAATATCAAGACTTTGGGGGCTAATTTTTAAATAGTTTGTCAAGGCTTTAAAGTGGGCATTTTGGAGTTTTATCGATATTTGGACGTTGTTAGAATGATTTTGAAGCACTAGAAATGTTTGGGGTGGTTGTGCAATTCTCTGAAAATTAGTAGTTTTGCAATTTTAGTTAGTACCCCCACACTTTAGAAAACTACACTTTCACCCTCCATGCATGAAGGCCACTTGTCAAACTCAACTTGACACCTCTCAAGGTGGAGTGGCAGCATCTCCAACCTCCTCTCCACCCTCTGATTATTCAGGAATGAGCTCATTCCTCATTATCTTGAAATTCTTCACCTTCATCTTCTTCCCTTTCTTGTCCAAGAACAAACAACACCACCACCTCTTAAACAACCTCCATGCCCCTTTGTTTCAAGAGCTGCTACTAGCCCAACTTCCCCTTGGTATGAGGATCAAAACGCACAAAGAAATTTGAACTTTGGTGAAGGGACAAGGGAGATAATCGGGTTTTAGAGGTAAGAACCCTAGGTTGTTCTTCATTTGAATTCTTCGTTTATGTGACGAATTGGTGAAATTAACCACCACAATCGTGTTCCTCATCCTCAGACGATCCTAGAGAGCCAAGAGGGAGGGTCCACCTCGTTCATCGCCGCCTCTGTCGCCGGAATCTGGGCGCGGTTCGCCGGAAACCACTACGGGTCGGCGGCAGTTGGCTTTCGACTTCGTTTTTGATCCATTATCTCGCCCCCGAAGGCTCCTCTCAGTTCCTTGGAGGTTTTAAAACACAATGCTCAACCCAGAACCTGCTGGGAATTCGCCGAAGCACCACAAACCGGTCGGCAATCGCCAGATTCCTCCATGGCCGCCGGTAAGTTCATAGCTCGGTTCAGACCCTTTTCTTACTTGTTTTGATCGATTGAAAGCATGAGCATGCTCCTAATCATGTCTAGAACACGTTTCGATCATCCAATCATGACTGTAACAACAAATTTGACAAGATTGATTCGTGCATGTAGAGTTTTCCGACTTGAAAACCTGCCCTGTTCATGGCCATTTTACTCTCTCAATACTTGATGTCTTGATCTGATTTTTGTTTCTTTGGATTCCCTGCATGTAGTACTCCAACTTTCGTGTTGATTTCTTGGTCCAATTCGATCTCTAATCGTGTCTAAATCTGAGTTAAAGTTAGGGGAAAGTGAAGTTCTTGAATGTGTTCTTGGTGTTCATGTGTTTTGGTACAAAAACCTCCCCTGTTCAAATGCTTGTATCTTCTTCGTTTGTAATCCATTTTTAATGATCTTTAGCTTTCTGGAATCCTTGGATAATTGGCTACAACTTTTGTGTTGATTTCTTGGTCCAATTTTAACTCTAAACCCTCTGATTTTGGCTCCAAAGTTGCTGTGATGTTGATGTTCTTCACTAGCAAAAACTCAGAATTTTCTAAGTATAGAATCCTATGGTGAAACACCCATTTTCAAACCCTTGTATCTTCTTCAAAACTTAATGAAATTTAGATCTGTTTTCTCCTATGTGTAGCTGATATATAATACTTCAAATCATTGTCTCTGGGTCATGTTTAAATTTATAACGGATTGCTCACAAAATGAGCCTAAAGTTGCTAGTTTCAACTCATGAAACTTTCTTGAATTTTTCCAAGTGTTGAATCGGAATTTTTGTCCAACTTTGACTAGCGATATCTCTCTGAATACTTGGAGTTCTTAGGAGTTCAAATATGTTCTGGAATGCTTGGAATACCCTCTTCAATACCCCATCTTCATATTTCCTAAACTCTCCATCATTTTACCACAAATCAGCTCCAAAGTTGACTAGTTGAGATGATTTCATTCTATCTTTGACTTTCAATTTCTCACTCTAAATGACATTTATGGCCTAAGCGTTCTTCACGAAACTTGTTCGTATTCATATTTTGAGTCTAAATAACAAGTTTGACCAAGTTTGACTTTTCGGAAACCCTAGTTTGACTGAACTGTATAGGAGGAGCAAAATAGTAATTTCACTTAAACTTTGAATTGAGATTAGTTTAGTAACTTGGAGTTTGTCAGCATGTCTTGTATGCGTATTTGGAGTACTCGTATATAATTCTGGGCTAGTGTTGACCACGTCAAATGTTGGGGTCTTTTTGCAATTTTACCAAACTTTAGGAGCCTAAGTGCAAATTATTGAAATTTGTAGATTTCGATGCTAAATACATATGGGAGAGTTCAGAGTCATTCTTACAAGTTTTTGGGCCAATATGAGTATAATTTGGGGACCGGGCAACTAGACAATTTTGGAGTATGAGGGCGTTTTAGTCATTTATCTTGCACGACCTGCATTCCATGGCATTCTTGCATACAACCTCATATAGAGGGTATATGCTAATAGGTTCTATACTTTACTTGTGTATATCCAGCTGTTTTTAAGGATCGGTCCAAGTAGACGTATCTTTTCGTGCTGCTGCATTGACTGTGAGACCCGGACTCATATGAGACGAGTCTTGTAGGAGTGCTACCTTTGCTTTGCGCCTTTCATGGCTCAGAGGTAAGTACATATGTACGGACTTTTCATATCAAAATATGCGTATGTGTTTGAGGTTTCAAATGAATGTTTGTTATATGAAATAGTATGAGAATGCATGTTTTCCACTCGAAAGCTGTTAAACTATTTTATTCATCTCCTTTGAAAACTCTCGGAAATTACTTTTGAAATTTTGATATTCCAATTCTGTTTATGTGAAAGAGAAGAAATAAAATACCTCTAATAGACTTAGGACGATGTACAGAGTACTGTTATTAATGGGAGGCGTCAAGCGATCCTCCATTTTCTTATGACTAAGACCATTGAAGCAATGCTTCTTATTATTGGATATAACGTCAATGTTCAAAATCCGCCCCGATGAGCCAAAATGTACCAAGTTATTGAGGCCAAGGGTTTTATAGAGCTATAGAGTGCTACTTATACTTGTAAGGGTCACTACGGTATGGGTGTCGACACTTAAGACCTTTTAGCTAATGTTCTGAGCGGGGTTGACGAATGGGCTCCCTTAACGCTCGGGTGAAATAGGGTTTGATAGACCCTAGAAGGAACCCTTAGTGATTATTTCGTGATCCCTCTGTTTACATCCATCCTGCTGGTGGCTCTTGACACGCCTCAGCTAAATTAAACTGTTGATTGAAGTCGAAATTAAAAATTGACTACTTATTAATGTTGTTTGTGGCTCTTGATATGCCCTAATCGATTGAAATGAATTGTAAATCTTTGCTACTCATGAACTACTATCGTTATCAGTTCAAATGAACTTGTGTACTCTGGATATTTTACCAACTACTCGTGGTTTCTCATTGTTATTAAATTGAGAGGTTTTTGTTACTCGGTTACTTAAATTTTATCCAAATTCTCCAATATGATAGTTTTACTGTTTAAATCTTCTGATTTGTTTCAACTCATGCTTCCCTGCCACTCGTTGCTTTACATGTCGTAGTGTGTACTTACGCCGTTTTTACTGATCAATTTCTTCAAAACTGCGTCGGCTTTTGCCATTTTAAAACCGCAGGTCGTCAATCAAAGTGGGGGATGGGAACGCTGGAACGAGACGAAGAAGTATAGCTTAACTTAGATCACTTAGTAGATCACAAATGTTATGTTTTAAATTGTACTTATTATCGAAATTTTGTTATGTACATTAAGCGAAATGTAATCTTAATAGTATATTTCTACTTTTGGTTGTCGATTGTCTCCTTAACCCTGAACCGAGATCCCGGGTTGTTTCACCCACGGTGGTGCACCAGTGGGATAGTGAATAATCAAACCGCCACCAGAGTCCGCGTTCTTGGAGATGGTTCAATACAAAAGGGCCTCACGAAGTCTTCTTCTCGAGCTGCGATCTCGAAGCATAATTCATTCTTGGACCTTATGTTGTTAGGAAATCAGACTTTCTTTAACGCGCGAGCCACTGTACTCCCTCCCAGATAAACATTACCAACACCATTATGGGGTCTAGTTCTCCGACCGTGAATGAAATCATTTGTTGGTGCGCGCATGGCTGTCTTCTTGCAATGTAAGATTTTGGTGAGCACGTTCCAGAGTATACCAAATTTCAACGCAGAGTGATCCTTGTTGCGTTCAAAGGTAGCTTGGCTTTGATTAGACTGCGCTGAGAATATGGGCTACTTCAATCAAATCAGATTTCTATAAGATACTTCTTATCGATGTTGCATCGGATAGGATTCTGAGCCGTCGCTGCCCTTTTGTTCAGCTCAACCATGCTGAGAACAAGATTGGAAACTTCAACTTACCTAAAATCCCACCTACAGATTGGCTGATGCAGCCTATACTCCTTATGTCAACAATGTCGCGCCTGGTTTGAAATCTCATAGCTCCCGTACCAAATAAAGTTATGATTTCTACACCTTATTTAATAAAGCTCAGAACGTTTGCGCAAACCTTGTGATGAAAGAGCCCATGGCGGCTGCCAAGGGATGAAAGAAGAACATGTTTAACTTGGAAAATCATTTTTCCAAATGCATGTTCAAGCGATTTAGTTTCATAGACCAAAATGTGAAGCTTCAGCAAGCACTGCTTTCTTGGATATCCAAAGTGGATGATATTTAGCTTTGCCGCCCTATTTGGGAGCCATTTTTTTCATTTCTCTTGAAATAATTGTCAGCTTACTGACAGTTTCCGCGAGGCATAACGTGTATGCAACAGAGCAAGTAGGCGATAGAAGAAGAAGAAGAAGAAGAAGAAGAAGAAGAAGAAGAAGAAGAAGAAGAAGAAGAAGAAGGTCGATGATGCTGAGGAGGTTCCTCCAAAAAGTGCTTGGAAACGCAAAGGTGATAAAATAATTGTGGGCAGAGATGATGTCATGCCTCCCAAAGGGAAAGGTAAAGGAACCTTGAGCTTCAGAGCAGGTGCTTCAAGAAAAGTGCCATAATTAAGAATTTGGACGTGAGTGAAGCATGCCAGGGTGAAGATGGTGGAGAATATGATACTCTCCGCATTTCAGTTTTCACTTATTTTATTAAAGCTAAATTCTTAGTACTCGGTCTTGACATTTTGTTTCTTTTAACTTCGCATGACTGTAATACCCCCTATTTCAGTTATGGGTTATTAGTTAATTTCAGAAAAATATTGGAGAATTGCATGAAATTTATATATCAATCTTATTCTTGAATTCTTATTAGTTTTAAAAAAAAGGGTGTCATTGGACATCTATGATTATATATAACTTCATTTTGTGAGTACTTTGTAGTTTCGGTTACTTGAGTAATACTATTTGAAATTTATTCTGCATATTTGGGACATGTTTGTAGTTTTGTAAATGTGGAAATTTGATACTTACATACATAGTAGCTTGTTTGGAATTTTTATAAACTTCTCACATATCCATATGCTTGTATAGCCTTAAACATCTTATTAGATGCATATGAAATATAAAATTCAACACATAATATGACATAACTAAAAGTAACTTACATAAACTAGAATTAAGAAACTTGATAAATTTCTAAATTATGCTCATATAAAATGTGTAACTATCGCTAGTACAAAAATTCCTATGTGGCTCATAATTAGTTGGGACCCAATATTTTGATACAATATATATGAAAAGTTTACACATGACATATGAAAAAATCAAAAATTCTAAAAACTTCTAAGTATTTTTAAAAATTATTTTGATCTGCTTGGGTGAAAAAACAGAGGTTGGTAGCAGTCTTGGCATTAAATTCATAAAATATTCATACAAACTCTGAAAATTATAAAACTTTAATTGCAGGTTGATAAAACCACTGAGAACAATATACCAAATTTTGGTATCCGAGCATCGGTTCTCCGGTTAATGAGATGTTTGATTTCCTTAAGTGGATAAATAAGAAAATTAAAATATTTTCAAAACTTAAATTAATTAGGCTAACCTAATTTAGTAATATCAAAGTAAAAAAGCCGGCGGGGAGTTTGGGTACTTACATATATTTTAAAAAAAACCTAGAATTTGCCATGTTGATTAACTGTTAAGTGAAAATTGGTATGTGAATCTATGCAGAAGTTACTTGCTTATTTAAATGTTGGCTGCCTTATGAGGATGCTTAGTAGCTATATCGAAATGATTTTTCATCATCGTGTGATGCGTATCCATGTTCCCTAGCTTGGTTATGTTATTTTTGTAGGGTTTTGATACAGATTACGCAACAGAAATACAAAATAAAGTTTCCGTTCAATACCCTCCAAGAATCGCAGGACAAGCCATCATAATGTGGTAAGAGTAGAAACGTTGTGTACCTTGTTTGTCTGAAAGTTCACTCCAAGTAGAATGCTATCCACGTCTCTATGAATATCCCCGCCTAGGTTTGCATTAGATTCCTTCCATCTTCAATGTGCTAGCAAGAGGAGGAAGGAGGAAGAAGAAGGCCACGCAAACAGGACACACACGAGCCGCACGCCTCACGAGGCCGACGGCGTGAGGGAGGGGGGGGGTTTGGCCCTCTTGTCTTGCTCTCTCCTTGCTTTGTTCTCTCACTTAATGATAATGCACTTGTGAGATAGTAAGCTAGGAGTGCCCTCATATAGTTAACAACTTCTTATTAACCACATATTTGCCCCAATACTAATCCTGTCCATACACGGATTAGTCCACTTTGAAAATTAGTCCCACTAAGTTCGTTTGTGGTTGCGTATTGATCCTTCTATTTAATCAGTCCTACTAATTAATTCCCAAATCCAATTTAATCCATCGGGCGTGTGACCCCATAGGTTTCTACTTAGTTGGTAGTAACAATTACTAATATAAAGCGGTGTCTAGCGACACATCTATGTCACCCAACTAATAGTAATAGTTAGTGATCCGACAAACAATGTTACCAATGTTACCGTATTGTATCATCCCTTTGTCTCCATACCCTGATTGGACACGAGACATACAAGTCACACTCGTATATTCAATTCATAGTTTATCGGTCTTGGGAATAGGCTTATCCATGCAGATAACATCAACATCCCATATTGATTTATCTGATTCTGGCCAGACATTCTTTAAGCACTTGCCCTCGAGTGGCCGTGGATATTTACTCCCGTTATGTGGGAGGGAAAAATCCTCTCTACATCACTACCAACTCTAAGCTTTTTTCCTATTATGTCCGATAACCGCCTTTATCAATGTTTGGCGATATCAAAACACAATACTCCACAACTAGAGTATCTAGTGACTTCAAGTCTAAGTGTTGGGTTTTGAAGTAGGTTAAGCAGTGGAATAACAAAATTTTTTATCCTACTCAAATCCCACCAAGGATCACAGGTGAAGCATCATAACATGATGAAGGGAAGAAAGGTTACCTCAGCCATACCAGGCTGGTGACGATCACATACAAAGAATTGTATATTTGTCTCTACGATATCCACAAAAATATACCTCAACTGGGCTTCTTCTCCAATTGTGCTAGTAATCTGAGAAGAAGGATGAACTTGGATATGCACGGGCTGGATCACATCCATCTACGTGGCAAAGAGAGGACACGGCATCTCCATGCCGTGGGCACAAGAGAGGGGCGACACAAAGAGGAGGCCGACGACTTCCTTGGGGGCGGCTAGGGTTTGCCGAACCCTCATGGGAAGAAGAAACTCCTTTTCTTCTTTTCTCTCTAGCTCTCTAGTAAACTTGTGGTGTGTAGGAATAATTAGGCATCAATTTTCTTAGCATACAAATCATATTTATATAGCTAGAGAAATTCACCTTTGCCCATAAATCCACCAATGTGGGATTAGTTACATTCTAGACCACAATTGCTCTTTAGTCGAACTAATGAGCACAATTTACACTTCAGTACAATTAATTCATTATTGCTATTTAGTCCAACTAATTAGCAATAATCCCAGCTTGATCTATTATTGTGTGTGACCCTGCAGGTTCCTAATTACGTGGTAGTAATAATAATTATTACAAACATTGAGCGGTATCTAGCAATGCATCAATGCTCCCAAGTAATAGGAATTTCAGTGATGTGACTAACCTCCGTGACCAATGTTACAGTATTGTATAATCCCTTTGTCTCATCTATCCGGATTGGACACAAGACATGGAGTGTCACACTTGTATATCCAATCCATAGTTTCTCGATCTGTGAGTAGACTTAGATAAATAAATAACATCAATATCCCATATTGATTTATTTGAGCATGGCCATGCATTTTCCTAAGTCTCACTCATCGAGTGGCCATAGATATTTACTCCCGTCACGTGGGAGGGACAAATCCTCTCTACATCACTACGATATCTAAGCTTGATTCATATCATGTCCGATTAAAGCCTTTACAGTTACCCAGTTACGGTGTAATATTTGACGATATCAAAACATGATAATTCACAACTAGAATATCTAGTGACTTCAAGTCTAAGGGTCACAACACCATTGTCACTATGAGAAGCGCTTGTGACATTCACATAACTCCCATGTAGCCTTCTCATGGTGGGTCAATCCAGTACGCCATTACTCCTAATGCGTACCCATGTGTCGGATCGTGATATATCCATATCAATCCAACCCCATACTAGTCTATAGTTGATCGTCCTATTAATCAATATAATTGAAGAGGGATATTCAAGAATATAACCTTTATATTCTAAGGACTTCATTCATGTTAGCATATCTCCATATCGATAACATAATGAATAGTAACTCCATTAAATGTCACAATAAATTGATTGCCTCTAGGGCGCAATTCCAACAGTCTCCCACTTGCATTAGAGTCAATCTGGTGCATCCTATGCCTATTGACCTATTGCGGCCCTCATGCTTTCACTGCGCAAGAGATAAGAGAGACATGTGCTGGTACTTTGCATATATTCACATCTCCTCTATCGAAAATTGAATGAGATTGAATATTCTGAGTATTTGCATCTAATGCAACAATGTACTCTGTCCTCTGTGATAGAATCAGCAACTGAATCTTGCTTGGAACCTTTCCAGCTCACAGTCCCTCAACTAAGGAAAAACACACAAATTGACTATGCTCTGGAATCATCCTTGTTGGATTGGAAGTTCGCATCATTGTAACTCCTTACAGTGAACCCTTCCTATCCTCCATATATCAAGAATTCATTCTTAGTTCTTCTCAAGTACGTAAGGAGTTTTCTTGATCAATATCCAATGACTCTCATATGGGTATAACTGGTATACTTATGTCATTCCCAAATGACATGTCTGGCCCTAGCACATAACATGGTGTATCCTATGAATCTTATTCATACGGTCCCTCACAATCTAATTGGGAAGACAATTAGTCTTCCAAAGACTAACTCCATGTGACATAGGTAAGAATCCACATTCTTTCATGTTGAGCCGTTTCTATCACCTTTTTCATTTTATGCACTTTGAATTAAGCCGTACAACATTATTGATCTATCTCCATAGATTTTATAAGTTGCTTCGCCTAAGACATTTCATTGAAAATCGATTCCCCAGCCAATCTTTGACAGATTGCAGAGTAGGGACATCATTCCCAATGAACTGTATGTCTCTACATACATGGCCAGAATATAACTGTGCTCCCACTAACCCTCTTGTAAACACAAGCTTCATCTTTATTCCCAATGGAACCAAACCCTTTTGATTTCATCATTGAATCAAAGATTACAACTCCAAGAAGCTTGATTCTATCCATAGATAGATCCCTACAAGCAAGATAAGAATGGATTTAAGCATCGCAACTGGGCAAAGATTTTGTCATAGTCCATACTATGAACTCATAGGAAACCTTTAGCCACCAATCGTCCCTTAAAAGTAATCCTATTACCATCCATGTTAGTTTTCATTAAAACCCACTTGCACCCTATGGGTCATACCCTTTTAGGTGGTTCCAACAAATCCCATATTTTGTTGGCATACATGGATTCCATTTCAGATCTTATGGATATAAGCCATTCTTGAGAGTTTGGCCCACTCGTGGACTCCTTATAGGTTGTAGGCTCATCTCCATGAGTAGTATATCAAAGGGTTATGAGAAATCCATATTTCCATAGCTCCTTGACATATCCTTCATTACCTACAAGGTTCTTGTGCTACTTAAGTAGGTTGCTCCACAACGCATTGTGATCCTACTCATGTTCCATCAAAGGATGAATGTTTTGTTGTGTTTCTTGAACTCCTTCAAGTTCTACTATCCTCCCACTGTTTCCTTTAGAGACAATTCTCTATTTTAGAAACACAGCAGTTTGAGCAACAAAAACTTTGTCCTCAGTTGGATTTTAGAATAATATTCTTTCGAATATTCCACAAAATACATTTTAAGAGTTGTCACCCTTAAACATGTGACTGAAATAAAATAAACAACTAAAATAATATTTTTGGATTTTTATTTTATTAAAACAGTTATGGAGAAACTAGGCATTCTCTAGATCACCTAGGGTTGTAGACGATGTCCGGATCAGCTATGTAACACGTTAAGTCTATTCTAATTAAACCGGGTAATGGTATTGACAATATCTGTAATACCCCGTTTCATTATAAGGATAGTTTTCAACTTTTTCAAAGTATGAATGATAAATTATGTCAAACGGGGAGGTATTTGTGGTTTCGGAAATTTATAAACTAGTTAATTTGAGGGGTTGTGGTTGGATTTTGAAGAAGTTCTAAAACCTAGTAGGTAAATAGCAATAACAATAATAAATCATCATATTTTTTTTCTTACCCTTCAACACATTCTCCTGACATCCCTTCCCCCGTTCCCCAACACTTTTTCCATTCCCCAACATTTTTTTTCTTCTCTCTCTCTCTCTCTCTCTCTCTCTCTCTCCCCGTCTCTATCTCTCTTCCCCCTCCCTATATATCATCTCCTCCCTCCTCTTTGGCAAACCCACCTGAGACAACACCACCACCCCCGACACCAACACCATCTCTCCCTCCACCTCACTGTCTCTCTCTCCCCCACCTCTGTTTTGGCCGAGAGACAACCAACCACCGGCAACACCCACGCCATCACCACCACAATCTCCAGAGCCTCCATCAAAACCCCTCTCTCCCCCTCAATCTGTCTTTCCCTCTCTGTCACGATGAAGAACAAGAGGCAGCAGCAGCAGCGGCATAAATGGCCGCTGCCACTGCCGGAGATTTACCGCCACCACCACTGCCCGTCACTTCTTCTCCCCCTACACTGCTCTCTCTCTCTCTCTCTCTCTCCCTTTCTCTTCACGACCAGAAGAAGAGGAAGAAAATCAGCTGCAGCAGCACTGCAACAGCAGACCGCCGCCAACACTGGCGAACCTCCATGGATTCCGGCGAGTTTCTCGCCGGAGTTCAACCACGACGATCCAAGCCGCCAAACCAGTTCCATTCGACTGAGAGGAGTCCGACCGAGCTATAGGAGGCCTCAAACGAGGCCAAGAACCACCGGAGAAGCCCCGACGAAGCTCCATCTCCGGCGACACCGACAACAACATCGACCCGACCCGTTTCTTCACCGTTTCTCAAGATTTTTGGACTGGGTATGCTTGAAATCTTCCCCTAATTCGTTATTTGTGATCAAAATCATGTTATCAGAGCTTAAATCCATGCTTCGATCGGAAAATTTGAATATGTTCATGTTAGGGGGTTAAAGTGTCTTTTCGAAAACCTGGAGGGTATATAGTGTAAAAACTGAAACTTTCTAGATCTTGTGGTGGTGATTTTGGTGGGAGCCCCTTGCCTTTTCCATAAACTGCATTTTTTTTACACTTTAGTTTATATTTATGTATATTACTATTTGTTGTTAAATAATTAAGTATTATAAATAAATATGTTTATAAAGAAAATAAAGAGTTAAATCTCTATAATTTGAAACTTGATATAACTAAGTAATATAGCTTGTTTTATTGGAAAGTAGTATAGTTAATAAGTTAACAAATTACACTTATGTATATATATGTTTGTAATGAAAGTAATAAGTTAATTTTTTTTATAAATAAGAAATTAGTTATAATAAGAGTTATAACTCTTTCTAACAAATGAAGAATTGTTTTGTATATATAATTATATAATTGATAAAGATAATGTTTTCATTACAAATGACACCTTAATTTTTATTTAAACAAATAGATAGTTTTTTCAAATAATTATAATATCTTTTCCAATAAGTGAACTTGCTAAAATTGAATATTGTTAAGTGTAAATTAGAGAATTTTGAAAACAATTTCATTAACAAAATAAATGTATATATATATATATTATTTTTAAACCGTTGTTTTATAAATGTCATGAATTTCTTGTAAATAGTAGAACTCAATACTAAATAATAAATAGTTGCCGAATAGTACTTTGGCAATATTTTTAAAGTGTTAATCCTTACTTAAATTGTAAGTAAAATATTAATATTTTATGGGTTAAACGATATTTAATTAAATAAGTATGGTATCTTAACACTTTCACTCTGGGGACCGTGAGGGTTAAATTTGACTTTTCGTCCTAGCCGAGCACTCCAATAGGACTTGTGCATTTACTCGTTTAGAATTACTGGTCTCATGACTAGATGATTGACTAATTGTAGGCGACTGATTTGTGGACATTGGCTTTGTCGACCATCCTACGTACTAACTGCTGAGTCAACATCAGGTGAGTTTACATGCTTAGTCTAGTAAGCCTAGCTTCTTTCGCGTCTACGTGATTATATGCTTGTCTCCAAAATATGCCTAGCTTCCTTTGTCTCAAATTGTGACAATGGTGACTTGTCTCAAAATATACTTGTGAATTATGTGCTTGGTCTTGTGGGCCTACTTGTTTAATTAGAAATGGCTGTCAAACTTGATTTCAACTGATTAAGAGCCACGAACTTGCTATTCCTGGAAAGCTAAGTGAAATCATTAATTACGTAATATGGATATGCACGTATGGGAATTAGACGTGAGTCATTTGAGAATTCCCCTGATCTTAATGTTATGATCGGCCCCGGCCGGAAACACCGATGCTAGGGAGTTTCCCTTGACTAGTTGAGTCTTGGATCTTTGTCGGCTCCGGCCGGGAACACAGATGAAGGAGTTCCCCTTGACTACTTGTTGTGGTCATGGACTGCGATTATGTTGGCTCCGGACGGAAACACGGATACCAGGGAGTTTCCCTTGACTACCTGTTGTGGTCATGGACTATGATTACGTTGGCTCCGGCCGAAAACACAGATTCCGGAGTTTCCCTTGACTTCTTGCCGAAGTCTTGGACTTATTGGCTCTGTCCGGAAACACCGATTTGGGAGTTTCCCCCTACTCCTTGTTGGCTAGAGATATTATTTGGAAGGCCTTTTGTCGGCATTATTATTTGATTTAGAGTCCCCTTGCTGCCATTTCCATTTTGGTACTGTGAATAATAACTCGGTTTATTTGATCTTATGGGGAAACTGATAATTGGATTCGTAATGACATTTGTGAATGACTTAATGGGACATGTTTTAAGCTTCGGATATTGAGTCACGTGTAATTTGGTTAACACAGTTAATTATGAGGCTGCAATTCTTATATTCTATTATTTTTACTCATACTCTGTTATTCCTCAATTTTTTGACAAACGTATAACACTGTAGTCTTTCTGAGCTCCCTGTTTTTACATGCTAAGGTGTATCCCACTCAGCATTTCTTGCCGACTTTCAAAAAAACTGCGGTCTTTTTCATTCCACCGCAGGTTTAGGAGCTGGGAATAAGGGAATCGCAAACTTATCTAGTATTTGGTAGCACTTTTATTATGTCGAAATCTTAGTTTAATTTCACCATGTATAATAGTATGCATCATGTTAAAGACAATTTATCAGTAGGTAATATATAATTATGGGATGTATTGTTCTTGATTTCCGCCGCTTCATTTTGAGTAGCACATTCCTGGGCTCTCCGGCCCGGAACGGAAAGCTCGAGAATCGAGGAGTGTTTCAGGTGGTATCAGAGCAGGCAATCCAAAAAGGGATTAAAACCTGTAGGGTAATTTAAATGGATTTAGGGTAATAAAAATCTAAAATTTGACAAGCCGATTGGGTTATGGGTAGTATGAGCCTTATTGAGTCCCACCCACCCTTGACCTTTTGACTTCGTGGTTACCGAGATTTTGTGATCTGGTAATATCTGAATTGGCTGGTTTGATTATGGGATACTTCCTTAGGTGCTTCTCTATTTGATTGTCCTTTGGACTGATATTACTCTCATAACAGAAACGAGGATTTGAGAAATTGATGATTTGATTGTTTCAAATGAATTGATGGATTATGGGAAAGAATTATGTGCATTAATTACCAAATGATGCAAGCTTAGATTCTTATGTGTTGGGAAGTATCTTTTATGAATGATAATTGTGCTATATGAAGTGATACGTGTGCATTTTGTGATACAAGTCGTTTTTGTTCCTCATCCTGTGCTAGAGTATGCAGTGACACAATAAGTGATAGTGTAGGAATATGACTGATAGACCCCTGCGATACTATACTAGGAGGATTTGACAAGGACAGATGGCTCAGGACAACAATAACAATGTGGAGAATTTCTTCTCCCAAATGGCCCAAATGAACCAGTTCATGAACAACAACGTCGCCATTGAGAAGGAACCCGACTGGGCAAAGAAGATAGCTCAGCGAAACTCGAGTAACTTCTTTGGACAAGAGGATCCAGTATTGCTCGAGAACTGGATCAGGGACTTTGACAAGATTTTTCAGGCCATGGAATGCCCAGAAGCCCGCAAGATTAATGAGGTGGCTTTCTACCTCAAGGAAAAGGCTGATAACTGGTGGACAGCCAATCGGGCGAGACTTGTGGCTCAAGTAGGCTTCAACTGGAAAGCAATGAAGGCTGCTATGAGAACTAAATTCTATCCAGAGGATGTCAAGGAAAATAAGTATGAGGAGTTCTCGCACTGAAGCAGGGCAATGAATCTGTGACTGATTACTATGACAAGTTTGTGGAGCTAGCCTGTTTTGCGGAGGAAACTGTGCCTACTGAAGGGCGCATGGTCACTCGCTTAATAGGTGAACTAAAACTTGAAATTCAGAGGACCATGCTCACGAGGACCTATGATTCCTTGACGGAAGCCTATGGGGTAGCAGCGAACATCTGGAGAGTCGATCAGGTGATGGGAAAAAGAAAGGTAGAAGGACAAGGAAGTGGCAGCAACAATCAAGGATCTGACAAGCGAATCAGGACAGGAGATGGTGAAGGAAATCAAAACTGGAGAAGTGGAGGGAACCGGAACCAGCAGATGACGGGAGGTGTCCGCAATTTTGATTGCAACAGGTGTGGTGGCAATCATCGGAGATACACTTGCGATGGAACACCTATAATTTGTAGGTATTGTGGCATCCAAGGCCACGTATATAACGACTATAGGAAAAGGATGTCTACTAAGAATCCACAAGGGTACATTCGAGGGTACAATCAGAGGAATGACCAGAATAACAGGGGAAACTACCAAGAGAACCGTCAAAACCATAATGGGAATGGATTCGGACAGAACAACTGGAATGGATGGAATCAGCGTCGTAACAACAACTATGGAAATGGCACAGCCGGCAACCAAGGCAACTATCGCGGCAATGGCAATGGAGGGCAAAATAGGAACACAAATGCGAATGCTAACAATAGAGCTGGCAATGATGGGGACAAAAATAGGGGAAATGAAGCTCAGGGCAACAACCAGAGGCCACCTGGTCAATTTTTTGTGATGAGCGAAGCAGAAGCGCGAGCAATAAATAACAAGTAAGGTAAGCGCTCGAACCCTAGTCAATATTCATCTCATATAGGAAACCCGTTAAGACCTTAGTGACTCGTTCAAGCTTCGAGGACGAAGCTTAGTCCAAGGGGGGGGGGGAGGGTGTAATACCCCGTTTCATTATAAGGGTAATTTTCAACTTTTTCAAAGTATGAATGATAAATTATCTCAAACGGGGAGGTATTTGTAGTTTCGGAAAGTTATAAACTAGCTAATTTGAGGGGTTGTGGTTGGATTTTGAAGAAGTTCTAAAACCTAGTAGGTAAATAGCAATAACAATAATAAAATATCATATTTTTTCTCACCCTTCAACACATTCTCTTGACATCTCTTCCCCGGTTCCCCAACAATTTTTCCATTCCCCAACATTTTTTTTCCTTCTCTCTCTCTCTCTCCCCGTCTCTATCTCTCTTCCCCTCCCTCTATATCATCTCCTCCCTCCTCTTCGGCAAACCAACTGGAGACAACACCACCACCCCTGACACCAACACCATCTCTCCCTCCACATCACTGTCTCTGTCTCCTCCACCTCTGTTTTGGCCGAGAGACAACCAACCACCGGCAACACCCACACCATCACCACCACCATCTCCACAACCTCCATCACAACCCCTCTTGTCATACCCCGTATTTAAGTCAGGGGTTATTTGGTCATTTCAGAAAAATATTTGGAAATTTTGAGAAATTTATATTTCAAACTTTTTCTAGACTTCTTCTTAGTTTTAAAGTATAATGGTGTCATATAGAAATTTATTTTGAGGTTATTTTGTAGTTTTTGTAAACTTGAATAATATGATATGAAACTCATTTTATATACTTGGGAGATACTTGTAAATTTTTTAAAAATTTGATGTTGACATTTACTAACAGAGTGATTTTATTTGGAACAATTATTTGGCAATTTTATAGTTTATGAAAATTAACTTTTATGCGTTAACTATTATTGAAAATACATTTTGACCACTTAATTTTTGGTATCTTCTATTTCTACCCCTCTTGCATATGAAATTTTGTAGCTACCCTAAATTTCTAGTATTTGCATGTCAACCCTCATTCTCTTGGTAATCCAATTCCTACCCCAACTATCTTGTTATGAGACTTTTATTCCATTAAAACTCCTCTTCCACTCACATGCAAGTCAACTCTCAAATAAAAAAACTACTACCATTACTTATTATGTATATTCCATTGTATGATTATCAACCCCCATCATGTTCACACCATCACTCTTTTCTCACCTACAATAACTCTCACATCCTATGCATCACCACCATCTTCTTCACTACTCAATTCCTCTATTGAAGAACACTCATACATGCTCTATCCTATCTCCCCAAATTTCATCCCGTTTTTGGGAGTTGACCTCACAAAAACACCATGAAAACTTCATTTCTTAGCATCCAAAGCATGAAAAACTTGATTCCAAGCTTTATACAACTATGGAGGGGAGTCATTTCACCATTCTACTCATAAATTGAAGGCCCACTTCACTCTTTTCCTCACCATCATCTTTATTCTTGGGGTAACAATTCTTCTAGTCTTCAATTCATTCATGCATGTCCATCTTTTGCTTTGATTGATGAAATTTCATCTTAGTTTTCTTCATCTCCATGCTTGGTTCTTCATTTACATTGTTAGATCATGTGTTTGACTCCAAATTTTTGACTATTTCATGAAACCCACACTAGAACCCACATGCATGTTGTGAATGTCATCTTCCTTGCATTGTTACCCAAGAGGGTTTTGATCATTTGTGTCAAGAGCATGTAAAGGTCTTAATTAATGCCTAAAATGATGTAATTTTGGGTGAAAATCAAGTCTCCATAAGTTGCATGTGTCATATAATTGATTTGATCATGTTTTAAGTGCTCTAGGTGAAAATTGCACATTTTTACAATCTGACCAGTTTTTGAAAAACGTATATTATCTCTAAATTTTATCTCTGTAGAATTTTTAAATCATTCATATTCTCAAACTAGACTCATAGAGGGTCATTTTGAAAGAAAATTCAACTCCATAGCCTTTTTGGTTAGGGAGATATAGTCATTCTAAGTTGCATGTTTTCTGAAACTCTGTTTTTGGACAAGTTTTACCTTTTTTGTTAAAAATCTCATTTCCAGAAACTTATGGCACCAAATCTTTCATGTGATGAAACTAGACAAATAAGGGATTCATTCTGGAGAATATGGGCATTTTTCCTATTCTCCAAGTAGTAGTAATTGTTCTTCAAAGTTGAAACTTTCTTCCAAACTTGTCTCTGCATAGCAGTGTTTGTTATTTTTGTAACTTGAGTTTTATAATAGCTATGCATGATTTTCTTGATGTTTCTGAAATTATACACATATAGGTTCATCATAGATTAATTTCAAGATTTTAGGAGATGATTTGATATGGTAAATATGGCTCCAAAGTCAGAGCTACAATTCTGTCCAGAATTGTAGTTTCACATTTTTTAGAAAACTTGAATTTTTAAACTTCTAGGTGTTTTGTTGGACTTATTTTGATAATTAAACATCATTATAAGTGCATTAGTGAAGTTTAGGACTATGTGACATGTAGGGTTGCATTTTTATTATAACTGTGTAAATTGGTTATAACGAGTACGTCATACGTGTGATTGTAGACATTGACCTCGTAGGAGAGAGTGGTTGTCGTCGGAGTGCTAGGCTTAGTTTCTTGCTTTTAATTGTGCTTCATCTCAGTGGTAAGTACATATGTACGGCCTTTTTATATCAAATTGTGCGTTTGTGTTTGATGTTTCAAATGAATGTTTGTTATATGAAATAGTATGAGAATGCATGTTTTCCACTCGAATGTTGTTAAATTATTTTATTCATCTCCTTTGAGAACTCTCGGAAATTACTTGTGAATTGTTGATATTCTGATTCTGGTTATGTGAAAGAGAAGAAATAAAATACCTCTAATAGACTTAGGACGATGTACAGAGTACTGTTATTAATGGGAGGCGTCAAGCGATCCTCCATTTTCTTACGGCTAAGACCATTGAAGCAATGCTTCTTATTATTGGATAGAACGTCAATGTTCACAAATCCGCCCCCGATGAGCCAAAATGTATCAAGATATTGAGGCCAAGGGGTTTATAGAGCTATAGAGTGCTACTTATACTTGTAAGGGTCACTACGGTATAGGGGTGTCGACACTTAAGGCCTTTTAGCTAATGTTTTTAGCGGGGTTGACAAATGGGCTCCCTTAACGCTCGGGTGAAATAGGGTTTGATAGACCCTAGAAGGAACCCTTAGTGATTATTTCGTGATCCCTCTGTCTACATCGATCCTGCTGGTGGCTCTAGACATGCCTCAGCTAAACTTAACAATTAAATTAGAATTGAAAGGAAGTTTGATTACTCTATTGATGTTGTTTGTGGATCTTGATTGCCTAATCTAATCAAATGATTTGAAAAGCTTTGGCTACTTGTGATTTAATATCATTATCAGGTCAAATGGACTTGTTTACTGTTGATATTCTACTTGTTTAAGAATATGTTGACTACTTGTGGTTTATAAATGTTTTAAAGATGATGGTTCTCGCTACGCGGTTACTCATAAATGTTCCGAATTGTTCCAGCTCTTTTGCTCATTGATTTTCAAATCTCTTTATTTGCTTCAACTCATGCTTCCGTGCCACTCGTTGCTTTACGTGTCGTAGTGTGTATTTACTAAGCTTTTTACTGATCATTTCTTCAAAACTGCGTCGGCTTTTGCCATTTTAAAACCGCAGGTCATCACTCAAGGTGGGGGATGGGAACGCGGAACGAGACAAAGACGTTTAGATTAAGTTAGAGTAGATCACATAGATTATTTCAAACACATTATATTTGTAAACTTATCTTCTCAAGATGTTGTATTTATTAAATAAAATGTAATATTCGTAACTATATTTCTAATTTTGGTTATCGATTGTCACATTATCCCGGAACCGAGATCCCGGGTCGTTACACCTCTCTCCCCCCTCAATCTATCTTTCCCTCTCTGTCACGATGAAGAACAAGAGGCAGCAGCAGCAGCGACATAAATGGCTGCTGCCACTGCCGGAGATTTACCGCCACCACCACTGCCCGTCACTTCTTCTCCCCCTACACTGATCTCTCTCTCTCTCCCTTTCTCTGCACGACCAGAAGAAGAGGAAGAAAATGGAAACAACAGCTGCAGCAGCACTGCAACAGCAGACCGCCGCCAACACCGACGAACCTCCATGGATTCCGGCGAGTTTCTCGCCGGAGTTCAACCATGACGATCCAAGCCGCCAAACCAGTTCCACTCGACTCAGAGGAGTCCGACAGAGCTATAGGAGGCCTCAACCGAGGCCAAGAACCACCGAAGAAGCCCCGACGAAGCTCCATCTCCGGCGACACCGACGGCAACCTCGACCCGACCCGTTTCTTCACTGTTTCTCGCGATTTTTGGACTGGGTATGCTTGAAATCTTCCCCTGAGTTGTTTTTAGTAATCAAAATCAAGTTTTAAGACCTTAAATCCATGTTTTGATCATTGAGTTTGGGTGTTCTTGATTTGGGGGTTAAAGTGCATTTTTCAGAAACTATTTTAGGGGGTTATGATGTCGTTTCAGAAACTTTGGGGGAGACATATGTCATTTCAGAAACTTTTTGGGTACTAAATGTAGTTTTTAATTTCTGATTTATTTATAAAATTAGTTTTTATTTAATTTGATTAGATTATTAGTTATAAATTAATAACTATATTTTTGGGAGTAAATATTATTGAAGAAAATATATTTTGAGTTAATAAATAAGTTAAAATGAATATTTTATCGAGAAAAATAAAATGAGCTAGATATATGAAAGTGTGTAATGTAGACTAAATACAAGACCTAAATACTCTAGAAGGGGGGGGGGAGGGTTGAATAGAGTATGAAAACTTTTTGTAAAACTCAAATTCTAACAGATTAGCTTTGTGTGAAACTCAAATCTCAAGGCCTTGAGATTTTAGAAAACTGTCAGAAACTTTCAAAGGCAAAACAGAAAGCTTCAAGGCCTTGAACTATTACAAGTTCTAAACAGCTTATAAACCCTAGTTTGATTTGAGTTGTGTGCAACAGAAAATAACAAAAACTGTAATGTAAAGAACACAAAGCAATTTACAGAGTTCAGTCCCAATGGACCTAATCTCTTCCTGAGGATCTAATCCCACCAGGATTGGGCAAACACTTCGTATTACTCACACAGAAGCAGTCCTAGATCTTCAAGCCTAAGTGATTTCCCTTAGACCTATACAGCTTGTGGTTCCAAACCTATATAGTTCCAGCTACAAACCGTTGAGCTAACAAGAACCTCTTGTTGTTCACTTGAACAACCAACCACTAGGTTTAGTTAGGTTTAAGATATTTAAAAGATACACATATTACAAAACATGTGAATAACACAGTAGAAGAATAAGCTAGTGAAGCCTGGATGTGTTCTTCTGGAAACTGGAACAACTTGATCTTCTAAAATCTGGAATTGAAGCTTGAATTCCTGTGTGTTTGAATGAATGATCTCCCACGGATTTTTCACACTTCTCTGAGTATTCTTCAAGCCTCTCCCTTTAAAAATTCAAACCAGACTCTTTATCCACCAGCTGCAACTGAATGAGAGATTTTAGGATCTCAGTTCCTACAAATCCTCCTTCTGTTTTCAACTGAAATTCAAACAGCTCTAAGTTGATATCCGTTGGAGTTTGTTGAGATTGCTCTTGCACGTTTAACAAACCTGCAACAACATTAAAACACAGCAACAACAAAGTCCAGAAATATAACAGTACTATGACTGTTTGGTTTTCCAGTTTCTGATAAAAACTGGTTAAAAGATTAGAACAGTAATCTGATTAACTTCTGACACATATCAACCACACAATTTTAAGACTCTTAGAAGTCATTAAACAATCACAATAATAAGAATCAAAACCTGCAAGAAAGAATCAACTTAGTTCTGTAAAACTGTCAGCAGCTCAAGGCACATCTCAAGGCCTTGAAGCTCTGAACATGCTTCACAGTCTGTTACAATTAAATCCAGAAAAAATTGATTCCCCATTTTCTGATCATCTGCATTTGTGTTACATATGTAGATAATGTAAAACATGAGTATATGCAGCAAATATCTGATCTATATAATCAGGTATCCAATCTGCAACACAGAATTGTTAGAACATTAAGCAGAATAAAAACAACTCTCAAGGATTTGAAGCACTGTCAGTATCTCAAGGCCTTGGAGCATCAAAAATGCTTTGCTGCCTATGTATTTGTCTATGTCTTTGTCTTTCATCACTCAAAACAATTACTTCTCAAAACACTCAAGGGTCTTTGAGTCAACAATCTCCCCCTTGATGAAAGACAAAACCTATAGTCTTGTGTAGACATTCCTGCCACTCCTTATAAGAATTAGATAACCACATATTGCAGATACAATAGACAATCTACAATAGACAATCTGACACAGATAATCAGCAATGCACATATAATCACAGTAATATAAGAACACAACTGATTAACCAAAACAACTTATTATTATTATGCAAGTACTGCAAGTAACACAAACACATAATTTCTCCCCCTTTTTGACTTTCATCAAAGAAGGATGAAGAAATGTTGGATCATTACTCAGAGTCTTAAAAAAAACTTAAACAAAATTTATTACTTGAAAGTCAAGGCCTTGAGAACAGAAAAGAAGAAAAGAAGTAGATAGAAGGAAAGGTTCAAGGCTTTGATCTTCTTTGATCTTCATTTATTCTTTGATGTTTGGCCTTTCTCTGAGCCTTCTCCAACTTCTTCCTCACTTCCAGCATCTTCAGTAGACTGATTCCCCTCTTGTTCAGCTTCCACTTCTGCAACAACTTCTTCAATGATCTCATCCACTTTTTTCTTAACCTGCACTGAATCCCCCTCTGTAGCTGCATCAACACCTGTGTCTTCACCATCATCTTCTTCATCAGTTTGCTCATACAGATCTTTTGATGTAAGCACCACTGGAATTGGCTTCTTTTTCTTCTTCAAGAAATCACCCAGCCTTTCATCTGAATCCACACTGGTGTCATGACTAGTAGCAGAAGGTATCTTCTCCAAGTTCAAACCCTTGATGACAATATCCCGCTTCCCATTCATAACATTCATCAAACCCTTGAACTGGTTAAATTCAGATGACAGATCAAATAACCTTTGTCTGAGATCTTCAATCTCAACCTGCTGATCTTCAAACTTCTCAACCAACAACGAATAATATTCATTGGCTTGTCCTTTCCCTGAAGTAGCCCCCTTTGGATTTACAAACTCCTTTTCTCCAAGTTCCTCCTTTGACAAATCTGAATAGAACTTCCAATGTCCTTTTCCAGTCTGAACTACCCCAAACCTCTGTAATTCAGTCTCATCAATCAACGCAAAACCTCCAGTAATCTTTTCCTCCCCTTTCACAGGTACATAAAAATATTCAAAGAAAAGAGGTAACAGATTGGCATATGGAAGAGGATGGTTTCTAGTTCTATTTGCACAATAAATCATATGATCCATAACAACTGTTGGCAAGTCTATCTCAAACCCTTGAGATATCAGATACATCAGTATAAGAACTTTATCAGTAACCAACTCCCTTGAGTTCTCCCCAGGAACAACACTCCTCATCAGAACTGTAAACAAAATTTTGGCTTCACAGTTGAGCACAGAGTGTGTCAACTACTTTGGACCAGAGGGTACACCATCAATGAAAAACATCTCTTTTGCCTTTTCCAGACACTCCTTCCTATCTGGGTAATTTCCAACATTATACTTTCTACGAATGCCCAAGACTTTGGCAAAAGTCCTATGATCTAATCTCAAATCTATTCCAGCCACTTTTGAAGTTAACACCATCTTATCATCATCTTCATGAACCAAATTCAGATAAAATAAGCTAGTTAACCTAGGATAGGCTTTTGAACTAGGATTCAACACCTTCCAAACTGCAGTTTCTCTTAATTTTCTCATACAATCAATATCCAGTTTATCCAATAACTCCCAGAAACCATACTACAGAAAGCTACCTTAGATGAAGCATAACATTGCATCCACACAGTCCTAACTTCAGAACTATTAAACCAATCTGTAGGAAGTACATTCTTACCTTGATAACCCTTTTTGGTTGCAGCAGCAACCTGCTTAACCCTTGTTTTCTTCTCAGTGGGTTTGCTCTTCTCTTGTTCTCCTTCAGTTGGCTTCTTCTTGCTTTCTTGAGAAGATTTCCCCTTTTCCTCTTATCCAGTCTTTTTCTTCTCTCCCCCTTTCTTCTTGTCTGACCTAGGTTGATCACCACCCTGAGTCTCTGTCTCCTTCTGTGGATCAATGCTTGAGCTTTCATCTCCCTTTTCTGTTTTGGACTTCTTTGCAGGAGGAGTATCATCATGCAAACTCTGAGTATTTTCTGAAGCTGAATCAGAAATCACAATCTTCTCCTTCTTATTTGCCCTCTTCTTGGATCTGCCAGAAGGCTTCCCCTGTTGCTGAATTTTGGCTGATTTGCGCTCCATTTTGGGTTTAGGGTTTTGAGAAGGGAATGAGATTGAGAGAAATTGAGAGAGAGAGAGGAGAGTCGTAGAGAATTGAGAGAGAATGAAGAAGAATAAGCCCTGACTTTCAGCTTAAGTAGGTTGAAAATGATGAGTCATAAAAGGACTCTGCTAAATCAACATGCAAAAAGGATATTGAAAAATATTTTTGGATCTTTTACAAAATTCTCTGAGTAATTCAAATATTATTTCAAGACCTGGAGAACAATCTCAAGGCCTTGAGATTTTCTGCAGTTTGAGAAACTTCAAAGCTTTGAGCTATACTTTCAAGGCTTTGGAAAGTATAATCTCAAGGCTTTGAGATTTCAACACATAATCTCATATAAGTACTAATACTCTCCCTAAACCAATGCATCCTTGTTTAACATCCCCAATTCAAGCCTTAGGGATGAAAATCTATCATCTGGAAAAGGTTTAGTGAAAATATCAGCAATCTGCATAGAGTAGAAATAAAAGTTAAAACAACATCACCTTGTTCTGCATGATCTCTAAGGAAGTGATGTCTCACATCTATGTGCTTGGTTCTTGAGTGCTGGACTCGATTCTTAGAGATTCAGATAGCACTTGTATTGTCACAATGAATAGGCACATTTCAGAAATTGTAGCCAAGATCTCTAAGTTGCTGAGAAATCCATAACACTCGTGATCAGCAAGCTCCAGCTGCAATGTATTCAGCTTCTGCAGTTGATAATGCTACAAAATTTTGCTTTTTAGAATGCCAACTGATAAATGAAGATCCAAGAAACTTGCAACATCCAGAAGTAATTTTCCTGTCTACTTTATAACCTGCAAACTATGCATCTGAATAGTCACTCATCATAAAATTAGATCTCCTTGGATACCAAAGCCCCAAGTCTCAGGTTCCATTCAAGTATCTAAAAATTCTTTTGACTGCAGTTAAATGACTTTCCTTAGGATCTGCTTGAAATCTAGCACACATACAGACACTGAACATAATATCAGGTCTACTAGCAGTTAAATACAAAAGTGATCCAATCATACCTTTGTATTCCTTTTGATTCACACTCTTACCATTTGAATCCTTGTCTAAAGAGAGTGATGAACTCATAGGGGTTTTAAGCACCTTGGACTGTGACGTATTGTACTTGTTCAATAAGTCCTAGGTATACTTTCCTTGATGTACAAAAATTCCTTTCTTCATTTGTAAGATATGAAGTCCAAGAAAGAAATTCAGTTCACCCATTAAGATCATCTCAAACTCCCTGCACATCAGACTAGAAAACTCTTTTGAAAGAGCATCATTAGTAGCACCAAATAGAATATCATCTACATAGATCTGAACTACTAAACAATCACTTTGATGATGTTTAATAAAAAGAGTTTTATCAACTAGACCTCTTTTGAAATTATTGTCAATTAGAAATTTTGAATGTCTATCATACCAAGCCTTTGGAGCTTGTTTTAACCTATAAAGAGCTTTGTCTAGTTTATAAACATGATCAGGAAAGTTTTCATCTTCAAAACCAGGAGGTTGTGCTATAAGAACATCTACTTGTAAATAGCCATTCAGAAAAGCACATTTGACATCCATTTGATAAAGCTTTATGTGACTGTGAGATGCAAATGCAAGAAGTATTCTAATAGCTTCTAACCTGGCAACAGGAGCAAAAGTCTCCTCATAATATATACCTTCTTCCTGATTATATCCTTGTGCCACCAGTCTGGCTTTATTCCTTACCACTTTGCCATTCTCATCAAGCTTGTTTCTGAATACCCATCTGGTTCCAATAACTGATTTCTCTTTAGGTCTAGGAACCAGATTCCATACCTTGTTTCTTTCAAACTCATTCAGCTCACTCTGCATTGCAATGATCCAGTCTGCATCTTCTATTGGTTCCTTGGTATTTTTAGGCTCAATCAAAGATACGAATGCACTAAAGCAAACAAGTTCTTCAATTGTCCTCTTGTCCGAGTTCCAGTTGATGGATCAGATATGATATTGTCAGCTGGATGATCTGCAAGGTACTTAAAATTATTTCCTGGTATCCAGGAATATTCTCCTTAAAGGCTTTGAGTTCTTGAAACAGTAGAGGGAGCATCATAGAAAGTTTCAGCTTCTGTCTCAAGGCTTTGAGATTTTGGTTTTGCAGGAGGTTCAAGGCCTTGAGATTCTGCTGATTGATTCTGCACATTAGTTTTGTCTTTTTCCTCTTTCATAGCATCATCATCTGACTCATGCTTGTTCAAATCTATATCTGCAAAACTTTCACTCAGAGAATCCTTAGTACTTTCATCAAAATCACATGAATACTCTCTTCCACAATCTTGGTTTTTCTATTGTAAACTCTATAAGCTTTGCTAGTTTGAGAATATCCAAGAAATACACCTTCATCACTTCTAGCATCAAACTTCCCAAGATTGTCTCTACCATTATTATGCACAAAAAAGATACAACCAAAATGTTTAAAATAAGAAACAGTAGGCTTCCTACCTTTAAACAGTTCATAAGGGGACTTTTTCAAAATAGGTCTAATCAAGCATCTATTCAGCACATAATTGACAGTATTAACAACTTCTGCCCACAAGAACTTTGGCAAATTACTTTCAAGAAGCATTGTTCTAGACATATCCTCAAGTGTCCTATTTTTCCTTTCAACTACTCAATTTTGTTGTGGAGTTCTCGGTGCAGAAAAGTTGTGTGAAATTCCATGCTTTGCACAAAACAAATCAAAGTCAAGTTGATCAAACTCCCTACCATGATCACTTCTAATGGATGCAACAGGTAAATTTTTCAAAGTTTGAAGCTCTTTGCACAATCTAGAAACTTCAGATAAAGTTTCAGTTTTGTCTCTAATAAACATGACCCAAGTAAATCTAGAATAATCATCTATTATAACAAGCATATACCTCTTACCTTTTGGGGTCTGAACTCTCATAGAACCACACAAGTCCATATGCAACAGTTCTAAGGGTCTAGAAGTACTTACAAAGTTCTTTGGATTGAATGAGCTTCTGGTTTGCTTACCTTGTACACATGCCTTGCAAACCTCATCATCTGAAAATTTTTATGATGGTAAACCTCTTACCAGATCCTTTGAGATGAGTTTATTCAAGGTATGTATGCTAATATGCCCAAGCTTTCTGTGCCAAAGCTTTGAATCTTCCTTCAAGGCCTTGAGGCATTTTAGCTTGTCACCTGCAACACTGTTAGTACTCATAGCATATAGATTACATGATTTAGGAGCAGTGAGTATGCAATCACCAGATTTCTCATCTTGCACCACATATTTCTCCTTGTCAAATATAGCTTTATAACCTTTATCACATAACTAAGAGATGCTAAGCAGATTATACTTAATTCCATCTACCATATAAACGTCAGAGATAGAGTTAGTAGAAATATTACCAATACTACCTATACCATTGATATTGCATTTTGCTTTGTCACCAAGTGTGATTGTTCCTCCAGATTTTTCTGTGAGTTCAGTAAAGAGAGACTTCTTTCCACTCATATGTCTGGAACATCCACTGTCTAATATCCATTTTTGATCTTTCAAGGCCTTGGTGACATCCTGCAAAAATAAATCATTGCTTCAACAGGCTGTTAGACCAAGTGCAGAACTTTGAGTCATACTCAGAATCAGCCATGTTTGGTGGTATAATTCCTTTTGGAACCCAAATCTGCCTAACCTGTCCCTCAAGCTGATAAGGATAAGTATTCCTCATAATATGAGGTTTTGATCTTCTGAAGGGACAAGTTAATCTGACATGACCAATTTTTCCACAGTAATGACATTTTGGAGAATGTCTGCTACCAGATTTGACAAAAGTAGTTTGGCTTTTCTTTGGAAAATTTGGATTATAGCCAATCCCACTTTTATGCATTGATTTCAGACTTCCTCCAAGAATGAGATTTAGATTATGTTCTGAGCCTTTAAAACTAGCTAGGACCTTCTTAGACTCTTGAATTTTCTCAGTCAAAGAACAGGTTTGTTGTTCTAAATCCTCTGAATGAGTCTTTAGATCAGCATATCTTTCAGCCAAAAGAGTGTTTTGATCAACAACCTCTTTTATCTGTGCCTTCAAGGCTTTGAACCTGCTTTCCAAGGCCTTGAAGTCATTTTCAAGCTTTGTCTTAGAAACTTCAACAGTTTTGTTGGTAAAAACTAGGTCCAGGTTTTCTTTTACCTGCTCATGAATCTTAATCTTTAAATCATAAATCTCATTTTTATAACATTCCTCATTTAAAAACATACTCTTGAGAATTTCAGGAAGCACATCAGAAGGACTAGCAAGAAGATTTTTTACCATATCTTCAATATGTCTGTCTGATGATTTTTCTTCATCATGCTTGGCCATGAAGAACAAGTTTGCTTGATCTTCTTCTGTGTCCGAGTCACTTGATGAATCAGAATCACTCTTGGAAGCCATCATGGCTTTCTTCCTTCTGTTGTCACTATATTTCTTCTGAAAGTTCATGTTCTTCTTCTTTTGTGGACAGTCCCTTACTAAATGATCTGCATCACCACACTCAAAACAATTCATTACTTTAGTTTTATGTGACTGTGATGAAGGTTTACCTTTGTAGTCCTTGCTGCCTGAAGGTCTTGATCTCTCTCTGTTGTAGTCCCTGTTACCAGAGTTGCTTTTCTTTTTGAGAATCCTGGCCAAGGCCTTGGAGATCAATGCTAAAGCCTCTTCATCATCATGCTCATCTTCAGTCTCAAGGCTTTGATACTTTTCACTGTCTTTGGCCTTAAGTGCTAAGTCCTTGATGTTTTCACTCAAATCACCTTCCACATCCTTCATAGACATTTCACGAGTGAGCAGCTTTCCTTGTAGATCATCTAGCTGAAGAAGAATTAAATCCAGAGCTTCCTCAATGGCTGTTTTCTTTGGCTCCCACTTGGGTTTTGGAAAGCTTCTCAGAATTTCCTGACCTTCTCCGCATTTGATAACTTCTTTCCCAATGACTCCTGATTATTCAACACATTAGTGAATCTTTTGAACATCTCCTTGATGGTCTCATCTGAGTTCATCTTGAACAAATCATATTGCCTCAGAAGTATGTTGATTTTGGTCTGCTTAACCTGGCTAGTTCCTTCATATGTCACAACCAATTTATCCCATACTTCTTTGGCACTCTTGCAATTTGACACTCTGTTGAACTCATCTGCATTAAGAGCACAGTATAACAGATTCATAGCCTTGTAATTTTTTGATACCTTTTCCAGTTCAGTAACTGAAAGATTTTCCTCAGACTTGATACATTTGACTCCATCAATTGTAGTATAGTACTCATGAGGACCATTCTGAACTATTGACCACAGTTCCATGTCATGATCTATGATGAAAATCTTCATCAATGCCTTCCAGTGCATGAAGTTATCACCACAGAACAATGGAGGTCTATTGGCTGCCCTTCCTTGTGAGAATCCACCATCACCTACATTACTCATAGTCACAAGATTGTTAGATCTATATCAGTGACCCAAGCTCTGATACCAATTGAAAGTGTGTAATGTAGACTAAATACAGGACCTAAATACTCTATAAGGGGGGGGGGGCTGAATAGAGTATGGAAACTTTTTGAAAAACTCAAATTCTAACAGATTAGATTTGTGTGAAACTCAAATCTCAAGGCCTTAGATTTTAGAACACTGTTAGAAACTTTCAAAGGCAAAATAGAAAGCTTCAAGGCCTTAAACTATTACCAGTTTTAAACAGTTTATAAACCCTAGTTTGATTTGAGTTGTGTGCAACAGAAAATAACAAAACTGTAAAGTAAAGAACAAAAAGCAATTTACAGAGTTCAGTCCCAATGAACCTAATCTCTGCCTGAGGGATCTAATACCACCAGGATTGGGCAAACACTTCTTATTACTCACACAGAAACAACCCTAGATCTTCAAGCCTAAGTGATTTCCCTTACACCTATACATCTTGTGGTTCCAAACCTATCTAGTTCCAGCTACTAACTGTTGAGCTAACAAGAACCTCTGGTTGTTCACTTGAACAACCAACCACTAGGCTTAGTGAGGTTTAAGATATTTAAAAGATACACAGATTACAAAACAGGTGAAGAACACAGTAGAAGAATAAGCTAGTGAAGCCTGGATGTGTTCTTCTGGAAGCTGGAATAACTTGATCTTCTGAAATCTGGAATTGAAGCTTGAATTCCTGTGTGTTTGAATGAATGATCTCCCCCGAATTTGTCACACTTATCTGAGTATTCTGCAAGCCTCTCCCTTTCAAAATTCAAACCAGTCTCTTTATCCATCAGCTGCAACTGAATGAGAGATTTTAGGATCTCAGTTCCTACAAATCCTCCTTCTGTTTTCAACTGAAATTCAAACAGCTCTAAGTGAATATCCGTTGGATTTTGTTGAGATTGCTCTTGCACGTTTAACAAACCTGCAACAACATTAAAACACAACAACAACAAAGTCCAGAAATATAACAGTACTATGACTGTTTGGTTTTCCAGTTTCTGATAAAAACTGGTTAAAAGATTAGAACAGTAATCTGATTAACTTCTGACACAAATCAATCATAATAAACAAGTTTAGTACTCTTAGACGTCATTAAACAATCACAATAACAAGAATCAAAACCTGCAAGAAAGAATCAACTTAGTTCTGTAAAACTGTCAGCAGCTCAAGGCACATCTCAAGGCCTTGAAGCTCTGAACATGCTTCACAGTGTGTTACAGTTAAATCCAGAAAACTTTGATTCTCCCTGTTATGATCACCTGCATTTGTGTTAGATATGTAGATAATGTAAAACATGAGTATATGCAGCAAATATCTAATCTATAAAAACAGGTATCCAATCTGCAACACAGAATTGTTAGAACATTCAGCAGAATAAAAACAACTCTCAAGTTTTTGAAGCTCTATCAGTATCTCAAGGCGTTGGAGCATCAAAAATGCTTTGCTGCCTATGTATTTGTCTTTGTCTTTCATCACTCAAAACAATTACTTCTCAAACACACTCAAGGGTCTTTGAGTCAACAATATATATATATATATGTATATAGGATGTATATTTGTTGAGATTCTATTAAGTTAGAAGCTCCAATTTGTAGGTGACGATTCCGTAGACGAGAACGAATTATAGGACATGCTTGTATTTTGGTAAGTTAATATGCCTAGCCTCGTGTGCCTTTCATTCATTTCGTGTATCGCGTGAGTTATTTGTGAAATTAATACCGTACTTGATTTATTTGAGTTGTTTATTTGATTTGAAATACTCCTCTTTGAAGTCTTGCATGAAATTGGTATCCAAATCCTAAATAACAATCCGAAAGAGAACATATAAATTCTATTGTGAAATAAGTTGAAATAAATCTTGTAAAAGTAATTCCCCAAGACGGACCACGTCATTGGGTTGGAATTACGAAATTTCAAATTGTTGCCTCGGTTACCAAGAGTAGCACACCGCTCACTTTTTGGTCAAATCTGAATATCTCTCAATCGTACATCGATTATTATTATTATTATTTTGTGCCACACAGGCTTTTTTTGGAGCTCCTTACACGATTCTACATCTTGAAAGAGAATTCGTAATTATGTAAAGTGGAAATCCGTTGTGCGTGGGTTTGTGCCATATCCCTGATACGATACATTTCTGACATATTGTGTTTGGTTACTGATTATGAGGCTCTGACCTCCTTTTGATTATGTTATGGTTATGAGGCGTGTGATGCGAACCTCCTGTGATTGAGTTATGGTTGTGGTAGTGCTTTTGCACATATGAGAAAAAGGTTGTGGATTGGATATGGTCACGCCCCGTATCAACTAGTTGCTAAAATAAATTTTTGGACTCGATTCATATTGATATGAGATATCTTGAGATTAAAGTAATGTTGTGACTTGCCATTAATAGTGATTTCCCGAGATGGACCACTTCTTCGGGTTGGAATACGAAATTTGAGATCGTTACGGAGTTTGACACACCAAATCAGCTGTGAACGCTTTTCCCACGAATATTTAATATATATTACTTGGCGAATATGTTATTTCCTGTCATCTGTTTACATGCTATGGGTGTTAGCTTACTCAGCCGTTTGCTGATCATTTTCTGTAAAAACTGCGTCGGCTTTTGCTATTTTAAAACCGCAGGTTGGTTATCGAGGTGGGGGAACGTTCACGACACCGCTGGGTAGGAGGCTTGATGATTAGAACATCGATCACATAGTAATTTATTTCATTTCACTGAAAATTGTATTCTTGAATTTTCAAATGTCATTGTTTGCATTGAAATTGTAATAAATTATGTTTTGAAATGTTATCCATGGTTGTACTAGCTGTGAACCGACGATCCTTATCTGTTCCCAATGAGGCTCATCACCTCGGGCGGAGACATCTCTTTCCAAACGTGGGGCCCGGACGGCCTTGCGGCTCGGGAGGGTGTTGCAATATCCTGTCAGTCTCATGTCGTTCTACGTCACAGTTTACTTGGTGTGCTGTCAATCCACCTACATCTACCGATCCGTTCTAGTAGGCTAACGACAATGTACGAAATGATGTCCTCTCAGACCACCACCACACAAACACCTCAGTATCTCCTATCAAATCCACCTACTAAGGCCAATCCTACACACTTCTCTTGTCAGTCTCAGTGATTAAGGATTTTTGTTCATATCTCATCACAGCTAGGTCTAAGTCGCTCTCACACACTCGCTAGCTAATTAACAAGTCCGGTTAATTACTCCATTCTTGCCAAGGAATTAAACATAGCATATGAAAAATTAGTGAAAACATATATTAACTTTAAGCAAGATCACAATCTATGAAGAACACGAAGACTCATGAATTATCAATTCATACCCTAGCCGTGTCAATAGACTAAGATCTTCAACAAGTTCATGAAATCAAATGCCATCAAATAGATCAAATAAAAAAGCATGAAACAAAGTCTTAAACCCGGAAACATAATCGTCTACATAAACCCTAGGCTCTCTAGAGAAGCCTAGCAAAACGGCTAGTTACTAATTGCAATCGTAGCAAAGCAACAAAGTTTCTCTATAAAATTGATGAAAAGAGAAGAGAAAGAAATCAAACGGTGAAATCTTCGGTTTGGGGATGATCCCAATCGATCTCCTCAGCTCCCTTGCCTCTATTCCTTCCTCCGTATGCGTGAATGATGTGTTTTTTCTTCCCTAGGTCGTTCTTTAGTCATAACCCGTCACAAGATTTCAGTAATTGCATAATAGCCCCCTGAAATCTGCTCCTGACTTCGCCGGGCCATAACTTCTTCGTCCGAACTCGGATTTAGCTCCGTGACCTATCGTTGGAAAGCTCTCTGAGTATATTTTCATTTGGCAATGGTTTAATCCCCAAATTAATTTCATAACTCCGGATATGATCAAATTAGAGCAGACTGGTCATCCAAGATCCTCCAATTCGGCTTCTCTTGACTCCACTTGAGCTCCCGTTATTTCCGAAGTTCGTTCCATGCTTCCTATCAACCGATTAGCATCCGTTCCTGCCAAGACAACATGAACAAAAATACCAAGCGATTATATTTGACAAATAACAATGAAATATGCATAGAAAACGCCCGGACTAACAATATAGCACATGGTGAGGAACAAGTGACAAAACGACTCTTATTCTCCACATTTAAGCTCAAGTATCCCATGATAATGTGGAAAATAACATTAATATATAGCCCCTAAAAGGCGCTATCAAATTTCCCCACACTACCTTCTTGCTCGTCCCAAGCAACACTGCTTTCGATATTCACATATATCTTTTCTTTGCCTTAGACACAATGACTCAAGCACTGGACCATGCAATCTACATGACTATTAACAATGCAACTCGATTATGTACAATGCAATAAAGTAAATAACATATATATTTTTTTTCTTTTTGGTTAGAGATTGGGCAATCTCGAAAAGCAAACCGACATGTCATAAGGCTCTCATATTCCCATGGAGATTCTAAACTTTGGTGATCGGTAGAACTTGCGGCCAGTTTCGTCAGACAGAACGAGCACGAACACTCAATAAGGTTCTCTTTCACACTCATCAAACGTATCCCCAACAACCTACCATCCGAGCTATTTATCCACGGGTTTCAACGGTTGACGGCTTAGGACGGGTAGGATAAGATATTTAGAAGCGCAGTCCTAAACGTCATGATATAACTCACTAAACCCGATTCTCACACTCCCTCACCAAAATCCAAGGAACCCCACCGAATCTCACTACTCCGGCCCTCATTCCCTCAATCTTGGTGTAACGCGGTTCTCGAGGCCACAAACGTGAAGAGGTTATCAAGATCCATAGCTATTCTTCTCGGTCTTGGTGGAATGTGTCAAATCAATGTAATCAAATATCACAATAGATAACGTGTTGGTGGAATGTGTCAAATCAATGTAATCAAATATAGATGTCGACACCCCCACACTCAATGTAAACCATATTCAAAACCCGGTAGTCAATGTATACACGTGCTATTTCCAACCAATCCTCCTCATCACCTAAGATATAGAGAATGTAAATGAAGCACATGCACGTCCTCCTGTAATGTCAATCAACCCCCATCCCATGACGTGAAAAAAGAATGTCACACACTACGGTACTCCATCTGTGTTCGTGGTGTATGGACACGACTCACTGCCACACCGAAGTGTGCTACCGTCTCCAACTCACCCTCACATCCCCTCAAAAGATGACATGTGAGAAAATCCACTCAAGATGTATAATATCAGCTCACCCCTCAATGAACCTCCCTAACTCAACTCCCTCTATCATGACGCATAGGAAGGTACCATTCTAACTAGTGATGAAAGTTACAATGAAAGGCTTCCTAGGCTAGAGGCTGTGAATAAAAGGGGTAAACGGATCAATAGGGGTAACTAGTGGACCTAGGCGATGGAGACGGGACGTGCGGCCCCCATAAAAATCACTCGCACAGCTGTTATGTTGCGATTAAGAGGAGGGTTGACGACTACCTAAGTGACGGTGGTGTAGCGCTAGTAGGATAACTAGTCTGAGAGACAGCTACTCACAATTCTCAAGTGCATTAGCCCTATAGCCTTCCTACTCCAGATTCTCGCGTCTACCTCACCTCATATTGTCCTACTTCTAGGGAATTTCTATCATTGAGCCCTCTCCACGCTCACTCTCTTCAATTGCCCTTTCTCAAAAATTTTCAATTTTTCAATTTTGAGGATTTTTGCATTTTTTTCATTCTATTTGCTTAACTTTATATGCTTGGGCCAACTAGATTAACTAACAACGTTTGGGTAGGTGGACTCAATAATTAAACGTGCACAAATAATATATACAATGCAATATAGAAACGTGCACATGCAATCCTACGGACTAACTCTATATGCAAAACCGACTCACTAATCTATATGTAACATGGTTATGCAAGTTTAGACTAGTAAATATATATGTAAACCCCCCCACACTTGAGATAATCATTGTACTCAATGAATTTATTGTGTACCCCCAAAGGACATGATCTCAAAGTGTAAGGATTAGATGACAAAATTACAAGTGTTGCAGGGCACTTCACATAGAGTGACTAGACAAAAATTCTAAAGTGAGAGAGAGAGAAAACATACCTACGGTCCCGGAGTACCATTCTTACGGGACCGGTTTCGCGAAAATTGGTCAAGAAGGACCGAATCGGTCGACCAAATTTTCCGAAAACTCAAGCAAGTCGAAGAAAGACTATATCGTTATGCTCCTTCGTGTTCACGTTGCAAGTCTCTCTTGGAGCTTTGGGAGAATCCCCCTCCAAAGCGATGAATTGGAAAATTCAAGTTCTTGTAGTTCTTCCTCTTTGAATTCCCCCACACTCAAACCGCTCACTCTCTCTCAAAACTCCGCGAGTTAAAGTTGATGGCGAGCTTGCAAGGAGCAAAACCCACAAAAAATTTTTGGATTATGAGAAGTTTAGGGTTTTGTGTGTGAGAGTGTTCTTGAGAAGTTGAGAGGAAGAAGATGAAGATGAGTGTTTTGATCCGAAATTGGGATTGGAAGTGTTAAAAATCCGGTTTTTACATTTAAATAATAGATCGGAGAATACCCAAAATGCCCCCAATTAAAGGGGGTGTCAGACCATTTCGGCCCGAAATGGGTTTTATTTCGGCCCGAAATGGTTTGGAAATTTCAAAACAGAACCCCCTTTTCATTTCGGCCCGAAATGCACTGGAACTTACCGGTTTCTGTTTTTGCTCTAATTTCTTCATCCGTTGTCCGATTCCTTCGATTCTCGCGCTCACAGACTCGTCATTGAACGTAGAATCTAATATTGGCTGAAAGATTCATAGAGTCCAGGGAATTTTGCATCTCATATCCAAAATTGCTCTCTAGCGCAAGAATCGTGCCCCTTTAAACTTGTGTTTTCTTCATCCGTCTTCGGATTCTGATGCGTGCAACTCCGGGCCACAACTAGCTGCCAATATACACAATTAATTAATAGATACTCCTCTACCTCGAGTAGCCTCTCTTTAAAGCTCCTATTATCAAATTGCTCCTTGTGCCTCGTTTTGCGTGCAATGTAGTGCACGTGCATCAAGAAGGGGAATCCGAAGGGTTCTTCGGTACATGTGTCCTGCACACTCATAGGAAACATTAAAACAACTCTATCTCAACCCTCAAAATCAAATATGGAGAGATAAATACAAAAATAAAATAACAAATATCCTACTCTACATTGGGTTGCCTCCCAAGAAGCGCTTGTAATTTAAGGTCGACGGCCCGACCCGGTTACCTCAACCGTCTAGGATAGTGAAGGATGCTTTAACCCTCCACTTCTTATTCTTCCACCATCGTTTCTCAATGAATTTTTTCTCACGAAGTGCACCCATGTGCAAAGAAGATGGTGAACAATTGTAGAAGCCAACTCTTTTCATCTTGCACTTGATCCTCTTGATCAACTTCCACAAAGTTCCACTGGGCTCAAATGAATCTATGGACATGAAATCATCCCAGTAGTACTCCTTCGCTGCTAAATGATATTCAGTCAACGTATGCATTTCACTAACACCCCCACACTTGACGATTTCCAACCCCTTGACTATGGCATATAGATCGTAATAGGATAGCCAATCGAACAAGAAATCGGGAGTTGCCCATCACGTTCTTACCCAAAAGACTCTCCATACACAAGTCTTCTCAACTCATTTCGGACTTGATTTACATGATATATGGAAAGTCTTCAAAAATATGAGTAGGGGAATTTACCTCAACTCTAATGGACACTATTTCTTCGACAGCTTTATCATCAGTACACCAAAAGCTCCCAGTGTCGGTTTCATCCCAATCATGCCAAGGCTGTGAGATAATTAGAGGTTGCCTTGCATAGAGCATAGCCTCCTCCATTGTTCGACATACAAGTCCACCCCAGTCTGAATCAGAGTCTGAGTCTTCATAAGTGGCAGAGTCCACCAATTTTTCATGGACACTGCATTCTTCGCTCGACTCATGTATCTCTTCTTCCACGACTTCAGCTTGGGATGCGGATTCTCATTCTGGCTTCATCCTAGCTATCAGTTTCCTTTGCATGTCTAGGACCGCTGGTAACCAATGAGGTTCATCCAAACCATCTTGTGATGGTATCCATAGAGGCTCAATTAAGAGCTCATTGTCATGTGACAAAGGCTCCTCTTGTGGTTCTGGTGTATCCAGCGACATCCGTGTGATGCGCGCTTGGATCTCCCCCATAATATTGTGCAAGTCTTCCATTCTTGCTGATGAGTCCTCTTGATGCTGAAGAAGCTGTGGTGGATTGAATAAGCATGCATCTTCATACTTATGATCCTTCTTGAATTTGTAGCACCAAATCATTGAGCATGTGTCATCATTGTGCCAAAATCTGCATTTAGCACAGTAGTAGGGGTAATCAGAGATCCCCACATAATTCTCGTCGCTCCACATGCTCATTATGTCTCCTGCTTCCTGTGCCCCTGTCAAACTCACACGATCCCCGTGAAGCACAGCGATAGAAACAAATAAAACAAACTAAAAGAAAAGTACTCTAAACTAACTCCTAAATAAATAATCTACCGTTGTCCCCGCCAACGGCGCCAAAAACTTGACACGATTTCTTATGTGTTACCGCAAGTTCAGTGTTCAAGTAATATAGGGTAGTATTTCAACCCAAAGCTATCGATCAAATGAGGACAGCCTTGAGATTATTTAATTAGTTATTAACTTAGAGTACTGTAACAGGTGGAAGAACTGTGATTTTAAGAGTTGTCACCCTTAAACATGTGACTGAAATAAAATAAACAACTAAACTAATATTTTTGGATTTTTATTTTATTAAAACAATTATGGAGAAACTAGGCATTCTCTAGATCACCTAGGGTTGTAGATGATTTTCAGGTCAGCTATATAACACGTTAATTCTATTCTAGTTAAACCGTGTGAGGTACTGACAATCTCATATCGGTCTGATGTCGTTCTATGTCACGATTTACTTGGTGTCCTGTCAGTCCACCTACATCTACCGGTCCGTTCTAGTAGGCTAACGAAAATGTACGGAATGATGTCCTCTCAGACCACCACCACACGAACACTCACTATCTCCTACCGAATCCACCCACTAAGGCCTACCGAACCCACCCACTAAGGCCAATCCTACACACTTCTCTTCTCAGTCTCAGTGCTTAAGGATTGTTGTTCATATCTCATCACAGCTATGTCTAAGTCGCTCTCACGCACTCTCTAGCTAATTAACAAGTCCGGTTAATTACTCCATTCTTGCCAAGGAGTTAAGCATAGCATATGAACAATTAGCTAAAAGATATATTAACTTTAAGAAAGATCACAATCTATGAAGAACACGAAGAGTCATGAATTATCAATTCCTACCCTAGCCGTGTCAATAGACTAAGATCTTCAACAAGTTCATGAAATCAAATGCCATCCAATAGATCAAATCAAAAAGCATGAAACAAAGTCTTAAACCCGGAAACATAATCGTCTACATAAACCCTAGGCTCTCTAAAGAAGCCTAGCAAAATGGCTTGTTACTAATTGCAATCGTAGCAAAGCAACAAAGTTTCTCCATAAAATTGATGAAAAGAGAAGAGAAAGAAATCAAACGGTGAAATCTCCGGTTTGAGGATGATCCCAATCGATCTCCTCAGATCCCTTGCCTCTATTCCTTCCTCCATATGCGTGAATGATGTGTTTTTTCGTCCCTAGGTCTTTCTTTAGTCATAAACCGTCACAAGTCTTCAGTAATTGCATAATAGCCCCCTGAAATCAGCTCCTGACTTCGCCGGGCCACAACGTCTTTGTTCGAACTCAAATTTAGCTCTGTGACCTATCGTTGGAAAGCTCTCGGAGTCTTCTTTTATTTTTCACTGGTCTCATTCCCAAATTAATTTTAGTGCAGAACGGTCATCCAAGCTCCTCCAATTCGGCTTATCTTGACTCCACTTGAGCTCCCGTTATTTCTGAAGTTCGTTCCATGCTTCCTATCAACCGATTAGCATCCGTTCCTGCCAAGAAAACATGAAAAAACATACCAAGCGATTATATTTGACAAATAACAAAGAAATATGCATAAAAAACGCCCGGACTAACAATATAGCACATGGTGAGAAACAAGTGACAAAACGACTCATATTGTCTACATTTAAGCTCAAATATCCCATGATAATGTGTACAATAACATTAAAATATAGCCCCTAAAAGGTTCTATAAATGAAAGATATATGAATCTCTTTCTTGGAGACCAGGGTTCAGGCTCTCCTTATTGCTTCTGTGTTCTTAAAGTAGTAGCCTGATCACTTATATCTTTGTGATCATTCTTGTCAAGGCTTTGATCTTTTTTTCAAGGCCTTGAGACTTGTTTTCAAGGTCTTGAAAATGGCTCCTGTTTCCTTCAGAGTCTTTCTTGAAACCAAGTGATTTCTCAACTTCTTCTTCTGATTCATGCTTGTTCAAATTCATGTCTGCAAAACTCTCACTCAAAGAACCATCAAAGATTTCATCAAATATAACATGAATACTTTCTTCAACCAGCTTGGTTCTTTTATTATAAACTCTATAAGCTTTGCTAGTAAGAGAGTAACCCAGAAAGATACCTTCATCACTTCTTGCAACAAACTTACCCAAGTTGTCCTTACCATTGTTGTGGACAAAACATGTGAAACCAAAGGGTTTTAAGTATGAAATGTTTGGCTTCCTCCCTTTGAAAGTTTCATAGGGGGTCTTCTTCAAGATAGATCTGAGCAAGCACCTGTTTTGCTGTATTCACAGCTTCTGCCCAATAATGTTTTGGCAGCTTGTTTTCTAGAAGCATTGTTCTTGACATATCTTCAAGAGTCATGTTCTTTCTTCAACAATTCCATTATGTTGAGGAGTTCTAGGAGAAGAGAAATTGTGAGAGATACCATGCTTAACACAGAAAAAATCAAATTCTAATTGATCAAACTCTCTACCATGATCACTTCTAATTGAAGCAATATGTAGGTTTTTCAAGATTTGAAGTTCTCTGCAAACCTTTGAAAATTTAGAGAGGGCTTCAGATTTTTCTTTGATAAACATAACCCAAGTAAATCTAGAGTAGTCATCTACAATAACTAGCATATATCTCTTATCTTTTGGAGTTGGAGTTCTCATAGGGCCACATAGATCCATATGAAGTAATTCAATAGGTCTAGTAGTACTTACAAATTTCTCTGGCTTGAATGAGCTTCTGGTATGCTTACCCTGAGCACAAGCTTTGCATACTTCATCATCTTTGAACTTGATAGATGGTAATCCTCTTACCAGATCTTTGGAGATCAAATTGTTCAAGGTATGCAAGCTAATGTGACCAATCTTCATGTGCCAAAGCTTTGAATCCTCTTTCAAGGCGTTGAGACACTTCAAGCTTTTACCTGCAACTTTGTTAGTCTGAAAAGTATAAACATTGTTTGATCTGGAGGCTCTGAGAATGCAATTTTCTGATTTCTCATTTGCACCACACACTTCTCTTTATCAAAGATAACCTTATTGCCATTGTCACAAAGTTGAGATACACTAAGCAAGTTAAATTTCAAGCCATCAACTAGATATACATAAGAAATTGAGTTTTCAGAATCTGTACCAACTTTACCAATACCAAGAATGTTGCATTTGACTTTGTCACCAAGTGTAATTGAACCTTCAGATTGCTCTTTCAATTCAGAGAATAGAGATCTCTTTCCACTCATGTGTCTTGAGTAACCACTGTCCATAAACCACTTATGTTATTTTACATTGGTGACAACCTGCAAGCACCAATCATTGCCTTACCCAGCTGTTAGATTAAGTGTGGAATTTGGACTCATACTCAGGATCAACCATATTAGGTGGTCTGACCCCTTTAGGAACCCAAATCTGTCTGACTTGTACTTTGAGTTGAAATGGGAATGTGTTCCTCATTATGTGAGGGTCTCTTATTCTGAAAGGACAAGTCATCTTAACGTGACCAATTTTGTTGCAAAAATGACACTTAGGAGAAGTTTTGTTTACAGCTTTCACAAATCTGGTATTTTTCTTTCTTGGAAAATTTGGATTGTATCTAATACCAGTTTTGTGAACAAACTTTGAACTTTCTCCAAGAATCAAGTTCAACTTGTGTTCTGAGCCTGGAAGCTTGACTTTGATTAATTCAGATTCTTGAAGTTTCTCAGTAAGAGTAGTCTTTAGTTAATCTAATTTATCAACTTGATGTCTCAGATTAACAAGGCTATCACTCAGTAAGGAGTTCTCAGTGACTACTTCCTTGACTTGTGTTTTCAAGGATTTGAAACTGGTTTTCAAGGCCTTGAAATCACTGTCAGTTTTCTTCTGAGAGATTTCAAGATTCTGATTCAGACAAACAAGTTGTGAATTCTCTTTTGCTTGCTCATGAACTTTTTCTTTCAAAACTCTAATATCTTTCAAATATTCCTTTTCATTTAAAAAAGCATTGTTCTGAGGTAATCTGAGAGAGCTTCTTTTGGTTTAGAAATCAAAATTTTTACCATTACCTCAATGTTCTTTTCAGAACTTTCATCATGCTTGGCAATGAAGCATAGGTTGGCATGTTCTTCTTCAGATTCAGAGTCACTTGAGGTATCTGAATCGCTCCATGAAGCTATCATGGCTTTCTTTCTCCTTTCATGGTCTTTCTTATGAAAGTTATTGCTTTTCTTGTGTGGTAAATCTCTTATCAAATGTCCTGCATCACCACACTCAAAGAAGTTCATGGCTTTTGATTTACTTTGTGAAGGATACTTACCTTTGTAATCCTTGCTACATGACGATCTGTGTCTTTCTCTGTTGAAGTCTCTGTTTCCAAAGTTTTTCTTCATCTTTATGATTTTGGTCAAGGCTTTGGAAATCAAAGAAAATGGATCTTCATCATCCTATTCAGTTTCAAGGATTTGAATTTTCTCATTATCTTTGGCCTTGAGTGCTAAGTTCTTGACACCTTCTGGTAGCTCTCCATCATCTTCATTCATAGATATTTAATGTGTCAAAAGCTTCCCTTGTAGATCATCAAGTTGTAGTGATGAGAGATCTTGAGCTTCCTCAATTGGAGTAGTCTTTGGTTCCCATTTTGCCTTTGGTATACTTCTCAGAATCTTCCTCGGCTTTTTTTCATTGGAAATATGTTTTCCAAGTGAATCAACGTTATTGACTATGTCTGTGAACCTTTTGAACATTTCTCTGATTGACTCACATGCATTCATCTTGAATAGCTCATATTGTCTGAGATAAATGTTGATCCTGGTTGCTTGACTTGACTGGTTCCTTCAAATGTCACCACAAGCTTATCCCAAATCTCTTTGGCAGTCTTACAACCTGAAATCCTGTTGAATTCATCAGTGCTCAAAGCACAATACAAGATGTTAATAGCTTTGAAATTCTTAGATAATTGCTCTAATTCAGAAGAACAGAGTGAGTCTTCATATTTGGGAGTTTTAATTCCATATTTCTCTGTGCAGAAAGTGTGAGGTCCATATTGAATAATGGTCCATAGTTATATGTCTTGATCAATGATTAACATTTTCATTAGAGCTTTCTAGTGAGCAAAATTATCTACAAAAAATATAGGAGGTCTGTTAGCAGCTCTTCCCTGTGAGAAACCACCATCACCTGCACTACTCATGATCACCGGATAGTTAAATCATATACATTGATACGAGCTCTGATACCAATTGAAAGGAGAGTATGCAGGTAGAAATACAGTACATATACTTTAGAAGGGGGGGGGGGTTGAATAGAGTATGCCAACTTTTTGCAAAACTTGTAGAAGAGAAGAGTTTCTATGAAGAGAAATGAAGTTCAAGGCCTTGAAAATAGTTTCAAGCCTTTGGAATGAAATACAGTTTGAAATAAAGCAGACAAGTCATTTTCAAGGCCTTGAAAAGAGTTTCATACCCTTGAAAACAGACTAGTTTGAATGCTGCAAATAACTAAGTATGCAAATGAAACTTTAAAAGCAAGAGACATAGGATTTATAGAGTTCAGTCCACTTGGACCTACGTCTCTACCTCAGGGATCTTCTCCTTGCAGGATTTTCAACACAATTCTTATTAATAAAAAGCTAAGACCTAGATCTCAAGCACAAGATATGCCTTACTCTGTTACAACTTGTGGTTCTCACTAACCCATATAGTACCTGCTCTAGCTAACTGATTATCAAAGAACTCTCTTTTTTTCACTTTGAACAATCCTTGAGAATGAGAGAAAGAAGTAGTATAGTACTGATATAGAAATGAAGGGCAAATCAAAAGAACACTGAAGTGTGGAACTGCAGTGAAGAATGCAGTGATCTGCTGTGAGATGGATTGTGAGAATGATGTTGATGCTTTTCAATCCAGAAATGTGTCTCTCTTTTTTCCCGTTGAGTGTTGTATCTTGTTGATCTAACATGATCTCTATTTATACAGCTCAAAGCTCTGCAAATCTTCCCAGATTTTCAGCAACAACTTCCTGTTTTATAGGCAACAACTTTGACTCTTTTAACAACCTTCTTCAACGGATAGTTGATCATAATATTATGAGATATTGATCTGATCTTGTCTTTAAACAAATTGAGAAGCTGTCAAGAGTGTCTAATTGATCTCAGAATCACATTCTCTCCAAGTTTCCTTTCCTGCAAAATCCAGATTAGGAAACCAATCCTGCAAACTAGGAAATAATATTTCCCTACAAAGCTGAGTCAAACAAATGAATTAAATGGTGTTAAATATATCAATATAGTTTGTCTTTCATCATAAAATAACAAAAGATCAAGCATAGGGGTGAGAGAGCTAGAATCAGATTAGAAGAGTTTAGAAAAACTCCCCCTAAGTATGTGCATACAGGTCAGACAGTTTCAAGGCTTTGAATCCAGTTTCAAGGCAAGGCTTTGAAAACTGAGTCAAGGCCTGCTATTTCAAGCCTTGTGAAACCTGTGAACTTACAGCTTCTTTAGATGCATGATCATATCATACGCCTTCATTTTCTCATCTTTCTTCCTAAGTTCAGAGTTCATGGCAGCTAACATGGGCAAGTCACATCCAAAGAACCATTCTTTGATGTACATTCCTTTAGGCTTTAGTGTGTTTGGCGGTTGGTGGGAAGTGACTTTATGCTCTATATATAGCATTCTCCTTTTAGTTTGAGAACAATTCTCAATTTTGTACCAGTCTAGAAAATTGTTTCCAGACAACTTGTCATTCTCAAGGACATACCGTAATGATAAAGTCGAGTTTGTTTGTTTGATACCGTAGGTATTCAACACAAAAGGATTACGCAAAATAAATTGTCGTTTTGAACTATATTTGACAAGGACTTAAATTATTAAACATAGCTCACACTATTATTCTCGGATTAATAACATTCTCTATTAATGCGGAAAATATAATATATTTCTAGTGGGCCATGATCCATATTTCACCTCCACTTGAGCTTGCTTTGGCAAGTAACCCAAAAGTTATTTATCTTGGTAGGAAGTCCTTTCAATTGGATCCTATGCAACCCTTGGTTCACTTGGGCAATTTTATTTATTTATTTATCTATCTCATAGATAATCCCAATTGCCTTACCTCTAAGTTTCTCAATCTCATTGAGATAACTTATTTGCGTCCAACCTCTTACTTCAACAGTTGCACATTACTTGTTTGTCCCATCGCACCATCCTATAAAGAATCAAATCAACTTGCTTTGGCAAGCCCGAATTTAGTATATTATTGTTTTGAAAAGTCTTAAGTAGCGAGAAGGCAAAACACAATATTTAAATTGAGGGATTTTTCTTTTTTATTTTAATTATTTTTTGATCCATATCAAATGATCTACTTATTAGGATTGGGGAAATCTAAAATAAAATATCCGGGTTTTAATTATTATCTTGTTACAATTTGCATGCACCAACCTTACACAAAAAATAAATAACAAAACAAGAAATAAATAACCACAAATAATTAGTAAATGTGATGTGGACGTGACCTCCTAAAACTAAGATACTCAAGCCAATGACAATATCTATAAGCCTTAAACACAGCAAGCTCATCTCCATGTGCCTCCATCTTTAGTCCATGCGCTTTAGCTTGTGGAATGTCGCCTTCTTGCGGTTTCTTCAATATTTAAACTTCTTCTCCATGTCTTGGCTATCATCTAAATATCTAATACTAGCTAGCATATATACTAAATAGAGAGACCTCACACGTTAAGGAGAAAACGACACGCAGACCGTAAAACTTAATTAATTACCTTAATTACAATAAAACAAACCAAAAAACTAAACATCCACATCTAAAGCCACATCCAATAACCATGCAAAAGAACATGATACAATTAAAATCCAATTTTAACGCGCTTGTCAATTTTAATTGATTTTGAGATTTTTCTAGGGTCAAAACGGTCCAAGGGGTCGAACCAATCTAATTGGCCAAACCTTATGGACCGCCCGAGCTGTGCCTGGGCCGTTCAGACCAACCCGCACGGCCAAGTGGACGGCTGGCCGACCAGGCTAGGCCCACGACCCGGTCCACGCACGGATAGGGAGGGGCAGACGTTCCTAGGAGTAAAACCCTAGGGTTGTTTCAAAAAACTCCTTTTTCCTTCCCGAACATGCTTATTTCAAATTTTAAGAAAAAACACCCTTTTCCTAAAATTGTGCCCAAACCTAGTTTTCTAATCAGCAAAAGACACATCATATGTGAAAGAAATTCACTAATGTTTACATGATATGTAAAATTAGCTCATTCTCTACTGAATCATATTCAGTTTGCATCATTATACAAATATCAGTATTACGCAAAAATTAACAGTTATGGTGTAATACTGACTGTAAAGTAAAACATAAAACCACGTTATGCGCTACGACCTATGGCTCTGATACCGCTGTAGGGTTTTGATACAGATTATGCAGCGGAAATAGAAAATAAATATTACGTTCAAAGCCCTCCATGAATTGCATGACAAGCCATCATAATGTGGTAAGAGTAGAAACGTTGTGTACCTTGTTTGTCTGAAAGATCACTCCACGTAGAATGCTATCCACGTCTCTATGAATATCAACACATAGGCCTGCACTAGAGGCCATGTGTTAGCATTAAGAGGAATCTGAAGAACACGCAAATGGGACACCCACGAGCCGCGCGCCTCACGAGGCCGCCAACATGAGGGAGCGGGCGGACGGGGAGGGGGGGGGGGTGTTTCGGCCCTACTGTCTTGCTCTCTACTTGCTTTTTTCTCTGAATCAATGATAATGCACTTGTGAGAAGATAAGCTACGAGTGCCCTTATATAGTTAATAACTCCTTATTAACTACATATTTGCCCCAATACTAATCATGTCCATACACGGATTAGTCCACTTTGCAAATTAGTCCCGCTAAGTTCGCTTGTGGTTGTGTATTGATCATTCTATTTAATTAGTCTTACCAATTAATTCTCAAGTCCTGTTTAATCTATCGGGCGTGTGACCCCATAGGTTTCTACTTAGTTGGTAGTAACAATTACTAAGTGGTAACTCTCTATTAGAGTTATTTTTCTTGCACGTTTTATATCGTGTTGCGTGATTCCCGGTTTGATAATCTTAGTTTTACACTATGATTGGAGAGAAAACGTAGAAGTTGAGCTTTGGGCACTAATTTGTTTATCCAAGTGTTTCTCGCATTATTTTATGAACTTTTTGTCATGTTTGATCGCACGGGTTATGTTTCATGTTGTTTTGACAGGAAACGGAGCTTGAGAGACGAAGCGGAGAGGAGAAACAAGCTTTGGAGATTTTTTAGGAGCTTAAAAAAAGAAGAAATCGTGAAGAGACCGTGAAAATACATGAAGAGGGGAGGAAAATGCAATTTAATGAAGTTTCTGTAATGGCACTTTTACCCCCTAGATGAAAAATGGCCAAACACTTAGTGAAAATCCGGTGGCCAACGTGAGAGCAACTCACTGGAAGTGTAGGATCACAATTGTGATAACACGATCACCCACAAGACCACAATGTGATCCTATGATCACAAAAGGTGATCCTATGAACACAAGATCAACCGCAAGACCACAAAATGTGATCCTATGATCACAAAAGGTGATCGCAAGACCACAAAGTAGATCTGACGTGGGATTAAGAGAAGGAAAAAAAGGACGCACGGGAGAAAGAGAAACACTCACGCAAGGTAAATAAGAATCACGTTGGAGAAACAAGAGGAGGCTAGGTTTCAAGAGGAGAGCTCCTCCATTGAAGATATAGGTTTTTATTCTTCTTATTCTTCTTACTCTCTCAATCTTTGTATGGAGAAACTTGTAAGTTTTGTTTGGTTGATTATTATTAGCTAAACTCCATTGCTAGGCTTCTCTAGAGAGCCTAGGGTTATGTAGATTTTGAAGTTTTCCAGATTTTTAATCTTTGTTTCATGCTTACTGATTCCTTCTATTGAATGAATGTTAGTTCTTGAATCTTGTTAATGATCTTAGTATATTGAAACGACTAAGATTGGAATTGATAATAAATGAACTAGGGTTTATTTGTTAGGATGAGTCGTGCTTAATTGTTAGTTTTTTCTTAATTCAATTGTTTCATAATCTATGCTTAATTCTTAATGGGGATGGAGTAATTAACCGGAACCGTTAGTTGGCCAGTGAAGTGCGCGATAGTGACTTTAACTAGCTAGGATGAGATATGAGCATCAATCCCGAATCACCGAGACCGGTAGGAGATTGAGTAGGATTGGCTAGTGTGGGTAGATTCGGTAGGATTATTCAACTAATCCGTGAAACGGTGGACCGAGAGGACCCGTTATCGTGCCAGTAGATGACCTGCTAGAGTAGACGGTAGACAACATGAGACCGAGAGGAGATTGTAGTCAAACGAGACGTAAAATGACATGAGACCGACGGGAGATTGTCATAGCCTATTACCCGGCTTGATTAGCATAGAATAAACGTGTTACTCAGACAATTCAGAAATTGTCTACAACCCTAGGTGATCCAGAGATTGCCTAGTTTCTCCATCTTTTCTCCTTACACATTAAAATACAAAAATATTAATTTATTTGTTTATTTTATTTCAGTCGCTTGTTTGGGGGCTACAACATTTTTACTCAAAATCATCCCTCCTTGTATCTTACTCTAATTTAACAACTAATTAAATAATCTAAAGTCTGTCCTCGTGGGATCAATAACTCGGGGTTGAAATACCACCCCTATATTACTTGACCGTGCACTTGCGCATACGCGTTATGAAATCGCGTCAATTTTTAGGCGCCGTTGCCGGGGACAGCAGTAGATTATTTAATTAGGAATTAGTTTAGAGTACTTTTCATTTAGTTTTGTTCTATTTTGTTCTATTCTCTATCTCTGTGCTTCACGGGTGTCTTTCGAGTTTGTTTCTCAAGAACACAGGAAGCACGAGATTCTACTAAGCATGTGGAGCAAAGACAATTATTCTGGGCCCCCTACTGTTTCCACTGCAGGGGTAACCATGAAGAAGAGGACGCATGCATAGTGTGGTGCTATCGGTGCGCCAGTTGGCACGATAATAGAGACTCGTGCCGAGTTCATACACCCCAGCTTCATCAGCACCAAGAAGACTCAGCAGCGAGTATTGCAGAACAGCGTAGTATTATGGAGGACATCTAAGTGTGCTCCAACTTTTTTTCTAAGCTGCACAATTACCACAAGAGAATTCAGCCACGGGTAGGGAATACGTGAGGGAGATGATGGAGGGGATAAGGAAACGAGTAGAAAAACTGTCAACTGCAGGGGAATCTAGTATTCAAGAGCCAAAAAGAGCCCTTTCCACATGACAGTGAGCCTCATATTGAACCTTCATCATCACCACCACAAGTGGAAGAAGAGATACCTGAGCCGAGCAAAGACTGCAGTGTCCAGGAACCATTGGTGGACTCTGTCATTTATGAGGACTCAGACTCTGATTCAAACTAGGGTGGACTTGTGTGCCCAAGATGGGATGACCTGCCATATAGCGAGCCAAGACCGCATGAGGCCTCACATCCTCAGCATGAATAGGAAGAAACCGACATTGAAAGCCTGTTGAGTGCTAACGATGAAGCTGGTGAAACACTTGTGCTCAGTGCTATTGAGGTAAAAGCCCCAACTTTGATTAATAATGAATTCTCCATATCCTATGTCGCGCAAGTTTGCGACGAGCTGGAACAATTACTTTATGGAGATACTTATGGGGACGAACGTGATGAGAAACTTCCAATCTCTTGTTATATGGTCGATTCTATTAATCATCTGTATGCCAAAGTCAAGGAGTTGGAAGTCAGCAAGTGTGGGGGTGTGGATGAATTGCATGGGTCATTTGATGAGAATCTAGCACCAAAGAGGTATTACTGGGATGACTTTATGGAGAGCGATGTATTTGAGCTCAGTGGTACTTGGTGGAAGCTGATAAAGAAGATAAATTGCAAGATGAAAAGAGTTAGCTTTCACAGCTGTCCACCATCGTCAGAGCACATGGTTGCTCGTGAGAAAAGGCTTATCGAGAAAAGATGGTGGAAGAAGAAAAAGTGGAGGGATAAAACAGTCTCCAAAATGCTTTTCAGTTGAGGTAACCGGGTCGCGCCGTCAACCTTAAATTACAAGCGCTGTTTGGGAGGCAACCCAATGTAGGTTAGGATGCAATTTGTTTATGTTTATGATCTTGAGTTCTCCATATCTGGTTTTGAGGGGTGAGAGAGAGAGTTGTTTTAATTCTTTCAATCAGTGTGCAGAGACACTGGTACAGAAGACGCTCCGGGTTCCCCTTCTTGATGCGTGCGATAGAGAATGTTGAGTAGGTGCATCAGAATCCGGACGCGAGGTGAGACTTTTCTTGAAACTGTCAACGGTCCACAAGACCCCTTCTTGTTGCAGTTTTGCGGCAACGGTGCTCATGTAGTTCGGGGCACCACTGGTATCTCTCTCTCGTTTCTATATTTTGAGCGCTAATTTTTGAAATCCACCACCTACACATTTAAGCGAGGAAACGTCCTAGTTGATTTCTAAATTCGTTGAGTACAACGAAACGCTTAAGTGTGGGGGGGGGGTTGTGTGTAATTTCACTAACCATGTTTTTGTCTTGCATAGCCTTGTTACATGTAGTTTGTGTAGTATTGTGAGGTGTGTGGTTAGTGTAGGGTGATTTTAGATACTTTGCCGTATGGTGTTAGATTTAAACTTTTGCATTGTTTTCACTTTTACATTATTGATTCCCCCTACCAATCATTGTGGTTAATCGAGTTGGCCAAAAGCATGAGTCTAGGAAAATATGAGAAAAGAAAAAAAAGAAAAAAATTACAAAAATCCGTAAAAATTTAAATTTTGAGTTGAGCAATTGATGAAGCTTGAATCTACAGAGAGAGTTCAGTGAAAGACTCTCAATGAATAGGAAGCACCGTAGTGGGGAAAAGTTTAGTGTTTAGTATCATGCGCATCGGTTTCACAAAAGGAAGTCCCGGGTACTCAGGGAAAATTGGAAAGTAGACGAGGGCATACCTTTAGTTTCTATAGTGTGCTAGGAGGATTTGGTCTTTGGGGTGTCGAATAATCTGTTTTCAGTGGAAATTTGTGGCCTCTTGAAATCTGGGGTGGACCTTCGTGTAGAGTCGGTTTTATGTGGTACACTGCTTTAGCCTAAGTGAAGTTAGGGAGTGTTTACTACCATCCCTTCCGGCGGTTTCAAGAGCTAACCTAAAAAGCCCACACTTATTTGCTTTAAATGCACAACTGAAATAAAAAGAAGGGAATGGAAAATAAAAGAAATCAAAATCTTCTCTTAGACTAGATACGGTGAACAGCCCAATCTTCCTCCGCTCATGCGGGGAATTTGGATTCAATCCAATTAGAGCATCTAAGGAAAATTAAAGTCAAGTCGTATTACACGGAGTTGTGTCTCCCGCCACTGGGATAATTTGCATTGAATGCAATAACGACTAAGAGGGTCTGAAAACCTCAAATGACTTGGCAGTGAAAGACTACAATAGGACTAAGGATGCTTAGACCCTCTGAGCTAAAGGACGTGCCCGAATCTTGGATTGTATAGGTGGATGTTTGGGGACCCCTTAGTGAGCTTGTGCATAGGATCATTTTACTTTTAATTCTTTGTTGCGGGTGTGTGAATTGAAAATGAGACTTGTGAGAACTTGATGATTTTGGTTTGTGATAGCGAGATTGCCCATCTCTTAAGAAAAAGAAAAAAATATTTGCGTTGTTTTAGTTATTAGATTGTTCTATAATCGAGTTTCATTGTATAGTCATGCATATTGCATCGTGTGTGTTTGTTTTGTTTTTGTCACATGGCTAGTAGAGTTGTATGCAATTCGGTGGATTTGAATGTAGTGTAAGCTTTGATTTTTCTCGGGACGCGCAAAAATGTAGTGTGGGGGATTTGATAACTCTCTATTAGATTTATATTTATTGCACGTTTTATATCGTTTTGCGTGATTCCCGGTTTGATAATCTTAGTTTTACACTATGATTGGAGAGAAAACGTAGAAGTTGAGCTTTGGGCACTAAATTGTTAATCCAAGTGTTTCGCGCATTATTTTGTGGATTTTTTGTCACGTTTGATCGCACGGGTTGTGTTTCGTGTTGTTTTGACAGGAAACGGAGCTTGAGAGATGAAGCGGAGAGGAGAAACAAGCTTTGAAGATTTTTCGGGAGCTTAAACGAAGAAGAAATCGTGAAGAAACAGTGCAAATACATGAAGAGGGGAGGCAAATGCAATTTAATGAAGTTTCTGTAACGGCACTTTGACCCCTTAGATGAAAAATGGCTAAACACTTAGTGAAAATCCGGTGGTTAACGTGAGAGAAACTCAATGGAAGTGTAAGATCACAATTGTGATCACACGATCACCCACAAGACCAAAATGTGATCCTAAGATCACAAACGGTGATCCTATGAACACAAGATCAGCCGCAAGACCAAAAAATGTGATCCTATGATCACAAAAGGTGATCACAAGACAACAAAGTATATGTGACGTGGGATTAAGAGAAGGAAAAATAAGGACGCACAGGAGAAAGAGAAACACTCACACAAGGAAAAGAAGAATCACGTTGGAGAAACAAGTGGAGGCTAGGGTTCAAGAGGAGGGCTCCTCCATTGAAGATCTAGGTTTTTCTTCTTCTTCTTCTTCTTCTTCTTCTTCTTCTTCTTCTTCTTCTTCTTCTTCTTCTTCTTCTTCTTCTTCTTCTTCTTCTTCTTCTTCTTCTTCTTCTTCTTCTTCTTCTTCTTCTTCTTCTTCTTCTTCTTCTTCTTCTTCTTCTTCTTCTTCTTCTTCTTCTTCTTCTTCTTCTTCTTCTTCTTCTTCTTCTTCTTCCTCTCTCAATCTTTGTATGGATAAACTTGTAAGTTTTGTTTGGTTGATTACTACTAAACTCCATTGCTAGGCTTCTCTAGAGAGCCTAGGGTTATGTAGATGATGAAGTTTGCCGGATTTTTAATCTTTGTTTCATGCTTATTGATTCTTTCTATTGAATGAATGTTAGTTCTTGAATCTTGTTAATGGTCTTAGTATATTTACACGACTAAGATAGGAATTGATAATAAATGAACTAGGGTTTATTTGTTAGGATGAATCGTGCTAAACTGTTAGTTTTTCTTAATTCAATTGTTTCATAATCTATGATTAATTCTTAATGGGGATGGAGTAATTAACCGGAACCGTTAGTTGGCTAGTGAAGTGCGCGACAATGACTTTAACTAGCTATGATGAGATATGAGCATCAATCCTGAATCACCGAGACCTATCAGATAAGTGAGCAGGGTTGGGTAGTGTGGGTAAATTCGGTAGGATTATTCAACTGTTCCGTGAAACGGTGGACCGACAGGACCCGTTATCGTGCAAGTAGATGACCTGCTAGAACATATCGGTAGACAACATGAGACCGAGAGGAGATTTTAGTCAACCGAGACGTAAAATGACATGAGATCAATGGGAGATTGTCATAGCCTATTACCCGACTTGATTAAATAATCTAAAGTCTGTCCTTGTGGGATCGATAACTCAAGGTTGAAATACCACCCCTATATTACTTGACCGTGCACTTGCGCATACACGTTAAGAAATCGTGTCACTAACATAGAGCAGTGTCTAGCAACACATCTATGTCACCCAACTAATAGAAATAGTCAGTGATCTGACAAACCTTGTTACCAATGTTACCGTATTATGCCATCCCTTTGTCTCCATATTCAGATTGGACAGGAGAGATACAAGTCACACTCGTATGTCCAATCCATAGTTTCTCAATCTTGGGAATAGGCTTATCCATGCAGATAACATCAATATCCCATATCGTTTTAAGTGAGTCTGGCCAGACATTCTATAAGCACTACTCCTCGAGTGGCCGTGGATATTTTCTCCCGTTATATGGGAGGGACAAATCCTCTCTACATCACTATCATATCTAAGCTTGCTTCCTATTATGTCCGATAACCGTATTTATTGTCACCCGTTCACGCAACGTTTGGCGATATCAAAACACAATACTCCACAACTAGAGTATCTAATGACTTCAAGTCTAAGGACCACAATACCATTGTCACTAAGAGAAGAACTTATGACTTTTACATAACTTATATGTAGCCTTCTCGTGGTGGGTCCTTCCAGTATGCCATTACCCCTAATGCATACCCATGTGCTAGACTTGATATCTCCATATCAATCTACCCACATAGTAGTCTATAGTTGATCGTCGTATTAACGAATATAATGGACTAGGGATAACATTTATATTCAAAGGGCTTCATTCATGTTAACATATCTCCATATCGATACCATAATGAATAGTAAGTCCATATCAATGTCACCATAAATAGATTGCCTCTAGGGCACAATTCCAACAATTTTGTCGACATGAGGGTATCGTTGTTTTGACTTAGAATACATTGAGAAAATTCTTTTAATACATAAGAGAGAATTTTTTTAAGATAATACTTTATTTTGTTTCATTTTGAGTTAATTTGACATGGTCATTTCCAAAATTAGAAAGTTTTGACAGTAATTATTTTTAATGTTTCTTGAAATTATTGGCGCGTTGAGCTAACAAATGCCAAGCGATATGGACCACTTTGTTTATCATTCCGCTGACGTGACTCTTAGTACGACGACACTATAAGTTGTACCCGCTGTGTAGATAAATATGGAACATTTGAAACACGTTCGAGTTGTGATAGAGAGGCACATTATGTGACGACACGTAGTGTTCTTACCCCCTCGTATGCGTTGAAAACTTGAGGTGATTGGTTTATCTAATCATGTAAAGGTAAAACAACATTTTTCATGCAGAGGAGCCGAGCAAAATGACGTGTTAGTTTTGATCAATGTATTTTGTGTCTAAAAGTTTCAAGACTTTTGTAAGTTCAACTCTGTTCAAGACTTGAAATAGCTAGTCTATTTCAAGGCGTTTCAATCAGCTTTCAAAGTCCTGAAACTGATTGTGCTCTATATTCATGAACTTAGGGGGAGTTTTTCTGATCTTGACTCAACTCCTAAAACCCTGTTCAGGATTATTTAATACTTGATGATGAAAGAAAAAGTATTTTGATACAACTAGCAACATCTAATATCATTTGTTTTGACTAAGTTTTGCAAGGATGTTTGTTTCCTATTTTGAGGATTTGTTTCCTAACCTAGGTTTTGCAGGAAAGGAAATCATGTGTTGAAGTGTTTCTGTGATCAATCCTATTGTGTTTGGAAGTTCCCTAATAGTTTTTCATACAATATGAAATCAGTATCAGTGAGGATTCTAATCAACTATCCGTTGGAGAAGCTGTTAGAGAAGTCAAAGCTGAAGCTACAAAATAGGAAAGTTTGTTATGAGAAGATCCTGAAGATCTGCATTTCAAACTACTCTATAAAAGAGGGAAAGCTGAAGCTATGCACGAGACACTTAGCAGAGACATTCAAAAACATTCAAGGATTGACAAGAAACAAAGAAGCAGATTCATTTCTCTCAATCCAAGCATCAGAAGAACACTGCATAATCACTGCAGATTCAATTCTAGTGTTCTTCTCATATAAACTTCATTTGTATAACATTTAAATAATACTTCTAGTTCTTATTCTCAGTAATTGTTCAAGGTGAAAAAAAGAGAATTTTTAGGTTATTAGATAGCTAGAGCAGGTACTAGATAGGTTAGTGAGAACCACTAGCTGTAACAGAGTAAGGCATCTCTCCGTGCTTGAGATCTAGGGCTTAACTTTGGATTAATAAGAATTGTGTTGAAAATCATGCAGGGAGAAGATACCTGAGGTAGAGACGTAGGTCTAAGTGGATTGAGCTCTATATATCTTGTGTCTCTTGCATTTACTTTTCAGTTTCATACTTAGTTCTTTTGCAGCATTCAAATAAGTTTCATTTCAAGGGTTTTAAACTCATTTCAAGGGCTTGATATAGACGTATCTTTTTATACTTCAACTGTTTTCATTACAAGGGCTTGAAACTCATTTCAAGGCCTTGAATCTCTTTACAAATATTTTGAAACCACTCTTCTTGCAAGTTTAGCACAAGTTGTCATACTCTATTCAAGCCCCCCCTTCTAGAGTATTGATCCTGTATTTCTACCTACTGTACACCCCTTCAATTGGTATCAGAGCTTGCATGACTATATAGATTTAACAATCTTTTGATCATGAGTACTGTAGGTGATGGTGGTTTCTCTCAGGGAAGAGCTGTTAACAGACCTCCTCTCTTCTGTGGAGACAATTTTGTCCATTGGAAAGATTTGATGAAAATGTCCATCATTAATCAAGACATGGAACTCTGGACTATCATTCAGAATGGTCCTCACACTCTCTACATAGAGAAAGGTGGGATTAGAACTCCCAAATCTCAAGACACTGTCTACTCTTATAAAGCTATGAATCTCTTATATTGTGCTCTGAGTGCAGATAAGCTTAACAGGATCTGAGGTTGCAAGTCTGCCAAGGAGATCTAGGATAATCTTGTGGTGACCTAAGAAGGAACCAGTCAAGTCAAGCAAAATAAGATCAACATATATCTCAGGCAATATGAGCTATTAAGGATGAATGGAGATGAGTCAATCAGAGACATGTTCAAAAGATTCACTGACATTGTCAACAATCTTGATTCATTGGGAAAACACATTTCTAATGAAGAAAATGTTTTCCCAATGAAGAAAAGGTTAGAAAGATTGTGAGAAGTCTTCCAAAGGAAAAATGGGAACCAAAGACTACAGCTATTGAGGAAGCACAAGATCTCTCATTACTTCAACTTGACGACCTATAAGGGAAGCCCCTCACACATGAAATATCCATAAATGTAGTTGATGGTGAACTACCAGAAGGTGTCAAGAACCTAGCTCTCAAGGCAAAGGAGAATGATCCATTCCAAATCCTTTAAACTGAAGATGATGATGAAGATCAATTTGCTTTGATTTCCAAAGCCTTGACCAGAATTCGTCAAATGAAGAAAAACTTTGGTAACAAGGACTTCAGCAGAGATAGACACAGATCCTCCAGTAGCAAAGACTACAAAGGTAAATCTTCGTCACATGGTAATAAGCCTAAAGTCATGAATTTCTTTGAGTGTGGTGGTGCAGGAAAATTGATCAGAGAGTGTCCACAAAAAAAGATTAAGAACTTTCAGAATAAAGATCATGATAGAAGAAAGAAAGCTATGATAGCTTCCTGGAGTGATTCAGAAACCTCAAGTGACTCTCAATCTGAAGTAGAACATGCCAACCTAAGCTTCATGGCCAAGCGTGATGAAAGTTCTGAAAATAACATTGAGGTAATGGTAAACTGCTTGATTTCAAAACCAACAGAAGCCCTCTCGAACTATCTTTGAACAATTCTTTTAAATGAAGAGGACTATCTGAAAGAAATTATATTTTTGAAAGAAAAGTTCATGAGCAGGAAAAAGAAACTTGCATCTTGTTTTCCTGAATCAGAATATTGAATTCTCTCTGAAGAAAACTAACAGTGATTTCAAGGCATTGAACACCAGTTTCAAAGCCTTGAAAACACAAGTCAAGGAAGTAGTCACTGAGAACTCTCTTCTGAGTGACAGTATTGTTAATCTAAGACATCAAGTTGATGAATTGGATAAACAAAAGACTAAACTGACTGAGAAACTTCAAGAAACCGAATCAGTCAAAACAAGACTTGCATGCTCAGAACACAACTTGAACCTTATTCTTGGAGGTAGCTTAAAGTCTGTTCACAAAACTGGTATTGGATACAATCCAAATTTTTGCAAAGAAGAACAATACCATATTTGTGAAAGCTCGAAGCAAAAAATCTCTCAAGTGCCATTACTACAATAAGATTGGTCATGGTAAGATGTCTTGTCCTTTTAGAAGAAGATACCCTCACATAATGAGGAATACTTTTCCTTTCCAACTCAAAGGACAAGTTAGAAAAATTTGGGTTCCTAAAGGGGTTAGTGATAACTCCACATTAGGAGTTATATTTTTTATGATCCATGACCGTTTTGCAAGCATTTCGGTATATTTATGTGAGAAATTGACCAAATCCGAGTTGTTTTGAGCATACGTGAATTATTGAGCTTTATTTCGTAATCCGGGCGTTTTTCGTATGATTTATATATTGTTTATCGCATGTGATCTTACGGGTTGTTTAGTATTGTGTATCTCAGGTAAAATAGGTGCAATTGATCTTACGGATTTATATATTGTTTTGAGCAATTGATCTTCAGGAAAGAGACGCATGATTGATTTTGCACAGGTGAATTTGACTGTTGAGACTTCTGAATGCGTCAGGAATGGATTGCCTAAGAAGAAGAAAGACCCTGGGAGCTTTGTGATACTGGTTACGCTTGGTGATTCTCACACTATGACTGCATTGTGCGATTTGGGGGCAAGCATCAATTTGATGCCCTTTTCCGTATTCAGGAAGCTAGTTCTGGGGGAGCCTCGTCCCACCCGAGTTACCTTGCAGATGGCTGACAGGTCGATCCGTAGAGAATATGGGGTGATTGAATACATTTTGGTCAATTTTGGTACTCTCATCTTTCCTGCAGATTTTGTCATCTTAGACATAGAGGTTGGCGAAGTACCTCTCATTCTTGGCAGGCCCTTCCTAGCTACAGGGGAGGCTATTATTCATGTGAAGAGTGGAAAGTTATCTATGAAAATAAATGATGAGAAAGTAGTCTTCGATGTGTTCAAGGCAATGAAAATGCCTTCATGCTACAATTATGAAGATTGCTTTAGTGTAGAGATTTTTGATGATGACATGGGAGATGAGGAAGCTGAATTGATGTGGGAGGAAATTGATGGAATGTACAAGAATGAAGATCCGAGTCCCACCATGGATTTGTGTCACATGAGCAGCTGGACCAAGCTGGATTTATATGAGCAAGGGGAGCAGAAGTTAGCTCTTGTTCCTTCACTCAAGTCACCACCCGTGCTTGAGTTGAAGCCATTGCCTAGCCATCTCAGGTATGCTTTTCTTGGTGTTGATAACACATTGCCCGTAATTGTTTCTTCTGTTTTATCTCAGGCACAGGAGGAGCAGCTTTTGGATGTGCTAAGGAAGAAAAGGGAGCAATTGGATGGACTATCGCAGATATAAAGGGGATCAGCCCCGTGTATTGCCAGCACAAGATCCGGGTAGAAGAAGGAAAGAAGCCAGTGATTCAAGCGCAGCAGAGATTGAATCCACATATGAAAGAAGTGGTGAGAAAAGAGGTCATGAAGTGGCTAGAGGCAGGTATTATTTTTCCAATCTCAGACAGCACTTGGACTAGCCCGGTCCAGTGTGTGCCTAAGAAAGGAGGGATGACTGTGGTAGAGAACGACAAGCATGAGCAGATTGCTCAGCGGACAGTTACTGGATGGCGTGCGTGCATGGGTTACAGGAAGCAGCCACGCTCAAGGATCACTTTCCATTGCCGTTTATTGATCAGATGCTTGATCGTTTGGCTCACCAAGAGTACTACTACTTCTGAGATGGTTATTCAGGCTACAACCAGATCGCCATTGCTCCAGAAGACCAGGAGAAGACTACCTTTACATGTCCCTATGGAACATTTGCGTTCCGCCGCATGCCATTTGGATTATGTAATGCACCATCTACTTTCCAGCGGTGTATGATGGCCATCTTCTCGGACATGATTGAGAAGCATTTAGAGGTTTTCATGGACGACTTCTCCTTATTTGGTGACAGTTTTGAGGAGTGTCTACATCATCTCGGTCGTGTCTTGGTTCGTTGTGAAGACACTAATCTCGTGCTGAATTGGGAGAAGTGCCACTTCATGGTCACAGAGGGGATAGTTCTTGGTCACAAGTTTTCACGCAGAGGTTTAGAGGTTGATCAAGAGATGGTAGAGACAATCAAGCAACTCCCTTATCCGACTTCAGTGAAGGGGGTCAGAAGCTTCTTGGGACATGCAGGTTTCTATCGCAGGTTTATCAAGGACTTCTCGAAGATCTGCAAGCCTTTGTGTGAGTTTCTAGGGAAAGCTGTCCCGTTTGTGTTTGATGAAGCGTGAAAGAAGGCCTTCGACTTTTTGAAGGAACAGCTCACCTCATCTCCTATCATCACAACTCCGGATTGGAGTTTGCCATTTGAGCTCATGTGCGATGCCAGTGATTTTTTCATTGGAGCAGTGTTGGGGAAAAGGAAGGAAAATGTATGCCATGTTATTTACTATGCTAGTAGAGTTCTTAATGAGGCTCAACTAAACTATGGAACTATTGAGAAGGAGTTATTAGCTGTGATTTTTGCTCTTGACAAGTTCCGGCCTTATCTTTTGGGATCGAAAGTGATTGTCTTTACAGATCATTCGGCACTGAAATATCTTCTTGATAAGAAGGATTCCAAGCCAAGATTGTTGCGGTGGGTTAGTTTGATGCAGGAATTTGATGTTGAGATCCGCGACAAGAAGGGTGTTGAGAATGTTGTAGCGGACCACCTCTCAAGACTCGAGAATGGAATGGTAGAGAAGGTGCCGATTCAAGAGAACTTCCCTGACGAGAGCTTGATGTCTTTGGGGGATACTGAGCCTTGGTATTGGGCAATTGCTAACTATCTCACCAATGGGAAGATTCCAGCAGAATGGACAGTGCAGAAGAAGAAGCGATTCTTGTATGTGGTGAAGCAATACTTTTGGGAGGATCCATATCTATTCAAGATGGGAGCCGACAATATCATTCGAAAGTGTGTGCCTACCCATGAGATATATGATGTGATTAAGCAGTGTCATGCATCACCTAGTGGGGGCCATTTTAGCGGTCCTCGCACCGCCATGAAGGTACTAAAATCCGGTTTCTTTTGGCCTACTATATTTAAAGATTGTCATGATTGGGTTGCAGGATGTGATAGTTTCCAGAGAACGGGTAACATCTCCAAGCGACATGAGATGCCAATGTCTGAATGGCTTGAGCTGGAGCCCTTCGATGTTTGGGGCATAGATTTCATGGGACTGTTCCCTCCTTCTTATGGGAATTTGTACATCTTGCTGGCTGTGGATTACGTGACGAAATGGGTTGAGGCAATTGCGTGCCCCAAGAATGATGCAGCGACGGTAGAGAAGTTTTTGAAGAAGCATATATTTACTCGGTTTGGCACACTAAGGGCAATGGTAGGCGATGAAGGTTCACACTTCATAAACCGAGTCTTTGCCAGAGTCTTGAAAACGTACGGGGTGTCTATCCATAAGGTTTCCCTACCTTATCACCCCCAAACCAATGGGCAATCGGAAGTTTCAAACAGGGAGATTAAGGGGATTCTTCAGAAAACCGTCAACACCGGACGCAAGGATTGGGCGGTGAAATTAGATGATGCATTATGGGCATACCGTACAGCATGGAAGACGCCATTGAAACATGTCACCGTTCCAGCTTGTCTTCGGTAAGGCATGTCATCTTCCCGTTGAGCTAGAGCACAAGGTTTATTTGGCGATCAAGCGGTTGAACATGGATCCCGAGTTAGCAGGGCAAGCAAGGAAGATGAAGCTTCTTGAACTTGAGGAATGGAGATTACAGGCCTATGATAGTTCCCGGATTTATAAGGAAAATACGAAGAGATGGCACGACAGTCGTCTCAAGCCGAAGGAACTTCGTGTGGGACAAAAGTTTTTGTTATTTAACTCACGCATGAAGCTGTTTCCGGGAAAGCTTCGTTCGAGATGGTCTGGGCCGTTCCGGATCCACCAAATCTATCCTTGGGGTGAGGTTGAGTTGGAAGATCCACATACGAAGGAGTGTTTCCGCGTAAATGGAAGCAGAGTCAAGCCATACTTGGAATCCGCGCCAATTCCGGCCAAAGTGGATGTTATCTACTTTGACGAGCCGTGATCGTATTGAGGTAACTGGGTCGAGCCATCGACCGTTAATTACAAAGCGCTTGTTGGGAGGCAACCCAACGTATTTTATGCATTAGTGTAGAGAGTGTGTTTTAAATACTGTTGTGTGCGTTTTTAATTCCGTTTTGTTGTCTGAGGGGTGAGAGAGCGAGAATTTGACATTTGAATTGAGTCTCCGCAGGATTACAGGTTATTACGCGATTCGGATTCCCCTTCTTGATGTGCGTATAATCGCATGGAAATGCGCGCATCGGAGTTCGGACGTAAGAGAAAGGCGGAATTTGAACGAGAAAGACATGATCGACGAGATTCCCAAGGTTGTTGGGAAGCGTGTCACGAAAAATTGGCTCAAGAACAAAAAGGGGGACATGGAATTCAAAGCTAAGGAACCTCGAAGATAAAGCAAACGAAGCGGATCGAAAAAAAAAAATGAAGCTGGAGTCAGGGGTGTTCGTGCGAACTCCCCTCTTGTTCGCACAAACAGATGATGCCCAAAAACATTCTGCCCGATTTTAAGAACAAGAATTTTTGCTCACGCGAACAAATAAGTGTTCGCACGAACAGGGGTAAAGGGCAATTCGATGGTTTTTGAGGGTGAAAAAAAGGAAATTCGTGCCAAGTTTGTTGTTTCATCGGGCTATACAGGGGTTGGTTCTTCATCTTTCGAACACCCTCAAACTCTCAAATCCCTCTACTATTCCGATCGAATCACCGGCGGACTCCCTCAATTCACCGGCGTTTTCTTTCGCGGCTTCATCCTCCGGCGAATCTCTCTCTCACTCCGGCGACCCCCGAACCAGCAGCAGCCCATCTTCTTCCCCCCCCTCCCCGTAGGGTTTAAGCCCCAAAACACCACCAACACCACCGACCCAAATTCCGGCGGTGTTGAGGTGGTTTTCAGGCCGCCTTTCAATCCGGCGGCTTCCCTTCACTCCGGCGATTCCAGCAGCCCCTAGCAATCCTCTCTCTTCTCCCGCTGCTTCCCTCACCCTCTCCCACCCGACGGCTATCTCACCACAAAGCCACCACCACGACCAACAACCCTCATATTCACCGGCTTTTGTGGTTGTTTTTAGGCGACACACACACACCTCCAACACCACTACATCGGGGTTGAGAGGAAATTGAAGGATTAAATTCAGAATTGGGGAAGAACACCCACCTAGGGTTCTTCGAAAGAAATTCAAATTGAAGAGGAAGGGGTTCAATACAACTTTTGGCGAAAAAGGAAGAAGTGACGGGGACAACGAGGAGAAGCAACGAGCACCATTCAATTGGAAAAATCTGACGAAAAATTTCGGCGATCAACTCGGTCTATTCCCGGAATTTTCTGAAAAATCTTCTTTCGGTACTCCTAATCTCTCTTTAATTACGTGCTTTCTTCGCTTTATTTGTTGAATTGCTTTGTTAAAAGGAGTTGTTGCGTTGAATTGTTAAGTTGAATTTGTGAATTTCTAGTCGTTGAATTTGCATTATTTGAGTCTAATGTCGAAACGTAAAGCCGCCACGTTTGACGACCCTATCTTTCACCCCGTTAGGAGAGTAGGGCCATATAACGTAGATGAAATGGTAGTCGAGGACCCACCTATTCGTACCGCCTGAAGAGCCCGAGTATGTGGTGCCGGAATCTATGCCACACCGCATACTCAATAAACCAATGCCCCCTAAGCCACGTTTGAGAAAGGGTAGGTCGGACAAATGGCTAAAGATAGCCAATGAGAATGTGTCGCCAACTAAGTATTGCACGTATCGGTTTGTGAGTTTTCAATCTCACGTTGCGTCGTTTCGCGACCGATACCTTAAGCTAAGAGGTGCGGCCAAGAAACCCTACCCCATAGACAAAGCTAAACTCATGCCTACCGAACTAATAGCCATTCATGAACGTGAGCGGTTACATAAGTGGTTTGAGTTGTGTGAACCGTCTAGTTCTCAAGTTGCGAGGGAGATTTACGTTAATCTCCGGTTCGGGGACGAGGGGGAGAGCAAGGACGATAGGATGGTGTATTGTCGGGGAACTTGGGTGCGGATAACGCCGGAGATCATTAGAAAGGCCCTTCATTTTACAGAGTTGGACCCCAATACCCCTTGTGCGTTACACGACATGCTTAGGCGGCCCGATGTAGTACCTATGGTCAATGCCTTCTGTTTTCCGGGTGAGGGGGCGGATCCTTGGGATAAGTCGAAGGCCGAGGTGACTATGTGGATGGTGAAGAAGAAGTTCCTACTCCCTCGTGATGGGTGGGTTTGTGAGATGCTTGAGAAATGGGTCTTAGGCATCACACCGAACCCCCACTTCAATTTCCGCCATTGTTGCATGTTATGTGTGTTTGGTTAGATCAGCGGGTTGACATTCCTCGCATGATTTGGCTAAACATTATGGCGCGCAAATCGGAGGGAAATAGGATGGCCCCGGGTCACACGTGTTTGTTGACCAAATTGGCTAGAGACGCCGGGGTAGACGTTGGGGAGTTGGACATCTTGCCACCCACTAAGCGCGTGTGGTCGAAGTATTTGCAATCCTCTAGGGCGTCTAGGTCTAGGAAGGGTAAGGAGAAGGTAGGCGAGTCTTCGAGCACCGACACACTTTAGCAGAGCATGCATAAGATGATGTTAGAGTCTAAGGCGGAGAATGAGAGGCGGTTTGCTCATGACCGAAGCAGCCGCAAGAAGTTAGGAGCCTCCGTAAAGACTCTAGGGAAGTGGGTAGCTCAGTTGGCTCATAAGAGCAATGTGGACCTAGACCCTAGCCCTGATAGTGAGCACTTGCGGTACGAGTCGAGTGATTTCGATGAGTCCGGTTTGGCAGACGAGGAGCCTGGTTCCGCAGACGAGGGGTCTGAGGATCAGGGTTCCGAGTCCGAGTAGATCCACCGCCCCTCACATTAGAGATGCTGAGTCCTCGGTTTTACTTCTAAATTTGTTGAGGACAACGACGTATTCTAGTGTGGGGGGAGTCTTAGTCTTGACTAGCCAGTCAGTGTTTGCATCGCCATGTCTGCATATAGTTGTTTGTGTCGTATTGTGTCTATTTATGTGGGCCTTGTCGTGATATTGTGATAGCATATCGTTTTGTGATTTGTTAGTCGTGTATATACTTGTTTGTGTTTGTGTTTAATATTTCACGTTTTCTAATTTGAGTCTACCTACCCTATCGACTGTTTTGTGTAGTTTCGTTCGTGTCGGCTTGCATGTAGAGTAGGAATTATATGGAAAAAATCAAAACAATAAAAAAACTGAAAAATCCAAAAAAATTAAAAAAAAGAGAAAATTTTGAGAAAAGAGAAAATTTTAACAAATCGCGAAGTGTGAGGATTTTAGGCGTAGAGCATGATTTGCGACCGAGAGTGACAACGTGAGTCCCCCCTAATAGGTATAGAGAGACTTCCTTTACGGGAGTGCCTACCTATTTCTAACACGTACGTGATTTTCAAACTCAAAGTGTGTGCCTATTTTCTTACAAGAGCTGAGCTAGGTGTGAGCTAAACAAGCAGAACATCCATGTGTACGTCTTAGATAGTCGCCAACCCGCCTCGTAGTGGCACACGAAACAGCTGTGCGAGGTGTGTATTAGAGCACTCACTGCTTTTAGAACTCACTTTGTAGGACCATTAGACGCCCAAGTTTGAGCCTTGGATTCTTGCTAGCCTTCGGACCTAGGGTGACGATTCTTGGCCGTCATCACAAATTGATTAGAATCACCACTTTAGTGCCTCACGAGGGGGTTGTGTAGTTGAGGGGGTTCGATGAGGGAGTGTGATAAAGACCATAAGCTCAATAATTGAGGATGTTGATGTGGCTCAATAGGAAGAAGAAGAAGTTGATGATGATGAGGAAAATAGTCAGGAAGAAGATGCAGAGCAGCGAGGAGATGAAGACCCAAACCCTTAACTCTTGCCTACTCTTTCTTCTCCTTTTAAAGGCCTTGAAATCCTTTTCAAAGTCTTGAAAATTTCATCTTTTCAAACAGTCTATTAAAATCTTTCCAAAAACTCTGATCCAACATATTCTCATTCTTTTTTGGTGAAAGTCAAAAAGGGGGAGAAATATTTAGATTTTATTTTGGTTTATTTGCTCTTTAGGTGACCTTATTCTAGGTTAGTAGGTTTATGTGAAATTTGATGTTATTTTCAGCAACTTAATAAGTTGGATTTATTTTGGATATTATGTTACTGCGCTATATGCTAATGAGTATTTTTTGCAGAATCATAGTATCGAACAGATTGTGGTTTTGTCGTTCATCAAGAGGGAGATTGTAAGTACAACTCTGTTCAAGACTTGAAATAGCTAGTCTATTTCAAGGCCTTGAATCAGCTTTCAAAGCATTGAAACTAATTGTTCTCTATATGCATGAACTTATGGGGAGTTTTCTGATCTTAATTCAACTCCTAAACCCCTGTGCATGATTAGTTAATACTTGATGATGAAAGACAAAGTATTTTGATATAATTAACATCATCGAATATCATCTGTTTTGACTATGTTTTGCAAAGAAGTTTGTTTTCTATTTTTCAGGATTTATTTCCTAACCTGAGTTTTGCAGGAAAGGAAATTATGTGTTGAATTGATTCTGTGATCAATCCTGCTGTGTTTGAAAGTTGCCTAACAGTTTTTCATACAATATCAGATCAGTATCAGTGAGGATACTAATCAACTATCCGTTGGAGAAGCTGCTAGAGAAGTCAAAGATGAAGCTACAAAATAGGAAAGTTTTTATGAGAAGATCCTGAAGATCTGCATTTCAAACTACTCTATGAAATAGGGAATGCAGAAGCTATGCACGGGACATTTAGAAAGAGACACTCAAAACATTCAAGGATTGACAAGAAACAAAGAAGCAGATTCATTTCTCTCAATCCAAGCATCAAAAGAACACCACGTACTCACTGCAGATTCCGTTCTAGTTTTCTTCTCTTCTGAACTTCATTTGTATATCATTTAGATAATACTTGTAGTTCTTATTCTAAAGGGTTGTTCAAGGGAACAATAGAGAATTTTTATTTAATCAGATAGCTAGAGCAGGTACTAGATAGGTTAGTAAGAGCCACAAGCTGTAACAAAGTAAGGCATCTCTCTGTGCTTGAGATATAGGGCTTAGCTGTGGATTAATAAGAATTGTGTTGAAAATCCTGCAGGGAGAAGATCCCTGTGGTAGAGACATAGTTCAAAGTGGTCTGAACTCTATATATCTTGTGTCTCTTGCATTAACTTTTCAGTTCCATACTTGGTTCTTTTGCAGCATTAAAATCAGTTTCATTTTTTTGAGGAAATAAATCAGTTTCATTTCAAGGGTTCGAAACTCATTTCAAGGCCTTGAAATAACTTATCTTTTTATACGTCAACTGTTTTCATTCCAAGGGCTTGAAGCTCTTTTCAAGGCATTGAATCTCTTTACAAATCTTTTGAAACCACACTTCTTGAAAGTTTAGAAAAAGTTGGCATACTCTATTCAACCCCCCCCCTTTAGAGTATTGATACTGTATTTCTACCTACTGTACACCCCTTCAACTTTTTTAAATGATAGGAAATTTTTGAATCGCATAGTAAACGCGAGAACTGGTATGTCGGTCTAGACGTTTTAAAATGTGGTGTCGACCTTTTACTTTGGCTAATTTTATTTGATTCCTTAAGTTGATGCGAGTGGGAGATGATGTAATCGACCGAGAGCGCATTTCATATTAATAAAAGTATTGCATATGCATTAGCATTACGTATAACTCTCATGTGCATAGTTGCATTCTCGTGTAGCATGTCGTAGTTTTATGCGAAAGTCTTTTAAGCTTCGGGGACGAAACTTCATTTTAAGGGGGATATAATGTAATAACCCGTAATGGCAACGGGTCGGTGGATCGGATCTGGCCCTTCCCAATCCAGATCCGAGCAGGAGAAATGGGATCCAAATCTGATCCAGATCCTTTTGGATCATCACCGGATTTAGATCAGATTTGATCGGGTTTCATTCAGATGATGAAAATTTGATCCGTAGTTCCTTATAATATGTGGACGCATCGGATACTGATCCGATCCCGCTCGAGTTTTCAATAAAATAGAAAAACTAACATAAAAAATAAACATTATTTCATACGCTAAGGCATGTTCGTAAGTTACAAAGCCTAAAAACAAAAGAAATAGCTTTGTACGTTATAGTATTCTTTTTGTAACTGTAAGTGGGGAGGTAATATGGGTATATTTTTAAAGCACACATATATGTCAGATCGGGTCGGGTCGGAACCCGATGGATTTTTCCTCAGATCCAAATCCAAATCCAAATCCGTTCGGGTCTGCCTTCCGGGATCCAAATCCTATCCATTTTCAATTGGGTCAGATTCGGATCCGATCCATTCGGCTCAGATCGCTCGGATCTCAGATCAGTTTGGACCAAATTGCCATCCGTATACCCCGTATTTCAGTTAAGGATTAATAGGTAATTTCGGGAAAATATTTGAGAATCTCAAGAAGTTTCCATTTCAAACTTATTCTTTACGTTTGCTTAGTTTTACAATATAAGGGTGTCGTTGGACATATATGATTATATATAATTTTTTCTTGAGGCTATTTTGTAGTTTTGGAAACTTGGATAATACTAAATGAAACTTATTTTGTATACTTGGGAAATACTTGTAGTTTTCTAAAAGTGGAGTTTGACATTTATATACAAAGTGGTTTATTCGAAATTATTTTGAAATTTATAATCTTTGAAAGTTAACTTATAAGTGTTAGTTATTAATTAGAAATTTTATTTTCACCACTCATTTTTTTTGCATTTTCCATTTCTACAACTAACTAGTTGGGAGATTTATAATTGCTCTTCAATCCCTTCCGCACTAACTTGGTCAACTCTCACTACAATATATGTATTTTTCATCCTCAATCAATATACCACTAACACTCCCATCTCCATCAACTCCATCACTATCTGTCCCTATAACTTCATACATATTTTCTTCGCATGAACATTTATACAAGCTCTCTCATCTCTCTTCAGAGTTCATTCCCGTTTTTGGAGCTTGACTTCCAAAAAATTGTGTAAAAACAATATTTTATCTCCAAATTATGAAAAACTTGATTCCAAACTTAGTATGATCATGGAGGGGAGTTCATTCACCATACTTCACAAGGAGTGAAGGTCAATTTCATTCTTTCCCTCACCATCTTCTTGAATATTCGGGTAAAGTTTCTTCTAGTCTTGATTTCATGCTTGCATGCCCATGTTTAGATTTGATTGATGATATTTCATCTTAGTTTTCTTCATTTCCATGCTTGACCTTCCATTTTTATGGTTAGATCATGTGTCTGACTTCAAATTTAGATTATATCATGAAACTCACACTAGAACCCACATGCATATTGTGAATGTATTCTTATTTGCATTTATAACTCAAGAGAGTTTTGATAATTTTTGTCAAGAGCATGTAAATGTATGATTTTATGTTTAAAATGGTATTATTTAGGTCAAAATCAAGTCTTCATAAGTTGAATGTATCATTTGAACTAAACTTGTTAATTGTTGGAAATATTGCATGTTGGTACAATCTGCATAGTCTGTGGAAAACGTGGTCTATCTTCAATTTTGTCTCTGTAAAATTTTCAAATCTTATATTTTATGAACCTAGACTCAGATAGGGTCATTTTGAGAACAACATCTTATGAATAGAATTCATAGTTAAGGAAATGTAGTCTTTTGTACTTGCATGTTTTCAGAAACTCTGGTTTTGGACCAGCCTTGGCATTTTTTGTTGAAAAATCCTTTTTTAGAATGTTTTGTCACCTCCTCTTTTGAAACGATCCAATTGCAAGTGTACGGTTGTCGCGTGTAGTAATATCCGGTAATCCGGGTTTGTCGAACCCAAGAGACTTCTCGCAAATTAGTATTAAATCCAATCCTTACGTGGGCAAATTGCAGTTGTTGTGTTTACTAATTCTACTAAATTAAAGAAAACACGAATCTCAATTAATCGTTTAAATTGCTTCACGATTAATCAAGACGAATTGGTTTAGGTTTCTCTCAAAGTTTGACAAAGTCAGGATATCTCTCGGGTCACTAGGTATTTCACACTATGTTGGATTTACATCATACTAACACGATGATTCTTTGTTCTAGCTAAGCGAGCACGTTTATGTTGAAGATGTCTCAACCAACACCTACACTTAAAATATCAAAGCTGATTTCTCTAGTCTAATCAAGTTTAAGAACGCTTTACGATCATTAGTCCACTCTTTGTTCTTAGCTAACTAGCAAGATATCTCAACCCTAGATATGGCTAGTATCTCTAACATTCACGACCTAGTTCATTCCTATTGATACGTCTAACAATAGAAATGAAGAGTGATAAGAATAAAACACACATAACTAGATAAATAATCATCAATTAAGCCAAAACGCGTGGAAGCAAATCCATAAATTACAAAACATAGTGACCAAAATAGTTCCTTACGAGATATCCTGAGATAGAGGTTTAGCTACTCATAAACATGATCACAATACAAGTTTTCACGATAAAAACCAAAAAAATAGAAAAGAAACAGAGTTTTAGAAGCCAAACGAGTGATCCAAGAGCTCCAAAGCTTTCCCAATGATCTCTAGCTCTCCAAGACGTCCAGAATAATGTCTAACTGGCCAAAATAAGACCTAACCAAGTCTAAGTACGTTCACCAAGTGTTTAGAACAAGTTACGAGTAATTACAAAGCAACCCCAAAACGTTCCAAAAAATCCGGCACCCGACTAGGACGTGCGACCTACTTGACTAGGTCGGGCGACCTAGTTGTAACAATAAAAAAAACATTCTGCCAGCCATTAGGTCGTGCGACCTCTGGTACTAGGTCGTGCGAACAAGTTCGAAAATTCCTTCTCAAAGCCACCCTGGCACTAGGTCGTGCGACCTGTTGACAGAGGTCGTGCGACCTAGTGCTACTTAGCCAAATTTCAGTTTCTTTCCACTTTGTTGCTCGTGCTTCCGAATCATCTCCCGAGCATCGATTCTTCACTTGATCCTCCTTTTTGAGCTCTCATTTCAATTTCCACCGGTATCACTTCCATCTTCATTGTAGAACTCAAAATATCCTCAAAACATCTTTAATTTTCTCTAAAACATCATGGAAAAGCAACTAAGCTTTTTGAAAAGCAATTAAGGACCCGGATTTTGATTCCGAACTCCGATGAACGTTATTTTTGCACCTTTGGATTCCTCTTGCGACGTAAGCTTCGATCATGTAGAGAAATCTCCATTTCCGGTTCTCCTTTTTTAAATTATTGTCCAAATTTGGCGAAAACATCCAAAACGCGCCAAATTCGTATTTTTCTTCTATTCTGAAGCTCGTTTCTTCTCTCTACTTTATTCCCGCATGTGTAATTCCTGTCAAACAACAACACAAACACTACCGGGAATATTAAGTACGATAAATTATCAAATCACACTCAAGACCACTAAGAAACGCCCGGATTGTACCTTAAAGCTCAAAAACATCCAAAAGTGCATTTTCGTTATATTTTGGCTCAAATCTCGTCACTTTGCAGCGAAACGCACAAAATTAGCAATATATAGTGTAGTTAAGATAACTCTTATTAAGGAGTTATCAAATACCCCCACACTTGCCATTTGTGCGTCCCAAGCAAAGTCTCATCTACCGCGTCTATCTCTTTTTTAGCCGAGAAGACTCAGACAACTTTACCACGACTCTGAACACAACATTGCGGCAAGATGATGAAAATGCAAACTAGACTCGATCTTAAACACATAAAAGCTTTTAAATTCTTTCTTTTTGCGAGATCAGGCAATTTCAATCCACAATAGACCGATGATCTTGTAGTGATGAATAAGTTAGGCAAGAGGTGTGAATCACAACTAAACTCGACAACGAGTAATTCCCCATAGTTAGTATAGATAGCTTAACTTTACTATAAAGAACAACTTACATCTTCATGTGTGCCGGTAAAAATAAGAGGCTAACCAAGGCTAAGCCACATTCATTGTCCGAGCTCCTATTCCGCTAATGGTCAAATATCATGAGGCTAAAGGACAAAGAGGATATAACAATACGAAGCAATAAATCCTAAAGCGTCACATAAGCTCACCAAAACCCATATCTCACACACCCTCACCCTGATGATAGAAACGACAACCCCAAACCCACCGTCTACGACCCTCAATTCCCTCAAACCCCGGTACAATAACGATCTCCGTGGCCATCGCAGAGAATGATATGCAAAACTCAGTCAATATCTTCAATCTGGAACTAGGAACTTTACCACTCATTTTCCAATAAGCACACTTTATTCATTTATTCCTCTCCTTTTTTTTCTCTCTTTTCCTTTTTTTTTTCTCTCAATCAATACAATCAACCAACTATGAGTGGTCCTACAGAATCAAGCCAAACAAATATGTAATGGGGAGCAACTAACCAATCCGATGAATAAGTATCACGATAAAATTTCATCCCCCCTACTCAATGAGGTACAATATGCCACGAAGCCCAGATCAAATCAAATCGTGTGTGGGGGTGGAGTCATAAAAGCACAATCTCTCTGTCCGTAGTCAAATGTTGACACCCCCACAATAGAATGCAGTCACATCCTCCTCTCAAGTAGTCAAATAAGATCTGTCACGTGCCTAATCCAACCGAACCTCCTACACCAAGATGATTGAAATTAGATATCTAGCACAATCCACCAGTTAAGTACAGCCAACTCCATTTTCGTGCGGATTAGACGTCACGCAGTCTGGCTCTCCACTACTGTGTTGACGATGTAATGACATGGAACACCGCCACACCTTAGTGTGCAAGACAACTCACTCACCCTCGCATCCCCTCGAAGATATCAAATGAAGCATATGCGATTTGTATTACTCACATAAATATGTAATGAAGCACTCCCTCAACTAAACCCCTCAACTACTGCTCCCTCGTGACACTCTAGAAATGTGATTCTAACGATATATGATGAAGGCCAAGAATCGTATCCCTAACTCAAAGAGGCTAACAATAAATCCAAGGATCAATTAGGGTTTACTAGTGTTCCTACAATGTATGATCGAAAAAGGAGTGAGTGCTGTAATACATATCCTCGCATAGCTGTTCTGTGTACCACTACAAGGCAGGATGGCGACTACCTAAGACGGACAACATGAACGTACGAATTGTTTAGCGAACACCAAGCTCAACTCGTTTAGAGAAAAACAACACACACTTTAGCTTTTAAAATTTAAATTTGGTTTGAAAATAGGTAGGAATTCCCGTAATGAGATTCTCTCTATACTTACTAGGGGGAACAAAAAATGTCATTTTCAGTCAGAATTCACACCCTATGCCTAAAGTTTTCACATCTCACTAAATCAACCAATTCTAAGCTTCTCTCAATTGCCTTTCGTCAAAATTTCCAGTTTTCTCATTTTTTTTTCATTTTCATAATACCCTAACTTTATATGCAAGGCTAGACATGAAAAAACTTTGACACTACACAATTCAACTTTTTCGTGGGTATACTCAATTATGTAAAAGTGCAAACAGTATGTAAATCTACCCTACAAAATACGACAATATAAGTAAAAACTTAAAATAAACCATTACACTGACTCACAATACATATAAACATTCTATATGTAACTGGCTATGCAAGACACATTTTGGCTAATAGACAGTTAAACCACCCCCACACTGAATGCTTCGTTGTCCTCAATGAATTTAGAGATTAAACATAGGACTCAGCAATCAATGCGGAAGGCCAGCAGATGAGATGGAGCTATGACATACTTATATAAAATAAACACAAACTTCTACAAGAGGAAAAAGATACTCACAACCACCTCAAGGGTGGGGATGAAATATGCACCACATTCCCCAAGAATAGTAGTGGTGCCACCATGCTCCCATCTGGTCAATGTGTTCTCGCACACCTGGGTCGACTGCCCTCCTCTGCTAAAATAAATGTCTGAAGAATCCTCAACTCGCCAATTCTAGTCCCTGTGAAGGTCAAGTGTGCCATGACACACCGGGGTAGATTCTACCCTAACCTGCACATATACGTAACTTGGAAACATCATTAGACCCTCTCTCTCTCTCATCTCTCCAAATAAATAAATAAAAACACAAGAAACAAATCTATTAAAAATTCACTCCCTATATTAATGCAAATAAATAGGTTGGGTTGCCTCCCAACAAGCGCCTTTGTAATTTAAGGTCGACGACCCGACCCATTACCTCAAAAATATGTTAAGGAGGTCTAGAACGACATGCCTCCTCCTTCAATTTCTTCCTCCTGATATTTTGCACCACATCATGTGCACTCACCTTATTTGGCGTCTCCTCTGATTCGGGTGGGTCGGGCTGCAAAACTGTAGGCAACCCAAGAGAAGGATCCACTCGATCTTCTCTAAACTTGATCATCGCCAATTTATTCTTCCCTTTGCCCGGCACAAATTCCTTGAACACAAGTGATGAGTCTATAGCCTTGATAGTAAACGCCTCAGTCTCTAGATCCACATTAGCGCGCATTGTCTTCAAAAGCGGTCTTCCAAAGATTAACGGTACATCGCGATCCTCCTTGATATCCACGATCACGAAGTTAGCTGGAAAGACAAATGAGCCCACTTTGACAAGCAAGTTCTCAATCACCCCCTTTGCTGTGACAATAGAGTTGTCTGCCAGTTAAAGACCCATCTTCACTGGGGTTGGCGCACCAAGGCCCAATCTGTGAAATAGGGACAATGGCATGAGATTAATACGCGCGCCCAGATCGCAAAGCCAATGTGTATGATATCCACCCCCAAGAGTGAAGCCTAAGATGACACTACCCGGATCTCTCATATTGGGAATGTCTTGCTGTATTACAGTCCTGCATGTCTCTTTCAGCTTCACCGTGGCATAAAGGTCTATACTCTTCTTGCCCCATAGAATTTCCTTCAATAATTTCTTGTACTTGGGCATTTGAGCAAGTGCTTCCATAAGAGGAATGTTGATATACAATTGTTTGAACATATCCATAAATCTCCAAAAGTGTTCCTCATCATTCCTCTTCATTGCCGCCGGATATTGTATCCGTGGCTAACACTCAGCCGGATGTAGAGTGTTCTTGGGCTTTTATTTCTTCTCAACCGTGTCCTTTGATTGGGGACTCACGGATTTGGGAAACTCTTCACCTAATTCCTTCTATGTGGCATTTGTAGCTTCAGCCCTCGCATGGCTATGATATGGAGGATCTTGAGTATTAATGCCACTGCGAGTAGTGATTGCCTTCTGCTATTCAAGCGGAGTGATTGTATTATGAGCAAGCATACCGGGTTAAAGTCTAGTATTTTGATTGTCAATTTTCCCAATCTGCATCTCATGACTCTTCATTGTGGCTTACATGGATACAATTTTGCTCCCCATTCTATCTTGATTAGCCAACAGTTTCCTCAACAAAGAGTTAGTCTCTTGTTCTTGTGGTTGTTGAGCCTGTTGTCGTGGAGCTTCTCTTTGCACTTGGTATGGAACAATAGGCCTCTGGCCCGGTGCATATAACCCACTGTTAGGGTTGGCATAGCTAAAGTTGGGGTGATTGCGGTTATTGGGATGATAAGTGATCGGCCACTGCTGTTGTCTTGGTGGGCCCATATAATTCATGTCTTCAATGGTGCCATATCCCATATTCTCATCCGCGATCATCTGTCCCACAGAGTTCACACGTGCTGATGGATTCATGCTGTTAAAAGCCGAGGTCATGGCTGCCATCTGTTGTTTAAATTTTGCTCCACCATTGACTCAATCTTGCTGACCAGTGCCCCAAAAGATTTTGAAATTCTACGAGTCTCAAACCTCGTAGACTCACGCTTTTCCACACTGTTCAGCAGGTCTTGGCATCTCTGCACTCCTAGGCCCATAAAATTGCTCTGAGCCATCATATCCAGTTCATTTGCAGTCTCCCTGTCTGGGGCATTGTAGAATTAGTGCAATAGTTTAAACCATGGCTCTCCGTGAGTAGGACATCTACGAAGGAGCTGATTGAATTTCCTCCATGTGTCTCCCAAAGAATCTCTTCCTGTTGCGTGAACTTTGTGACGTCTGCCATTATTTGTGCAACCTTGGACGATGGAAGATACTTCCTAAGGTACTCTTGGCAACACTCTGCCCATGTAGAGATACACCCTGCTGGAAGCTCTAGGAGCCATGTCTTTGCTTTCACTGATAAAGAAAAGGGGAAGAGCATCAGTTTAGCGTATCATCTGGCACCCTTTGATCATGAACTGTGGAAGTGATTTGGTTGAAGTTTAGTAGATGGGAATTTGGATCATCCCCTGGAGCTCCAGTGAACAAGAACTCATCTCGCACCATATTGATTAGCTGCTGACGCAATTCAAAATGAGCTGCATTGATCTGTGGCCTCACGATTGTGGGAAAGTATCCATCCGGTGTGGTCCTGAAGTAGTCCACCAAAGGAAGCTCATCAAATTCAGCATTGTTGACTTGTTCTACGACATTCCGACCATTATTATTCCGGTTATTTCCACCATTTTTACCTCCATTTGCTCCTCCATTGTTTCTCTCTTTCACCCCCACACCAGGAAGTGGTTGTGGATTTGGGGGGTTCAAGCGTGCCATTGTAGCTTGCATCTCGGTTAACAGAGCTCTGAGCTCCTCAGTCTCCCTTGCTCGATTAACTGCATCTTCCACAGCTGCTATTCTAGCTACTTCCGCTTCTTGCATACCCTTGCGAATCCTTTCAAACTCAGCTCTGGTTTGGTCATCCATAGTCACTGAGCTTGATTTCCTCTTGTCTCTACGTTGTGTGCGTAACAGGAATTCTGGGTCTTCAAGTGTTGGGTGCAAATGATCGTCTCTAGAACAAGACATACACCGTGAAATCCAACCTGAAGACACATATCACACACAAAGTTGTTGAGTAACATATATTAACAAAAAATAAAATTTCTAAGGCTAGGAATTATAACTAATTTAGCTGAAGTCCCCGGCAACGGCGCCAAAAACTTGACACGATCCAACTGCAAGTGTACGTTTGTCGCGTGTAGTAATATCTGGTAATCCGAGTTTGTCGAACCCAAGGGACTTCTTGTAAATTAGTATTAAATTCAATCCTTATGTGGGTAAATCGCAGTTGTTGTGTTTACTAATTGTAATAAATTAAAGAAAACATGAATCTCAATTAATCGATTAAATTGCTTCACGATTATTAAAGACGAATTGTTTTAGGTTTTTCTCAAAGTTAGAAAAAGTCAGGATATCTCTACGGGTCACTAGGTATTTCACACTATGTTGGATTTACGTCCTACTAACACGATGATTCTTTTTTCTAGCTAAACGAGCATGTTTGTGTTGAACATTTCTCAACAAACACCTATACTTAAACTATGAAAGCAAATGTCTCTAGTCTAATAAAGTTTAAGCACTCTTTACGATCATTAATCCACTCTTTGTTCTTAGCTAACTAGCAAGATTTCTCAACCCTAGATATGGCTAGTGTGTATTTCAAGTTTCGGGCAATAAACGTTGATTTCTATAACGTTCACGACCTAGCTCAATCCTATTGATGCGTATAATAATAGAATAGAAGAGTGATAAGCAGAAAAAACACATAACTAGATAAATAATCATCAATTAAGCCAAAACGCGTGAAAGCAAATCCATGAATCACAAAACATAGTGTGATCAAAACCTAGCTCCCTATGAGATATCCTGAGATAGAGGTTTAGCTACTCATAAACATGATCTCAATACAAGTTTTCATGATCCAAATCCAAAAACTAGAAAAGAAACGGAGTTTTAGAAGCCAAACGAATGATCCAAGTGCTCCAAAGCTCTCCCAACGATCTCTAGCTCTCTAAGACGTCCAAAACAATTTCTAACTGGCCAAAATAAGCCCTAACCAAGTCTAAGTATGTTCCCCAAGTGTTTAGAACAAGTTATGAGTAATCACAAAACAACCCCAAAATGTTTCCAAAAAATTCTGCACCCGACTAGGTCGTGTAACCTACTTGACTAGGTCGTGCGACCTAGTCGTAACACTTAGAAAAATTTCTGCTAGCTATTAGGTCGTGAGACCTCTGATACTAGGTTGTGCGACCTAGTTCAAAAATTCCTGCTCACGGCCTCCCTGGAACTAGGTCGTGCGACCTGTTGACAGAGGTCGTGCGACCTACTGCTACTTAGCCAAATTTCAGCTTCTTTCCACTTTGTTGCTCGTGTTTCCGAATCATCTCCCGAGCATCGATTCTTCACTTGATCCTCAATTTTGAGAACTCATTTCAATTGCCACTGGTCTTACTTCCATCTTCATTGTAGAACTCAAAATATCCTCAAAACATCCGCAATTTGTTCTAAAACATCCTGGAAAAGCAACTAAGCATTTTGAAAAGCACATAAGGACCCGAATTTTGATCCCGAACTCCGATGAACGTGATTTTCACCTTTGGATTCCTTTTGAGACGCAAACTTCGATCATGTATAGAAATCCGCGTTTCCAGACCGTTTTCTCTTTTTTCTCAACTATTTTCCAAATTTGGCGAAAACATCCAAAACGCGCTAAATTCGTCTTTTTCTTCTATTCCGAAGCCCGTTTCTTTTCTACACTTGATTCCCGCATGCGTAATTCTTATCAAACAACAACAAGAACACTACCGCGAAGATAAAATGTGATAAATTATCAAAATAATACTCAAAATCATTAAGAAACGCCCATATTGTACCTTAAAGCTCAAAAACATCCAAAAGTGCATTTTTGTTATATTTTGGCTCAAATCTCGTCACTGTGCACCGAAACGCACAAAAATAGCAATATATAGTGTACGTAAGATAAATATTATTAAGGAGTTATCATATTTCTTTTGTTGTAATTAGACACATTGATGATTAATCCTGGAGAACATGAGAATTATAGCTATTCTCTAAGTGGTAGTAATTACCTTGCAAAGTTGAAAGTTTCTGCCAAATTCTTCTCTGAACAACAGTGTTTGTTAATTTTCTAACTTGAGTTTTATAAGAGGTATGCATGATTTTATTGATGTTTACGAAAGTAAATAATTCTCAAATTAATATGGTGATAGTATAAAAAGCATGATTTATATTCAAAAGTTGTTTGGATATTCATGAATCCTTTGTGAGAACTCTCGAAAATTACTTATGAAATCTGATTTGGTTATGATACATAGAAGAATTAAAAAACTTCTTATAGTTTCAGGATGATGTACAGAGTTGTGTTATCTATGGCTCCGGACGGAGGCGCTAAGCGATCCTCCAATTACTTATGGCTACGGACATTGGAGCCAAAATGTACCAAGGTATTGCAGCCAAGGGGTTCGTAGAGCTATAGAGTGCTACTTATACTTGTAGTGGTCACTACGGTGTAGGGTTCGACACTTAAGACCTTTTAGCTATGAATTGTGAGTGAGGATTGACATATGGGTTCCCTTAACTCTCGGGGTGAAATAGGGTTTGATAAAACCTAGAAGGAACCCTTTATGATTACTTCATGATCCCTCTGTCTACATCGATCCTGCTGGTGGATCTGGACATGCCTCATCTAAACTTAACAGTTAATTGGACTTGAAATAATGTTGACTACTCTATTGATATTGTTTGTGAATCTAGATATGCCCTAACCGAATGAATTGAGTTGAAAAACAATTTCTACTCGTGATTTAATAGTGCTATCAGTTCAAAATAACTTTTTTACTATTGATATTTTATTTAAACTTATCCTTGTGTTCCACTCATTGCATTACATGTCGTAATGTGTATTTACTCAGATTTTATTGATTCTTTTCAAACGGTGGTGTCTGCATTTTGTTACTTCAAAACCTCCCCATATTAGTGCAAGCCGGGACGGGTACTCAGACCGAGGCAACACCGCTGAGAATAAGTTAGAGATCCCTTAGTAGATCACAAACATTATATTTTCCAAATTGTACTCATTTTTGGAATAACTTTTTTATACATTAAATGAAATATAATCCTAAATAATATTCCTCTTAGGTTATCGATTGTTTCTTTAAACCTGAACCGATATGCCAGGTTGTTTTATAATGATAGTATCTGCTATTGCCGAGTTTATGAAAAAAATTCTTTTAGAACACTTGAATTCCATTGCGTTTGGCCAGAATCTTTCTAACTTGGAGCTGAATGTGCCAGAAGAAAAGTCTTAAATTACCCAAAGGAATGCTATTGAGGAACAAGCGCGAAAGTAGGAAGAAGATGTACGAAACTGGCTGCACGAAGAAAGAGACATTTCTCAAGACAAGGAGAAAAGCCTGCGAGAACAACCAGAGCGCGAGAAAGACCAAGAGCTGGAAAATGTGCACCTAACTCTAAGGGACATTGTTAGCGATGATGATGAAGGTGAGCTATTCATATTTTCTATAACTAATTATGATATCTTCTTTGGAACCCTTGCTATGGAACATCTTCTGCGGATTTCGTAAGTGGTTAGTTGACCAAAGAGTCAAACCTTTTGGTAAAAAGTAATTCCCTTTAGGGGGTGACCACAATGTGATTTCTTACTCATGTCTTCTTGTTAAAGGTGTTGCGAGAAGAGCTACAAAGGTGAGCATGTTAGATCAAAGCAACCTCATACTTTGGGCATCTAGTTATTCTTCTAATTTTCCTTCTGTAGAGATCGGCTCAGTAACAAACCTATGCCATCCTGTGACATTTGCAAGAGATGAATCTCACGCATGTGAGCCTGATAAGCTGCAAGTGTTGTCTCACCCCTTGTCTCCATATGACATGATTGAAAAGGGAAGCTGAAAACGTTTGATTTTTGTTACAGAGGGTAGCGCAATGTAGCCAAGAAGTCTTCATATCAACATTGATGAAGACACTAAGAGTGATCAAGATCTCATCCCTCTGAGACAAAGGAAATATCTTGCGCTTTTTTAGATTCAAACAATGTTGTCGAAATAGATTATCATGATACGGATCCCCGGGATTAGGACATGCACATGGCTGACTCATTCACAGAGGATCCACTAGTGGAAGGTAAAATTATACATTTTCCTATCTTTTCTGTTCAAAGATAGAATAATTTTCCTCATCTATGTTTCTGTACATGTGCGAGCTATGGATGATGCTAGTGAGGGGAAACTAATAAGGAAATCCGAGATCATATGGTTGAGGATCTGCCTGCAGAGACTAATGCGACAAACTCTGAGGATAATGCCGCTGGTCCCCAAAACCAGAATGTTTTGGACGTAGCGCGTGTAGAGCCTCGATCTCTCGGGAAGAAATTGAGGATGGTTCTCAAAGTCAGGTTGTTTCAAGTGTTCCAGATTTGGAGCCTTCCGTGAGTGCTCTTGCAGAGATTGTGACCAGTTCTCATGATCAAACTGTCCCAAGGACTGCTGCTCCGGAAGCAACCTTGGATGGGCCAGCTCCTGAAGAAAATGCTGCTATCTCTCATTATCAAACCGTCCAAGAGGCTGCGCCTGCATGAACGGACTATGCTGCATCTTATCAAGAGCGAAATCTTCACTCTGGGGAGCATGGTGCCAATGTTAACATAACCTTTCTGCCCCAACTGACTTGGTGGAGGAGATATTCGGTAACATTGTGATCCGACCATTAAGGACTGGACATTAAAGTGCTGGTCCTCCCCCTCTAGCAGGGGGTGAAACTTCAATAATCCCAGTAAGTGTAGCACCAAGTCCACTCTTCCTTCATGTTCAATTGAGTCATTTCATGATATGGGGATTTCAAGCTACCGAGAGCAACACTTCTACAAGTAGGTACAACATTCCAACCTCGCATGATGAGCAGGAGGATCTTGATGACATTAAGATGCATGGGGGTTAAGATTCCTTGCATGTGAGATGTCCATGGAGGTGTTGATATTAATCATGATCTCCTCTATTGTCTGCTGAAAGTTAGGATTTCTCATCCTTGGTCGTTGCAACAATTAAATGTGAAAAAAGCCCTTATAGGGATGGGCTAAAAACAACATAACTGGAATAAGAATTGGGCATTGTATAAGTTATTGATGATGGGATTCAACCTTGGGCCAACTTGAACATTTTGGGCCTGACTATATAAACATGTAAAATGCCTTTTTACATGGTTTTTTCCGCAAACATTCTACATGAAACAACCTACTGGTCTGATTGATCCTAAGTTTCCAAAACATGTGTGTCGTATTCACAATTCGATATATAGCCTCAAACAAGAAGCTCGTGCTTGGTTTGAGCGATTCGTATCATATTTATTGTTTAGGGTTTGTGGCACCCTATACTGATTCCTTCCTATTTGTCCGGCATAACAACAATAAACTTACCGTTTATATGTTATATGTGAATGAAATTATAATCACTGGGAATAAGCTTCCCTATGTTTCTTCTTTTATTTCCCAATTAGGCACTGAATTTGAGATGACCGATTTACGTCCTCTCACATATTTCCTTGGGCTACAAATCATTATATCTTGTCACGCCATTATTATTAACTAAGAGAAGTTCGTTTTGGAATTACCTAAGCGTTTTAAAATGTCCTCTTGCAATTTGTACCACCCCCTTCCCGGCAGCATTAAGTACGATATTGACCAAGGAGAACTACTCTGATGCTACTTTTTAGCGAAAGCTCCTTCACCCTTTACAGTATCTAAGTTTGAGCCTCCCGGATATAACTTTTTCCGTGAACCACTTTTCCCAATTCATACATAATCCCACCCAGATTCATCTATGAAAGTTTGTAATGTATGTAAATAAACAGGATCAAATACTCTAGAGGGGGGGGGGAGGGGTTGAATAGAGTATGGGAAATTTTTCTCAAAAACATTCTTCTGAAACTTTAAGTAGATGTGTAGTTGATATCTCAAAGCTTTGAAAAGATTTGAGATGCTAGAGGTATAAGTGCTGCTCACAGAAGCTTCAAAGCTTTGAGATTGTAAATCCTCCAAATCTTTGGAGCTGCCTGTTCTTAACTGTAACGAAAATTAATCAAAATAAATAACAACAACATAGGGATTTTTACAGAGTTCAGTCACAATGGACCTAGTCTCAGCCTGAGGGATCTGATCCCTCCAGGATTTCAACACAACTTCTTATTAATCACCCAGATCTAGCCCTAGATCTCAAGCGTAAGTGAGCTACCTTACAATTATACAGCTTGTGTTTCCTAACCTATCTAGTTACCAGCTACAATCTGTTGAAACAATAATAAGCTCTTGTTGTTCACTTGAACAACCAAACTTATATGTTCTGTGAGGTTTTAGAAAGATAGAATGAATAAAACAATTCAGTATAAGTAGAAGAACTCAGAAAGAATAAGCTAAGGAAGCCTGGAAGAGTTCTTGAGATTTGATGAATGATCTTCAATCCCTGCATTGTTGATTGGCCTGATTGTTTGATGAGTTGTGTAACTTGATCTCTCCTGTTTGTAACTCTCTTCAAAACCCACGTTGATCAGCCTGTCTCTAAGTGTCTCTCATTTTTAAATTCAAACTCACCTTATATCAACAACCTGCAACAGTTTAGAGAGATTTTAGGAACTGAATTCCTATAAATCCTCTCCATGAGATGCTTCTTTCAACAGCTATGTTTGAATAGCTTTTGAATTAAATTATGGATGTTTGAACGACCAACAGTTCTGCACAATCTCAGCAAAAATGATAAAACATAATCTAGACAAACTAGTCACAAAATATCTGATCTATTAGACAGTCAGTTCCTGCAAAAAAAACCCTAACTGATTTTGCCTATTATAACTAGTCACATGTGAATATAATTGCAAGATAAGATAGATATCATAGTGAGAAGCTTTCGAGCTTTGACTAAATCTCAAAGCTTTGGTCAATCATATCCATCCTGAACACAGAAAACAGTTGATCATAATTGTCTATTATAACTGATTCTTGAATCCATCATATCCATCCTGAACACAGAAAACAGTTGATCAGTTATGATCACAGGCAATCTCAAAGCTTTGGAGCTTTGACTAAATCTCAACGCTTTGGAGCTTTGATCATCAGTTCATACAATGAAACCTGCAATATGCAAAACTAGTTCAATCCATAGAATTAGCTTAAAATATTAGTTAAAGACAATAATAAATGATTGAATCACCATTAAATCAAATCTTCAAGCCTGCAAACACTGAAACTATTAAGAAATTCAGACAATCAATACAAGGAAACAATATCTCAAAGCTTTGAAGCTTTGAGACTTATAACAGTTCTGATAGTTTTGGCTTTCATCATCAAAGATCACCCCCCCCCCCCCCTTGAGTTTGTCAACACATTTAATAAGCTTGAACTATCAATCTCGACAAAAAAATAGGATGCTTTCTATAATTTCCTCTCACTCAAAGTCACCATTAAAACTTAACAGGATAAATATATCACATACTCATCAAAACAAACACAGCACACATATCTAAAAAGAACTGATAGCATAAAAACATCAACCACATCCTACAACATCCATACTTCTCCCCCTTTTCGACTTTCATCGAAGAAGTAGAAGAAATGTAGGATCATGTTCAGAGTTGTTTAAAACCAAAAAATTAAAACTTTAGGTCGCAGAAAATAAAGAAGAAAAGATAGAAAGTTCTAGAAAAAGAATGTCTTCAAGCTTTCGCACCTTTCTTGGTTATCTACTTTCCACCTTTAGCTTCTTCTTTAACTTTTTACTCAGTCTCAGCTTTTACTTCTTCAGCAGTTTCATCTTCTGATTTCTCTCCAGCATCAGCTTGTTCTTCCATCTGTTCAACTTGTTCCTTCACATTTTAAGCTTCTACATCAGCAATCACTTAAGCAATCACCTCCTCAACTGTAGAAGTATCCTTCTATGTTCCTTCTTCAGCATTTTCTTCATTTCCTGCTTCCTTATCAGCTTCCTCATAACCAGCTTGCTCATCACCATCTTCTTCATCAGACTGTTCAAATAAGTCCTTTGATGTAAGAACTATTGGTACATTTTTCTTTTTCTTTTGCTTCTTTAAAGCTTTCCCAAGAATCTTATCTAAATCAATGCTAGTGTCTCTGCTTTCTGAAGATGGAATCATTTCTATGTTCAAACCTTTGATGATCACAGCTAACTTTGAGTTCACCAAACCCTTGAACTTCACAAAATCAGTAGACAAATAAAAAAGACTTTGTCTAAGATCTTCAACACCATTCCCCAGTACTTCAACTCTATCAAGAACCTGAGAAAAATCCACAATACCAGAAGACTTTGATGCTGTAGGTTTGATATACTCTCTTTTAATTCCTTTTCTGACAACTCAGAATAAAACTTCCACTTGCCTTTACTATTCTGGAATACACCAATCCTTTGAGGTGAAGCTTCATCCACCAACCCAAAACCACTGTAATCTTCTCCTCGTTTTTCAAAGAAACTCCAAAGAGTTTAATGAACAAAGGAAACAGATTAGCATAAGTCAGTGAGTGATTCTTGGTTCTAGTCCCACAATACACCATATGTTCCATGATCACAGTAGGCAGGTCAATCTCAAAGCCTTGACAAATTGGATACATGAAAATCAATACTTTGTCTGTAACCAACTCTTTGGAATGCTCTATGGGAACTACACACCTCGTGATGATTGAGAAAATACTTTTGAATTCACAGTTCAACACTGAATGTGTTAACTGCTTGGGTCCAGTTGGTGTTCCCTCCAAGAAAAACAGAGATCTTGCCTTCTCCAAACATTCGTTTCTCTCAGGATGCTCATGAATCTTATAGTTCTTAGGAATGCCAAAAACTTTGGAGAGAACCCTATGATCTAGCCTTATATCAATTCCAGCATTTTTTGAAGTTAAAACATAACTCTCATTGTCATCTATCCCTTGAAGAAAGTTCAGAGAAACAACCTAGTCAATCTAGGATAAGACTGAGAAGGTGTATTCAACATCATTCCAATAGGAAAATCTCTCAAACTCTTAATGTAGTTTATGTTTAATTTCTCCAACAACTCATCACTCATAAAACTACAAAAATCTGTCTTTGAAGAAGCATAACCATCCATCCAAACATTTTCAACCTCGTAGTTAATGAACCAAGGTTTACGAAACAAGTACTTACCATATATATCAGCTTTATTGGTGTTCATATCACTGTTCTTAACTCTCTTCTTCTCTGATGGTGGATCCTTCTTCTCTTATTATGACTTCTTTTCTTTTGAAGATGGAATATCCTTCTTCTCACTTGTTTTCTTCACTCCACTAGACTCTTTCTTCTTGCTTAACTGATATTCTTTTTCTTTACCCTTCTGCTCCTTGTCTTCCACAACCTCTTATTTCTCAGACTCAGATTCAGATCCATCTTCTTGAACCTCTTTTTGAACTGCTTTTCTCTTCTTGATCTTCTTTGAAGGAAGGGAGGCCTCTTGAATGATGACTGTAGTTTCTGAATCTGATCCTTGATCAGTGATCTTTCTGCTAGCCTTACTCTTCATCCTCTTACCAGAACTCTGACCTTGCTGCTTAATCCTCTCATATTTGTGCTCCATTGGGTTTAGGGTTTCAGAAGGTAAGGGAATGAAATTGAGAGAGAGATAGAGACGGAGAGAAAGAGGTGAAGATTGAGAAAAATAAGCCCTGAAGCTGGCTTAAGTAGGTACAAGAGTTGGAATAAAAAAGGACTGCCTGAAAAATTGATTTAAAAAGATTTGGTTGAGATATTTTTGGGATATTTAGTCAAAATCCTCTGAACATATCGAATATTCTGCAATTATCTAAAAAGATATCAAAGTATTTGAAGATCCACTTTTTAAATAATATAACACATCAGATTGCTCAACCTTTGAAACAGTGGCTCAATGCTTTGAGAATTTGAAGACTGCTAGAAAACTTCAAAGCTTTGAAGCATACTTTCAAGGCTTAAGAAAGTATGATCTCAAGGCTTTGATATTTTCACACATAACACAAGTAAGAACTAATACTCCCCCTAAACCAATGCATCCTTGTTTAGCACGCCCAATTCAAGCCTTAGGATTGCAAACCTTTCATCTGGTAGAGATTTAGTGAAAATATCAGCTACCTTCATAGAGGTTGAAACAAAAGATAAAGATACATCACCTTTCTCAGCATGATCCCTTATAAAAAGATGTCTCATATCTATATGCTTATTTCTTGAATGCTGCCCTGGATTCTTTGATATTGAAATGGCACTTGTATTATCGAAGTTAATAGGAACAATCTTGAAATCATATCGAATATCCCTTAATTGTTGAGCAATCCAAAGCACCTGAGAACGACAAACACCAGCTGCAATGTATTCAGCTTCTGCAGTTGACAAGGCTACTGAAATTTGCTTTGAATGCCAACAGATAAACTATGAACCAAGAAAATAACAGCATCCAGAATTACTCTTTCTATCCACTTTGTAACCTATAAAGTCTGCATCTGAATAACCACTTAACATAAAATTAGTTATTCTTGGATACCAAAGCCTCAAGTCTTTAGTTCCATTCAAATATCTGAAAATCCTCTTAACATCAGTCAAGTGACTTTCCTTAGGATCTGCTTGAAACCTTGCACACATACATACACTAAACATAATGTCTGGTCTACTAGCAGTTAGATATAAAAGAGAACCAATCATAGCTCTATATTCTTTTTGATTCACACTCTTACCACTTGTGTGCTTGTCTAAGGCATATATGAACTCATTTGATTCTTAATTGCCTTGGACAGAGACATGTTATACTAGTGTAACAAGTCTTTGGTATATTTGCCTTGATGTACAAATATTCCTTTCTTCATTAGATTAACATGACGTCCAAGAAAGAAATTGAGTTCTCCCATCAAACTCATTTTGAACTCCCTGCTGCAACAACCCCCTTATCCGGCTCGGGACAAGACTGGGAGGGCGATGCTTAATAGAAGCGGTGGAGATCAAAAGCAATACCTTTCACAACACTTATTCATATTATTAAACATAAAACTTAAAGTCTTATACAAACGGTTCTTACTATTACACAACAGTTATCTAATATCATTAAATAGTTTACTGATGACAATCACATTCTAGGTGTGTCTCGCGCCCCTTCTATTCCATATCCAGCTACTAGACCTGGGGTGGGAAGGACAACCAGAACCACAGTTTTGAAAGTCACTAAGAAGTGCTGAGTGAGATACACCTTAGCGTGTAAAACATGAAAGAAAATATAGACAGTTGGGATAAGAGTAAAAAGTAACAGTGACAGAGTATGAGTAGAACAATGATCAGAGTACGCAACAGCATGAACAAAAATGTTAGAAATGAATCATACTGAGATTGATTTCAAGAGAATTTGCTATGGGCAGTCACTGGATCTATAAATGCCAACAGAGGGCCTCTCGAATAATATCTCTATCCAACAAGGCATAAAGTGGAAACTCCCGAATCGGTGTTTCCGGCCGGAGCCAATAAACCCAAGACTTCAACCAGAATTCAGGGAAAACTCCACAGTCTGTGTTTCTGGCCGGAGCAAACTTAGTCCATGACCACAACAAGTAGTCAAGGGGAACTCCTGAATCTGTGTTCCAGGACCTTGGTCGAGCTCTATAGGGTCTAGGGGGATCAAAGAGAGGAGGTGGGTGGCGTTCGTTCAATTTTTCCGGAAAAAATGGAGTTCGCCGGCGAGATTCGTTGGCTACTGCTGCTGCTTAGGTTGGCCCCTGTTTCCTCTTATTTTGCTGCAATGGAGGTCGAAACAGAGAGGGAAAGTGAGAGAGAGAGAGAAGAGGGATGTTGGTGGTGGTTTTGGGTGCCTTCCCCGAAGGTGGCAACGGCGGTTGTGGCGGCTTCGGGGGTGGTCGTTGACTGCTGCTCCTGCAGCTGTTGCTTTGGTGTCTGTTCAGGAATGAGAGATAGAGAGAGATACAGAGAGCTAGAGGGTGAGAGAGAGATACAGAGAGCTAGAGGGTGAGAGAGTGATGGAGGTGGCAGTGGGTTCTCTAGCCGAGAGGGTGGTGTTGGTGTTCGGTGGTGGTGTTGGCGGTTGAGTTGTCGGAGAAAAAGAAGATGATGATGATGTTGAAGGAGAAAGATGAGCTTAAATAGAGAGGGAGAAAGGTGGGAGCAGTGGCGGTGATGTTGTCGTGGCCGTGAGGGAGAAGAGAAAGATTTTGAGATGAATAAGAAATGAAGAAGAAGACAAGGAAAAGAAAAGTCTGGTGAAAAAATATCTCCGAATATTTTAATTGTTGTTGGAAATGATTGAGTGTGACTCATGCACCAATTGCTAGAGTAATTGGGTGTAGCACTCACATCAAATATCCCGGTGGTTGCACACGCATTAGTAACCGATTAAATAAAATATTCACGTTTCAATTTACGACTATTAATGTAACGTGCTCTGAATTCTTCTACGTTCTAATAATATGATGAATTACCCAAATATTATTTTCGCAACTAATTTATTATTATTATTATTATTATTATTATTATTATTATTATTATTATAATTATTATTATTATTATTATTATTATTATTATTATTATTATTATTATTATTATTATTATTATTATTATTATTATTATTATATTTTGGCTCTCTAAATTACTAAATAACCCCTAGTAATTATACGGGGTATTACATCCCCCCCCCCTTAGATTAGGCTTCGTCCTCGAAGCTTGGACGGGTTTCTAGGGTCCCAGTGGTTTCCTAAATGAGACGCACATAGATTAAGGTCAGAATGCTTACCTTTTGTATTGTTCAGTGCTTGTGCCTCCGTTTTATTCAACATAAAAACTCTTCCAGGTGGCCTCTGGTCGTTTCCCTGAGAGGCGTTCCCTCCATTCATGTCTCTATTGTTTCCATTGTTATTGTTGCGAAACTGATTTCCTCTATCCTGATTATTCTTTCGGTTCCCTTGGAAGTTTCGCCATTGTTCTGGGCATTCCTCTGATTGTATTCTCCGGTGTTGGCTTGTTGATCCTCAGCATACATCCTTTTTCGGCAGTCGTTAAAAATGTGGCCTTGGATGCCGCAGTACCTACAAATTATGGGTGTTCCGTCGCAAGTGTATCCACGATGATTGCAACCACACCTCTTGCAGCTGGCTTTGTACTTGTTGCTGCCATTTCCATGGTTCTGATGGTGACTTTCTCTCCCATTAAAACGCTTATTCGCCCCTTGGTTGCTCCTTCCTTGGCAATGATTATCATCCTCTAGGCCTTCTGCTTTTCTCTTCCTTAGTTGTTTTGTCATCACCTGGTCGACTCTCCAGATGTTTGTAGCTATTCCATAGGCGTCAGGCAGCGTGTCATAGGTTCTGGTGAGCATGGTCCTCTGGATTTCAAGCTTCAAACCTCCTATGAAACGAGTGACCAAGCCTTTTCAGTAGGCACTGTGTCTTCTGCGAAACGAGCTAACTCCACGAACTTGTCGTAGTAGTTAGTCCCCGAATCGTTTCCTTGATTTAGTGCAATGAACTCCGGGTACTTATGCTCCTTAACATGCTCCGGATAAAAGGAAATTCTCATTGCAGTCTTCAGTGCCTCCCAGTTAAAATCTTCTTGAGCCATGAACCTTGCTCGATTGGAAGTCCACCAGTTTTCATCTTTTCCCTTAAAGTAAAATGCTGCCTCCTTAACCTTTCTAGCTTCCGGGCATTCCATGTCCTGGAAAATCTTAACGAATTCCCTAATCCAATTCTCAAGCAACACGGGATCTTCTTGCCCAAAGAAGCAACTTGGGTTCCGATGAGCTATCTTTTCAGCCCAATCAGGTTCTTGTTTAACAAAAACATTGTTATTGTTGTTCTGGTTGTTGTTGTTCATTGTCTGAACAAACTGATATGTATGACCGATCAACTGAGCCACTTGTGGGTTTAGGGCTTCTTCTCCTTCCATTTGTTACTTTCAATACGTATCGGTACTCCTGGACATTACGTACCCTAAGAGATCTCTTACCGCCACACACGTACTTACACAAATGAAAGGTCACAACTAATAAGCACTCCATACCAACTAGTCAAACAATATCTCAGCGAGATACACAGAAGAAGCCACACATAAGAGATACTTGATGTACGGTTTCATAACCATATACCGTATTGGTACTAGGATCTCAACACGAAACAGCATAAAATCAAATAGCACATAGTAACTTGTCAAGCAAGAGAAAGTAACCAAGAATTCCCCAAATACCCGGATTTTCAGTATTTTATCTTGCCCTATGTTCATTTTAGGTTACCCTACAGGTTTTAATTCCCTTGTTGGAAAGAATTTCTCTGATACCACCTGCAACAACCCCCTTATCCGGCTCGGGACAAGACCGGGAGGGCGATGCTTAATAGAACCGGCGGTGATCAAAAGCAATACCTTTCACAACACTTATTCGTATTATTAAACATCAAAATTAAAGTTTTATACAAACGGTGCTTACTATTACACAACAGTTATCTAATATCATTAGATAGTTTACTGATGACGATCACATTCTAGGTGTGTCTCGCGCCCCTTCTATTCCATATCCAGCTCCTAGACCTGCGGCGGGAAGGACAACCAGAAGCGCAGTTTTGAAAGTCAGCAAGAAGTACTGAATGAGATACACCTTAGCGTGTAAAACGGGAAAGAATATATAGTCAGCTGGGATAAGAGTAAAAAATAACAGTGACAGAGTATGAGTAGAACAATAATCAGAGTACGCAACAGCGTGAACAACAATGTCAAAAATGAATCATCCTGAGATAGATTTCAAGAGCATTTTCTATGGACAGTCACTGTATCCATAAATGCCAACGGAGGGCCTCTCAAATAAAATCTCTAGCCAACAAGGCATAAAGTGGAAACTCCCGAATAGGTGTTTCCGGCCGGAGCCAATAAGTCCAAGACTTGAACCAGAAGTCAGAGAAACTCCAGAGTCCGTGTTTACGGCCGGAGCCAACTTAGTCCATGACTACAACAAGTAGTCAAGGGTGTGTTCCAGGAGCTTGGTCGAGATCTATAGGGTCTAGGGGGATCGAAGAGAGGAGGTGGGTGGCGTTCGTTCAAGTTTGCCTAAAGTTGGCCTGAAAAAATGGAGTTCGCCGGCGAGATTCGTTGGCTACTGCTGCTGCTTAGGTTGGCCTCTGTTTCCTCTTATTTTGCTGCTATGGAGGTCGAAACAGAGAGGGAATGGGAGAGAGAGAAGAGGGATGTTGGTGGTGGTTTTGGGTGCCTTCCCCGAAGTTGGCAGCGGCGGTGGTGGCGGCTTCGGGGGTGGTCGTTGACTGATGCTGCTGCAGTTGTTCCTTTGGTCTCTTTTTAGGAATGAGAGATAGAGAGAGATACAGAGAGCTAGAGGGTGAGAGAGTGATGGAGGTGGAAGTGGGTTCTCTAGCCGAGAGGGTGGTGTTGGTGTTCGGTGGTGGTGTTGGCGGTTAAGTTGTCGGAGAAGAAGAAGAAGAAGAAGAAGAAGAAGAAGAAGAAGAAGAAGATGATGATGATGATGATGATGAAGGAGAAAGATGAGCTTAAATAGAGAGGGAGAAAGGTGGGAGCGGTGGCAGTTTAAGTGATGGTGGCGGTGATGTTATCGTGGCCGTGAGGGAGAAGAGGAAGAGTTTGAGATGAATAAGAAATGAAGAAGAAGGCAAGGAAAAGAAAAGTCTGGTGAAAAATATCTCCAAGTATTTTAATTTTTGTTGGAAATGGTTGAGTGCGGCTCATGCACCAATTGCTAGAGTAATTGGGTGTAGCACTCACATCAAATATCACGGTGGTTGCACACGCGTTAGTAACCGATTAAATAAAATATTCACGTTTCAATTTACGACTATTAATGTAACGTGTTCTGAGTTCTGCTACGTTCTAATAATATGATGAATTACCCAAATATTATTTTCGCAACTAAATTTATTATTATTATTATTATTATTATTATTATTATTATTATTATTATTATTATTATTATTATTATTATTATTATTATTATTATTATTATTATTATTATTATTATTATATTTTGGGTCTCTAAATTACTAAATAACCCCTAGTAATTATACGAGGTATTACACCTGCACATTAGACTTGAAAACTCTTTTGAAAGAGCATCATTAGTAGAACCAAATAATATGTCATCAACATAAATCTGTACTACTAATAAATCCTTTTCATGATTCTTAATAAAAAGAGTTTTGTCTACCAGACCTCTCTTAAAACCATTGTCAAGTAAAAACTTTGAGAGTTTGTTATACCAAGCCCTTGGAGCTTGCTTTAAACCATAAAGAGCTCTGTCTAGTTTGTAAACATGATCAGGAAAGTTATCATCTTCAAAATCAGGTGGTTGTGCAACAAAACTTCTTCTTGTAAATATCCATTCAAGAAAGCACATTTAACATCCATTTGATAAAAGCTTTATATATTTATGGGATGCAAATGCAAGAAGTATTCTGATAGCTTCTAACCTGGAAAAAGGAGCAAATGTCTCCTTATAATCAATTCCTTTCTCTTGATTATATCTCTGTGCCACAAGTCTGGCTTCGTTCCTCACAACTTTGCCATTTTCATCAAGTTTGTTTCTGAATCCCATCTGGTTCTAATAACATATTTATTCTTTGGTCCAAGTTCCAAACCTTGTTCCTCTCAAACTCATTTAGCTCATTGTGCATTTCAATGATCCAATCTGCATCTTCTAGTGCCTCCTTTGCATTTTAAGGCTCAATAAGAGATACGAAAGACTAAATGCATAAAAGATTCTTTAGCTACCCTCTTGTCTGTATTTCAGTTGTTGGATCTGAGATAATTTTCTCTTTAGGATGTTGTGATAAGTATTTGAACTTCTTTCTGTTGAATTAGGTGCCCTAGAGGCAATGTATATTTAGTATGAACGTTGTTTTGGCTAGAATATTCATTTATTAATTATTGTGATATTTAATATAATGAAGTCCTTAGATACAATGTGTTGTTTATCTTAAATATCTCTAGTCCATTATATTGGTTAATATGACAATCAATATAGCCCAGTATGTGTATAGATTGATATGGAAATATCAAGTCTAACACATGGGTATGCATTAGGAGTAATGGCATACTGGTTGAGCCACGACGAGAAGGATACATTAGATTATGTTAAAGTCGCAATCGCTTCTCGTAGTGCAAATTATATTGTAATCCTTAGAATTGAAGTCACTAGATATTCTAGTTGTGGAAAAATCTTACTTTGATGTTATCCAACGTTGCGCCTTAACCGGGCAACTATGAAGATAGCTATCGGGCATGATAGGAAGCCAGCTTAGAGATCGTAGTGATGCAGAGAGGATTTGTCCCTCCCACATAATGGGATCAAATATCCATGGCCACTCGAGGGATGGTGCTTATTGAATGTCTGGCCAGACTCAGATAAATGAATATGGAGATATTGATGTTATCTGCTTGCATAAGCACATTCCCAAGATCGAGAAACTATGGATTGGATATACGAGTGTGACTATTTATGTCTGGTGCCCAATCCAGACATGGATACAATGGGATAATGAAATATGTGATATTGGGAACTAGGTTTGTCGGGATCACTGACTTATTTCCATTAGTTGGGTGGGATGGATATGTTGCTAGACGCCGCTTCATGTTAGTAATTAGTTACTACCAACTAAGTAGAACCTATGGGGTCACACGCCTAATAGGGTTAAACTAGGTTTTGAAATTAATTAATACGATTAATTAATTAGAATGATCACTTTGCAACACCTTGAAAACTTAGTAGGACTAATATGCAAGGAAGGGACTAATACAATTTCATGTAGGATTAGGAAGGGCCTTTATGTAGTTAAAAAGGAGTTTTTGGACTATATAAAGGATGCTCCTAGCTTCCTTCCCACAACTAATGCTCATAAGATAATTGAGTGGGAGAGAAAGCAAGAGATAGAGCAAGACAACAAGGAGGCCGAAGCCCGTCCGCCCCTTCCCGTCGGCCACAAAGAGAGGTCGAACCCTCTCTTTGTTTTTCGTTGTGTGTTCTTCTTCCTCTTCCTCCGGTCCAAGCAAGAACTAGGATAAGGAATATCTAGATCTCAACTATAGGCATGGATCAAGCGTAGAGACGAAGACACTATTCTTCGTGTGATCTCCCAAACCAAAAGGTACACATCTTCCATGCTCTTATCATGTTTTGATTTTCTCTTCCTGTGATCCTTGGTGGGCTTTGAGTAGGAAATTTGTTATTCCACTGCGTTACCTACATTAAAACCCAAAAGTGGTATCAGAGCCACAAGTCGTAGTGCATAAAATGATTTTATGTGTTACGATTTCAGTTTATACACCGATATTTTCATATTACGCGAACCTGAAATTAATTGGCATAGTAGATGCAAAATTGAATTTGATTCAAGATAAACAAGATCCAATTTAACATTGGATGTGTAATTTGGCGAGTTTAATCACATAGGATGTGAATAATTGGGTTCTTGAAAATTAGGGTTCATGGGCACATAATTAGAAAAGAGTTTTTTCAACTATGGAAACAATTATATGAAAACAACCAAGCTTGGTCAACAAGGAAGGAAGGGGAAGGAAACTAGGGTCGAAACCCTAGCCGCCGCCCTCCCTCTTCCTTGCGCGCCAAGCAAGGCCACGGATCACTTAGGGGCTGCCGGCCTAGGGCCGGCCCAAGGCGGCGTGGGGCGGTCCATAGGGCTTCGGCCTATGCCTAGGTTGGACACCTTGGACCGTTGTAACCCTAGTTACCCAATTTTTAACTAAAATTGAACCAGCGCGTTAAAAAATAGTTTTAACTGTATTATGTGCATTGTTGCATGGTGGATGGATATGGCCTAGATTGTGGATGTTTGTGTTTGTTGTGGTTTTTTTTACGGCCTGCGAGCTGATCAAATTAATGTAATAGTTAGTTAATTTTACGCCCTGCAAGCTGATCATCTTTCTCAACATGTGAGGCTTCATTTATTTGTTCTAGATGTTAGGCTAGAATTAAGATATTTAGATGATAGCCAAGAGCATGGAGGATAAGACCGAAGAACCAAGAAGCCAAAAGGACAATGAAGACTCCCAACCCTAGGCGCGCGACTATGGTGGAGCACATGTAGCTGAGCTTGTCACTTTAGGGATATATATATTATCATTGTCTTGATAATATCTTAGTCTAGGGGCCATATCCATGCCACGTTAATTTTTTTTCTTTTCTGGATGTTTATTATTTTATGTCTTGTTATTTATTTTTGTGTGTATGACAATACTAGCAAAACGTTTACAAGATAATAATAATGAACAAACATGGTTTTTATTGTGGATTTCCCAATCCAAATAAGTAGATCATGTTGATGTGATCAACCAAACGAATAATGACTATTAAATCCCTCAAATAGAATATTGCGTTTTGCCTTCTCTTGCCTAAACACCCTTCATGATCAGGGTCTATTAAATTCGAGCTTGCCAAAGCAAGGCAATTTTAATTCACCATGATGTGTTGTGGACGACACAAGCAATTAATGTGTGATTTTTGAAGCAAGAGGTGGGACGTAACTAGGGAAGATCAATTGGATTGATAAACCTACAGGTATGACAATTAGGCGTTATCTAAAAGGATAAAGAATAATGGGTTATTAACCTAGTTGGACCAAGAGTTGCATGGGATGCAATTGGAATGGTTCCTACCTAAATAACCAATTCTTGGGTGACTTGCCAAAGCAAGCTCAAAAAGAAGTGAAATATGGATCTTGGACATACTAGAAAATATAATGATATTTTCGGCATTGATGGTGAGGGCTTTTAATCCGAGAAAAATAGTGGGAGCTATAGTTAATGATCTAGCCATTAGTGAATATAGTTAAATTGTTCAAAATACTAAAAATTGCATTTTTCTCGTTTTGTAGAATTCCAAATGGCAAATAATCACGCATCTAATTCATCCCTACGATCTGTCCTTGAGAAGGATAAAATTTCTGGAACAAATTTCCTTGACTGGTATAGAAACTTTAGGATTGTCCTTAAACAAGAAAAGAAGTTGTACGTCTTGGGCAGTCCAATTCAAGAACCACCCCAAGATGAGTCCATTCTAGCTGATGTAAGGGCACGTCAGAAATATATAGATGATTCTAACGATGTTATTTGCCTCATGCTCTGCACCATGACCTCTAAGCTTCAGAAGCAACACGAGAACATGGAGACCTATGATATGATCATACACTTGAAACAGTTGGTTCAGGAACAGGCAAGGCATGAGCAGTATGAGGTGTCCAAAGCACTGTTCAAGAGCAGTCTTGTAGAAGGGAATCCAGTTGGGCCTCATGTAATCCGAATGATCGGGTACATTGAGAACCTCACGAGACTAGGGTTCCCACTCGGCCAAGAGTTGGCCACAGATCTTGTCTTGCAATCGTTGCCTGACAGTTATAACCAGTTCATCATGAACTGTAACATGAACGAGATCAGTAAGACTCTGCCAGACTTATTGAACATGCCGAAGACAGCTGAACAGAGCATCAACAAAGGCAAGGGAAAAGTCATTACGATGATGCATAAAAGTAAAGGCAAAGGAGTTGCCTCTAATTCCAAAGGAAAGCGCAAGAAAGTTTCAAAATCCAAGGAAGCCCTAAAGCTTAGAGGGGGCGTGGCTAAAGGTGAATGTCACTACTCTAGCTAGCCGGGTCACTGCAGGAGCAATTTCCCTAAATATCTGAAGGATAAGAAGCTTGGAATAGTGATTCCACCACCACCAGGTATTCTTTGTTATAGACGTCAATCTTTCTATTTCTTCATCTTTGGTATTGGATACTGGATGTGATTCTCACATTTTTTGAAATGTGCAGGATTTGAAAAGAATTAGAAGTTGGCTAAAGGGAAGATAGATATGCGCGTCGGGAATGGAGCAAGAGTTGTTGCATTAGCTGTAGGCGTTTATGAACTATCTTTGCCTGCTGGACTTATTTTAGAATTAGATAATTTCTTTTATGTGTCTGCTATGAGCAGAAATATTATTTCCATTTCTTGTTTGGACGAGATGGGTTTTTCTATTTCAATAAAGTACAAGTGTTGCTCTATTTATTTTGATAGTATGCACTATTGTAGTGCGCATTTGTCTAATGTATTTTATATCCTTGATCTAAATAATCCCATCTATAACATAAATACCAAAATGATTAAAACTAATGATTTAAATAGTACATATCTATGACACTGTCGTTTAGGCCATATAAATGAGAAACGCATATCTAGACTCCATAAGGATGGACTTCTAGACTCATTTGATTTGGAATCATATGAGACATGCGAATCTTGTTTATTAGGAAAAATGACAATGTCCCCTTTCAATAAAAAGGGTGAGAGGATAGGGAGTTACTGGCACTCATACATAACGATGTATGTGGGCCGTTCCCCACGCGTACCAGAGGTGGTTACACCTACTTCATTACGTTTACTGATGATTTCAGTAGATATGGATTTGTATACCTTATGAAGGCCAAATCTGAATCCTTTGAATTGTTCAAGAATTCAAGAATGAAGTAGAGAAGCAACTTGGTAAAAGTATCAAGGCTTTACGATCGGATCGTGGAGGAGAATACTTGAGCCAAGAGTTTGATCAACATCTTAGAGAGTGAGGGATAGTATCCCATCTCACTCCACCCGGAACGCCACAATTGAATGACGTGTCCGAGAGGAGGATCGCACACTATTGGATATGGTGCGATCTATGATATCTAAAACGGATATTCCAATATCATTTTGGGGACATGCTCAAATGACGACAGCTTTTACCATTAACCGTGTTCCATCCAAATCGGTCATGAAGACACCATGATATGGACTGGGAAGCATCCCATAGTGTCGTTGATGAAGATTTGAGGCTGCAATGTCTCTGTAAAGCGTTTACAAACAGACAAGCTCGGGCCCAAAGCGGATAAGTGTAAATTTGTGGGATATCCTAAGGAAACGAAAGGATATTATTTCTACAATCCCACCGAGAATAAAGTGTTTGTAGCTCGGACCGGCGTGTTTCTAGAAAGAGAGTTTGTCTCTAAAGAAGCAAATGGGTGGGTTGTAGAACTTGAAGAAATTCAAGAACCACAAATCACTGAACCGATGATGTAACATGAACAGGAACTGCAAGTCGTTGTGGAAGAACCTGTTTAGGTGACACAGGAACTCCGTAGGTCAGGAAGGGTACGTCATGAGCCAGAGAGGTATGGACTTCTCGTGACTGAGCCCGATGACGTACCACTCATGGATGATGAGCTTGCAACCTACGGGGAGACAATGAAAGGCCCAGACTCCAAGAAGTGGCTAGAAGCCATGAGATCCGAAATGGATTTCATGTACACCAACAAAGTATGGACTTTGGTGGAACCACCTGAAGGGGCTCGACCCATAGGGTGCAAATGGGTCTTCAAGAAGAAAGCCGACATGGATGGCAAGGTAGTTGCCTACAAGGGACGATTGGTGGCTAAAGGGTATAGACAGATTCATGGTATAGACTATAATGAGACCTTTTCACCAGTCTGCATGACTAAATCCATTCGAATCCTGCTTGCTATTGCAGCATACTATGACTATGAGATTTGGAAAATGGATGTCAAAACAGCGTTCCTGTATGGGAACCTCCTCGAGGATGTGTATATGACAAAACCGGAGGGTTTTGAAGATCCAGAGAATTCCCATGAAGTCTGTAAGATGAAAAGGTCCATTTATGGATTAAAGCAAGCTTGTAGGAGTTGGAATCGACGTTTTGATGACGCAGTCAAAGAGATTTGGACTCATCAAGAACGAAGATGAGCCCTGTGTTTACAAGAAGGTTAGTGGGAACTCTGTAGTGTTTCTGGTCTTGTATGTGGATGACATTGGAAACGATATTCCTGCTTTGCAATCTGTTATAGATTGGCTAGGAAAGTGTTTCGCAATGAAGGACTTAGGAGATGCAACTTATATACTTGGTATAAAGATCTATAGGGATAGATTTAGGAAGCTGCTAGGACTAAGTCAAAGTACATATATAGACAAGGTGTTGAAGAGGTTCAACATGCAAGATTCCAAGAAAGGATTCTTGCCCATGTCGCATGGAGTCACTCTTTCTAAGACTGACTGTCCTTCCAATGAGATTTAGAAGGACCGCATGAGTAGGATATCCTATGCTTAGGCCATTGGATCAATCATGTACACCATGTTGTGTACTAGACCAGACGTATCATACGCGTTGAGTATGGTGGGCAGATATCCGTCCAATCCGGGTGAGAGTCACTGGATTGTTGTCAAGAACATCCTAAAGTACTTCAGAAGGACTAAGGATGCGTTCTTGATATTTGGAGGTAAGGAGGAGCTACGTGTAATTGGTTACAATGATGCGAGCTTCCAAACCGACAAAGATGACTATAGATCGCATTCAGGATACATTTTTGCCTGAATGGAGGAGCTGTGAGCTGGAAGAGTTCCAAGCAAGGGACAGTAGCTGATTCTACAACTGAAGATGAGTACATTGCTGTTGCGGAAGCAGCAAAAGAGGCAATTTGGATAAAGAAGTTTATCACTGAGCTCCGTGTGGTCCCTAGCATCGTGGATCCCATAGAGTTGTACTGTGACAACTCTGGAGAAATCGCACAAGCCAAGGAACCAAGATCACACCAGAAATCAAAGCACGTACTTAGGAGATTCCATCTTATTCGTGATATGATTGATCGAGGAGATGTGAAGATGTGCAATATTCGAACGGATGACAATCTTTCAGATCCGCTCACAAAGCCACTTGCGCAGCGTAAGCATGAAGGGAACACTAGATCTATAGGCATACAAGATGCATCGGATTGGCTCTAGTGCAAGTGGGAGACTGTTGGAATTGGTGCCCTAGAGGCAATCTATATTTAGTATGAACAGTGTTTTGGCTAGAATATTCATTTGTTAATTATTGTGATATTTAATATCATGAAGTCCTTAGATACAATGTGTTGTTTATCATAAGTATCCCTAGTCCATTATATTGGTTAATAGGACAATCAAATATAGACTAGTACGTGTCAGATTGATATAGAGATATCAAGTCTAACACATGGGTATGCAATAGGAGTAATGGCATACTGGATTGACGGGGGACGAGAAGGATAAATTAGATTATGTTAAAGTCACAATCGCTTCTCGTAGTGCCAATTATATTGTAATCCTTAGAATTGAAGTCACTATATACTCTAGTTGTGGAAAAATCATACTTTGATGTTATCCAACATTGCGCCTTAACCGGGCAACTATAAAGATAGCTATCGGACATGATAGGAAGCAAGCTTAGAGATCGTAGTGATGTAGAGGGGATTTGTTCCTCCCACATAATGGGAGAAAATATCCATGACCACTCGAGGGATGGTTCTTATTGAATGTCTTGCCAGACTCTGATAAATCAATATGGAGATATTGATGTTATCTGCTTGCATAAGCACATTCCCAAAATCGAGAAACTATGGATTAGATATACGAGTGTGACTATTTATGTCTCGTGTCCAATCCGGATATGGAGACAAAGGGATAATTCCACATGTGATATTGGGCACAAGGTTTGTCGGGATCACTGACTTATTTCTATTAGTTGGGTGGCATGGATGTGTTGCTAGACCCCGCTCAAGGTTAGTCATTAGTTACTACCAACTAAGTAGAACCTATGGGGTCACACTCCTAATAGGGTTGAACTAGATTTAGAATTAATCAATACGATTAACTAATTAGAACGATCACTTTGCAGCACCTTGCAAACTTAGTACGACTAATATGCAAGGAAGGGACTATTCAGAGTTCATGTAGGATTAGGAAGGGCATTTATGTAGTTAACAAGGAGTTGTTGGACTATATAAAGGATAATCCTAGCTTCCTTCCCACAAGTGATGCTCATAACGTAAGTGACTGGGATAGAAAGCAAGAGAGAGACCAAGACAACAAGGAGGCCAAAGCCCCATTGCCTCCGCCCCCACCCGTAGGCCACAAAGAGAGGCCGAACCCTCTTTTTGTTCTTCGATGTGTGATTCATTCTTCCTCTTCCTCTGTTCCAAGCTAGCACTAGGAGAAGGAAGATCTAGATCTCAAATCTAGGCATGGATCAATGGTAGAGACAAAGACACTATTCTTCGTGTGATCTCCCGAACCAAAAGGTACACATCTTCTATGCTCTTATCATGTTATGGTTATCTCTTCCTGTGTTCCTTGGTGGGCTTTGAGTAGGAAAAGTTTTGTTATTACGGTGCGTTACCTACGTCAAAACCCAACACTTTCTTGATATCCAGGTGTATGGTCCTTCAAGGCTTTGAGATCTTGACACAGTAGTGGGAGCATCATATGTTCTCTTAATCTCAGTCTCAAGGCCTTGAGATTTTGGCTCAGCAGAATGTTCAAGGCCTTGAGATTCTTCTGACTGTTCCTGCATGACAGTTTTGCTTCTTTTTTCTTTTTCACAATCATCATCTTCCTCATAATTATTCAGGTTGAGATCTGCAAAACTACTCAAGGAATCAACAGTACTTTCATCAATTATCACATGAATGCTCTCTTCAACAATCTTAGTTCTCTTATTAAAAACTCTATAAGCCTTGCTAGTTTGAGAATATCCAATAAAAAACACACCTTCATCACTTCTAGCATCAAGCTTACCAAGATTATCCTTTCCATTATTATGCACAAAATAGGTAAAACCAAAAGGCTTAAAATAAGAAACACTTGGCTTCCTTCATTTGAAAAGTTCATAAGGAGTTTTCTTCAAAATATGTCTAATCAAGCATCTATTCAGAACATAATTGGCAGTGTTAACAACTTCTATCCACAAATACTTTGGAAAATTACTTTCAAGTAGCATGGTTCTTGACATATCTTCAAGTGTCCTATTCTTCCTCTCAACTAATCCATTCTGTTGAGGAGTTCAAGGTGCATAAATATTGTGGGAGTACCATGCTTTGAAAAAAATAAATCAAAATCAAGTTGATCAAATTCTCTACTATGATCACTTCTAATAGATGCAACAGGTAAGTTTTTCAAAGTTTGAAGCTCCCTACAAAGCTTTGAATATTCAAGCAATGCTTCAGACTTCTCTCTAATGAACATAACACATGTAAATTGTAATCATCTACAACAACAATCATATATATCTTACCTTTGGGATTCTGAATCCTCATTGGACCACATAGATCCATGTGCATCAATTCTAAAGGTCTGGAAGTACTTACAAAGTTCTTTGGCTTGAATGAACTCTTGTTCTTTTTACCTTGGGCACATGCCTTGAAAATCTTATCATCTCTGAACTTTAGGTTTGGTAAGCCTCTTACCAAGTCTTTTGAAATGAGCTTGTTCAAAGTAAGCATGCTAATATGTCCAAGCTTTCTATGCCACAGCTTTGAGTCCTCCTTCAAAGCTTTGAGGCACTTCAGACTTTTACCTGAAACTTTGTTAGCACTAAAGGCATAGATAATGTGTGACCTAGGAGAAGAGAGTATGCAATTTCCAGAATTTTTATCTTGCACCATACATTTCTCCTTTTCCAAAACCACTATGTTACCTCTATCACATAATTGAGATATACTAATAAAATTGTACTTTAAACCTTCAGCTAAATAAACAGCAGAAATTGTACTAGCAGAACCATTACCAATGCTTCCAATACCAATTATTTTGAATTTTGCTTTGTCACCAAGTGTGATTGTTCCTCCAGAATGATCTTTAAGATTAGTGAATAAATATTTCTTTCCACTCATATGTCTGGAACATCCACTTTCCAAAAACCATTTCTGATCCTTCAAAGCTTTGGTGACATCCTGCAAAATCCAATCAATGCCTTAACAAGCTATTAGACCAAGTGTAGAATTTGGATTCATCCTCAGAATCAACCATGTTAGGTGGTCTCATTTTGGAAACCAAATATTTATAACATGTCCCTTAATCATATAAGGATATGTGTCCCTCATTATGTGAGGTTATGTCCTTCTAAAGGGGCAATTCAACTTACTATGTCCAATTTTCCCACGATAATGAAACTTTGGAGAATGTCTGCTCCCTGATTTTAGAAATTTTGTTTGGTTATTTTTTGGAAAATTTGGATTATAACCAATTTCACTTTTGTAGATAGAATGCATACTTCCTCCAAGCATGAGATTGAGCTTGTGTTCTGAGCCAGCAAAGGTTGATAGAATCTTCTTAGATTCTTGAAGCTTCTCAGTTAATGAAGTTTTTTGTTGCTCTAAATCAGTTAAAAGAGAGTTTTGATCAACAACTTCCTTGACTTGTTACTTCAAAGCTTTGAACCTACTTTCCAAGGCTTTGAAGTAACTGTCAATTTTCAACTTAGTAGCTTCATGACATTTGTTTTGAAAAATCAAGTCTAAAATCTTCTTGTCGTGCTTATGAACCTTCACTTTAAAAGTATCAATATCATTTCTATAGCTTTCCTCATTCAAAATCATACTTTTGAAGATTTCAGGCAAATAAGTAGAAGGACTAGACAAAAGATTATTTACCATATCTTCAATAGGTTTGTCTGATCCCTTTTGATCATCATGCTCAGCCATAAGACAAAGATTTGCCTATTCTTCATCAGAATCTGAGTCTGTTGAAGTTTCTTAGTCACTCCATGAGGAAACCATTGCTTTCTTTCTTCTGTTGTCATTTTTCTTTCTAGGAAATTGCCTGCTCTTCTTCTTTTGTGGACAATCTCTTACCAAATGATTTTCATCTCCACATTCAAAGCAATTCATTACTTTATATTTATAAGAATGTGAAGAAGATTTACCTTTTTGATCATTTCTACTAGAGGATCTAGATTTGTCCTTGTTGTAGTCCTTGTTTCCAAAGTTCTTTTTCTTCTTCAAGATTCGGGCAAAAGCTTTGGTGATCAAGGCTAAAGCCTCTTCATCATCTTCCTGTTCAAGGCTTCGAGATTTTTCATTATCTTTTTCCTTCAGTGCCAGGTTCTTGATGTTGTCACTCATATAACCATCTGCTTCCTTCATTGAAATCTCATGAATGAGTAGTTTGCCTTGCATATCATCGATCTCTAAGATGCTCAAGTCCTATGCTTCCTCAATAGCAGTTGTCTTAGGTTCTCACTTGGCTTTAGGAAAACTTCTAATGATCTTTCTGACTTTTTCTTCATTTGAGAAAGATTTTCCCAAGAATTACAAGTTGTTCACCATTTTACTAAACCTCTTGAACATTTCCTTGATGGATTCATCAAAATTCATCTTGAACAGTTCATACTGCCTCATATGATATTGATTTTAGTCTGCTTGACTGGGCTTGTTCCTTCATAAGTCACAGTCAACTTGTCCCATATCTCCTTTGGAATCTTGCAGTTTGATATTTTGGTGAACTCATTTGCACTAAAAGCACAATATAGTAAGTTTAAAGCTTTGTAATTCTTTGATACCTTTTCCAGTTCAGTAACTGAGAGATATTCTTCTGGTTTGACAGTCCTAACTCCATCAGAGGTATGATAAAAGTATTGGGACCATTAACAACAATTGACCGGTGCTCCATGTCCTGATCTATGATGAACATCTTCATCAATGCCTTCCAATCCACAAAATTATCACCACAGAACAGTGGAGGTCTGTTGTGTTGGAATAGATTTCCTATAGGCAATCTAGTTTATTATGAACAACAAATTGAATAGAAAATTCATTGTATTATTTATGGAGATACTTAATATAATGAAGTACTTAGATTCACAATTGTGTTGTTTATCTTAAATATCCCTAGTCCATTACACTGATTAACAGGACAATCATCTACAGACTAGAATGGGGCTGGATTGATATGGAGATATCACGATCAAAACACATGGGTATGCATTAGTGTAATGGCATACTGGATTGACCCATCTCCGAGAAGGCTACATACAGGTTATGTAAAGTCACAAGTGCTTCTCGCGGTGACAACAATATTGTCATCTTTAGACTTGAAGTCACAAGATCATCTACTTGTGGAGTATTGTGTTTTTGGTAGCGTCAAATGCTACACCGTGACTGAGTAATCATAAAAGGCGCGTATCAGACACAATATGAAGCAAGCTTAGATATCATAGTGATGTAGATAGAATTTGTCCCTCGCATATAACGGGATCAAATAACCTAGGCCACTCGAGGGATAGTTCTCATAGAATGTCTGGCCAGACTCAAATGAATCAATATAGGATATTGATGTTATTTGCACGAATAATGCTATTCCCTGAATCGTTGAAATATGGATTGGATATAAGAGTGTGACTTTTATGTCTCGTGTCCAATCCGGATATTGAGACAAAGGGATGAGTAAATACTAGCACAAGGCTTGTCAGATGACTATTTCTATTAGTTGGGTGGTATGGATGTCTTTCTAGAGACTGCTTCATATTAGTAAATAGTTACTACCAACTAAGTATAAATCTATGGGGTCACACGCCATATGGATTGAACTAGACTTGAGAATTAATTAATATGATTAATTAATTAGAAGGATCAAAACGCAACAACTTGCTAACTTAGTACGACTAATATGCAAATTGGACTTATCCGAACTTGAGTAGGATTTGGAGAGGGCCTTTATGTAGTAACAAGGAGTTGTTGGACTATATAAAGGATGCTCCTAGATTCCTTCCCTTATAACTAATGCTCATAATAAAGGTTTAGTAGGAGAGAATCAAGGAGAGAGAAAGACAAAGAAGGCCGCTCGACCCCCTTGTCCGCCCCCCTACCCGTCGGCCAAAGAAGAGAATTGAACCTCTCTTTTTGGTCTCTGTTGCGTGATTCATTCTTCCTTCTCCATCATTCCTAGCTAGCACAAGGACTTGGAGGATCTAGATCTCAATCCTAAGCGTGGATCAACCGTAGAGACGTGACACTGTTCGCGTTTGAAGTCATCAAAGGAGACCCACAAGGTACATGTAACACCCCTGATTTCCAGAGGAGCTGGAGACCGGGATGGTTCCCTCCGTACAGGGGATTTGACCCTTTCATACAAGGAGTAGTAACGATAAGCAAGTGAAAAGAAACATCCAACTACTGATTAATTACGATAAAAGTTTACAACATTGGTGACTGGTTTCAAATTGGACACCAAGCCTAACAAATATATTTTACAACAAAAGAACTCTCCGGTTAATTACTAAGTGTTACTGCTTGCAAGTGAAAACGAGTCGTGATCCCAGCGCGTTACCCCAAGCAACCAATCATAAACCTGTGGGGAATTAAAAGAAACACAAGGACGCAGTTTTTCGAGTATCAGTAAAAACTTAGTGAATAAACAACTTAGCATGTAAAACAGAGTGGCTGAGACAGGCTACGGGGTTTTGTATTTAAAAGAGTTTAAATAGTATCAGAGTATAAGTATAAACACGAGAGTAAAGACTTTGAACAATTTCCAAAAATATAAGTACGGGTAGAAGTGAAAATTATTAGAGTCCTCAAAAGTGCTATTTCCAAACTGAAATTTATTAGAAGTAGCCGATTCATTTACCGAGATATTCAGAAGTTCCCAAACGTGCAATGATACAAGTCAGATTATGAAGTTGTAATAACCAGGAGAGAATATAGTAACTGGTGATTGTAGCAGGACTCGGATGTCCCGTTTTTAAGGGTCTGGTGCCCTGCAGGACGCGGATGCTCCGTTTTGAGGGTCTGATGCCCTTACAGGACGCGGAAGTCCCGTTTTAAGGGTCTGGTGCCCTGACAGGACGCGGATGTCCTGTTTTAAAGGGTCTGGTGCCCTAGCAGGACGCGGATGTCCCGTTTTAAAGGGTCAGGTGCCCTTAAGTAACGTAAAGTAACACAACGTAGACGTATAACGCTGTCGTAGACCCGACTGGTTCCGGCACTTACGATTCTTTCACTTTACGTTATTATTGCATTCTGATTTAGTGTCATTTGAACAATAAGTTTTTTGTTTTGAAAACAAGCAGGGAAGTGAGAATGCAAGTCAAGTAAAACACGTTTAGCAAATTCGAAAAGAGGTACGACAATTATTTTGAAGTATACAAGTATGCCACATGAAAGAGCTAGGCACGCAAGACTGACCAGGTAAGCTCACATGTATATTTTGAGACGTGAAATAGAAATCACATTTTGACATGGAAGAAAATAAGCACGCAACGCTAGCATGGATACTCACCGAGAGAGCCAAAAGTGAAACCTAAGCCGCTACTCGTAAACAACGTCCAAATCTACTTCACCGTCGAAATCAGACTCTACAATCACACACAAATTCTGAATCATAACCATGTATGTGTCGCAATGCATATGTCCTATATGATATAAAAGCGAAAGCCTAATCAAATACCCCTAACATATTTATAAAATCCTAATTTATTTTTCGAAACTAACCCAATAACTTTTAAAAATAGAAGCGGTTTAATATTTTTAATTAAACAAACTTATTTTTTGATAAAAAAAAAATCAAGTTGTACACTTTATTGAAATCTCAATATTAAATTAGTTGAAACGACATTTAGATTTCATTTATCTTTTAAAAAAAGAAATCTTTATTGGATATATATTTAGAAATATACAAAAATGTATTTTATTAGCTTATTTTTCAAGAACTAATTAAAAATATCTAATAGTAAAAAAAATCTAATTTATATAAATTTATCTTTTTATTTTATATTACGAAACTATTTATTTGTATATATTTCTTTTAATATATAAATTAACAGATGTATATATACGTATATAGAAGTTTAGTGGTAACTACAGCAAGCACCCCCCAAACATAGTTATAACTTCTAGTATGTGACACAACATGCCCTCAAAGTCTCATATTGAACAAGAATACGCCCTGAAACAAATAACAAAGACTTCGTCTCTTCCCCTTTGATCCCACACGCAAATTGAACAGCAAAGACATGATTATGATGAAGAAAAATGAACTTGGAGATGAATTAGAGGTTACCCATAACAAAAACGAATCGAAACGGCGGAGATTGAGGTGGGCCGAATTTTTGGCGAGTTCTTGGTCGGATTTAATGGAAGTGGCGGGGGAGCTTATGGGTCTTGGTCACCGGTTTGCTCCGGTGTCTGGGCTTTGTCGGGTCGCGACAGAGAGATGAAGAGAGGGAGGTAGAGGGGAGCGGCAGTGGTGGTGTCGGGCCTTCTGGTCATGTGGCAGTGCCGGCGTCGAGGCCACTACCGGCGCTGCTGCTGTTGTTTCTGGGTTGTTTTCAAGGCAGAGTATGAGGAGGGGGAGAGCTGAGTGATGATGGTGGTGCGTGGTGATGGTGATCGGAGGTGGTGTTGCCGGTGGTGGTGTGGGTTGTTCTCGGTAAAAACAGGGGATGAAAGGGGGTTGCACTGTGAGGTGGAACGCTGGTGGTGTTGGATCAGGAATGGAGCTGTGTGGTGGTAGTGGCAGTAGGTTTGGTGGTGTGGTGGCCGGTGATGGTGGCGATACCGAGAATGGAGGTGGTGTTTGGTGAGGGCTGTTTCTGGGTTCGGTACAACTAGAGAATGGGGGAGAGAGTGATGGAGATGAGAGGCGGAGAGGTGTAGGTGATGTTGTTGTTGTTGAGGTTGCTGCCGAAGTGAAAGGAGAAGAAGAAGAAATCAGCAGGTAAAGAACATAAAGAGAGAGAGAGAGAGAGAGAGAGAGATGATGAGGTAAGACTTTGAATAGGTGATGTCACTCTTTAGAGGAGGGTGTGATTATATGTGGGAAGGCGCGGGTTAACGTGGTGGTTCGGCGCGAGTGATAATTAAAACACGACGCATAAAAATAAAACGCGCCGAACACAAAATAACAATGCACGATGAATACTTAAAAACGTTATAAAAATAAATATGTATACGAATAAAAAAAACAATTTTGACTAAAAAATATAGAACGTTGACTGATAAAATAAAGTTTTGTCTGTTTCAAAATAATCTGACAGATAAACATATTTCGTAACGGATTTGTACTGATAAACAGAAAGTTGAGTGAGAAAAATTTTTTAACTAATAAAATTAAAAGTGACTATTAAAATGATTTTTGAATTACATTTATATAAGAAATCTGAAAGTTGTTCTTCAGGAAACTCATTAACGTTTATTTAGTAAAAGTTTGCAAAACGATAAATCTAAAATTGATAATAAACTTATTATTTAAAATAACATTATAAGAATAAAATAATTTATAAAAATTATTGTAAACAAATAATTTAACACTACACTATCACACATATTATAATATTGAACTAATACGTTGTCACAATTCTGAAAGTCTAAACATCGATTCAAATTACTAAAACACCCCTGTTGTTACATCCTTCCCTCCTTGAACTAAGTTTCGTCTTCGAAGCTTGAACACGGTACTAGGACTTAGATGTCTCTATTGAAGTCACAACTAGACAAAGAGACCATTAACAGGGAAATGTATACAAGGACAAAATAGGGTCGTTACAGTACAAGTTACGAATCCTTTACTATTGTTATGAACTATTTTCCTGTGATCCTTGGAGGGTCTTGATCGAATAAATTAATTTTTATTCCGCTGCGTACCCATGATCAAAACCCTATAGTGAAATGGCGTGTCCGAGAAGAGGAATCGAACTCTATTAGATATGGTTCGTTCTATAATGTGTCAAATTGATCTTCCAATATCATTTTGCGGATACGCTCTATTGAGTGCAGCTTTTACCATTAACCGTGTTCCATCGAAGTCATTCATGAAGACACCACATGAGATGTGGAGTGGGAATCGTCACACAGTGCCGTTCATGAAGATTTGGGGCTGTGATGTCTATGTAAAACGTTTACCATCTGACAGCAAGGGCCTAAGTTGGACAAGTGAAAGTTTGTGGGATACCCTAAGGAAACTAAGGGATATATTTCTACAATCTAACTGAGAACAAAGTGTTTGTTGCTCAGTCTGGTGTATTTATAGAAAGAGAATTTGTCTCTAAATAATCAAGTGGGAGGAATGTATAACTTGAAGAAGTTCAAGAACCACAAAGCATTGATCCTATTATGGAACATGAATAGGAACCACAAGAGATTGTGGAGCAACATGTTCAATTAACACAACAACTTCGTAGGTCGAGTAGAGTGCGCCAGGAGCCAGAAAGGTATGGGCTTCTCGTGACTCATCTGGTGACACAATGCTAATAGGTGATGAGCCTACTACCTATGGAGAGGCCATTAAAGGGCTGGACACTCAGAAGTGGCTTGAGGCCATGAGATCCGAGATGGAATCCATGTATGGACTTTGGTGGAACCACCCGAAGGGGTTCGGCCCATAGGGTGTTAGTGGGTCTTCGAGAATAAGATCGACATGGATGGTAATGTGATTACCTATAAGGGCCGATTAGTGTCTAAAGGGTTCAGAAAGATTCATGGTATTGACTATGATGAAACCTTTTCACCAGTCGCAATGACCAAATCCATCCGAATCTTGCTTTCTATGACAGCATACTACGGCTATGAGATTTGGCAAATGGATGTCAAAAAAACATTCATGTATGGGAATCTCTTCGAGGATTTGTACATTACACAACCTGATGGTTTTGAAGATCCATAGCAAGCCAACAAATTCTTTAAGCTACAACAATCCATTTATGGCTTAAAGCAAGCTTCTATGAGTTGGAATCGACGTTTTGATGAAGTGGTCAAAGAGTTTGGCTTCATGAGAAATGAAGATGAATCTTTTGTCAACAAGAAGGTTAGTGGGAGCTCTGTTGCTTTTTCTGGTCTTGTATGTTGATGACATACTACTCATTGGAAACGACATTCCTATGCTGCAAACTGTCAACGATTGGCTAGGAAAGTGTTTCTTAATGAAAGACTTAGGTGAAGCAGCTTATATAATCTGTATCAAGATCTATAGAGATAGATTTAAAAGACTGCTCGACCTAATTCAAAGTACATATATAGACAAGGGATCCTTGTCCATGTCGCATGGAATTACTCTTTCAAAGAGTGGTTGTCCTTCCAATGAGATTGAGAAGGAACACATGAGTAGGGTTCCCTATGCCTCTTCCATAGGATCCATCATGTACGCCATGTTATGTACTAGACCAGATGTGTAATATGCATTGAGTATGAAAAGAAGATATCAGTCCAATCAAGGTGAGTATCACTGAATTGCGTTCAAGAACATCCTAAAGTACTTGAGAAGAGCTAAGGATGCATTCTTGATATTTGGAGGTGAGGAAGAGTTGCGTGTAAGGGGTTACACGGATGCAAGCTTCCAAACCGACAGAGATGATTTCAGATCGCAGTCAGGGTTTGTGTTTTGCCTGAATAGAGTAGCTGTGAGCTGGAAGAGTTCCAAGCAAGAGACGGTGGCTGATTCTACAACAGAGGCTGAGTACATTGCTGCGAATGGCGCAGCAAAGGAGGCTGTTTGGATCAGGAGCTTGGTGTGGTTCCTAGCATTGCGGATCCAATAGAGTTGTATTGTGACAACACAGGGGCGATCGCTCAATCAAAGGTACCCATGTCACACCAGAAATCCATGCACGTACACAGGAAGTTCCATCTCATTTGAGATATTATCGAAAGAGGATATGTTCGGATATGAAAGATTCCTAAATATGAGAATATCTCAGATCCACTAACAAATCCGCTTGTTCAGCGCAAGCGTAAAGGGCACACTAGGAGCATAGGCATACTAGATGCACCAGATTGGCTCTAGTGCTAGTGGTAGACTGTTGGAATAGATACCCTAGAGGCAATCTAGTTTAGTATGAGCAATAAATTGGCTAGAATATTCATTGTATTATTTATGGAGATATTTAACATAATGAATTCCTTAGATTTACAATTGTGTTGTTTATATTAAATATCCCTAGTCCATTATACTGATTAACAGGACAATCATGTATGGACAAGTATGGGGTTGGATTGATATGGAGATATCACGGTCCAACACATGGGTATGCATTAGTGTAATGGCAAACTGCCTTGACCCATCTCCGAGAAGGCTACATAAAGGTTATGTAAAGTCACAAGTTCTTCTCGAGGTGAAAACGGTATTGTCATCCTTATACTTGAAGTCACTAGATCATCTAGTTGTGGAGTATTGTGTTTGTGGTAGCGTCAAACGCTACACCGTGACTGGGTAGTCATAGAGGCGCGTATCGGACACAATATGAAGAAATCTTAGATATCGTAGTGATGTAGATAAAATTTTTCCTCCCACATAACGGGAGCAAATATCCTTGGACACTCGAGAGATAGTGCTTATAGAATGTTTGGCCGGACTCAAATGAATCGATATAGGATATTGATGTTATTTGCACGTATAAGGCTATTCCTAGGATCGAGGAACTATGGATTGGATATACGAGTGTGACTTGTATGTCTCGTGTCCAATCCGGATATTGAGACAATGGGATGAGACAATATTTGCACAAGGTTTGTCAGATGACTATTTCTATTAGTTGGGTGGCATGGATGTCTTGAAAGAGACCGCCCCATATTAGTAAATAGTTACTACGAACTAAGTATAAACCTATGGGGTCACACGCCATATGAATTGAACTAGTCTTGGGAATTAATTAATTAGAAGGATCAAAACGCAACAACTTTCTAACTCAGTAGGACTAATATGCAAGTTGGACTAATCCGAATTTGAGTAGGAGAGGGCCTTTATGTAGTAGCAAGGAGTTGTTGGACTATGTAAAGGATTCTCCTAGCTTCCTTCCCTTATAACTAATGCTCATAACATAAGTTGAGTAGGAGAGAAGTAAGGAGAGAGAAAGACAAAGAGGGCCGCCCGACCCTCTTGTCCGCCCCTACTCGTCGGCCAAAGAAGAGAGGTCGAACCTCTCTTTTTGGTCTATATTTCGTGATTTTTTCTTCCTCCTCCAACATTCCTAGCTAGCACAAGGACTTGAAGGATCTAGATATCAATCCTAGGCGTGGATCAATCGTAGAGACGTGACACTATTCGCGTTTGAAGTTAGTAATTGAGATCCACAAGGTACATGTTAGGAATCCTTTACTATCGTTATGAATTCGCTTCCTGTGATCCTTGGGGGTTCTTGATCGGATAAATTATTTTTTATTCCGCTGCGTATCCATGATCAAAACCCTACATGTTGGCTTCTCTACCCTGTGAGAATTCTCCATCACCTACATTACTCATAGTCACAAGATTGTTAGATCCTTAAATAGTGACTCAAGATCTGATACCAATTGAAAGTTGGTAATGTAAGTAAATAAACATGATCAAATAATCTACAAGGACATGTGGGTTGAATATAGTGTGGGAACTTTTTCTCAACAACAGTCTTTTAAATCCTCGAAAGCGTTGGAGCTGCCTGTTCTTAACTGTAATGAAATTAATCAAAATAAATAACAAGAAAACATGGATTTTACAGAGTTCAGTCACAATTGGACCTAGTCTCTGCCTGAGGGATCTGATCCCTCTAGTATTTAAACACAACTTCTTATTAATCACCCATGTCTAGCCTTAGATCTCAAGCCTATGTGAGCTACCCTACACTTATACAGCTTGTGGTTCTCAACCTATATAGTACCAACTACAATATACTGAAACAATAAGAACCTCTTGTTCTTCACTTGAACAACGAAACTTCTAAATTCTGTGAGGTTTTAGAAAGATAGAATGGATAATACAATTCAGTACAAGTAGAAGAACTCAGAAAGAATAGGCTATTGAAGCCTGGAAGAGTTCTTCATATTTGATGAATGATCTTCAATCCATGAAGTGTTGATTGGCCTGATTATTTGAAGAGTTGTGTAACTTGATCTCTCCTGTTTGTAAATCTCGTCAAAACCCACGTTGATCAGGCTCTCTCTAAGTGTCTCTCATTTTTAATTTAAAACTCGGCTTATGTCAACAACCTGCAACAGTTCTGAGAGATTTAGGAACTGAATTCCCATAGATCCTCTCCCCTGATATGCTTCTTTCAACAACTATGTTTGAATAGATTTTGAATTTGATTTATGGATGTTTGAACGACCAACAGTTCTGCACAATCTCAACAACAAAGATCAAACATAATCTAGACAAAATAGTCACAAAAGGTCTGATCTGTTAGACAGTCAGCTCCTGCAAAAAACAACCCTAACTTATTTTGCCTTAGATAAGTTCTATTATAACTAGCCACATGTGATTATAATTCCAATACAAGATAAATATCATACTAAGAAGTTAAACTAACTCCCAATCCAATATTGAATCAATCATATCCATCATACACACAGAAAACAGTTGAGCAGTTATGATCATAAAAGCAATCTCAAAACTTTGGAGCTTTGACTACATCTCAAAGCTTTGAAGCTTTGATCATCAGTTCATACAATGAAACCTGCAATATGAAAAACTAGTTCAACCCTTAGCATTAGCTTAAAGATATTAGTTAAAGACAATAATAAATGATTGAATCACATTCAATAAAATCTTCAAGCCTGCAAACACAAAAACTGTTAAGAAATTCAGACAGTTAATACAAGCAAACAGTATCTGAAGCTTTGAGACTTATAAGTGTTCTGATCCGTTTGGCTTTCATCATCAAAGATCAAACTCCCCCTGAGTTTGTCAACACATTCAAGTTCAAAAGCTTGAACGATCAATCTAAGTGGAGATAAATGTGCTCTACGTTACTTACAAGGCACAAGATCTCATGGACTTTATTATCAAAAGGGTTACCTTATTTTTACGGATGTTGATTGGGCCGGTGACACAACAGACCGTCGCAAAACAACTGGGCTGGTTGTTTTTCTGGCACCAAATCCTGTTCATTGGGCCGCAAAAAAATAGCCCACTGTTTTCCCAACACAGACTGAAGCTGAGTATCAATCTTTGGCTACTACACCTGCTCATTTATCTTGGTTTAGACAAATGTTTCATGATTTACGATTAGGCCTACCCCATTATCCTCTTCTTTGGACTGACAACCTCTCTGCCTTAGCTATGACTAGCATTCCTCTTTTTTCATTATGCGCACACTAAACACATCGAGCTAGACTACCACTATGAGAAAAATTTCTTTCAAAACACCTTACCGTGGTTTCTATTTCAGGTGCATATCAGCTAGCCGATATTTTCATGAAGTCTTTTCTGTTAGCTCAGTTTGAAGACTTCGATAATAAACTCAAGGTTCGACCCGTTAAGTGGAATGACGTCAAATTGATCGCATGCTTTGGGTGGGTTTGGTATGACTTTTTGGAGTTTTAAGTCGACTTTTCAGTTGTTTTGAAAAAAGTTTGTGACAAAGAAGTTGATGAAAAAAGATGCGTGTGTTTGGTAAAAAAAGTTATGTTGTCAAAAAGTTAGTGATGCAACATTTTTGTTTGTTAGTGAAAATTACAATTTTATAATTTCTATATTTACTATATGTTTAATTCGTTTTCGAAGTATGTTAATACAAAAAGAGTATGGGTGAATTGGTCAATTTTATTGTTTAAGAAGAAAAAAGTACAAAAAAAAGTTCATGAAACTCAACTTTTTTCAGAACTCAGTTTTACACTTCAAAGCCAAATGTTAAAATCCAAAAGCTGGCACAAAAAAAAATCATAACAAACCTTTTTAAAAAGTCCAAAACATATTAAGAGTCCAAAGTGGATTATAAGCTGGAAATAAATCATACCAAACACACCCTTTGTTATTTTCAGTAAGTAACTCAAACATTTATTAAACTGGAGGCTTCGCATTCGAGATTGAAAGACATGCAGAAATTTTAATACCTGTAATAATGTGAAAAAAGAATACATCGGTGTCACAAGAAACAAATTAATAATGCTGAAATATATATCCATAATCTATAAAGTAGGAAAAATCGTAAGGCGCTGACCTCTCTCTATTTCTAGAGAGAGAAACCACCGTCCCTCCGGCGGTGGTTCCTTCGGCCCTGTTTTTTCTCTCCTGGGTTCTCCGGGTCTCGAATTGCTTATCAGCGGCGCTGCTTGCGGTCTTTCTTGGGTGATTGGTGGAGGTGATAGGTGGTTTCCCCGTTTCTGATGCCTTCTTCGGGCAAGATTTGTTTGGGGTTTGGGGTTTGTTTGCTGCTTGGTTTCTTCCAGGCGTTGTTCCTTCGCCCCTGTTTCCAGCATCTAAGATGCTCATCCTTTTGGGTTTTCCTTCCTAAAGCTGAACGCCTCCGGGCCACATCTTGTTTGGGGCTTCCTTGTTTTTTTCTACAGGTTTGTGCTCTGTTTCTCGCACCCGCGAATCCTCAGCCGCATAACGGCCAAATCATCTTTGGGTCGTCCTCCATGATCACAACGCCTCCTGTTCTTGTTTTTCGCCATCTCTACCACCGTGCTCCATTCGCACAAGCTCGGCTCGCCACAAGGAGTCGTCGTTGGCTGTCCGTGGATCTGGCGCCGCCCACCGAAAGCTTCGTCTCCTGTTAGCCACCGCCTCACCGACTGCTCTAGCGGTGGTATCTGGATAGACACAACTGTGGAAGGGCTTTTTTTATTTATGTTTTATCTAATGTATGCTTTAGTTTTATGTTTTACTTTTTTGTGTTTTTTATTTAGCTTTATGTGGGGCAATATAGTTAAATCTTTCATTTAGAATGTGGGTATTCCGATGTGGCGATGAAGACCTGCAGACGCATTTCGTTATATTCAATATCTGGCTGTACTTTTATCTTATTAATGATATTTCCTACCTTTTATTAAAAATATATATATATACATAATCTATAAGGTGTGACTAAGTCAAAATAATGTGGCAAATGGAAAGTTCCAAATCGTGAGGGAAATGTGCATAGACAAAAAGGAAAATGGATTAGAATAATCCAGGGGGATAATAAAGTATTCCTAATCAGAACTATAGACTGTCCAACTCACTTGACAGTTGACACCCCCAGAAACACTAGCCTTATCTTATGATCACTAACTACTCCAACTTCACATGTTTTGGATTATCCACGTTGCTGATTAGTCATTGATTGTAGTGTTTCAATTTCGAACAAACACAATGATAGAAACAGAGGACCATAGAAAGCTACAGTTATCAGAAAAACTATCATCAATAGCTTCTATATACAGGCTATGCAGTAGTACTACCGCTAGTTTGGGGACACATTTTTCATGTCGACTGGATTGAGATAAATGGAATTAATCCACGTTACAAAATTTCATTGCTGAATATGCCGTCTATAAACAGATTACGAGGCTAGTAGTTTGGAATGTCGATGTCATGATGGGAAATGTTTCTGGTTCCTTAACCAACAAATCAACACACTTAAGAAAAATGGTTTCCCGATAGAAAAATGTTGGGTTTAACTTTAACTTCAACTTTGTTTTTTCGACGAAGGAGTTAACGGGCTCTCTGCAGTCAACCTAAGGTAAGACATTAACACAGAAAAATTACAAGCCAAAGATTTAACTGTTTAACAATAAGACATAATTTTATCTGATTCACACTCTCGCTTACTTTTTAATTGAATGGTGTCTTATTTTGATTTTCGACTTTAACAAAGCTATATAGATTCTCCAAGAATATTTTTGTAGGTACTCCTATTTTTTTTTTTTTTTTGAAAATAAACCTGCTTTTATTTAATACTGGGCTTTATCCATAGCCCAAACGTTGTACAGGCTTACAGGGCAATCTATGGCCCAAAAACAACAAATAGAACAGTGAAGGCCCAATTTTGCAAACCCATGGGCAAGGGTATTTTTGTCTTTAGGGCACCAAGAAACCCTACTATAAATAAAACGCTTCAGCTGTTCTTTCACATTTGAGAAGCTTCTCTCTCTCGGAGAAGCCGTGCGGCGACTCTCTGTTCTTCATCCTTTGAGCAAGAACTTGTGAGTCCGTTTCAATCATCAGAGAGGTAAATCCTCTAGTTGTTGCAAACTGAATTGCTTTTGTCATGGCATAAGTCTCCGCAGTCGTTGAGTCGATGTTGAAAGGGATTGGAAAAGCCATCCCTAAAACAAAGTCTCCAGTGCTGTTGCGAATGACTGCACCTCCACCAGATCTGTTGATTTTGGCATCGATGGAGGCATCCACGTTCATTTTCAGCAAACCCTCCGGTGGCGGCGACCATTTCGCCGGCGATTCGTCTTGTTTAGGACCTGCATGTACCATCTCTGAATCAAGATAAGTAGTTCTTTTAAATTCCAGACAAGTGGCTAAAGCAATAGTGAGAACAGTTTGAAAATCTTTGATTTCTCCAGAAAAAATTCTGTTATTTCTTTCAATCCAAATATTCCACAGAATATAACAAAGAAGATCTCTCTTTTCAGGAATCAAATGGAGTAAATTATGACGCAGACGAGCCTCGAAGGGAATTGAGTTATTACAAATAGCAATATCAGATCTGTCTGAAGTCAAGATGTTACGGGCCCAAATACAGTCAAAAAAGAGGTGGGAAGGATTTTCATCTTCGTTTTGACAGAAGCAGCAAGAAGTAGGTATGTCTATACCTCTTTTTATCAAATTATTTTTTGTGGCCAGACAGTTAGTAGATAATCTCCAGATAAAGATTTTAATTTTCGGTTGGATCTTTAAACCCCAAACAATTTTCCAGAAATTGTCAGAACAGATCTGAGAACTAGAGGCTTGATTTTCAAAAATGTTCGAGTGAGTGATAGAAAGAGCCACATAGTAAGCTGTTTTAACACTATAGTTACCGTCTGTAGTTTGAGACCAAACGTAGTTGTCTTGAAGAGAAGAAGAAATAAGAGGGATGTTAACAATGGCAGTAGCCTCTTCTTCAGAAAAATTATTGAAAACAAGGTCTCTATTCCAAGTAAAGTCATGTTGAATAAGATCAGAAACATAAGCATTACTGGGTAATCTACGGTAACTGTAAGGTTTCCTACCATAACCCAAAGGAATCCAACGGTGATTATAAATCTGGGTCAAACTCTCATTTCCAATTCCTTGACGGACTCCTCTAAAAGTAATATTTCTGGCTTCCAGTAAGCCTTTGAAAATATGGGAGTTCCTGGAATTTTTTTCAACAGTGATAATATCCGAATGAGTAAAGTACTTGCCTTTAAGGACTTTTGTTAAAAGAGAATTCGGATTATTTAAAATACGCCAAACTTGTTTTCCTAGAAGGGCCAGGTTAAAAGCATGTAAGTTACGAAAACCCATACTCCCACAAGATTTAGCATTACAAAGAGCCTCCCAAGACTTCCAATGGATTTTTGATTTTTCTAAATTATTTCCCCACCAAAAACGGGCAAACATTTGTTGAATATCATTTAAAATCGTGACGGGAATGAGATAAACCGACATAATGTAAGTAGGAATAGATTGAGCAACAGCTTTAATAAGAATCTCTTTACCCGCCGGGGAGAGGAATTTTTCTTTATAACCCGAAAGTTTATTGAAAATTTTGGTCTTAATAGAATTGAAGAAATTTGTTCTTTTCCGACCAAAAAGAATAGGAATACCCAGATATTTGTCATGATGATTCGAAATGGGAATTTGCAGGATTTGAGAAATAGTAGTTTTAATAGCACTTGGAACCCGAGGACCAAAAACAATGTTGGATTTGTCGTGGTTAACTAATTGGCCCGAGGCTGCACAATATTGGAAGAGAATGGATCGAATGGTAATGCCATTTTGGGTAGTCGCTTTAGAGAAAAAAATACTATCATCCGCAAAAAGAAGATGACTAATACTAGGAGAACCCATACCCGCCTTAACACCTTGAAGAGATTTGGAATGCTTAGCATGATTAATAAGGGATGAGAGACCTTCCGAGCAAATTACAAAAAGGTAGGGGCTAAGGGGATCACCTTGACGAATACCTCTAGTAGGTTTGAAATTATTAGTTTGTTGACCATTAATTAAAATAGAAAAGGAAACCGAGGTCACACAAATCATGATTTTGTTTACCAAAGTAGGAGGAAAACCTAACTTTAATAAAATACGCTCTAAATAGGACCACTCAATCCTGTCGTAAGCCTTAGCCATGTCTAATTTGATAGAAAAGGAACCAACTCTATTATTTTGATTGCTGATTGTGTGTAAAGTTTCTAAAGCAATAATAGAATTGTCCGAAATAAGCCTACCTTTAACAAAAGATGATTGGGAAGGATCAATGATGTCGGGAAGGACTGTTTTTAAACGGTTGGCGATTGCTTTTGAAATTAATTTGTAAGACACATTGCAAAGAGAAATGGGGCGAAAGTCCGAAACTAATCGAGGGTTTTTCACCTTAGGTATGAGGGCAATGCAGGTCTCATTAATCTTACTAATATCACCACCATTATTTAAGAAATCAAGGCACATAGAAACAATATCTTTCCCAATTGTATCCCAATAGGTGTGGTAGAAAAGGCCGGGAAAACCATCCGGGCCGGGAGCCTTAAGACCACCAATCGATTTTAAAGAATCTACAATTTCTTCCTCAGTAAAGGGGGCTGACAACAACTCAAACATGGAAGGAGAAACCTTAGAAGGAACACAGTCAAGAGTTTGGTAATCACAAGTGGGCATAGCAGTAAACAGTCTTTTAAAATAGTTGTTAAAGCAATTTTTGATTTCATTAATTTCAGAAAAAGTGTTACCTTCAAGATCAGTTATAGAAGAAATAGTATTTTTTCTCCTTCTTTCCTTTGTAAATTTATGGAAAAATTTTGTGTTGCGATCACCCTCATTTAACCAATTAACACGAGATCTTTGTTTCCAATGCAATTCTTCATCTGACAAAATCTTTTGAAGTCTAACATGAACATCTTTTTTTTGGCAGAGAATATGGTGTGTTTGCTTTCGGGAAGACAAATAAGAGAGGCGTCGAAGAAGCATTTTCTTTTCCTTGCACATGTTAACATGATTAATTTTTCCCCAATGTCTAATCTTTTCGGCAGTGTAATTAATTTTGGGTGCAAAATCATGTATATAATTAGAAATAGGACTAGGATTAGGCCATACCTCCTCCACAAGTGCTGCGCAATCCGGATTTCGAGACCATTCAGCTGCAAAATGGAATCTGCGGGGGATCGGGTGATTTGTTTGTTGAGAAGACCCAGTTATAAGGATAGGAAGATGATCCGAACCGATCATTTGGATTGCTTCAACCGAATGTACCGGTGTAGATACTGCTTTCTGAGCAGACAGATCTTGGCCACGTGGCAACCATCCAGCACACCATATTGTGCTCCACACACACTGGATCACCAGCCGAGCTGATCCATGTGGGGGCTGCGAGACAGAGCCCTCGCATACCACTGCACGGGACTTGTAGGGACTTTGTGGTTTGGAGGCTAGAGTAAGTCCTGTCGCGTGCGAGCCAAGCCCGCGCGCGACCTTTAGTAACTGTTTTGAGAGATTTATGGCACGAGCTCCATAAACCCGGTCAATCCGGTCAAACCCGGTCAACCTCGTAACGGTTCCGGTATTCGCGCACCACGTGCTGTAACGGTCCCTATATACTCAGACGAACGTGCCGTTATGGTTAAGCTAATTAAGCCGCCATCAATGGGCGCATTAACCACACTACAACGGTCATGTTCTCCAGTATATATAGATCGTCAACCTTTCCATACAAAGAAGAACACACTTGCCATACGCGGAAGCTCTGCCAAACCTCTGTCTCTCTCTCAGACATTGCTACTGCCTTACTCTCTCCCTACACACAACCCCTCTCTTCCTGTGCGATCCCTGATCCACTACATACGGTGTACACGGAGGTCTCCCCGCCGGAATCTCTTGTGCACATTTTGGTGAACCCGACGTGAACTTACCAACAAAAGCAACCATGTCTCAGGAGGATGATGTCAGCAACAGATCGCGTTCCACCGAAGCACCATCGGGAGACGAGACCCGCCGTACTCCTACGACTCCCGGCGAGACACCGACGCTAGAGTCCTTGGACGCCACTGTTCAGGGTCAGGCGAAGGCTCTCAAGGCTCAGTCTGCGCAATTAGAACGGATCTTAGCCGTTCTGGGCACCCTTACGCCAAACCCTTCGTCAGCCACCGCTGCCCCTCAAGGAGGAGGAGCCCCTACCGCTCCAAGATTGGGAGTGTCAACCTCACCTCCCAACTCCAATCTGCAGACTCCACCGGCGACTACGCAGCTGCCGTCGGTTCAAGGGTCAACAGCTCAGATGTTGCCTCTTGCTGCTCACACTCCTCAGCCCTCGGCTTTGGCGTCTAACCCAACTCTGCAGTACCCTTTGCCTCCCCCAACGGCGATCTGGGGAAATACGGGTAGTCAGTATGCTCCCAACCCTCCGACGGTGTATGTGTCGCCACCGCCTACGGCAACCCCTCCATCAACTACCGAGGGGAGCATTCCAGAATGCATGACATCTCTGCAGAAGCGCGTGGACACTATCCTGGCTCATCAGTCATTCGCGGATACTATCATCCCGAAGTTAGATAACGATCCACCTATTCCACGAGAGATCTATCTCATGCCTAACCCGGCGGGGTACAAGGCTCCCAAATGGGATAAGTTCGAGGACGTCAATGGAAACGCTCATGAGCATGTCATGCGTTTCATTGATGTCATGGGTCCGTACGGAGCCGATCCCAAGCTGCTGATGCGAGAATTCCCAAAATCTCTTGGGAACGTAGCATACAAATGGTACCGAACATTGGAGGCCGGATCCGTGAAGACTTGGGACGATATGGTCCAGAAGTTCTATACCAAGTTCTTCCAGATGGAAGAAAAGGTCACAATGATTCATCTCTCGCGGATGTACCAGAAGCGCGAGGAGGACGGAATCGCTTTCATCAAGAAATTCAGGGCGAAATCCCTGGAGTGCAAAGATCCAATGCCTGAAAGCCGGCTGGTAGAGATATGCCTGCAGTGCATGCGAGATGAATACAAAGGTATGCTCATTAATTTGCAAACACCTACGTTTTCAAAGCTAATCGAATGCACGAAGAACATCGAGCCTATAGTCGAGAGACAGAAAAAGAAGAGCGCTCCGGAACGACCCGCGAGCGGCACTACTTACAAGATTGGGAGATTTAGCTACAAGAGGGGACGCGAAGCTGAGGTCAATACAGTTTCGCCCCAGAAACAAGCGAAGGTTGCGAACTTCGATGTACCGCCTCTGCCATGCTCGGTAGAGGAGGCAAGCGACCTCTGCAGACAATGGCGTATGGACGGTGTCCTACCGCCACTCGAGAAGATACCCTCTAAGGAGATGGTAAGAGACCCTAAGTGGTGCGAGTACCACGGCAAGGTCATGCATCCCACGGCCGAGTGCAAGAAGCTCAGATTCGCGTTCGACCAGAAGATGAAGAACGGCGAGCTTATCGTCAGCGATCACCGGAAGGATGTGCGCAACAACCCGCTTCCCGCGCACACGGAGCAGGGCTCGAAAGACAAAGAGGTCGCTATGATCTCAATCGTCGACTTGGAAGAAGTTGCAGAGGATGGTCTACCCATCGTTGCCGAGGTCCATGAACACGAGGACTACAGCATGGACACGGAGGATGAACGCGCTGACCGGATGAAAGGGTCGCATGGCTTCAGCAGGTTCTTCGACGAGATGAATTTCTCGGAGAAGTGCCGAACAGATATGACGAAAGCGATCTTGAGAATAGCAGAAGACTACGAGGAGGATCTTGTAGTATCCGACGGGAAAGTCATCAGGGCGTCTCGCTCTACAGAAAAGATTATGACCTTTTCTGCCAGCGACAAAAAGACGGATGCGAGCCTCCAAAGGCCTCTGTACGTCACTGCCATCATCAATGGCGTCGAATTCAAACGAGCGTTCGTCGATGGAGGAGCAGCGGTCAACATCGTTTCGCTCCACACACTGAAGCTAGCAGGGATCCCCGAGCACAAGATTGTCAGACGTCCATCCCCGCTGATGGGATTCGGAAGCGACTCTAGAATGACGATCGGTTGGATCCGCCTGGGCGTTCAGATTGGAAAAATCAAGTGCTCAGCAAAGTTCTATGTCATAGACGCGAACACCACGTACCACATGATTATAGGTCGAGCCTGGATTCATCGCTTCGACGCAGTCCCTTCAACGGCTCACCAGATTATGAAAGCTATCTGGAATGACAGAATAGTCGAGATACCGGCTTCGACGAACCCATTCAACCTGGACGAGGCACATCTCAGCGAGGCGGTGTGGTTCACTGAGATGGCGGACGAACAAACACCCGGACCATTTAACCCTACTCCTTTGCCTCTCTGGGAGGACATCAAGGACCAGTCACCTGCAGGAGTAATGGTGACAAGGGAAGATGCCAGGGAAAAGCCGCCTGCACGCGAAGAGGCGCCGCGTATCGCATATCATCGAAAGAACGTGTATACTCTGAAGAGAATCGCAAAGCATGACCCCGAGGGCAAGGAGATAGAGAGCTTCTACGCCAATGGGAAGAAATGCTATCGCATATGAAGGTGCGCGGGGGTGTCCTCACACGGGCATGGGGATATCCCTGGGCAAATCAATCAAATCGAGCAAATTGCGCTGACAGAAGAGCCCACACAGGGCGTTCCAGACGAGAAACTTAAAGAAGCACCTGAATGCATGGAAGACAGGCCCAGACCACAAAAGCAAGAGCTAAAGGAAATGTTCCTCAGCCCGAACGAGGAAAAGAAAAGGCCAGTCTTCCTGAGTGCGGACCTCGCAAGCGAAGAGGAACAGGGACTGCTACAACTCCTAACTGAATACAAGGATGCGTTCGCATGGGAGTATGATGAGATGCCAGGTCTGGACACAAGCATCACCATGCACCGTTTAGACATCATCCCAGGGTCTAAACCGGTCAAGCAGAGCACAAGAAGCTTCAGGCCCGAGCTTAACGTGAAAATCAACCAGGAGATTGTCAAACTCCCAGATGCCAAGTTCATAGAGCCGAATCATCATCCCACATGGCTGGCCAACATCGTGCCAGTAGTGAAAAAGAACGGACAGCTCCGCATCTGCGTGGACTTCCGAGATCTTAATCGCTTCTGCCCCAAGGACGATTTCCCACTGCCCAACATCGATTTACTTATCGATTCAACAGCGGGCCACCGCATGTTCAGCTTTATGGATGGTTTCAGTGGATACAACCAGATCAAGATGGACCCCGAAGACGCGCGGAAAACTGCATTCATCACTCCGGTGGGGGTATTCAACTATACAGTGATGCCGTTCGGTCTTAAGAACGCGGGCGCGACCTATCAGCGGGCCATGATGGCTCTGTTCCACGACATGATGCACAAAGAAGTGGAATTCTATGTGGATGACCTGGTGGTTAAATCCAAGCACGAAGCAGATCACCTCGCAAATCTGCGAAAAGTGTTCCATAGATGCAGGCGCTTTCAACTGAAGATGAATCCCATGAAATGCGCGTTCGGGGTGACATCAGGGAAATTCTTGGGATGTGTGGTTCATCGCCAAGGGATCGAGCCTGACCCCGCGAAAGTATCAGCTATCACTGGCATGACTCCACCCCATAACCAGAGTGCATTAAAGACATTTTTAGGAAAGCTATCCTATCTGCGGAGATTCATCCCAGCAATTGCCGAAATCACATGCTGTTTCAGCGCTCTTCTCAAGAAGGATGCCGCGTACAACTGGGCTCCGGAGCATGAAGCCGCATTCGAAAAGCTGAAGGATTTGCTGACATCCTCGAAAATAATGATCGCACCTCAACTGGGATCACCGCTTCTGCTATATCTGACATCAACAAGGAGATCTATAGGAGCGCTCTTGGCTCAGGAGTATGAAGGCCAAGAGAGGCCTATCTACTACATCTCTCGCATCGTGCAGCCTGCTGAATCGAGGTACACAGACATCGAACGTCATTGCCTTGCCTTATTCTTTGTGATAGAGAAGTTGAAACACTATTTTGCATCACACAAAGTAGTAGTGGTCACCAAAAGCGACCCTATACGATATTTGCTCACTCACACCACTCCGGGCGGGAGATTGGCGAAATGGTACATGACCATCTCTCAATACGATATCACATGCGTACGACCGCGAGCGATCAAGTCGCAGGCGGTAGCGGATCTGTTGGCACAGTTCCCCGACAACAGCCATGAACCCGTGATCGAAGAAGAGCTCGAAGGCCCTGAAATCTACGCAATTGACGTGCCCTATTGGACCCTCCACTTCGACGGTTCGTCAACCAGGAAAGGCGGAGGCATTGGAATAGTCTTGACAAAGCCAGATGGGGAGGTCATACAGATGTCCGCAAAGCTCAACTTCGCAGTCACGAACAACGAAGCAGAATACGAGGCTCTCATCGCGGGGCTCCGTGCGGCGAAAGCTTTGGAAGTAAGCAACTTAACAGTCATGGGAGATTCCAAGCTGATTGTCAAGCAAGCCTCGGGCGAGTATGGTTTGAAGGAGATCAACCTCCTGTCTTACCGCACCCTAGTACAAAAGCTGATGCAGCAATTCTGCGATGTGAAGTATGAGCACAAGCCCCGAGCAGACAACAGGCACGGAGACGCCTTAGCAACCTTGGCATCTAAGGTCAGCACAGACAAATGTCTCGCAAGGATTTCAATTGAAGTGCGAACATCGTCGGCATTGACAGAAAATGCGTGCGACGACGAACACTTGGGTGATGCAGATTGGAGAAAAGCAATCCTACAAGCTATTGCGAAAGGCACCAGCAGCGAAAGCTGGGCACTCACAAAAGGATACTGTATCCACGACAACACCCTTTACTACAAGGGGCCTGGAAGAATACTCAAGCAATGCGTCTCCGAGCAAGAGGGACAACAGCTGTTAGAAAAGATTCACCAACACGCTTGCGGAGAAAGCGAGGTGTCAATCTACAGAAAGGCTCAGAGATATGGCATTCATTGGCCAGACATGTCAACAGCCGCAGCCCTCATACAAGGAAAGTGCGAAAGTTGCGCACTAATCAAAGATTCTCTACTCATCGCCCTAATCGATGACGACACGGATTGGAGGAAGCCACTATTTGATTTCCTCACCCAAGGCACCGCGCTCGAATCGAGAAAAGAAGCCGAGAAATTGAAGAGGAAGGCGTCTCGATATGTGGTACAGGAAAACCTACTTTGGCGAAAAGGTCATGAAGGCAACTTGCTGCGGTGTCTAGACGGCAAAGAAGCACAAGAAGTCATGGACCTTTCCCATCAGGTAGAACATCAAGGAGGTGCGAAATTATGCAGACAGCTCCTCTCAATCGGGTATTTCTGGCCCACGATGGAGGTCGATTGCCGCACCAAAGTGCGACGCTGCCAGGAATGCCAATTCAAAGGGAACCTAGTGCACGCTCCCGCCGTGGATCTACATGCACTAGGAACGCCATGGCCATTTCACACATGGGCTCTGGACTTCATCGGTCCCATCCGACCGACGTCGCATGGGAACCATTTCATTCTCACTGCAACTGAGCTGTTCACCAAGTGGGTGGAAGCAATACCACTAAAGACGGCAAATGCACTGGCTGTGGTCAACTTCATCCAGGAAAGCATCATATGCAGGTTCGGAATCCCAAACACCATCCTTTCAGATAACGGTACTGCTTTTGTTAATCGCCAGGTAGCTGCGAAATTAGCGGAGTACAATATCAGGTAGATTTGTTCTACCCCTTATTACCCAAAGGGAAATGGACAAGCTGAGGCCACCAACAAAACGCTGTTGAGAATTTTGAGCAAGATGGTCGCAGATGACCACAAGAAGTGGGCTGATTCTCTAAGCATAGCTCTGTGGGCCTACCGAACTTCTCCAAGGACACCCACGGGGGCCTCGCCATTTCTACTATGTTATGGGGCCGAAGCTGTAGTACCTGCGGAGGTCAGAGTCAATTCGGCAAGGCTGGCCTTCCATGCACTCTATGAAAATCAACGCGATCACGACTTAGTCTTGCTGGAGGAAAAGCGAGAACAAGCCAAGAGAACCAACAAGCGGTACCAGGAAAGAATTACTCGCGCCTACAATAAGACGGTCCAGCGAAGAGACTTCGCAGTCAGAGACTTGGTCTTGCGCGCATCTGATCACTGTATGCGAGAAGCGACTCACCCGAAGTTCGCAGCCAATTGGGAAGGGCCCTTCGAAGTCACAGAAGTCTTTGACAGTGGCTACTGCAGCATACGAAGGTTGCACGGCACAACCTCAACTCCGAGTTCAGTAAACATGCGCTGGATTAAGAAGTACTATCCCTGACTTCTCTCATTTCATGCGTTTTATTATAACGTCGCTTGATATCTTGTATGGCTACGATTTACACAATCTCCTCCCCCATATGAGAGGATTGTAATCCCATCTCTCCCATATGAGAGCGTTATAATAAAAGAATTCTCCCATATGAGAAGTTCACATTTCTAGCTGTTTATGTTCCTTTATTCAGTTTGTTATTACTGTTAACAATGGTTTATTCGCCGCAATAGCAATCTGTGCAACTGCGATCTCGATCGATCGTCATTTAAGCCTATCTCTTACGATAGCAGCCTATACAAATGCGATCTTAATTGATCATCTAAGCCTATCTCTTACGATAGCAGCCTATGCAAATGCGATCTTAATTGGTCATCTAAGCCTATCTCTTACGATAGCAGCCTATGCAAATGCGATCTTAATTGGTCATCTAAGCCTATCTGTCACGATAGCAGCCTATGCAAATGCGATCTTAATTGGTCATCTAAGCCTATCTGTCACGATAGCAGCCTATGCAAATGCGATCTTAGTTGATCATCTAAGCCTATCTATTACGATAGCAGCCTATGCAAACGCGATCTTAATTGATCATCTAAGCCTATCTCTTACGATAGCAGCCTATGCAAACGCGATCTTCATTGATCATCTAAGCCTATCTCTTACGGTAGCAACACATACAAATGCGATCTTAAGTGATCATCTAAGCCTATCTCTCACGATAGCAACAAATGCGAAATACGATCTTAAGTGATCATCCAAGCCTATCTCCTACGGTAGCAACACATGCAAATGCGATCTTAAGTGATCATTTAAGCCTATCTCTTGCGATAGCAGCCTGCGTAAAATGATCGTGATTGATCTTCTAAAGCCTATCTGTCACGATAGCAACACCTACAAATGAAATCTTAATTGATCTTTCAAGTCTATCTGTCACGATAGCAACTCGCACAATTTAACGATCTTAATTGATCTACTAAAGACTATCTGCCACGATAGCAACTCGCAATATTGTGAAGATTCACAAAGGCCAATCATAAGCCCATCTGCCAGGATGTCACAGCTGCGAGATTACGATCTCAAACGATCTAGCAAAACATCCGCGAATTCATATAGCAGATCGCAAATGTGAAACCATTACGTAGCATTATGCAAGGCGAAATATGCCGAAACGCATGCGAAGTTGTATTTTGTTGTAAAGAGACAGCAGATAATACAAAAGGCTATTTATCATTATGAGTCAAAAGACTTACAATTTGTCTGTCTAGATAGCAGCTTACAAGCGAAAAAGCTCGAATCTAACTACGCAGCCAACATGGCTTACAATACATGCGAAAAGTAGCTGACAAGCCAGCAAAGGCACACTACGGGAATCCTGGCTAAAAGGGATGAACCCCCGGGTTTCAACACCGGCTACGCAGTAAGCAGATCTGCGGGTGAACATCTGTAGCAGGTGGGATCTTGCTCCAAAAGAGCCACATGAAGCCATACGTTCAAGATCCCAGTATTTGACAAGGCCCTTGTCAGATCTGCACCCCATAACATTTGCCCAAGGAACCACCGGTTCCGGCGATCCACAGGCAAGCAGAAGCTCCAAAGGGCAAGGGCTCCTTGTAGACGGGGATGAACGCGACAGTTCGCCACCCTGAGCTCACAAACGTGAAGGCGATGGGTTCTTCTCCAGGGATGCTGAAGAAGAATTCCGCCGTTCATTACGAGACGGTAGCACGGTCACTTCGGCGCTGCACCTCACCACGAGGCGGCCGGAAACATGACCTGCACACATAATACACGAAGAAATTTCTTCGAACATACATGAGATATTATCTGCATCTTCTTTATGATGGTTATAAAGAGCAATAAGCCTCATAAAGTGGATCTTGGAAACTATTTCTACAGCACAAAGCGCAAACTCAGGATTCACAACTTGAAGTTGCCATAAATCAACGAAAAATAAGCGTTGAAGCCAGCAGTCGTAAGGACTCACGGCAAAGCACATTTTTGGGATGAAGAACCCAAATAGAAAAGACAGGGTTTATATAGACCCTGTAGAGACTCTTCAGTTGCCAAAGATGAGTCAGCAGAATTCAAAAAGAGGGTAAGTTCAATCACTTACGCCTTGAAGAGCGGTAACAATAAATTACCCTACTAAAGGCTACGACGATTCAGTTGCGTATCCTAATAAATGACGGATAGTCATGATTCGGATGGACTTCCCAACAAAAGCGTGCTTATCTGCCGAGAAATTAGCGCGAAAATCAAGCAAAATATCAATTGCTAATGTCATAATTGGATATGCACAGAGATATCCTATCAAATCCCGGGAAAGGGCAAAACGGGCAAATTCATTGTTTGTTGTTAAAAAAAGGGGGGAGAAACCCTAGTAACATTACATTAATGTTTCAAACATTACATTAATGTTTCAGCTATTTTCTTGCTATTTTTCAAAATTCGAAAATCAAAGCAAATTCTTGATCAAGGAGTCTTGGGGCTCGAACTGATGGCTCAGCTTCTCTACTTGTTCCACTTCTTGCTTCAATTGCTCGCACCTGGCATTCATCTCATGATAAAGCTTCAGAGCTTCATCAACTTTTAGCTTTTGCTGCTCCACCTTCTGCTTCTCAGCTGCGAGATTCTGGTGGCCGAGCTTCAAAGTTACAGCTGCGCGAATCAGCGTGACTCTATTCATAAGAAACTTGAAGCCCAGTCTGCCTTGGACTTTGGTCACAAGATTCTGGCACATGCCACATAGCAATTCAGCACTCTGGACAGAAATGGTCGCAGGCGTAGCCGCAGACAGCTGCTCCAATATCCAAATGGCCTCAGTAAGGAACAGCCTCCTGTCAAAGGGCCCTATCTCCAGAGATCTCACAAACGATTGCGGGTAGGTGAGGCGCATTCGAACCACCCAGTCCACATCGGTTTGCTTCAAACCTGAAGAGACGTCAAAGCCGAGTTACGATGTCAAACTCGCAAGTAAATAATGCAAAATGCGAACAGTAAAGCTTTGCTCACCAGTTCCTTCCAGAATCTCATGAAGAGAAGGAATGCGCGCTGCCGGGGTGGTCGAAGACTGTCCTCGCTCCATAGCTCTCCTATCAGCTGCGAGCTCCAACCTCTCGTAATCGGGAGGAAGAATGTAGGCCGCACCAGCTGCGACTGCATTCCCAACCTGCGAGCCCCAAAAGCTCCACGCAGGAATGGGTGACTCTGGCTCAGTCATCGCCGGAGGCGAAGGGACAGCCGAAGTCGCTTGGCGAAGAACGCTCTCAGATGCGAAAGCATTAGCAGCATTTGTCCTTACTTCCTCAGCACCGGTATGGACTTCTTCATCCATCAGCACAGCATCTGCTTCAGCATCATCGGAGAGTTCGATGATGCCCTCGAGAGCCTTACTTGCATGCTCAGCAGCCGCGACAGGCTTCTCGGTTTGGGAGCTCAGAATTGGAACATAGGACGCAGAAGGCTGACTTCTCTGCTCCAGCACAGGTTCCTCAGCATGACCTGCGATATCAAATGCGATGATATGAGGTAACTTGCGCTATAAGTTATTTTGCTATCTTTACTAAAGCTAAGAGTGAGCACCTCCACGCGAAGGTGGGATTGAGGTATCTTCATCATACACTAAGGACGTGGAACCATGCCCTATTAGTGTGTCCTCACTAAGCAAGTCTTTAAGAGGAGCGTGACCTGGGATGCGAATAAACCAGTCATGATTCTGCCTCAAGTTGCTAAAGCCTAGTACATGCGTATCACTCAAATAATTACCTGAGGGCTCTCCGCATTTGCTTACTAACCAACGGCGGATGTCAGCCTTTGACACACCGTGCTTTAACGCACCCACAATAACATCTCTATAAGTTACTGCGAGATTGAAGATCTCACCTTTATCACCGCCTGCGATTTCTTCGAAGTCTGCTTGGACTTGCTCCAAGGCTGCTGCATCCTCTTCTGGAGCCTCCTCTTCCTCCTCCGCATGAGGAGCCACTTCTTCGGGAAGCTCGTCTTCCTCGTCAACTGGACGCGCTAAGTCGTCAACATGCCGCTCTTCGAGGCTCCGCTGTTTCAAACGCTCGAGCTCCTCTTCTTCCCGCCGCCTTCTTCTTTCAGCAGCCTCCGCGGCTGTCGTCCGGGACTCAGCAAGAACGTCCTCGCTTATGGGATCATCTGGGATGCCAGAATGGGCATCTCTCTTTTGTCTCTTGGCCGCGAGGCCACCAATGGTTTCATCATCATCATCTGCGAATACACGATTGGCTTAAGAAAAGAAGTGCAAAGAAGTTACGATAACGAGAAAGGAAATGCGACGGAGGTACCTCCTGATTCTTCCTCATGCATCACAACTGTTGCTTCTTCTTCTTCATCACTTTCTTGGGGCTCCTGCCTCTCTTCCTCTTCCTCTTGATTGAATGGAACGAAAGTCTCAACTGCGAGATCTTTCCGCACTTTGCTGGGCATGCGACCTTTGCCTTTGTCCTTGATAGAAAGGGACCTCACTGGAGGAGAAGCTGGAGCACTTCTAGGGGAAGAAATCTTAATTCCCTTTTGCCTAGGTCTCTTCACTCTCGGCGCCGCAGTCGCTGGAGGGGACGGGTCATCTCCAGGAGGAGACGGAGCCGGAGGATTGTCTATCAGCGAGTCAGCAAAAGCATTCATGACTGCGCGAACCTTTGTTTCAACCTCAGAGTCCATCCTCCATGAAAGCCGGAACGGCTGCTTTTGTCTTCTGGTGGCAACAATGGTGTTAACCAGCGACTTGGAGCGATCACCAGCCGCGAATCTCCGCACATGACACTACAACAGTACAGAATGAAAGTGTCAGCATAAGGAAATCAAGAAGCTTAACGCACGCGAAGAAATCGCTTACCTCGGCAAATGCCTTGCTATATCTGACGACTTGCGTGTCGCTCTTCTTGACTGCGGCTACTTGCTCCTTCAGAATGACGTCAGGACACAGATGGTTCTCACGATCCAACAGTGAGTAGCAACCATACTCAGACTCGCTCAGACTGCAAGTGGGGCGAAACGGAAAAGAGTTTCTTTTGATCAAGGGAGCTCTACCTGGCTGCGCGGCCGACTCTGTCTCGATCCTCGTTTGCTGGGCAATCCAGTATGCGAGCCAGTTTTGGGAACAACCACCCTCGCGGGTTCCCGCAGGCTGCTCAAAGGGTAGATTGTTCATGAAGACCGTCTTGCACTCCTTTGTTAGCAAGCGCTTGTAGCATCCTCTGATAATGGACTGGGGCCAGATTGATGGGGCCACCGCATCAAAACCAAACTGAGGAGAAACTCGAGTGGGTTCAACGTCCACGGTAAGCTTTTCATACCTCGGCGCGAGCTCACGAATATGCTCTGCGAGAGCAGGAAGGGAACCTCGCAGACACCAGCAAAAGAACTCGCGGTAGCGCTCATGGAAATGAGGTCCCCCTTCAAAGAGAAGCTCTTCTGAAAAGACCATGCCTTTAGAGGGGTACAGCTTTGGAAACCATCGCACATTCTCAATGCGCGTGGCATAGGGCCTGGCAGTAAACTCCTTCCGCTTGTCGCATATCAAACTCCAAACGCACTTGGTGTTGCTTGCTCCGAACCATCTCGCAGCTCTTCCGCTGTTGCGCGCTTCCGTCTCGCCTGGGGGAC